>JAIZZI010000001.1:0-2400000 GCA_022606435.1 Calonectria montana | reverse complement strand
GGACATATTCATGGTACTCCTCACAGTCGCTTCCAATATGGGGGAGGACTTCCGCACCGAAGACACGACTATCATGGAAATTATCTACCACCTTGTCAAGCAAGTCAACACTGAGAAGCTTTTCATGGACGAGCAGCAACTGAATAAGGCGAGGGCGGGGGAGCTTAGCGCAATGATGAGCAAGGAAGAATCAATGCTCAAGGCGTATAATCGCAAGGGACCGACCCGACACAACAGATTTGGCACCATGATTTGGGTGAAGCGGGAGGACGGCAAGATGTCATCATTATCAGGCCAGGACGCTCTGGCTGATGCGAATGTGCGGAACCAGAAGATTGACAATGTCAAAACTTTCCGACCCCCTCGTCGAGCGAAGAAAGCTGACAAGAACGAAGACCTTGGTCTTCCTGCAAAACTGAATTCGCGAGCGAATAACCAGCTTCGTTCCTTTGTTGAAGAATTTCTCGATTCTGGTTTCAACCCACTTTTCTCGCACGTTCGAAAAACTCTTGACCGTGAAGCACCTCATGTCATGCAATATCATAGGAGGCAATTTTTCTACTTGGTGGCATGGTTTCTGGAGGCTGAGCGTATGAGACGCAGGCGAAATAAGAAGTCGGGAAACAAGAGCAACGAAGAAGTGAATAGCTTCAACTTGGTGGCTGGCGTGCTCAACCAGGAAATGTTCATCACCCTCAACAAGGCTCTCCACGAAGCGTACGAGTATAAAGACTGGGCCGAACTTACTGCCGTCATGCGCTGTTTTACTCAAATTCTGCTCACTGTCCAAGAGATGTCTGAGTCTGGCAGCGAGGACGATGAGGAAATCGCGGAAAACGTACTCAGTCGTCTATTCTACGAAGAAGCAACCCACGAAACCATTGCTGGGATTGTTAGGACTTATAAGGACCAAGGATTTAACTACCTTGATGCCGCAACAGAACTAGTGCACCATTTTCTCCGTATACTAGAAGCCTACTCAAAGCAAAACGTGGACATGCAGGTTCGGTCGCGAAAACGAACTCGACAGAAAAAGAAGGCTGCTCAGCAGAAAGACGGAGAAGACGCGGTGGACGATGAAAATGAAGGCTCGGACGACGACGAAGTTTCCGCCGAGCGCACTTCTAAGGAGCGCAAATTTGACTTCCACCGATTCACCTCGAAGTTCACACCCCAAGGAGTGGTTGACACCTTTGTGAAGTTTACAAAATTCTATCAAGATTTGGACGATACCCAACTAAAACGCGCGCACCGCTACTTTTACCGCGTGGCATTTAAGCAAGAAATGAGTGTAATGCTTTTCCGCGTGGATATTATCCACCTGTTTTACAACATGATCAAAGGCACTTCAGCGTTGGAGAAGTCTTCGAGTATGTTTAAAGAATGGGAAGAGCTGGTCAAACAGATCCTGCGTAAATGTTTCAAGAAGATTGAGCAACGCCCGGAACTCATAGTCGAGATGCTTTTCAGCAAGTTGCAGAGCACCGCTTTCTTCTTGGAGTATGGATATGAACGACAAACGGTTGCTACAGCGAGCAAGGCTAAACCAGGCGTTGAACTTGTGTTTAAAAACACAGAAGAAAAGGACCGACAAGTTGCAATTGTCGTGGGCGCATTATTAGATAAGAACCAAGGTGATCTTATCAATTGGTTAAAGTCTGTTCTCACCAAGGCTGAGAGCGGGCGGCAAACGTGGGAGGCTTGGGCAGCAGCTGAGGAGGCCATGGCTCCAGAGGAGCCTCCACTAGACGACGAGGAACAGCCTGCTCAAAGAGAAAAGAAGACAGCTCCAAAGTTTGGTAAGTGAACGTTTTTACGCATTCGTTTCTGACGGAGAAAACTAACACACAACAGAGGTCCGCCCCGAGGACAATGCGCAACGTACCGCAATGTTCAAGAACTCTCATCTTCGTCTTTTGATGAAGCTGTGTGGTTTGCAGTTGCTTGACCCAGACTCGGATGAAACACCCGAGTCCGGCTGGACCATCCCTGGCGATATATCTGCTGAAACGCTCAAGGATAATCTCCATTACATTAACCAAGCTGAATTTAACCCACCTACATTTGAGGAGGGCGTTTTGGCTGAGCACCAGCTCAAGCGCAAGACTGTTCCCCGAAAGAAGGCGGCTTTTGATGACGATGAAGAGGGTGAACCGGACGATGATATTTTATTCCCCGTCGGTGGTCCTACTGCTCGGAAGGTGGTTGATGAGGAAAAGAGACCCAAGAAAACCCGCAAGCGGCGTCGCGGGAGTGACGTTGAACCGCTCGACGACGAAGTGCTGGAAGAAAAAGCTCGTAAACGTCGCGACCGAGAACTCGAAAAGGCCCGTCGCATCAAGTCTGCCCTGTATGTGCGCGAGGGTGACGACGAGTTTGACTCTGATGAGGATGAAGCGTTTTTTGCCAGAGAGCGTGAGATTGCTTCACGAGCAGCCAATGCCGCCAAAGCTGCTGTTACGGGTACTGATCTGGTTGAGGGGCCCAAGAAGCGCGCACCCATCCGGGAAGTCAGCTCTGATAGTGAATCTGACGAGGATGATGACATGGCCTTTGCCCGCAAGATGCTCGGCAACCTAGGAGCTGTAGATGGGGCCGAGGACACACCAGCTGATGGAAGCGATGGCGAGAGTCGCAAGAGGCGGCGCGTCAGTGCTCAACCAGAGGAATCGCAAGATGAGGATGTAGAGATGGGCGGGATTGAGAAGGATGGGGATGGGGACGCTGAAGAGGTCGAGGATGACGAGGACGCCGCGCCAGTCGTGGCGAGACGACCTAGGGTGCGTGGTGGGTTTGTCATGGATAGTGACGATGATGAGTAAAATTATATACATATATATATCTGGGACAAGCCGGCGTTGGGGTTGTCTTTGGGCAGAATAGCATAGCATATGGCTGATTAATTCACTGACATGGCATGACATGGATGATTTCAATAACAAGTCACTATGAGCCTGGTGTATATACTTGCTTAATGAATTTGTATCATGTATTATTAATCGTCTCAGTTGTATATCTGGTAGTGTTAAATCACCGTTCTATGCTCATTTTAGACGTTTCCTAGTATTAACTAACCACTCCATCATAAATAGGCGTGCGTGTATACGTGCGTGATCCATGCTTCCATACCTCGGACATGCTCAACTCGCTCAAATGGGTTCGTCAAGGACGTGAAAAACCGACAACTGATCTTTGTTCGTTTCTCTTCTTTTTTCCTTTTTTTTTTCTTCAAAACGGTTGTATGTGTCTTATGTAGACGGGTGTCGTGAAGGACGTCTGTCGACGCTCCTCCTATGGGTTGCAGTGCTGTGCCCTGACTGCACCTGTCCTAGCTCTGCCAGATCCTCCTGACTTTTTCGCGGAGCGCCTGGATGGGCAAATACGCTGTCACGATGCTCGGGGCGGCGTGAGCCGTTGTGAGAAGCAACGACGGATACCTCGTCGCTCGGGTCGTCATTGTCCTTTCCGGTCCAGGCGCCACCGATGCCTTCCATGGTATAAGGTGAGGCGGTGGGCTCGTCTAGGAGGGCGAGCTCCTCCTGGCTTAGGATGCGAGGGAGGAGACAGGCTCGGATGGGAATGAGAGCCATGATGAAAACGGGAAAGCCGACGGCTGCGACAGTTTGGGTGATGGCAAAGGTGGCACCGAACCCGATTAGCTCGATGATGACGAATATCCAAATGGCGGCGCGGCGACGTATCTGGAGGAGAGGAGCGGCAGCTGGAGTGAGAGCTTTGTCGCGTGCGAGGAAGACGAGCTTGGTGGTGATGCCATTGCCCTCGAGGGCCTGGAAACCCATGATGAAAAAAAGACCAGCCAGAACGCCGTGGGGGATGAGATGGAGGACGACGAGGAGGGGCCCAGTCATGGTACCGAGGGTTAACAAGCCCTGGGCGAGGTTTGAGAAGCGCTGTTCCACGACGTGTGTGGCCTGGAAAGAATACGACCCGTCCTTTTCCTTGCCGTTCTCGTCAACTTCTTTGACAGCTTTGGTCACACAGAGAGATTCAGTATGGAATGGGGCCTGGGGGATGAGGCCGTTGGGGAAGGGAAGACCAAGGATGCCAGCAACACCAGTCGTGAGACCGAGGAGAAAGAGGTCCCAGTGGAAGCCGGCGGGCTTACGAAGGGGGAATTCGCTGCCCTGGGCGATGAGCGACGAGACTGGAGGCATTTGTTAGTCAAAAAGAAAGAAGAAAGGTATAGAGGGGAGAAATGCGCACCGTTGTGATCAAACCAGAACAATATGGTGAGGAGAATAGCAAAAGGCAGAGCTGTAAAGATTTCACCCACGCTCAAATCCCAAAACTTGACAAGCCAATCGCGGTCACTGGTTGGCATGAATGCGGTAGTGGTGGGTAGCCTCTCGAGATGAATCTTGTCCATGCGGCCTATGTGGACGAAACCAGTGAAGAAGACGAGAGTGAGGGGCGTGCCGTAGTCCTTGAGGAAGACGCGGATATGGTGGCGGAAGAGACTGCTCGTGCCGAGCTCGCCACAGACGTAGGCGACCATGAAGACGAGGAGGGCGGCGACGATGGACAGGTAGAAGGCAGCCTCGTCGCCAAGACGCTCGAGGATCTGGATGCCCTTTTGGAGATAGATGAAGGCGACATAGAAGCCAAAGATGTCGCAGGGAAACCGGGTGACCCAGCGGAGCCAATTGCACGAGTTGGTGATGGCGAGGATCCAGTGGAGAATAAGAGACCAGCTAAAAAGTAAAGAAAAAAAAAGCCTGCGTAAGTATCAAGTGTGTGGAAGGGAGTTTGGACAGTGTTGACTTACATGCCAATCCAGCACATGAAGCCAATGTAGTTGACACCAGTGTCCTTCATAATGTCGTATACAGTGCTAGGTTTGGGTTAATACAAATTTATATATATATATGTGTGTGTATGGAAAGAAAAATCCATAGGAAGCGGCTTCTTACTAGTTGAAGACAGTAATAGGACCAGTGACGCCAACAATAACGAGCGGCTGTGCGGCAAAGATGGAGAAGACGACTGATCCCAGCACCGAAGCTAACAGCACTTCGTTGACTCCGTAGTGTGTGCCTGTCTTCTGGAACATGTCTAGGGAGAAGGCTAGAGCGGGCAAAATACTGCACTGAGTGTTAGATGTCAATGCTGAAAGAACCATGTTATGGTATGATTTTGTTGTGGTTTCAGGGACACCTACTTGGCAAAGTACATATACACAGTAGCAGGAACGACACGATAATCCCAGGCATCTCGCCAATCGCTGAGATAATAGGGAGCTCTGCGGCGGATGTCATTGACCATGCCGCGGAAGAGATGAATCTTCCACCAAGACTCTTTTGTCTGGGGCTTCTGCTCGCGTGAGGGCGAGGGCGACCGGGCTGGGGGCGGGCCCTGGCTGGAAGTTGGCAACGTCTGCGAAGACATGATTTGTCTCGCCCGATTGGGGGTATTAAAAAAAAAAAAAGAAGAAAGAAAAAACCCAAAACAAGGAACCAAATGTGTTAGCGTTGATATTTCTCTATATTCCTTTTTAACACGCTGCCCGAGGGCACTTTGGGGAGATGTTTGGGGAGCAAAAAGTTGCGGTCGGGCTAGATGGGGAGTGTTGACTCGGTTGAGCAAGAGACGGCGGAAGGAAGGGGGGTGGATCCCGGGGTCCGGGGAATGGGCACGCAATTGAAAGCAAGCAACTCGAGTATCTGGCGCTTGGGTCAGAGGCAGAAGATACATAAAAATAAAAATAAAAAAAGAATTTAAACGAAAAGCGATGAATCGCTATTGCCAGAAAAGAACCCCGACGAGCAGAATAAAAATAAAAACAAGGTAAAAACACAGCCGCGAGATGGGTTGCAAAGGCCAGGCCTCTTTTTTTGGGGGGGGGGGTTTTTTGTGTTGCCTGCAAGTGGCTTGTTCTAGCTTGGCTGAGAACAAGCAACTAGTTAGAACGGGAAACCCAGAGGCAAGAGGATAAGAGGTTTGACGCAGGAGAATTGCACGCTAGGGCCGGCCAGCCTAAATAAAGGTCGGGCAAGGAGAGGGAAAAAAAAAGAAAGACCCAAGATGCTCCCGTCCATGTAACTCCTCCCAAGCATGCAATGTAATTTACTGGGCCCCTCCTCCTCCCCGAGAAACGAGAGTCGGATACTTTGATGGCCAATGACAGGTGGGCTTGCAGGCCTCAACGTTTGTCCGTTTGGGCGGGGGGACCTTGGCCTAGGTAGCTAGCGCCTCTATATTCGGGACTGCATCCTTTTCTTCTTCTTCTTCTTCTCCTTCTTCTTCTTCTTCTTTCTTCTTTCTTCTATTTCTATGTATATACTGTCATCACCAACATCAACAACCACCATGGATGGGTCCACTCCACGCTGCTCCACGCTGCACGAACTTGTTGGAGCAATCAGACGCGCGGGATGCGCCGGTAGAGTTGTTGACCGTGATTGATTTGCGTTGATCCCCTGGTCCCTTGCACCACCCGACTGACTGCATCTCCGGGCTGGAGATGGGCTCCGCGGTGAAGCTCCATCTCATCATGTTCGTCTGCTAGATAATTAGCTCCGTGCCCGTTTTGTAGACACCAAGCAATGCCAGCGGTGCTGAAGTGCCATCGTCGAGCCGCCCAAAAGTGGACAACCTGGAAAGCCTTGACGTAGCACGGTGGCCCTTTTTTTCTTCTTCTTAATGACATCAACCAAGCCATCTTTGATTGGCACTCAAAGTTGCGCCGCCGCCGCTATCCCCAGCTCAACTTTCCACTGTCTGTCGTCCGTACCCATGTTTGCATCCATCAAGCCATCATCATCATTATCATCCTCTTCATCCCTTTGCACGACCAATCTCTTCTTTCTTCTTTCTCGGTTTCCTTTTTTCCCTCTCTTGTCCTTCTTCAATTGACCCCGATCCTTGCCCATGTTTTAAAACCCCCCCGCAGCTTCCTCCCTCCCGTCACCGCCACAAGTAACTAAACAAAAGAGTGCAGCGCTTTTTTTTTCTCTCTTGGCCTGTAGGCTGTATGCACGGAACCTTTTTTGCTCGTCCTCTGATTGAGAGGCGTCAGCATAGATAACCCCGTCATGTTTTAGCTCCGTTCCGTCAATTACCAGTCTTATTAATGCCCACACACACTCACACGCACCCTACAGACACGCGCTCACATGGGCACATCCCCCCCGTTTGCCGCCCCCCGACGGCCCGGCACTTGTTTCGCGCCCCTCGAGTGGACGGCGAACGAGCGGGAGAGCATCACGAGGTCTGATGCCATCACCAGCCTTAGCCCTACGTCAAATTCAAACTAACGGCCAGCTTGGCCGCAACGAGGCTGGCGCTGAGAAATAAGACAGGCACTTCATCTCGTTGTCCCATAGCTCGGCGGACGTGCGGGCATCGGCAAACCGTCGAGAAAAAAAGAACAAGAGACATTGTCCGATGTCGTTCTCGCTCCGTCCCCGCGTTTCCACTCTATTCCAACACCCCAAACCACACCGAAGAGTCTTTTCACCAGGGAACTTTGCTGGCCAATCAGGGAGCCCCCCACGAATCAGCGACCCGGTGTGGGATTCCTCATACATACATACATACATACAACCTCGAGCCTCCCCCTCCCCCTCTCCCTCCCCCTGCTTGTCCTGTTGGGAACAAACCCGAGACAATCGCTGGAATGGCGAATCGTAATCCACGGACATCAAATCTCCGATGATCTAATGTCTTGTGCGTTGCAGCACGTGGGAAATAAGCAGCTTCGCAAAACATGCCTAAGCCTCACCGTGCCGCAACTGCTACACAAAAGCATCCCATCTCTCTCACCGGCGCATATGTATACGCAGAGCACTTTGTCCACCAATCCTATGCGAGCTTCTCTGTGCACAACATTGCCGCATTTCTTACCACTGTGAGCATCGCTGCCCAATCTACCCTTTACAAGGTCTCTTCCCTCCTTCCTTCTTTCTTTCTTTTTTGGTTCATGTGAATTTTTTTTTTACTGTCGCCGTATTGACGAGATTTTTACAATTCTATCCCCGTTAAAATACATGTTACACCGGAAGCCACAACTTCTGGTGGCCTCTGAGATGATGATATGGTGAAATTACACTGGACGGATCCGAGTATGTGTTAGTAGAGTTGAGTGCCGATGTGTGCTTCCCCCGGCTAAACCTAGCCGATGCTTGCCCCCATCTGCCACCTCCATGCTGTATCGAGGTGGCTTAACTTATGCCCCAAGCCGTGTCCAACGCCGCGCAGCCAATGCCCGCCCTGCCTCAAGTTCCCGCAGTTCCACCTCCTCCATGCCGTTGTCTCCATAGTTTGGGAGCCTCAACTTCCAGCCTTCGTCCGAACTCCCCCCCCCTGGCCTCTTATTGCATATCCTTGAATGCTGGCGACGGCGTCGGGGGTTCTTTAGGTGTGTCCGTCTCCTCTGGGAATGGCGGCGGAGCGCTCTGTTCCTTGCCGCCACCAAAGTACTTCTCAAAGTCTTCATTATCGTCGAACGGTCGCTTGCCCAAGATGCGAACCATATCGTCACGAACAAGCACCTCCTTCTTGAGGAGTTCTTGCGCAATCAAGCCAACCTCCTTCTTCTTCTCCACAAGAAGCTCTTTGCAGCGTTGGTATGCCTGCTCCACGATTCTTGACACCTCTTGGTCGATCTGCTGAGCTGTGGATTCGGCAAATGGCTTCTGCATCCGGTTCGGATCGTTTTCAAAGTGGACAGGTCCCACCTTCTCCGACATTCCCCATTGGGTCACCATGTTGCGGGCCATTTGCGACACCTTTTTGAAGTCGTCGCTTGCTCCCGTAGTCACGGTAGGGAAATGGAGTTCCTCCGATACGCGGCCGCCCATTGTCATGGCCATGCGGTCCATCAGTTGGTTTGTGTTCATCAAGTAGGCATCCTGTGGCAAGTACTGGGCATAACCCAGAGCACCCTGCCCACGGGGGATGATGGAGACCTTGAGCAGGGGGTCAGCATGTTCCAGGAACCAGCCGCAGATGGCGTGGCCGGCCTCGTGGTAAGCCACCGTCTTCTTCTCTTCCGGCTTGAGAACCAGGGACTTGCGTTCCAGACCACCAATCACACGCTCAATGGCACGCTCGAAGTGATCCATCTTGACTTCGTCGGCATTGCCTCGGGCAGCTAGTTTAAGTTAGTGACTTGATCCAGATGTACCGCTATCCATGTTGGACTTACCGATAAGAGCAGCCTCGTTTACCACGTTGGCAATGTCTGCACCAGAAAAGCCAGGTGTCAGCGTAGCGAGTCGCCCAACGAGGTATTCATGATCCTCATTGGTGACAATTTTGTTGAGGTACACCTTGAAGATCTCCTGTCGTCCCTTCATCGTAGGTCGGTCGATGAAGATGTGACGGTCAAATCGTCCAGGTCGCATCAAGGCCTTGTCAAGCATGTCAGCTCGGTTGGTACCGGCCAAGACAACAACCTGCTCGCGCGTGTTAAAGCCGTCCATCTCAGTCAAGATTTGGTTGAGAGTGGCTTCACGCTCATCATTACCACCAAAACCCCGACCGCTCTCCTGACGTGCTCGGCCGATGGCGTCGATTTCATCAATGAAAATGATGCAAGGGGCGTTCTTGCGACCTTCGGCGAATAGGTCCCGTACACGAGAAGGACCAACACCGACGAACATTTCCACAAACTCGGAACCGCTCACGCTAAAGAAGGGAACACCAGACTCGCCGGCAGTGGCCTTGGCGAGAAGTGTCTTACCAGTACCGGGGGGACCAGCCAGAATAGCACCTCGGGGAATTTTGGCACCGAGCTTCTCGAACTTCTCGGGTTGTTTGAGAAAACTGACAAACTCCATGATTTCTGTCTTTGCTTCCTCTAGACCGGCGACGTCAGAGAACTTGACCTTGACTGCGCTCTCGGCATTGAACTTTTTGGCCTTGCTCTTGCCAAAGTTGAACATGCCGCCACCAGCACCACCTCGGCCACCCATTGATCTTTGGGTCCAGAGGATTAAACCGATAAATAGCAGAGTTGGACCAAAGGCAAGAAGAAGGTTGCCAAAAGTGTTGCCACCGGTCTCATAGCTCACAGGGATTCTCTCTGCAGGAGGAATACCGAGCTGGTCCTGGGCTTCTTCTAGTTTCCTCTCAAAGGACTCGACGGAGCCAATTGAGAAAACATAAGTCTTTCTCGGGGCGGATTCGTCTGTAGAACCAGTGGCGGAAGAGTTGAGCTCAACTCGAACCTGTGACCCGTTGATGACTACCAGCTTCTGCACAAGGCCCTTGTCGAGGAAAGCCTTCCTCATCTCTTGCCATGTGATTTCCTTTTCCGTGAAGGGGTTGGCAATTAGCTCTGCAATCCAGACAGTGACACCAATGGCAATACCAGTCTGAATTGCCTCAACCCAACCGCTTCGCTCGTTTTTGGGTGGTTTGCCACCCTGTTTGCCTGAATCGGTTTGCTTCGACTTGACTCCGTCGTCCTTCGAAGCGCCATCCTGTTGGTGGTCCTTGGCCTTGGATTCGTTGTCCATTCGGAAGGAAGAGAAGGAACCGTTCTGCTCCTCGAATTCCTCGAGCTCCACCATTCGCTCCGTAATCATATAAACGCACCGCATCAGTCTTCCCTTGTCCAAGATTGACAGATTGCCCTCGCCCTTGCGCATTTTTGTAAGAAGATCCCGGGTTTCGGGAGGGGCGCCCGTAAGTTGTAGCTTGCTTAGAATGTTCTTGGCCATGGGTCGGTGAGCCTCTGGAATCCTGCCGATGAATTGTTCAAGGTGAGCAATCTCTTCTTTTGATAGGTGAATCCAGCCCTCAGGTATGGGTGGAGGCTTCGGGGCCTGGGAGTTTTGCTGGCTCGAAGGATTGGACTCATTGCTGCCATTGTTCGGTTGTGGGTCTTGGCCCTGAGGTGGCGTGGGCTGAGAAGAGTAGGCTCGTTTTGCTCGAATCGCAAATGCTGCCGAAGTGGTCGCGGGGATTGCCCTGTTGAGAACAGAAGGCCTTGAATAGTTTCGTAGCGCAGGCTGTATCGACAGTCGCGCAGCCTGCGCGAGCCGGGTCGATTGTCGCAGATATCTTGACATGACGAGCATCCAAGCTAGCGCAAGTGCGGAATCACCGGTGTCGAGGAAAGCAGAGGTGGGCAGGCGCCCTGCTATCGGCTGGGGGAGCGCAGCTCAGACTATGATGAGCGTATAGTGTGTTACAAAGCACACGAAACAGAATACGCTGTGAACCCGAGGTTCTGAGGTCCAATGGGGCGAATTTGGTGATGGCACCACGAAGTGGAAGCTTCTGGCGATGAGTCCATTGACGCTGCTAGCTCGAAAATTGGGCGCTATCACGTGCTCTCGGATCTGGTCGGGATTCCGCCAGGTGTTAGGTCCAGGTCGCGCGTCAGCGATCAGGTGCCTACAAATTATGGACGTCATGATTGGTAAGATCCCAACGATTAACAAATAGATAAGTGGATTCCTGGTGAATTGTAATGACATGTTTCAATTCGTTAAACATTTCCTCGTTAATTTCATTTCAAATTCTATGGGATTATGCTGTTTTCGAATTTGTGCAAACCATCATGCCTCACTCGGTTTCCAAAAATGTCACTTGATATCGATCGCCACCAACAACTAACACACTCAATGTGGCGATTCGTTAGAAATAATCGCCTTACTTCCTTTTGTGAAGAAATCACGGCATGTTGCCGTGTACTACAAGTTATAATACATCTTCGAGTTTCCCGTATAATACATCACTGTAAATACCTCAACTCTTGCCCGCAAGTTTGTTATGTCTTCCGATCTCTTCTAATAAAGATTGAGCGTAAGAGACCAGTGCCTATAACTGGAACCAGTTTTCTTTGGCCGGTTTCTGGAATTACTTCAATATGAGTATGCTCGTTCTCGCTGGGTGCTATATCTGGATAATCTCTCCAGAGTTCAACTTTGGAAGCCGTGGCAATCTTGTGCCGAAAAAAGAGTTGCAAGACGCGGTGGGCTTGGCACCCGTCCCCAATCTCTAGTAAAATGACACCCGGGCTGAGCAATTCTGCAATGTCTAAAAGCCGAGAATAAAATGCATCCTCTGGGCTACACCATGCTGGGCGACGGAGCCGTGCATCCGGGATTAAGGCTAATTGTGGCTCATACTTCCGCACCGAGTATCCGAGCTGGCCGCGGCCGTTATCCCACACATCCCGAGAAATATAAGGAGGGTTTGAGACGAGTACATCCCAACGGGAGGCTCTAAACTGTTGAATATCGCTGTCCGCAAACACATCCGCCTTTGTAACAGTAAGAGTGCTATCCCCAACTGGCGCTGGGAGGGTCCCGAGATGAATGTTGTGAAGAATGTTTTCTTTAGCAAGTTGAATCGCTCTAGGTGAAATATCAACACCACAAACAGTGAGCTTTCTGACAAATTTCCGCAAAGAAGAAAATAGAAGGAGTGGGATACACCCCGTTCCAGTACAAAAGTCGATCAAATTGAGCCCATTATCATTCATATCTTCCCGAGAGCCTAAAAGGGAGCCTGATTTGATCATGTTTACCAAATGGCATGCGTATGCTTCCGTCTCAGGCCGAGGAATGAGAACACCCGGTCTGCATTTGATGTCGAGCGACCCAAACGGCTGTGAGCCCAGTACATATTGTAGTGGGACACGTCTTCCCCTTTGCCGACACAGCTCTTCCAAATGCAAGGGCTTTTGTCGGGTATACATCTCATCTACAAATTCCTTTATCCATCGCAGCTCATTGCGAGCAGATTCCAGATTCCGACATGCTGGAAGCAGAGTTGAGAGGTGAGGCGAGTGCCGTTTAGCGTATCGGAATAGTGATGGCGGGAGTCGTGGCATTTGCTGCTACATGCATGTCTCAAATTTTGCAATGAACAGGATATATCTTGAAATAATGGTTCCTTTAAAATAATAGAAAGTTATTCACTATGGGGATCACAAATTGGACGTTGTTTTAGTGGCTACCAAGGTGTGGATGGATTTAGCCGACTATTAGCCTTTCTCGACATGAACTTTGGCCACCCGTGCACTTGGAAGGCTCCCGACCCTGGCTCTGTATTCACTGACCTTCATTAAAAAAACTGTTAATAACCGACTCACTGGTTCCATCACGGCCGCACTTTCTTGGGTATTGAATAACTGCTTATTTTTGGATTATAATTATCTATATTACGTCTACTGGTGCTCTCCGCCGCCCGAGGATTCTCTTGTTTGGAACCCGCATCCAACACCGACTTTGACATAGCTTAAGAGTGTGCTACCGACAAGATGAACGCCCCAGATCGGTCAGTTGGATAATCCATTTTTGTTTTCTTTCATGTATCGTTTCAGTTGTTCTCATATTACAACCCTGTGCGTTCAGTAACGTCCGGGTGGTGGATCATGGTCGCGTCTGCCTCACTGTGCTGAACCATGGTGACTCTGTCAACGCCAAACACTATCTTTACATTGTTGCAAGCGCTTTATACCTCTTGTGTGACCTATCACCTCAACTGGAACATTAGGTGTATATGCATGGCAAACATTTGGACCATGTTTGCTGGGGGGCTCTGTGATGGTGCCTATCGACTGTCATCCACCTGCGGCAGCTGCCCACCATGTAGCGACAGGTGCTAGACACAATCATCATGTATTTTATCTCATGGCTGCTTTCCCCTAACTGCTCCCTCATTGCACCACAATATCCCATCCCGGCCTCGCATCAGAACCACTATTTTCAGTATGGCGGGTGGAAATCCAAAGCACTTCAACCTTCAAGATGACCCGTTACGTTTCCTGCAGCGATGTCGATGTAGCATTTTGCTGACCCAACACAGTTTCGAGCTCTTCCTTCTTGGCGAAGGCGACAAGAAGATTGAGGAAAAGGTTTACTCTGGTAGGTTGTGTTCTACATTCGCTCTGCTCGGTTCTGACACGACGTAATAGGCATGTCGAACACCTCCGACTTTGTGCTCAAGAAAGAGGACCATACGCTCGGTAACCTTCTTTCCGAGCACCTGAAGGCTCACCCCAACGTTCACATGGCCGGCTACAAGAGTATGTATCGCATTTCCTTCGGTTTATCACAGCTAACGCATTTCCTACTTAGTCGCCCATCCCAACGTGCCCGAGCTCTTCATCCGTGTCCAGACTGATGGTACTATCACTGCTCGTGACGTATTTACATCAGTTTGCGAGAAACTCATCAACCAGCTTGAGATGTTGCATCAAGAATTCACGCGAGAGTGGGAGCTGAGACGTATCACAAACACTGGAGAGCAAGCCAATATGCAGAATGGTCACTAATGGGACTGGAGCTCGGAAAATTGACCCTACATAAATACGACCCCATGGATGGCTGGCGTTGGGGACTTATAATTGCTGCTATTTAGCCAAAACATGGAAGAAAAAACAAACTGAATATGGAATGTATTTCTTTTCCTGCTATTTTGTTTGGCTTCATTCAGTCCCGGTTATTGATGGATATGTATCGGAAGCTATACTTTGTTGTCCCGCCTTGTATTGTGTGACTATATTTTGTAAAACTTCTGGCTGTTTCAAAGACGACATGAATTATTTTGAGATCTGGCCCGAGTTGAGTGATCATCAATCTCAAGCAGTTGGCCCTTCACCTCCGGGAATCAACTGGCATTAGTTAGCCACCAAAGGCTCAAGATAAAGGCCAATAACGGATGCTTACCATGCAGATATTGTTTCCGTTTAATAGGATTTTTGGTAGCTTGGTGTGGTTACCAGAGTAGTCGCTGACAAGTTAGTATGGCGCGGGGAGCGAATGGGGTTGGGGGATCAGTGCATACAACTCAGTCACGTCCTCTAGGACCATGTCTACACCATATATTAGTGTTAGGCTAACACAAATGGGCATCATACTACTCACTGACGTAGTCATCAAAACCGAGGAGTGTTCCGCTGAATTCTGTTTCTTCGTTAGCAGGTTACGCTCATAATTGTAGCGGCCGAGCCTACCCTTGTCTCCCTTCATAATGACCCAGATCTTGGAGCCAACGCACTTGTCGATGAGCTCTGGCAGTTTGTTAGCAGACGCATCGAGGACTGAGCTTTTCCTCTCAGGTCAGAGACTCACCGAGGGGTAGCAACTGTGAAGCCATGGCGGATGAGTTTGCGTAGATCAGAGATTCCTGCTGGAGACGGTCTAACGACGATAAAAGATCCGCAATCGGGAAGACACTCTCGGTATAGTTTGTTTAATTCCCGGAGTTCTGCACTGTCGCGGGTTTTCGTCGTGGTCAAATATCCGTTAGTCGCCCAAACTGCCACAAAGTGGGATGGGAATGCAAGGGTCAGAGGTGTGGGCATAGCACGACCCCACGTGAGCCCGCGAGCGTGACTAAGCATTGCAGCATCACATCTCAACGCCATTCGTTGTGCAACGCCTAAATCCATGTCGCGGCTGCCTAGGCCTAATTCGAGATCGTACACAGAATTTGGGCTATGGTTAATATTCGCCATGATGGGAATACGGCGTTGGGCGCAGTTTTTCTCTTTCCGCGTCGCTCTCTGACATGGGCAACCATTGCTGGCAATATAAGAATGCCTAAAAGACATCACCAATTTACTTCCCCTTCAAGGTTAGATAATACCCGTGTATTGCACCATCCAACAAATGGGGCTTCTGACACCTAAACAACAGAAGAATGAAACACAACATGTCACCTACGCCCCAGAATCGACTATGGAATCCCGGCTCTGGCATTCGTTTCGCTTCCGTAGCTCATGGCCAGTCGCTATACCCTTCCTTGGATATGTCCCGGTTCCTCCACATCGCTGGACCTGATACAAATGATGATCCACTAGTTGTGGATCACGAAATGGAATATTTTGGCGACGATGAACAGTTTGAGCTTGACATTGCCGAATGGCTCGACCAGAATGAAGCATTACTGGCCCCCACTCCAGCTGTTGAAGATACCCCGCATATTCATGCCGAGACGACTGATGTCGGTGACATTGGGCCTGAGCCCGAGCAGAAAGTGGGAAATGAAACCAAGAGGGAAATCCTTCCTCCTGTAACCTCTCTTGATTATACCATCTCCAATGACCTATTCCAGGCTGCTCTACGGAGCAAGAAGGACACTCCTGAATCTTTTTGGTCTCACACAATGTACAAACGCGTTCAAGAAGATGGCTCGGTGCAAAACGTCAGGGTACACTACTGTACCAGCAAGGGCGAAATGGAGAATGTTTGCAAGAAATACTTTCTTGGACAAGAGGTTCTCGGATTTGACCTCGAATGGATGGCTTGGGCCACCAGTCAAGGCTCAGTGCGCGAAAACGTTTCCCTGATTCAAATTGCGAGTCCCAGCCGCATCGGCCTCTTTCACGTGGCGGTTTTTGCAAAGGATGATTATGTGACACCAACCTTTCGCCAGATCATGGAGAGCGATAAAGTTAGCAAGGTGGGCGTCAATATCAAGGGTGACTGTACACGACTGAAAAACCACCTTGGTCTCGAGACGAAGGGCATATTTGAGCTGAGCCATCTTTATAAGCTTGTCAAATATTGCAAAACCGGCGAACTGAACCGCATAAACAGGTCTACCGTGTCAATGTCTACGCAGGTGCAGGATGTGCTTCGGCTTCCTATGTACAAAGGAACCTCTGTTCGTACCAGTAACTGGATGAAGCCTCTTTCAGACTCCCAAGTAAAATGTAAGACAGCGGACCAAAAGTTTTGTAAAGCCACCATTAACTAATGCGTTCTAGACTCTGCCTCTGATGCATACGCTGGTATTCAGTTATATTATGCCCTCGAACATGAGCGAGAAACGCTTGACCCGTGCCCCCCACGACCAGAGTTTTGCGAGAAAGGGCTGAGTATCCGAGTCGCTCCAGCAGTGGAAATCGACGCAGATGCAGAGGTGGAGTTGCCAAGTGAAGGCTCGAATACCACAGAGTCAAACCCATCCGCGAACAAGGAAGACGTTGCGTTCTATGAACCTTCGAAAGCAAGCGATAAAATCCAGGCGCCTGACGTTCGCATTTCGACTGCAGATCTCCAAGTACAAAAATATCGCTCCCAAAAGGGCCAGTTAACTGCCAAGCCCAGTGCCATTCGAATATATTATTTGTGGCACAGCAACAGTGATCTTTCACCTGAGTCGATCACAAAAATTGTGCCATTAAAAACAAACACAGTGGTGTCATATATTATCGGGGCTATTTCATCAGAAAAGTTGCCATACTCAAAGGACAGGTTGAAGAGCGAGGTTCTCTCATTCCTCGCTCCAAACACGGTTCTCCCAGATAAGGAACTGATGGTCGTGTTGGAGGAACTGCGAAACGCATCCAAGTAAATAAGTATATTGGGAAAGTGACTTGGTGGAGTAGAAAGTTTATAGTGCATCAGATACAGGTGGTCTTTGGACAAACAAAGTATATATATACCCTTGATTTTCTCATTTCTCATAACCAATTTTCCCCTTTGCATTTTAATGTCTAACAATCTATTAAGCCAGTAGACCCCGTCCCCGGTTGATTTGAACCTTCTTATCTTCACCACCACTCACAATGCCCCATGTCTTATCCCATACAACACTCAGCACCTTGGCGCCATCACCAGCCGGTGGCAACTTCTTGCCATTGAGCCATTCCCTACCAATTGTGTACACAGGCTCGCTGACGCTGCCACCGCCCTCCTCAGAGGCTCCCACACGCACACTTCGTAGATCCCATACACGGCATGTGCTGTCGTGCGAACCAGAAACAAGAGAGTATTCATTATCGGGTGAAGGGGAGAGCGATACGACCATGTTGATGTGGCCGCGGAGGGTCATGGTGGAAGTAGCAGATGCCGACTCACGAGGGTCGAGGAGAGTAATGTGCCTTGCAGACGAGCCCGCCGCAACCAATGAAGAGTTTGGCAGAGCTGTGGCACAGAGGAGGGGATGCATAGTTGTCAGCCGGCTGACCTCACGCTGCGTGGTCAGATCCAGGGTCCTTAGGGTGTGGTCTTTTGACACCGAGTAGGCGACTGTAGAATCGTTGGGGTGGAAGACGGCGGCGGTGACGGGCTCGTCATGAGCTGATATCATGGCGAGAGGACCTCGCTGGGCAGTGTTGGCAGCGCTCGCGAGCTTTGCCCGTTTGGTGCTATGTGCTGAAGGTAAGCTCTCGGGGTTCGCCTGGGGAGCGGTGCGTTTTGAGGACGACCAGAGGCCGACACGACCATCGGACGAGGCTGTGAGGATTCGCTTCGTCGCGCCGTTGACATCGATGCTGTTAATGTCCTTTTCGTGACCCCAGAGCTCCATGTTGGCCTTGAGGGCACCGGAGAAGCCATCGTCGGACTCGCTGTAGTCCCAGACAATGACTTTTCGGTCCAAGCCAGCCGACGCAAGCTGCTTCTGGGAAATCCACTTCACAGCATTGACCCTCTGGCTGTGGCCACCAGCCTTGGAGACGGCAATCGCATCTCCAGAAGGATTCCACACTCTCACGAGGCCATCGTATGATGCGCTGGCCACTCTGTCCTGTACTTGAGCATCGCTAGCCAGGAGACCGGCCGCAGAGGTCGCGGACAGAACGTCAACGCCGCTAACCCAATCGTCGTGCTCAAAGCTCGCTTCGTAGACGGGAGGGACCAAGCTACGGACATACTGCAGGGTGAGAGTAGATTCCGACGAAAGGCCATTGGTGGCGAGGTATTCTTCGATAGAGGTGCTCAGAAAGGTACCGTTGGCGAGGAAGTCGAGGGGAACGGGAGAGGAGGTGTCAAGCATAGACTCGGAGTTGAGAATACGAGAGAGGCCATAGCGCTTGATGTCTAGGAGATGTTAGATGTATAGTCCCTTGAGGATCTATTGATGAAACAGGGTCGCAATAAACGCACCGGCAGGCACAAGAAGTTGTCGCCTTTCCTCGGGAAGGACTAGGTCCTGTTCCGTCGTGGTGAAGACGACCTTTACCTGTGCAACGTCGCCCATTTTGAGTAGCTTCTCTCTCGAGAAATTGTGCTCTGGAAAGAAACTGAATTGAGCGAACAGAGATCTCTATCCGCGTGGAGATTGGGCGTCTCCGGGTATCTCGACTGTCTTGAGTGCAGGTTATACGGACGAAGCCGGTCGCAAAGACGGTGGCAGTCCAAATTTTTTTTTTTTAGGAAAATTCGGCAGCCTTGCGCCTGGGGGCCCCACCGCGGGGTGGTTCGCGCTCAGGCGTCGACCAATAGCGTTGTACACTGGAACAAGGCTGTAGATTGAGTTTTGAATGATTAGATGGGTTCGCATAACAGCCAATGTGTATACAATTGAAGAAAAAAATACCTTGCATATACGGCTATATAATTATGACATCGGGAAAAAATTCTTCTTTTCACGTTGAGATACTGCAGTTACATCATCATAATTGATGATCATTCGTAATGTTGTTGGATCTGGGCTTGTCCGTCTATAGTGCACCTAGTTCTCCACCAGCCTAAAAATTCACACACTTCTCTCTTATGTATACTAGTATCAGGGCACATCGCTTTTTAAAATTGACGAAGCCCCGCCTAGTTGCATGGACTAACTGTAAATGTAAGGTAAGAGGCAACAAGTGGTCATAATTATCTGTGTTGTTGGCGTTTTTGAACCAATCTCGGTTTTGAATGCTGCGCGGAGTTGGAAAAACTTGGCACACTATGGTAGAACAAAACTGGCATCATAAAAAAATATAATGAATATCAAGATAAATATGGTTAAGACTAAGAAAATAATTTTAGATTATCTATTCATTTATAAAACCTATTTATCATTCTTCCCCCTGTATTATTATATTTTCTTGTAAACTTGATAGGGGAAAAATTTGTGGCGTGTGCCATATTCCGCCACCAGCGTAAATACTTCAAAGACAATCTTACATGGCTGGAAGTTGATATTGAGACTAGCAACTCATAATTAAACTAAACGGCCAATACGTACCTGTCATCCAAAATCATGTCCGTGAGGATCATGTCAAATTTTATAGCAACAATTAGCGCATGAATGGCAGAGTGTTGGCAAAGCAACTCTACTCAAGTGGAATTGTCGTCATCTGAGACCATGGTTCTGATTGAATGGGATTGTTTCTAAGGACGTTCGAGAATTTTCCCAACAATAAAGGTCAGGTTTGATCTTATCAGACTGACATTCGGCCAATTGTGTGTGAAAGATGAGGGCATTGGCCGGAGCGCAAATGCCTCGATTGGTGACATGACGGAGTAACGGGCAGGAATTTAATTCATTTTCAAATCAGTGTTATTAAATTGATCCGATTATTGCGATTGCAAGGAATTTGTGCCTGCCCTGTTTCGGCAAGACCCAAACCAAACAGCGAGGGCGGTGTGAGTGAGGATTGCAGAGGCTGCGTTCATTTTTTGTGCTCACAGACGTTGTCAAATTTGGCTCTACCCGCTGTCAGTGGCCGTATAGCTATGGTAAGCTGATTCTTTACGCCGGGGAGGGTTCGTCAAGATCTTGGAGAAGTGAGCTAAGATCGGCAGTCCGTGCCTTGGCAATGCCAACAGCGTGGGATGTTTCTTTCTGTATTTGGAGGAGAATGCTAGGTAAGACAGGATGCTGTGGGGGATCATTGAAGATCTTTCCAACATGCTCTACAAGAAAGTTGCCGGATAATGCCGAGTTTAGAGATGGTTGAGTAAGTGGCTCACCGTCTGCCAAGATATTTCCTGGAGACGGACTGTCGCACGGCGGAGAAGGCCAGGCAAACTAGAAAAATAAATTAGAACCAACAGACTCGCACTGCTTTTTTTTTTCTTGCCCAGCGGTGGCTCAAACGAGTTAGATGGCAGCTTGAGGGCATTCAGAAACAGCCGCCAAGGATAATGCGAGACAGGGAGGAAGAGATTGCGAGGTGCGCACGGGCATACGACAGTCCAGAAGGATGGATTTCGGAGTAGCAATGGCATTGTGACGGAATGGGGAGATGACTGTTTCATGCTACAATGTTACACAGGCAGTGCAGCAGCGTAACCTGCATCTGCACATGTATGGAAGAAGCGATGGCGCTTGTGCTGCAGATATGTGCAGGGGTGAAGTGCATGTGGCACGAGTGGCTACGGGGGACATGCCATGAAAACCCGTGCAACTCGGCGGCTGCGTTTCGAGCTTTCGAGTCCTAGCCGTGCGCTTCAAGGGTCGGGCCGGCATGGGTCGATTTTTCCTTTGCTTCTGTTCTTTTCTACCTTTGCTCCCGTAATGCACTTTTCAGGCATGCAGTCCTCGCGGTTTCGAGTAAACCACAGCAAAACGGAGCAAGGCCAGTCATGGAGGTGGAGGAAGAGGCACGGGTGGGGCTGAGGAGACGGGGCTGGAGGCACCGCAAAAGAGATGACAGTACTGTGATTGGCATTCCCCGCATTCCGTGTCGTCATCCCGGTCGTGCTACAGACGCATGTAACCAGACAGCAACCAGACATAGCATCGCGTCGCAGATGCTTGCCAGAACTCATTTCCCAAGACCAGTCACCCTCGGCTAACGCGAAAGGCGGTATTGCCACAGGCGTTCTCGACCAGGGCATGGATTCTACGTGCTGTAGTCGACCGATTCAGGATAATTGGGCATGGGGTAACCACGGACGGACAGGATCTTTCCCGGCGTTGGGGACTTTGACGTTGGGCTTCGCGAAGCCAGCCCTTGAGCTCCAGGAGGAGCTCTCAACTGAGGGGCAGATCTGACTGAAACACTTGACCTGTTGCAAGGCCTGGGCTCGACAGTGGCGCCTCGGGGTCTGAGAAAGGTCCTGGGAAATGTCAAAACCACACCGACGGTATGGGGCAAGATCGGGATGAGATCGGTGGCGGGCGCAAAGGCCTGTGCGTGTCGAATTTGCCCCGAGCAGGCTGAGGAGCGGAGGTATTTGGCGGGCGATGTGAAGTCAGTTTCCCAGTTGACTTTTTTTCACAGCATCACAAGGTCTCTGTTCCCCACTAGAGCTGGGCTGCGGGAGGGGGAGCTTGGGCGGGGCGCAACTTGGGGCAGCTCGGCGAGCGTTATGGCAAGCGTGGGGCCCGAGAGGCCCGAGAGGCCCGTTGCTTGGTGATGGCTCTCCACTGGACTGCCCTAGACTCCCCAAACCCCAAGGCACCAAGCCCCCAGGCCCCCACTGTGTGCTCTGGAGCGACGCAGCTAGCGTACCACAGCCCGCGGCGCATCAGGCCTAAACCCGGCAGGGCAATGACATGGTTGTTGTGCAGGTCTAGCTGACTTGGAGGGGAAAAAAGTACATGATGCACGGCATCACCACCCAGAAAATCATCAGTCCACGCCAGGTTGACGCTCACCTCCCCCTCAAATCTTCTCCTTCCTCCTAGGGAGGCTGCTTGCTGCTGTTGGTCATCCTCTTGTCCGCGTCTTGCCCCTTCTGTACGACCCAGCATTTGCCCTTCCGCCCCCTCGCCCCGCCCTCCCCATCGTTTTGTAGGCTTGCTCTAAACCCGCCTCCTCGTCCTCCACCTCATCCATCTTCCTCCTCCAGCCTAGGGCGAAGCTATCCGCAAACCAGACGTCAATTACGGCTTTGCAAGCTCGTGCGCCCCTCCAACGCTTAGCGTGGCAGCCAACTCGCCGCCCTCAACAAACCCTGTTTGCCCCCTCGCTTGCTGATCCGGTCGCATTCAGCAGCGCTCTGACGCAACCTCACCACTACCTCCCCCTCGACTCCCATCCCGGACAAGCTCCGGTTTCGCCTCTCAGCCACCCGAAATCTTCCCAATTGGCTTTTTTCGACATCTCTACAGCTTCATCATCACCCAGCATCTTTATTTTTTCCTCCCGCAGACCCCCATTCCCTTACTTCTCTGGTGCGAGCTCGTCCAAGCTCCGTCGTCATCATCCCTCAGCTGTAGCTTCATCACATCACCATATCACCACCTGACCCCTTCTGCCCCAACGTTCCCAGCCCCTCAAATTCGCCATGGGTTCCGACGGCGAGCAACCCCAGACTCGCGACATCAAGAACCACCTGCTCTTTGAAGTCGCTACCGAAGTAGCTCATCGAGGTGAGCCTGCGCGCAACCCACCATTTTCTTGCTTGCTTGCGTGCCTCCATTTACGGTATTGCTAACCCATCCTCCAATATCTAGTCGGTGGTATCTACTCTGTGATTAAATCCAAGGCGCCAGTCACGACAGCCGAATATGGCGACCGTTATACCCTCATCGGTCCTCTCAACCACCAATCGGTGCGCTTCAATCATCCATCCTCATTCTCTAATGTGCACTAACCCTTGCAGGCCGCTGTTGAGGTCGAAGAGATGGAGCCTACGAACCCAGAGATTGCTGCCACCATGCAGTCTATGAAGGACCGCGGAATTGGCATGCTCTATGGTCGATGGCTAATTGAAGGTGCACCCCGTGTCCTCCTCATTGATACCAAAACAGCCTACGGCTACTTGAACGAGTGGAAGTCGGATCTTTGGAACATGGCCAGCATTCCCTCGCCACCCAATGACGACGAGACAAACGAGGCCATCGTCTTTGGTTACTTGGTAGCATGGTTCCTTGGAGAGGTAAAAGCCCGCGCCACCGCTTCGACTTGGTTGAAATTAACCATCTGCTAGTTTGTTGTTCATGAGAAGAACAAGGCCGTCATTGCCCACTTCCACGAGTGGTTGGCGGGTGTTGCGCTGCCTCTCTGCAAAAAACGCCGCATCGACATCACAACCATCTTCACCACTCACGCAACTATTCTGGGCCGATACCTATGCGCCGGCTCCGTCGACTTCTACAACAACCTTCAATGGTTCGATGTCGATGCCGAGGCCGGAAAGCGAGGCATTTACCACCGATATTGTATCGAACGAGCGGCTGCCCACGCCTGCGACGTTTTCACCACCGTCTCACACATTACCGCATTCGAATCTGAGCACTTGCTAAAACGAAAGCCCGATGGCGTATTGCCCAACGGCTTAAACGTTACCAAGTTTTCTGCTGTACATGAGTTCCAAAACCTCCATCAGCAAGCCAAGGAGAAGATCCACGACTTCGTACGAGGTCACTTCTATGGACACTACGACTTCGATCCCGATAACACACTTTACATCTTCACTGCAGGTCGATACGAGTTCCGAAATAAGGGAGTTGACATGTTCATCGAATCGCTAGCCCGATTGAACCACAGGCTCAAATCTGCTGGAAGCAAGTTGACGGTTGTAGCGTTCATCATTATGCCTGCCCAGACTACCTCCCTCACGGTTGAGGCTCTCAAGGGCCAAGCGGTTATCAAGTCCCTGAGGGATACCACTCATGTGATTGAGCAGAGCATCGGCCGCAGGATCTTTGAACGATCCCTCAAGTGGCACGAGGGTGACCCAATGCCTGATGAGAAGGAGCTCATTTCGGCTGCCGACAGGGTTCTGCTACGTCGACGCTTGTTCGCCATGAAACGTCACGGACTTCCCCCAATTGTCACTCACAACATGGTTAATGACCACGAGGACCCCGTCTTAAACCAAATCAGACGTGTGCAGCTCTTCAATGACCACACAGATCGCGTAAAAGTCGTTTTTCATCCCGAATTCCTCAACTCGGCCAATCCTGTTCTGCCTCTTGATTATGATGACTTTGTTCGAGGCTGCCACTTGGGTGTTTTTGCTTCATACTATGAGCCTTGGGGATATACTCCCGCTGAGTGTACCGTTATGGGCGTTCCCAGCATCACAACCAACCTTTCAGGGTTTGGTTGTTACATGGAAGAACTCATTGAGAACTCGAGCGACTACGGAATCTATATTGTGGACCGCCGAACCAAGGGAGTCGATGACTCTGTCAACCAGCTGACGTCTTACATGTTTGACTTCTGTCAAAAGAGTCGGCGACAACGTATCAACCAGCGAAACCGTACAGAGCGTCTGAGTGATCTCTTAGACTGGAAGCGAATGGGAATGGAGTATGTCAAAGCGCGACAGCTGGCCCTTCGCCGTGCCTACTCGGCATCCTTCACCGGTGAGGAGGAGGAAGACTTCATTCCCGGTGTTGAACAGAAGATTTCTCGTCCATTCTCAGTACCAGGATCGCCAAGGGACCGAACTGGAATGATGACCCCGGGAGACTTTGCCAGTCTTCAAGAAGGCCGTGAAGGTCTCAACACCGAGGACTATGTAGCCTGGAAGCTCCCGTAAGTACAGTCGCTGAATGATGGTAGAATATGAAGTACTAACAACTAAGCAGTGAAGAGGAAGATCCCGAGGAGTACCCCTTCCCCTTGACACTTCGAACCAAACAGCCTGTTCCGCAAAGCCCATCCGACAACGTGCCATTGAACGGAAATACCACTCAATAAAAGCCTAGATCAACCACAACGTACACGCTCGAGCCAGATCAACGGGCTCTATAACTTGATAAAATCATCTGTCATTTACTATTTCATAACAAAGATGGAGAAGGGAAAGAGAGGGGAAAGAAACGGAAATGAATTTTGCCGCCCCAGGGAACAAGCTTGCATATGATTACCGGTGTTGCCTGATCATCCGCATTGTTGTATTACACGTTTGCTTCTGTTGCAGCTGATAGGCCGGGTTGCGCGGTATGGAGATGTTTAATTAGCCTTTGATGTGCAACATGTTTCTTATTTGATATCTTTGGGTGCAATTTTCAAGTGATTCTGTATCAACCTGTGTCATTCAATGCCTCGTTGGGGAGCTGACATGGAAAAACTGACCTGAATTCATCTCGAATACGAACTGAAGAATTGGAAAGTGAGAGGAGACTAATGAGTGGAGTCAGCCGGTGATATCATAAGACCAGTTGGTGAATGCATGAGTAAAGAGCCAAACGAGTATGTTTATACTGATCAATTAACTATGGAGCTTGCAATGTGTACATGAGAAACGTGATCGACATTATAAACAATGCTAAGATGGCAACAATGCGTATCTGGGAAACAAGTTCGTCTCCTTTGTGTTTATACCAGTTCCAGGTAGATCGGATTTAGGTCAATCCTGATGCGCCTTGATGAACAACGACAGATAAAGGGACGAAACGTGACATGAGACGTAGCGTCTGCGATAGTAAATGCACCCGAGGACTTCCTCGAAACCGCAGTGCCGTCTCACCTGGGCAAGCTTGGCTTTGATGTTGTTATTGTTGTTAAACATGAGTGTATGGAGCTTTGAAGTCTACAGTTGGAAGATACAGTCAAAGATGACTCTGAAACATGCAATGGTTTGGAAGCACAAAGCAAGTCAAAGCTGCTATGGGAATTTCATATTTGCCTAGTATTTTGGTGCTGATTATTGCTTTGGTGCAGTGTAGCTGACTATGTCGAGCCTCCAGCATATGCAAACCACCTTGACTCCGTGGCCATAAGACAGAGAGAGAGAGAGAGAGAGAGAGAGGCCTGTAGAGTTGGAATCATGCCCAACTAGCACAAGGTTACTAATATGAGTGGGCTCTTTTTCGAAGTGGTGAATTGATAAGGGTTTAGCCATGGATACAATGCCATGCGAGGCAAGCATGAATCTATGCTGAGAAATGTGGGGAAACGTTAAGAAGTAGATTAAATATGTAGTTAGTGGGCGAGCATGATTCGCCCTCTTCTTTTTGTTTTTCGTTGGTTGTTTCTTGGAGAACAAGAGAAAAGGGTCTAAGCTCAAGCAAGGTTGAAGATTGGCCTCCTCCTCCTCCTCCTCCTCCTCCTCCTCCTCCTCTTCGTCTTCGCCTAACGATTGCTGTTTTTGGTTGATCCATCTACAGCACAGCGCGGTGGACGGACGGTGATGGGACGTGACAGGTTAGACCGCATCAGCCGCACGGAATTTGTTTCCTGAGGTGGTTTTGTGGCGCGAAACAAGCCGACGGATGGGAACAAAACAAGCACGAGCCAAAGTGCAGCCATCCAACTACTGCTCTCTCAGCAGTCACCTGAACACCAAACCCGAGTCAATGGACGACCGAGCGCCAGCACCACCACCGCACATCGCACATCGCACATCGCAGCACGCACCGGCTTTTGCTTTTCTGGCCCATAGCGTCGGCGTGTGCGCAGCGAGCCCAGGTCGCAAGGGCATCCCGTCCACCCCGACTTGCCCAGCTGTCCACCATTTGCCATTTCCCACCGCGCATGAGCCAGCACCAGGCTCGTCCCCGGCACAATGTACACACAGTAAGCTCCAGTACAGGGCCACAAGAGGGCAAAGAGGGAAGAAGAGGGTTCAAAGGAAAAACTCGGGCCAACACCAGCTGTCCAGTAGCGCACCCAACACGACGGTGCACCGCAAGGGGAATTTCAACCTAGTCGCTGATCACTCAGTTGGCTTGCACAGCCTCACTCAAGGCTTCCCTCTTCCTCTGTCCCACCGCAATCGAATCGACTGTTGGTCCAATGGCCAATTGCCAACAGCATCGAATCCTCCAGGATCATGACAGCAGGTTGCAGCATGCAGTCTGCCTATCTTGCTCGGTTATCGGTTTCATCATCTGCCACAGTAGCTCATTGATCACAAAGTTTCTTCAACAGTCCACCAAAAGCCAACTTAATCCCCGGCATCACTGCTCACTCCTGTGGCCCGGCTCCCGGCAAAGACTACGTGCCTCTTCTTTCTGGAGGGGAACGACCGCCAAGGAACAAACGAGTCGCTTCGCCAAAAGCTCGTAGGTTCCCACCCTCAAAGTACACACAGTACAGCGACCAGAGAGATCGTGAGGTGAGAACGCAAGCACCACCGTCTGTTCCTCATCTCTCCGCGTCTGTGTTGTGTGTGTGTGTGTGTGTGTGTGTGTGTGTGTGTGTGTGTGACGCCACTCTATTTCTAACACAACGGTGGTGTTGGAGGAGTATTTTTGGGCATATTCCCGTGGTGGGGGACCAGCAATTGCTCAAAGCAGGCCCTGAGGGCCTGCGATGGCCAGTGGTGAAGGGACTGGCATAGTTATTCTTAGTCTAGCATGTTTCACGTAGCGGACGTTGTGCACGACCTCTGGACCGGCGTGGTGGTGGAAGCTCGCTCATCTGCTCCGTGCCCAGATGAAAGAGTACTGCTTACCCGTCCTTGTCGAGTCAAGGTAGCTCCTAGAAGCCAAGAGGAACGTGGAGAAGTATGTGTTCGGCCACCCGGCATGCTGGCCCATGAAATTCCTCAGATATATTGCACCTATACGAGAATATCCTCGGCTTGAGATAGACGAGTTTGTCCCTCTCGACCCGCTGATACTGTGTGTGTATCCCTCTGTCCTTGTAGGATGGGGCCAACAGGCGTCGTCATGTCTCAGCCTCCAACCACATCTTCCACGTTGAAGTCACCCGTTGTACCCAAGACAGTAGACGCAGGAAAGTTATCCAATGGCCGTCCAGAATTGGACAGTGTCTCAGCAAGCGAGAAATAGACTACGATGCGATCCATGGTGCCGATCGCTGATCTCAGGTCCCTTCCCCATCGCTGCGCAGCACTATGACTGCAATGGAAATGGTTCAATTTCCCGCCTAAATCATCGATTTCGGCTGCCGATGAGGGTAAAGAGAATTGTACTTGGCGATTGGTTCAACTTCCCGCCCCCTTTTGACAGAACGAACCCCTGGATCGTCCACTGGAAAGAGGCGCCACGCTAGTAAAATTATGAACGGCCTCTATGGTCAGGCTAGCCAGTAGACGAGCCGCGCTAACTGGTAGCGACGCAGCCCACCAATCCCATCGCGTCGAACCTCTACAGGGACTGCGAGTCGAGGCCAAAACGTCATAGTCCATCTGCAGCAAATCCGCCAAATCTGCGTGTGGAGATGATGGACCGTCAGGGTCTCAACGGAAGAGACCTTTTCACAACGTGCGCTAGAAGTATATTGCTTCTTGCGGACGGTATGATATTACGCACAGTGAGACTTTGAACGGGACGGGCAGCTTCTTCACGGCGGAACAATCATTTACGGGACCCAGAACGGCAGGATTCGACCCGGGTTGCAGAGATATTGGCCAGCGGCATACTGTGTGAGGTGAGCCCGGGAACGGAGATTATCCAGCTTAGGGTTCGCGGGACGCGACGATCGTGTTACAGGAAGATGCAGCTGAAAAAAATGCAACTGGGAGTACCCCATGGTGGTGAGGAGAAGAGGGGTAGCTGGAGCCGAGATGCCATTGGGGCTAGTCCGAGACAGCACTCAATGTAAGGCATGATGTTGCGTGTGCAGGTGAATGAAGAACACGAGGCTCCGGGCAAATCGCGTATCAACAGAATAACCGGATTCCCCAATCAGGTTCAAGGACTGCAGGATATCGATCTGCCTGAGGAGATCAACACCAGGGTTGCCCTCGCAGCCTTCATCCATAGCTCATCTACTTGTCATCCGGAAGGTCTCCACCTGCATCATCCGCTCTGCCATCATCTCCCACCCCGCTTCACAAGCGAAGGGATCATGGCGGTTAGCGTCCAGATTAGATAAGGATAATAAGAGGGATGGGGAAGCATGGGAAAGGACAAGGTTCAGAGCCTATGCTGATCAGACTCTCGAAACACGGAAGACGCGATGCTCATCATGATTCAAGATTGTGACGCGTGACTCGACACAGCATGTGGCCTGACGGCATACCCCGCCAGGACAAGATCAAACGACCAGGCTGAGCTTTGGTGCTGTGCTGGATTGGCATCTTCCGTCAGCCTCTTTCCTCTCGATTTGGTTTGGGTTTCGCCATCACCTTTTTTCCCCTGGGGCCAGACCCGACTCTGCCTAGCTTGCGGTTCAAGTGCGAGGGACGACTTCTTCTCGAACCATACGAGGCTGAACCTTGCCGGTCGGATGGGATGCACCAGGGCGAGCCGGGCTACAGTGTGTGGCTTCTGAGCAGATACACGTAGTAATTAGCGTCGAAGGGGAGGGGGAGAGCAACGAAGTATCTAGTTTGATGAGAGTAGTCTGTAGTATACGAAAATGGCCAGACGCGGACGGCCCCACCGCAATTCCCCCAAGAGCTGAAATAGGCATGAGCCAGGCCACACAGTACAGCAGAGAGCTGCAGTACTCCGTCAGCAGATCGCAGGCGGTGACTAGCAAGGTAGGTCCGTCGCCAGGCGTTCTCGGGCAGTGGGGATTGCCTTGGCATCTAATTTGGTGTCCTTGAGGATGGTGAGGGAAGCGTTATACGTCTCAATCGCTGGCGCTTGTGCCAGCGAGCCACTGGCTCATGCAGCAGGCTGTACGGAGTAAAACACGCTTATTCACCACCCCGCGAGCAATGCTTCCCAGTGCCTATTCTCGGGCCACCTAGCCTCAGCCTGGTGAAAGAAAGTGAGCACAAGTATGAGAAATGACCATGAGTATAAGTAATGGGTGCAGGAAAAGTAACATACGTGGTTCTCCTCGCCGCATATTTCCGCTGTCCCCGCAAAATATTTTAGTTGCGATCATCATCCCATCGCTCCATCTGGATTCGAGTGCCTTCATCATCGGAGATTTTGTGCCAGTCGACGTTCCGCGGTTGCACGCGAACGCGCCATTGCACTATGTACTACCCCGTCCGTGAGCGCTCAAGGCATTGGCCGTGGTTCGGCGGAGAAGTGGCCGGGCGCAAGAGGAACAGGCCCCTTGTGAAGATGGAAATGACCTGCACACGCAAACAAGGTTGCACAATGAAAAGGCGCACTACTATGGCAGCAACCATGCTGATGCTAATAATGACTTCGTCTTTTTTTCCCATGTTAAACGTGTCACATCATCGCTCTCACTGGCCCCTACCCCCATCGGGGCTTTTGGCTTTGGCTGCCCCTACAAGTCCCCTCGCCACGTGCCGCACTCCCGCGCATCCAATGCTACCTCAACCCTCCAAGTTGCACCTCTGCCACGCGCAGATGAGGGTGGGCACATGGGACGAAACTCAACTCAAAGAGGCGAACCGCTGCCCAAAGCAGTAACCCACCCACCATCTTTGGATGCCCTCCCTCGTCCGCCGTCTCCCATTCGCCCACTCGCCGCCGTACCTGACCCGTGACTGCTCGTCATTGCCGTATTGCGCGCGGCAGTGCTATGGCGCGAGCTAGGTACCACTACGGCACAGCAACCCTATTCGCAAAACCTACATACATCTATGTAACTAGGTAACGTGGGCCACCCCGAACCCGGCCACCCCCCCAACCCGGCACAGGCGAACACGATAAACACCGCCTTTTCGCAACGCAAAATAACTTCAATTTTCGGGCGCAAAATCTAGTTCCAATTGAAAATCATCAAGGTGGTCCTTGTAGCTGATTTTCTTCTCTTTAATATTATCTATATATTTTTTCTCGATTAACCGGATTTGCTCACGGGTCTTCTACAGGGTCGGCATAGTTATAAACTTCTCATTTGGCCTCAACCTTACTTTCTTCCTTTTTTTAGGCTAAAAATGCTTAACTTGAGCCTCTAATAGCTGTATGCACTGCTCCTGTTCTGCAATTTTATAGAGGTTCTTATCCAGCGCTGTGCCGACCTTGCGGAAGAGGAGTCATGCCTTAGGTCCAAATTCCTCCTTATTTGGCAGTATTTCCATTACTTTCCGGACCTCGGTGCTATGAACAGGCGTTAATATTGTAATTTCTGGGTTAAGCAGCCTCTTTTGGTTTGCGCGGGGCATATAAATATAACTCCTTTCAAGTTGTTGCTGCCGTTCCATAAACCATGGGTTCCTTAGGGGCTACCGCATAGAAATTGGCCATAGCCCTGTTGATTTCCACCCCGCCCGAATAGTCTCTGGCTTCATAGCTAATGCCCTTGCCCTAATATAGCAGTTGAGAAAGTTGACCTTTCTAAAAGAGGTGGTATCTGTGATCTGTACGAGTTTTTAGACTTCGCTGCAATATATGCGTTTAAGGACCGAAAAAACCAATAAATCAAGAGGTTAAAGAATATGAGAGCAATATGGCGGTAAATATAAAATAAAGATATTATTAATATAGCATTCCCACATAAAATCAATTGTCTTATGACTCCCGTGGCCATCCACAATGAGAAGGCGTGGGTAAGGCTCTGCGGGCTGTGTCGATGGAATAAAGATATTTTTTAACTAATCCAATACAATATCATTAGAAGTCCAACCATTTGGTAATAATATAAATTCCTAATTCTCAAATTTCTCTAGATTATAAGGAAACCATTAGTATTGAACCAATAATCCTTTAAAAACAACCAGTGGTAGCAATGTGACACCCATTGCACTAACAGCCTCTAAAATAAAGGTCCAGACACGCGATCCGGGTGTCTTTCGAGGCGTAAAATTATTATCAGCACTTCCAAGAACTAATCCATTATCTCCTTTGCTTTCTATAATGCCCATTTCATCTATATTATATCGGTATTGGGGGGGGATCCGCTTGACGACAGGCAAGGCAAGTCTCTCGAAGAATTTCTCGATATTTTCGGGCATAGCAGCCTCTAAACGAGCACAATCAATAGCTTTAGAGTATATCATCTTAACCCTCGGGTTTTACTATAAAAAGCTAGCAATCTAGTTCTTTCCTAGAAGTTGATGATTGCCTGACTTTTGGAGGATGTGTTGGGTAAATTCCTTAAGTTGACTGTGCGTTGGAGCGACCCCTAGGGCCCGTTGGGCTAGAACCCAGTCAGCAAGTGACTCTTCTTGAATAGGAGAAAGGCATTGTTGGTGTGTGTGCGCAAGAGGTTTCGATTCTATTCCTTTAAGACGGTCTTGAAGTGTTGTGCGTGGAATATTCCATAGCTTTGCTGCTGCCCTGGTATTTCCTGTTGCAATAGCATCTTGCATTGCCAGGGAAAGTTCATGCTCTGTATAATTTGGCATCGGCGATTCAGAATATTCAATCAGATTTAATTTTGGTTTACTATTGCATGAGATATTGCGGAGTGTTGAATTTAGATTTTGGTGGTGTTGACCTGAAAATCCCGCTGTGCGGGGTGCCGGGTTGGGGGGGTGGCCGGGTTCGGGGTGGCCCACGTTATGTACCTGAACCACCACCCACCACCCACCATCCACCGCCAGGTCTCGGGGAGACCTGACGTCAAGCTCAACTTACACTGCACGGAACCCTCGTCACCCCATGTCCATCCTCATCTAGCGTCCATTCCCCCCCCCATCACCGCATCAACCCAACAGTGCACCTCGCACCTCGAGACACAGAACAATGTCAATTTTCAGATAGAATGCTTTTTTTTGGGGGGGGGCAAAAGTGTGCCCTTGTAGATCCGGCGTTTCTAGCTTTTTTATTTTCAAACAAAAAATATTGCAGACCGCAAATCCCAATCGCAAAACACATGAAAAGTAAAAAGAAAAAAAGAAGGGGAAAAAATCCCCGCGCCAACCAACAGAGGCGCCACGACATACATGCTTGCGCACAGTCGTTGCTTGCTTTTCCATGTAAGTCTCACTGCAACTGCACAAAGGGGATTGGGTGAAAAAAAGAAATCATAGACAACAACGGTGTTACATCGCCAACCTCCCACATCAACTATTGACAATAGTAGTAGTAAATAAGCACAGGTCACATCAACGCTCAAGCAGTACGCGGGGTTCTCGGTCAAGTGACACTTTGGCAGAAACACATCAAATCCAGATTGGTTTGCATTGTTTCGCAGCGGACACAGACATTGACATCATACACACACACAGCATGGGCCAAAGGATACGCACAAGCAGTGCCAGATCAAACTGACACCAGAAAAAGTAAGCACAAACATAAAAAATATCATGTTACGGTTAAAACGGTAGAAACTTCGTTTCACTACTTGCATTCAATCACAATGAATTCGGCGCTTTTGATATTGAGGACAAACAGATCATGTCTGTGATAGTATTGCGTAGTCAGAGTATCTATCAATCCATTGACTTCCGATGCCATGTCCTCCATTGGGCCAAGTCCTAAAACGGGACATTGGCGTCATTAACAATTTATGAACGAGAGTAGCCGACCTCGGCTGTAAGGTGTATGTGTGTGCAAGTAATGCTGCATCTCCTTGAACGCCAGAAAAAGAAAAAAAAAAGAAGAAAAATGTGATCATAACCCAAAAGGAACTGGCGTGTTCCATTCCCAAACTCCGCATTCATTTTGTTCCCAGTGCGTGTAAGGTGTTCCAAAATAGCGCCGTAAACCCAATTTCAGAAAAGAAAAGAAAGAAATATCCCAGCCAGAAAATAAGAGAAAATAAAGGAAAATAGATAATATATGCCCGTTAACACCGACCCCAGGTGTTTAGTGCCCCAATCCCAGTCGTAAAACGTCGTAACATCAGAAAACACATGCGTGATCATGTTTATGTCCTGATGCTCCGCCGGCGGGCGGAAGAAAATCGCAGGCGGCTTCTGCTGCCGTTGGGGGTCATGGGAGATGCGGGAGGTTCTGACATGGGAGAAATTGGTGACATGGGAGCGGTCTGAGCTCGTCGCTTAGCGGACATGACAATTTCGTGGTAAGTGATGGGTCGGGCGTTAGGAGCGGGAGTATTCTCTGACACATGAGTCTGAGACTCCTCTCTAACCTGTTCCATGTGATGAGGAGAGATCATAGCTGACAGGTTGTCGCGAGAAGCGGAGAAGTGTGTGTTCAAGCTAGGGCGGCTTCGCTTCTTGACGAGGCTAAGAGTGCGCTTGAACATGCCAGAGGGTGTCTTGGGTGTCTTCATGTCGTTGATGCTGGGGGCTTGGTCTTCGTGCTGATCCTGCTTGGTTGCGAAAGGATCAATGCTCAAGAACTGAGGCTTCTGCTTCTCTAGTCGACTGGGAGGAAGCATGCTGCTAGTTCGAGGAGGATGCATGGCAGAGGAGCCCGACGTCATGGAACAATCCGAAGGAGAAGAGCCAACAGAAACTCGGCGGTCGATGACGGGTAGGGTCGAGGTTCTGCGAAGACGGCTCGGGGGTCGAGAGGAGCTCTCGCTAGAAGTTGGGGACATAGACCTGCGAGGAAGGTCTACGATGCTAGGCTTTCCAGAGTAGATGACTGAGACGACGCGAGCAGTATCCTTTCGGCTTCCTCGTCGGCCAGTAGGCTGCTGAACTGCTTCGCTAATGTACTCGCACTCAAAATCGGAGAAGTCGTCGGCAGATGAAGAGGCGTCCTCTTCGGAAGATAGGTAGACAGCGTGGGGGGCGGCCTGTGTAGAGAGGGGAGGTTGCTGATCCTCAGTGGTCAGCTTCTGGGTAATGATGTTGTCGAGCATCATTCGTGAGGCTCGACGAGCACTCTTTTCGGGCAGGGCAGGAGCCTGTTCGGTGGTTGGTTGGGCAGTCATGTTGAGGTTGGGTCGAGGGTTCTCGTCGTGGCCGTCGTCAGAGTAGAGAGAAGGGGAGCTGGGAACGGAATCTATATGAAGGTGCTGCAGACCCCGCGTGGACGAGACTGGAACGTGGTGCCTCGAGGCGATAGGCTGTTGGGCGGTGACAGACAGAGACATGGCGGGTCTGGCACGAGAAATGATTCCCTAGTCCGGTGTCCGATCAGACACAGACAATCACGGTAAATGGTCGCCCAAGGTGATGGATGTTTGTTCAAATGTTTTGTCTTCTCCGTTTGTCGTAGTCGAGAAATGGAGACAAAGGAGAGAGGCCTGGTGATAATGCCTGAACGAAAGTCGACAGAAGAAAGGAAGATGAGAGAAGGATATTGATTCTCCAAAGGGGATAATGGAATGGAAACTAAGAAAGAAAGAAAAACTCGCCCAAAGACTCAGCTTGGGTTAGTGAAGTCGAGTTGATCAAGTTGACAGGAACGAAAGTAGGAGATGTTTCAATGGCTGGGAGAGGCAGCGGCGGAGCATATGTATGGAAATGGCTTCTGGTTGTGGTCACGACCCATGTCGAGCCATGTCCATGGGCCCTTGCTAGGGCCCTCCGCATGTGGGTTTGGGTGCCCACCCGCCTGCCGCCACCTCCTGGTACGGTTGATGATGGAAGGGCACACGGCAGTGCGAGTTTCACGCAGTCTGCACTGGGTACAGACACGGTCGACGGGGGTCCCTGCTGGGTCGGTGGGTCCGGTGGGTGTACAATGGGTGTGGTGGGTCTGCGCGTCCTCGGGAGGCGCTGGACCAAGCTGAGTAGGTGCAGTACGTACCGGATGACCACTGACCTCTGACCTGAAGGAAGCCACTCGGACCAGCCTTGGCGCCATCGCAGGCAGATTCGGCTTGGGAACATGTCCTGGAAAAGGCGGTTTCATCTAAAAACATGGCCCCCCTTCACTCACCAGGCTAGCACCTCCTCATTCCACTTGATGTAAGGAGTGCAGAGCTCAGTGAGTGTGCTGTGCATCTAGCATACATACGAGTCGAGCACTATCTCTGTGTTCTGCCCTGTATGCTGCGCTGTGCTGTGCTGTGTGCAGCGCGCGCTCGTCCTCTCTCCCCGCCGCGCTGGGTTCGCTCCATCTCCATGTCCGTCCGTTGCAGCAGCGATCCCGAGCCACTGCAGCCGATCTCCGCCCTCGCCCTCAACCACGCCATCTCTTCCGTTGCGTCTCAGTCAGCGGTGCAGCGTTGGATTTAGCCCTGAACTAGCTATCCCTCGCGCCCTAACTCCTTCCACGGATTTAGAAATGGATTGCAAGATTTTTGCCCATTGTGTGGGTGCGTGTGTGCGTGTGGTTAAGGATCGCCAATACTTGTTGTGATGTGCTGTATTGCATGCCACCTGCGCTGGCATCTGATAATGGTAATATTGAATAAAATAAACCAAAATGAAAAAAACATTGCATGCCGCTCACTCGGATGCATATCCATGCTCCATCTTATTCCAGAACACACATCACCGAAGCCACATTGGAGTTGCCCGCTCACTCTCTCACTAGCCGCTTCGTCACGATGTGCAGTTCATCGCCTGCAGCCACAGCTTCTGACTGGCTGGATGGCGTGCCTGACGGACAAACTTGGGTGTACAGCCACCACCTCCATTACACGCAAACCCCAGCCTCATCCGAGGCCAGATGTGCTCAACTAGTCTGTAGCGAGTTCATCATCATCGTGAGCTCCCTCTCGGGCACACACTGTAATACTCTAAGCGTTCTTCGCCCTACTCGGACTCTTCTTTATGGTGCATCGCCTACTTGTCATGGCAGTTGGCCGCTCTCGTCATTCTTAACCAGGTTCCCGGCTCAGATATCCACACTGCTTTCAGGTGATCATTTTCATCATGCCCCCCAAATTCTCATGGTGACTAAAGTGTTCCGAACCGCAATCTCAAACACAAGGCCGTTTATCATCTCCGCTTTCATCACCCGTCAAAGGTTTTGCAGGCCTGCATCATGCCCTCGCTTGTCGACAACTTTTATTAATTGACCAACTACCGTATTCAGTTTCTCATCCAACCCTTATTATCTATCTGGTTTTTTCTATAGCACGTGTTGAGTGCCGCTATCCAAGTCAGGAAGATGCTCATCCCTGCCCACAAACCACCCTGCCAATGAGCGTGCACTCATCATGATGCCCCCCATGCCAAGTCGGTTTGCCCACTGTCAAGGTCCAGGGCTCTTTGCACTGAGCACGACTCATACGCAGCAGATCCACAGTCCGCACAACACCATAGACTCATAGATCAGATCCGCCAGAACCATACAATTTGACGAAGCCTACGATATCTCCACTTCATCGAGAACTGGCGTCCCCTCCCAAACTCTAAGGTACGGGTGGATGCCCTGGCCGGGCCGGCGCTCTATTGCTCCGTTCCACGGTGGTTGTGAACACCGCCGCGCACCGCGGACCTGCCTCCGCGATTGGGCGCATTCTGAACGTATGAGTTGTCCCTGGATCTATTCCTCATTCTGTTCCGTTACGTCCTTGGAATGCATCAGGGCCATGCAGGGCCTCACATCATGATAGGCCAGGGTTCTGCGCCCAAACCGGACACCGCTTCGTTGGAGCCCAGCGCCGATCTGCAGTCGTAACACGAAAAGACGCATGTCCCTCAATACCCCCGTCGGGCACCCCTCCACACTTCGCTTCTCAGGAGGATAGAAAACCCTTGATGGATCTCATGGATTTCCCTTCCCTGAGACCGAAGTTGCCCGGGAGGAGACTACCACTATTCAGCAAATCTCGGGGCAAATAAATTAAGGGAAAGAGGAATACGATGGCGTCGTCAACTTTATCGAGGGGGCCCCCTCCTGTCATTGCGTCAGATACAGTAAAAAGCAATCAAAATATATTGAAAATAAATGAATTTCTAACGGATCTACTCCAGGTTGGGTGGTTGGTGGTAGTCAATGTCCGTGTTGGCGGGTGAGCCGGCTAACCCTCTGGCATCTGGCATCCTGTTGCTTGCCGCCCGTTCCTGGTGATGGATGGATGGCTACATGTCAGGTCTCCTCGCCCAAGACACTAGACGATTCGACCCGGAGACGGCCAGGCCTAGCCAGGGGATTTTTTTTTCCTTCGCGCCGAGCCAAGGCCTGGCAGTTGGGCCTTGATCAAATCATCCCACCCATCAGTCATTCTAGTGACGGCTCGACAGAACCCAAAGGCAAGGCCTCCAACGGGAAGCCTCATCCGGGGTTAGATGCAGCCTCGCCGTCTCGTCGGTGGTGGACACTGTGAGGCACACAATGCATTCTTGGCTAGACGGTATGGCACGCTACCTCACTCAGTCGCCCATCGGGTGCTGGACCGGGTTGACTACGGCATCTGGGTGGATGATGGAGAACTGCCTTCTGCAACATTGGCTTCGCGTATCACATCGCACATCCACTTCACCCACCATACAAAGCTCGAACCCCACACCCACTAGTCACCGTTACCCAATCCTCTTGCAGCATCTCGCCCTCAACCAGCCGCCGTCTGGCATCCAAGTCCAGCTGCCAGCTGGAGAGTGTCAAGTGTACCTGTGTCAACCCAGTGCGTGTGGTTACGCATTGTCTCGTCTGCTGTCCATCCTACATACACTCACATGCACGCTATGTATGAGAACGGGTTAAAAAGGTCTCACTCATGTACGGCGAGAAACCAGGAAGCTCGATCTGCTACTCGGAGGAATGATCGTGCGACCGAATCTTTAGGCGCCAACCGTTTGAATCTATAGCGCAGGCAGAAAAAGTAAGCCTCCTTTGAAGAGGCTGAAGAACTAAGAGGCAAAGGAGGGGGCGGAATCCGAAAAAGCGTCAAACCAAGCCAGCACCACCACTCACCTGTGCCAACCACGCGCCGACTCACCAAAGCGGACAGGACTAAGGCAACCCACACAGGACGCTGCTGCAATTGAGCTGATGGCGATCTAATTCGGAGATACCTCAAACCGACACACCACACACGGACGGGCGAGCTACGCTGGCTCTGTCTCGCGCTGGTCTTCTTCCTACACCTGATTTTTTTTTCTAGCCCTCGTTGGTGCATACCTAGTGAGGTTGTGCTGCAGGAACTCGCGAACAATGCGGGACCACGGTGAATGGAGATTGGGCAAAAAGCGACTTGGCCTGGGCGTCAAGTCAAGCTCCTTGTGTGCTGAAGAGGGGCTGACAAGCAAGAAAAATGACGATTGTGTAAAAAGTCGTCCGTTGAGTCTTGTGGCTGGGAGGTTCCACGCGAATCGTTGTAACATTGTTGGTCAGTTGCAGGCCACCAGCGCAATCGTACCAGCTGCAGATGTGTGTGTGCCCCAAAGGCACGAATCACATCTCACAACCCGTTTTTCTCCCTGCGCATGCCAGACGCAACCCATCCATCCATTTTTTCGATAACCTCAATTGAGCAGCCTCACTCTGCCAGACCGACATTTGAGTGGTTCCTATCCACATGCTTCTCTTTTTTTTTTTTCCCTCGTCATCAGTTCAGTACTACCCTGCCCTTTGGGGGTTTGAAGTACTACATAACAGGCATTCAATACTCCATATTGGCACTCCCTGTCGCTTTCAACGGGAATGGCATCGTCCCATGGTGGTTCCTACGGGTAGATACAGTGTGTGCGCTTGCTCCGTGACTCTATCACCCTTACCGAACCTTATCCCCCTTCGCATCTCTGTGAGCTGCCAGAAAAACTCGCCCCCTGCGACACGGCCTGCATGGGACTTGGCGAGATGCGGCCGGGTATTCTTTTTTGTTGGCCCCCCTTTGGCTGACTCCAGCTGGGAACCCTGACACGCCCATCCGAGACCCCTTGTCATTCGACGTCTCAGGTTGACCATCCCTATGCCACCGGGGTGCCAATGAGCACGCGGGGTCTTGGATGTTGAGACAACGATCATGGTGTCGCAGGTTCGTCTGATAACCATGAATGCCGCCACGGAATAATTATAACAGCATTTCCGTCCCAGAGCTCCCCTGCAGGTCCAGACTCGCCAAGCTTCAGCTAGTATTCCCGAATGCGATAAGCTCTAGAAGAACGCGTATTATACCGTTTTTCTAATCACCTTGACCATTTTTTTCGGCTGTTGAGGGTGACTATGCACCAGGGGGGCCAGTGCAACGGCGGCCATGATCGCCCGGCTGCGAGGTTGCGTGGTGCAGCATCTACGTTTGTGTTCCTGGCGGATCAATTTGGCCGAGCTTTCTGACAGCCGAGTCGGCGTTTACGTCCACGATAGGTAATTAGGGCCTGAAAACTCGCCCGCAACCACAATCATCCTGCGGCCGTGATGATGACCTCTCCGTCCTCGACGGCTGCAGTCCCAGATTGCTGGATCGGTCCCCAATGCCAATTTGCATGGGCTGGTGTATTAAAAAGGAAGGAAAAAAAAAGTACAAGATTGGTGGTGCACGTGCTAGGGGGTGATACACCAGTCAGATGGCAAGACCGAGGGCTTGGTCAGCCTGCTCAAGCCAAAACGCGCCAGCCAAGCGTGAACCATGTCAGCATTAAAGTCATGGTCGACGATGAATTAGTTGATGTTTTGGGAAGCAACCTCGCATGGCGAGTTCTTATGGTGGTGGTGTCATCTGAGTTTATGTCCTGTAACTTGGCAAATTCATGCCCAAAGTTACCTCTGGCGCAGGATTCATCAAGTTGCAGTGGCGAGTAGCATTATGGGGCCATACAGTGCAGTCCTTGAACGTAACCTTTTTTTTTTCCTTCTTTTTTGGAGGTTGGGATCTTGATGTGGGCTCGACCACGCATGTCAGCCAGTGATGGCATGCCAATGGCGTCATTGGCTTCGGTACGTTACAGCGGGTGCAAGCACACTCGTTGCTTTTCCCCCGCAACTTTCTCTCCAGAACCCAGTTCAAGCCACGTCCACATTAGATACCAGCCACACGCCAACAACACCATCCACAACGTCCCAACGGTCTGGTGCTAGTCCAGGATCGGGCTAGATCCATCTCTGCCTCTAAAAATGGTCACCATCGCCCCGCCCACCTGTTCAGCATTCCAAAAATGTCCCCAAAAAAATATTGGTCCTCGTGAGCGAGACTGGTGAGCCACCAGTTGGCACTGTAAGATTTTGATTTTATTTTTGTATGGGCTGGCTTTGGGGTTTATTTTAAACGCAACTGTGCAACTGATGACCTCCATCACGACTCTTGGTCACATCAAATGCAGATGACCAAGTTGGACTCAATCCTCCCCCACCATGCGAAACATGATGGACGCACTGCACTGTGCGGTGTGTGCATCACATGCGGAGTGGACGACCAGTGCACAATGGTCGGCCACGATGCGACCCTCAAGCCCACTCCCCAATGATGCAGACCAGTCGCAACTCGCGCACAGCAGATAGACTCCTCGGGCATAGATGATCATGCTTGCCCTCTCTATCAGAGAAATCTCGGGTCGTTGGGTTTTATCCGCGTCACACTTGTGCCAGGGCTTAGTTGTAAAAGGGCTCCCGCAGCACCGGGAGCGTCCCTGGCTGACAGATCGACAACTGACACCCGGCGCAAACAAGAAACATGGCTTTGTCTTTCGGAAACTCGCAAGCAAGGCATGGTTCTCGCAGCAAGATGAGGTTTCAAATTTGTATTATAGGCCTCTTAAGTCGATCCATCATCCCTTCTCTCGTCCGCATCTCGCCGCTATCATTCTGTTACCTTTCCCCGCTTCCATCTGCAACCTTGTGCGTCTCACGTCTCACTTGGCCTTCTCGTCCAGTAACACGTCATTGCTTCTGCGTGAGTTTCTGTTTCTCTTTTGTTTCTGATGCGCCTCCGCTCCACTATGCGAAGCAAGGCACTCGCTCGTGCAGCGTGGCTTTGAGACGGCGCACAGTAGGTCTTGGCTCTGGTGTTGCTACTAATCTCGGGAACCATATTGCTTTTACATGTTGTTTTGTTTCTCATCTGGGAAAATTTTACAGATCTGGGCATATGTTTGTTTTTGCAGCAACGCGTCTCGTGTTGTTCCGGCTACGGAGCAGTCGACGATGGCGTTAAATGCCTCCTCTTTACTGCAGAGTCCAAAGCAAAACTCGCCGGTCCGTTGGAATAGATGTCAAACGATAAAAAGAAACCCTCCACGGGACCGGATACGAAAATATGGGCTGCAAAACGTTCGTAGAGAAAGCTACAAGGGGCTCATCAATGCACGGTGTACCTCTTCCTTCTCTGCTCTCGCCAGCTGCACAGGATACCCGGTTCATTTGCCATGCGGAAGCGACCTGCTTGACTATTTCTGCGACAAGGTGATTTTTTTTTTATTTTGTTTTAGAATGCCTCATCGCAATCGGTGATCGACCTACCCGCAACGCAACGTGCGGCAAGCAAGGGGGGTACAGTATGAGATTAGACAACGCAGGAGAGAGAGACGACCTGTGAGTCTCGCCCTCGCAATGTAAGATGGGATGGGGAAAAGTGCTGCTGCGCCCCGCCGGGAAGCTGGGATGCCGGGCATCGGGGAGGGTGGGGCCATTGTGCCGGAAGGCAGTTCGGCCTTTGGGTCAGCGTAATCCGAGTGGACGAGCTTGTTGGCGGTAGCGGGCGGTAGTTTGGACGGATTGATGCGCGCGTGGACTTTGTTTTGTGTGCGTGCGTGTATGTGTGTGACGTTTGGGATCGTGAGGTCCCATTCACGTTTTGAGGCTATGGCAACACCAACGTGGCCGACGATGCGGTGTCAGTTGCCGCCGAGGCCTTTCGGGCAAACGCCATGCGACGGGAGGATGGAAGCCACTAGCACAGGTGCCCGACTTTTTTTGGCCCATCTTCATCTTTTTTTTTTCTCCCTCCTCAGCTTGTGTATCAGCCCGAGGGCGCGCAAGGGCGGGCGAAGAAGCCGGTTTGAACGTGCGTGTTGTAGCTACTGTACGTATGCCGACGTTCGGACAGCCCCCACAACCTCCAGTAACCTGCGACCGCCCCTGCGCGCGCATTCGATAGAGGCCCATTCAACCTCGTGCCAGCAGTTGGCTTGCTTGGTTGTTCTCAACGGTCCGCTGCTTTTTTCAGCGCCCAGCAGGCGGCTGTGCGGGTCGTATGCTTCTACTTTTCAAGTCCTCTTGCGATGCGTGGTATACAGTACACTCACTACAGACCACTGTTTTCTGCCAACACGAGGATATGGGCGTTAGCCAACCCCCACATGGCGCTTGTCTGAGGGGGCTGTAATCCGTTCTGAGAGGTTGGTGTGGCGAGATGGCGACACTTCAGGCCAACCTAAACGGGTTTTTTTTTCTCTCTTGAGTGGGTTACTGTTTTATTTTGGGAGCAGACTGCTCGATCTCGTCAGCACCTAACCACCAACTCGGCGCAGCGGAAAACGGCCAGAAAATTCCTTGGGCTTTTCTATTCTTAAGAAAAAAATATCATGATAGTGTGTACCTGCGTACGGGAGTAGCACAGTGTAAGCTCGTTCAGATCAAGCTCACTATTTGGTGCTTAGTCGTTGTTCGGTCGGCAGCATGACCTTTGGTGACTGGGGTGAAAGAAAGGCTGTGCTGCTTTAACGGATGAGCTGGCAAGTGTGGAGAGTGATAAAAAAAAGTCCAGTATGATGGATGGCCATCCCAGGTGAGGGAGCATGAGGGAGTTATTTTGGGGCAAGAGGATTCAAAGAGGAGTCTTTGGGGGCCGGGTATTCGCAATGCTTACATCTATTGTAGCCAGGGCAAATCATGATTGCTGGGCGACGCATTGCCCTTAATTGAGGCCTCTCACGGGGAGCTATAGGGTGGGTGAGCGCGTGCGCGTCGTGATGCTTCACTGCCCACTTGACGAAGATGCAAGGGCGAGTTAAAAAAGAAAAAAAAAAACTCTGTGCGTGCTATAGCCGTCCCCCGTCACTATGCTTCGTCCCTGATTTTTACCCTAGCTAGAAATCGCACCAAGCAACATGAGACGAACGCCAGTAAGCTGCACTAAGACGCTTATCCCTCAAACGTCGATGACAGGTGGAAAGCCGCACGCGGGAGCATTGAATCCGCGTGTCGCATTCGTCTACACCACGAGACCAATGACTTTTACCTTGCCTGCCCCCGTCGACACACAATGGAAAGGGGTATCTTTGCCAGCCATCTTGCTAAAAAACACATTCTCCACAGGGGTCCATGATTCTCCTTCCAGATTGGAGGGATGGAGAAGGGGAAAAAAATTTACCGTGCTGTAGAGTTCGACATGTTGCAATGCCTTGACCACCGTCTCTTGCTCATCCATGTCCTATACTACACATCATATCCCCCCAAAAGCTGGTGACCGCTGCTTGCTTAGTGCTGCTTCTTATTGTGCTGTACTGTGTGACGTGGGGCCTGCATACACACACCGACGGGGATACAGGAACAGCATCGTCTCCAGTCGTCGAGCGTGATTCTCGCTCTCTCGCCTCAGTCATGCAAAGCGATGGGCAGCTTCTCAGCCCCCGCGGTCATCTGCAATCAGACCATCTGGCGCGCAACAATGCAAAACGCCCTCTGCAGCTTTCTGCTTCTTAGCTAGTCTCGCTTTACTATGTACGTCACCACCTGTCGACGGGGATACTTCCCAAACCATGTTAGGCGAGACCGGCAGTTTGCAAAAGCCGTCCACTTTTTTTTTCTCCTTCTTCCACCGAGAACAAGTTGCATCGACTGTTGCAAAATCCTTTGAGAACTCCTTTTGACCTGTCTCTACCCCCCTGCTCGTACGATGTTTTCGGAGAGGCGACTCCCCACTAATAAACTGCATTTCAATGCAACAATGCCGGAGATGTGTTCTTGGCTGGCTCATTGGCTCCCGTCCGCACTGTTTAACTAACCATGAAAAGGCGGTTGCATTCATTCCTTACCGTGTTTGGTTTGTAACGTAGCTTTCAACTTGGCATCTAAACACGACGAGAAGGGCCCGGCGAATTGAGAAATGTGGAAACTCGATGTTCACAAAATAAATCCAGTCTATTCTATTCGTACATGCTGCCTCACATTGTCCATGGTGGATACGGCCCAACAAATGGTTGCCATGTTCATTTACACCATGGTCAACTTTCAACTCATCACACTGCTTCTGCACTCGATATGTCCAATGTTAAGTGTATCTTTTCCCACTCGCGCCAGTAAATATCCAAGTAGTTTAGTCCCGCTGAGAATAAACATGATTATCTTGATGTTTGTGATCGCCCGGATTCCAATCCTTGACGGTTCTTGTCTATATATTGTTTGCTACTGTATGCGATATGCGCCAATATAGCGTACCTAAGAAAAACATGGCTGTTCACCGCTGTGATTTTCCGTGTCTTAAGACGATGTCAAGAATATATCGTAAGGCGCAAACGACCTAGACGGTCAGGTTCAAGCAAACTTCTGATATACAGATGAATAAAGTGTGTTTTATGCCTGCAGATTCGTATTTATAATAATTATTTCATGTTACATCAAAATTAGAAGACAGGGGAAATGCTTCCATGAGCCTGGTGAACACATCGCATCCAATTGTACTCATATATGTACATGAAAAAATTACATCTCCCAAGGCAAGCCCGAAATGAGTTCCTGAAACAAATCAAATATGCTTGTCTGGGCTCTAGCAATAACATCCATCAACCAAAGCCCATTTGTAACGATGTCTAGCGCACCAGCCCCGAGAGAACATAATTGAATTTCGATCAATAAAGCTACTCGAGTAGTGGCAGTGATCCATTTGTGCAATTTAAAGCTGGAGAGGTATTTATGTCTTACAACCAGGTGTCGCCAATGTTAGAGCCAACGCCAGACTCACAAAAAGATGTTACTGGAAATAACTTTGATCCTTACCCCATTGCAGCTGAAGGTAAGCAATGAGCTGAGTTTCGAAATTATATTCGATCGCAGTAGTGCTTCTAAGCTACCGGAACGTTTCACAAGAACACCAGTGTATCAGTACGGGGACAGATTATCATTTAGACTTAGCTATTGCTCAACTAGAATTGGTATCGTACATTTGAACTAGCTCTCACGGGGAGAATATAGCTCTAGGGTAACGTGACTATTGTAGAAGCATTTTTCGTGTGGTGTGCGTAAAGTAAAGATTATATTTGCGCTGTCAGCTTCTATCGCATCAACGGAGCAATAATCCGGCGTCCATTTTTTGCTGACCACGTCATGAAATTATTTTGTAAAATTTTTATCATCGTCTACATATCCTGTATCCTTCCGCGACAAACATGAACCCGACGTTTAAGGGATGATTCTAATAGGGCTGGAATCTGAGATGACGCATTAAAGAAGGGCATTTGTAACTCTCCGTCGAAAATACTGTGCCAGATGGTGTGTGAGGTGATTAGACTGAGAGTCAATTAAGAAGCCCCCCCTTCCGAAGACATAGCGTTCCATCCAGCCATCCGATTTCATACGTGTCACGCGCTCAGGTGATGAGGGGACAGAAAAACCAGTAACGAGGCACTCCAGAGAAACTTGCGCAGGTGAGGGTGTGATGTCAACCATCCAAGAATTTCCCAGCCTTTAAATTTATAAACTTGCGTCCCACCATTTGTCCAACCTCCTGTTGGGTGATGACGTGCTGCTGCATCTGCTCGTGAGGGGTCTACCCTGCATAGGCCAATCCGACGAGGTTGAACTGTTATAGCGCGGGGCAACGGTATCCAAGAAGCTGGGAGGGTGGGAGAAACCCGACCCCAATTCTTGGTACCGCCTTGTTTCAGTTACTGCATTGGTGCTTACCAAAGTGACCATAAATACTGCCCAAGCAGTCTATGACACGAATTGTATAGCATTGTAGAATTAAATTAAGAGATCCAAGGATAGACCAAATAAACCATCGATTTTTCAAAGGATAATGTATTGTACTAATCATCTACAGAAAAACTATCCGTGAACATCTGCTGCAAATTTGCAATTAGTTCTACTCGGCGCTGAGGTTGACACGGCCGCCAATATCACCATTTCAGACATCTTGACCGCTAGCAGTGGCATTGATGCCATTTCTACTGCCATTGTTGTCATGGCCAGAGTTTCTGTCACTCTTTTGTCGTTTGCCTTATGAAGACCGAGCAGAGTCTTTCCCTTTGTATTCGATTATCCCACTAGTGATCTGGTGGCACATATTTTTGAGATAAGATGCAAAGGTTTGCATGTCTTTGACATGAACTGTAACCCTGTCCGCATGAATTGCCGCGATTTGGGCGGCTGTATAGTGATTAGTGTAAGGGAGTAGGATGAATATAATAGAACCTACCAGAAAGGATGGTGGCGAGACACAACTCAGCTACCTCTTGAAGAGCTCTAAGCGCATCTTTTTGCCAAGCAAGATCCGGCTTGCATTGCTCGGAAATTTTGCGGACAACTTTGACGAATGACGGCCTCGGGAATGAGAGCTGTGTCATCTTCTGGTAGCGTCGGATTTCTTTGAGCAAGATGTCTGGAAGGGATTAGAACCAATAGACTAGAACAAACCCAGAATACGCACTGCCCAGTTTATAGCGAAAAACTCTTTTTGTTTGAGCTGGGAGCTTTACTGCTTCCTTCTTTGCCGCCGTTATTTTTTAGCGCAGTGGTCTTCGACAGCTGGTAACCAGGCACAGCTGGCTTAGGCTTCAGCCGAGGCATGCTGAATAGCCGTGGTTAGCAAATAAGGAGTATACAAACGATAGAAACTTACACGAAGACAATACGCGGCGTAGGAGATCACAATGAAACCAGAATCACTCTAAAGAGTAAGATGGTAGAATAAGAATCCGTGGCAAATAATGGTAAGAATGAAGAACCGTATGATATACGGTAGACGTTGAAGTGACAGTAAAAGAACCGAAACAAAAGCTCAAAGGTTCCGTGTTATATCGTTTGCTAAAACCTAAGGTGCACAGGCCAATCGCACCCTATGAATAAGTGACTCTTCTTGCTTTGGTTTATACCGAGTTTCAAGCTTTCCTCCGTTCGCAGCCTTCCTTTCACATAATTTACTTGATCTCGACCACGGTAAATGTAACGATTTTTTGACATTTCCTTTCCGCTAATTATATTTTAGCCTACAGTTTCGCCTTAATAATTGCATTAAGAACAGATATAACACGCCAGAATGGAGGGCAGGGGCCGAGGTAAGCACTCATTGAGGATATTAATCGACCCACACTGATCTGTAAAGGACGTCCACCTGGATTACCATCCAAGAAACGGAAAGCTGATGAAGAGCTATCCCAAAACTACCACACCAAGAAATTTCGTGACCGGGCCAAGAATCTCTCACCCCAGCATAAACGACTCGAAGGTGCGAAGAACAACCTACGGGTTGCTAAGCGTTGAGCGGTTTTGAAGCTGAAAAATAGCGACACTTACAAACAAGCATCAGCCCAAGAGCAAGTGGCGCTTGTCGAACAATCGAAAATGGATATCGAAGCGAAGTAGTATGTATGCGCTTCTTTTACTTAGGGAGTATTTGCTGATCGAATTGCATTAATAGCATCGCCATGGGACGACACCCAACCTGTATTCAGCAATCTATTGGGGTGTCTGCTCAGGAAGAACTGTCATACATACTTTCAGACGACGATGATTCTGATTGGGAGGATCTTGACGATCCCAGTGAGGCTGAATTGGCCCACATAGAAGCTGTTACCAGCATCCTCAATAAGGAGTCGGGTATTGAGGGGATATCTGGAGAAGAAAGAGAGCGCATTCGAGATCAATTGGCCAAGAGCGAAGAGGTATGTCTGGCTAACTGTTGCAGGTTGCTATTGCATTCTAATATTGCTAGAAAATGCTTGAATAGGAGCTCAAGCAGCTCACCAAGATGCTGCGTGCTCATCTTCGCAGCTTGGTGTACAAAGTACGCGTAGTTCGCGATGCGCCGTCTGAGGCAAATCGAATTGGTAGGGCTAGTACTAAAAACTGGAAAAAAGTGAGTTATAACACTCAAAATGATTTTCTTTACTTAGCTAATATTTTCCAGCAATGGATCCATGCCACCTCTTGTCAAACATGTTTTCACTATTGGTGAATTATTCATGTGGTTCATTTTGACAAAGTCCACTCCAAGAGAGTTGAAGTCCCTGAACAAGACCTTGGGAAACCGGTATGTGACTGGAACACTTGACTAGAATATTTTGATAAGATCATGTAGTCATCGAGTTTTCCCCTCTCGCATTAGCACTCCCTATGATGGCTTCTCACCCCGTTCAAAGGTGTATAAACGGAATACAAGCATTCGGAGCAATATTCGAGATGCGCGTGGCTCGAGAGCTCGAGTGTTTAACAAATCTGAGAGGGGGTATCTTCCAGGATGCTCATCAATTTGGTATGACGATGCGACGATGCAATGGTTTGAGGCTTGTTACGAAGCTTTCAAACCTTTCCGAGGCAATGTGAAGCTGTTTTTGCGCGTTCTTTACGGGCAGGTGGGTGATTTGATCCAGCAAAAACCTGTCGTCATGGCTTTGATGAAGTGGGGAGAAGAGTTCGGGTTCGGCACCGCGTAGTTCGTTCGAGGGCGTCAGGGTCACCAGGCTAGATTGAGCAGTCTCATAAATAGCTAGTCGAATCATTATGGTACAAGGGACCCATGGTCGCTGCCTTCTGAAATTGATGATGGATTATTCTCCCAGACCCTCTCAGTAAAGCCGATGGATGGCCAGATTGAAGTCAGAACAATTAGTATCTAAAATTTGTCAATAAAACATGCGAGGTTTCAGATGTATAGAATCTCGTCATTTAGCAATGAATCACTGGTTCCTCTCTCATCATTGAATCATTGTTGTCATCGTTGTACATCTCAAAATCGCAGACATTTCACACCTTTCTCTTACATCTCCACATCTCCACATCTCTACATTTTCATCAACTCGTTCTGCTATCCTAACATGGCTTTCAGACCCCACCCGTCCCTGTTGGCTCGCCCACCGGCCCTTCCAGATCCCTATGACGATGGACCAAACACAGTGGTAGAGGCAGTTCTTGGTCCTAGAAGAGCCTAGAGGGCTCGAAAGCGACCACGCCGGCAACCAACCCCTCAACCTCAACCAAGAAGACCACCTACGCCTACGCCCACGCCCACGGGTACTCCTACTCCTGCACCTGAACCTTATTGTCCTAGTTGGTTCCTGGTGGCGCCCCTCGAGGTTCGTGAGCAGATCTACGAGCACCTCCTGGTCGCTGAAGACCCCATCCCCGTCCACAAAGGATGGGACCGTGTTTTTGCGCGCAAACGACCCTGTCTTGAGACTGCCATCCTCCGTGCCAACAAGCAAATCAACTTTGAAGCCACCCGAGTTTTGTATTCGATGAACTGCTTCCTATCTCGGCTCACCCTGCCACCAAACCACGTGGTTAACATCGAAGCGCTGGCCTACAACGACGATCCTCCCAACGAGCAAAGCGAGGACGAGTACATGATCGATGGCTACGAAGATGATTCCGAAGACGATTATGTTGGCGATGATGATTCCGGAGACGAGAATTTTGGAGGAGATCATGGAACCAACGATCCCGATTTCGAACCAAACGCTGCCGACATGCGTCCGACTGGGAAGAGCGACGCCATTGACATCCAAAAGTACGGCTGTCTGTTCCGCCAACTGGCCATCGAAGTCCCCGGGGGCCTTTCATTCAACACTCGACAGTCCATGATAGACGAGGCAACTAGTGTCTTCACCGCCCATCCTGCTGTGTGGGCAGAGAAAACCTCGGACGAGCTCAACACTGTGAGCTTTGTCCTGCGCTGCAACTACCCCGCGACTAGATTGCGGTAGATTAATGGACGGGAGTTCGGGTATCATGGGTTCTTTCTGAGCAAGGTGAAAGTTTGAGCGAGGGGAATGAGCGAGCGGGGGAATGCTTGCAATTGACATTTTTTAACCAGATCATCTATATACTTATAGATCTAAATGGGACCACAAGGGAATTCAGTTGAGTTTATTTGTGGTGATATGTTGAAAATTGTGATTTCTACTCAGTTTGAGCCATTCCATTTGGTCTAATCACGTGTTCTAATCGTGTGTTCTGATCTTGTAATCTAGCACTATATATAGTTACACATGCCTAAATGTAATAATAGAGTAGATGATTAATATTAGGAAATATCTAAAAAAAAAGTAAACTAATGATTTATCACAACTAGATATATAGGTAAGATAATCAACAATACATAATATAAATGTATTAAGCAAATATATTTACACCAAGCTTATAGTGACTTGTTGAAACCATCCATACCATACCATGTCAGTGAATTAATCAGCTGGGAGGGCCAAGGGCCAGCTTAATTCTCCAGTTTTTGAAATCATCTGAAAGAATATCTCCATGACCCGTCTCCTCGACCTTGTATACCTCAATTGACGACGACTGCGGCCGACGTGAGATCCTCCATACACCCTCGTCATTGATCGTTTTCATGAGCCCTGCCATCATTTACATTAGTCTCAAATGATGATACTCGGCAGGGGCAGCCTACATTCTAAAAATATACCCGCAAAGTTGACGCACATATCGGCGTTCCACTCAGGGTTGGGCTGCGAGTTGACAGTCTCCGGAATCTTATGTGTCTCAATGTCATTCACGTCAACGAGTATGCCATCCCTAGTGCGGAACCCGACCATGATCTTGGGGACTCCGAGAAGAAAAGACTGAATCCAGTACTTCATCAGTTTACGATGAAAGGCTCGCATATCACCTGGGTTACGAATCTCGGCAGTCGTCTTGAGCTCGACCCAGTTGATTGGACTGCCCTTATCTTCCGGCTTTGAATCCCAGACTAGTCGCCTGAGGTCAATGACGATACGGATGCAGGGATAGAATGGGAAAAACTTACTTGCATCCACTTCACCACCTAGGCAGAGAATCGTCTTGCCAATCCCGGTGCGGACAATGGAGCAATACTGGGCTTTGTTGTTAACCACTTCGTTTTCCCGATTCTCGATGAAGTCTCTGGAGGCTTCACCCCAGGTACATGGAAGTGTTGACAGAGTCTCGAATTTGTAGCCTGGAGAATGCTGTTAGATGCGGTGGGCACTGGCTATCGTGGTTAATAAATGTGAGCATACCCCAAAACTGCATTACTTCGAGAGGAGGGCCTCTCCGAGGTCTGCCTTGATTCTCGTTGGCTCTCGAGGCCATTTTAGACTGGTGATTTTCTTCAATAAAGCTGCCAGAGTTATTTCACTTGCACATAATAAACCAGGAATTGATCTTTACAGGCAGTCCTTGAAAGACGATGAGGTTAGCCGACAATGAAAACTGGAAGGGTTTGCCATCTTACTTGATACAAAGTCGCATTCATCTCAAACCTATAGAGAGTCAGGAATGACCGAGCAGCATTGCATTATGCCAATAGAGAACATACCCATCCCTGTTCTCGAATGGTGTTGCCATGATCTGATGTGCCAAGTTGAGTTATATGAACGTTCCAAAGATAAGGGAGGCCGGGCAAACAAACATACCTTTGTCATCATACCTCGCCACGTGACGAGGTTGGCATCAATCTTCTTGCCCGTTTCTTTCTCATGAACAATGATGGCCTTTAGCAGGCTGTCAAGGTGCTCATCAGCTGAATCATCCTGCTTCTGGAATGTGTCGAACCCCTTTGAGAGGTCTGCGCCGAACTGCGGCGTGTAGTAATACTTGAGCGAGGAATCATCAGGGTGAAATTCATGATTGTCATCGTATGAGAAGCATGCAAACTCCTAGTGCTTGTGTGAGCGGTGCTCTTGAGAACTGTATTCTTTCTTGTTTGGGGGTTTTTCCTTTTTGGTGTAGAGGGTGGGTGTATCAAGGCAGCGTGCTGGGCAATTTTTTACCTTTGGTCTTTTGACTGGTTGACTGCCACCAGCAAAGCGGCCGATGGGCTGGATGGAGAATGCTGACATTGACGGCTGTCGCGAATGAGAAAAAGCAGGAAGAAAGTAGCCGTCAAGGTCGCAGTTACAACAGCTGGCACTGTGACGTTTTGAGGACGCAATTGAGCCTTGGTCTCGGCCAAGCGTCTTGTAGAAATGACGAGCAGCGCAGATATGTGTTTGTGTAGTCTCGCGGGAAGACGCGGTTCGCTGCTGGCTTGTGGAAATGGATAGTGGTCTCAGCGTTTAAACCCGCGCTGGGTAGCGCTAAAGTGGTCTTGGGTGAGGCTCAGTGAGCAAGGGTGCCTGCCAGTGGCCGAGCTGACCCATATCTTCACAACAAAGAACAGTGGCACAAAGTACAGGATGCAGGATATGAGATGTCGTCAGCCAAGGGAAGCTCATGGCACAGCCCAGGATCACGTCCGCCACCTGTGTTGGAGAATATTTTGGGTTGCGTTGCCCTCAGGCGCCTGTTTCTTGACAAGTGCCAGTGGAGTGGGAACCCGCATCCGATGTAGTGCAGAGTATAAATGTACCTTGATCGCGCAAACAACTTCGAATGGCAAGGCCGAGAGGCGTAGGGACTGCGACGAGCCATGAGCAATCCAGCACTGAATAGGTAGGTAACTACATGCCAGCGCATCCTTTGTCCTTTTAGCCGGCATTTGCTTGGCAAGGCAGCCACCCGACGGTAAGCAGTGAGAGCTAGCAGCGCAGCGCCTTATAACCCTTTTCTCCTTCACCTAGCAAACAAACATGAATCTTATCTCATCCACAAAACTCTTTCTGTCCGATGCCTTGAGATCAATTTTAAATACTGTCCGAGTTCTTATCTTCTTCTTCTTCTTTTTGCAAACCTCTACCAACCCAACCTCTGCAAGCTAGCACACATCCACTTCTGTCGTCCCTCCCCAACTAGCGCTGGAGTGCTCCCCACTGATCCGCTAAACACGCTGTTAGTCCCTTGGTTTCAGAACCACCTCCAGCAGAATCACGTGCGGATCGCCTGCACGCCTCCTTGTCCCGTTATCCATTGCTGCGCGCCACGCCTCGGCCCATTTACACAACAGCGTTGAGCGCTGGAGACGGCCGTCGCAAACTCTCAACGGCCAGCAGAAGCTGTCGCTTTCATAGCTACAGTAACTGCTTCCTCCACGACCACTCACGCCCAATCGCGACTTTGTCCTTCCTTCGCGCAGCTGCCGAATCCTGCCATCACTCGTGCCTATGCCTAAGCGACGCCGACAGAAACCCAAGAGACACAGTTTAAAGGCCGCCCCAGAGACCCAAGAGTGGTTCACTATACGTCGCATTATCGATGAGAGGGTGGTAAACGGAAGAACCGAGTACCTTGTGCACTGGGACGATAATATCCACACGGGCGAGCCGTATCCCAATAGCTGGGTTCGCATGTCCTTGCCAAGGATTGCGCAGACGGGCTAACAATGCATTTAGAGTGACGGCGTAACTAAAGCTGCTCTTGAGGACTGGGAGGAACTAAAGAAGAGGAAAGCGCAACAACCCACCTCATCAGAAGTTGCTACCCCAGATATTGTTCAGGAAGAACCAAAGTCCTCTCCAGCCCCGGTTGATGGAAGCGACGACGACATACGCCCTCCAAACTGGCGACGAGGTCTCAAACGTTTGAAAGAATCTCCTGTAAGCCAGCCTGGATCAATCTCAGCCGACCGAGACCAAAACTCCCCAAAGAGGGTGAGGGTAGGTAACCGGGAGGGGCTTACAGGGGAGCTTACATCGTTCGTTGGTTTGGCCTGGACAGGTGAACTTGAGCCACAGAGCCCTGAATCCTTGCAATCCGAAGACTTTGCCCGCATTCAAGGACAGAAACTTTCCATCCAACTGAACAAGCCTTCTCAGTTTGACCCTTCAGAGTATCGAAGCGTAACAGATACCCAAAACAGCTCTCAGCTTGTATCGGAGCTTGAAGAGGAGGATCGTAGAGTTATTCTTGCTTCAGAGCTAAGCCAGAGGATTATCCCTGATTCACAAGAGCCATCCGGCCAGAGCCTTAGTGAATCACCTTTGAAAGACCCTCTAACAAACCCCAAACTCCCAAATCCAGAACCGGATCAAGTACCGAGCCGTTGTTGTATCCCCGTGAGCTCCCTGGTCATTTCGGAGTCGCAGGGCCACTCTGCCGGCTGTCCAATATCTGGTGTGGCTAAAAGTCAGAGCCAGAATTCGGTTCCTGTTCTGGATACATTGGAATCGCCCCAAAAACGCGACGCTCGAGATCTGGAGACTGACAATTCATATATTCCGTCTCGTCAACCTGAGCGATCGCAACTTAGGCGCCCAGGAAGCCCGGACCCGTCAACAAGTGTTCTTGGATCACCAACTTACCACCAGATCCTAGAAGCGCCTACAACTGGGGCTACCAACTTACCTAGGCCAGTCGATACTCCTCCCGAGCACGTCTTTCTGACCCAGCCTCAGGACTCGCAAGATCTCTTCATCCTGTCAAGTTCTGCACCGAACTATCACACTAAACAGGCAACACAAGGGTCTGATATAATCATTGCGCCTGACCATACAACTAGCGGTGCAGTCAACTGCGCCCACGAACCAAGTGGTAACTTGATATACAGTCTCGAGGAGTCGCAGGCGGCTCAAGTTGTCCCTCGGGCCTTTGATACGTTTCCAGGTACGATTGCAGATAGTAATAGCACCAGCCAACTACCCGAGTCCCGCCCGCAATCCAGCGGTCAAGATAGGTTCACAGGGACTCCGTTGCCAAGGAGTTGTAGTCATTCCCTTCAAGCTTCTCAAGACGCAGAGAATTTTGCAATCCGCGATTACCAGCGGGATTTGCATGTGACGACGCAGTCTAGGAGTTACGATCCGGGACAAACATCCCAAGGTCAGAAAGAGTCCAGAAAAGGAGCACGTGAATCGAGCTCAGCAGACTCGATTTGCCTACAAGCAACATTGGGCGAGCCGCGGAATTCACGTGCACAAGTGCTAGAACGAGTGGTTGCTAACTCAACCCAGGATCGGGTAGCTCTGAAAATGGAGGAGCCCTCAGATCCTAGACAGCCGAGTTCGGCCGCAGACGAGCTTAGAAGCCTTTTTGACTTTAGCAGAGCGACACTTCCAACCGAAGGCGATTCTGGTCTTGATGCCCAGCCCCAAGATGTCTCTGTGTCATTGTCTGAACGGCCAGCCACTAGCAGCATCACAGATGACGTGGCAGCCGTTCCTGAAGTCGCTGTTGGTGCTTCTGAGCCAGAGGTCCATTCGCAACCCAGCCTGGTTGTGGAACCATGGAAGCCTGAGGTCATAGGAACTACCACTCAAGACATGCCCCCTCCATCCATCTCGCCCGCATCGATCATGCCTGGGCCGAATCCGTCTGCGGTCGATTCTATCAGAGATCTTGTTAACATGACGTTTGCCAGCTCAAACACATCGATCACAGGGGCTTTGATGGGTGGCGAGCTCAATGATATATCCCAAGGAACGATTTCGCCCGCCGACATTAGCAATTCTGGAGGCCCTGGTGACGCGACAAATCCTTTATTGATGCCACTGTCAGACCGAACTGCAATCCCTTCAGTCGTAAACCCAAGTTCGGACGAATCCATCGCTATGGGACAGACTACGCAGCAACCATATGCGGAATCATCATCCTCGTCTCAGGACGAAGCGACGCTCTCGGAACATATCGTCACATTACCATTCCAGGCAAGTAGGCGCCCGTACTACGACGAAACCCTTCTTGAGTATAGGCGCGAGGCCGAGAAGTTTAGTGAAGTTTTCAACAGTGAAGTTTATAAAGAGCCTGAGGAGGGCTTGGTGGAGCGAATCGATGAATTGTTAGGTCGCCTGTTTAATATTTGTGACTACCCTCAAGATCTCTTTGGTACCAAGCTGGAAGATCTTCCTGCGGTTGATCAAGCAAAGTATTCAAACGATGCTAATCCAAAATTCAACTTTATGTATGAACTGCTTCAAGCTATCGAACGAGATACCGAAATCTTAGTACTTGCTCGAACCCCAGAACTTCTTCGGCTTCTTTTCGCTCAAACCGAGGCATTAGAGGTAGAATGCGTCTGTCAAAATCTCCAAAAGACCGAGAGCACCTTCAAAAACTCTGCTCCTCGGATTACCTTGGCTTTATCAACAGAAGACTTTGATCCGTTCAAATTCGATGCCATTATTGGTTTTGACCATACATTTAGCTCCTCGCCTATCCCAAAGCGGCTTACATCGAGCAATCCTAAAGAGAAAGGACCGCTGGTACTGCAGCTCGTGACAACTCATTCGATTGAGCACATCTTTTTACATATTCCGCAAGATATATCACCCCTGGAGAAAAAGAATGCACTGTTATCGGGCATTGTGCAAGCCAGGAGACTTATAGATGATCCTGGCCGAGGCTATGATGACCCTCACAAAGCGGCAGAAGTTTTCTCTAACTATTTGAATGGTTTTACTGATACCGTCTCTTGGGAACCTCAATCGATCCCTGATAACGTGATTGACTTCTTTCTAAACACGCAATCTCTCACACAAGGACTTGAAGAGAATAAATTAACAATTAACAGTGGCCTTAAGCGCAAACTTGTGAGTATTTAAAAAATGACAGAAAAAAAGCATGATAATGACCTGGGCCAAGGATTACGAAGATTCGGATGATGCAAAACGGATGCGCGTGTTCCCCATACTCGAGCCGATCATGGACTCAAACGACCCTCCACTCCCTTATGCACTTCGAGGCTTGCTAGAATTTGCAAGGCCGAAGAATGTTTCCAAGGAGAGGGCGTCCAAAGTCAGCGTCCCTCTCGCTCTATTAGAGGTGCTGGCAGAAAAGGTTCGATCGACTTGGTGCAGACAATATATATGACTAACCATGCTTAGGTTTCTGAGTATCAAAGACAATTAGCATTTTCTGACCAGGAGACGGAATACAAAGCGATTATTGACCGGCTCGAGAAGCAGGTCAAAGAATACCAGAGAACAACGAATAAGATTTTCGAAGTAAAAAGGAAAGCCCTGCAGGATCGTTCTGGCTTCGAAAAGGCTAAACTCAAGGCCGATGAAATCGCGAAAACCCAGGCAGAAGCAGCACAGAAAGATGTTGAAAAAAAACAGAAGCGGATAGAAGAGCTTGAGGCCACTGTCGCGCGCCTGACAGCTGTACAAGGAGCTACAGACGAGATTGAGAGTCCCCTCGCCAAATCTGAGAAGCTACTTGAAGAATCCCAAGAAAAGATAAAAAAGTTGGAGAAGAGGCTAGAAAATGCCCAGGGCGAGACTGACTACATTCGAAATCTCTACCAAGATGTTAACTCCAGAGCCGGTGAACTTGGAAACGAGATCAAGAGCCTGAGGAAGCAGAATGAAGATCTCCAGGTCAAAGCATCAGAAAACCTTAAGCAGATTCATCAAATCCAGGCCGACGGTACCAACGAGAAGAATCTTGCCCAAATCGCGGCGCTGAAGATTCAACTGCGGGAACGGGAAATCGAGCTTTCACATCTCCGCGAGGAGATGACACTGCGCAATGGCCGCCCCTCAACCCGACAGGCCAGTGTACCACGCAGTCCTCGCATGGGTATGATAAGCCCACGGCCTGGTCGAGCATTCGGCGGGTCGGCAAGCAGAGGAACCAGCCCTGCCCCCGGACCTGGGTACGAGGGCAATGGGTCTGGGGCCATTCCGGGTGTGCAGTTTATGGGCCAACAACCCGGTAACGGCCGATGGGGTCACCTGAGGGACTGAACCCAAGTAACGGGTGGTACGAGTTTTGGGATTTGGATTTGATCAGCAAATCGATGATAGGGGCATGATAATATTTGAATACTTCAATGACCAAACTTGTTGGGCTGTTGTTTTACTACGTGACGAATTTTTTTTTGAATTTTTTTTGAATTTTTTTTTAGAGCTGTCTCATTAATCAATATGGACTGGGAGCAAAGTGACTTGGGGGTGCGAATTGTATCTATCTTTTTTTTCTTCTCTACCGGTTCTCATCAGGGTCGCATCGTTGCATTAAGCATATGCGGAAGCAGGGGTATGGGATGAAAGAATTAATTAATTGTGGTGGTATGCATCAACTGCCCCGAGGTGTGCCCCGCGTGAAACAAGCAAGGCTGAGGCTGAATGTCACAGCACAAGCTGATAAGTGATGAAATCTGGCATTGGGGCACGGGCATGGGATGCAAGATGCTGCTGGAGACGGATTCGACTTTTCATGGCTCGACATGTCGCGATTGACTCATCGTATGAACAGCAACCACGCGGAAACTCATGGCAAGATTTGAGTCGAGCGGCAAGGCAACTGGGTATACAATATCAAGATTTGAGGAGATTAGCGTAGGGCGCCCCTTGAGGCTATAACACAATCGATTCGGGGCTTGCCGCAACCAAAACTCCCCCGTCTACCTCTTGCTCTGGATTCCCTTCTGACTGCTAACATGTACACGGGTCTCGCCCGAGAAATCAAAGAAATTCTGGATGCACGAACCAGGCGTCCTTTACTTCTGCTCCTCAGGGTAGAGCTCCTCCTTCAGCGGCACACCGAGCTCTTCTCGGAGGGGCTTGAGCTCCTCAAGGTACTGCTCGTATTGACCCTTGTTCTCAACCTTGGACTTGATACCTAAATGGCGAAGAAAAAAAAAGTCAGCAAGGGTTAAATTCTACCAGTGCGCCACACAAGTCGTCTGCTGTTTTCGTCGCTAGCCGTGTTGTCGAGGGGTTGACGTCGATCAATGGGTGCGGGTCAAGGGAGTGTGGGCTTTGGCCCTTTGGCGGCAGGACGGTCGGGCGGGCGGGCGGGACAGCGACGATGTGGGCTCAATTGCAATGAGGCATACCTTCGAAGATACGGACGGCAGTGCCGAAGTCGTTGACCCTTCGGGCGGCCTTGAGGGCGGCAGCGATGACGGAGGGGGCAGGGACGAGATCGTAGGCGAAAGCGTTGTTCAGGTTGCGCTGTGTGGTTGTGAGCCAAAAGTCATACGACATTTAGGAACCTCGCTGAAGGCAGCGAGCTCGCAGGGCGCATTACCTGAAGCTCGAAAACGTCCTGGACACCATCAAACTCCTTCTCGTATCTGTAGAGAGACGCAGTTTAGCCATTGAAGCGTGTGGGAGACGCAGGTGGGCGCATTGAAGATATTCGGGAAAAATCGCGTGGCGGTAGCTCTGGCCGAAATTGAGGCATCTTTTCAGCTCGACGGCTCGCAGTGTAGCCGGCCTGCGGGAGCGAATTGGCGACCCTCAAGGCTTTAAAAATGCTCAAAAACAGCCGAGGTGAAGCCATTGGGGGCACGGGGAGTCGCCTCACCTAGCAGAGAACTCCTCAAAGGTCTCCTCGTGGCTGTCAGATCGTCGAGACATGGAGGTGGTGAACGAAGCGACGGCCGAGCGGGCAACGAAGGGCTTGGCGGCCCGAATGGGAGCGGCACGAAGGCCACGGGCGACACGGAGAGCGGCAGACATGGTGGCAGAGGGGAGAATGTCTGGGAGGAGATCGCAAAGGCGAAGGAGCAGCGTCGGTGCAGGAGGGATTGGAGGTTAAGGCTGGTGGGCTTTTCCGGCTCGGGTGATTCTGCAGAGTTGTTTGGGCGAGGCACAAAGAATCATCTGAGGCCACTTCTGGGTGACTAAGCCGGCGACTAAGCCGGAAATAGGTTACCGTGCGAATTGGGCTGGCATAGCAAGAAATGGGTGTATGGCTGCATACAACTGTGGCAGTGTGTCTATCCATTTGCACTGTTTTCTCTGCGAGCTTATTTTTGGTGGATTCTATTCGTCATCCACCGTGACAAGGGCCCCAAGACAATCAGTGGAGGTTTGGCAACAGCGAAAAGTTGATAGGAGGGCAGTCCAAGGGGAAAAACCAAGAGTTGCCTGAGGTGTAATTGTGAAGGTCAGGCGCCAATGCCTGACCTCAGATCATATTTTCCATTATTTCGTCTGCGCCGCAGGATAAAGGACACGAGGAGAGGGTTTAAAAATAATAATAATCAATAAACAAATAACAGGTGAAGTAAATCGTTGGGCCAGGTCACTTGTCTGTCCAAGCACATGTTCCCCATGTTATATTTATTTTTTTATTTCTCCCTAAAATCGGTCTACTGGACTCACCTGCTCCATCATACAGGAACCAGCAGGGAGTTCCCGCAGCCAGCCGAGTGGCCACCTCCACCAATTATCATCGATTCTCAATCGCCGACTGTTTATTGACCGCCCGCCCGCACAGCATAGCACCTTGCAGACCTCCCCAGGTCTCTCCCCCAATCCCATGCTCAATGCTTCCCGCATGTGCTCAGCTCCGCTGCGGTTGGCAATGAATTCTACCAGGATGGACCGTACACTCATAACAATGATGAAAGTGCTCTGGAGTTAAAAAAAAAAAAAATCTAGTAGCTAAGTGATGCCAGTTTTGACTCATCTTGTTTACTCCCAAATATTATCTATCCTACTTTGCTCTTTGTCATGAGCGGTGTGATAGGGGTTTGCGCCGGCCATTCCTCTATCCACTAGCCCTGCAGGCGACCAGATGGAAGCCTTTGATCACTCCATGGGATTGCATCACTCTGCGCCACAGAATTGGCAAACCGCTACAAGCATGTGTGGTCCGAGATGCCCTTGCCGAAGATTCGTGGCGTTTTTGCAAACGCAGACTTTAGTTTCGAGGGACATTATTGCGACAGCGATGAGGAAGCTAATTGAATTATGATGTTTCCTTGCAGGGAACTCTGCGATACTGTAGCCAATTTTCTTTGCATTACGAATTTCATCTAATCACGATGGTGCCAAGCATTTGGGATCGAGTTAATGGAGATGCTCGGAGTACTGGGTACTAGAAACAGCGATCAACCCGCCGGAGCCCCAGCAAGTTGGAGCTCCGAAATTGCCGTGACTCCAGCCAACGCAGCGGGAAAGGGTTGCCCCGGGATCATTCTCCTAGTCCAAGGAGGCATTGGTTGAGGAAGCAGCGAATCGGTAGGGCGAGGTCAGGTACTCCTTTTCAACACTCATGCGAGAGGTGTTGAAAGACCTCAGCTAATCATGACCGCTCTTTGTTGGCGCCCCATTGATTGCACTCAACGTCATAAGTCTCGGCCGAGCCTGCAGAGGAGCACGTTTCTCTCACCAGCAGCAACGCCAAATTGGGGCTGTCAAGGGTCTGCGGCCTTGGAACCTCGGCACCCACGGACACAATGCGCGCCCCGAGTTGACCATGCCTAGGACAAGGCCCCACAGCCACGGGAAAGCCGTCAATCACGTGCACGCGCGTTCAATGGCAACATGACGCTCCTCATTGGCTAAGCCGGAGAGTCCGGCAAATCACATGCGAAAATGTGTACAGGACACGATATGCCTGACGTGAGGCACGCGAGTAACGAGCGTGGTGGGAATTCGTACCTCGCTTTCCATGGCTTTCCCAATCTCTCTGGAAAAGGTGGGAGGGGCGGGTGCCTGTCAGATTCTGACTGGAAGCAGAACATAAACAATTGGAAGGAAGGGAGTTTAGCGAGCCAGCTATGATCTCAATGTACCACTTGCGCGCATCGTATAAAAAATTCCAAAAGATCGAGACCGACACGTAAGAAAAAAAGAAAAGAAAGAAACAAAGAAACAAATAAGAAGGGTTGCCATAGCGCCTCCTCCACTGTCAGTGCCCAGGCAATGAGATGGGGCGGTACCTCTTCTAGCGTACCGTCGTCCCTGGCCCGTCCTTCCAAGAGTGGACAGGTAGCCTCCGCGTAGCGTATTGCGCTGCAGCCCAGCGGGACATTCGAGTTTGGCACCTGGAGATCTATTTCCCCCTTTCTGCTGCGCGTCTCCTGCCCCAAATAATCTTCTTCTCCCCTCCTCATCTTCTTTTTCTTTCCTTTTCTTCCCCTTTCAATCGCCTTTCTCTGGGATTCGTCTCGCCTCGCCATCCTCCTTCCTTCCCTCAGGAGACTGCTTTTTCCCTTCTTGTCATTCCTTGACCTTCTTAATCCCCCTACCATCCCATCCGTCGCGTCTCGTTTCGAGAACAAAGACGACCCGATTTCTCTCGAAATCTACACCCACCGACATCGTCTGCCTTCACCGACTGGCATTGTCAATCTAATTGCCCAACATGTCTGCGGCTCCAGCCACTTTCTACGAGCAGCTGCCGCTGCCTACCATCGACCGCCCCTTTGGTATCCATCTCTGGCCCATCTTCGACAAGGCATGGACCGCAGTCCTGGGCTACCCGGCCGATGAGTTCAAGTTTGTGCCATTCGAGACGCCCATGTCGACTCTGAAGTCTACATCCATCTTCATTGTCATCTACTACCTGATCATTTTCGGTGGTCGCGAGGCTATGCGCAACCGCGAGCCCTTCAAGCTCAAGTCGCTCTTCCTCATCCACAACCTCTTCTTGACCGTCGTCAGCGCCATCCTGTTGGCCCTGTACATTGAGGAGCTTCTCCCTACTGTTGTCCGTGGTGGTATCTTCCACTCCATCTGTCACGCTGAGGGTGGCTGGACCCAGCATCTGGTTGTTCTGTACTATGTATGCAAACCTTGAGCTTCCGTCTCTCCCTTTTTCGTGTGGGTCTATAACTAACCTTTCTGGCCAGCTCACCTACCTTACCAAGTACCTTGAGCTCCTCGACACAGTTTTCCTCTTCCTCAAGAAGAAGCCTCTCAGTACGTCCCTAAGCATAATAGCGTTCGTAATTCTCCTGCTAACTTTTGGCGCGAAGCTTTCCTCCACTGCTACCACCATGGTGCTACCGCTCTGCTCTGCTACACTCAGCTCATTGGCTCCACCTCCGTCTCTTGGGTTCCCATCACCCTGAACCTTTTCGTTCACGTTGTTATGTACTGGTACTACTTCCAGAGCGCCCGTGGTATCCGCATCTGGTGGAAGGAGTGGGTTACCCGCATCCAGATCATCCAGTTCATCATTGATCTTGGTAAGTATCTTGAGCCAATTGAAAGTGTAACGCATGAGACTAACCAGGACTAGGCTTTGTCTACTTCGCCTCCTACACCTACTTCACATCCACCTACTGGCCCTGGATGCCCAATGCTGGCAAGTGCGCTGGTGAAGAGTTTGCTGCTTTCGCAGGTATTGCTATCCTCAGCTCTTACCTTGTCCTCTTCATCTCATTCTACCTCGCCACCTACAAGCGTGATGGCAAGTCGAGCAACACCACTCGCAAGAGTCTCCGACGAATGAGCCAGGCCCCTCTCCCCGATCTGAGCACCCCTAAGAAGGCTGCCAACGGTGCCACCACCACAGGTGCCAAGACCAACGGTACCACCCCCCGATCCCGCAAGGCTTAAGTGAACATCATCACACCGTCATGACCGTGATGTAGACAATTGCGTGAGAGAACGGTGTTGCGTGTGGTATAGGGGCCTGGCGGTTGAGCTCATTTAATGAAGCATCCGCAAAATGTTGTGCGACCAACTTTCTATGATGGGAATATGAAAAGTTGGATCTACCGTGCACTGAAGCGGCATTGACGTACATACAAACAGCTGGGGTTTTTGGAGATTTCTGTTTCTTTTGCGTTGCATCTTGGGGCCACGGGAAGGTCTCTTTCGGATCATCCTGGAGAAGTAATAATATGGTGTATGTGGGAAGTCATAATGACGGGGAGGATGGTCATGTGTGGATTTCTTGTTTCCCTGGCGAACATGGGGCATTTTGGCTGGACGGGCAGGGTTGTAATGGAACCAAAACGCCTGGGTTGGAGTCTCAATGCACGAGCCGGGCTACCCCAGGCTACGACGATCTACCTAGTACCCTTGTAATCATTCTTCGCTGACTACTAAATGTATGATAGAAGCATCGGGCTTTTCGCTCTGGACCTGAGTCTTGGGCGAGGGCAGTAGACGATTGTAATTGATGTATCTGTTTTGAAGAAACTGAAGCACTGAACAATATCTGAGTGATTCGAAGAGGGTAATAGCGAGGAAGGTTTTGCGACATGGTGACTGGAAACCACACACAGTCATGCTGGATGGGGAATGAACTGAAATGCGGTTATGTTTTCGAGAGACAGAAGCGTGATGGACAATCCACGCCTCCAAAGATTGCCCCTCAACTTCCTCGCCATAGAAGTTAGCCACAGAACTTATGCAGCATCAAAACATTAATTTGAAAGTAGAAAGAACAAAGATGTTTAAGTTGCTTTATTTTGTTCATGGAATTTTTATGTTTCTAAAAAAAAAAAAAAAAGCATAAAAATAAAATAAATAAAGGTGTTCTTGAGTTAGTTGAAGGATACTAAAAAAAAAAAAAAAAAGGTAGAGGGCAGCATAATCTTTCAAGGGGTGGTGTATTGTGGATGGTTGAGTCGCGGTCCATTGAGTGGGCTAGACTGCCTCTCGCGCATACGTAAACGCCAAGGCTTGGATGAGCCAAGGCCAGACGCCTCTGGATGCCAGAGAAGGGGCTTGCCAAGAGTTTGATAAACGCTGATGGAACCAGGAATCGAGGGCGGCGGCCGATTCTTTGGCCATGGTTTGCCGGCTGCATGGCGCATGCACACAGTCCGCAGTGACATTGCATGGGCCGTAGGTATTGTGCATATTTCGTCGAAGACTTGGCAGCGCTGCGTTTGCCCGACGCGTCACGGTTGAATCAATACAGCATATCCAAGGAGGGGAGTCTCGCCAATTCCATGTGACGTGTATTTGCAATACACATTTCCCTTGTTGACAGGGGGGAAAACATCGCAGGGTGACAGCTGAACCCCGGCCGAGAGAGATGGAAACTCTGAGCGGGCCGGATGATTGGCTCGGGCCCACGTGTGGAGGGGGTCAAGTATCAGAATGGAGGGTCTCCGTCGGTCCCTGCATTATGACTGACGCTGGGTTTGGGAGAAAGAAGCTAAACTACGTCACGGCCGGAATTTTTGCGTCTCTGTGTGCGTCTGTGTGCGCTGTCCGGAGTACCTAGACGGGACGGGGGCAATGGCATAGAACGCATATGTCTGAGGGTTTGTCTTGAGCTCGGGTGACGGCTGTCAGGGAATGAAATAAATTGTTGCCGCCGGAGCCATTGGGACGAGGGATGGCGGATGGGATGGGCTCGTGGTTGTGATAAAGATGGGCTTTTGCGTGTCTGGCCCGCAAGGGTCGCAAAGGGCGAGAAACGAGCAACAAGGTTAAGCAGTGGTGCTGGAACAATGGACGGGAGCGGAGCGACGCGTAGGCACATGTGCTTCTACAAAGAAAGAAAGAGAGAATGAATGAATAAATGAATGAGTGGGTGAGTGAATAAGATAATTCGAAGCGGATCTTAATGAGTAACTTCCTATACAGGTGGCAGCTCGGCTTGCGAATGCGCGAGGTGGTGAAGCAAGGCATGGGTACCTTGGGTTGATTATTAAAGCGTGGGTGCTCTCGAACGCGTCTCCGCACGAGATTGAGAGAGCTCCAAGTGTAAGCATGCGATGTGCGGTCGATTATGCCGTCGTGTCAGACCCCCTTCGCTTGAAAGCGGAATCCACCAGCAGTTGTATACATCCGACTGTGTTGTTTATTCCGCAGCCATGGAGAAACATTGCCTCGTTGATGGTGAGCAACGCGAGCCGGTATTGCCAGCGGGCTGGATAATACGAATGCAGTCAAATGGCATGCTGCCATCCGATTCGGACGCCCCTCTGGCGCCCCTTTGCTAATTTCTCCTGGGTTATCCCAAAATAGCCAATAGCCCAAGGGACTTTTCCGTTGCTTGCCCTTCTTGGGGATCTTCTGTGTGCTGGCTGCCCAGCTGGTCTATTTTAATTTCATTATTTCAAGGGGGCGGCGAACACAGAGTTCGCTCGGGCGCGAGCGCGCAGCATCAGACAAATGGCAGACGGGATCAACGACGCTTGTTCTCACTTGGTCAAACCTGTAACTGCCTATGCGTGCCCGGGCCACCAGCCTTGTGGCCGCCTAGCCGGCCCACGAGGCCCTGGCAGTGGCCCTTGATCCAGAGCCTGCGGGGGCAAGGGGGCGCCATCCAGACATTCAGCGCCGTTATTAGTGGAAGGGTAGGCGGCTCCATGCAGCTAGTCAGCCGGTTTGACATTCCCACCACCATTGAATGTGCAGCGAGGCGCATTGTAAGAGCTCCAGCGGCGTGCCCAGTCATGATCCCCTGTTAGAGAAGCTACTAGGAAAACGACGGCGACAGGGCCACCTTGGACCTGTTCTGTGGGCATTGAAGCCAGCGCAGCTATAAACTGCATCTGCTCAAAAAAAGGCTTGGATCCTGTTTGGGAAACTTGTGCCTGACGTACCTGAACCCTGGCTCATCGGATCGACATCATCGCCGTTTCTCAAAGTCCCCCTCCTCCCTCCCGTGTCTCTCCCTCCCCTCCCCAGTCATCTCACTCCTCCTTATACCCAAACGCCCAGCCAGCCTGTTTCCTGCCCACACACAATAATTTTTTTTTCGTTTCCTTCTTTGTCCTCTTCCTCCTTCTCTGTTTCCGATACATCTTCAGCCTTGATCTTGCTTCTTCTATTCCCAGCCCTCCTCACTCTCGTTGCCTCAGCTCTTGGCTTCACCGCCCACCACTCGCCCAATAGCTTGACAAGGAACCACCAACACCGCAGCCATGCGCTTCTCCTTTCGCCGCCGCAGCAAGGACAAGAACAAGGAGAAGAAGCACAACTCCCAGAGCAGCGGCTCCGACTTCTCATTCCCAGATGACCTCGCGCCGCCCCCGCTTCTCTTTCCTCCAACCTTCCGATCCGCACAGCTTGTCCAGGTCCTGCCACAATCCGTCCTCGATCGCATCTTTTCCTTCGTCTGTCCCCACGCCCACGATGAGACCTACGACTCGTGCGAGGGCAGCGCTTCCTCCAGTGATTCCGTTTGCATGCTATGCGACTTGCGCGATCTGTCCCGTTGCACCAGCGTTTGCCGAGCTTGGCGAGCCGTCGCAATTAGAACCTTGTAAGTTGCTCGCTCGTCAATCGTCCCCCACAGCCCGTGCCCCCATATCCATAACTGTAACCATGTCCTGGGACGCGTTGATCACTGACAATTTCCTCACCACCCACAGATATCACAGCGTTCGCATCGACCCCGTCCATTACTGCCCTCGTGAGGCTTGGTTAGCCGAGAAGCGCAAAAAGACGTCACGGTTTGACCGCAATGGAGTACCCGAAGACCCTGCCCAAGCCCGACTACGGCTGTTCAGGCGCACTGTCCGCGACGACCCAACTCGGCTGGGCAAGTTGGTTCAGTTCCTCAAAATGCCCTATATGCTGCGCGAGTCGTGTCCAGTTGAGCTAGCTCAGACATTAGCCGTGCTGCCTAACCTCCAGTACATTGACTTGCCCGAGGGCATGTTTTGCGATGACCATAACTTTGCGACTCTGCGCCTTGAAGTGCAGGCTAGGTGTCCCAATATCCGCAAGATGACGTATAACCAAGGATCCGAGCGCAGCTTCGCCGCATTAGCAACTGGCCAGATTTGGAATGAGCTTGAAGTTCTAGAGATTAACAACCTTAATATCGATCCCATTACCATTCGCACTGTTTTGGGCAACCTACCCAAGCTCCAAGCCTTGAAGGTGTCTGATATCCCCACCTTCACAGATGAGGTGCTGTCATCTGCCGATGGACTTGCCACGCTGCCTCCGCTCAAGGAGCTTGTTCTTAAAGACACGCCACGTGTGACGGTCCGAGGGCTTATCGAGTATCTTGCTTGGCAAGAGACGCAGCAGGCCCTCAGAGTGCTGACTCTCCATGACACGGGCGTCCACCCCTCTAGCTTACAAGAGGTTCTCACCATGGCCTCGTCACTCAAGACGCTTGCCATCCAGACCAAGGTCATTGATCAATTCCCTCACGCTTCTTCCATACGCCCAATGGCATCCCGCTCACTGGAAACGCTTCGATTCGAAATCTCGAGTGTCGCGACTGCCGGCGCTTTCTCCTCCGTCACAACCGGGTACTACACCTACCTGGCCACATCCATCATGACTGGTGGCTTTCCCCGTCTTCGTCGCTTGTACGTTCATGACGACACATTCCCTGACCAACTTCAGGGACTACCTCCACCGAATGCTGCCTTCGCCGGAGGTCACATGCGATCAAGCTCTCATTCGTCAGTCAAGTCGAGCCCAGGGTTTAGTCTCTCGCCCGCCGCGGCGCACAGCTTTTCTTCTCCCCTTGCTCAACCCCGACGGCCCGTTTCGAACATCCCTGCATCGCACCGTCTCAGCTCCAACAACCCGTATGCCGCCAGAGGGCCCAATTCACCACCTCCGACCCACACACTTGAGGTGTTTACCAAGAGTGACGAGTTTGGTAAATGGAACTTTGCCCGCGTTGATACATTGACGGCGGCCGCTCCAGGTGGTCGTCGACCGGTTAGCAGCTATGGGCTGGAACTCGATGTGGCAGGATCTGGATGGGATAGGGGCGATGCTCGACGAAGCATCATGGTGGGCAATGGCGCCGGTGGCTTCTTGGCTCTCCCAGGGCAGGAGCCGGCTCCCAGCGGTTTTGGAGGTGGATTTGGTGGTCACAGCTATGGAAGCGCCATGTCAGACTCAGGTCGACCATACAGCAGTGGAGGAGACTCAACGCGAGGCAACAGAGATTTGTGGAGGTAATGGCGCTTTAATGCTAACGAGCGAGTTGGCTCTGGCTATTCAGCCGACTGTACAACCCATACGGGAACCAAAGTAATCACTGGGGAGTCCCCACTAAGCCACTTGATTGATTCAAATCGGACCATGGGGAGGAAATGTTGTATTGTGCAGTAGCGCCCCGATGTGCGTGGTCACCTATGGCAATATCGGGGGGGTTTAAATACGAGGACACGAGGGAAAGGATTTGCGATGTATACCGGATGGTTCAAAATGAAGTAGGACGGACGGACGGTCGGTCTGTTGGTTGTCGTTGTTGCTATTTTGCATGCATCCATGAAAAGAAATACCCTATCTGTTGGTGTGAGCTAGACGGGAAAAATCGGCACATTGAGCATGCATTAGTCTGCAATTAGCAAACTAGAGATACTGTGACGTATAGCATGCCAGAATGTTCACGAACATGTGGACCACGAAGAGGGCGACTTATAATAACATGTAATCTCCATAATGTGCTATCAATGGATCTAAAATATAGAGATCGTCGCTTTTTGAGATATTTGAACAAATAGGGCGAGCTCAACTGAACCAACTATTTTTAATGTAATCATCTTGATAAAATTAAGAGTCCTCTGGCACTGTGACATAGCATCGTACGATTGACTTTGCTCGCAGCTATATTGAACAAACATTGAAATGTTGTCAAGAAAACTTCATCACACGCATTCAGCCACAATGCAGGTATATAAACGTATGGTAACATGGCATATCAAACGCGAAGCTAATTGCTGTATTTTTATATTACAAGTACATCATATACATTAGTGTATTGATCGCATCTCCTAATCTTGTATGCCCGGAAAGCTTACAAGATTCTCGATCAAGGAACATACCTTCTGACTTTGCCAAGGATGCAAAAAAAAGAAGAAAAAAAGAAAAAAGAAAAAAGAAAAAGAAAAGAAAAGGGAAAAACAAATACATGTGATCATCGTCATTAATGGGATAATATACATATATACATTAGTTTATTCGATGGCGTCTCCATTCAAATGCAGGGTTCATGCTTCCCCACGTGTTCGTTGCAGGGCTATACTGGCTAGACAGTTTCACATCTGGCGGAACGGAATCACATGGCTACCACTCTTCAAGATTCTGCGCCGTAAGTGTTTGTTGTTTCCTGTATATGAATATCTCATATTCAAACCATAACTATGTACAAGTCGAACCAGAAAAGCGTTCCGCTCATAGCCCAAGCACCTGATCACCAACCAGTGAATCCAACTCCTCCCTGTTTTCAGAGAGCTGCTATACAGAACAAACGACCGCCATAGTACTGTTAGCCATTGGGCTTCCCTGTTTTGGAAGCAAATCGTCTGAAGACAACCGCCATATACAAGTAATCAATGCTGGAACTATGTGGCACCAGCGTATTAAAAAGTCCTTATAGTCAAGGAGGATATTACCCCCATGTGCTTGATGAGAATAAGAAAACACATAGTATCCACAAGTCATTCCCCAAAATGCCACTCCCAGACGCCGTAAACTGGATGAGCCGATAAAGCCTCTTCTCCAAACCCGATTTTGGTAATCGACGATTTGCAAGAACTACTGGCCATTTGCATTCTTAACCGCTGATACACAACAGCAAATTAAATGCGGTTCTGTGGGTCAGGAGCGCCGTACGACGAGTGCCTACCCCTCCCCGAAACAGGCATGTTTGGTGGAGGTAGAGCTGAAGGGTCATCGGCAAGAAGGTCGTCGAGGAATGCGCTGGGAGCGCGCTGGCTCGGCGGTCGGTTCATGTTCAGAGATGTGGTGCTAATATCTCGTCGGGCATTGAATGAGGGTGAATCGGGGGGTGACGGGTTGAGAGTGTTACGTGAATTGTTGGCAAACTGTCCACGAGAGTCGGGGCGCAAGTTGGTTAGACTGATCGAATGATCATGGTTGGCCCCGGGGGAGCTGGTGCCGGCAGCATAAAAGCCAGAAGGCAGAAGGGTAGAGTTTCGATTCCCCCCAACATTTCCGGAGGCTGCAGTGGGAGAGAAGAAGAGGTTGGATGCGCTAGGCGTAGACGAGAGCACAGTAGGGCCGCGGTTTGTGCGGCGAACACCGCGTCCTGTAGCACCGACAGACATAGTTGAAGCATGATCGGTATACTTGTAAAAGGGCGCCGGAGGGGCGGGAAAGCCAGTTTTGACATTGGCGTCGTGTTGAGCCTTGGCAGCACGTTCAACGGAACGATGAAGGAGAAACCCGACAATGACACGCCAGAGGAGGATAGCGATTCCAAATGCACCAAGGATGGCGCCTACGGCAATAAAGACGGTTCCATCGGGAGCACTGGAGTGCTGCATGAACGGGGCGTTGTTGGTGGGTGGGACAGATGGTGCTGGGTATGTGGGAATCGCCGTGACCTTGGTCAAAGTTGGCATACCGGTAACGGCCGATTCGGTCACTGACGCTGATGAGATGCTGGTCGCGATATCAGTCGTTGAGGATGCGGCATCAGAAGTGGTGGTCTCGGCCGCCTTGGTCGTGCTGGTTTTCTCATCCTTGCTGGTGCTGCTAGCCTTGGCACTGGATGTTTCCTTGGCAGATTCGGTGGTTTTAGACGCTGTGTCATCTTGGCTGGTGCTCTGGGAGTTGCCGGAGTCAGTGGACTGTGCGGAATCGCTGTTCGAGTTGCTTTGTGCGTTGGCAACGGCGCCATAAAGGGCCAAGGTGGAGAGCAGAAGCTCGGCACTGGGGAAGTAACTGGTCGACCGCATATTGGCAGATGGCTATGGCTTCGATACGGCAGAAATTCTCAAAGGAATAAAGTTGGAACCGTGGTTGGGCGCAGATTTACTCGAGGTCGGATGTCGTAGTGAAATCAAAACCGGGTCGAGGGAGAGTCGAGAGGAATGTAGAAGGGATATCGATTGGCGAGTTTGGAGCAGACCCCTTCCTAGCGATAGAATGACGAACGAGGGAACCTTGTTCACGATTCGTCGAGTTGGAGCGAAAAGACGAGGTATGTCGAGGCGAGAGCGAGAATTGGCGATGGAGTCGCGCGCGCGATGCGAGGGTGAGAGCCTGGTGCGAAGCGAACAGCGCCGGCAATGACGTTGACCAAAACGAAAGAAGGCAAAAGAGCGTAGTCAGAGAGATGAGATAGAGCGCAACCAGCGAAGGGGGAATACGCCTACCAGCACCGTCGAAGCATGATCCGGGGGGGGGGGGGCTGATGTTGGATGCGAGGTGAAATTGGAACCAGAGTGAAAGGAAACGGGGTTGCACGACCAGACGGACGCAGCGCACTAGCACAGCCCCAGGTCAAGTCGGGTAGGTGCGTGGTCTGCTCCTGCACCGTGCGTGCAAATCTGGCGTGCCTTCCCAAGCAGGGAAAGAGCACTGGAACCAAACGAGCCCAGAGGCGAGAAAAAGGAGACCCGGGGCCAAAGCGGGTCTAGTCTCGTTGCCGTTTTACTTAGAGTCGGACGCAGCTGCGCAGGTGACCAGGCTGTTGATTCGCCTGTTGGTCTGCGCAAGCGGTCTGGACCGCGCGACTGACACCACACAGCGGCCCCCAATATCACCAAGCCGCCAATGCCGCTTTGCAGCGTGCCGAGTCAATCACTTATTCTTGATGCTAAAGCGGCCAGAGGCTGGGCGCCAGTAGGCACACTATTTTTGGGCCCATTTGCTGCAGTTCAGCTCTATTTCAGCGCCGCGGTGCTGGTGAATTTCTCGTCGTTGGATCGTAGCCCGCAGGCAGGTGACCCTATGTGTGCGGATGGTTGCTGTGGAAAAAAAAATGCGGATTTTGTCCCTGGTCGTTCGATACGGAATGCTACGTATGTAGGTAGGTACAACTCGTACCTACATACGGATGGCGCGGGGTCTACGTACGCACTTCCCGCGCTGGGTAGCCGCTGCGTTTCTGGCATCTGCATGCTACGCAAGCCGTGAGCCCATCTATTGGCCCGGCGGGTATGTTGGTTGCATCGTTCGCTCGACGACAGCAGCGGGCTCGCGAAAGTAAACACGCACAAAATTGCATCGCCAACCAACGAGCACAAATCGTTGGGATTAGAGTGTTATGGCGCGACCAATTTCTCTCTGACATTATGCTGCCGCGGACTCGCACTGGCTTGCACAGTGCAGTGCCCGTCTTGTGTTTTCTTCTTCTTTTTCTGCTTGGTTGGTGCTGACCACAACAGCATGCAGTGCCAGTCAATTGGGCAAGACAGCATTCCTAGCCACGACATGCGACATGTCGTCGCATGCTCCATCATTCACTTGTACCCTCTTCCCGGGATTGGCACACATCTCCACGGACCGACATCGCGGAGACGATTGGGGAACCCGTGCAACGTTAATGCACGGCCGTCGCTAGGCTGTTTTGAATGGGTTACAGGGTCTTGTTCGTTTAGAGAGCCAGCAGATCGTCTTTCCAGCCAGCTGGTGACTGGCCAGCGGGGAAATGCCATTGGATCTTCAGTTGTCGAGTTGAAATCTTCCCGTGTTCTGGGTTACTCCATTTATTACTCGGGTATTTGACCCACGACCCTTCAGGCATATACCATGTGCTGCTCACCCACACGGGCCGCTACACTTGAACACAGCTTACCTCAGCGGGTGAGAGAAGTACAAAGCCAATGTAACTAAGTGCTTCCATAACCCACGTGACCATGGCCAATGCCAAGCCATCGACGTCGTAGAGCCGCCAGCCTCGTCATCAGCCTCAGAGCTTCATTCCGAATCGACATCAGGTACCTCGTTTGACTTGACGCCAGCATTTAACACCACCATCGCCATCAACCTCCGCCGAATCTCGCGTCGCCCTTGCACAACCGGCAGTGCCCGAAAGCCCGATACGTAATAATACATCGACAACATGGAAGAGGAGCGCCTTTGGAAGTTCAGACGGCCCGAATGGCTCAACAGCATCTGGGCCCGTAACGCAGGCGTCTACGGCGCGGGAGCTCTGGTACGTCACAAGTGACTTTGTGCCTCTGATTGTATTGCAGTCAAGCACAGCGTTGGATTGTGTGGAGAGCGCTGGCAATCCGATACTCCCGCGTGCTCCATGACTTGCGCGCGACCGCTAACCTCATCCCTTTGTGTAGTTCTCCATAGCCTTTTACGTCATGTTGGACTCTGCTGTATGGTCCAAGTCCCCCAACAACGGATCCGATATCCACGTCAAGTTTGTTGACTGGCTGCCCTTCATCTTTTCCAGTCTCGGCATGCTTATCATCAACTCGGTTGAGAAGCAGCGCCTGAGCGCCGACTCGTTCAGCTATAGTGGATCTGGCGTCGCGTGGAAGGCCCGCGTGGTTCTTTTCCTAGGCTTCGCTGCCCTTGCAGGTGGCATGGCTGGAGGCGTTACTGTCTTTGTTCTCAAGTTTGTGGTTCCAAGTGTGGCGATGCCTGCGCTGGGCATGGGCATTGAGAATGTTGTGAGCAACGCATTGGTTGGTCTCAGGTGAGTTGCAGTCTGGGCAATGACACAATGATGTTTGATGAGCTAACCTGTTTTAGCTCCGTTGTTCTCTGGGTTAGCCAGAACATGGAAGATGAATATTCTTATAACCTCTCCTTGTAAACAAACACCCGGGACTACGAGGCATGAGAATTGATAATGCCTATCAGTCAAGGCGCAGTCGTGGGTTGTGTGATGTGTACAACAGGCCAGCCCAGTTTCATGAGCACCAAAGCGCTGAATTGGTTCAAGGGACATGGTTCTCCATAGGCCTTGGGAATCATTGTCGAGGCTCGTTCTGGATTATCTTAACTTGGAGGCGGCATGGTTTGATGAGGCATTTCCAAGACGTCAAGAGGATACTGGAATGTCATTTTCTGATTTAGCGTTATCGGTAGGCAAATATATTTGTATCTGATTGATCTGATTTGTTTGAAATTGTCCCAGTGGGCTTGTGACGTGTATGCTTAACATGCTCAAAACAACGTATGCAAGGCATGCAATTTTGTATATTGGATAGGATCATATTTTGCCTGACTGGGTTATTCAGCCATCATTTGGTTATCCACGCATATTCATAACATAAACCGAAGCGCAAGCAAGGGTGGGCATGGTGCAACTATTATTATTATGCCCTCTGTTCACAGGCCATCGCGCAGCACCTAACATCACTGGCCCCTAGCAGATCCCCACCAAAAGTCAACACATCCCGCTCCGCGTTTGTTCACTTCAACCTCTCAACATCAAACGCCGTGCGACAAATAGCCCTATCAAAAGTCTTTCTTTTTTTAATTCGTCTCTATTTTCATTTTTCTATACCTCCGCCAGCCTTAAGCAATGGCTGATCGCACTCGCGCAACTACCAACGGTGTCTCGCGCGCTCGTAACGGTACCTCGAGCAGCGTCCGCCGTAATCTCTTTCAGAACCAGTTGACCCGGCGACCTACGGCTGGCTCGTCGACATCAGCAGAAACGCTGCACCTCGATGTTGATGTGCTATCCGACACGTCTGAAATTGTCGTTCGTGATAAGCATGGCGAGATAGAGCTCGGCGACCCGCCGACGCCCATACTTGACGATGATGACGAGCTACCCCCGGACCATCGTCAAGAGATTGAGAGTACGCGCACCGCCTCCGCATTTGATTATGTATTTCTACACTCTGGGATATAGCACTTACTTTTTTTTTCTATAGAGGAGCGGCAGCGGTTGGCTGAAGCAGTAAGGCACCATCAAATCAATCACAGCTCAGTCATGGATCAATCTGAAGGTACGTGGTCAATGTTCGCAACCAGATCCTAAATGGATCACTAATACGCCATGGCAGAACTCCTTGAAGCCGTGAGAGCGAGTCTCAAGGCCAAAGTTGTGGCTCTCGCCGAGGACAACTGGATGTTTGAGCCGGAAGAACAACCCCGCGGTTAACCATGCCATTCTGCCTATACAACGCCCGCTGTCCAAGAATTTTTTTTTCCTCTATCAGATCCTATGATACAAGACCTCCTACACGATACAGACAGGCCATTAGTCCAGTCCCTCTGGCGCGGGGGCATCTAGGCGCTGAGCTGGCCTGCGCTGCTGCTGTTGCGGCGCACCCCCGGGAGCACCTCCGCCAAACAGACCGCTCATCATGTCCATCAGAGGGTTGCTCTTGCGAGGCTGAGTGATTCCAAAGTACATCTCGCCAATCATCTGGAGCGCATCACCCCATGTCTCGGCCTCGTTGATTTGCGTCGCATACTTTGACACTAGACCTTTGAATAGCTCAGGAGCCGAGCGTTGAACAGCCATGAGGAGGAAGCCGAGGAAGTTGAGGAGAGGGAGGCTAGGGAAGATTCGGATGTCACCGCTCGAGCTTGACACATCTTGGACACCCAGGTTGGGGTTTTCGGAGCTTAGCGTACTGGTAAATAGACGGTAGCAGGTGTTGGCGGCGCGTACGTTGCCAACCAGCAGATAGGGTATGACAGCTCGACCAGCGAAAAGTCCAGCCTCGTGGGGCTCGCCCTCCTTGTACCACTTGTATTCCATCTTAGTCAAGACCTCAGGGGAGTCCTTTGTCCCCAATATCAAGTGCTTCTCTGCTTCGTACGTGTCGTGCTCTTCAGCGTAAAGCGATCCTGCGACATGGTGAAGCTCTGGATCGCCAGCAGGAAATTCGCCGAACTTGGCTGACCATCTATCAAGTTGTCAACATGTGATGCACACATTCTCGGGCCACTGCTGCTCACCCCATCGTATCTCCGACAAATTTCTTGCGCGTAGGCTCCTCAGGGTCAAAGAGGCGCAGGCAAGTGAGCAGCCTGCCCTTGTTAGTAGCATCGGGCTTCAGCTCAGCTTGATTGTAGACGTCAACGAGCAGGATACACAGGTCGCCGCCGCTGCCGCCCTGGCCCGCGCGGAGCAGCGACTGGGAAACATTGGCGAGGATGTCTATCGCGGAAGGCCAGTTGGACGTCTTGATGTAGCGGGCGGCGACGACACGGGTCTGCTGCTGCGCTTCGTAGTAATCACCCTCGGTGATCTTCGACTGCAACCGGGCGACGATGCGGTCGACCTTGCTGGCCATGTTGGGCGAAGCGCTGGGCTATCGGTCGACGCGGTTGGGGAGGACGGCGGGCGGGGCTGGTGGTAGAGTGAGCCGGGAGCTTAAGGCGGTAGAGCTGTTTAACAATGACGATAGCGATGATGCCTCGAGGCTTGACAACGCGGAAGGGCTCCTTGGAGGGGTTGGCTGTCCATAGCTTAACGGTCCAACCCCACATCGTCTGGTGCTAAGCCCACATTTTTAGCGGACCTTTATATTTTGACCTTTCTGCTAGCGTCTCCACAATCAGCATGGTCGCGTTGCTCACAGCGCGAATGGTTTAGTGGTAAAATGCGGGCTTCCCATGCCTGTGCCCCGGGTTCGATTCCCGGTTCGCGCACACATCTTTTTGCTCCTTCTCTATGCTCACTCTCCTGCCCAATTGGTTTCTTTTTATTTTCACTGATCATATATTATTAGTTTTATCCTGGTTAAATAGATACGCCATGGTCTAATTGGTTTCTAATCCTTCTAGTGTTGATCACTATGTTAACAGTCGCTCGTTGAGCCCTTGTCTCTTCACTTCGGGTAGGAAGTGTGATTGACCATTTTCCTATTCACGCTTTGAGTGCCGAATCACCTCTATTTGCGTCAACTTCGTTCCGTTTGCCTTCTGCTACTTAAAAAAAAGTTTTAAAAAAAAATAAAACACCAGTGGTTTAGTGTTGTGGAGATGATATTCACATTGAGCACTTGTGCTTCTCATCTTTTGAAAAACTTCTATGCAAGCATCGCTTTTATTACATACGCTAGATATAGACTTGACTAGTCATAACTCGAACTTTTGAAACCATCCATCTAATAAGCTATTACGACTAGATTTTTTCATCTCCATCTAATTCATCCATCTCCTCCTTTGCACCATGGATATCCTCAACGCGGATACCACTTCGATCGCACATGCTCCTGAAGATGCCACCCTGCTTCCAGAGCTCCAACGGGGTATCCAACTCTGCGATCTGGCCGGCGTCCATGACGCAAATGCGGTCATAGCCAATGATGGTGCGCAGGCGATGCGCAATGCACAGAAGCGTCTTGCCCCTGAATCCAGTGGCGATGGTTGCTTGGATTTTGTCGTCAGTCTCCATGTCGACCGATGAGGTCGCCTCGTCGCACACGATGATTTGCGCTCCACGCACGAGCGCACGAGCAAGCGCCATGAGCTGTCGCTGGCCGAGCGAAAAGTTTAGACCATCTTCTTCGACGACGGTGTCGAGGTGGATGCGAGAAGGATCCTGACGACGTGCGGCTTCAGATGAATCGCCAGCGTCAGCGGGAACAAGATCGGCCTGTCGCAGGGCGGACCACAGCTCCAGGTCGGTATGCTCATGGAAAGGATCAAGGTTGCTGCGGACGGTGCCGCGGAACAGCGTCGGATCTTGAGGGATAATGGCAAGACGAGATCGCAAGTCATGAAGACCAATGGTGGAAATGTTGACACCGTCAATGGTGATATGACCCCCTGAAATTTCAACAAGGCGGAAGAGCGTACTCATGATGGAACTCTTGCCAGCACCGGTACGGCCAACAATGCCAATGCGCTCGCCGCCCTTGACATGCATAGTGAGGCCTTGTAGGACCAGGGGAAGACCAGCTCGGTAACGCATCTCCACATTGTCAAAGACAATCTCTCCCTTTTCAGGCCAAGAGTTTCGCACTTCGACGGTGTGCAGGGGTGCTTCTTCTTCGAGCTCAGTACCGTAGTAGTAGAGACGCTCCACGGCATTCATGGCGTTTTCGACCTCGGCAAGCTGGCGGACAGAAAACTGCATCATTCCGACGATGGACAGGATATAACTGAGAACCAGGCCGCCAATAGAGGGGTTGATGCTGAAACGTGAGGTGACAACGAGGATGGCCACGGTGAATACTAGCAACGTGCCAATCATGTCGATGCGCACCGAGAGCCAACGCTGATTGGCGAAGGTAATGTAATAGGCGCCATTCATCTCATCGATTGACTTACGCAGCTCCCGAACAAAGCGATCTTGGAGTCCATAGGCACGAATCGAGGCCACGCCGCTGAGACCTTCGCCAAATTTGGCAAAGACGTGAGAGCGAAGGACGGACTCGAAGCGCTTGACTTCACGGGCAGAGGCTCGGTAGTAGGAAGCTGCAAGGATGAACAGGGTGTATAGGGGAACGAGGGCGATGGCAAAGTAGTAAAAGTAAGCAATGATCAAAATGAAGACAGACGTGATCATGGCAAGAGTGAGGAAGAACATGCGAATGGCATCAGTCAGGTTGTTATCCATGACATCGACATCACGAGAAAAGCGGTTAGTGATGCGACCCAAGGGTGTGGTGTCGAAAAAGGACATTGGCGCACGAAGAACTCGGGTTACGGCTTGCTGGAGCATGACCTTGCTCGACTTGGTGCCGAGGACGGAGAGCAGCACTGAAAAGACGAACATGAGAAGCGCCTGCGAAGCGCCGAGACCTGCATAGATTCCAATATAAACACCAGTGGAGAGGTCGTATTTGTTCGAGGTCCAGTACGAAAGCCATAGACTGGTCATGATGTTTGCACCCTGGGAAAGGAGGAGTGTGAGGATGATTATGGGGGCGTTGAACATGGACCCGGAAGCCCTGATGTACGCGGCATACACAGACCAGGAAACGCTGGCCGAAGCTCGCTCCTCCTGCTGCATAAGACCTGCACTTTTTTTCTTCTTTTTCTTCTTCTCCTCTTCGGCGGGCTGCGTCTCGGCGGGCTTGTCCTCATCCTTTTTTTCCATGGCGGTAGTCTCCATAAGGGCCTGGAAGCCAGCGTGTCCGCGCATCAGATTGTCAAAGGTATCGATGGCCTGGATTTTGCCACCCTCCATCCAGACGATGCGATCGCAACGGTTGAGCACCCAGAGCTGGTGGGTAGCAAGAATACGGCACTTATCCTTGAGAAGGCCGAGAATGGCCTTGTCAAAGATATGGCGTCCGACGTGGGCATCAACAGCACTGAGAGGGTCATCCATGAGAACGATGTCGGCATCAAAGTAGATGGCTCGGGCAATGTTGAGACGTTGCTTCTGCCCTCCAGATATGGTGATACCACGCTCACCGATCTCCGTCTGGTCGCCATTCGGCAGCATGTCGAGATCTGCCTGCAGGGCACAACTGTGGGGAGGAATTAGTTTATAGCATGTCGGGGTGGTTAAGATACAACACTTACGCTCGCACAACCTTCTTATACCAGCTCCTATCCATGTCTTTTCCAAAGGTAATGTTGTTTTGAAGCGTTGTGTTCTGAATCCAAGCATACTGTGGGCAGAAAGCTCGAGAAGCGCCAAAAACAACTTCACCATTCGTCTTTCGCATGTCACCAGCGAGAGCGGAGAGAAGAGAACTCTTCCCACTACCAACAGAACCAATGACGGCTACTAGCTCGTTCCTTTTGATGCTGATATTGAGATCATTCAACTTGAAGGGCTCTCGTTCTTCAACCAGGGTGCTGGCATTGTCCTCAGTGTCTCCTTGAGGAGCTTGGGTCTTTTCCTTCTTCGCTTTCTTCGATTTTTCTCCACCCTTTTCAGCTTCAGCTGTGGGAGTGCGTTCCCAAGTGAAAGAAGCATTTTCCAAGCGTATTGCATCTTCTCCCTGGCTATCGACGGTCATGTCCTCAGCCTGCTCCTCCTCGAGCAGGTACTTTTCAATACGCTTTAAGGAAGACCAAGCATCGACAACTTGTCCAAGAACCTGGGGGAGCAAGTTCAGAGGGATTCTGAGGCCGTTGAATAGGGCAAGCGAGGAGAAAATTTCCGCAGGCGCAAGACCGTGGTTGGAGAGGGAGTAGGCAATGAACGAGAGCATTGAGGCAAAGATGGGCAGCGACATGCTCACAGCGTTGATGGCATTGCGGATGGCTAGCAAAACCTGAATCGCGTAAATCTCCTTGTTTCGAATCTCGCCAACTCTTCCCAGGAATGCCTTTTCCCACCCAAAGTACTTGACAAAACGGACTGACTGCAAGATCTCTTGCGTAAGCGAGACACGCTGATCGGTAATTTTGTTAATAGCACCACGACGGCGGAAGAGACTTCGAATGGCCCAGGTCAAAAAGGGCATGCCGACAACCAGAAGGCCAAAACCAGCCAAAGCACTCCAGGTAATATTTACGATGAGAAGAGCGAGGGTAACAAGGACGAGGACAGGAGAGGTCCATGTCATATGGAAGAGAGCGGAAGCTTGGTCGATGCGGTATGTGTCAACACTCATGAGGTTTACAACGCGACCGTTGCTCCAGCCGCCTTCGTCGTTGGCTGCATCTGGTTTTCCATTTTTCTTATTTTTCTTGTCTTTTTCGCTCTTTTCCTGGTTTGATCCTTTTCCTCCGTTAGTGCCAGGCTCTGATGCTGCAATAGCCTTGACATCGCCTGCTTTGGCACGACCCGAGATTACCATGGCCTTTTCATAAATTAAACCAATCAAAACGCCTCGAGCTTGGCCTCCAACAGCCATTCCACGGTAGATGAAGTGGTTTGTACCGAAACTCTGCGTGATTTGCATGAGAGTAATTCCAAATGCCAGACCAATGCCCCGGCCGATGTGAGGAGCTGGACCACCATTGTGGTGGGCTGCCCAGGCATCCGAAGCAAATTGGATGAGATATCTCAGAGTAAATGGACTGATGACCTGGATAACACTCGTGTAAAGAGAACAAGCACCACCAAGCCAAAATTCTGCCTTGAAAGTTTCGTGCATTGCCCAGAGAAGAGGGTACTTATCACCTCGCTCTACTCGTCTCTTAAAGGAATCCTTCATTGTTTTGGTAAGAACATCAGCAGCTCTGTCGGGATTGACTGCCCAAATGTCCTTTTCTTCCAGGGATCGTCGATACCCGGCCTATATGCGTGCTAGTTAGCGAGCGCTTACCAAATATTTAGTTGCTAAAGAGCCGCCTAAGATAATTGGGTAGGTCTTGGGTTTGAGACAAAAAAAAACAATGCTTACGGTCATCAGCGGAGCCATCCACTGAAATGTCAAGAGACTCAAGAAGCTGGCTTGATATTCTCTGCTAGTCATTTTTTCGTCTGGGATAGGAGGCGGAGGGCCCCAGCGAAGAGGGTTCAACTTTTTGTGCCATGGCTTCTTTTCTTCTTCGGCAGGTTGTTGTGTGGTGACACGGGTGATTGATGTAGCCGCAGATGCAGAAGTCCGTGTTGCCTTTAGTTCAACACCCTTTAAATCCTCGTCCTCTTCGAGATCCTTAATTTGGTCAATGCTGTCACCGCATTTTTCGTTCAAATTTTTGATGCGCTCCTCGTCTGAATCTGTAAAGCGATCCGGGTTGGTGGAAGACACAGGAACGTCTTCAGCACCAGGTGCTTTATCTTCCTTGTCTGTGTGGCCCGTCATATCGGCCGAGACAAGGAGTTCGTCTCGGAGAACGAAGCAGCTAACTAGTATGTCTTGGCAGGATCAGCAAATCCTAGTGGGTAATATCCACATGAGGGAAGGGCTTGGTGTATGTTGTTTAGTAGCAAGATGTCGAGGTCTTGGGATTGAACATTGAAGGGCACAGTTCTTTTTTGAGAATAGAATAGTGTAACAGGAATAGAGCGATGGGGAATCGTGTCAAACAAGGCAACCGTTTTTCAACTGAGCAGAACAGAGTCGACAGTGCAAGTGTAAGAGTAGAGATGACGGTTGATTGTACTGGGGCGACTTGAAAAGGCAGCAATGGCTGGCTAGAAGAACTCCAGCGAAAGTGTGCGACACGGGATTCGGAGAAGAACTAAACCAGCCGGTCGGTAATGATGGGGGGGTGTGGGCAATAAGAGTGGGTGGGAGATGGACTGAAGCCTTGCATTACAAAGCATACTAGAATGGCAGCTCAATTGGAAGTACGGTGTGAAAACACTGGTACTTGGTCACTAGCTCGAGAGGCGGCAGCCGATCCGGTCGGGGGTAGAAAGAATTGACGGGCCCTGGCTGCTGGATTGAGGAAGATGAGGAGGATGTGGGCGCTCTAAGATTAGATGGGAATCTGGCCATGAAGGGGGGCCATTAATCCTCCGATTTAGACGAACAACCGTTTAAATTGAAGCAGATCCAGCGGCAATATGAAGACAGGAGATGAGGAGAAAAGCGCTGAGAAGAGTCATCTAGAACGGGAGCCGAATCGACAATGTGATGGGAGGAGATGGGCCGAGGTGGGATCGCAGGCCTGCCGGAGGCAACAGCGACAACCCGATATGCAAAGCATCGATCTTATCAACATGGCACGGAATGGCATGGCATGACATGCCCGATTCCCCCAGAATATGCAACCAACTGAAAGTGGCCGGACTTCGGATTCGGATGCGAGAGCCTAGGCAGGCCACGGCCATTACGCCCATGACTACCAATGTATCCACGGATAGCCAGTATGAGGGGTACGTACAACGCAACAATTTTCCTCTGTCGGTCCCGAGCGAGAAAAAGGGAAGCTGGGCTCGTCGTGATTAGTTCATCCTGGTCTGGCTGAGGGCTGTGTGGAGTCTGGCGCTCGATAGAGCACATGGCCCGCGTAACCTCACAGGGGCCATTGGTTGCGCTGCCCCCGAGAGACCCAATCGACGGGACCGTTCTCTGTACGGAGTGTGGAGGGATCGACTCGTTGAGTTGCTTAGCTTTCAGCCTTCTCCGCCGGCAGATGTCTTCGGGGACTCAGCGGCAACTCGTCCTTTTGATTCTCGTCAGTCCTGCTGCAACCTAGGTCTGGATTTGTCACGATGCCAGCCATCGCACATGTTGGATCCGTGCATTGGGTTTTTGTCCCGCCCCTCCTCGATCGGATTTTGGTTGTCAATCTCCCGAATGACATCGTCTTTGGGCTCAGGATGAAAAAGACTAGGCCCCCAAGGCAGGCAGGAATTCACCTGTCGCCTTGCACTCGCAAACTGCCTGCCTTCGCACAGCCTAGATCAGTTAGGCCCATCAAAACTTGACGCTAGGCAATTGGATGCCGACTCATTGGCAAGCCATCAAATTGCTCACACATGGGTCGCGCGCCATCTCGCAATCGCGAGTAACCAACCCCATCTTTGACAGGGATCAATGGGGCAACTAAGCTTATGACTTTCAATACGAAATGGAATTCGAGCGCATGTCCTGGGTTCGTAGACCCAAGAGGGAAACGCTTTCGAACTCCCCCACACGGAGTTAAACGGCAGGATTTAAGCCAAGAACGCCGGTCAGTCACGTGTCAGCCGCCCGGCTGCCACTTGCCGACTCCACCCTAGCCGAATCTCCGCTGACAGAGCGTCAGATCTTTTCAGTTGCAGTGGAGGAGCCTGTAGAAAGCCTGCAGCTTTTGTCCCGACGCTGACTTGAACTGCATATTGCCGGGGATTAAGATACCTAGTTGCAGGAGACCAGTGCTACGTACTGTATGGTGCAGCGAGGGGTTGGTTCGTTTGACTTTTCTCCGGGATTCGCTGCAATTTCTATCCACGACACCGATCATCATGACCGCCGTTGACGACTTTCCCTCCATTGCCTTGCCCGGCAAGGTCCTAGGACCGGCCTCCAAGTTTATCCCCGGCTCCGGAACCCATATCTTCGAGGGTAACGTCGTCTCCTCTCTTATGGGCCGAGTCACCATCATCCCGCCAGCCAAAGCTCCCGGTCCGGCCAAGCGCCTCAACAAAATCACTGCACCAGCAGCTGAAGAGCTCGCCACAATTACCGTCTCGCGCAATAGCACCAAGCACGAGATTCTCCCTGATGTTGAGAATATTGTCTTGGCACGTGTTGTGCGCCTCATGCCTAGGCAGGCAATTGTGGTGATCCAGCAAGTTGGCGATACAGTCTTGCAAACAGAATGGCAGGGCGTCATTCGTGTCCAGGACGTTAGGGCGACGGAGAAGGACAAGGTCAAAATCTACGAGTCATTTAGACCAGGTGACATTGTGCGCGCTCAAGTGGTAAGACATGGTCATCTCAAAAAATGCAATCGACATCTGGCTAATCACATTCCCGACCCGGATAGATCTCGCTCGGTGACCAAGCCAACTACTACCTCTCGACAGCCTCGAACGAATTGGGTGTCATAATGGCAACAAGCGAAGCAGGGAACGACATGGTTCCCATCAGCTGGAAGGAATACCAAGACCCTGAAACAGGAATCAGCGAGCCCAGGAAGGTGGCCAAGCCCAGCTGAATATTTTGAACCGGCCGTCTCGGGTGTTTGTGTGTGGAATGCACAGACTGGTGAGATGGCGTCTCAGAGTAATCCGGTACAAGAGACATTGAGGGAAGAAAAAGTGCCTTGTCGCAAAATCAGGATGTAGGCCAAGTCGTTACAGTTGAGAATGGAAAGGGGCGGCTTATAGGGTCATGCCACGCAGGAGTATTCAAACATGCCCCTGCAGAATCGACCAAAGGTCAAAACAGAAGATTGTCGACAGGTGCAGCTATTTATGGCACTGCGGTAGTGCGCGTCATGACGCTTTGTCACAGACACACATATGTAGAGTGCACGGGGGTTTCATGCTCCAAGCACCAAATAGATACCCCGCCAAGGACCCTGTCGACCATCAGCAAGGATAACTGTAGTCGCACGTTCCAACTGCAAAAGTAACCAAGGTACGTGAGGAATAGCTTGCGACTCAAGTGGCCAAACACGACTAGCACCACCAAACCTCACCTCACCTCACATCCCATTCTTGGTCTAATCAAAATTGGCAATGTCCCATTGACTTTTTGGGCTTATTTGGTTTTAATTTCTATTTTAGCTATGTGCAATGTGGGGTCCCTGGTGCAGCACTTCTTCCCTCTTTCGTTTCAGCGTCCGCCACTGCCCCTGCCGCTACGACCTTCTGGAGCATCGACCGTTGTTCCCGTCAACTCCACTAGCCACCATAAATGCCCGAGGGCTGCCAAACGGCACGGCGCAGCGGTGTCAAAAAGCCAAAAACAGTAAGTTGACAGCCCAGTAGCACACGTAAATAGCAGCCCGGGAAAAAAACAAAACCGTGATGCAATGCTTGGTGCCCTTCGTCACCCTTAGTCGGTGGTGTGAGCCGCCGATCCAATCCTGATCCTTGGTCTCCCTCACTGCCTCCCTCTTCTTATTCGCGACTCGCTTGGCACGCGCCACCCCTTGACCACCCAGATGCCTCCTCCCCCTTGGGTTGTGACGAGGAGTGTCTTGATTGGGGCCTTGTCGCAAAGCCACAAACGCCCGCGCGCTTGACCTGACCTGAACCTGCCATTGCACACTGTCCGAAATAAGAACCATCGACACTCCCCTCATCACCTACCCGGTCTGTGTCTGTCTGCTCCAGACCCTGCACCCATTCACAAGCAACGACGAAACGAACCGCACCACCTGCTATCCCGGGTTTTACCGACGAGTCCGTCTGCAACTCCAAATATTTGTCCCTCCTGCGATTGTCCTCCCCGCCATGTCATCGACAATGGTCATGACGCTGGCCACGCCACCGAGTCTCCCCACCCCGGCCACGGCCTCGTCGTGCTGCCCGGGCTGTGGCTACAGTCTCCCTGCCCTCGGCGACGCCCTCGACGACACCCACGCCCAGTTGCTCCAGGCCCAGTCTCGGATCCAGGACCTGGAGAACCAGGTCCGGCTGCTCAACGAAAAGGCCACTGCCGCCGTTGACCGTTGGGCCGACTACGAAGACGAGCTCGCCAGGCTGCGTGAGCAACTCCCTCAAGGGTCTCCTGAGTTATATCAACAACAGTACCAGAACCAACTTCAGCCCCAGAATGCCCCTCAAAATAACCGCATGTCTTTCCTCCAATCCGGCACTTCCCGATTATCCGCCCTTTTGTCCCCGCGAAAATCTACACCCGACCTGCGAGCCCTCGACACCCGGAACCATGGGGGGCACCGCAACATCAGCAACCCTGTGCCTCCACTCTCTCCGTCCAACGAGGATCTCCTCGAGGCGCTGAGCCGAGAACAAAACCTCCGCAAGGAGGCCGAAACACAGGTCGCTACCACGAGCAAGGAAATCGAGGAGCTAAGCGCCGCCCTCTTTGAGCAGGCCAATGAGATGGTCGCAGAGGAGCGCCGAGCTCGCGCGAAACTCGAGGAGCGCGTGGGCGAGCTAGAGCGCAGGGATAACCAGAAGCGACAGAGGCTAGAGAAACTCGAAGGTGCCATGAACCGCATCCAGAGGGTGCGCCTGCTGCTGGCCGAGCAGGACGACACACAAAGCCTTGACACTGACGACAGCTCCGTCTTTGAGAGCGAACACGAACACGACATCAGGCAAGAGAAGCCTCACCCCACCACCACACACCACGACCAGGTCGTGAAATTACCACTCGAGCCAATGGCTCTATAAGAAAGCAACACCGCTGAGACGAAGCATTAAACCAATTTGATAATTTGCAACATTTCCTTAAGTACAACACTATCTACTACATCACTTCTCACTTTCTTTTGTCAAGGTTCGAGCGGGGGAATGAATGTATGGGAACGCGTAAAAGAATATGTATGGTCTGGTCTATAAAAAAGCTAGGTTTGGTTGAAGGAGTCAAGCGGGTTTGGTTTTTATTTTTATTTTTATTTTTATTTTTTAGCACTGTCTCGACGGTTTTGGTTTATGAGACTTGACATCGGTAATATTGAGATACCTTGTCCCAGTGTTGGCATATTTGAGATGTTATTGGTGAAGGTAAAAAATATACAGTACAGCCCTTGAAAGATTGTGCCTACTCTACTTTTTCCAGAATCCCCAGAATGAATTGTATAAATAAATAATATAAGAAAAGCTCCTATATGTTTTATTTATTGGCTTATGTATATAAGATTTATGTATTTATTTATTTATTTATTTTTCTCGTCCTTATTCTTCTTCCACATGAAACTAATATTTTGGGTCAGTTGAGTTCTGTGGCGTCGAAGACGGAGAGGCCACAGTGCAAGGTTGTTACAGGTACGCTCTGAATTCCGTAGTAGGAGGGTCCATTGTCTTATAATTTTATTTCCTTGTTCTCTCGTGTGATGCGAAGAATAACTCGCCCTGATAACACTGCCTCGGCTGTCGTCTATACATATATGCATGCTCTCTTCATCCCCGTTTCGCGGGCGCAAACAAGAGCGTTCGGGCGCCTCCCTCGTGCATAATGGCCGCTCTCCCTCCCAAACGGTGTCCCTTAATTACAGATGACTTTGCCTACGCCCTTTGTTGGATCGGTCGACCCTTGATGTTTGGCATATGTATATATCCACAAAAAGAAAAGGAATCGAATTTCATTTCCCAAACTCCGACGCCTATATCCCCCTTTTTTGGCTTTACGTGGCCTCCCTTCACCACAGCTGCTCTGTTTTAATCATCGAAGCCGTTCCAGGATTTTTCATCGTCTGATCGGCCCTTACCGCTTGGCTTTGGAGAGTTTCCCTTTGACTCAAGAGCGACGTTCTTGCGAGGTGGTGAGCCGGCGCCAGGAGACTCTGAGCGTCGTCGCTTCTCACCCTTGTTGGGTCGCGGTGGACTACGATCACGGTTCTTGTTCTGGTTATTGTTGTTGTTGTTCTCCTGCTTTTTGGGCGCTTTGTTGGAGTCACCGGAAGGAGAGGATGCACCAGCAGACTTGGATCCAGCATCCCACTTGGCCAGCATCTCGGTTACTTTGGGACCCCAAACCTCTTCACCTTTCGCGAGGTCATCAAACTCGAGACAGTTGACACCACCGACAGTGAAATCACTCTGCCGAGACCGACACAGCTCCGACATGAGGGCGGCTGAGTCCAGCCTAGCACCTAGGTCATGACAAAAGCTGCGGACGTAGAAACCAGAAGTAACCGTGAGGCGGATCTTGACGGCAGGCGGACCCTCGTCGCTCCATGGTAGAGGGGAATCCTCGCCTGGGGCATCGGGGACTAGATTCGAGCCTTTTTCAGAGTAAACGGGCTGCGGCAGTTGACCCAGTGCGCCAGACATCATGGCAGGGTTCTTGGAAGATCGTGACTTCTTAGGAGGTGCGTCCTTGATAAGCTCATCCTGGCGCTGCTCAAACTTGCGTTTGAACGACTCATGCGCTGCTATTGCCTGATCGTCCTCTTCCTTCTCCTCAGGGCTCAGCTTCTTGTCGTTGGCTTCCTGCTGTTTCTTGACTCTCCAAACTTGTTCGGCTAGGTTGCGCTCAGCAGCTTCAGCTTCTTCGGTTGGCCACCTAAAGGTATGCTTTCCGGGCTCGTACCACTCGATCAACTCGATGTCCTTGACCTCGACGTTGCGGCCCTCAATCTCACGAGGAATAGGCTTTCCCTCTCTTGCATATTCATAGAGCGGCTTGCCATTCATCTTCAATGCTGAGTACAAGGGTGGAATCTGGACTTGAGGGCCCTTGAACTTGGCAACCTCCTCCTCCACCTTCTCGCGAGTAATATGATCGTAGGGTCGCTTTGTGAGGACACGGCCGACGCGATCGTAGGTATCAGTGCTTGCACCAAAGACGATGGTTGTCTCGTACGTCTTGGTGCATTCAAGAAACTGGTTCAATAGCTTGGTGGCAGATCCAACACCAAGGATTAGAACGCCGGTGGCGAGGGGATCCAAGGTGCCTCCATGGCCAATCTTGACCTGGGAGGCCTTCTTGACAGCTTTGCGGCGGTTGAATTGTTTATTGTTTTCTTGCATGCGCTTCGCAATCTCGGCGTCGATCAACGGCTTGAAGAAGGCTGAAGGGTTGAAGACCTTTTGGCACTCGCGGATAATCTGCGCGGAGCTCTGGCCGCAGGGCTTGTTAACGGCTAGAAATTGACGCGGAGGTTAGCCAAGTCAAGCTGGTTTGTCGAGTTGTGCTGCCTGGTGTCATGAAAAGGCGTGGGGGAGCAAGGATGAGGAAAAGCTGGTCGAAGCGATCGCATGCGCATGCGACAAGACAGCTCGCAAGGCTGCGCACAGAAAAAGCTGCTTACGTACCAAAGACGCCTTCCCGGACAATGTCCGAGGCCATCCTGAGCTTTAGGGGCAATTTCATACGAACGATCTCTCGTGGTGAAGGAGCAAAAAAAAAAAAAAAAAAAAAAAAGGCTGTAAGAGCGGCCAAGGGACGCAAAGAGGTGGAGCGGGAGCGCAGACGGGCGGACTTGGTTACAATCGCTGGGGTGGGTGGGCTGGCATGCAAAAAAGATTGACCAGCACTCACTCACACAGGGCAGCAACAAATTTGCACCGGTCACAGCCAGCCCATGTAGCAGGGAAAGTAAAACACAGGCTTCTATCCCAGGTAGAAAACGAAGGCTATGGCATCGGTAATATAGCTATGGTTCTAAGATGTTGTCTCTTAAAATCAAGCGTTAATCTTTTACTTGTTCCTATGTCTCCTTCTCAGTGCGTTTCTGCAGTTGGTTCATTCCATCACCCGCGTCGGTCCAGTTCATTACATTTTGAATTTCCAAAGATAAATGTTTGCAAACTTACAGGCAAACATAAATAATATTGCCCTCCAGTTCTTCTCTCTTCCCCGAAACAAGATGGTGGTAATCGTTGTCACCTGAGTTGGCACCAGAAGCTCTGGCCTGTGCAAATCACCCTTCTGACACAATCGCAGCCCCATCTAATCGCAGCCCCATCGTATGAACCTTGTCAGCATCCATTGCCCGCTATTGGCCACTAAACACAGGTACCCATCAGCGGAGCAGATGCCGTAGCCTGTCAGCGCCCATGCCAGTGCCAGTGCCATCAGATGCAGCCTGTTCAGGCCATGGCCAATGCTGGAACTCACGAAACCTCTGGACGTGTTTATTGATTCTTGCAACCTTGAAGGCCCACGCGAACCCTCTAAAACACAACCCGGCTTTACGAACAATCCTTCGCTGATCGCACTATCGCCTTGCTGCTTTTCAATTGCCGAACACCGACTCCTTCCCCTACACAGAACTTCGTGCCTGTCGACCCGTTTACCTACCCCCATTCAACACTGAACGACAACCCCGCGACCACGCGTGCATTCATTCATCCATGGTCCTTCTCAGGCAACAATCTTCATCATGACTGGACGCAACCGCGGTGCGTCCACATCCAGTGTAGAAACAGTGGATCAGGACCAGATACCATGGCGCCAAGAGACGAGCGTCCTACGATCAGTCCCAAAGCAGAGCGATTCCAACAGTTGGCCCATCTTCGAGCTCAGAGACGCCATCATTCTCAACAAAGACGGACATAGTCTCGAAAATGCCCTCCATGTGGGCGACACCGGGCCTCTCATCATCCGCGGGACCTTGATCATCGACGACCCTTCCCAGAAACAACATCGTGAGCCTCTCTCGTACCTGTCGTCGGTTCTCTCTAACCGCCATGCCTAGTCATTATGAAAGTTCGAAATTCGATTCCTATCGAGGTCCGCCAGAGCAATTCTTATTCTATCGGAGAGGCCGAGGATGGCCAGCCTCTGATCTGGGTCGCCGGGAAGGGAGGATGGTACGAAATTGTCCCCGCACCACGTTATGTCCTCATCTACAACAAGATGTGCGAAGCCGCCACACTATACTACCGCATCATGGACGTTTACAAAAGTGAAAAGCCCAAGAAATCCAAAAAGGGCAAGCGCCTCGACCATATGATCGAGTTATCAAGCATATTTCACAAGGTGACCAATTTTCCTTCATTGGTCTAGTTCACACGTACTTACATATTGCAGTATGCTGCAAGGGTTGGTGACGGATCGACCCTGGATGAGGTTGTCGAGCGGTGTCTAGAGCATGCGCCGTTCCTGCTTTCTCAATCTCTACAAGAGGACCTGAATGAGTTTGATTGGCGACCTACTCCCTTCTTTAACTGGCTGAAGAATAAGTGCCCAGTATGCCACCCCCTCCACCAAGTAAATGCCTACAGGTGACTGACATGGATAGGACGTCTATGAAAAAATCATCGAGCGTGCGAAGAATCAGGTTCCTCTCCCTCCGTCTGCTTCAGGGGAGCCTGCTCCCCCTACCACTCAAACACTACCTTCCAGAACGCGGACAAGGGCGGCAACAGTTTCACCCTCTGTTGCCACGCCGAGGCAGAACTCGCCTCGAGCCGAGTCCAAGGCCAATGCCAATGCGTCAAAGCAGCGGTCTACAAAATCCCAACCAATCCTGGAGCCAGAGCCTGAAGCAATAGTCGAATCAGACAAAGCGGAACTCGCCAGCTCCACTGCTACAGTTGACGAACAGGTCGCATCTAACTCTACTCCACCGCCACAAGGCTCGACGGCTTCGTTACCCCTATACGATGAAAAGCATACTCCCTTTGAGTCCGTTCTACACGCACTCGAATATGCCTACCAACAACTTGAAAAATCCCGTCGAGGGTTGACCACTTCGAGCACTCTCAATAAGATTTACTTTATTTACAAATTTCCCAACTGGAGGATTGGCGGACCCGGTTGCCACAAGATACCCGTTGAGGAAGTATTGCAATACAACGCCGCGGAGCTACTGAAAGTCATTGATAAGGAAAAGTACGGCAAACACGAAATATACTCATGGCTCCAAGATGCAGCTACAAGGGAGTTCAATCCCATATCTATCAAACCCTCAGAGTTCCCGTTTCGTCTGGTCCCTCGCGGTTCACGGCCCCGCGTCGCAAACAATACAGACACATCTATAATCGCCCAGGGCAACGGCCTAGCAGCACGGAGCGTTGGTAATCATGCCTCGAGTCGCAACGCCGGTGTCCCTTCGCCAGCTGGCAAGGCGCCTAGAGGACGCAAGGCCGGAAAGAAGGGCGGTCTGCGCCTAGCGACTGGATCCAAGAAGCGGCAACATTCCGAGCTTGAGAGTGAATCAGACCCAGAAGAGGTGGAGCTGAAAAAATCACACTATTTCAACGAAGATGACAACATGGTCTTGGATCAAGAAGCTGACGGCTCTGCTGAAGACGAAAGCAGCAGCAGCCAGTCGGAGCAGGATCCAATCAAAATCATCATCCGCGCCGACAAAATCCCTTCGACTGTTCCGCAGGGACCTTCCGAAACATGGACCTGCGAAGAGGAAGACTGCGCATATGTTGTGCGCGGCGGTGATGCTCAGGAGTGCCAGGACAGAATCAGAAAGCACTTTGAAGAGCACGAAGAACAAGCCAGCATGGTCAATCTAGCTATGACCGAGAGCCGTGGCCATTTACCAATAAAGTATGCATATTTCCCCCCCTTTCTCATCCTCGTCGAATTCCCTTCTCTACCTCCTCGCTCCCCCTCCATCTTCTCTTCCACCACTTTCAGTGCACCTCTCACTCCTCCCATCGCCACGACAAGGATTCGTTTGCGAAGCACCTCATTAATATCCAACCCCCCAACCAATACGTCCACGCCGACAGTGTCGACAAGACATGACTTTCGTGATCTCGTCCACCAGTTCAGGAGACGTCCGCATCCGGTATCAGACAGAATCGACAAGCTAACGCTTCAAAAATAGTCACCTTATTGAGAAATTGAAGAATATGGCAGGGAAGCCTCAGGATCAAAAACCGATCATCGCCAACGGAACCGTGATCTCAGTTGAAGACGCCGTACTCCCGAAGCCCATCAAGCGAAACTTGCATGTTTAATGGCGCACCTGGCTCCTCGATCTCAACGCGCAAATCTCGGTGTCACGACATATTTCTACCTTTTTTCCTTTCCAGAAACCGCCTTCATTTACTTTTCCCCCTACGGAAATGATACCCTCGAAATTTGCTCGGAGTTGGTTGGCACGAATGATTATTAAAGCATGAATGGATTATCTCCCAACGAGTTTAGCATTTGGGTCTCCGGCTTGATTTACCAGCCGAGGTACTGTGTTTTTTTTTTTTTAACTTGCATGAGGGACGAAAAGGGGAGATCAGTCATGCGTAAAATGAACATGTATGATGAATGTGATGAGTTCCATCAATCAAGTATCATGATTCAATCCAGCATTTACCTCCTTTCACACAAGACCCGTTGTCAAACACCCCACGACAACACTCGAACACGGCAATATTTTAGGAGGCGTGTTATTAGAACTAAAGGCAAAGCGCCAATACATCAATAAATCCATATTCGTTTGATTCCTCTGGAGCAAAAGACTCCATTTTTGGTTACCGTTTCCATTCTACTTGTACACTCACCGACTGAGTAAACTCCTTTTACAGAATCTCGGACTCGGTATCCTAATTCTTGTCCTCGACTTCTGCTGCAGCAGCAGTGGCCTTGGGTTCCTTGGTCGCCTCCATGGCAAATGCCTCCTCAATAGCACCCATACGCTTGAATACACGAAGCCAGCGCTGGCCCCATCGTCGAATCATAGCTTCCTCGTTGCTGGATCCGTCGCCCTCTTCCATCAGTTCATCCTTGCTTCCGCCAGCCCAGCTAACAAGTGCATCCTCCATAGCGCGGAAGAGGTCCTTGGTAGCTTTCGCCTCCTTGACTCGAATTTCCGCATCGGCGTCGGCATCAAGGAGAAGCTGGCGTGTACGGCTTGTTACCTTTGCCACAGTGTTCGAGACAAGCTCAAAAATGTAAGACTCGGCGAGAGCCGCACCACCGTTAGTACCGTTCGCAGGCGTGCTGGCGACCAGAGCCCAGTCAACGACAGAGAAAGGTGTAAGGATCGAGTAGTTGAGCAGCTTCTCAACTATAGAAAGAGCAACACCGGGGTGGGCACGCCAGTAAGCCATAACAGCCGAAATAATCTGGGCTCGGGCAGCATCGGATGCATTTCCTGCTTCAAGGAGTCGGCCCTTGGTACGATCAATGCAGGCCAGAACATGGCTCAAAGACTTGGAACCAACCCAGCAAACAGCCGTCATAAAGACATCTGTACTGGTAACTAAGGGATCCAAAGCGAGCTCTTTAGCCTGGGTCTGGATGGCCTCGATAACGGGCTGAAAATCTTCGTCAGGGGCTTTACGCCTCAGAAGAGCTCCGATTTCTTGACCCTCTTTGGAAAATGGTGTGTCTAGTGTTGTCTGTGAGCGATGATATATAAAATCCCATCACAATTTACTTACCAGGATCGTTGAACTTGAAATCGGGGACATCTTTTTCCTTTTCTGGTCCGATCAAAGGCAAATAGGATTCCGGCAGCGTCTTCTGGATTCTCTGCGCGAAACTGAGCCGCACTTCCTTATCCAAAGCGCCCTTGAGAAACCACTTGCTGGGATGGAGGTCGGGAAGTTCAGTATCCTCAGACCACTCAGTCCATTTCCAGGTAAAGCCGAAATTGCTAAGATGGTGAGAAAACCAATTCAAGAAGCGATAACTAAGCTCAAGGTCCATCTGGGGACTGTTTCGGTACAAATACCTGATAGCTCTACCCAAGCTGGGAGCAATAGCCGCCGGGGCCAGCTTGCAGGCTTCGGTAAGTACAGAGTGATAATATACCAGCTTACGCTCAGGCGTAGGCAGCTGAAGCAACTGCGAGAAGACGGTGTCGACGGCAACATCTTCTGGTTTCCAAGTTGATCGTCCCGAAGGGATATTTCGAAGCTCATCAAAGGGAGTAGCTCGCTTAACAAAAGTGCCTTCGGCAAAATAACAGTCCAGATCCATCAAGTACCGTGCAGTAACATTCCTGTTAAAATCCAGAATATTGATGGTATCAGTGAGGCCATCCCTGATCAGAGATGCAGCGATATCAGTAGCGGCTGGGACAGAAGAAACCTCCTGGTCCGAATAAACAGAGAAGTAAATCTCAGGGAATAGCGAGCGAGGTCCAGCCACAACGGTAGCAGGGATGGATATGGCAGGGAGGGTGTGCTTGGGAGCATTGGCAAGCTTGTCTTGGGCTTCGATATCCTCAAGGGGCATTTGCCAAGGTCGCGGTAGGCAGGCCAGCTCCCAGTTCTTAGCAGCCTCGGATTGTAGCTGCTTCTGAAGAAGCATGCAGATGCTCTGAGATGCCCCTGGGCCCCCAGTCTTGCCTTCGGGGTGGTATGGGTCAACCAGAGCTTGGAGCGCATGAGGCTCGGACGCGATGATATCAGTCTTGTCCATAAGATCTGCTGCCTTTTGTTGAAAATTCCCGGGCGCTGCTACCATGATATAGGGAATCGTAAGCAAAATGATCTTGACGAGTTCTGTTCCAATAGTCTACTGCTGTCAGCACACAACATTCCAAGCTGAAATCTCGACAGGACTTACATCGTCAGAGCTGGCAGTTTGAAGATCAGCAGCGCGACTGAAAAGCTCCTCCAGAACCGGAAACAGGCCGTCGCCCTCTAAACATGCTTGCAAGCAAGCCAGAAATTTGAGGTAGAGCTTCACATCCCGCCACTCGCCCTTGGCGATACCAGTTTCGGTGGCCTGCGCCAGGCGCGTGAGGACCTCGTCGACAAGCTCGGGCTTAATGGTATTGATGACGAGAACAACAGCAGCGACAAAAGGAGTCTTCAAGGGCTGCTCCAGAAGCAGCTGCTGGACAATGTCGATGAAGGTATTTCGCAGGTTTTCATCGCTGTAATTTTCAGCCACCATCAAGGCAATTGACTGGACTTCTTCATTCCATCGTCGCAAGGGGGAGTCGGCAATTCCGAGAAGTTGTCGGCGAACACGCACTGGCAGTGGTGCAGAGTCTACTCGTCGGCGCTGTCGGCGGTCGTAGTTGTCATCATCGTCTGTAGAGGAGCCATGTTAGCGCACAAGACGCGAACGACAAGAGATGGGCGGCCTTACCTCTGTATCTCCTCTTGCGGTTATAACCACCCGACTGTCGCCTGTCGTAGTCAGCCATATTTTGCGCTCCGAATAGCCTGGTTCGATCAGATGAACGTCAATGGATGATTTGCGCAGTGTTTCGTCGACGTTGAGGGAGTCAAGGCTGCGCGCCAGCTAAAGCTCATAAACCTGCATGAGCTCCAGCGATCGGCTAGCCACCGAAAACGCGCCTAGGACGTGCAGCACTAAATAGTGATGCCTGAGGCAAAAAGAAAAAAAGCCACCACCACTCACTCCATCCGTTACTGTGAACAACTTTATTAAAAAGCCCTGTCCTCTATTCATGAGTGATAACGACCAGCAAATCACAGTGTCATGCGAGTTTATTATTATAGGATGAAACATTAAGCACCAACTAATTCTTGTGTTGAGGACACAAATCGCAATTCTATTGTTGTGCTTATTCTCCGTTGTCTCACTCAGACAAGCAAGGCCCTCTCTGCAGACAGACTGGACTTCTTGGAGTCGTCGGCCATCTCGGTTAAGCATGCATAAACCATTCGTATACGTTAGTGCCTCCATCATTTTTGTTGTCTCGCTTGACCTTCAAAATAGGGCGATTGCCAGACCCGTTGCTTTTTTTTTTCATCTTCGTGAACAACTCGACGAGAGCAAAAGTCGAAATATTTTCTTCAAAACAAAAAATGCCACAGGACCGTCCACGGCCAACTTCAATTGATAACTTCATCACGGCATCTGAAACAGTATAGGTGCCGGGCTGTATCCTCCACGAACAAATGCAGGACGGGCCTTTCACATTTCCAGTGCCTCCAACATGCCCTACTCGAGAACCTCCCAGCAACCATGTCAAGTCCAGAACGCGGTCCAAATTAACACTACCCCTCATCTCCGCCATTCCCAGGCCTTCCATGGCAGCAAACGTGAGCTCTCATAAGACGCGAACAACGAAAAGCATCCGCCATCATCTGTCATGCATCGAAACGTGGTCTAAAAACGTGATTCCCTGTGATATGCATCAATGCGGCCCTCTCTTTGTGGTGGCACACCTCAAAAAGCACGCCACCAAGTGAGTTCTTAGGGGGCAACACAAAACGCCCATTCCCATCCCGGCCGGGAAAGACTCCATCGCTCCCCAGAACACACAAGTCATCTCGCGTTTGGTCCCGTTGCCGTCCAGCCTGCCGTACTTTTTTATTTTGCTCCAAAGTCCGACGCCGTCGGCTTCGGGATTACATTGCGCCTGCTCGTCCCCTGACCCGGCGTTGGCCTAGGCCAATCCTCCCAACCCCTCATACGCAACCAAGTGCTCGGAGTCGAGGAGCGCAAATCTCTTCCAGAGCAGCGGAGAGCCTCGGGGCTGACAAAACATTGCTTAACAACCCCCATCTCGAACCGAGCAGTCTCAATCAAGCTTAGCCATCATCTCCTGCTTCGTCAATGGTGTAAAGTTTTCAATGTCGAGGCCTTGAGATGCGAGCGTAGGTCGGATGTGCGCGGGCACAAGGTTGCGGTTGAGACTAGGCATAATAGAGAGTTCTGATATAAGCACGTCAGTTTATCTTGTTGCTCAGATAGGCAAACTCATTGTTCTTACCGTGTCGGGTAAAATCAAACAAGGGAGGAAGCTCTCGAAGCTGACCAGTACCGTGTCTCGAGTCAGGCAGCTTTGTGTTGGGATCTCGGAGCTCGTCGAAGAATGGGTGAACCATGGCATCAATGGCAGATTGTCTCTCGGTAGGAGTGTACTCAAGGAGGCGAGCAATGAGATCGATTGCGTTGCCATCAGCCTTACGGAAGACCTTGTTGAAGGGGTGAGGCTTGATCTGAGGGAACTTGTGCTCCATGTAGTTGGGGTTCATGGTTCGGATCTGTTCTCGAGTAGGGGTTCCCAACACCTTGATGATTTCAACAAGCTGGTCAATACCAGACTCGCCAGGGAAGAGCGGCTGGCCAAGCATAAGCTCAGCCATCACGCAGCCAGTAGACCAAACATCTAGAACGGGTTAGTCCATGGACAATCAGGCGAGATTTGCCAAAAATGTTCTTACCAATCTTGGTGGTGTAGTTTGTGGCGCCGAAAATGAGTTCGGGGGCACGATAGTATCGAGAGCAGATGTATGACACATTGGGCTCGTTCTCCACCAAAATTTTTGCACTACCGAAATCACACAGCTTAAGAATGCCGCTGTTGGGGTCTAGGAGAAGGTTCTGGGGCTTGATGTCTCGGTGGCAGATGCCTTGAGAGTGAATGTAGGCCAGAGCCCTGAAAAGCTGGTAAATATACAGCTTGACCTCAAGGATGGGCATTGTGGTCTTCATCTTGTTGAAGAATCGGGAAGCACGGTAAACCGTCTCGGGAACAAACTCCTGGACGAGGTTAAGATACACTTCATCTTTCTAATAAACTGTTAGCAATATGCCTTCGGCGCCAGAGCGGATCCCTCACGCGTTCGCCGTTCGAATAATAGAAGGCTTTCAGTTGAACAATGTTGGGGTGTCGGACAATGCGCATGATCTGGAGTTCACGGTTCTATAGTCTTCTGTTAGATTCATCTGTCCCAACGATTGATGATACAAGTCAAGGTACCTTGAATCTTTTGTCCTGAAGCACACGTTTGATGGCGGCATCCTCTCCCGATGGAGACAGCTTGGTCTGAAAAACGACGCCGAAAGAGCCGTTTCCGACAATTTTGCACTGGGTGTATTGGAGATCGCGGGTCTCTCCGGTTACGCCATCCTGAACCTTCTCCCGGATTACCTCTGTGAAGTTTGTTAGTTTCTGCAGAAAGCTAGCAGTGCAAAGGAGGACAGGTTGCGTGGAAGAGAATAATGTTGACTACTCACCTCCCATCCTCAAGCTATTGAACGCGTTTGGCCGGTGAGCCGACATTTTGGAGACAATGTGATACAAATCAAAGCGGACGCGTTAGTGATCCTGAAGGTATTCCGCGTGTGTTTTTAGATGGTGAGGGGAAATAATGTGCTGGTGCTGCAAAACCGTGGTGGGCAACCAAGTTGGACCAATAATATGGCAGGATTGAATCGAAGCCGACGGCGCGAGTGAGAGTATTGGGGGATGCTACGTTGAAGCAGAGCTTGGCTTGAACGCAAGACAGTGGCTGCAGAAGAGTGGGTTGGGTGACGACGGGCGAGGCGATGTCTCGGTCGACGAGTTTACACGGCACCGCAAGAGGAGTCGTGAATTTACGGGCGCGGTGTCGATGAAGCAACTCCCAACGGACGGGTAGCCTGGTTGGAAGAGTTGGACGAGTAGCGCAGACTAGAACTGGTGAGCCGGGTCGGGTCGAGGACAGACGGCGACGAGCAGGGAAATGGGCAAAAGCCAAGGGTATCTGGGGAAACAAAGAGAAAAACGAGGGGGGAATTGGTGGTGTTTTTGGTGGCACGGGACAGGCTGGAGGGGGGGCGGGGCGGAGGGGAAGGGAGGGGAGGGGAGAGAGAACGGTGGATGAGAGAAAGTGGGCAGGGGACGGGGTATAAAAAGATGGTGGTAGCAAGAAAAACCACGCCGGGACGGGTCCAAATATGGAGGTGCTCTGTAGTGGTGGCGGCGACGCAGGTAAGGAGGGCCAGGTCAGGACGACTGAGGAGTGCAAAGGCGAGGGAGACGTGTTAACAGGCGCGAAAGTGCGAGGGGTGTGGCAGGATATGATGCGCTATGCCTCTGCATGCATCAAGCAGCATGAGTTGAGTTTTTTTTGGTCGCTCTGGCAGTCTTCCCTGGAAAAGTTGGGCGAGTGACGATGCCAGGTACGCACAGGTGAAAAGCAGCCGTTGATGTACGTCTTGGAGTTTTGGGCATTCGTGTCTTGTGTCCAGTGCGAGAAATGGGCAGCCGAGAGCTCCATAGGACAAAGGCCAGAGACAACAAGCTGGACGACTAGACAAACTTGCGAGAGACGGGGGGGCAAGGCAGGTGTGTGATCAAGGAGGTGTGTCGTATAGTGTAGTGGACATGGAGGCTGGCACCAGGCGGGTCTGGAGGGCGGGGTGCTTGATGGAGCACGCTCGTGACAGCCCAGTGACTGAAGGCTAGGTAGGAGTAAGGCAATGAGGTAGGGTGCGGGCAGTGGGCAGTGGGCAGCGAGCAGCGGGCAGTGGGCGGCGGCTTGTAAGGGACGTGGAGAGAACAAGGAGCAGATTGAAAGAAAAGCAGAAATGGCGAGACTTGAGGGGAAATAGCCGAGGCCTTGCTGGATTGATCGAGGCACAAGAAGAGCAGAGGAACAAAGAGGAGCGACTTACTTGCTTAACCGTCGCTGGCGACGATGATGACGACGGTAGGTGGTCAGTGGTTGGTGGTCGTAGTCACGGTGGTGACTATTTTGCAGGCCTGACGCAGCGACTAGCACGAACGATGGCGGATGAGATCCCGGGAGGCTGAGGCGACAGACGACCCAGAGTGACGGACAAGGGGGAGCTATGCTGCTGAGGGGTCTGGTATGAAGGTACGTAGTTTGACACCACCATGTACCAGAGAGGGGAGACAGAGCTCTGCGGCCGTAAGGCAGGGCGCTTCTGCTGTGTGCGTTTTGACTATGCTGTGCGTGCTGCTGGCAGCAGTGGTGCAGCAGCGAGGAGGGACACACAAACGAAGCGTGTCTCTTGGGATGAGGGGACGGGCCGCAGGCACGGTGAGGCTCTCGTCCTTTGCAAGTCAAGTTAGGCTGGGTTACGTTTTGACGACACCTGCCAACTTGATACCAGACAGAGCGGGCAAAGAAGTAACTGGGCAGCGACAGAAAACCAAGCGACCTTCTGTTGACGAATACGGGCGCAGGTGCAGATATGAAAGCGCAGGGCAACGTAGGGTTGAATAAACGGGGGTGCAGCCGAAGAATCGAAGCTGCAGCAGGTCGGCGTCAAACAAAGAAGATGGAGGTGATGGCGGAGGAGGAATGCTTGACGTGTGGTGGAATGAGCTGAGCTGGGTTCGGGCTGGGCTGGTCTTGGTCAGGTACTCGGTGGTGGGTTTTTGGTGGGCTCTGTGGGCTTGGACTGCCCTGTCTGTGGGTTCTGTGGCCTTGACTTGCTTGGGTTGACTGGGCTGGGCTCTAGGCTCTCGGCGCCGCGCCTGGGCTTTGGGGGGCTGCTTTGGGCTTGGGCTAGAGGCCGCGGAACCTGGGATGACACCCAAAAACAGCGGCACAAGACGGTACTGGCTCAAATGGCACATGGCCCGTGACCTGCAAATGGCCCACTGTGTCCTGGAGATGGAGCACGGGTATTGAGATGCGGGGCATTTTTTTTTAGTCGACTGGGAAGTGACGGCATGAGCAAGGGCATAACATGGGCATGGGTGTGGACATGGGTTGGGATGGACATGGGCTGGAAATGCATGGGCTGTCTGGTTGCAAATTTGGATGTGAGTTGAGTGAGAGCCCGAGTTGTGGCATTTTCCAGGCCGCCAGAGGGCGTGTGGCCAAGCAAAGGTGAGGCAAGACAGACATGGACGTCAATCATCAGCAGCTGGCCAGGTCAGGTCTAACGCGAAGCCGACGGCGCTTCTTAGCCGTGATTCAATTATATTCTTGGATCATTGGGATGGGATTCTCTTAATGAGGGGTTAAATCGATACAAGCTTACCACGAGGCTCCTTTGTCTCAGCGCCATGTACACATGTCTCTGCTGCCCAGTTCGTTGGGGTGAACTCGGCAGGCGGTAGATGCACAACCAAAGAGGGTTGGGAGAGAAATGCCAACAAGTGAGGCGAGCATGCCCCGACCAGGGCGAACCAGCTCCATGAGCTAACCAGCTGAACAATGTGAACAGTTGCAGGCTCGGCTTCAGCCGACACTTTGCTTTGAGGCATATGACCCAGGCTTGGATATGCCCAAATGAGGAGGGGTTTTTTTTGGTGGCGTGGAAGAGGCGAGAAAAATAAAACCGCCGTGCCCGACAAGTCGTTACCAAACACTCAAAGAAACACGCCAAAGCAGAGGGGAACAGTGACCGAAACAGGCGTCAAATCATGTGCCAACCCCCCGGCGACAGCATCACGACCAAATCCATCCAAGAGTGAAGAATGCTCGGAGCTCAAACCAAGACCCACAGCCGCAGCGTTAGGCTTGCTCATGTGCTCATTTTGAGACGGGCATTCAGCGCTAATAAGCTCCGCAGGCCGATGTTGAGAATAAGGTCAGGTACAACCAGAGGAACGGTCAAGACGGTGAAGGACTTCATGCCGTACGCGTACCTACCTCTGCCTCACCCAAAACCCGATGCTTCCTCAAAATACCCGCCAGCTTACCTATTGCTTCCTCCACAAGAGGTCTCGAGTCCAAAATCGGGTACCTGGGTAGCTACCTCCGGAAAATGCCTGCCTGTCGCCACTAGCCCACAGACACAGGTACCTTGCATGTACAACCCTTCCACTGGAGGTAGTGGGTGGTAAGGAGGAGGGAGCCACACACCTCAAAGTAAAAGGTACAGGGGGGACAAATCGGTTAATCAATTAAAATAAAAAATCGAAATAGACGGCGATCGTTATTGTATAACCATTCAAGTCTCTACTGTCTGATTCTGAGGACTCTCCTTCAGCCATTGGTGGCTCAAGTAAACTGAGACACGTCCAGCAGCGAATTACGGATACAAAGTACGCCATTATCAAACCTACCATTTGTGGTCAGAGATAAAGGGCAAGAAAAGTAAAGAAGATGTTAACCATGACCCGCGACATTGAGAACGGGTCTGGTTCAGCCTCAGCTGTCCGTGTTCCATTTTCCTGAGACAATAATTCCCACAGAGTAGAGTTGTTCTTCAGCCATCACCACCATCAGCAGGTGCGTCAGCACACAAAAGGAAAAGCAGATGCAAAATGGCTTTGTGGTACCCATCGTGTGCGAACAATCAAGACCAGCCTATAGCATATCCCTTGCCCTACCTCGCTCCGACTCAAGAGCAAAGCACACATCCCAGGCCGCCTAAGATCTGGATGGACCCAAGAGGGCCCATTGCATGCACCCAGGAACACGCAGGGGCGACCCGACTGCCGACCCGAACCCAACAACAACACCTCTCAAGTATAAGTCGTCTGCACATCTCTGCCTCTCCCTCTGCGCCTCATCAGCCCAAGCCCTCACTACTGCACTTGGATCGAATGCCTGAGCATCGTTGACTCGTAGCGGCCAGCGAGATGAGGGATCTGGGGGCCCACAAGGTCAGAAATGACGCCCGCCTGTGGCGACCCGCTTAGTCCCGGCCCGTCCAACTGGACGTCCGTGGTTTAGTCCCCGGTGGATACGGCCCAGCACCGACCTGCTGTTGGCCCTGTGCATGCGCGTCCCGCTGGAGCCATACCGTTTCTTTGTCCAGATGCTGACATCCACATCAACCTCACATGTACACATGCCCCACTACTTCCGACCTGCGTTCTCTGTTGAAATATTTTGGCACTGCTGGGTGCATTGGGTTTGGCCGGTACAACGCTGAGCTTGGTTCTGTCCCCTCCAACTAAATGGCGTCTCCCCCCAGGTATATGCCCCAAATCACTGTGCCGCCCTGTCCAGATGATCTCCAAAAGTTGGGTCTGCCGCTGGCTGTTTTTATTAATGAAGCGTAGGTCACGTCACCTCACCTCACTTTCCCACGTTCTGACCTCGCCTAATGTCAGGACGTGTGAGCTTAGCCCAGTTCTTCCAGGATCGCCGGTCTGTATGCGTGATTCAGTCAGTAGTCCTTCAACAAGATGCACTCACGCCAAGCCCGGGAACGGCCATCTACCTGTAATTCTGCAGGGTCAAAAACCCATCTTATCACTCTGTCAGACCGGCACTTGAGCAAATACTCCAGCACAGTACATACATGCTCAATGACCATCGGGACGCAGGTGCAGGGGCAAGCACCTCACCCAGCTTCTATCTACCAAAAAGCAAGTTAATGACAGGGTACAGCCGCCGTCGACCGGCCATGGTGGACTGCCGCCGGCCAGATTGGTCCGAGACCAGTCGACTCCCCGCCCCGGTCGGGTGCCCATCTGTCGCCGCCGAGTCAAAGTGACGATGGATGCTTCCCTCTGCAAGCACATGCGAGGCGGGGCCGTGACACGGTGAGGCTAGGTGGATCCCTGGTCTGAATAGCTCTGGAACCGTCCAGGAACCCCGTCTTCTGCTCCGATGGAGCGGTACGAGGCAATTCGTTGGAGTTGCAGGCCTCGTGCCCTAATTGTGCATCCACAGAACATGTCCCTATTTTGGGCCAATTTGGAAACTTACGGTACCATTGGCCTCAATCCCGTGTGGTGGATCGCTACATCCGGAATCGGGCGCAGCACTGATCAGCAGATATTTTTGTCTCGTTTTTCTCGTCGCCCAGTCAGGCCCAACCTGAGCGGCATTTGCCACACTGCAGCAGACAATCTCTTAATTCGATCTCACAGGTAATTGCAACTCCAATGAAAAAAGAGGGAGGGGGGGCAATGTCCCCAACAGCCCCTAGAATTGAAAATCCTCTCATCGGTCTTTCCCGGGATTGAACTACACGCTGCTTGTGTGGCCATTGCCCAACCATGGTTGGTGGTTGAGATATGGTAGCCTTGGGTGTGTGGGTACAGGGTAAGTACATTGGATGTAGTGGCAATGCTGAGCATGGTCTGGGCATGGTCAGCGGAGGGGCTCTACGTCATTGCTTTGACTGAACGTCATCCTGCGACATGTGCCGGAAGTCGTGAGGAGGAGAGGCTGCGGGAGAAGTAGAGACCAGGAAACAGAAACAGGGGATGCACCGAGGGGGATTGTGCAACGATGAGGCCCGTTGGCGCAGGAGAGGGGCGAGAAAATGGAGTCCCGGATATGACCGCAGCCATTGATGGAAGAGACGAGGTTGTCGACATAGCGTGTGGTTCGTCTCCTTCGTCCCTTGGGGTTGGGTGCCCAGTGTTTGACGAAGGGGAATCGATCCGACGCCAGGACCAGGATCAGGCTCTTTGATCCCCCTCATTCTTTGCCCCTCAGTACCTCGTCAACACTCAGCCACCCACAACCTCGATGGGAAGCTGCAGACCAAGCCAGACTGGAGCCAACCAATGCATGCTCGTTTACAATGGAAGAAAGGCACCTAACCTGGAGGGGGAGGAGGCTCATGGTGGTTGGAGGACTGGACAAGAGGGTGATGGTCAGAAGTGGGCGGACTTTGTGGAATGCAGGTGGTCTCATGACCCCGTCCCATGCAACGCTAACAGCATGGCCGATTTTAGGTTCGCGAAGCCCACGGCCCATCTGATCAAGAGGAGAGAAAAAAAAAAAAGGGGGACCCCTTGTCCAGCCATCCAACCACCAAGAAGCACTAGCCAACCAGTGTGCTTTTGGCAGGTAACCACATTCTTAGTTGACGTTGGCCGCTAGGAACAGTGTTCGTCAACAAGACTCGCGTCAAACAAGACTACTATCCTCGACGATTCTCAATTCGCCTTGGCCATTGGCTACATCCAGGCAATTGGCATCCTGGACCCCCTCACATCTGATCTGGACCCCACTCAACAAGCGTCTCACCTAGATTTGGGGCTTCACCAAGGCGCTCGGCGCGGAGCTGGCATTGAAAGCGAGAGGGGAAACAGGCAAAAGTAAAGCTCAGATCAACCCCTTCTAGTCGGCTACCACGGAGTCGAAAGTTTGGGGTAAGTCCTGACGCCACAAAGATGCCGGCGTGACCGTTGGGGTCAAGCTCCTTGGCCGTCGTTGGATCTGTTGTCATAGGTGAGAACATGATGATGATGATGATGATGATGATGGTGATGGCGGCGGTGATGCATCGGCAACCTATCGGACAGCCCCCTTATTCTTGAAATATTCTTGCCCAATTCCACAAGGCGGAAGTCCTGACCATGTGTAACAATCGCAGATTGTACTACCAAGGGAATATTAGATGGTGGAAGCTTGCAGACTGCAGGTGCTTGATCTGAGGCAAGGTGTATTGTAGATGATCTTCCAAGATCGACCTGGAGCTCAGCCCTGGGTAGCATCATCTAAGGGTCTTGCTACGATGTATCTAAAGTCCCGACCCGCCAAGATGATATCAATTTGAACGGCCCAGTCATGTTTGGGGTCATTCTGGGATCCCTGGCCATTATTTGGGGTCAAGCACAATACTGCCACGCCCAAATCCGAGACTCAGCTAACCACACCTCCACCCAAGGCCACAAGCTCAATTAACACATCCCACAGCACCTATACGCACCCGCGTATCTGCTCCATCTCCTCTCATTCTCCTCTTGTTACAAACCCGGGTTTCATGTCTCGTTAGAAGGCATCCGCACCTAGGTCCTTTTGCTTATCTCGACATCTATCAATTCTCTTTGGATGCTGAGTGAGGGTTTGCGTGCCCGCAACCCGCCTGTTACCTTGGATGGAGGCTCACTCATTCCATACGCCGCCCATGTACGGGGGCAGTTATGGCCAGGGCATGGTACCAACCTGTGCCTGCGAGGGTGGGAATGCTGGTTTTGTCAGCCCACGTTGGATCCTAGAATGCATGTGCCTTCTCTCCAACAAGTTGAAGTTGAGCTCAAATGACTCATGTTGAGCCATCCGCGGAGAGTCGTGATTTGCCCGATGTTGGTTACATTGCATTTTTGCGACCGGTAACAACCGGGAAAAAATATGTTATTCAACTCTGAAAATTTCTGGAATCAAGCAACACTATTGTTCTCTAAGGAGCACATCAATCTTTGTGTGCCGCTGTGGGAATCCTCAATGGAGCGAGAAAAGAGGGAAATTGACGAGCAAACAAGGCCGATACCATTAGCCCGAGGCCAGGCTGAGCTTAGTCCGATGCGATACGATGCAACGATGATGGTGAGAGGTCGATGATCTGTGCTTGATCTTGCCATTCGTTCGTGGCCGGGCCAGTGGTCCGAATGCATGGACGCACCTCTGTCGATCAGCCGGGTGCTTTGGGCAGGTCAGCTAGCCACGGACAGATCGTTGATGTCGTCGATGGCTGCAGTCAGAAGGCGACAACTATGTACAGCTACCCGATGCATTTCTTGGGTCCAGGCCCATGAGCGTGTTTTGTGCTTCTAGCTTTCAGATGCCTTTCACTTTCTCCAATTTTTCCACAGTGTCCCAAGACAAGAGGTATCGCCGGGTCGATGTTACAATGCCACGAGCCCTGTTGAGATCCATGATGCCCCTCACGGAGAAAACGGCCCATTGGCCCATCCGGTTTGAATACTGATATCCCTTTCAAGGATAATATTATAAAGCGACTGTTTATTCATTGGGGATTGGGATACGTCGTTGCATGGGCCCCTCTAATGCGGCGCAAAATGGGCTGCTTTTGCACGCCTCAGACCTCGTGATCATGCTCGCTGACCAGGTGGACATGCATCACAGTTCTTAGTACCTACACAGCAGACGATAATTTCCTCAGAACACACCACGAGGTCCATGGGTGTCCAATTTGGAAACAGGGTGTAATCTCCATCATCACTGTCAGCATTTCTAGGCCAGATGCCCCGCAGCTCGAACCAAGCGAATAAAAGCTGGCCCGCCGTCCTACGTGCGGTGTAGGGTAGGCTGGTGCTCGCTCAAGGGCCTACCATATCACGCCAGCATCAGTTTACATCCGTACCACCGTGATGGATTCCCCTGCACCTGAGGTACATGAAAACATGACCTTGCAATTTTCTTATGAGGGAGCTGAAGCTAGGATCATCCATTGCCACCTACCTTTCGATATCGCCTCAACATCCTCACCCGTGGATTTGGCTTAGGCCCTCATATTGTTCAGGAAACCTATCATATGGCATCCTCACGAATATACCCACCTCTAAAACATGTAAGGTGACGTGTTGGTTTGTCTGCGGGAAAAAAAGCCCATTGGCGGCGACTTGTGAGACTCGCGACAACACATGCTGGGGGTTCTTGGCTGGACCTTATGTTCGCTCTCATGGTAGAGTTGTACAGGCTCATATGTGTTCTCGCCGGGGGCAATTAGGGGCATAATCTTCCATGTGTGGACTGTCTTGCATCATCCTCACGCAATTCGTTTACTCCCACACGGCAGAAACAACTGACACACTCCTAGGGCATTAACTCGAACTGGACCCAAGCAGATTCTTGCCTGACGGGTCTCGCTCAATGGACCCTCGGCAGCTACAGACTCCCGTTTTGGCCAAGCACGCCCTAATGCGGCATGAGAATATGTCGTTTACGCCCAATAATCAACACGCACCACATGAATCGTGGCCTGCTATGTACGCAGCAACAGGACACGGGTGTGTTGGAGGTCCATGCACACCTCCCGTTACCGGATCGAAGTATTGGACAGGAGAGGGTCCAGGGCAGGGCATATGCAGGACCAAGGCAGGCGAGCGCAATCCAGAGTCGAGTTGTGTTAACTGGATCCCGTTCACGCACAATAGTTGGTTGCCTTGGACTGCACACCATCTGTATCTCACCAACTGTCATACCTGGAGGGGTGGTATTGCTCTCATCGTGTCACAGGCGAAACACCTATGGCCGTGCTGTGTCTAAATATCGTGGCCTTTGATCCGTTCCACTTTTGTTTTGGGATTCCTTGGAAGTCTTCAGGTTTCGCCGGGCCTAGGACAGAGATGGCCATCTCTTGGTGACCCCTGACCAAAGACTGGGATCTGTGGACACTCCTACAGTGCCACCTTGCCTGCTTTCACCACCACCAGCACGGGTTTTTCACATACGAATATCGTCTGGAAACAATACCACACGCGACTGGCTTGGAGGAATACCACCCTCCGTTCCCGTCAGAGTCCCGCGCCATGTCCTATATCCAACCAACAATGATGGCCAGAAGCTCATCTTCTCAGACACACCCCTGCCCTCGAAACAGTCATGCTCTCCCTTTTCTGACTTCCAGTGTCCTTGGCTCCCGCACACACCACCCTGTCCTGCACCCGAATCCGCACATGCCCTGTGCCACCCTTCCGATTCCAGCGACGTGCATCTAGTTGGGCAAAAATAACACAACGTCCTTCTTGGTGCCCGTCCGGCACCCCCTCCCAGCCCGAACCAGCCGGATCTACCCCCCCCCAAGGGGGCTCGACAAATCACTCAGAGGGAATGGCCAGCTAAAGCCCAGAGCTGACCTCGATGGAGAGGTTAGAAAGAGGGGAATAAAGCCCTGCCCTTGGCCGGAGGGGGAAACGACACAACTTGCAGGATATGACAACCCCTCCGATTAAGCCTCGATGTATCCTATACAATATAGCGGGTCTGCCAGGGATCTTGATTGACTGCCTACTCGGCCGCAGCCTGCCATGCAGCCACCTTAGGGTTGTACGACATGACCCATCGTACCGTGTCGTGTACATGTAAACGTGAATCTTCTCTGGCTTGGGCGTGGGCAAGCAAGTCAGAAGAAAAAAATACTATGGGTCTGGGTAATGTGACACAAGTTTCAGCAACTGTCTTTGCTCATGTAAGATGAACCGGCGGTGGCCGTTGTTGCGCTTAGGTGCATGCAACATATGCAACCAGAACTGCAACCGTCCTTTGGCTCTCGTCTCTCCCCCCTTTTTATTTTCTTCTACTTTCGGGGAAAAGTTCCATCCTTCTGGATTTTTTTTTGCCTGTATCCTCTCGTGAAACAAGGCGGTGAATAACGGGGGAAGGGGGATCCCGAAGACAAAAGACAACTCCCGGCAGGCGACTTTGCGTCCTCAGAATGGAGCATCTCCATGAGGGCTGAAGGGGGGCCGCGGCGCGGCGGCACGGGGTCCGCCCGGCTCGCCCCCCCTTCCCCAGACAATCATAAACTTTTGTCGCAGTCCGTTTCTTTCTCTTGCGCCTTGTCCTTGGTCGATCTTTGTGGAGTTTGCTTGGGGTTGCAGCCCACCCCCTGGAAGTTGGTTGTCTTTGCTTGCCATAATAGGCGAGGCGAGCGATCGCATAGGGCATGGGGTATAGTGAGGGGATTGGAACGACACTGGTGCTGCCGCCATCGTCGTAGTTGTTGAGGTTGAGGTTCAAGGGGCCTTTCATGGGTAAGCGAGGATAGCAGGGCGCTGTCTCATGAACTACCAGTTTAGTAACTTGACTTGTCACATTATTGCCCAGTCTGGGTATGGGGTGTAACCGAATGGTTCATTGGGGGCGCTAGATGAGCAAATCATGTGATCATTTGAGAATCATATCTGGATATGATATTCAGACCTGTTTCTGATACATTCTATCGCCCTTTCAGCCTGTGTAGTCATAGCCTTGTTCGTACGACCGTCATCTCCTTTGACCTAACCGAATCTGACAGTCGTGTGCACTTCTCCACATAACATACCTGCCCCCTTGTGTGTGCTTTTGTCTAGTCCTCATCATCCACCTTGTCTGCGACCATGTCTTTGGCCGTGTTGATTACTTTTTCAGGCGGCCGCTGCTCGACAGGTTCGGCTGGACTGCCGATACCACTCGGAATCGGACTCATCTGCGCGCTCTGGACCGTGCTCGCGGGAACAGGGATCTTGATGTCCTGGGGCGACCCAGGTATGATCTTTGGATCGAGCCCGGGGATATGGATGCGCTTGGCCTCATTTTGATAGGCGGCGGGGATAATCTCAATGATTTCGTCGCGGGGGAACTTTAGCATCGGGATATCCATTGTGGAGCAGTGCATTAGGTAGGCATAGAGGACGCGGAGGACAGACTCGTGTGCAATGATCAAGAGATCATGCTGCTCTCGCTCGAGCTCGAGAATGATGGGCTCAAGACGAACAGCCAAGTCATGGTAGGACTGTAGAAATATTGTTAATTAAGTTGTAGAAGAGCGTTCGTCTCTTATGGAAACATACCTCTGCGCGTGGATACCGATGATGATATGGATCGAGTTCATGCTTCTCTACTTCGTCTGGGTAGATCTGACGGATCATTCGCTCAGACATCTTTTCGCAGACACCCGGGTTAATCTGGCTCAGTTGAGTACGCTGTCGAACTTTGAAGTTTTTATCCTTGAGATAGTTTGCGGTTTGGACGGTGCGTAGTCTTGTCGATGTCCAAACGGTCAAGGGTGGCAGAACGGCCTTCGAGTCGCCTTCTGCAACCAAAGTCAACCGCTCCTCTTCACGATGCTTCAAGAGCGCTTCCGTCATCTTCTCGGCATATTCTCTTCCTTCTTGGGACAAGGGAGCATCAGCCTTGTACAAGTCCTCTTCGGTGGAGGTGCCGGCTCTGGCAAAGAATGTCTTTCGTGATTTGATGTGCAGATTAGTGAGGTAGAAGACGATTCGGTGCGACAAATAGTTGAAGCTGACATTGTTATAGAAAAACTTTTGGCCAGCGTTGATCATTTTGATGTAGTTGAGTTCTTTTTCGTTCATAGTTTCGAAGACGGGAATCTTCATCTCGATTCTTCTGAGGTAGAGCAGTGCTGCTTCATCTGGTTCCATACCAGCAAACTAGAACCGACTTGTTAGTCTTGAGACTTTGGTAGGGCTTGAAGTTGAACACTCACATCGGGAGACGAGATTTTGACGTTTCGAGCATTCTCACGAAGGATACGCTCATCATCGACAAACGACTCAATAAATAATGTCTGCGTATACTTGGTTAGGAAGAGCCTTCATGGCGATTCTACGGCTTGGCCTACCTGGACATCATGCTTTGCAAACTCTTTGACGAGCGATCGCCTTCCGTTTGCAGTGGGATTTACTGCATCGTAAATGGCAACCTGGCCGTTCTCGTGGTTCAACCACGAGTAGATGTCTTCACGGCATTTCTTGAGGATTTTTTGGCGGAGAATTACAGAGGCAGGCGAAGCATTGGGGAAAAAATAGTCCTCAGGAACTGCACCACCAGGGCCCACAGTGGCTCTTCGATAGTCTCCTAAATGGAAGATGCGAGTCTTGACACCAAGCCACTGGAGGTAACGTGCCATGGAGACACATATGTGCCTACTGACGTCAGTTTGGCCCTGCTTTTGGAGAAGAAGTACTCACGTCTTTCCCCGAGCAGGTGGTCCTACCATGGCAATGGCTATCCTGCCGGAGTGAAATAGACGCCCCGACATGGTGCTATACAGCTGGGCCGGGGCGAGATCCTGTCCCTCAGTGATGTCATGGATGCCATCGATGAAGGTTGAGCTCCTGCGACGGTAGCGAGGCGCGTTGGCCGCAATTTCGGCGGTTCTATTTTTGTCAGACATGAAATCACCATTTGTATTGCCATTATAACATATATAGTCTTGGGTTGAGGGGCTTTGAGGCTGCTTGCTCATATTGGACAATGTTCAAGTAGCATAACCTCGGTCTGTAATGTACGACTGATAACAGGTTGGGGAGGTTTTGGTAGGGAAGATGAGAAGCCCTCGAAAGCCGGGACATATACTCGGCCATAGAAATCATTTGATTGCACCGCATATATAATCTGAAGGCAAATGAATAGGAAGAGAGACCTACAAGAGAGTATCCATGCTGTCCTGATAATCCCTGTCGTACCCCAATGTTAGGATCAGCTTCCCTATAAAACGGCAGGAGGGAGAGCAAACCAACCGTAGATATCTTCGGAAAAGCCGATCAGAATGTCTTAGAGTTTCAAGCCTGGGCTTTATCCAAAGCGTCGATGTGCTCCCGTCGCCCGAAAAAGATACCGGTTTGATTTCGTCACTGCCCTCTGCCTCGAAGTGGCCGAGCCAGGTACTAGTGATAGATAGGAGGGGAAAGGGGGACCCGATACAGATATCTTTCAGCCCTGCTGAGGACCTGTAGAAGCTCAAAGCCCTATATTCTCCGGGATTGATCTGCCAAACGGCTTGCAGCGTCTACGCAAGATGATGGTGATGTGTGGGACAGGGAAGACAAGAAGGGTGGGCGGGGTGGCTCCCTTGGCACTAGCCACTCCCTGCTCACCCCACCAGCCACCACAAAGCTTGCGCCCTTCCCTTGATAAGAATTGAGCAGGAATGAATAAGCAGAGGGCTAGATCATATCAAAAGATATGCTTATTCAACGATATATCTCAAATAAAATGGAGGGGCATGCTATGACATGGCTGCACGAGTTTGCGGTAGAAAATTGACCGGGTATTAGGAACCTCTTTGCACCTGTACATGGCGTAGGTATTCAGACGTCATCTTCTGAAGCGGCGTAACTGTCCCGGCAAAGGCTGAGCTTTCGGGTCAGTTGCAAGAAAAATGCCTGCTTTTTGGTGCCATGTGGGCATGCGAAAAAGGCAAGATTCAGGGTGGATTTTGGGCATGGTTTTCGTTTGCTGGCTGGACGGGGACTGAAGAGAGAGACTCGCTCAATGATAGGCTCTGCTCTGATAATGTGTTACTAGTCGACCATGTAGTCTACCTAATGTAATATTGACCAACAAAGCACAATATAGCAGGGGTTCTTTAGTAGATCCAAAGGAATTGGGTCCCAAATAAGCTCCAGAAAGACTTGTAGCCAATGCCTCGTTTCGTTTTCAGTAGCAGCATGATGACTGGGCGAGGCACATTACCCACCATGCATGTACTTCAAAGGCATGCACATACCCTGCCCGCACCAATCCGCCAATCTGCCAACCTGTGCCACAGAGGAGCGGCTAAGCCTCGGTCTCAACGGCTTCACCCGCCACGCCAGCGAAGGTAACGGAAGCCGGAAGATGTTAATATCCGCCACAGAAAAACTGGGCAGCGGGCATCTTTGGTGGCTCGTGCTCCTCACTAGGGAGCTGTCGAGCCGAATGAAAATTATTCTCCATCACCATCTCTGCGAAAAAAAAGCCATCCGCGCTCGTCATCACGTTTCTGGCGTTCACGGCTCCGGCACCCCCCCTTCCTCTTACGACCTGGGCTTTTACGACAGGCATCCTTATACTTTTGCACTACATTTATTGACCCTTGGCACTCGCCCGCCTCGATTCATCCATCTCCTCTGGCTTAAAGGCCACCGCAACCTCTCACAATGGCATCATCTACATTGGATATCCTCACCTCCAACCCTATCGCCGCCGCGATTACCGACGCCTTCAATTCCTTCCACGAACGAAGAGCCAAGCTCAACCTACCCAACCCCGGAACAATTGAAAGCCTCGCGAAGGAAGTGCAGCGCGATGTCTTCGTCAACAATTACATGTTCACTGGCATGCGTGCCGATCTCACCAAGATTTTCAGCATGGCCCCTCTGTTCCAGGTTTCCCATCAATTTGCTATGGGCGAGCGTTTGAACCCTTACACTTTTGCCGCCATGTACGGCACAGGCAAGGTAACTATTACCGAAGAATTAATTTGTTGTGTTGTGTGCGATATATTTACACCAAGCCATAGGTCTTCTGCCAGGGTAACCTCGATAACGAAGGCTCCCTCTCCGGTCGATTCAACTGGCGATGGTCCGACAAGCTTGTGTCCAAGTCCCAGGTCTCCATCTCCCCTGGTGGTCAGGACATGGCCCAGTTCGAGCACGAGTACACCGGAGACGACTTCAGCGCCTCGCTCAAGATGCTCAACCCCTCATACCTCGAGGGTGGTTTGACTGGTATCTTCATCGGCAGCTACCTGCAGTCCGTCACCCCCAAGCTAGCTCTCGGCCTCGAGACACTCTGGCAGCGCCCCGCCCTCACCCAAGGCCCCGAGTGCGCCGTCTCCTACTCCGCTCGCTACAAGTCTAGCGACTGGGTCGCTACCGCCCAGCTTCAGGCTGCTATGGGTACCCTGAACACCTCTTACTGGAGGAGGCTTTCCGACAAAGTCCAGGCTGGTGTTGACCTGAGCCTTGGTCTTGTTCCCTCTCCCGGCGGTCTTATGGGTGGTGGTCTTCAGAAGGAGGGTGTTACCACCATCGGTGCAAAGTACGACTTTCGCATGTCCACTTTCCGTGCCCAGATCGACTCCAAGGGCAAGCTCAGCTGCGTCCTCGAGAAGCGCGTTGCCCCTCCAGTTATGATGACCTTCGCCGCCGATATCGACCACTTTACTGTGAGTTTTTGAATTCCCGAGGTATCCTGCACGCTTGAAACTGACTTTTTATCCACAGCACCAAGCCAAGATTGGTCTGGGTGTGTCCATCGAGGCCGCCCCCGAGGAGCTCCAGGATCAGCAGGAGGCCTTGAGCTCTCAACCCGCCCCCAACATCCCCTTTTAAGCGAGCGGTTTGAGAACCAGTCCAACAACTCATATTCCGCTTTTCGCTGACGGAATAATTTAATGTAAAACCGATGTTGAACAGCTCAAAGAAGCCCAGATCTCGAACTCTTTCCCCTCTGGTGTCTTATTAGTTGTCCTTACCTCTGATGATATAACGGAGGCCTGTCATGACCGATCTATTTGTATCATCTTTTCCCCCTCCTCTCTACGAGATCTCTGTTGTTGCGAGGTCAATCTTGTTGCTTGAAGCTGTCATCAGCAAGCACCCCCCCAAAGATGGGTGTTGCGTTTGGAGTTTCGGCATCTGTGTATATTATACGTATGAGACCATGTTTTTTGTTATTGGTGGTCTTGACAACGAAAGAAAGCATTGTTTTGACGTTGGGTGTGGGCATGACACAAGCGATGGGGAAGGGCTCAGCTAGGTCTTCGCTCTCTCCCCGCATATGAGTTAGTTTCGATGGGATGCATCTAAGAGGGGCTAATGGGAAAGACCCTGTCATGTACTGTGTATAAGGAATAGACAAAGCTGACGCTTTTTGAATGCCGTATTAATTACCACCTCCAAGTTAATTCACATCCATGTCCAGATGGATACGCATGCCGAACAAGGGTTCCCACGGGGTCTGCCCAAATTCAGCGTCTCAGAACATTGTCAAGGACTCGAAGGTGGAATATACTAGATCCAGAATTGTAAGTACAATGCATCCCCTGAAAAATTGTGTCTGTGAATTCCTTACATTTTGACGCTACAGAACTCAATAGCCACGAAGCATTAATTTAATAGTAAAAATAAAATAAATAAGAGAAACATGAAATTTTATATCTAAATTATTTTCTTTATTTATTATTTATAACTTAGCTAGAGAATAGTGAGGAAATGTAGAGGGCAATAATGTATCAGAGATGATATTTCTAGGTTATCACAATATCTGGTAATTTTCTTATTTTGGGTTTGCATTGCTGTATTGACTTGACCTTGCTGGATAGCTAGACTTATGTATAGGTAGAAAGAAAAAAAAAAAAAAGTAGAGGGCAATAATATTCCAGGATTGTATTGTATATATTTATTAATTTTATCTTGAAACTTGCGCATCATTGGCTGTGATTAAGATACTACTTTATCTTTTTGTCTCTGAACCAACACATAGATGGGTATGGCGCAAGTTACCTAATCTACTGTACAGCACAACTTTGATACCCTCATGAAAACCTAGACAGTTGTACTTTATATGGCCTCGCCTATCAAATACAAAGATATGAGTTTGATAAATTTATTTATTTAATGATGTAGTTCAAATAAAAAACCGCTAGTCAACAATATTTGTCAACAAGCCCCGCAAACGCCATGCTCATCTTGTCATTTTTACCCATGGAAATGCGCAATACCAATAATGCTGCCTCTCTTGATTTCTTTATTCCGTACTGTCCTTCATTGCTTGGTGCCTTGACCCTTCTCAAATGCGGCTTAGCCAAAACCTGCCTGTAACCAAGTTTTAATCTGCCATCAGTTCGTAATCTGAAAATCCCTAAAACTCCTCTACAAATGCGTTACTGAAAGAAAACTAATTGATAATATATTCGAGTGATTTTGAGTTGTCCTGTTTTTGCGCCTCTGGTATTATTGCTGTTTTCATACCCTCTTTTCGAATTTCACATTACTGAGCATTCTCGCTCAGGCTGAGAGCTGCTTTTATTTTTCATTTTATCTTTGGAGCGTATTCTTTTGTGGCCATGCTTGTGGTGGTGGTGATGATGCTGATTTTGAGCTTGGATCTGTTCCGAATCTGGCTGAACTGGTGATTCGTCCCCTTCCTTCGACGATTCGAGAGTAAGTGGCCCAGTTGAATTGGCAGACGATGTTCCGAAACTATTCCCATCCCTTTCTGCGAGGGGCTCTTTGCTGGGGCGCATGAGACCGACATACCGAGTCATGGAGAAACTGATCCGACCTTCACCTGTCTGGCTAGTAGGTCGACTTCTGTTAACCTTGGCAAATTTGGATGCAGCACGAGATAGCCGTGACGCTGTCGATTCTTCGCTTGGTGTTACTGCAGGCGAATGAGAATTAGGTGTGACGGCGGGAGTCGCCGAAGCTGACTCGGTCCAGTTGACGCTTGGCCGACGCGAGTCGCCAAGCAAAGACCCGAAGTGCCATTCAGGTCCTTCGCCGCTTCTTCGAGGTCTTTCACTATCAGATGATAGTCGGATACTGGGCGGCTTGCTTGGAGTTAAATGAGAGTTGTCGACTGTTGGAGTGGTATCGAAGTAACCTTCCTCTTGACCAACAATGCCCAATTGGTTGCTGTCAATACGCGTAGGTGTGGGAGGGAGCTCAATACTGATCTTGGACTCGTTATATGACGGTGGCTCCGTTTCAGTATCGCCAACCGAGGGTGGTGTCACCTCCACCATAGGTACAATTTGGTAGAACAAGAGATACGGCATCTCGTCCTTCAGGGATTGCTTAATGTCGTCAACATAAGTGACCCGGTTCTCCACCTGGAGATCATCAAAGCGAACCCACTGAGCCTCTTCGTAGTCTGGTGGGGGATCAAAGTCATGACGTCGGTTGTCCGTAAGCAGTTTCGGTGCTACTCTAGCAAATGAAATGTAGTGGCCACTCTGCAAAGAGTCTCCACGATGACAGATGACAGATTGCAAAACCAGCTTGTACTCATTGTTCAAGATATTTTCCTCTTCGAGCTTTGGATCATCCGCTAGCATAAAGTGAGGAAGTCTGAGACTATCGGGAATGTCGATGAAAGTGTTGTGCCTTTTGGGCTGACCAGACTCGGTCATAGCATATCTCTTGAGACAAATTCCCACAACTGGCCTTTGGTCAAAATTCGTTGCGACATCATTATTGTTTTGTGGTTCATTACTTGTTAGAGCATGCCAGGCTGGAGAGGTTTTAGTTGCCAATTTTTAAACGGTTCTTAGTGATGGGACTTACGAATCAGTCTAAAAAATTGCCAGGCAGGGATTGTGACAGCCTTGACTACGGTTGATCCCTTGCGCATTGCTTTTTGCAGCATCGAGGGGCTGTCCGGAGTGGCTGGGCGGCCCTGCTCATCCAGTAAAACCCGTTGGATAACGCTTGTTGATCTTGCTCGCACGGTCGGCTTTGGTGGGGGTGCCGCATCTACTGAGCTCGAGGCTTCGGTATTTTCTTTATTCTCTTCATCATGGACCCCAGTTCTTTGCGCCTCTTGTTCAGATTTTGCCTCTTGTTCGGGATTCGTCTCTTGGTCTGGCTTCGTCTCGGGTGTGGAGAGTAGTACCTCCTTCTCATTGGTTGGTGTGCGCAGTAGCGGGGATATGGCAATTGGTGAAGCAGTGACTGTGGGGGTAGATGCCTCGCCGAGTTCCTCAGTGATCAGCCGGATAGTGTCTCGGTGAACTAATTTGGGAGGCTGGCCGCTAACCATCTCCTGCAAGGTTGACTTTTTGGCTTCCTCGCTATCTCGCTGAACGTCGACTTGCGCATTGAAGTACTCCTCAAGACAATCCTCTAGCTTGATTCCTTTCTCATCGGGATCTGGGGGAACAGCTAGATTAAGAAGGCGCTCGTAGACTACTTTGTGGTCGTCTTTATCTCTTTTACCCTGGTGGAAAAGGTCGACTTGTAGGGACAGGAGTGGTAGCTGTAGAGTCTCAGTGATGAAGGCGAAAGCTTCTGAAGTGTCTTGCTGCTCAAGCATGCGAGCGTCTGACCAGCCACAGTCGGCCAGAGCGTCCTGAATAAGCTTGGTCTGCGACAGGTCAGCCACAAACTCTTGAAGTATGTATTTTTAGGCATTATTACCAGGTCCGTGTGAATCAGTTTTCCGCTCCTCAACATGTTGACCCACATGCGCAGTAGAGTAACCAGCTTGGCGCGGTTGTCCTCCTCTGGGAACTCGTTCTTGAGCATGCATTCGAAGGCGTCGAGTTTGGAAAACATGGAGAAGAGCAAAGCGTCGAGATAGCAAGTGACATTACCCCGGTTTACGGCGCCCACCATCTCTACGCTGGGATCGTAGGGAATGATAATACCAGAGGCGGCCTTCTGCTCTAGGTCGATAAATTCAACAGTCTTCTTTGGGTCACCATCCGCAAAGCTGGTGGCCATGATGTCGTTGATATGACCGGGCGTAACATTGGTGATGTGCAACTCGTCTAATCGTTTAAGGACTTCTTCTACCTGAAGGCATCGGTGGTTAATGATTTGACTATGCGAGCATGTGGGTTTGTCGTACTTTTTCCGTATCTTTTTCCTTTTCGGCTTCGACTTTTGGCGACTGCTTAGAATTGTCGTTTTTGAACATGGCCATGAATGTACCAGCTGAAAGTGGTCGGGGCTACAAGAAAAACGTCGTTAGTGCCTTTGCTTGTCGGTGGACGACCAATTTTCTAGAATCGTCGCGATAGGAATAAGACAGGGCAAGATTCTGGCGAGCACAAAGGTTGCGCGCCGCCGGGGGGAAGACGCACCTTGGTGTGGGCAGGAGGTATTGCTGGTACTGGTACCGGCGGTGTCGACTTAGCACGACGACTGGAGCCATTCTTGTCACGCAAGCTTAGGAACTTCCTTGGAAATTCCTTCATTGTGAATGTGTGTGGGAAGATGAGAGTTGAGAGTGGTTTCAGGGCGAGGGAGGATGCGCTCGCGACTTTTAGCGAGGTAGAAGCTGAGCGCCAAAACCCTTCATTATCGGGGATGTAGCTACTCCCGCGGTGTGTTTTGGATCCTCAGCTCGATGCGCTCGTGCGTTGGCGGGGAGGGAAGGATCACGACTCAGGGTCTATTTCGTCGAGGGGCCAGAGGGAAGATGGACAGGTATGGCTCGTGGGTTGGCTGATGTTTGTTGGACAGGGCTCGAGAATACGTGTAGGAAAGTTGTAGAAGGGAACAAGGCAGAATAGAAGAAAGGGTCTGGATAAAATCCAGGTCGGATAAGGAGCGGGCAAATCTGGTTGAAGAAGGCGACGGCGCGAGCGAACAGCGAGGCCGAATCTCGAAGGGGGGGCGCAACTGGAGCTCTCAGCGTTCCAGGTTTCAGTGACGAAGCACCTGTTGAAGGAAACCAAAAATGGAAGAGAGCGACTAATAGGTGCTAGTCCCATGGCGAACAGGTCACCGTCCAGCGGCTGTCAGCGGGACAATACAAGTTGCCAGCTGCTAGCTGCAGCGGTGGCGGGGGCGGGACAGTGGAGACTCGGTGGTGGGTTGCAGGCGCTGGACTGTCGCCGCGGGCCCTGTAAAATGGGCTGGGCTATCAATCGTGGACAGGACGGCCTCTCGATTGGACTGCGACGGCCTCTCAAGGACCCTGTCAAGTCCCCTGAAGCGGGTTACAACAAGGGACCGTCCCAACTGAGACCCCCCTGTACTGGTTCGTCGAGGACGTCGCTAACAGGATCCACGCCAAGTCCACGGGGAGCGCCCACGAGGGCCACACACCACGGACCAAGGGTGCGAGCAACCAAACGGTCACCTTGCAGGGCTCATTCTCACATAGTGAGTGAGCTAAGGTCCAACGTGGAAGCTGCGAGAAAATCGCTTGGACAAAAAATTTTTATCGCTCTTTTTTGGCCCAACATCTCCATTGTACCAGTCTCCAACGTGGACAGCCGGACCGATAACCGAAACGCAAGTAATGGCGAGCTGTTCCATCTCATGGGTACGGCAACTCACTGCCTAACTTGGATATGTACACGCTACCCTGCGCTGCTTCTAAAATTAAGCACTTCTCTGTGAACCATCGTCGAGCATCAGGGTAGGGCAATGAGTTACGGAGTGTTGTTACCAGTGGTGTTAGTGACCATATTGTTAATCGCACTCTTATTCGGGTCTCTCATAGCATCGGACTTGGCGGTGTACCGGACCCCGAGAGTCATCTGGAGCAACGATAATCAGCCCAGATCTGCAAAAGAAAAACCAAAAAAAGGCTTCATCCAGTCATTGTCCCAGATCTTCGGTGCATAGGGCAATTCGTAACTAAAAAAAAAAAAAAGGACTGGTGGCAGCCATCCTATCCCATCCCACACACACGCGGATCAATTGCCCCTCCTCCAATCTGATTAGGGTCCAATTGACCGCCAAAGCATGCAACCTTGTAACCTTGCCGCAAGCGACGCTACGGGACGTGTGGCCTAAAGAACGCCTGCTGCCTACTTCACATTGCACGAGAGCCGGGATGAGCCCTTGTCATTAAGGTGCGTAATCCTCCGAAGCGTCTTGTGCTCTGTGGTTAAAATGGCGAAAGTGGCTGTCGCTGATAGGGAAAAAAAGGGCAGCCTGCTAGGCAATCGGGAACACCGCCGTTTTGCTTCGCATTTACTTTCCGCAGTGCATTTCCACCAGACTGTGCCGCTTATGCGCCTTAAAAAAAAATCTCTGCAACCAGATGCTCCATGCCGGGTAATGTTCGTGGTTTCGGTAGCCTAAGTAGCCAAGCCTTTTTGTTTAGACATACAATGCAGCTGAGCCCTTTGCTGGGAGAAGTCATCAGATCTTCGGACAACGGAGTTTTCGGGCTCATGTGAAGCCGCGCTGGATGGCTGAGAAATCATGCCCCGAGACCGAGACCGAGCCAAAGCAAAGCTGGGGGATCAAAATAAAAGTCCACGGCCCGTCAGGTTCAGGGAATCAGCTGTTTGTTGGGCCCGGATAATTGTGGGAGGGTTGTGACGGGCGGGATGTCGGACCACGGACACCCCGTGTCCAACCACTGTTACGGCATAGCTATTCTGAATGGCCTATGACGAATTTTTCACACCAAGCCACGGCCAAATGGGAATACTATCCGCTCTGACATCACCGGGCCTCTTGGTCGACTTGGACGGTCACGCACCTGATTACCGCTTTCAAGAATTCCGGGTCACACTCAAAACCATATTTTTCAGTTCAATTTGGATTTGTTGGGTAATGCGTCGAACATCTGGAAGACCCATCTTCGCCGCCCTCGGGGGAATATTACGGACGTCCTCTAACACTGATACATGCAGGGTTGCCGGGGGCATTTCACTATCCGCCTCAGCCATCGCTTGAAGTTCCACATACGGAAGGGTGAATCAAATCCAGGGGAAACGAATAATAAACTCTACCTGCGCATGAATGAAGGCATACTCCGCAGGGACTGCCTTACAATTCCACAACCACTCTCGTATTCTGCGGTAGATTTATTCGGCTAATGTAAGGTATCTTTCATTGGTAAACTCGAACTTGATGAGGCAACTTTTAGGCGAAGTTTATGTGCCGTTTCAGAGCCTGTCTGTCTGGAGTGGGGGTGTGATCTGTAACACTAACCAAACAGTAATGATGGCATTGGATTTTCAAGAGCGCAAAACAATACATCACATTAGTGGGCATTGACAAGGTAACATTGGTGAATGTATATCTATAAAATAAAGTACGAAACAAAATATACTATGATAGACGAAATATGTTTAATTCGTCTTCGTCCTTTTCTTCTTTCACGAATTCTTTGCCATCCTCACATTTTGCTTTCTCAATAGGCCCTTATGCAAAATGACGATAAGAAATATCTTTAGGGAGATGAATTTATATTATATAGGTTGTTTTATTTAGTTTCTTGAATTTCATCAACACCTTGATTTAAATCTGAAGCAAATGTGTGTACCTGGCCAACTCGTTTGTGTTGTGGCACCATACGAATAGTGGCGGTGCAAGCATCATCAGCCACATGTGGCGTACGCCCGCACTCAGCTTTGGATTGGAAATTTCCGCGAGACACTCCATCTCAATTGATGAAGAGAGCTTGAATTGCGTGCAATCCAACACCCCCCTCACAACCATGGCCTCTCTCCGAGAAGGTGCTCGCATGGCGAGCGCATTGGGTCGCAGACAGTTTCCCTTACGGACCGTTACGTCCTCCACCGCCCGATTCGCCTCAACACAAGCCGAAAAGTCTGCGGCTACTCCGAAGGCGTTTAGCGATCTCGACAATGCCTCGTCATTTTCCACGCCTTCTCCCGATGTGAAGGAAATTGACGCTTTCAATTCGGCCGAGAAGAACGCAACAGGAGGCAAGAAGCTTCCTGGTAACCGGTGAGCGGAACCAATTCTATCATCAGCGCTCCTCATGTAGTCGCTAACAAAACTTTCAATAGCTACCAGTACCACCCTCCCAAGTACTACCGCGGCCCTCTTCATCCTGTCCAGATGCCACCTTCCTCCGATCCTACTGCTCGAGACTTTGTTCCCGGCCCCTTCAACTTTCCCCGGTTAAAGCACACCTATGATTCCACTATCGCTCCTGATCTGTTGACCTTGACCTACACTCACGTTCCTCCTGGTACTGTCGCTCCCGAGTCTAGCAAGGGCACTCTGCGTGAATGGGACGATTCATCACCATACCACAAGAACCGTCCTCGTCGAGGTCCCCGTGGAGGTGGTTCTTCACGCCTCGGAATTCTTGAGCGTGAAATCAGCTGGCACAACATTCCCGAGATCGAGGCGGTCACTATCAATTCATATGCACCATTGGGAGCGCAAAACAAAGAGTACCTGCATGTTTCTCGTGCTGTTGTTCAAGCTATCAGCGGTGCTTTCCCCGAGGTCACCAGTGTCAAGCATGGTGTTGTTCAGTGGGGTGTTAGGAAGGGCGACAAGGGAGGTTGCAAGGTGACACTGAAAGGTGGTGCCGCTTACGAGTTTGTTGACAAGCTTGTTACTCTGGTTCTCCCTAAGATCAAGGATTGGCCTGGAATCAACGCCTCGACTGGCGACGATGCGGGTAACTTGGCCTTCGGTCTGAAACCTGCGTGGATGGCCTTTTTCCCCGAGATTGAATTCAACTATGATGCAAGTTTTGGTCTTGACCCGGCTTTTATTTGGAGTATAACTAACCAAATTTCTAGATGTACCCTGCTCGGTTGATGCCTGGTTGTGACATTTTTATCAAGACGACGGGCACTTCGGATAGACAGGGACGTCTGCTTATGCAGGCTCTGGGCTTCCCTTTTTACGGCAAGGCTACCCATTAAGTTGGGATCATGATTTGACAATGGTGGATGTATGGCCGAAGAAATAAAAAAACATCTCCATTTGGATTATTTGTAGCATAGATCATGTAACAACTTATTTGTATCATAAATGAGCATTTAACACGAGGGGCAACTCGCCCGCTCATGACCTATCCTTTTTTCCTACTCCCAATCTCTATCCGCTGGTTTTGTGTTCCAAATATCTTCTTCTGACATTGATAGCCGACGCCCCAACTCCGTTCCAATGCATTCATCCATCGTATTTTGGTGTTTCATCTATTTAGGCTTTCTTGATCTTTTCTCGAAGTCCATTGATAACCTCGTCAACTGCGCCCATGTCGTTGGCATCAATCTTCCCCGTCTCGTGGCCCTTCTTGGTCAACTCCTCAGCGGCGGTGTCCATCGCAGGCTGATAGTTTCGGCATGCAGAGCTGAGGGCATAAACAGCTTTGCGACGTACATCTTCGGGTTCGTCTTCGTGCGTCGCGAGATGGACAAGACGAGGTAAACCGTTCTCACCCATGGCCAGCAGGCGCTCTTGGGTGCGAGAGTTGTTTTGGACTGCGGTACCGATGCACCAAGCGGCCATCTTGCGGATCTCGCGCTCCTCGTGACGTAGCTGCTCGAGCAGAGGCGACCATAGGCTAAGGCTGGCCATGTTATTTGCGTTGTCGAGGGACTCGATGAGTTGCTCAAAGTTGTCAAAGGCTATGAGCTTGTCATCGAGGGAAACCTGCTCCGAGTCGTTCGATGTGATGATTTCCATCGCGGCTTTCATCAAATCCGCATCCGAGGGGCCACCCATCAACGTAGCCAATAGCTCTGGGGTCAGGTCACTGGTAGGCGGGGGAGCATTGGGATCATTCCTTGTTGTATCGGAATTTTCGATGCTCCATTTGAGGAGGTCGTTGAGGCGTTTGTCACCCATGATTATGTGCTGTAAGTTGCGTTGATTTCCTGGATGTTTTGGGAATTATGCTTGCTTGGTGTTGTGAAAATGGAGTTTGAAAATTTTCCTCTGGTTGTTGATATACTGGGACTTATCGCGGGGTTGAAGCTTCTCGACAACTTTTTTGACGTGTGACGACGGGGATTAGCCTATTCTGGAATCTTCAAGAACCCCCTAGTCCCAAAACCGACTAGCGGCTCGCACATGTTGATTCTGGCCTGGAAGATTCGATGCTCCGTAAACCAGCGGGGGGGCCTGCTTGTCAATTGTCGGGTTCCCATGTCAACTATGAGAGTGGATTAACTTTCAAGGTATAGCCAAAGACAACCACATATTGTGATGGTTTGACTAAGAAATACCTACGCTAATGTGTGCATCATGATATTATTGGGAGCGCCATCGCCAAGAGAGAGAAAAAAAAAAAGTCGACGTGGGACATTTCATCATAGCTCCCCAGGTCTGGTGCCCCACCTTGCATGGTTGCCCCTCATCGCTGCTTTTGCGAGCTTGAGAGACCGAAAAAGGCCAAATGACAGACGAAAAAAAAAATAAAAAATTTGGGCTCAACTCACACGACCTGAGCTGGGAACCCACACTAGGCGGCAATGGATGTTGTTCTGGGCCACTGACGCGCGTCGGTCACACCTAGAACCAGGCGAACGGTGTGAGATAATTATAGAATTCTTGGCTTTGTCGGTGGAAGGCAGAAATGTTTGGGAGCTGCAGCTAATGAATTGGCCATGATAAAAAAAAATATGCAGCCTGGTGGAATTTGCAGTTTTTGTGGGAGCGTGCTGAGGCTGGTGTCTTTTCCAGCGAGCAGGCCATGGACAACCCAATGCTGACCTAGGCCATTGCTCACTGGCCACCGGTCAAGTGGATTCTCAGGTTGGCTCGGCAAGGGAAACGACGGTTGCTCTTTGCGGGAACGGGACGGACGATTTGTTGGGGGCGCGCGGGCTTTGGGAGAAGGTGAGGTGCTTTGGCACCAGCCGCCGAGAGCGATCAGATACTAAAGAGAGGCCCTCCTAAATAGCCTGTGCCTGTCTTACACATCATCTGGCAGTTGGTATGTATATTAGGTCATCTAGATCACACCCAGTTGGCTCAATGGGTAGATAAGCGGGCTGCATTTGAATAGCCAAGGAAGGGATGATGCACGGGACCTGACAAGCACGCGCCGCCGTTACGAGGCATGGTACACAACATCGAGAACTGAGGCGAGATGGCAACGCAATCTGGGGGTTCACAGCCACAGAGAGAGCGGGTGAGCGGGCATCTCCATGTCATCAGGGCTGCCCTTGGTCGGATGAATTGAAGTTGCCTGCTTGGCCAGTCGGGTGTCGTGGCTTGGGAACTGGGAATCTGGCGAGATTCGAGATCCACATCCACTCGCGCTATTGGGCTGAGTTGAATGTGAAGTCAGCACAAACATTCGGATTCGCAGAAGGGAGCAGAGGCTGTGGCGGGCGATCTTGCGCAAACACAGTTCCGCGTACGCTGTCAACTATGCCATATGAGTTAGGTGGCCAACTTGCCTGGTCATTAGCTGAGTCGGTGGAGAGAGAACGGATCCTAGACCCAGTCAGCCAATCTGCCAAGCATCTGGCGATTGACACTGCTCGTTTTCCAGCCTCCCTTCGCCAGGCTCGGGGGTGAGCCCCGGCTGGTCCGGCCGGGCTCGTTTCTTTGGAGGACCCAGTTTCTCTCTTTTAGCACGCCGGGTAGTGGTCAGGGGGGAATTGCTTGATGGAGCACTGTCCAAGAGGAAATCTCATCTGATGTCTTCCAGGCTGTGAACGAGAATAGAACAACAAAAGGACGTGCCAGATACGAAACTTTGGCCTAGGCAAAGGAGCCTCTGCCCTGTAAATCTTCTCCAATGACTCTGGTTGAAGTGGCTGACGGCCATGGGCCACCGATAGGCGCTTGCCGGGCCTGGACAGCGGCTTCAGTGTGGGTAACTTGGAGCTGTAATTACATATTCTATGGGCGATGATCGGTTGCCTGGTACATACAGACAGACGAGTTGGTGTCTCTTTTCCGTGTCTACCCCCCTACCGTCTTTTCTCATTGCGGAGAATAATTAGGTAGAATAATTGAAGCCTCAAGGCTACAGCATTAAAAAGTTCCTAGCCGGCTGACGTAGCGCGGTTGCTCAAGCAATGTGGCGCTGAATTTGGGGCCATTGATGACGATGGCACTTTATCTCGGTGAGCTATGAACCTGCAAGCTGTGATTGAGGGGGAGGAAAGCATGGCCAATATAGACGGAGAGAAGGCAACAGGACACATCACTCATTCATAAAAAGGCCACCGCCAACAAGCGTATTGTGCGATACACCGATTCGATAGCAACGGTGACGGTGACAACCAACGTTCGGAGATCATCTCGACAGCACAGCTTCGACAGTTCCCACAACCCCATCCCCCAGCCACCAGCCACTGCCACCACCACGAACCAATCAGTAAAAGCGGCAAGCCAAATCCCTCGTTTCTGCCACCTTTACATCTTCTCCCGGCGAGCCAGCGGTACACCTCAGCGGTCGCCTCTGCCCGTTTCCCACCAAACAAGGTAAGCGGTCTCGCCCTCTCCCCCTAAACCCCCCTAACCACGCCAAACCCCCCTGCAGGTCTCCCCTGCTCCCAGTGGACAGTGGCCACCGTGCCGGGCGCGCAGTGTCCACCTCAGCAATTCGGGCCCGCCCACAACTTTCTTGTGACAGCGTCGCCCAGTGATACTTCCCTCCTGTTCCCCCCTCCCACTTCCCCCTTCCCCATTCCTCCCATCTTCCCCATCCATCATCAACCTCTTTTTCTTCCCATCTCACCACCCAGCCGAGTCGTCCTCTCCCCGACTCGTCTTCCCAAACCCCATCGCTTTTCTTCGTCTTATATCTCGTGAGCACCTCCCTCTTTCCCGTCTTCCTGGCCTCATCCGCCTTTTCCTTCACTTGGGAATCTCGCCGCTAAACCCGTTTCTGGACAGCTTTCCACCGTAATCCACAGCCATGGAGGGTACGTCGCATCTCGTCGCCGCATTGCTCGGCTCGTTCAATCCCATTATAGCATCACGGAATGCATCCAAGGACTCTCGCTGACTTGAATCCTCGTTATAGAAGAAGTCGCCGCCCTCGTCATCGACAATGGGTAAGCTCCCCCCGCCTGTCTCACCGACCTCCAACATCAGTTCCCCCCGCTCGCCCTGGTTTGGGTGCCACGGTATCGAACGAGGCCCAACAACAGCCTTCGACTCGATCAAATGGAGCTCTCGGGTGACGAATAACTTTGTATCAATCATTACTAACCTGGCGGTAGTTCGGGTATGTGCAAGGCCGGTTTCGCCGGTGATGATGCTCCCCGAGCTGTTTTCCGTGAGTACCCCACCCGAATGTCTGCGCCCAAATACCTGAGCATCAGGTTCTTGAGCGCAATGTGTCTTGCAATGCAATACTAACGGCCACGGCTAGCTTCCATTGTCGGTCGTCCCCGTCATCATGGGTAAGTTGATACCGCTCTGCTAATTTCGAAACGCCCGTAATTAACCATGCCATAGTATCATGATTGGTATGGGCCAGAAGGACTCCTACGTCGGTGACGAGGCTCAGTCCAAGCGTGGTATCCTCACCCTCCGATACCCCATTGAGCACGGTGTCGTCACCAACTGGGATGACATGGAGAAGATTTGGCACCACACCTTCTACAACGAGCTCCGCGTTGCCCCCGAGGAGCACCCCGTCCTTCTCACTGAGGCTCCCATCAACCCCAAGTCCAACCGTGAGAAGATGACCCAGATCGTCTTCGAGACCTTCAACGCCCCCGCTTTCTACGTCTCTATCCAGGCCGTTCTGTCCCTGTACGCCTCCGGTCGTACCACTGGTATCGTCCTGGATTCCGGTGATGGTGTCACTCACGTTGTCCCCATCTACGAGGGTTTCGCTCTTCCCCACGCCATTGCTCGTGTTGACATGGCTGGTCGTGATCTTACCGACTACCTGATGAAGATTCTGGCTGAGCGTGGTTACACCTTCTCCACCACCGCCGAGCGAGAAATCGTCCGAGACATCAAGGAGAAGCTGTGCTACGTCGCTCTCGACTTCGAGCAGGAGATCCAGACTGCTGCCCAGAGCTCTTCCCTGGAGAAGTCCTACGAGCTTCCCGATGGACAGGTCATCACCATCGGCAACGAGCGATTCCGTGCTCCTGAGGCTCTCTTCCAGCCTTCTGTGCTGGGTCTTGAGAGCGGTGGTATCCACGTCACCACTTTCAACTCCATCATGAAGTGCGATGTCGACGTCCGAAAGGATCTTTACGGCAACATCGTCATGGTAAGTTTAACAGCACTTTAATGCCTGAAACCCGGTGTCTAACAATTGCTGTTTAGTCTGGCGGTACCACCATGTACCCCGGTCTCTCCGACCGTATGCAGAAGGAGATCACTGCTCTTGCTCCTTCTTCCATGAAGGTCAAGATCATTGCTCCTCCCGAGCGAAAGTACTCCGTCTGGATTGGTGGTTCCATTCTCGCTTCCTTGTCCACCTTCCAGCAGATGTGGATCTCCAAGCAGGAGTACGACGAGAGCGGTCCCTCGATCGTTCACCGCAAGTGCTTCTAAGGTACGTGGACTTGTCTAAACGACTTAGTTGTTCGACTCTAACCTTTGTGGCAGCAACACCACCGACAAAATGAATCTTCCCACCCTTCACGCAACGACGGCAAGATCATGGAGGTCGCAGCAGATGCAGAGCCTTGGGTGGTTGGCACGTATCTTGGGCGAATCTCATATTTACGAAAAGTTTTTGACATGGTCAAGAGGGTGGGCGTTGCCTTTTCTCCGAGGAGATGTGATGGCCCCTGTGTTGTAGCCGCGTGCATAATGCGTGCATAGGGGTAGAATGTCGAGGTTGATCATACAAATACTTCTTGCTTTCCGCCTAGATTTGTTGAAATGGAAAAGTGATGACTTGAGATTGATGCTAATCGAGTGCCCACTGGTCTTTTACTTTTGACCGAGCAATAAAACGCGCATTATATTCGTTGTAATTATGTGAAGACATGTGATTCTATACTCGGTGTATTGTGATTTCTGGGAGCATTTTGCTGGACGCCGCCTGATTTTGAGTTTCGGGGTCAACATCGGCACCCACATGCTTGGGCTCTGTCAGAGATTCAACAGCAGCCAGCTTCTCCTGCTCTAACATTTTGTATTTCCTACGGCTTTTCTTGCTTGCACTTGCTGCCTTCCTTTGCTTAACTGCACCTACAATGGCAGAACGGCTTTGGTCACCATTTTGTAGTTCATCGATTCGCTGGGCGAGTAGCTCGCGGGCGTGTTTGCGATTCTGGTCGCGAGAGCGGGTGGCTTGTGATTTGACTACAATTCCTGTCGGGATGTGTTTGAGCTGAACGGCCGAGTTGGTTTTGTTCTAGGAGAGGGGCAACATCTTAGTTGTAATTCGTTTCAGGGCTACAGGAGCCAATTTCCCCCCCGTTTTATTCCTTACAATCTTTTGACCTCCGGGCCCGCTCCCCTTGATGTAGGATTCTTCAATTTCGGAATCCGGCGGGGGCTTCGGCCGTGGTGGGAGGGCTTTGGCCAAGATGGTTGTAGAGGTGGTGAATGCACGGGAGGGGATGGGGGAAGCGGGGGACCGAGTACATAGCCAAAGAGTGGCGGATTGCAAGATTGATCTGGCTGCCATTATACGTCCATCGCGTATTGTGTGGGTTTCTTGTTGTAACCAAGGGTTTGGGAGGTGATGACGAAGACCAAGGTTGTCGTTGTCACAAGGCTACGGAGTCGTCCGGCACAAGCCACATGTCGCTGGGAGCGACGTTGGGGCGGGAGTGGAGCCCACAGCCACAGGGTCACGCTCGCAGCCGCAGCCGCGGAAGGCGGTGGGCTTGTGGCTTGACTGGCGGCCTGTAAGGAGGACACCCCTGTCCAATCAACAATGGGACAATTTCGGTGCCGACGGGCATTGCAGCCAGGAACCGAGTCCCTCTCTCCTGGATTTCATCTTAATTGAAATCGACCAGAATCCACGACGCCCGCGTTTTCCGACTTGAACGAACACAATCCGATAAAAACCCAAATACAACAGCGTGTTGAACAACCCCGGCTTGCGAATCTGCAAAAAATAATACGAAGAGAAAAGTCCAAGGATTCACACCACAGCCATGTCTCTCCTTGGATCCTTCCGCAGGTGGTTGAGCCTCAAGCAGTACCAGCTCGAGGTGACCTTTAGCGTCTACATGTTTACGCCATGGGAAAAGTTCTTTTTCAGTGAGTGCCCTCCAGTATTTTATCCGGCTGCCCTTAAACGGGTGCATCGTCGGCCTCTCGCCATACACCCACATGGGCAAAACAAGTCAGAGCTTGCCACAGAATATAAGCTGACCACCCACTCTCTCGTCGTCCTACAGGTTCCATCGTCTTCCTTCTCTTCAGCCTGACCTTCATCGCGGCCTGCCTCTATCTTCCGCACCACATCTCGTTCCTCCTCGGCCGCGCATGGTACTACATCAATGGAGAGCACATTGACGTTGCCGGTGCCGCACGCGAGGTGCTGCAGGACATGTCGGCGAGCGCGCTGTCCGGAGCCGCAACGGATGTTGCGCCCGAGGTTTTGAAGGAGCTGTAAAGTGGTATGTGACGGACGCCACCAGACTTGAGAAAAGGGGAACGAACACACCAATATCGAAACGAAATGAAGACGGGACGCTTAGAACCTAAGACAACAAGCTTAAAGGACGGGTGGAGGGGTGAAGGGTGTGATGAGAAGATGAGCATCCTTCGGGTGAGCTTGGGGGAGTGTGGTTTTTCTGACGGCGTTGAGGGTACGGGATATGCATATATTGGCCGGTAATGGAATGGCCTAATGATAATATATTACAGTTGGGCAACAGGCTTCTTAACGCCCCAAACAGGGCCAAGTTCACCCACGCAAGGGTGTATATAAATCTAGATCGGGCCTGTCTGAATCTATCTCTGCAAAGCCTTGTGACTACGAGGAAAGGTCGTCTGGCACACTTTGTAGCTAATATAAATGCAGTACTTCAGTCTGTGCATGCGCACCATGATGCTCACCTGACAAGCATAATAAAGATGTTTTCGATTAGTCTCCTACAAGATTATGCAGGCCATGTGAGAGTGTCGTGCTTTTTGTAATTTGCACCTTACTATATGCAATCCTGGATAATCGTATTGATCTTGAATCATTGTGGCACTAACATGGTGCCCAGCTCTCTCAGCTTATGACCAGCCTCGTGAAAGATCGATAAGTCATTATGGAATAGCTGAGAGGCGGTGAATACAGGTTAGGTTTTCGGTCCGATCTGGTCTATCATCTCAAACAATACAGCTGGGAGCTTAGCAAGCGGGCATCTGAAAGCATGGCACATGACAGAATGTAACCAAGAAAGCTTGTAGTTGACGCAAATAAGCAAGGATAAAATAAAATAAATATATGAACAAGCGAATTTTAAACCAAACAACATAAGATAAGCCCTATTCTGTTTATCCATAACAATAGCCCATTCCACTGCCTTTTTCATGTGATCTCTTTGAACTGGTGTTATGTATTATCCTGCCACTACCTACGTGGCCAAGTTATCCACTCGTTGATTTACATTCAAGTCCATGGAGATTTAAACATCCGCCTCAATCTAGGGGGCGGTTATGGTCTTGATTCATGGCAAGGTACAACGCATCACTGTATGATCGGTAGCACAGCATTACCAGCTCGCAGTACCGTTCGGCCGTGAAAGAAAAAAAAAGCCCGAGTTTGTATACTACTTATCCACCATCTCCCAAGCCCCTGTTTTGTTATGCAGACTATGCTTCAGGTAACTAGAGAAAGATTGAACTCATATCTCATCACGATGGTGGCCAAACCTCCACTTCGGGTTCTTGTGTGTCTAGCTATAAGTGGAATCAACACTTTCTACTTGGCATCTCTGTGACTAGGTATGTGATTTTTGCTTCGGTCATTCATGTACGACGGTCTCGTCTTAATCTCCAAAGTCGAGCTCAACGCGACACCAACGTCTTTCGTTGAGTCCTCGACAGCATATACATACAACGACGTCAATCTGGCCGCCCCCGATGTAATTGTTCACCCCCATCAAATCTACGCCTATTGAGCTGAGCACCCCGACCCCGACCTCGACTACTATCTCTGGCTCGTCGCCTTAGTAACCACTGTCGCATTGAATGCAGTAGTACAACTATGAACGTGCGGGCTGTTCTGATAGTAACGCAGCCCAACTGCGTTACCATTAGAGCTATGAAGCAAAAGAAAATCACATCAGCGATAGAACGCAAGGACACGGCATTGGGCTCTTGGCGCGATGATGCTAAGCTCAACTATGGGGCAATGGCTAGAGATGTATTTCTCGGGCGACCATTTACAAGGTCTAGTATTGTGACTATTGACATTGAGTCATTCATTTTGGAAACGAGCTATAAGAGTGAAGCCTGGACATTGGAACTTACGCACCAAGACATGCATTTTTGCCTTAATTCCCTCCACTAGGACTGGCAGTATTTGCTCCATCCTCAGCCCCCATATCTTGGAGTTTGACATACTAAATGGCAAATTTGCTGCAGTTTGACTAATGTTGCGAATGTTACTTTATATACCATAGACGTTGACTTGATAGTTTCCGAATTCTACGCAGCAGGCCAAAACGAAGGACAATTAGTGTAATGCCGATATGTTCGATTACTATGAGCCTTCAAGGTAAACCTGACTAAAGGCATACACCCTGAGAGAGCTATCCTCTCCCGCAACTGCAACTTCATATGCTCGATCAGCGCCCTCTCTGGGCACAGGCCTCCAAGCGAGCTGCAGCACCGCTTTGGGCAAACAGAATCTAGAAGAACGACAAGGTTAGTCAACAAGGCAGAGAAATATTAAACATGGGAACTCACGATTCACAGGCAGGTTTTTCAATGAACTCTGTACCGTCATTGTTTACGAGGCACAGGCTGAGCTTGCCAAGTTCTGTTCCAACAGCCAAGATATACCTCCCGTTGACTGGCTGGGAAAGGAAGTCCACGGAGGTGACTGGTGTGCCGCATGGAATAGATGCCGTCTGAGTAAATTGAATCTTGCCATCGTCGCCAAACTGGGATGTCCAAATGCGCACCTGTTTGTCTCTACCGGCTGTTGCAAACAGTGGCTTCTCAGATGGCGCCCACGCAGCATCGAGAATCATACGAGTGTGACCCTTGGGGTTGGCCTGTAGGAGCTTGTAGCCAGCGTCCTCCTCGGGAGCTCGCTCAAATACAGCCCACTGGCGGTCTCTTCCCACACTCAGGAGGTATTGGTCATCCTTAGAGAAGCGCAATCGCGTGGTTGTCAGAGAGTGCGCCGTGAGGGGCGGCCGAAGCTCCGTCCAGCGCTCTGTCTCGAAGAGACGAATAACGGCGTGGTTGGTTGAACTGGCCTTGCATGCGCTAGCAACGAGCTTGCCATCGTTGCTTGCTGCGAGGCATGAAATCTCATAGCCGTGGCCATACAACTTCTCAGTCTCAGGCCATAGTGTATGACGAGATAGTGTCTCCTCGAATGGGGGATGATCAATTTCAAGGTGTGACTTCTTTACTACTGAAGCTGGGTCCATGGCTTCTCGATCTCTGTCATCCACAGGCTGGATCTCCTGGTCATCATCGACAGCATCAATGGCCTTGTTTGACAGGCCAAGAACGGGCATATTGGCTGCGTCGGGCATATTTTGAAGACCTGCCTCATTACCAATACTAGCCAACCGGTTGAGCATAGTGGCAACTGCTCTGGGCTCACTGAACACTCGCATAAGCTTTTCATCTGCGCCGGACACGAACTGAGATTCTCCAAGTGAGTCGATACAGTTCAGATCGTAGCCATGAATTTGGGGTCGGGACATTTCGTGCCAGGTCTTAGGGACAGAATCACCCCTGCTCCACCGAGTATGCAAGCGTGTGGTCTGGTCTGAACTGGTCGAGAGAAGGAAGTCTCCATTCTTGGCCCAAGAGACACCAGTGACCGCTCTTGTGTGACCAGTGATGGCGACACATGGTCTCCAGGAGTCCTCTGAAGCTATATACTCCCACCGTCTCCAGCTGCCGGTGCGACCAAGACAGGTGACTGACTTGCCATCGGGCGACCATAGGCCCGTCCAGAAGCCGCCAGTACTTCCAGTGGCCGTGGTAGCACCCTTCTCCCTGCTGATCTCTCCGAGTCGGACCATGCTCACCCAGATGCCAGAATTTGGGTCAGCTTCCCAAATAGCAAGAGAGTTGTCTGCTGAGGTGGAAAGCAACTGTAGCTTTCCGTCAGGCTGTCTGCACCAGCGTGCACTATAGATCCAGTCCTCGTGGCCCAAGAGGAGTGCTTCAAAGGTGACGGAAAAGTCTTTTCTAGCAGCATTCAAACGATGAGCTTTGTTGGATGGCGATTTACCCGGCAGATAGGCATCGCTTGAAGGATCAGAGCCACTTGCAGCAAGGGCTGGTAGCTCTTTTCCTTGATGAACTCTCCATATGCGAACATATTTGTCTTGACTGGCCGATGCTAGAAGCAGATCACTGTCTGAGTCTTCTGTTTCCTTAGAGAAGCTCAGAGATCTGATCCAACCTTCGTGACCACTCAGAGTAGCCTGTACTTCAAACTGGATCTTGTCGGCCTTGGCCTCTGCTGTCAATATCTGGACTATGTCACGAGTTCCAGCAGAAGCAAGCACATAAACATCCCCATCTTTGTCGAGGTGACTTAGTGAGAGGCAAAGGGGGAAGTACTTAGGTGCGGTCTTGAGAGACTGCAGCAACTGGAGTTGGTCATTTTCAAAGTTCCAAGTTTTGATAGTTGCATCGGCGGCACCAGTTGCAATAATCCACCTGGGGGATTCTGACTGGGCCCTCAAAACAGAAATACAGTTGATGGGCCCTGTATGTTCCGAGGAAGTCTGTATTGCGGCGAATTTCTCGCTGTTGTGAGACGCCTTCCAGATGATAAGCGTCTTGTCATCCGAGCCGCTGATGATGTAGGATGCATCATCGGCATCGGCATCAGGCAGAAAGGATACAGCCTTGACGGTTTCCTTGTGGCCACTCAGAATAGCAGTCACACCCTTTGGAGTATCCAGCTGTAGCAAAAACACAGTTAGTCCACCCTTGGACAATATGTCGAGGTCAGGGCGAGGGTAGACTCACAGCAGGCCGCCACAGCGCAAGGTTGATATCGGAACCGAAAGCCAGGACGCCACCGCGGCTCCAATCCGCAACGGCCGTCTGGCGATTCGCCCCGGTCGACAGATACTCGACTGAAACAGGTGAGCCAGCCATTTTCACCAAAGTGTTCGCAGACGCCGAAGATGTGAGTCTGAAAATTGTGCCCAACTCGGAAGCTGATTGGCTACAAGGGCTCGACGTTGAGATGTGCGGAACCCTGTGCGGCCCTGGGGCTACGGGCGCTTATGTCATCGGGCAACTCCGTGCCCTGCGGCACGCGGCAACGGTGCGACGCTGTGGTGCGTCTATACGTACGACATTCCACTTGGACTGCTACGCTGCAATACTTGGACCATTTAGCACTGCCGCAACCAGATGCCGCCTGTTTGATATTCTTAGGCATGGACGCATTGCCGCAGGGGCGCCGCGCGAAGTCCGGAATTACCCTCGCAAAGGCCCGATGCTCGCCTGTCGAAACACGATCCCGATCCGATCGGCCTTCAATCCGGATCGTACTCGGGAAGTACACCTCCATTACCAGGCCTACCCATGGCCTGTCGCTGCCGTTACGACTGAAACGGCCAAGTAAGCATGCCCAGGCAGGAATGGTGAACTAGGAGAGTGCGTATATGTGAGGTGGGTGCCCTGTCGTTGTGCTTCACTGCATCTGCTTCAATGCATCTGCCCCAAATGGTGTATCCCAATTTCTCGATAAAGCCATGTTGGTTCGCAGGATGGTAGACCCTGTGTGTCAGATATGAACTGTCTTGGAAAAAGAAAGACGGTGACGGCACCTGTAACATTGAAAACCTGGGAGTGTCTGTATGATAGGGACAGCGTGGTATTTTTAATCTATTTGTTCGCATGATTGACATGTTCTAGTACTAGGTTCGTTTAGAATGTTACATGCGAACTGGATATCCCGTTGCAATACAACCGGACTGGTATGTGTTTCATTTCCCACGCATCTTGCAGCTCGATGGCGCCAGACCTTTCTTTGTTCCTGGTAAAAAGCATGGCGGGAAACTTCTAGATGCAATCCTGGGTTACATTGGATTTGATGGATCGAGAAACTGGTCGCTCACTTCTCACCACCACCGTGTATCGGTCGAATTTCAATTTAAGTCCGATGAACAACAGTAAATTTATCTGACATTTGAGACGGTGATGAACTGCTTCAAGCCGCCGACAAAGCCCCGAATGGGACATGATGAAGCAGCTCGCCTACATCAATCAACCTTCCAGGGGAGTATCTACTTTCACCCCTCAATATACTGGAAATCTACAATACAACATCCCTATGGAGAACTTTGTTATATTGCTTTCCTGCCACACGATCAATTCGGGTCATGTTCTGAGCCAGTTCATCAGCTGCATCATGTTATCCCATCAGGGATTAAAGACTTATTACTACCCACGGCATTGGCATTGCTTTCATGATTAGACATCACAGGGATGTTGGTTTTAACATTTAGAAAATTACAGAACCAAAGTTCCATCTACCCTCCTTCACGGTTCAAAGTGCCATGGTCTCATCTGCGGGCGGGGGTGATTAGGTTGTAGTAGGCTTGCGAGATCTCGATCAACGCTGGGGGCTATTGGCATCAGCGCTGAGGGAACCTGTCACGTCGGGATCTTGGACGTGAATGGCAACGGCCGAAACCTGGTTCAAAAGATCTTCTTCAAAAACCTAACTGAAACCGTTTCCCGATAAAGGTGAGAAGTTGTCAGTCCTCATGAGTGGGCTCACGTGACAGAGATTGGATCCCATCTCTCTGGACGGGCTAATTGGGCGCATATTCTTTGACGGTGCTTCCGAAACCATTAATTCACGGTGCTGTGTCCCATCGTCCGATCCATATTTCCCGTCTCGTTGCCGTTTCCATTGACCATCCGGAGAGTGCATCGTTGCCCACCACTGTCCGACGTTGACAAGCGGGGATAAGCATCTGGGGAGGAAAAAAAAACCCACCACTCACCACAACAAGAAACTCACACCGACGCCAAAACACCATCACCGGGGAGCAGGATTAGAAGAAAGCGCAGACGGACGGCGCTAGGCGACATCCAGCACACCCCGTGTTCCCGTTGCACGCGCGAACACACCAGAACTGTCCAGCCCAAAGTGGGAGGGGCCAGGATATCGGATTTGAGCGGCATCCCGTCCACCCGCTGCGCAACTCAGGTCTTGCGACAACAATAGCGCAGCCCATCCATCATCAAACAACCGCCCAGACCCTTCGTTGCACTTTTTTACCGCCATGACCGCTGAAGCTGCCGCCACCCCCCAGACTCTGTCCATTACGGTCGAGTTCTCGTAAGTCCTTCATCTCATTCCATTTATGATCTATCATCCGCGCCGCCGCCTCACATCACGCCCCCCCCTTGACCTGGGACACGAGGTCTTGTCATTTTGTGACCAAGGCCACGGAAGACCTTTCTGTGGTACGGTTCATGTTCCTACTGGGCCTGTCCCTGACTGAGCGCTGAAGTCAACGCTGCGATTGATGAGGTTCATGCCCTTTGCCGTGGCCAAGCGTAAAGCTTCCGCGCTTCCTTCTTCCCACCCACCTCTCCAGCGGGAAGACTGTGGTGAGACACAGTATTTGCTTTTTGCTTCACGGGCTGTCTTTCCAGCCAGCCTGATGTTCGTTCGTTCTCTCACTGACCATGTGGACACTCTAGTGGCGGCCTGGAAATACTCTTTGCAAATCAACGCAAGCATGGCTTGAGTATTCCCACCTCTGACAAGGATGGTCAACCTGCCACCATCGCCTATCTCATCGACTATCTATGCAAGCATGTCATGGAAGATAGTCGGAAGGACCTGTTTGTTCTTGACAACCACCTGTATGTCTTGGCCGTTTCCACGCACCCCCCTCCCCTCGCCCCCTCCTCTTCCCTTCCCTCCCTCTTTCCTGTGACGCTACAACCCCGCTATTCACTCTTCAATCGACCGCGATCAACCTCGTGCTGTACAACCAAACCCTGCCCATGCAATGGCTCGTTGGTTTGCCTCACTTTTGCCATGGCATGGGCTGCCTCGGCCTCGCCTTGTATGGTCAGGTCTCACTATCCCCACTCCCACTCCCCTCTATCTCAGCTGCAAGTACCGGCATCCCCCTTCTGCATCTTGCCCCAGGATCTTGTGTCGGAACAAGCGCACCGCCCTCCTTTTTTTTTTTTTTTGACCTGTCCTCATCCCCTCTCACGCGCACTCCCCTTCACTCCCTCCCGTACTAAAAACTATATGTGGCCTGCGGCTGATGAGGTGGCGGTAGTCGCCCGGGTATCCTGGTTTTGATCAATGACGCCGACTGGGAGCTCGAAGGGGAGGAGGCCTACGAGGTCCAGAGCGGTGACAGCATCCTATTTGTCTCAACTCTGCACGGAGGCTAGGCCCTTGGCCTGGGTCCTTAACCTGGGTCTTTGCGGTCGTGTCACTATCAGGATCGGTCACTCGTCGGCCTCTCTTTCTCTTGAAGATTCTGTTACAACAGTCCGATTCTCACTTTTCCCTTGCATAAGACTGTTGAGCGGAGCGGAAATAGAGAGATTGAAAATAATCACCAGTGGCAAACCCAGCTCAGTTGGGCATGCCTCAGTCACAGGGTCGCTTCAGTGTGTCGCACAGCAGCATTCACAGGGTGAAAACAGCCCATGCTCGCGGTTCCCCCTCTTTCGCCCACCTACAATCATGACTAGTTCTTGTCTCCTTTGTCGTCTCTTTCAACTTGGCCCCGCTATTGAGATGAAACGGCCGTCGAGAACAATTCTCTCGCGGTCTAGCCATGCAAATTACCATTTCCGTGTAGAGCCAGCCGCCACTTTGTTTCCTCCGTCACGTAATAGGGGGGGGGCAGTCCGTGGGATGAGAGGCTCTCGACAAGTCCATGGTTCTGGCCCCAAGGGCCGATCACCCACGGCAGAACCCATCTTGCAGATGCTGTGGAGGTAGCCCGCCTCTAGCACAACCCACAGTTAGATGGCTTGCGTTGGTATCCCCAGCACCGGGATGATCTGTAAAGGAACGCATGGCCACTGCCCAAACGGATCACATCCCCGACAGAGACATCTCTTGACGATGGCGGTACCTTACCGTAGCACTCCAACGGGCGGTGAGCATGCGATGCTTCGCCTGCTGCAGATGGGATGAGACAGATATATGCTTGTCATTGTAACTCTGAGGTCACCATACTTATCGCATTCGCTGTACAAAGACGATCCCAGATCCATCACCCAGGCATTCCTCGCAAACTAGGATCTAAGCGGTGAATCTCTACGTCGAAGGCTCCCCGGCCACATCACCACAGGCGGGAGGATGTAGTTGCATTTTTTGCCGCTCCCAATGGGACCGTTCGCTCACCGTTACAACGGAAAACAAGCGCACGCTGGCTGTTTTTGGTGCAGAAACCTGTCTTGTACGTTGCACTACAGCGCCTGCTTACAGATGCGCCTGCTTACTGCTTTGGGCGAATCCAACACATCTCTTGCGTCACGGATCTTCCTTGTGAACCACCCCAACCTCCCTCTGGCCCTCATTGCCCATCTTTCTTACTCTTTACCGCTCAACCCGCCATTGCGATTATTGTCTGCCTCACAATAGATAGATTGGTGCCCAACCACGTGGTCATAGCCTAACAAAAGAGAGACGTGCCGTAGAAGGGAGGAATCAACATGGCAAAGAGGGAGGGGGACTCTCCGCGTCCAGGCCCGTCCCGCGAGGTCTATCCGTTCTAAGCCAGAGAGGCCCTGTTGAGTCTTCCGGGATTGGTCCCTGACTCCGACGCAAATGGCGAGGAGGGGGGAGGGGAACAGAGGTGAAATGTAACGGCCCAGCAGCCCGTCAATCTTCCAGAACCCAGCCCATGTGACTGACGCTGATTGACCAGCCCGAGGAATTGTTCTCTCTCACAGCGGGGCTGCATGACATGCGCGCACCATTTCCCAAAAACCTGGTGCGGCATTTCTCATTCACCATTTTGGTCGTGTACCTCAAGTGATGAGCCGATCCATTTTCAACCGACCTGCCGTTAGAGTCTCGCCCGCCGGTGAGGTGCGCGTGGCCACATGTTCCTAGTTCCTTAGGGCTTGCCAACGCTTCCAAGCGCCTTTTTTCCAAGCAAAGGGATAAATGCTGCCATATGTGGAAGCGCGTGGTTGGAGGAACTCCACATGGCAGACCCAGAGCTCCCTACTGTTACCGGGATGATGCAAGTCACAAAAGTTGGCCAATGCTGGGATGTAGTACCTTTTTTTCTCTAAAAAAAAACTAGTGCTGGGTGAATTCAAAAGCCGTCTACTTAGTAACTACGCCGATAATTCGGTGTGCCCAAGGTCACGATGCTCTCGCCCAGCCACATCCCATGCCACCCATTCCAATGCCCTGTCCCCATCGAGTCTAGAAACTCCAAATGCAATGCTGCCGAGAGGTCTGATAACCTCGTGATGCTATGCAAAACCCCTTCTTCCGATTGAGCACACTGTAAAAACACCATCGCAATAAAGAGAAAAAAGACAATCGCAGAATAAAAAACAGACAAGCCACCGCGGTTAGGACCGCTTTTCCCGAGTGCAAAGTCCAGACCAATTAGTCGATGGACAAGCCCACTGTCGGACCACAGACCAAACCACCCATCCCATTTCTCCCTTGCATCCGCAAGAGGAAAGAAAGAAAGACGCAGACAAACGCTCCAACCCAAGAGCAAATGAATAAAGACAAAAACACGGATAGCCTCCACTTTTGTACATGAAAGCCAGAAAAGAAACAACTTTGCAAAACACAAAACAAAAACAAAACCGGGCAAGGAAAAACAAGCGGAAAAAACAATAATTGGTATCAATGTCCGCAAGAGGGACAATGCCAACTCAATGGGATGACACCCATGCTCAAAACAGAGGAGGAAAAATGTTCAGACAACCGACCGCGAAAGTAAAACACACTTTCGTACTAAGAAGCAACTCCCCCGTTATCGCTGGCCAATAGCCAAGCGTTCCTTTTCAGACTCCGTTTGACACCTCCCTGTCTTTTTTAATTTTCGATCTGTTGAAAAGCACAACAGGGACACACAGCCAAACCCAAGGTAATGACGCGCCAAAAAAAAAAAATATCAAAAAAATCATGCTGGTTGCCGCCGCCGCCGCCGCTGTTCTGTTTTATCCTTGAGGTGCCGGAGTGGCCAGTGGCTGATTAATCCCGGATATCTTGTGTACTTTCTTCCAAAGGCAATGAATCCCACTAAAGGGTACTCAAGCCATTCGTGATCATCATGTCGTCATTAAGCAGATCTGCTCAGTACATTCTCTCGGTAAATGCCATCTCACGAGAATGCTCGTCCTCGTACATAAGATGACCAGTGTTAGACTGGACATGATGTTGCTCTCCGTCCATGAACATCTCATAGGCAGGTCCATGGTGCTCTCGTGACATGTTGTTCATCATGTTGGGGTGGCCACGGCTCATGCTGTAAGCAGCCAGGCTGCCGGAGTGAGACATGCCATGGTGTTGTTGGTGATGAGATTGCTGTGGGGGAGCGATCTGTGGGAGAGGGTATTGGGCGGTGACAGTGGTAGTGGGTGGCGAATGGTTGACATTCTTGTTCTTGCGCTCAGCAACAGTGCGCGCCTTGCCCCGCCCTTTGATACCCTTGTTGCTGTTCTTGTAGTGGGTAGAAAAATACTCGAAGAGGTCTCGGTCGGCCTCGGGAATGTCATCACCACTCGCCAGGATTTGTGCAAATCGAGTAGTGAGAGACTTGAGAGTCTTCTTGTGAAAGTTGTTCTGGTGAGTCTGAAGATTGTTAGACCATGACCCGAGGGCTGAGATTACGTGATTTACCTTCATGTTACCCAACTGGGAGAAAGTCTTGTTGCAGTCATCCAGCTTGCAGATAAATGGCTTCAGTCCTTGGTGGGTCTGCTCGTGGGCGCGAACGTTGCCACGCTGAGCAAATCGCCGGCCACACTTGTCACAAGAGTAGGGGCGCTCGCCTGTGTGACGACGGACGTGGGTCTTAGATTTAAATGTTAGTGACATTGACCTTCTAGTTTTCTCAGAGCACTGCTTACCTTGAGGTTACCAAGCTGAGAAAAGGTGAGCTTGCAGCCGGGGAAATCGCAAGTCTGTACACGTTAGTCTTGAGAATTTTCTCATCTCGAGGCGGAAACGTACGTAAGGCTTGTCACCAGTGTGAGTTCGGCGATGAATATCCAAGTGAGTCTTCTGGGTGAAACTCTTCTTGCAGTTGGGTCCGGTGCAGACATAACGCTTTCGAGAGACCTTGCTCTCAGACTGAGCAGGAGCAGACTGCTCGATGCATGGCTCAGAAGCAGGCGTCAGAGGCTGCTGAGGAGTCTCAGCAGCAGCAGCAGCAGCCTGTTGCGCTTTGGCATCAGCCTTGCGCTGTTGAATGGCCTTCATGAGCTCATCAACATCAGTCTCGAAGTTGACCTGGTGCTCAGGGTTGATAGTTTGGTTGGAAGTAATAGTCTTGGAGTTGACAGCAGGGTTCGAGCTGACGGATCGTGCTGTGGAGGCCTGAGAATCGCTTCTGGCTGGAGAAGGAGCTTGCTCTCCGTATGGGTGCTTCAGGTCCCGAGGGTAAGGTAGGGTTCGACCGTTGTCGCTTTCGGGTCCCATAGCTCGGCGGTCGTGGTATTCAGCCTTGAATGGAGGAGATTGGTGAGGAGGCGTAGGCGGACCGTGGTAAGCGCCGAATTGGTAAGGGTTGGGTGCTTGGTAGTGAGGAGCCGCGATGCTGGTCAATGGGGCTGAACTGTAGTTGTTGGGAACCATATACTGGGGAGCCATGACTGGGCGTTGAAGAGTAGCAGATGTGTTTGTTCTGTTGTCGAAGGGCATCATGGTAGAGCCTTCCATCATAGAGTATTCGCCCTGCATTTGCTGGGGCCAGCGTCCCCAGTTTGGGGCCGCCGAAGGCTGAGCGGTAAGAGCCAGTTTGTCGATGGAGTTCAGTCTTGCGATCAAGGCAAGACTGAGAGGTGTAGTGTGACGAGGTTTTCTTTAGGATACACTGGAAATAATTCCTGTGTACGTGTAGGGGTCTCTGTTGGTGATGGAGTGCGGGAAGTGATGAGTGCCGGTCTTGGCTGGGAGTGAAGTCTGAATGTGAAAGAAGTAAAGACCAAAACTAGAGGGTGAGAGGGAATATTTGTATGTGAAAAGGAAAGACGATGTCGCAAGCGGCGGTTTGTTCTGCTTGACGAGGTGTTGTGTGAGACGGGATCGATTCAAAAGCAGAGATCTGGGGAGCGAAGCCCAAGTACATATATCCGATGGGATTTGCGACGCCGCTGGATTTGCGACAAGGGTGAAATCTCTCGAGCCAATCGAGCGGTAAACCTCGGAGATCCTCTCAGCGGCGGGTCTAGCTCTCTGGTACCTCTTGGACCAGCACCAGGATAGCAAGAGAAAGCTGATCCAAGTCTCATCATTATGCTAGCCAAGTTGTGGACTTCAACTTAAACCCCCCACTAGACGGGTCTTTGGGGGGGGTGGAAAGGAGAGGGGTGAAGGCACACCCACCGTGCAAGAGAAGACAGCAAGACCAGGGTCAGGATGGAGTTTCTGGGTCCCTGCGAGGAGATCAAAGGAGGGGAGCAAGGATGTCACCAACAGGCTTGGCTTTAGAGGGACGGACGCCTGGTGGGACCCCATGTCAAGCCTCTTTTTTCTGCTATATGCTGGCTATAAGTTTGTCTTTCTGATAGAACATCTCGTTGACACGGATGAGACATTTGGGGCATCTTGACAAGGGGCACCAGCCAGAAAAACCCTCTAGAGCGTGTTTCTCTTGGGGATGCTGCTCAAGTTCCCCGGCTCGCGGCGCCACTGGGCGGCCGCTATACAGTGGAGGCGAAGGAGGAGAAATGAAACACCAGTGACGAGGACTCAAACAGGCACCAGGCCAATGTCCCTGCGGCATTGCTTATGCTGCATCGTTTCCTCTGTAGCTCGCTATCAGGTCTCATCTTTTCATATTTCTTTTCCAAGCCAGAAGTGAAGTCGAGTTTAGGGACGTGGGTGTGGCATTCAGACGCGGGATCTCGACAAGGGTCTTGAGACGCTAAAAAAGGCGCCGGCGCTGGGAAGCTTGGGCCTGGTGGAGGGGGCGTCTAGAGGCGTGAGTGCAGCTCTGAGGATGGTCTTGAGCCAGCCGGGGATATCCCTGGGACCTGATATCCAATCTCTCGAAATTTTCCTCTGCTCTCCCAGCCAGGCATCATTCGCTCAGCCCGGACAGGACCGGTGCTAGGCTCTGGCTTGAGGCCGGCTGTTGCTGCCGGTTGTTATACCGGCGCGCCTGGACGGTGCACTCCGTCAGTGGTGAACGGTATGTACACCGTTGCAGGACCAGAAGCCTGGTTCAGTTGGACCCTCCGTTTTGGACCCATCTGGCCGCGGTCGAGTGTCTTGCGTCAAGCAGCATGTCTCGCTCCTCGGCGCTGATATGAAGCCCACAGGCAGCTCAATAGCCTCTGGCAGAGGTCTCAGGCGGGATTAACCCCCTCCCAATCAGTTGCAAGATCGCGGCGACGACAACGCCGTCGTCAGCTGGCTCGGTATTCGCCTCCACTGTGAAGCCAGCCGACCTGGGTCCCGCTCGACGGCGCCGGGCTTGGGTTTGGCGCCCTCGCCGTGGCCCACGAGATGACGGCGGCTTCCGCAGTGGACAGCCCCTGCTGGTTTGCGTTGCGGGCCCGATGATCCCGCCGCCCGGACAGCTGCGGTAGTTGGCTTACCCTGGAAACTCTGGTACGCGCTGCGCTGTGCTGTGCTGTGCCCGTCTCTGTAAGGGTAACCACTGTAGTGCCGTATGGAGCACGTCTTGCCACTCCAGCCAAGACCCGCGATGGCATCACTGGACTGTGTAGCTCGAGCTCCTTGCGTATCCGCCTTGCTTAACCTACAACGCACTCGGCATGGCCTTCTACCTAGTGGGATGGGCCCCCCCCTGGGGCTTTGTCATGACTGTTCCCAGTTGAAAGAGGAGTAGGGGGGGGAAGATCGCCATCACCTCAGCCCTGCACACAACCTCGTGTTGAGGTATTCCAAGTTTCACGGCAGAGGCTGGCAGAACTTCCCCGTTCGTTTGGAGCGCCTCTTAATCACTACAGCATTCGCGGGGGCAAAGTTCGAGGGGCTCAACGGTCGAGCGTTTTTTCCAGCAGTGTGCGCTCGCTGGCTGGCTGGCCTCAGCACCTGGTGGCTCCGCAATGTCCTCGGCTTTCGGACATCATTGTTAGCTCCTTCCAATAAACCGGCCAGACGGCCTTCCTGCCGCTGCTTGTGGCTACATCTCGCAGCAGCTTTGAACTACTGACTAAGGCAAGTGCTAATGTTGGTTCATACTGCCGTGCGCACGAGTTCTCTCCGTTGCCGTCTTGCCCGTTCTCGCCCTGCCATAGGCTTACCTGTGCCGTCAGGAGATGATTACCCAGCCGTGCAAGGCACGATCAGATATCCCGACAAAAAAAGATAGTAACCAGCCAAAATATCCACTACGTAGCCCTGTCAACGTTTGACTCCTGTCACTAGCACATGACTGGCTACCAACTGCGGTCACTGGACCATGGATGAACACCGTCGTCGTACTAAAACTGGTAGGAAGCTCTAGAGGGCGATGGGAGAGACTTCTTCCACAAGCGGGCTAGTGTACTTGTCTCATCCCTCGTGGCGCCCCATTCTTTGTTTCCTCACCACGCAAAAATCCATTGAGAGTCATACGTAAGGCACTTTTTTTTTTTGGTCAAACACTCGTAACGGAAACAGAGTTGGCGCCGGCTCATTGAAAATCAACGGACTCTGCCACCCGAGAGCCAGCCGCCACCGTGATGAGAAAAAGTCCTTCATCTTGTCTGTCCCAATCATCTGAGGCCTCATACCGGGTTTGGAGGGTTGTCAATGCAGGCACAACCAGGACCGGCTTTCTAAATGTGCAACCATTTTTGGTCTTTGCGTCAGCTGTGTTCCTCTCCGGCCAATACCCAACCAACGTCCATCTTGCCTCTGTCAGCAGGTTGTCATTTGCCATGTGGCATCGATCAAGGTCATGGTCGCGAGAAACAGAGTTGCAATCCATCCGAATAGAGCATCTGATATGCCAAACCTGTCAAATAACTTGCACAAGCCTCGTCCACTCTCCTTTGACGGCGGACGCACCGTTCTCAGGTCCTCCAGGGTCAAGTAGGGAGTGGATAATGGCGTGTGTCGGGGGGGGTGGGCGTGCCTCAGCCACACAGGGTGTGTCGTCTCGTTTTTACCCGTCCAGATGAGGGTTAGGTAATGAACAAGGGTAGGCCCAATTGTGCACACGGGCCACGAGCTAGGATCATGCATATCCGATTTGTTCAATCACAGATTCTCGATGGACTTCTTATGACTTTGGATGCGGGCCAATCATAGACTTACAGCCCAAAGGGGAGCATGAGTACGACACCATGCACGCGATGCGGCCGCCCACCAGTTCCCAACCAGCGGTATCTGATGGCCAGGGCCTATCCGGCTCTCGCGAATCCCGAGATTCTTTCTGTCGGTCGACCTCGCCGCAGGATACCTGCCTCGTCCCAGTCCCAGCCCGGGATGAAGGGTCGACACAAACTCGGCACTTATCGAGTATCATGTATTAAATCACTTTAACTGGCGGGTTGCCTCTGATGAGCCGTGAGCTGTAAGCCAGCCAGCTGTCTGGAGTGTGAGGCAAGGGATGCCAACAATATGATAATCACATTTCACAACCACAATTATCCATTTACTAGACCGAGATGACTCAATCTGGATAACCCCCTCCTCAGCCAACCCAGCCCTCCCTTTCCTAGTGCTATGTAAATAATATTACAGCGCCTAATCGATTATATTCAAGGTTTGTTGGTATCGAAATCGGAGTGGGATGTCCAGGCAAATGTGGGGGTTTCGCATCCAGCTCTCCACGGCCCAAGTTCATCCCAGGCACACCCTGAACGAGTCCGGCTTTGGCGTTGAAGGGTCTGCGCCCCAATCCGCCCTGAGGGCTCCTTGGCTGGCCAGGGCCTGCTGGATTTGGGCTCCGCCACGACGGCTCTACCGTGCCTGTTCGGTCCCCCAGATTGTTTCTTTTCCAAGCCTCAACGTTGGACACGCTTTCCCCGGACGCCTTACTGTCTCATATTTTTATTCGACAGCCCAAGAATTCAGGGCTCCAGAAAACAACAACACAGCCATCCATGTCGAAAGGGAACAAACCCCGGTAGTTGTCAACAAACACTTGACGCCAGAAAACGCAAACCATTTTCCAAGTATTACTCAACGGTCAGAGTCGACTTAGTGCGAGTGTGGCGTCCGACGGCGCGGGTGGGAGGTTGCTGGCAGCGGCACGCACGTTCCTTGAGCCAAGTGTAGCAGGTGCACGCACACACACACACACACACATACGCACACACTCGTTTTGCTGTCACGTAACACGACAAATTTCCAAATCCTCCATGTTACATTCTGCTTGGATATCAAATCTATCATATTCCTCTCACATTCTACGGTGACAGCGATTCAACTCAAAGCTGAGGACCCCTGGCTGAGCCCGACGAATTTCGGGCGGCCCCCAAATCCCAGTTCGGGGATGACCCCGGTCGCCCAGCGTATCAGCTCTCCGGCATCGCGGTCATATCACGGGACACAGTTTCATTGACGGATGGTGGACGGTCCTGCATAAAAATTCATAACGGTCCCCTTAAACGGAGGCGGTGTTGTTTTCTCGGCCGATGATGAATGAGAAAAGATGGGATTTGGTGAGGCGCTCGGTTTTACCCAGGGTCTATGCCTGTCGCTCTGAGGCGCGAGCATGGGGCGTGGCGTTTCTATTCTAAGCTAAAGCCACTTTCTTTGAAATGATGCACAATATGATATATCATTCTGGCATCAATTCAGGATTCAGTTGACGATTTCCACTTCAGAGGGAGCCATTAACATTCGCGCATCTCGTCACGGATCCCGCCGTAGAAAAATCTCGATTATGCCCTCTGATTATCCAGAGTCTAGTAGTGGATCCAATCCTGATGCGTATCAAGGCTCAAGGTCCTCCAGACCTGCGGCCACCTGATTCGCTCCTCATCGAGTTAAAACTACCGAGGTCTCCCATGCCTCTCACAGGGGTTCCTGAGGTCCGCCTCAGCTCAAAGGCAGTTCCGATATACTGCGTCGGCCGCAAGAATTGCAAATACTGTGCCCTGATCTATCACAAATGGTGGGGAAGGACAAGTCCGAGAGCAGATGGGCGACAAGAGTCTAGGTCCCAACCTGAGAATCCATCCGATCCAGGATCTAGTCTGGGAGATGGGCATCAACAGCCACCTGGGAATACGCCCAGATCTGCAGCCCTGTAATTGCTTTGTTATTCCAACCATCCGGTCTGGGTGTTCGAGCTGACGTCTCGATCCTGTTCTTTCGGACTTTGGGGTTGGAGGCTGTCTCCCACTAGCAACGTACAAGTAGATGGAGGGCGACCCGAGACCGTGGTAAAGGCACTTGGAGGCGCGTGCTGCAGCCACCTCGCAGGTTGAAAGCGAGACAAGGCTTGTCAAGGCTGCCCAATCCGGGTCTCTTTCGGGGCACTGCGGAGTGCCTCTGGACCGCAGGACAGTCAGAGCGCCAGCCAAGCGAGTCTGTGATTTCGCAAGTGCACCCATGGATAACTCGAGTTCGAACTGCCGAGCAAGAGCCCAACACAACGGCTTGATCATCGGTGATAAGCGTCGGGTCAAGATGTAACCGGCGCAGCTAGTAGACCTGAGGTCGCCGGGCCGCATACACTATTCCTTTCATTAGGGGCCGCCACCGAAGTGATAGATGGGCAGGTGGGCGGGGGTGGATAAACCGACTCGGCACAGGAGAAATGTGACGAGGCGTCTCAAGCTGTGATTGCCAATTTTGGGCAAACAAAGTGGGAGTGCTGAGCAGGCTTGGTCAAGGGTCCGATCGATACCCTGGCAAGCCCCGGACCAGGGTGGGAGGACCAGGAGCGGGTGCGGCGATGGGCAGCGGGGGTGAACGCAGCTTAAACGCCCTCCCTTCCTTGACTGCCGCGCTGCTGCTGCACGCGCCCGGCGGAAAGACCAGGGTGTGGGCAGGGCACTTTCATATTCCGGCCAGGCAAAGAGACAACCATGTGAAGGGCCTTGGCATCGACGACAGACATCAGGGTCGCTGGGACATAGGCGACCGAGACCGTTTTGCGAGTGTCAATCCTCATACTTGTCGGACAACGGAAAGGAAATGAATGGCCGAGCCCGCTGTCAAGCGCACTCGGCTCATGGACAGGACCACTGTGCCACAGGTCAACTGGGCCAGCTATGGAGACAAAGCCCGTCATCGCTGAAATTCGGTCCTTGATGATGAAGACGCATTTACTTGCCTTGCAGTGACAGGCTCCGGGCTCAGCCGTGTCGTGAGAGGCAGTCAGAGCCTGGAGGCCGCAAAAGAGGCCCAGTGGAACAAGCGCACCCTGGTCATCCTCTCAAAATGTTCCCAAAGGTTTGGATGGAAGGGAGATCCCCCGGCTGATTGGATGTCCCACTCCTGTGGACGAACCGGGTAGATGGTCCTAGACATGGAGACCCTTGGATATAGAAATCCCATGTTTTCTCTTCTTTCAAAGCAGAATCAGACGAGGAAAGTCGAATTTTTACAGCCGTGGCATGTCAGAAGCAAGGGCATCCTTCAGCTGAATCGTCGCCAACGGCTCACGCCGGAATGCCATGCCACGAGGCATCGTTGGGAATATAGAAAGCAAACTGGGTGGCAGACAGGGGACTCTTGATTCCAGGGGTCAGCAGTGGGCTCCTGTGGAGGATGTACGCCCAGACCAACCTAGGCACGACGGAGGTGACCACCCGACAGCAAAACCCGGATATTCCAGAAGGCTACCCGGAATCCAGCATCACAATGAGTGTGGGTGGATACAACAACAGAAATCATTCCACTCATATGTTGTATATAAATATAAAAATAAAATAAAATTCTCTATTTCCAATTTACCTGTTAAATTCTCCTCGTCCAGTAATAACTCTTTATGACAGAGAATGGAATTAAGGCGCAAGTTTCGATCCAGGCTCGAGTTCGTGACGCCATGCTGTCTCAGCCCTTGGGGTAAGGCTGAGGTAAAGCTCTCCAACGGCATGCAAGGTACAAATGGGAAGCGACTACCCGCTTCGTACTCCTGATGGTTACCAGCGGGAATAATAGGCCCGAGTTCAAGTCAAGAACATGGGGATGCCATGTACAAACAGCGCCGTGTACCACGCGATTCTCCAGGGTAGATTTTCGTGCCAAGGGTAATGGGTAAAATTGGGTTTTGAGGGGTGTGAAAGAACAGTGCTTGTTGACCGGTTGTACGACAAAGTGGCTCTACGTGTGTGCAATTCAACGGAGCACTGAGGTTTGCTGGGTGACGTGAGCTGTGGAGAGAAAGCGGATGGCGAACGGAAGCTTTCTGCCAAAGAAGAGCACCAATTGCCGACCAGAGGGGAATATGCGAGTCCCCTTCCTGCCAGCATTTCTCGCATAGGGATGGGGTACAGAAAAAAGTGACAGAAAACCACTCTCAATCGCATTGCCAGCTGTACTATCAAACAAGTACGAATACGTGGACGTGTGACATGCGTCAGACTTGTATGGAGTGTCCCCAGCCAGGGAACAACTCAGCAGTAATAAATTCGTCTTTCCGTTTCGTCCGGAGTCGGATTGGGAGTTCATGGCCAGGACCAGGGCTGAGGGCAACGAAGGGGGAATCGTACTCCCGTGGTCCTAGTCCTCCTCTTGCCAATCAGCCCCACCAACCAATCACCATCTCAAAAATGTTGGCCAATGCAACCCGTGTAACTAGTAGCACTGATGTGTGGGGATAAAAAGGCATATGACCTCACTCTTGTCTGGGGATCAGCCAATAGTGTTGCGGAATTGAAGAGCCGTATGAAGAGGTTGGAAAGCCCAGACGGATCCCGATTTTTTCCCTTACCCCACGTTTGAGAAAAATCCACACCCTGGCTCGCTTTGGTGCGGCAATGGCACAAGACCTAAGACGAGGAAACGGGACCGGGGCTTGGCCTCTCAGCTCGCCAAATATTGCACTCACTCACTCACATTACCTTATACGTCAGGCGAAAGCGTCGGCATGCGAAAGATCCTAGCCGCAATATACTTGGGAGGAATATTTCAGCTTTGCTCTGCAAAATGACCGCATGCACCGTATTTGGAATATCTCTCTCAGCTTCTGACTACCCCACTTCTCGCTTGGACTTTCATGCTTTTTGCTCCCCCCTGGTGTAGTTTTTTTTCTTTTTCTTTTCTTTTGTTTTTTGAGCTTCCCCTTGTGACAACCTTTGACTTTTTTATTCGCCTCGCCCTCTCTTCCCTGAGCTGATCCTCGGCCCGGTCATCGGCATGATCTAGGATTCGCTAGACTTGACGCAAGGCACCTGCAGGGGAATAGAGAACAAGCAGGAACGCTTGCTTAATGCTAGATGCCTGATATTTGGTGCTTGGAATGGAGTACTGTGCCTAATTTCAAATCCCATCCCATGTTTGATCATCCAATAACCACCTGAAATGGATCCCTGTAGGATACCAGAAATATCCCTTTTCTTGTTTCCTTTTTGCCCATGTGCAAGCCATGTGTCGTGTATGTTCCCAACGCCCCTGTGTGGAGCATCTAGGTTACCGGCAGAGGGGGCGAGAACGATGAGCAGGATGAAGCTATTTCGGCCCCCAATGCACCCCTGGTCTGATCTTCCGATCAGGAGAAGAAAAACCACAAATAGCCAATATACTAGACTCCATGACAGTTATGAAATATGCAAGGTACCTGGATGGCAAAGTGAGTGGAACCCACAAGGTCGGATGGGCCCAAGGGGGCGAGACCCGGCCCATGGTGATCCCGAGTGCCGCATCTTACTGCTTGACTTGACTACTCCATACGACCGACCATACAACTCATCAGGAGGCAAGTATGCAACTCGTCACCATGATGACTCTGACCCTAACATGGGACGGCACCGGCTGTTTTGTCTTGTGACTCCGCCTCCTCCCTCTAGCCGGGGTATCTTTTTGTTTCGTTTCTCTTTTCTTTCTCTCATCACACACATCACGTCGCACTTTGCAATCTGTATTCGCATCTCGGCCCAACTCAGTCCAATCTGCTACAACCACACTCGTTTTCATATTCATCTTGAGGTTTTCATATCAGCGTCATGCCCTTCGTCTCGCTCTGGGGACTCTATACACAATGGTGCACTCCCCCCCCCTTGGCCCCTCTGCTTCCTCGGAACCGGATTTAGCGTGGCGCCGGTCAACCAAACTGCCGACGGTGCGCGGGACTCAGAGGTTGGTTCCGCGCCATCAATGGGCGTGTCCGTTTTCCACACAACGACGGGGGTAAAAAGGCCGGGACTAACAACATCCCCTGTGAGAAAATACCTTTGCCTCGCCTAGTGAACCGCCGCCGCCATGGCGGCTCACTAAGGAGATAATCTCATCTGGCCCCGGAACCGGGGAGCCAGCGATCCGTCCCGTGGGAACCGGCTTACTTGTCAATCGATGCGCCAAGTTTTTGCTCCTCTCCGATAGAGCTATCACCGTCCATGCGCCTGACGCCGGCGATGCAGCGGTGGCAGCTCAGTGATCATTTGCTGGTCAGGGCTGCAATGCCTGCTCCGGGGAAGCAGAGGCGAGACGTCGGGATCGAGGCGCGCAAAGTGATTGGCAGGCGCCGAGACGCCAGGCGCTGTGCCACCCGCCGCCGTCGCCTGTCGTCCGGTGAAGTTGACGGTGCGATTACGTCTTTGAGGTGAGAGAAGAAGGGAGGAAATTGTACGTACCAAACCACTTACAACAAGACTCTGGCTCTCACCACGCGCTATGCTGCACAAGCCATCCCATAGATAATTAATCAGCTTCCGACTGTCAACCCCAAGTGCGTTGAAGCAACCTGAACCAGACCAAGACATAATGCATCCAATAGCGCTAAGCGAGCACATGCAACCCCCGCCAAGACCTGCCGTTCCAGGGTTCCGTCACCACAACATCGCAAGTCAAACAGCCTACGTATGCGGAGAGAACAGCGCGAAAGCCTTTTTGAGAGAATCATGCTGTGCGTCTGCTGACAGCACTGCCATGTACACCAACTTTCGCTTCACGGAGTCGCATGTATGTGCCGCTTAGCTGGACCGGAATAGCGTTCAGCAGGGTCCATCAAGTGCCCTCAGCTCTCCCGTACCGAGCGCCGGCCGCGGCGGTCCTACGCATGTCCCATTATATTCTAGAGTCTGATAGATTCCCCCGTAGACGATATTGGGGAACTCAGCCAGCCAGTCACCAGTTAGTTGCGCCGCTAGGTTCGGTGCCAGAGCCAGAGACTTGGGGCGCTCTCAATGAGCGTCATGACCAGCCTGAGGCCCAGGCACACGGGTGCGATGCCGCTATCTGGCCAATGCGCTCCCATGACCCTGGGCCCGGTGTCCCCATCCCCCCCCTTCCCCTCCCAAGCCCAGACCAAGGGACGGACGGGACCACCCCCACTAGAGCTTAATGCCTATGTGCCAAGTTATGTGCCGAGCCCGCAGAGAGCAGCTTTTTGCCCACCTTGCTATGGCGATCTCAAGCCTACTTTGGATGCTGGTGCCCTGCTGCGGCGCGCTACCCGACCACAAGGGTCACGCCCTCCCTCAGGCTCTCGTTCCCCCACGAAGGGTAAACGAGCCTTAGCTTCCTCAATCTTTTTTTTTTTTTTTTTTTTTGGCACCAACTAGGTGGCCCTGTGATGGTTTAACCCGCAACTCCCATATCCACATCGGTCCGAGGCGAGGGAAGCGCTGGACGCGGAACCAGCGGGACGGGTCTAATACGGAGGTGCCAGGATGAAGAGGGGCGTGGTATATTAATGGAATTTTTTGGTTACTTTTCTTTTCTTTCTAGCGACGTCTGATGAGCGTTTTTGATGGGCAAAAGGAGGCGTGAAACATGGCTCGTTAGGGTGAGAGACATCGACCTTGGTAAAACCGGGCCGGGTGTGTGCGACAACGGTTTGGCGGCCTACGCCAGGGAATCTTCCCGAATGGATGGGAGAGCAACTGCTTTGGTCTGGTGCCTATTATTGGGGGGAAGATGGGGGTATGCTCACGACTACAGGGCCTTTACGTACACAGGGCTTCATCTTGGTACTTCGTATTATTATTGAAAATGGGGCGTGGTTATTTCTCTGCTCTCAGGGAGGACGGGGAGGCGGCCTCACCATTGACCCCCCTCCTCCCCGTCAAACGGAGCTGTGCGTGCATTTGGTATCGTGCAGGTTGCAGCATAGTGGCATAATAGCACGTATGAATTGGCGTATTTTTGAGGTAATGAGAATGTAATGTGAAATCTGATAAACACGGGAGCTTAGTTGTGCAACGTGGGCTATCTATGCTATCCCACTTTATCCAACCCTCACATTACACCCCTTCCCACTGTCGGGGCCCCCATGTCCGTCCATTATGAACCAACCAAGCCTCTAGGCTGATCTAGAGCATCACAGGGCGTTACCTTGCCTCACTTTCCCATCTTTGGCCATGCCTCGCCAGACTGTGACCCCCCCCCCCCCGTATCTACTGGCCCCCTTGTTTGCTTCCCAGACTGCTGGAAAACTTACAAGGGACCCAAGAGCGAGATTCCTGCGATCCGCATTCAGGTCTTCCATGGTCGGATACCCTATGTAACCCTATGGGATGCATTACCAGCTGCACGGATTTGGCCCCGGGGCTTGGGGCGTTTTGCTGCCCCCCCTCTCCTCCAGAGTTCGGATACCACCCACCCACACAAAGGCTTCTCTGGTTGTTGTCTCCCAACCGTAGCGCATTTTTGTGTCGCATTGTGCCTTGCAGCCCAACGTCACCCTCTGGGGGTTATTGGAGCGGGGTGCCGGCCAGCCGGTCCCCGGAGGTCTCAGTTCAGGCATTCCGCCGTGGTTGTGAGTCGTCATCATCAATGTCTGAGAGCAACCGCAGGATCGAGGCAAGGGATAAAAGATGCATGATGTAGTTAGATGTGTGTGGGATGGGAGAGGGGCCGTGAACGACGATCGTCCTGCGTCGTCGGGCGTGCTGTTGGCGGTGCAAGAGCGCAAGTTCGCTGCCATGCAGCCAAGCGACCTGTGGCACTGCGGCTTGCATTGATCTAACGCGGGCTATTTTTTTTCTCTTTTTTGTTTCTTAGCGGGAACAGTTTTTCTTAGTTGGTAATATTGGCATAGGGTAGGCAAGTCACTTACCGAGGACTTAGGGACACCATCATGCAGCAGTAGCTTTAGCTATTGGATGCTGGCATTTTTCCTTGGTTGGTCAGCTGTCCCGCCTGTGATGTGATGTAACACATTGCAAAACTTACCCACACTCGCGTGCCGTGGTTGTCGCCAGTAATTCGCATCATGACAACGAGTGCTGCAAACCATTACCGGGCACGAGTGGAACCCGATCCAGCAGTGCTTGTCTAGCTACTGATGTGGATTGACTCAGTGACGGTTGCATGGTTATGTCTCAGTCCTCTAATCTCCTTCCCCAGGACTGGATCCTGACTCCCGCAATGACTCTCGAACTGTTGCTCTCCAATGCACCTGTGACTGATTATCACCTGGTGCCGTTATCTCGGCATGTTTAGACTCGTGATTAGACCCACGTCTATGTACGTGTGTAAGTCGGTTTGGCCGTCGCCAACTGCTGGCGTACGTCTCAACCTGAATCCCTCTATTCCCTGGCCCCGTGATTATCGATCAGTCATTTTTTACTCTCCGTCAGACACAGAGCCAATGCACCGCAAATCAGACCCTCGTCACTTCCTTGGCACCCACCATATCATTTGCCCGCCTTAGGCGCGACCTACCCCGTCACCACCACATCTTCCTCTGGTTTAGGTTCATTCGCAACCCGGTTTCATTGGGCCTCTATGCCCCCCTCCCAGTCGTGCGAGAGCGTCATCAGAGTCGAACCGCCGCTTTTTAGGGACTGTTGCAACCCATGATCTTCTCTCCCCCACCCCGACCGGCCCGCCGCAGAGATTTCCTAAGATGAGATCCGGCACTGTCGGAATTACTCGTCGCATTTGCCAAGCCGGGGTGTCGCTCAGCTCAAGGCAATGATGACAACAAACTGAAGTTGAGGCTGAAATTTCTGGCATAGCCGAGAGCCCTGTTTCCGAATTTGACTTTACCTGCCTATTTCCGGAACCTGGTCCCTGTTGATCCTCGTGCGAGGAGAATTATTTGGCAATCAAATTATTCCCCATGTCGTTTTTTATTCCATGATCCAAGCGCTATCATCACACATACCCTCCATACCGTGTCTCTAGATGCTGGAGCAGAGCAATGAGAGTTGTTTGCGTGTGTCACACCACTGCGAGTGGGAATACAAATGAAATGACGGACACATGGATAACTGTGCCGTTGCTTTTTTTTTTTTGGCCTCGGCCGTTTTCTTTTTTAGTTTTCTGTGCTTTCTCCTGTGTCTTGGCCCCTCATTTTCCGTTAACAGTCAAAACTTCTTTTTTCCATTTTCCTTTTCTTTTTTTGTTTTATTTTTTTCCCCTTGGTGTGTGTCAGTTGCCGCGTTTCTGGTACCTAGGAGCGGGGGAGCGGGAGAGCGGGAACTAGACGCCCCCCTTTGCCCGGCTGGAGCGCGGCTCTGATAGGCGTAGCAGTCCAGAAATGCGGCCACCAAGCCACCAGGTCATTGGCGCGCGTGTTGGTTGGATTCTTGAGGATTCAGCGACAGCCATGATGTTTCTGGGCTTACAATATCTTGTTGGCCAATACGCGGCATCTCGCCCGATTTGTATTCAAAACAGGAGAAGAGTCGCTAGCGCGGAGCCAGTTTATGAGACTTATGCTTGTTGTGCCGCATCGTGATGCACTATCCTCCCTTTCGATGATCCGGCGATCCTGCGGTCAGTTACCAAAGAAGAGGTCCGATGCGGCAGGTTTGGTGACACATGGTCGCCACCGCTAATCTTAATATGAAGAGGGGAAGCCGGTAGGAACTTGCGCCGGCGCGTCAGAGAAAAATAAAGTGTGGAGAATTTGTCTGTCTATCAATAACTTACTCCAGCTATCATGTCTGGCTGCATCTATTGTCTCTGCCGTTGCGGTGCTCCCAATGGTTGGCCCCTTCAATGAACGTGTTCTGGGGCTAGATGCAACATAACTGGACCCGTGGGGCGGATTGGTCGCTCCGGACATGGTTCGGAGAATACTGGCGTTGAGTCGAATGCAATTGTGTCCAGAATAGGATTGACCGAGTTGTTCGAACAGCAAATATCATGTGCGGTGCCTTGGAAACAGGACCGAGGCCTAATGCCTGGTCTGGGCCGTGTTGTGATCTCCCAAGGTGCGTCTTAGTCTCACGGGATATTGAAATGGTCCGATGAAGCGACGGTTTTTATTTTTTATTTTTTCACTGAGACGGGACGTATGCACTTTGGATGTTAGATTAGCAATGTACTATTAGTTTTAGGGGATGAACGGTGACTATGAGCCTGTTGTCTCCATATTTCCGCGTTTTGTGGGCTATGAAATGACAGCATAGCTGGGGCAGGTCGCTTGCAGTAGTTAGCCGCCTGCTCATGCGTATCACGAGGACGTGGTATCAACCAAGACAGACAACCAACGGTCCATCATCCATGGACGGCGGCGCGCAAACGCAAGCTAGCTAGAAGAAAAAAAGAACCGGGCAAGTGGGCTGCAGAGTCCGAGCGCACAGATACCGATACAGCAGTTGCTGACTCCGATAATGCAATGTAAAGTATTACGGACATTCACCGGCACCATGCTGAAAGAGAGACATGCATTACATGGCATAGATGGGGCCAGAGACATGCGACGGGGGCGAACAATGGCTTGTGTCCTATGAGAAGCTGCGTTTATGGGATTCCAAACCCTAGGAGGCTCTAAATCTAAGTCATTGACCTCACTTTTGTGCAACGAAGCGTGGTGTTGGAGTCAGCTATTGGGTGTATGCAGCTGGGCCACAAGCCGCCCCCTCCACGACATGCTGCTACTGCAGCTTGAGCTGCCAAAATAACAGTGCACCCCTCCACTAAGGGATTCTTGGTGGGATACAGAGGTATAATAATAAAAAAAACGAAAAAGAAAAGAAAAAGAAGCCCCGATACTTTGATTCAGTCCAGGTACCGGAAGGACCAGATCGCTAAGCCATGGCACTAATCAGCACACAGACCTCGCGCACACATTTTGACACTTGACGACAGCTGCGCAAGCGCGGAAACAATGCAGCTCGACGCAACACAACGTAGTCGCAGGCGCCACGATACTTGGACTTGGACTTGCACACGCACACCACACACCACATACATCGATCTGATGAAGTTAGGCGCAACACCAGACTACTGTACGATGTTCCGACTATAGTTACCTTATGGAGCGGGCGGATAGCAGATGTGATAGATTCGATTCAGGAACGGCCGGGAATGGCACATGCCGCGTCTCCTCGAGCACCCACCCGACGCTACGCGCAAGAGATAATCAACAAACGGGATGCTTGGCTACATGGCGCCAGCGCCAGAACCAGCCGACGCCTCCATCACCATGCCGCTCCGCGCCTTTTCCCTTGTGGTCTTGCAGTCAGATCTCAACTTGACATCATCTGCTCCGGGTCCCCGACCATCACGACCACCACCATCACTATCACTACCACCACCCTTCAGCACGCATGTACCTTTGGTAGCTCGGCATCCCGTGCCTATCAAAGAAGACTCCGGGGCCTGGCCCATGCCATGTCTGTTATGACTTCCTGTGGCTGTTAATGGTGGTGGTTTCGCGGATAGGTGCCGGATGCACCCTCCCCTCATCTCCGTCTAGATCTGTCACCAAAGCCTCACCCCGCCACACCCTCCCTCCTCCACACTCCAACATGTTTTTGTGCTGCTTCAGCCCTCCCCTCCATCATCCACATTCATGTCATCTCTTTGCGCTTTCCCCCCTCCCCCGGACCACCCTCGTCATGTCCGCCTCCCATGGGAGAACATGCCCTTCCCGAACGGAACAGCTCCCGGAGACGCCATCCCCACTCCTCGCCCGCTCCGATCCTAACTCATTGAAACCGACGCATCTCACCCACATGGCTTCGTGAGCAATGAATTACCCTTCTTGGACGCCATAGACGTGGTTTGAGGCCCTCTAAGGCATGTCTTTCATCCATGACATGTTTCCATGCTCTACTCCCCTGAGGCCTTACCCCTCCCCTGTCCCTGTCCACACTTCCCTGGTCGAGAAGCCAGACCGCGTGTATATACACATTCGCACGCGCTCTCGCATGGTGTCAGTGTGTCGGCCGTCATCCTCCCGTCATATCTCAGTTTAGGAACCGTGCTGGGATATTCTAAACAAACCCTCCCAGGCGGGGGTTGCATTGGCGGTCGGTCCCAAGACATCGGCCGTGGCCTGCTCTGCAGCGCACTGCAGTACCGCGCGACTTGCGACGCTGCCGATCCTGATGCTTGACCTAGGCGCTGGACATCGAGAGAGAGCTGACGAACCGGGTACCGGGGCGTGCCACCATCACTGTTGTCACCACCACATCTCAGCCACGAGTGCAACCTCGAGCACCCCTCCCCAACAAGACCGAAGAATCCAAAGCAAGCAGGACCGAGATCACGGCACCCAAGGAAGTTCCGCGATAGGATAGTCAGATCTCCCAGCTCCCAGTACCGTGGTAACAGCAGAGTGGTTCAGGCACCATCGTTGTTCAAATTCCTTCATACGGGGAGTGAATGTTTGACTTGCCGTTCTGCAGTGAAGCTGGACACCCCTCCCAAAACACCCTGTGCGATCAGCACCCTGTCTCTATTGTTTCCTCTCGCTGCTCTTGCCTCAAAAGATCATGTTGCAATACGAGCGCTCGATCCATCACCATTTGACAGGGCCCTCCGAGGCCCCTACACTCAGATCCGCTCCAGACCCCAAGAGTTGTAATCGATTTTGTGAGATGCGACCGGCGAAAAGCCTCATGGGGCATTGGAGGGGGGCAAACTTTGATAGTCTAAGGCCAGCATTGTAAAGAGGGTCCGAAAAGCGTCGGCCGCGGGCAGAACCACCGTTTGTCCAGATACGAGCAGAGATTGACCGTTTTGCTGTAAAACAGAGCGGCGTGGCGGAATCCAAGGGGCTCTCGCCATGTCTCTCGGGGCCCAGAACTGGTTTCACGCAGGCTCAGTCAGCCACGAACAGTTCATCGGCACACATTCGAGACCTATCCACCCGGTCGGCCCTGAGCTGACGGATAGTCAAGATCGTTGATTCATGTCACTCACAATGTGCTGTGGCGCTGTGGCGTGGCGGATGGCAGCCGTTCTATTCCTGACGTTTGGATCAAGTTGAACTGGGTGCAAGTGCTCTTGTTTGGCAAACCAGGGTCGGGAGCAGGTGTTGGGGTTACATCGCGCGAGAGGATCATCCTCGATGCAGGCAAATCGTCTTCGTCATTTCTCCCCTGCGTCGCTGCGAGTACCACCCATGTCCGCTGAGATTCAGCTTCCCAAGATATCTCCTCTTGTCTCTTGTAACGTCCCGTTACGTCGATTTCCACAACCCCTGACCATCCTCCGCAATCTCGACCACCGATCAAACCTCCCCTACACCATGGATGCTGGTCCATCTCGCCGTCATCCCGTGTCTTCGCCTTGCCTTCAGAGATGTCTTCTCATCCACTCGTTGCCCTCCTTTTCGAGGAATTTCAGGGCAACCCAGAGGTGCCTAACTCCCTCAAGCCCTGATATCCACCGGCTAGAGGCCAAGGGAAACAACAGGGCAAGACGACAACGGTAATGGCGATCCATCCAAGAGGATTTGAGGGTCTGGGGAGATCCAATGACAGCCAGCGCCTTGCCTGTCAACATCGGCTCGTCCCGTTCGTCGTTCGCAAACTCTTCCATTTGCGGTTATCGGCTCGAATGCTTCTTCTGGGGTCTTGACCCCAGCAGCAGCACGAGGCCGCCAGGGGGGCCGACTGTTTTCGGGACTGGGGACAATCCCCTGTTCGTTTTTTTCTTCTTCCGGCGATTGGGCGTAGAAAATGCGATGCATCGAACTTTATGGGCCTTCGATCATGCTTGCTTTCTGTAGCTGCCATCGATCGGGTTTCTATCTGCCCCTCAGGCCCACGATAACCCCTTGACAGCCTCTGTGCCCCTCTCCCACATGGACATTTGACTCTGTCATCCGCCCTGAACCGTGGAGACTTGTTATGATGATTGCCTGTGGAGACCAGAATGAAGGAACATCGTGGCAGACTTAAAATGTGAAATTCAGGTCAAGTGGAGAATTTGGACGTTTGAGGTATGATTTAATTACGTGCAGCCCGAAGCGCAAAGAGGTGTCTGTCACTTTTCAAAGTTAACCCTGGAGTTTTTGTCTATATTTGGGGTCCAGAGCAGTCGTTCAAGGCAACGTCAAGGCGCTCATCCCATGTGCTGCGTATCATCCCCCACGGTTCAGCACCGTCCCGATGCGGCGTAGAGAGTTCTTCGCCGCCCAGGCGCATCGCGCAAGTGATTATCCAGGGGGTTGATTAATATTCTCAACACGTCGCATTGCTCCTCCATGACCCTCCATGACCCTCCATTGACCCTCCATTAACCCTCCATTGACCGCCTTGACGCACAAACACGGTCGGAGATCGCCTTGCTGCGGTGCTCAAGTGGGCAGCGTGGGACTCAATCCGGCGGGCTGCGAGGGTTCGGACTCAGGCGCAGGCTGAATGATGGAGCAATGCGCCTCAGCTGGAGGATCTAGAGTTTGTGTGCGATACTAACGCCGTGCTCTACAAGGGCCCTCGTTCCGGTACTTTTTCAACAAACGGGTCCGGGAGCCCAATCTTCTGAATTGGAATGCCCTTGTTGGGATTTTTTTTTTTTTTTTGCTCTTCGCTCCATCATTACCTCCCCAGCCAGGAAAAAATTTTATGACTGGGCGTAAATGGACGAATCCTCGTTTAGGCCTGCTGGGGATGGGGTGTACGTCGGGTTACACCTTGAGGTGCGTTGATTGAGCACGGAGGAGAAAAGATCTCGTCCATGGAATCCGTAACCGCCAACGCTTTGTTTGGGTGAGTCTGGATTGTTACCTACATGGGGTTTTGTTCCGAATTTGAACACTGACAGGGGTATCATGTCCTTGTTTCGTCTCGTCTCTTTTTTCCCAATTGCTTTCAGCCCAGGAACAAGGCCAACGAGGTGCGGAATTAATACGGCGAAGCGGCTATCTCTTCTCTCTTCCGGCAGACCGGAAGTAATGGGACGTGCCCGATTCCCGTGTCCTGAATGACCGCTTTGGCATCGAAACCCTAGATGTTAACGGATTTGGTCCTCCTGTATGCTTTGTCTAGGGTAATACGGCGGGAGAGATCGGAAGGGATCCATATGTCATCCCATCTGTAGCCTGATTCCCCGGTTGATTTTCGTCTGGGGAACGTCAGTTAAGTTCCAGGTTGTATGGTATCAATGAACTTAATAATTGATTTATAATTCGTACCTGATATCACACGAACCATTATTAGCTTTACGGCGTGCCAAAGTCGCGTGTTGTTCACTGGTGAATGTGTTGGTGAAAGTCTGTTACAGTGAAGTCTCGCGACACTCATGTACAATGATTCTGGTATAATTTATTTTGGACATTTTTTGATACAAAAAGAAAGCAGAAGAGTCTATATAGTGGAATATTGAGCCTCAATGGCTTCTAGTCGCGGAGATGCATTATTTGTTAGACGTTCCTCTGATGTCTCGGATTTCGTGATTGTGTTGCGCACATGTATAGGGTAGCTGGATCATGCAGATAATCTCTTACCACGGGTTTTGTCATGCAAGATCCTGCATGTGAATGGTCGGTGGCACGTGTAATATGATCTAGTTGAGTTGTTTTTGTTTTTTGGTCGGTAAATCAAAGTTGTCTCATTTTGAATTGTGTGTGATTTAGTGAGGTTCAAGGAACGCGTTTTTTTTTTCCTGCCTGTCTGACACAGCAGTTTAGGCGAGAAACTGATAATTCAGACATATGCTGAAGATGTTTTCTTCAAGGGTTTGGAGAATCCAATGATCATATCCCTTGCGTATATTTGGGACCACGTGCAAAGCACGCATGCAGCAGCTTAAACAACACAGCCTTCTAATCCCTTGCATTTGAGTCTTGCGTCGACGATGTCTAACCTTGACAATAGCGCCACGCAATCAAAGATTTGTGGAGTTAGGGTATGTGTGAATACAGGTGAAACAAAAAGTACTCGATCCCAAAGTTACCTAAGGACTATGAGATTCCCATCTTCACACCCAATAACACTGGTGAATGTTTGCTATGATGGATTTTGCCACTGACACTTGTTACAACTGTCATAAACGCGACGCGTTGAAAAATTGGAAAGCGTGAAAAACAAAGATAAGGAGTAAGGGAACACATACATGTGAGTAGACATGAGTGGGCGTAAGGCTTTTAGCGCGACGAGATTGAAGCAGCTCCGCGGCGTCCTCAAATTAGGATATTGGAGTGACATTTCAAAGAACGAGAGAAGATTTAGCCAAGAATAAGTGAGAATACGGGAAGAATGAAGAAGAGTAGGATACAGCCAAGTGATAAACATCCCTAAATTGCTTGATATCAAGGATCTGAGAACTTGCCAACGTGGTCACATGGGTGAAGAATGGCACCAAGAAGCCCAATACCAAATAAAACAAGACAAACAAAAATAAAAAATAAGAAGCTGATTTTGCTTATTTTTCTATGATAATTCTTTCGTATGCCATTTTTTCAGATAATTTGCTCAGTTCCGTCACCAGCGGGTGACGCAGTGTCGAGATTTTGGCAATTAATATTGAGTTAGGGTTTATGGACAGGCGAAAGAATGCCGACCTATTGGCTAGATAGTTAGGAAAAATGGGAAAGAAGGTGAATGTATAGTTCTGTACCTTGAAAATGATATTATATTCACTTTGGAGGGTATGTCTCATAGACATGCGGTTTGAGCGTGTGATAGTCACCATGTGACTTCCAAGGCGAAAACTGGGTTATGATTTTTTGCTCCCAAAAGGTAAGGTGAGACAAGGCTTCCCGGATGATGGCACAATCACTGTAGCAGTGTGGCCATATACACAGGTCGAGCTGCCCTTCGTTGACTGTGCAATTATTTTCTTTCTTTCTTTTTGATTTCAAGACCAAGAAAGAAACAAGAACGCACGACAGAGATAATCATCTTTCAAAATGTGCACCACGATTACTGTCAATTACGACTGCGTCAAGTGTGATAGGCGAGTTGACACGTACACAGACACTGATCGCTGCATATTATACAGAACGCAGGCGTATGGCCTATGCCAGGGGGAAGAGGAGAAGATGGCGACGTACTTTGTGAGCGAGGACGAGTGCGAGGTGTGCGTTGACGAGAGAATAAAGGAAGCCGAAGAGCAGCTGGCTAGAGAGAAGGCTGCTAAGACTAATGGCACGACTGGCAAGTAGACAGGACTGAGAGCTGTAAGGAGAAGAAGCGTGCAAAAGAAGATGATTTGACCAAACTGCGACCGTCTACTCTCTAGAAAAGACTTGAAAATTAGTAACCTGGAAAGTATTAATAATGGCTGCCACATCATCCGTATCGTTTCTGCTGCAAATTTTCTTTTTTTTTATAGCAAAAGTCCGCACCCGTTTACTCTGTCGAGTTGAACGATACAAGAGGGTATTGAGCTCTTGTTCAAGACCTGGGGTTGTCCAATTCATCCACTTGTGCACTATAATATCTGTTAGAATAGCAAGTGATTTTTAGAAGCTCCTTTGATAATCGTATTATTACAAAGACGGCGAACTGTTCAGGTGCGATGAACAATTCGTGTCTATCAAGATGCCAAGTTGTATTGAGGAATGGGTACCGTGCCGTCTATTCACCTTCAAACGCCAACCGCCTGCTATTTCATACATCGTCTATGGTATGCACATTGTATTCGGAAAACACAAACGCCTTCATGCAATCCACCGTGGAAGATGATGCTTGACATTCTCGTACACCAAAAAGGTGACCCACGTCGCGGGCATCACCCTTATTACCCCAGGGACCAAGCCGCGATAGAAGCCCTGTATCCCTTCCTCGGCCAATATCCTCCTTACCACGCCTCGGAAGCCTCGGCCGAATTGCTCGTCTGCCCTGTAGTTTTGCAGGCGGCTTCGCAACACTTGGTACGGGTACGTCACGGCCCCGGCGACCAACTTGGCGACGCTGGACAGCGCAACGGTTGCCTCTGGTGTTATGGGCTCGCTCTCGTCAATGCCCCAGCGCTGGAGTCGCCGGGCGTAGTAACACCGCTTCACCGGCTCGTACACGGTAAACTGCACGGCGCCGTGCGACACGCCGATGAGCGACACGGCGAGGCCCCGGTAGAAGCCGCGCACACCCTCAGTCGCAAGAATGGTGCGCGCGCCGGCCAGCATCGAGGGATAGGCCCCAGCAGCGCCGCGGTCCGAGGACACCATGCGCGTCTTGAGTACCCATATCGGGTTTGTCAGCGCCGTTGTTGAGGCGCCGGCGAGGGCGCTCGCCACAAAGTAGTCACCCGGCGACGGCCGGTGGCGGCCCTGGGACGCAGCGAGGGCGCGCTCGAAGCGGGACTTGAAGAAGAAGAAGCTGCCCCAGCTGGTTGCATTTCCGACCAGGTTCGGCGTCAAGCCGCGGTACAGCGAGGCGAGCGGTTGCGGGTTAGCCGTGAGCGAGCGCAGGAGCGAGACGGTCGTTGGACGGACCTCGGCGGGGTGGGCGCTGCGATAGACTGAGGAAGAAGACAATTGTTAGCCCTTGCAGCCCCGGCGCAGACGGGAGAAAAAAAAAGCCGTTGCGGGCCGCCTACTTTGCATGCGAGTCTTGACAATGTCGAGAGGATGCACCACTAATGTGGCGATGGTGCCGGCGCTGAGGCCGGCGATGGACTCGATGACCGCGGGGGAGAGACCCGCATGGTTGGATTCGGGCATAAAGAGGAGGGAGCACAGAGGGCGCTGCGGCTCCAGTCACATTGTGCGAGCGGAAGCAGACAGTAGAAAGACCCGTTGGACAAACGAGGTTTATAAGTCCCAAGTTGAAGTCGGACGCGGGCAATTTTTTAGCGGAGCTCCGGCAAGCAAGCAGGTTGCAAAATAATCGGCATTAGGTGCAGGCTGACTAAATAAGGCATGCATGCAGTCAAGTCAATATTTAAAGAAGGGAGTAGAATAATAATAGATGGACAGGGAAGATACAAAACTTAATCCTTAAAAAAAAAGAGGAATCATTTATAAATAATTAAACATAATAATAATAATCTTTAAATAAATAGCTTTGGGCGTATGCTTTTTTTTCTTTCTTTTTTCCCCTTAGATTCCTTTTATAGTAGCAACAGTAATGGAAAGCTAGGTTGTATGGTGTGCCAAAATTTATGTCAACCATCGCCAACATGTCGTTTATTTTGCGACTCACCTGGCAAGCTAGCCCGAGCTTCCGGACCGACGTCACTAAAAGAGGCCCGGCCTGTTGCCGCTGATGGCCGAGAAAAAAAAGTCGGCGTGGCATGGCCGACTTCGGGACCAAGCACCGAACTAGACTGGGGAAACGTGCGTGCTTGAAGAATTAATAAGAGTGGCTTTCTTGGTCATTTAGACATGACAATTTTTGTGTTTGCGTGATGATACAAGTTGGTTCGTTCCAGTACAATCAACCCCTCCCTAGCACACGTCGGATTCCCGGCCATTATTACCACATGATATCCCAACGCCATAAATGCTGGTGGTGCTGCCTCATCTCAAATCCTGCTCTCATTTCGAATAATGTACAATAGATGATCTGGTTGGCGCCTCCATGTTTAGGAGAGGGGGGAGAGGAGGCTGGACACGCACGGGTTAGTGAATATGTCTCAAGGCCGGGTTGGCTTTGCGAAAGGGGCATCATACCGGATGACCGAAGGTCGGGGGTCGCTGCGGGTGTAGCCTAGTGGACGGTTAGTTTTGATGGGCCGATGCGATGTTATCGTGATTCGATTCGTACCAAGGTAGAGGATCAGAGGAAGGTAGCCACTGTGGGGATAAGTCAGCGATATGTGTTGAGAGAGAGAGAGAGCAGTTCCGGAGCATGGACGTACTAGTGAATGGCAACGCGGGAGATGTCGATGAGCTTAACAATGCGCTCCTGCATGCGGCATCAGCAACCAAAAACTCGGCGTGTTGAATTCTCGATTAGGTGGAACTTTGCGCACCTTGGATTCCTCGGAGAGGGCAAACATCTTGGCTGTCGGTGCGGGGAAATGGAATTGGTCGAGGCGTGAGGACCGAATTAAATGAGGGACCGGCGAGAACAATCTCAATGGCGTTGGCGATGGCAGTCACAAGAGCTGTTGGTGCGCGGCGTTGTTCAAACGTCTCCAAAAATTTCGCCTTGAGACGAACGGACCATGGAAAAAGTCGTCCCGGCCGAGCATGCACGAGCGCCCAGCTCGCTCCTCGGATCAATCCCGGCAAAACCAAGCACCTCATGAAAGCAAGCCGCCATGCCAACCTCTCGAAGCCAAAATTTCTGGGATAAGCTGCCACGGCGAAACGAAAGCTCTACAAGTTTCCCATTCTTTGCGCTCGACGAACGGGAGCCTTTGCGATTCTGACGGTAGCGCCTGAATCCCGACGATCGAAACGTAGAGCCGATTTTGTTTTGTTATTTTTCGGCTTCTTCCTCCCACGCAACACCGGCATCATGGCGCAAAACAGGCACTGGTGAGCGAGCTCTCGCCCAAGAGGCACACCATCGTCATGGCATAGGCTAACACATATGGCAGGGAGCAAGATAAGGAGGCGACCGTCTACATCGGAAACATTGACGAGCGCGCAACGTCGGCCATGGTGTACGAGATCATGCTCCAAATGGGCCCTATACACAACATCCACATGCCGCGCGACCGCGTCACTCAGACGCACCAGGGCTTCGGCTTCGTCGAGTTTCGCACGCCCACGGACGCCGAGTATGCGGCCAACGTCATGAACGGTGTCAAGCTGTACGGAAAGTCGCTGCGCGTCAACAAGGCCAGCGCCGACAAGCAAAAGGCTGCCGAGGTCGGTGCTGAGCTCTTCATCGGCAACCTCGACGCCATGGTCGACGAGAAGATCCTTTACGACACCTTCAGTCGTTTTGGCCCTCTGCTCAGCCTGCCCAAGGTTGCGCGCGAGGAGAGCGGCGCGAGCAAGGGATTCGGCTTCGTGAGCTTTGGCGACTTTGAGAGCAGCGACGCCGCAATTGCCAACCTGCACGGCCAGTACATTCTCAGCAAGGAGGTTTCGGTGCAGTATGCTTTCAAGAAGGACGGTCGCGGTGAGCGCCACGGTGATGAGGCTGAACGATCGCTGGCCGCTGAGGCCAAGAAGAGAAATATTGTCCCCGAAGCGCAGCCTGTGCCCCAGGCTTTCCTACAACCACCTCCTGCTGCCTCTGCGCCCCCCCCCGCCGGTTTCGATCCATCAGCCATGGGAATTCCTATGGGTGCGCCTCAGCAAGGCCTGCCCACTGGCTTTGCGCCCCCCCCACGCGGTCCGCCTTCGTACAGTGCCGGAGTCCCTCCCCCAGGAGGAGCAGGCCGGACAACAAACCCTCTCCCTCCCGCGCCGTCTGGCCTGCCAGCAAGGCCTCCCCAGTCCCAAGGCGGATTCAACAACCCAGCGGACTTTCACCCAGGAAGCTTCCGGCCGCCTTCTGGTGCGGCGCCACCCCCAGGCTTTCCTGCTGCCCCTCCACCCGGATTTCCCACTCCTCCTCCAGGTGCTTCTGGCACTCCTGCTCCCTCAGGCTTCATGCCACCGCCTGGCTTCCAGCCTCCCCCAGGCTTCCCACGTCGGTGAACACGCTCGCCCTCGTAATCGGTGCCATTCACATCATCCAAGGTTTATAGCGATGCCGAGATTGTCAATGCTCACAAGACTCAACCGAGTCACCAGCTAAGATTTTTTTTAAAAAAGAACTTTAAACAGGCCCTTTGTGTTGGACCAACGAAAGCGATTCACATCGCATACTTTCTAATTAAGCTCCCTCCCCCAAGAAACAATGAGACCACTACATGAAGACGCGGTCAGGTATCGTACAGCTCTCATATATCCCAAGTCTCTGGTATACAAAACGTCAACTGTTCCCTATTTTTTTGTGTGGCAAAACCATGCCTCAACGCCGGGTTCGCAATAGCACACCCCTTTTTCATCAACGCCCAGAAAATGCCTCCATCGCCTCCCTCGTCGCCTTGTCCCACTCCCGCGCTGCCTCTTCATGTTGGCCCTGGACTTCGTATGACTGCGCCAGCATCCCGTCCGCGACACTCTGCCATAACATGTTGCCGCTGCGTTGCGCTTGCTTGGCCGCCGCCATGGCGCTTTTAAGAGCCTGCTCGCCTATTACATTCTCAAACAGCCGGCTTCTCATAATTGCTAACGTAACAGCGGCACCTAGTACATTGTTAGTGGACCTGGAACCAGCCATTGCAGCCTGGATGTGCTGTTTCTGGTGGTTGAGCTGCTGTGGAGGGTCCGTAACCAAGGCAGCCATGACGTTGTGCCACGCAGTGCGCAGATCGACGTTGGGATGGGACGAGCATAGAGGTTGGAGCTGCTCAATCAAGTCAAGCGTCTCTGGGTCATCTCGCTGGGAACTGTGCTGCATAATCCAGAGTCGGTTAAGTGCTGCAAGAAGGGCCATCTCCCTGTTTGCTGCCTTGATGCCTGTGCCGCGCTGCGAGAGACTGAAAGACGGACTTTGGAAAATTGACAGGGCGGTTTGGAGGTCTCCTGTACCTTGGTGGTACACGCCAGATAGATAAGTGGAGAGCAACCGTAGGATGCTCTGCGTAGATGGTGTAATAAGAGTCTCCAGCTTTACAACGAATTGTTTCACCGTGCCCCATTGACAGTGACTTGCAGCGAGAAGGCCAAGTAGAATATTGAGATAGGCTTGTGTTTCCATCCGCCATTCGCGCTGCCTGACAGCTTCTTGCAAAGACACGGACGCTCCGTAGGGGATCCCCAGGGTTGTTTCATCCCCTGGGCGACGTCAGTATTATTCATGATAGAGCATGAGCGATTTATGACTTACATGTGTCAAGAATTTTGATACCCTCACGCCAATACTCGACTGATCTGCGCCCGCTCGAAGTTCTGTGCAGGTTGGTTAAACCGCTAAGTGTAAATCTTGGATTTGTTAGTTTCGTGCTTCATCGGAACAAAACGGACAACTCACACTAGCGATGTCAGCTCCATCTTGGTCATAAATGACAAGACTAAAAAATCAACTGGTGAGTTCATGTCTCCTCCCCGGATGATGGCTGCCGTATCGGCACTAATAGTCTGCGCCGTGGATGGCTGCTTCCGAACTGGGATGAGAAAATCAGCCTTGACGTTGTGCCAATCATTGCACTCGTCGAGCTTCTTTTGTAGTAGACGTAACTTCTGCGATGTGATATCGGGGCTTTGATAATTAATGCTAGAGGCCAGGTCAAGCAGAAGGGTCAGCATGTCGAGCTGGATGATTTGAACTGAAGGATCAAACTGGAACTTGCTCGCTTGTGCGATGCAAGTCTGAACCTTTTCCATGTTGCCGTCCTTTGAAGCCTTGAGCAGTATAAGCCCCTCAAGAATTGAAGCGAACGCGCTGATGGCATTGTCATTGCGCGCATTAGCAATGGACTGGATGGATCGGATATTGTCGAGAGCACTGGCGTCTGCTGTCTGCCCAACTTCCATGTGGAATGTGGCTTTCAGGAGCTTGAACGCGTAGAGCCAGTGAACATGCTTGAAACTAGAGATTTCTTAGCTTCCGATGTTTCCATATATATGTTGGGAATACTTACGCTTCGCAGTCCGATATATGGCGATCGACCGCATTCAGAGCAGCCTTGTGGCTTCGTTGGAACAGCACCTTTAGCATAATGTATTGCATGCAATATTTTAAATCAAATAGGCGGTGCTGTGGATATGGTTAATGATTGTCCTGAGCACATTATAGCGATTGTACTTGCCTTATCACATAGCGTAATCCCCTTGGTGAGTGCCGTCTCTGCTTCCATTAGATTTTCCGTCTCTTCGAGCATTATGGTGGCATATCTTAGTCGTAACCTGGCCTCTTGGCGTGGAGCTAAGCGGTTGTTCTGCAGGGTCGCTTCTAAACAAGCTAATCCTGTGGTGATCATGTTTTGGTATTCATCTACACGGGCGAGGTCCAGTGACATGGCGACATCGTGCACCGATGACCGGGCTTTCTCGAAGCATTCCTCTGCTACAGCTACCATGATTTGAACAGTGTCAACCGGTCGGGCTTTTGGGGTGATTGCAGGAGACTTCTTGGTGAGGCTGGGAGACCGGGCCGTGAGAGCAGGAGAATTGGTGACGGAGGAATGAGGGCTGGGCTTGATTCGAGGGGTAGCAGCGCCTGTCTTTTGCGCTGGCTGAGATTGAGGCAGTGATAGCGGCTGCGGCTGCGGTGTTTTGCTCAACATGATATCCATCGGCTTCACTGAAATGGTGTCCATAGGTTTAACGGTGATGTTATCTAGTTGCGCCGGATTGATGGTCTCAGGTGTGGGCGGGGCCGCGGTGGTGCTTTGGGCCTGCCCCATCGTGGTCGATTGAGAAAAGGGCACTTGCTGTATGTCTTGTAGATTTACGTAGTTATGGAGAAGCTCTGTTGGTTGTTGCGGCTGTACTGGCTCGGGCGTAAGTTCGGGAACAGGTTCGGGCGCGGTTTCGACGGCAGGAGGTTGCTGTACGGGCTGCTCCTGGGCAGGTATATGAGCCGGTAGAACAGATTCCTGACGCGTTTCGTGGGCCGGTTGTTGCATTGTTTGTTGCCCATGCTGTTGACTAAGCTGCTGGTTTGTCGGATGCGAATTAGCTCGCGGGACCTGAGGCTGGTGCTGGGGCTGTTGTTGATGGTGCTGACGATTTTGCTGGGGCGTGTAGCGTTGCTGCTGCTGCTGCGGTTGTTGGTGTTGCATCTGCGGCGTTTGCGGTTGCGGAAGACGGTAGCCATGCTGCTGAGAGATGGAGGGTGTTCTCGGCTGCGGCGATGAGATGTGTTGCGGCGGATGCTGCTGCTGAGGCGATCCTACATGTTGTTGAAACATGTGTTGCTGAGGTTGGAATTGTTGCTGCTGATACATCATTTGATGCTGCTGTGGCTGCTGTTGCTGCCACATGTTTCCTGGCGACACATACTGGGAGGCCGAAGACTGCTGATGCATCTGTGTATGTCCTCCATTGGGATACGCCTGCCTCGCGGCATCAAACCCTTGGTACGCCATTCCGCCATAGTGCGCCATTTGCTGCTGCTGCTGCATCTGTTGGAGATACTGCTGCTGCTGTTGCTGCTGCTGCTGTTGCTGTTGGCCTTGAACCGGATAATACTGTTGCTGGGGGTTCGCGTACTGCTGCTGAGTGCCGTTGGGACCGCTGGCAGCCATGTAGGGCGCGACAGTCCGGTTCATGCCTCCTGGCGATGGCATGGCCGGCTGCTGGCCCTGCTGGCCCTGGCCGTGGAAGGCCTGGGGGCCGCGGTAGCTCATGGCCTGAAGCTCAGCCTGAACTCGATGATTTCCATCCAGATGCGAAGTATACTGTAGTCGCGGGGCGCAGGCTGGCGCGGTGCCGCCTCATGCCATTTCGGGGCGAGGGATGTCGGCGCGCCTTGTCCTCGTTTCTTGGGCTTTCGGATGGGCTGTCGAACGTGTCCGGATAGTTCGGATGGCTCGTCTTCTACGTGGATGTCGTTTGGCGTGTCGTTTTCGATATTCCGCGTGAAGGAGCAAGGTCGGACACGCTGCGACTGGGTTCCGGTGGTCGTGTCGTCGGAGGCCGTGATTGGCTGAATCGCGAACGTCTAACGCCGTTAGCGCCCCCGCTATGACCTGGACCATGACCACCTTGACTTACAAGCGGCATGATGATGCAAAATGGCAAGACACGGACAAATGTAATTCATGGATATTAACTGTCATGTTATAGCCTCAAGAAAACAAATAAACAAATAAACAAGCGAAACAAAAACAAGTTTGAATAATATTTGCGCAAATAGCGTGCTCCAATGCTTATGTCGTCCAGTACATACTGTTACACATTTAGACAGGCCGTAATACACCTCCGTTGCTTTTCCCACATCTTGACCAGATTCCAAAACCAAATGCCAATGCTCGTCTAGAAGTAAAAGAAGAAAAACTAGAGAAGCCAAAACCTCAGCGCCAGGGCATGCAGAAACCCCAAGAAAAGTATTAATCAAACAAAATGTAGTAGAATGAGAAACTCCGGTCGTCCTTCTGTCCAATTCCCGATGCTCCAGTACCAAATAGCAAACGTAGTTGCATTATTAACCCATGCAGACCCATTCAGCAAACACGCACCACCGCGCTGTGCGATCTGCTAGAACGAGACCTCTCCATACTCCCTTTTCCGAGCACTTGATAATTGTCTCCCATGTGCCCCCATCGCTGACTTCGTCACTGCTAGAAAGTCGTCCAACGTGAATGCCCTTGCGATCCTCCTTCCGCATAAGACGAAGAATCTTGCCTCCTGGTGTCTGAATTGCGAGCTTGGCAGGTTTCTTGCCAGCCACCATCCCGCTTGCAGAACTAGGGTTGGAGCCGCTAACGCTCGAAGTATTTACGCTCAAAGCCGATCCTGGACGAGCATAGGGCCCAGGGCTTGCACCACCGGGGTTTGATGATGGCGTAAGAGATGATTGTGATCCATTTGACAGCGAGCTCGGATGCTGTCTAATGGCAAACACGAATGTGTTGTTTAGAGCAAGTCGCTGACATTGCGGCTGAACAACGTAGATGTCGTGTCTTTGAGCGTGAGGGGTTGGGTGTCGAGTGACGAACTCATATGGGGGATTTTCGCCGGTATGGACGATGGGTAGCGCGAAGGCTAATGGATGAGGAATATCTTTGATGCTATGCATCAATCCTCGCTTGCCGGCATAAACCTTCAGAGTACCTTGCCCCTCATCTCCTGGCAAGAGAGCCTTGATAGTATATCGCTTGACGCCGTTGAACCATTCCGCCTGGGCGAGAGCCCTCTTCTTTACCACTTCTCCACTCTCAAAAACATCACCATCCGAGTCTCGTGAGTAAGCACGTACCTCGACCTCGGCGGCAACCTCAATGTCCGCTGGGACATTGAACTTGAGGTGGGCCATTTCCAGATCTTCCAATCGCGTCAAAGATGTGTTGTAGTCAACCAGTTCAAAGCCGTTGCGGAAGAATGGAGCCGAGGTGCAAGGAAGATTGAGTAGAGTTTCATGGGCAACTGGGGGGACGATGTGCTGCTGACTGTGGTGCTCAGGTATGTGTGTCCAGCACATCTCAAGAGGGCGACTGAGAAACCACCATGTGTCAGCCGAGGTGTTACTCGAGCTCGAATAAAGATGCCGTCTAGGATTAGATGGACTAGCAAGACAGCAATCCATCATGCGCCACTCATTATCCACAATAACAGCGTTCCACCAATGGTTAGGTCGAGGCATAATGTTAATCTCAGGGACCTCGCCAGGAGATTTGAGATAACCTCGAACAATCTCACAATGAATTCCAACAGCAGCACACATTTCCATGACCAAAACTGCATACTCTTCAGCGCAGCCCTTTTTGGAAGCAATGACCCGCCGAGTGTCGATTTCTCCCTCAAAGTCTTCTTCCCAATTAATCCTCTCTGACACCCAGGTGAAAATAGCTCGTAGACGCTGCACTTCGCTTCGATATGGGCGGCATACATACGTCGTTGCGAGGGTGGCAGCGGTGGTGGTGCTTGGAAGACCGCTAATGAATCGCGAATTCTTGTCGACCTGGCTGAGATTGATGCTCTGGTAATTAATGGGCTCCTGCACAGGTTCACCGTCAATACCCTCATCTCCTTCGACGCCCTCGTAGAGCTCGTCAACAGGATTTAATGCTGGGTGGTCCATCATCTGGCAGCGCTCACGACGCTCAATTTGCTCATTTTTGCTGATAGAATTTGATCGATTGACATCACGACGAACTTGAACCCAATCCACGCTGCCGCTAAGACCCATATCGGCTGCTACATCTCGGCCATAATTGGTGTTGCCCATGCCAGGCATGGGGTTAGAGGTAGGAGGGACGGAACGTGCGAATGGGGAGCGACTAGCCAGATCTGAGCCAGCAACGAGTCCTCCACGAGTGCTGGCAACACCGGTTTTTGCCGTATCGAGAATCTTGCGAAAGATGTTCCTCTTGGGAGCCTTCGGCTGTACCAAGCCTCCCAGTCCTGGAGTTGTATCATCATGGAATCCTGCCTGAGTCTGAGGTCGGTTTGCACTCGCGTTGCTGGCGTGACTGCTGTGATATGTTACACCAGTGAAAGGCGTCTCTGGCCTGTCTGCATCAAGATCACGGATTCCCAGAGCACTTTGGGTGCGCGCGTGGTTGCCATTTCTAGCCATGCTGCCGGCACTCGTAGTGCTGAATGCGCCTGCTGAAGTACCACTCCACAACGTTCTACCGCTGCTCTGAGTTGATGAGCTGGTGTGACTTTGGACTCCTGATGAAGCGTTGGTGGAGTTTGTCTTCGTCGTCGATGTTCTCGTGATGCCCCGGCCGATCTCGAAAGCAGACTTTCGGGCGCGAATCCTCCGGCTGGACGATACCGAGCTTCCCATTGAGGATTTGGGGCGCTCATATGGCACGTTCTTTGGGGGAGGCGGTGGTGGATGGTCGCTCATCTTTGAGTTTGATCGATGAAGTTGATCAAACTGCTTCTCCATGCGCTGTACGTAGCTGCTCAACTTGTCGTCACTCTGAGAGCTGTTCTGGTAAGAAACCTCTTGAGACGACTCGCCGCTCCAGGTCTCATACCCCTCATCTGGGTGTGCTATACCCAATGATGTCCTGGGCCTGGGACGTTCCTGAGGCTGTCGTTGGGTACGCTGAGATAACATGTCGAACGACTCTGGAGACCAAGGGTCGAGCGGGGCTTCCAGTTCCTCGTTCATATGAGAACCACCCAGACCTTCAAGCTGGTCTAACTGTTCCATTACTCCATCCATTGCTTCTCGGAGGGGCGATGGGGTCATGCCACCAACGGGAGAAGGCGGCGCAGGGGACATGGCGCCAGGAGTATAGGGGATGTAATTTCTGTCATCAAATGAAGCTTTGGAGTTGTGTCTAGCAGGAGGGGGTGGAGGGTGATACGAATTGTGCGAGTTCTGCCTTGAAAAGTTGTGGGACATGTTAGATCCGTGCCGTGAGATATCCATTGAGCCTCGATGATGAAGGTCGGATCCATGGCGAATTAAATCTCTTGATCCACGATGCAAGTCAGATCCGTGCCGCACGAGATCCATTGAGCCATGCTGCAGGTTAGATCCATGGCGCACCAGCTCCATAGAACCCGAGTGCATGTTGGATCCGTGATGAACAAGCTCCATCGAGCCGCGCTGGAGGTTGGATCCATGACGAACAAGTTCCATCGAGCCCTGTTGTAGATTTGACCCATGGCGAACGAGCTCCTTGGAACCGCGATGTAAGTCATTGGACCCCGTTCGTGTGACATGCCTATGCGGTGGTGGCGGTGGCGGGGCGGGTGATTCATCACGTTCCTGGCTTCCTCGAAAGCTGCGAGGGCGAAATGAGGGAACAGGTGAAGGGCCTCTATCACCATAGCCATGTGGTGGGACAGGCGACGGGCCTCTGTCTACGTATCCGTGGTGGGGAGGGGGAGCTGGTGAAGGCCCTCTTGAAACGTAACCATGGGCGGGAGGAGGAATAGGAGAAGGGCCTCTTCCGCTGTAAGCATGAGGGGGAACAGGAGAATGACCTCTTGAAGCATATCCTTGGGGAGGGGCTGGAGAAGGACCCCGAGAACCATAGTCATGCGATCTGTGAGACAAGGCAGGTGATGGAGCTCTTGAGCCATAGTGTTGTTGTGGTGGGGGCGCTGGCGAAGGACTTCTTGAGATCTCGCGTTTCTTTTTGGAGTAGGAGGCGTTTGAATCTTGTCGAACTCGTGGCTTAGGGGCTTCTCGAAAGACCTCGGGTTGTTTTGCTGCTGTGTAATGGGGAGCCTTGGCGTATGCTTCGAAGGGCTTGCGGAAAGATTTTGACTTGGCAGCGTTACTTGTGGGTGTGTTGCCTTGGATCGGGCTCACGGTCTTGGTGGTTGGTCGGAAATCCGCTGGAAGAACCTCGACGAAATTGGATGGGAATGAACCGACAGTCCTTCGGTCTCGGTAGAGCCGTCCTACCCACCATGATCCATCCCCAGCATTTAGACATTCGATCAAGTCGCCCTCGATAAAACCAAGATCTCGTTTTGACTGCTAAAGGTTAGCCATTCAGTCACTTCACGATTCTGACCGCTACACATACCTCTCCTCCCCAGGAATAGACGGCCCTACACCAGCATGGGAACCGGGTCGGTAATGGTGGCGGTGCGGGCACCATAGTGTAAGGATGGCCGCAGAATATACCACGAAATTCTGGTAGGGGCTTGCGAAAGCCGCGTTGTACGCGATCAAGAATACTAGGATGAAGCCCTACACAATGGCGAAATAGGCATATCCAGGAAAGTTGTGGGACGGCCGAATGTGAGGCTGGTGGTGGACCACAGATCAGAGCGAGGGAAGTGGAGGCGGGCGGTAATGGGGATTAGGCGTTGGCGTCTCGGCTGGTGTTTCTTGTCGAAATGCGACGAAGTTTGGCGAGAAAGATTGAAGAAACGAAAAAAAAAAAAAAAAAATGAAATCCAGTTGCCAATGGTAGAGGGAACTGGATGAGTAAGTACAAGACAATGGGATTGTAAGTGCATTGCATGGGACCAAAGTATTCGATTATGCTTGAGTATGCAGCCGGGTAACAACACCGAAGCGGTTGGTGGTTGCCAAGGGGACGCGGGTGGGGAGCTAGCATGTGCCACAACGACGTCAAGGCCTACCTAAGCTTAGCTGAATCAGACAGGGTGCGTCTCAGGGTCTAGCGATGAGACGGGCTGAGCTAGCCAAGTTGAGGCGTAAATTGTTTATCTCGTCTATGGGAGATGCCAATAGTCTGGCCAGGACGGCTGGCTCTCGTATCAAGTGTCGCCAGCCGCAGCTCGGGTTATACGGAGCGTGGCCCCAGACACGGCGTAGGTACAGTACATACGACGCCAGGTGAGCTGGCGCACTCGAACCGCAGGTGTTTGCTTTTCCGAATCCGGCTTGTGCGAGGAACCACAAGTCCTGGCGCTTCTGATCACCAGAGGGTTCCTGCCTGGTACCTGGCATGTTTCCGCACCAGGTCCGCTCTGGGACCAACTGACACCAGCGCTCAACGTTGCATCCATGAAGCACCAGCAAAACAACACATGGCACGGGCTGACCTGCGTACTGTACGTCGAGCTTTCTTTTGTGTGGTTTGCAATGCAAACAGCTGGGGCTCCGCGACTCGAGCTCTAATTACGGGGCCCCCACTGCACCGGGGGGGTTGATGTGCAACAACCTCGCAGACGCATTTTGCAGCTTGATGTTCCAGGCCCTATTTCGTTCAGATCTCGCAACCTGCAGCTGGTATGTGCCCATCTTATATTCATCTCAGACGGTCGCATTCCTATATACTGGCGAGGATAAACGACGCCATCGTCACTATCACTCCGTATACGAGCAGTGTATTTGTGCAAGAATTTTCCAATTATCCTTTTTTCTTTCCTTTTTTTTTCCTCTTCCAGTTGTCGGGTTCAATGGCCTCCCCAGTACACACCCCCCCCCCCAACGGACAGACTATAAACAAATCGCCCTAGCACCTTGGCTCCAACCCCTGCCAGTTTTACCCGCCGCTCCCCAGACAACCAGCACCACGCAGCAGCAGACTTTAATAACCACTTTACCCATAGCTCGCGGATCATCCCTCCTCGCCCTCTTCGTCGACCGTGATAACAAATCTGCTCCCCCCCCCAAAGATCATAACGAATTTCTTCCACAATACACCGACATTGCCTGTATTCTTGTCGCCTCAACGCGCAGCGCCGCCTAATATTGCCGTATATTTATGACGTCAACCGCCATGGCTGACGAAGGGGTTGCTGAGCACTATCAAGTCCTCGAGGAGCTTGGCCGTATGTCACGTCTCCCCTTTGAGTTGGACTGCAGCTGACGTTTCTTTTTTTCCCATAGGGGGCAGTTTTGGTGTTGTTTACAAGGGTATTGAAAAGGCGACTGGCGAAACCGTTGCCATCAAACATGTAAGTCGTCCAGGTTACCTGGTCCGCACGCTCCAAACAGCCGCAGCTAACATTCAGCCACCTTAGATCGATCTCGAGTCCAACGATGACGATATTCAAGATATTCAAGCCGAGATAGCCGTCCTGAGTACATGCGCTAGCTCCTACGTTACCCAATACAAAGGCTCGTTTCTTCGCGGACACAAACTATGGATTGTCATGGAGTACCTGGGTGGTGGTTCGTGCCTGGACCTGGTAGGCGATCATGTTTCCCAACGCGAAACGGCGCATTGCAACTGACACGGATTGATTAACAGCTGAAACCCGCAAACTTCAGTGAGGCGCACATTGCCACTGTCTGCCGCGAGCTGCTGCTTGGCATTCAGTATCTCCATAGCGAAGGGAAAATCCACAGAGACATCAAGGCCGCAAACGTCCTTCTATCAGAGACGGGCAAGGTCAAGCTGGCCGACTTTGGCGTCGCTGCTCAGCTCACCAACATAAAATCTCAACGAAACACCTTTGTGGGCACTCCATTCTGGATGGCGCCTGAAGTTATCCAGCAGGATGGATACAGCTTCAAGGCTGACATTTGGTCTCTGGGCATCACCGCGATGGAAATGGCCAATGGTGAACCACCTCTGGCTCATATCCACCCCATGAAGGTCCTCTTCCATATCCCCAAAAACAATGCTCCCCGTCTCGAGGGCAATTTTAGCAAAGAATTCAAGGACTTTATTGCCCAATGCCTTACCAAGGAATACGATCGTCGACCCACTGCCAAGGAGCTACTCCGACATCGGTTTATTCGATCTGCTGGCAAGGTCGAAGCTCTCCAGGAGCTCATTGCCCGAAGGCAAATGTGGGACGCCAATCAGAACCGTCAAAGGCATCCGATCTACTACCAAGAAACCCTCCAAACCATTTCTCCCAAGGACGATCAGCAAGAGTGGGTTTTCGACACTGTAAAGTCCGTTGTACCCCCCAAGCGACCTACCATCAAGCAAAGCCGTAAGCCGTCCTCCATCTTTTCTGCTGAGGAGGGCATGCGCAAGTTGGATCTCAAGGATGGACCTCTAGGCTCATCCTCCCCGGCACCTGGTACCGTCCGCAAGTCGACTGTCAGACGCACTCCATCTCTTGCCCACAGCCGCTCCATTCGATCCACCAGTGGCTCGCCCAGGGCTGCGGTTCTACCTAAGAAACCGCTACAACCAGACATGTCTTTTGGTAATTCTGGTTCCACTATGCGGCTGTTCCGGAGAGTTCCTTCTGACAGCTCCACCCACGGTCAGCTCGGTGGGGGCGGTTCTCCTGATGACGTTTTCTGTGATGAAAATGCGCCTCCAGCTATGGTTTCACCAATTGAGCCGTATGGAAAGGAAGCGGTTCTCGGACGCCGGCTGTACAACCGGGCCATTGAACCCACTCTTGCTGAGCTTCATGCTCAGACCTCTGCAATGCAGAAGCGAGAAGCACTAGCGAAACTATCGGACGCCTTTGCTGCGCTGGACGCGGTTGACCCCGAGGGCGCTTATCACTTGATGAGCAACCTGGTCTCATCCATGTCTCAGGATAACAAGCTCAGCGCCGCCTTGCTCAGACAGCCAGCTCAGAAAACTCCTGACGATGGAACCCCTCAGGGCACAGTGATTGTCAAGAACGCCACGCCCCAGACCAGTCCCACCAAGCTTATTATGAGCTCGAACAACCCACACTTGCGGAGCCATCGCCGTCGAGCTGGTGACTCTCCCAAGATAAACGAGAAGGAGCACAATGATAAGTCCACTCTTGAGAGCAGGTACCCTGGTCAGGATGCCCGACCGGGGATGGAACACTGCAAACAACTCTCGGACGTGCTTTACTCTCGGTGGGTGGACGGACTTCGGATCCGATGGCCCGCTGTCTGATTACGCACAACCCACCTCCCGTTGTGGATCATGCCAGGGCAATGTTATGAAGATGCTGCACAACACCAACGCATGCGATAAAAAAAACACTTAATCTCTGTACGATTTACTGTATGAAACCTAAGGTTTTGTGGATCTGTTTCTCGATTTTTCAAACGGCATGGCGGATATGAAGGTTTTCTGGCTGTTTACTACAGGGCGAACAGAGCTTGCGACCAGGTTGCCTGTCATAAATTCTCAGGGGAAATGGCATGCTGATCATGCTATGACGATATATTGACGCTCGCTCGCTGTTTTGTTTGCATTTCACTGGGGCATGGCGTTATTGGGTATTTGGTTTTTTGTTTTTTTTTGCGCCGGAGGAGGGGGGAAGAGACTAAGCTGGTCTTGCCTTGAACGAGGTTTTTGTCTTTTTTCCCTTCTTTTTAATTAGATAGTTTAGAATAGGCTGTCATAATGATGAATAAAGTGGACCCAATGTCACTGTGAGACCGATGTTTCTGATGACGACGAAAAGAAGCAAAGTGAACTTGGCGATACGAGGTTTTGAATCTCGTCTAAAGTGCCATTGAAATAGTACGTCTAGTAATCTCACAGTTGTTATCTCGTAAAAACAAATGGCAAAAAATAAACAGATTTGATAGTTTGGATGCTGCACCATCACATTTTACTGATATTTTCGTGCGGGTATGAGGAGTAGGGAGTGTTAGGAGCATTTGAAAGACAGCCAGGGCGCATCGTGTTACAACAGCGTTCCAGTGATGTTTTGTAGTGCGTCTTAGATCGTAGAACAGTGTAAATTCCCAATTTTCAAGACAGAGTCTTCTTTTCTTAGCTGTGCTAAAAAAATGACCATGCCTGGACTAAATAAGTCGGTCATCTTGGTCTTGTAGGGTAGTGGCTGGTTGAGAACCTTTAATTTCGGTAGGGGGGGTCTGGTCTTTTTTGTTAAAGGGGGGGGGAAAAGAACAAGGGAACAACCTTGCCCGATTATTAAGTAGATGTAAAGTCTGTATGGATTTATCTACTCTTGCACAGTCTGGGGTGTGGACTGGGAAATTTTAAGAGGCAATTTTGAAACAATACTTTGGTCTACGTCCTTTTAGATGAGATAGTATCCAAAAGTTTTTATTCATCTTCATTTACAACGCTTGCTACACAAAATACATTATACACACTGCCAGTTAATGTTGTTTACCCCTCCCACAAAAACTCTTGTTTCTCGCGAGGAATCAACGGTCGTAGCGCCATACCGTAGTCTCCTCCGTTTGGCGTTCTGAGCAGCGTGTGAATGTGGAATTTGGCAGGCTCCTTGTTGTTCAGGAAAACGCCAGAATGGTGGTCAAACTCGATGATCACCACGGGGCTCTGGATACGGTAGTAGAACGGATCCTCATTGCTGAAGCCTCCGATCCAGCACCAGTAGGTCTCGTTAAACCAACTGCGGATCTGATCGAGGCGGAGTTGGAGAGCTTTGGCGGGAAGGTACGAGAGGAACTCCTTGCAAATTCCAATGATAATATCCTGCTCTTCGGATGACATTTCCGAGACGAGAATGCCCTCGTAGGGAACAATGCGGTTGTCACGATAGGCACCGCAGAGATGGCGCTGGTCATCGTGGTTCCAGCGGCCCCATGGCATGGCGGGATCCTTCATCAACTTGTAAATCTGAGACTTTTCCTGCTTCTCAGCGGGAAGACTCTGCATGAGTTTCAGGCCAAGGGCCTCTTCTCTGTGAAGGATGCGGGTACCCTTGTAAGGACCGTCATCAATCAAGTTGGGCTCGGCACCAGTAAACCATGGTGAGATGACAATCTGGGTCTTGTAGAGGAGAATATTGAGGCAAAGATGGTGGCCGTAGAAGGAAATGCCCCATGGCTTCTCTGTTGAGGGCTCACCAAAGAGGACAAAATTGTAAGAAAACTCATTCATGATACTGGGGGCTTCGACTAGGTCGCCGAGGAACCCATTGATGCGCATGGCACCGATGGCCTTCTGGTAGCCCTCGGGGGAGAGGGTCACTTCCAAGACTTTCAGGACGGCAGCCCTCTGTTCGGGGGTAATCTCCTCGAGACGAATACCCTTGTCACTGAGTAGAAACTCGGGGTTGGACCAGGTGCGCCATTCTGGCGAGTCAATGTGATAGCACGTCTTTTCCTTCTGCGCATCATCGAGAAGCTTTAGCAAGGCCTCAGTGGTTTGCACGACGGTGTCAATAGGAATGCCATCATCGTGGAGGTCAAAGAGACCGTGGCGGAGTTTGCCTGCATGATAGGTTAGTGGGGGTGGGGAATGACTTATACGTTGGGGTGAACATGCCGTCATTGGTGATGCCCTTGTAGGGCTCCTTGAGCAGGCTTCGCCAATGGAGGAAGAGACCGTGAAGCCAGGGTGGCTGACCGCCCTCCTTGAACTCTTTGGCATACTCATAGGGTGTCTGCTTCTTCATTGTGGTGAAGCGGGGGATGCTGAGATCGGGCAGATACTCGCGGAAGCCGCTTTGGGGGGGTTGAGAAGCCATGATTGCGACTTGGCTCGGCTGCTATTGTTGCTAGGCGTGATGATTGTGTGATGATGATGATGATGATGAGATTCTAGACTGTAGCGCCGAGTTTATGAGATGAGTAGCAGAGTTTTCAATCCAGAGAAAACGGCACGATTTATTCAAACCAAGTGTATTCCTGGCCGTTAGAGAAGACGACAATGTCCGGCCTAAGATCCGATCATGGTACGATGGCAAACGGCAGTACGTAGAGCCACGAACGGAAATGGATATATCCAAACAACAAGGGCAATCTAATTCCAAGCCCACTTCCCCATTTTGATATCTTGTCCCCGCAAAAACGGTGCATTTACTTGCCTGTTCAGTTGCCGAACCCATTGGCCGGGTCTTCCGCCGCTCTCGATCCCCCGCACTCCGCCCCGCTTCCCGTGAGCGTCGGCCCCAGGTCCGCCGAAGCCGGGCGCGCTTGGATTACGCAGCATTCAACAGCGTATGGCGACATTTATCTCCGTAGTATTTGCATCGGATTTTCCGCCCCTTCCCCAACTCTCCAAGATCCCAGCTTCCGGCTTCATTCGACACTGCCACTCGCTGCTGGCCTCCGCAACGCCCTTCATACCCGAAACCGGCCATCCTCTAGCAGCAACCGCTATCCAGCGCTACAGGGCCCGCCGCATATCGGGTTGCTCGTAATCCTTCATCGGAGATTGGATCTCGTGCAGATTGGAACCGCAATCTGGAAACACTCCTAGCACATCTAGCGAGCGCCGTCATTGTTCCCTTAAATACCATCATCAATTGCTCCTTTTGGTCGTCAAGCCAAATATTATAGAACCACCAACCCGTTACACAATGGCCTCATCTGCTATCCAGCGTAAGTGTTTCCGTCTCACTTTGAACAAGGCTGCTGCCCTTGGCTTTATATCCCTTTTCACTGATCTTTGATTTCACACTCATAGGTCTCGTGCGCTTTGTGCCTAAGTCCAACCCATCCAAGATTCTCATCGGCCAGCCCGCCGATAAGGATATTGACGTTGGTGTCGCTGTCCGCAAGGGCTTGGAAGTTGCTGTAAAGGTCTTTTCGGGTTCCTCGGTTCTTTCACCCGGATCCGAGACTGGCTCTACAGAGACCATTGATCGAATCCTGTCCCCTCTTGCTCAGAATGAAGTTGGCACTATTCGATGCATTGGACTGAACGTGAGTATTTCGATGTTCCTACTCCCAGCAAGCCCCATGTAAGTCTAAGTGCTTACATGATGCCCAATAGTATAAGCAACACGCTGCCGAGGTGGGCATGAGCATCCCAACTATTCCCACAGTCTTTATGTAAGTCATATCGTATTTGCAAAAATTCAAAGTATCTTTCTTAATAATTTTGTAGGAAGCCCAACACCTCTCTGGGTGACCCTTGGCCTGCTCCTACTGTCCTACCCAAGCTTACCCAGCTCGATGACTGTGGTGACTATGAGTCCGAGCTTGCTATTGTAATTGGCAAGACTGCCAAGAATGTTAGCGAGGCCGACGCTTTGGACTACGTATTGGGTTACACTGCCGCCAATGATGTCTCAAGCCGAACTTCGCAACTCAACCAGAGCCAATGGTCTTTCTCCAAGGGTTTCGATGGAGCCTGCCCTATTGGTGTGTACAAACTCCACTCAGATCAATTGGGTTCTTAATCAAATTAACTCATTCCGTACAATCAGGCCCAACTATCGCCCTCAAGTCTTTGATCCCTGATCCTTCAAAGCTCTGGATCAAGGGTATTAAGAATGGCAATGTTCTCCAAGATTGCGGCATCAAGTAAGTTATCCCACTCGATGCTTTTTGGTTGTTTGAGTCTAACCAAAGTCTGTAGCGACCTCATTTTTAGCATTCCCAAACTCGTTAGTTTCCTGTCCCAGAGCACTACTCTGCCCCCAGGAACTGTAATTATCACTGGTACTCCTGCAGGCGTCGGCCTTGGTCGAAACCCCAAAGAGACTCTAAAGGACGGTGACGAGTTTGCTGTTGAAATTTTGCCACATATTGGAACTCTTGTTAATGTATTTGAGAATGAGAAATAAACGGTAGCACACAAAATATGCGCATAGTTGGTAGATAGCCCGTACTATAGACATGAAATATATACATACATACATACAGACAGACATGGTATTCGGTCAAAAAATTGCCTTCAACGAGCCTTGAAAGTTTAATGATTGATACTTCTATGACGGTGGAATAAATAAATTTGATACACATGTAACTAAAAAAAAAGAAATAAAAAAAATAAAGATTTGGATGATGCATTTTTATTGAGGGTGAGTGATATAGACTATGTACAAAGTGAGGCCCATCAGGCAGTTCTATAACTCATGAACGTTCATTTATTTGTCTAAACCATTGTAACTTGCCGAACAAAAAGACTTAGCCCAACAACTTAGGAACCTCCTCAACTAGGTACTCAACAATAGCATCTGGTCCCTTTTCCACCTGCAATCCAGTAGGGATAGCATGGGTCTTAATGTCCGGCACAATTGTCTTTGCAGTGGCGAAGATAGTGCTTGCCTCCTCAGGTGTCCACATGGAAGCACAGAACTTCATTTCTGGTCAACAAGAGTTGGATCGTATGTTGTTAGAAACACTTACAATAACATTGGGCTTGTACTTTGTCACCTTGGGAAGAACCTCGCCAATGTCTGATATAAAACATTAGTCACTCCTCGAACAAACCTGACAAGTCTGTCACTTACTCTCGCAGTTGTCAAGGTGCTCAATGTCATATCGGTCCTTGAGGGCCTCAATCATGCGGCCGATGAGTCTCTTAGCCCGTTCGGGAGCCGTGTTAACGGTCAGAAGTCTCCAGGGGCCGCTTTGAACAGACATGATGATGATTTGACGTTGAATGTGATTGTAATTGGATAAAATTCTAACGATAGAAGCTAAGTCAGTGAAGGAATGCGGTCACAATTTTACTGGTATATGTTGGAGTTATCACTTGGAGAACCTCGGCTTATCGACCTTCATCCACCAAGCGTGAATCGGAGAATGCGGGGAATGGCTGACGGATCTATCTCCGGGAATGCCGGAAGCCCCCCACTATCCCGGCTTCGGATACGCTATATTTTACTCGTCGCAACGTTCTGTAGCGGGGCGCATGGTTTGTGCTGTCGGAAAAGCCGAACTCCGATGGCCAATCGGTTGAAGTATGCCCGTTGAATACTCTGTCAATGACATGAATGTAGACGTTATTTTTGCACGAGGCGGGCTAGATTTTAACCGGTTGTGGGCATTGAATCACCTGAAATTTGTCTTTGTAAACCGAAAGTGAGTAGTACAACTCATCTATCTACATGCAGGTTTGGAGAGATAAAAAAAAGTGGTATCATGGCTATGCAACGGCGGCCATCAAGATTTAACATTATGATACTGATGTTGGATCCAGGTCAATGGACCAGTCAAATGATGGGCGCATGGACGATGCTGCCGTCAGCCAATAGAAATTTGTAAAAAAAAAAAAAAGGGGTTGTCAAATGTAGCCTAGAATTGCCGTATATTTAAGCGCGACATGGAAACAAACATGGTGATTGTGTACTATTGCCTCGATTGGCTACGAAGCCCGTGGATTAGAATTCTGTCTGACATTGGGGCCTCTTTGACGGAATTTGTGGGCCAGCGCTTCCGTACCATCTGACAGCGCATTTCAATATATCTTGTATGAGAGATTCTAAAATATATCGTATATGCATAGCTACAGTACACAATGAACCATGAGTGATCGAATAGTATAACATTTTATCGGTTTCCCGGTACATTTATCTGCTCCCAGATATACTTGATCATGTTTGATGGAAGCAAGAAAGACTATTTTGTATTTGAGTTCATGAATTTCCGCCAAGCGTATTGGGGGATTTTTCTAAGAGAAGCTACATTCATTCCAGTATGTCTCGGGGAAAAAAATTCTAGAGATATGGATGCATTTCTATCCAGACATGTCAGGCAGTAAATAGCCATTTCATACTTGATATCCCCCGCAGCCGATTCCAGTTTCTCCTTTACACTGACTTAGTTATTTAAAGATTTAATATTTTTATTGTAATTTTTGAATACCATTGAATTATTAAGGGAAATAACTTAGCATAAGGTTGTGCCGTACAGAGGATTAAGTTAATTGTTCCTTGGTCGGGCAAATCATCAAAGACCATCAAAGTTGTCAAACACTATTTGTATCGCCACCTGTGTGGCCTAGCTCCTGGGAGAAATTCTGGTTGAGCGCCCCTACTACTTGTATTTAAACTAGAAATAAACTTAGCATAAGATGGACTATGATGTGAGATTGATTGGGGTCCCCATTTGGAGAATGCTCCATCCACATATACTGCACCATAATAAAATTTAACTACAGCAAGCAACTTTGTGTACATTTCCTGAAAATATCATGCTAAAATATGATAAATGGCGGAAGAAAAAAGAAGGAAAGAAACAGTGCCAATCGCAGTTGAGAAGATGATATTTCTTACTTAGGGTGAGAATACAGCGACCAAGGTAGCTTGTAGCCATGAGAGAATATCCGATACAATAGGGCGGGCTGTTTGTTACCGCCACCCTTGTGGCTTTGGAGCTGCTAGACAACCGAGCCTGCTCTTGTATTTTAACTGAACATAAACATAAACTAGAAGGCGATCTCGGAATTGAAACAAGAACGCTGATAATTGATCAAAGACAATGAGCATATATAACCTATATTAAACGCCACCAAATTATTTTATTCGTAAGTAATATCTATTCTATTATGGTCCATTTCCAGAGAATACCCGCTACCATAGGCTTACCACCTATTCGACAACGTGTTGGCTGCCCTAACCGATTTGCAGCGCTGCGGTCAATTCAATTCAGTCAAAACACAAGTAAAAAAGGGCAGATTTTCATTGGAGAAATCGAGTTTCATAGCTGAATCAATTTAACTTATCAATTCAATTTGTGGGACTTTTGTTTTTTTATTACTAATTAATTAATCGCAGCGCTACTGGCTTGTGTTTCTCGTGGAAGTGCCGCCACTTTTTCCGCCATCCAATGGGCTGAACGTTATGTTATAAAAACACGTTCATTTGACCAATGGAGGAGCTTAGCCTGTATTAGCATCTTTGTGGTGTATCATCTGACATAAAATTTCTCACACCATACAACCTAGCTCTCCTGTCCAAATAGTACTATAAAAGGAATCTAAAAAATAATAAATGTCAACCTAAAGGTGTTTATTTATGTCAATATAAAAAAACAAGTGGCGGGCTCGATTAGAATTTCTCCCATGAGCTCCAGAGCCACAAAGGTGGCAGATACACAACATTCCGCAACTTTACTTCTGGAAGAAATGAATCAAATCAATACCCGGCTCGACCTTGATGGTCCATCGTTTTGTTTTCTGTGTCCATTGTGATGTCTAGTTAAAACAAAAAGTAACGGCTCGACAATAATTTTCCCTCAGAGCTCCAGAGCCACAAAGTTGACAGATGTACAAACTAGATTCAGAAAAATTTGGCTTCATGCTTGGACTATCTCCATATATTCCATTTAATCCTTGAATGTGAGGGGGCCTTTGCATGCTTTATTTAGTCAGCTAGTATCAGCCTCAGATGTATTCAATCAACATCTGAGGCTGGTAGCTGGGGCTTATGTCAGCTAAATGTGGTTGATCCTGTGGGGCGCACGAACCACAATCGCAGTTCTGCCGTCACGCTCAAGCCACAGGGACCTAGCAAACCACGCCCGAAACCTTCAGCGCATCTTTGACGCGCCTCAGCACTGCGGCTTTGTGGTGAGTCGAGTGAGGCTAGGCCGTTGCATAGCTGTGGCATCTTCATCTTCGCGCCCACGTCCGCCCCCCCGACGCCCAATCCTTACCTTCTGCACATCACAATCGGCTTCATCACCACCATCCCTTGCTGCACCCTCAATTTTCCACCACCATCTCTCTCTCTTCCACAGCAGCTTTCTTCGCGACATCGTCATGCGCCGTTGATCCCGACCCACACCCCCCAAACGAGTTTCCTCTGCCTCCCTCTCCCTCCTTGCGCGAGCAAATCTCGCCCAAACCTCGTTCACCATGGCTGCATCTCCGAGCTCCGTCGCCGCCACGTCCGAAATCGAGCCCCCTAGCTCACCTGTCCAGCCCGAGGCCAAATCCTTCGCATCTCGCGCTGTGACAGAGGCTGATGATGATGATACTCAGATGGCTGATGCGACGCCCGATCCCGTCGAGAAGTCGGCTCGTGGCAAGGGCAAGGCGGCGCAGGGCAAAGACGCCGCTGGCCAGCAGATTGGCAAAATCCGTCACTTGAAGAAGGAAGATGGAGAACCCCTTTGGCGAGAAGATATTCAGTACGACTTTCTCAAAGCTGTTTTCGACAACGAGGAGGCCGTCTTTACCAACTCTTACGAGACCACCATGCCTAAACAAACCTTTGCCGACCTCTATATCGACACCATGTCTCGCAGCACTAAAACTAGCAAAGTCCTCAGGGACAAGTTACTGAGTGATAGAGAAGCTGCCAAGGGCATGGCCATGGTCTGTCTCTTGGTCAATGTTGGCCGAATGAACACGACTCTCAACTGTGAGCAAGCCTATCTCTGCAGGTGACCTCCTGATCTATGTATTGACTTATTCAGTTTTCCCCGAGATGCGAGCTCAACTTCGAACCTATCATGCAATCCCCTCCCTCCAAGCCCACCAGGACAGTCATGCGTACAAGCAGCTACAGGATGCGCCTCGTCTCAAATCCATCTTAAAGGGTGGCGCCGAAGACCGCAACGAGCCCAATTCGCTTGAAAAGATCAAGGGCGAGGACGTCCCGCGCACCAACCCCGTCAATCTTATCTTTGTCATGTGCAACACTGCCCAGAAGATTGCTGAGCTACACTTTCCCAAGTCTGGAGAGTTCCACGACCTCATCATGAAAACTCAGTTTACAAGCAAGTCGCGGGCAAATGCTTTCCTTTGGCTCATGTGGTTTTATCTAGAGTCTGACTTTACCGAAGAGGGGTGCGAAGAGAACCCCTTTGGACCTGGTGTTGATTATGGATTGGACGTGGCAAACCAGGGTGTACCCAAGCTGGACGAGATGACGGATGAAGAAAAGGCCAAGGAGAATGTCGATACCCCCGAAGAGATTGAGTTTGGCCGCATGAAGCAGAAGACTCGGGCCAAGATCCTCGAGATGGATCAGGCATACCTGAACGAGCGAGAGAACAAGCGTGGCAAGATCCGCCCACCTTTTGATGATGGGCCTGCCATTCTTCCTCGCATCAGGCCCTCCAAGCACGAGTCCGACATGGATAGTACACGATCTACTCCTCCTCCAAGGGGTCTTGGCCGGGGTCTGGGCTCTGTACGCAGAGGCGCTCCCCTCAAGTATCAGATTTTCGAGGGCTCTTCCCCAGCACATGGCGGCGAGGGGGTGATTGCACGCAAACCTCGCCCCCCAACGGCTCACCAGCTGGCTGTGGAACGAAACAGGGCACAGAGAGTTGAATACATTCTGGATCGTGGCCTTCGCAGACAGCACCATAAGAGCCGAAAAGCTCGACGTCAAGACGGCGCTATTTTCAGAGCGTACAGGCGACTTGAGAAGCACGGAGACCCCTTTGAAGACAGCGATGATGAGACCGAGGTTCCCCGCAACTTGTCATATTCTGGCGACAATTCTCCAGGACTCTTCCGAGAAACCGGAGTTGGTGGACTCTGCCTACTCTCAAACGAGGATGATGACTATGGTGAAGAGGTTAGCTCTTATGCAGCCGCCCTGAGACGATCAGTCCGTCGCCTCACTCGCTGGAACGCCAGCCCCATTGCCCTCGGCGTCGTCCCCCCTGTTAAGCGACCAAGAAAGAAATCAGAGAAGGACGCTGACGAGGAGGGTGCAGAGGATGAGCATGGTAAATCCAACGGAGATATCAACGGCGATGCCAATGGTGACATGACTCTTGGTGACATGACTGTGGGCGATGTCACATTAGGTGACATGACGCTTGGAGATGTCACGATGGGCGACATGACGATGGATGCCGGAGACCAAACCGTCCTTAATGACGATGACGACGATGACCGCGTCGACGATGACATGGACGATTTTGACCGGACGGAACTTGGAGCCGAGTCCGATTAGACGACAGCCAACTACGGAAATCTTATATTGCTTTGGCGAGGAACTTGCCGATGGTCTGTAAATCTAGCTAAGAGGAGTAGGTGAGGGCGGCTTTGAGGCGATAAAAGATGGGACCATATAGGATCCAGATGATCAGGGGGATTCCCCCCCTACTTGCTTTTCGTTTTTTTTTTATGCTTTCTGATTATCACTTCTGCTGTTTGTTTTTTAGCTCGGGCTTTTTAATGGATGTATGAGGCGTTGAGATGTGTACGAGAAGGTATATGGGAAGCTGGCGTTGCTATGCACTTGAGCCAGCCAGAGGGAGAGAGAAAATAGACCTGAATTTTTTGAAAGTAAAAAAAAAAGAAACCAAAACTTAAGGATCGAAATCGTCAAATTAGAGATTTAGGATCAGTAATGGTTTCATTGGGATGTGTCTCTGAAACGCATGCATCATGCGTAAAAGCTGCGTTGGCTTACTTGCAGAGGTGGCTAGTCCCTACAACCCGAACACGAGAACGAATGAGGCTGCGATGGTCGTTGCACGCGCTCGAGGGCGGACCGGCTAATTGTCGTTCATCTCGCGGGCGCGGGAGCAAATATCCACCCGCTTCGCATCCCGAGTCCCGCGTCCCATGGCATCACCCGGGATTCGCGGATACCGAGCGGTGAGCCCTGGCAGTTATCCTTAAGCATGGCTCCACTACGAATGTCCTCAACAATTAGTTAATTAGACATGAACGCGCCGTGCCGTGTGGTGTATTCCTCCTGCTGTCCCCCGTAACGCACCGCCTCCAATCGAGCCAATTGACCTGTGGCTGGTGTCGCGGCGCGCTCCCTTTTAATAACTCTTCTCCTCTCTCCGTTCCCGCTTCGCCTTCTTCTTATTTTGAGCAGCGCATAAAACGAATTCGTCGCAATGCCCCCATCAAACACCGCCAATGGCGGCATCAGCCGTCTCCTGGGTATCCTCGCCCTGCTCACCGGCTTGCTGGCGTCCGTCTTTTATGTTCTTGAGCAGAACTTGGACAAGTTCTACATTCTCGATCTGGAGCACCTTAACGATGTCTCCAAGCGTGCCCTAAATGAGCATGGCAACAACACACGCGAGGTTGTCAAGTACATTACCACGGAGCTCCACGAGAAGCACCCTGAGCACATCAACCTCTATGAGGAGTGGGTTTTCAACAATGCTGGCGGTGCCATGGGCGCCATGTACATCATTCACGCTAGCGTGACTGAATACCTCATTATCTTTGGTTTGTGCACCCTCCCCTAATGCGCAAATGCCGTGACGAGGCAAGCTAACGAACGTATTGGACAAACAGGTACCGCGATTGGCACCGAGGGCCACAGCGGTCGCCACACGGCCGATGACTACTTCCACATCCTCTCCGGAACCCAGCTCGCCTACGTGCCTGGCAAGTACGAGGCCGAGGTCTACCCTCCCGGCAGCATCCACCATCTCCGCCGTGGCGATGTCAAGCAGTACAAGATGCCCGAAGGCTGTTTCGCCATGGAGTACGCCCGCGGCTGGATTCCTCCTATGCTTTTCTTTGGTTTCGCCGATGGCCTGTCAAGCACGCTCGACTTTCCCACGCTGTGGCACACCACTCGCATCACTGGACGCGAGATGATTTCCAACCTGCTCAAGGGCAAGCTGTAAAAGGCTTGTGTTAGCATGTTCATGTATCAATATTGAAAAGGGATGCGGGAAAATAGACGGATTGTATAAGAAGGGAGCATTTGGGGCATTACCACGTTGCCAGATATTAATTCGATGACCTATAACGTCCGATGGACAACCTTGTCATGTATGATACATATAATGAATGGCCATGATACAATCGAAGTTGAGTACTAAAGGGATCTATAAAAGAATGGATTCGTATCATTGTGTGATATCATGTGCGTATTTGCACGTACGTAATCAGGTGCATAACGCTAAGCGCTGGAAGTCCCTTGCTGGGTTTCATTCCAAGATTGCCGTGTTCTGAATGGACCGCTTGTGCTCCGATAAGAGCCAAGAGATTGCACAGTGAGACTGGCTGTGCAATACGAATGAATGGTGCATCACGTGGAAGGGGGGATTGATTTAGAGGAATGAGGCCAAGGACGAGTGAAACAGAGTAGACCAGTAAATGAAGATGTAGCTCAGGAGAGTATAACATCTTGTGATGGCTATTGTTACTACTCTTCTTGTTACCATCTATATTTTGTGTGTTTCCGTTTGCCTCCAAAGGCCTCATGATGCTATCCTGAAAATGGCTGAAAACGATTGTCATGAGAGAACATATGATGGCCCTTCTCCATCCCGCGCAGGCTAGCCATACCCGATAGAAAGCGCGAGCTAACCTACTGTTTCTGGCAAGCGGGCTGGGTCGATAGCACGGATCAAAGCTTCATGGAAGAATTGCACGTGGCCTTCAAGGCCATGGTGAAGATGGCCAAGATATTGACTTCTCGGCTAAAGTCGAGCAATGATAGATAGCTCTAGGTGGGCCACCACTTGAGCAAAGCTGTGCACCCACTAATGGAATTGCAAATACTAGCATCCAATGAATATCGACGGCGAGATTTTCGTAATCATAGAAATTGACCGGTTCCCATGACTGTCAGATGCTGGGCTGAAAGGGTGTGTAACCCCTGTCAGCCGTGAGAAGGGCATAGGTGATTGCAAGATTCCCCCCCGCAGATTAGCAGCCCTGAACGATGCTTGTGCTATTAAAAGAAAAAAGGAAAAGAAAAGAAAAAGAAAACTCAGGCGTGAACTGAGTTACGGGCCCTTTTTCACCTTCAGTTCTGCCACCTCTCCGCGTGCGTGTATGGATGGAGCCTGCCGGACCAACTCCCTCTATGGTTAGGCTCGTTGCTAAGGTTGTCGTTTTAGCTAGCATGCGTGCTCCTCCCTCAGACAGCAGCCAAGATCTTGGTCCCCCGGGTGTAGCTTAAAAAGAGGAACCTCGCAGAAGAGAGCGACAGGAAACATTCCAGAGCACATGAGCTTAAGCGATATTAGGAAGGTGGCGTCGTGATTGCGGCGCGGCGTGGGCTTGGTATCGCCATTGAAGGTACGGAGCAGGTTTATCTCCCCACACTACGTATTGTAGTACGCATGTTTGCTGGCGATACAAGCTACGACGAAGTGGTGCCTGAGTTAGTGCCGTAGGTATGTTGCTTGTTCCAAGTTTATTCTTCTTTTTATTTTCCTTTCTTTTGATCCTTTTTCTTCTCTGTTATATATATATAATTGCCGCTTCCACCACGGCATGAAGCGACGGCTGGCTTGAATCCTGCACGCCTTTGCCCCCCCCTCGCTCCTCAGTGAGTTGGAGGGGGAAAAAAGCGTGTAGGGCTATCCGATAACACACCTGTTGCAAAGAGCGTGTATGTAAATCAGCAGACCACCGGCCAAGAACCCTGGCTACTTGGCTAGGATTGGTTCCAGTCCATGCAGCTGCCGATTTGGACGCCTGTTGGTTACGTTAGCGCATGCGTGGCGCCTCAAGATGCATTATCTTAGAGGACATTTCCGCATCAAGAGCGGCACATGTCTGGGCAGTTGCAACGCTGTCGGAACTTTTGAAGTGAGCGTGGCCTCTGCCATACAACAACCACCAGCTTGCTCTCTAGCTTGCTACGGTCCGGTCTGGGCATCCGAGACGTCGCCGTCCGGTTGGTCGTGAAGCAGCAGAATATGGAAGCGATCGCCGTGAAGGATGCGTTGTGGGTGGAGGAGCACGACAAGCTGCACCCCTCACCTGGTCGATGTAGCTGAGTTCTGGAAGCTTGGAACATGACCGGCGCTTGTGCTGCAGAGCTACCTGAGCAATGGGGACCCTGATACAGCATCCGCTACCCAACAGGACGAGACACCATGTTTCAATGGCACGATGCTTCTGTCGCTATATCACCCTTGTAGCCAACGACGACGCCCGCAACTTCTGAGATGCCGCATTTGGAACAGTGAGGGGACCAGGGAACCTTTGATCATCAAGGCTGTAGCCAAGCATCAGCCAAGCCCCTGCCAAGTCGAATTGTATGCCTCATGCCTTTGCAATTGGCCGTCAATAGCAATCCCGATCACCATTTCTGCAGTCTTTCCGTGTTCCGATTGTTTACACCTTAACCGAGCTGGGTCATTTTACCTCTTCTTACAACCATCCTGATATGATCAAAATCCTTCGTCCAGGTCGACCGTGTACGTCCATTCTGACCCCCCTGCCCGGCCTTGATACGCCATCAGCAAAGCTCCCCTGTCCCCTCTTCTGCTGGTTGTCGAGCATCCCATGCCATTGCTGCGTCGGCCGCCCTGGCTGTGAGGTGGTTACCGTTACACCAAGTCATGACAAGCTTCCTGCAGCAGTGCATCTATAAAAATAAACCCAGGCCCCGAACCGCTTCTGCAGCTTGAGTTCGCCCCAGCCCTCACCATACCACGAGACTGCGGTTCTCTAGTTTATTATTAGCCTTGTCTTCTTCTCTGTCCCGTGAAGTACACCGTCAGTAAAGACATATACCATCTCAGCAATGGCGCCAACCGGCGATGTCACCGACCCCATTGCTGGGGCTGAGCTGCGCGCCGATGTTGTCGACGAGAAGCGTGTGTCTCTCACAGTCGACCCTCGCCTCTCAACGGGCGGCCAAGAGAGCCTCACGCAGCCTATGGAGCTCCCCACGCCCGAGGAGATGGCCACGCTGAGACGAGTGCCGAATCACATCCCTCTCAAACTTTTCACCATTGCCTTCATCGAGCTATGCGAGCGCTTTTCCTACTACGGATGCACTGTTGTCTGTAAGCTGCCTGCACCTTTGATATAAAGCCATGCTTTCGCTCACATGTTTAGTTACCAATTTTATCCAACATCCCCTTCCTGACGGATCTACCACTGGTGCAATTGTCAAGAGCGATGACCAGCCTGGTGCACTTGGCATGCGCCAGAGGGCATCCACTGGAATCACTACTTTCAATCAATTTTGGTATTCATCACCTAGTTAGGGCTTACAAATAACACGCGCTAACTATCATCAAAGGCAATATTTCATGCCGCTTCTGGGTGCCTATATTGCTGACCAGTACTGGGGGCGATACAAGACCATTACCTATGCGCTCGGAATCGACATTCTAGGCCACATAATTCTGATTCTCTCTGCGATCCCCCCCGTCATCAAGAACAAGGACGGTGCCCTTGGCGCCATGGTCGTTGCTATTCTTACCATTGGCTTTGGCACTGGCGGTTTCAAGCCAAATATCAACCCCTTGATTGTTGAGCAACTGGGAGAACAGTACATGCACGTCAAGACGCTCAAGTCTGGCGAGCGAGTCATTGTTGATCCGGCCGTCACCATTGAGAGAATTTACAACTGGTACGTAAACTCTTGAAGAAAAAAACATTCTGTCGGTTTACAATGACTTCTCTATCAAAATTCCTTGGTGCTTATAAGTCATCTTCCATTGACCGCTAACGATTCTGCAGGTTTTATTTTTCCATCAATGTGGGCGCTCTTATTGGCCAAATCTGCAGTAAGTAGCCCTTTGATGCTCTTCAATTCAACGGCTCGAAACACCCCTGCTCTCAGTTTCTCACTAATACACTTCAAGTGGTCTACTGTGAAAAGTATGTCGGCTTCTGGCTTTCCTACCTGCTCCCCACCGTCATGCTGTGCATTTGTCCCGCGGTAATGTGGTGGGGACGAAAGCGATACGAAAGAAGGAAGCCTGGCGGTTCCGTCATTGTGCCGGCGCTCAAAGTCTGGTTCCTCGCCCAAAAGGGCCGGTGGTCGATTAACCCCTTTAAAACCTGGAAGAATATGCACGATGGAACATTCTGGGAAAAGGTCAAGCCATCCTCTTTCACCGATGAGACACGCCCGAAGTGGATGAACTTTGATGACGCGTGGATCGATGAACTGGCCCGTGGCTTCTCTGCCTGTGCCGTTTTCTGCTGGTACCCCATTTTCTGGCTTTGCTATAACCAGAGTAAGTCGTGAACATCAGCGTGTACGCTTTGAGCCCCAGCTAACAGTCAATACAGTCAACAACAACCTCATCTCCCAGGCGGCGACAATGAAGCTCCATGGCGTGCCCAACGACGTCTTGTCCAACCTGAACCCCTTTGCTCTCCTCATCTTTATTCCTCTCAACGACTTCTTCATCTACCCGGCTCTTCGTAAGGCAGGCATCAGATTTACGCCCATCAAGAAAATCACGGCGGGCTTCTTTGTTGGATGCTTCGCCATGATTTGGGCTACGATCGTGCAATACTACATCTATCAGAAGTCTGAGTGTGGGTATCATGCTGGTGGAGAAGATTGCGAGGCGGCCAACATCAACGTCTGGGCTCAAACCGGGTCCTACGTTCTCATTGCTCTCGCAGAAGTTTTTGCTTCCATCACGTCCCTGGAGTACGCCTTTTCAAAGGCTCCCAAGAACATGCGATCCATGGTCCAGGCGGTGTCTCTCTTCATGACGGCCTTCTCGGCTGCTCTTGGTCAGGCCTTGGTCGGTCTTTCTGAAGATCCCCTGCTCATCTGGAACTATGGTGTCGTGGCAATTCTCGCTTTCATTGCAGGTACATGCTTTTGGATTCAATTCCGCCACCTCGACGTGATCGAAGATGAGATGAACATTCTGCCCGAGGGTCGTGCCGGGGCAACTGCCGATGAGGAGAACAAGTATGACTTGAAGGGCAGGGAAAATTGAACCAGGTAGTGGTGATATTCAATATTTTGGCATCGAGCCCTTGAAATCCCTCTCCCCTTGTGTTGAGATACCAGTTGCTACCCTGCGAATCTGATCAAGGGGGAAGTGAATTAAGAAACAGATTTTTGTCCAAGTCCACTCGCAGAAAAAAAAAATGGTGCATGTTCTAGATCCCAGTACCTTATCGCTGGGCATCAATGCTTTTTTACTATCCAATGCCGTGTTCTCAAAAGGAAAGAAAAAAAGGTACGTCTCGCTCCAACTCTCTACCAGAGATTAAAGACATGCCGCCCTATGGCCATTCCTCTGCTTTCTCTTCAGGCATATGGGTATAGGCAAAGGGAAACAACACATGTGGGGGACCGAGAAGAAATATAACATGATGCTTCTTCTCCATTTTATATCGTGCTTGGACGAAATTTAAGAAGTGATCGAGTGGAGCGCGGGAGATTGCCCAAGTGATACCACTGATTAGCACTGATAAGATGAAAACATGCCCGCGTAAGATTCTTCCAACAGCAAGCCGCTCAGTAGCTTGACCAAATGCAAAGTCAGCAGTTGTTCGATAAAATGTCATGGTTTGACTGCAGATATATCTATATATGCCGTAAATGATGCCTGTGAATGCCAACTGAGCCCAGTTCCACCATCAGGAATTTCCTCACTGCAGCTCGCTTCTTCTTTTTTTTTTTTTTTCCTTCTTCCTTTTTTTTTTCATTCTCGCGCACTGACACTATGAAAACAAATACCACACCGTGAAAACATGCATGGATGGCTACTCGCGGCATTTACGTGTGTTTTGTCAGATTTCGCAAAGGCTCTTTTGAAATGTCCAGGTGGCAGCCGCCTTGCCCCCTGGACACCAAAGGAGGGCAGTACAAGATGGGGTTTCACTGGAACGAGGCCAGCCTGGGGGTTGTAGGACAACAAATGGCATTGCCTATCATTCTCTGTTGCGTGTTGTAAAGCACGATGAGGTGGCAAATCGAGGGATTGGTCCCCGCCCTGTGTCGCTTCCCCTTCCCCTTCCCCTTTTCTGAGTCCACAACACACGGAGCCATTTTTTTAACATACGCAACAGTATTGTTTGCCATTTAACCTGTGTATCTGTATGATATGGGTCGATACCCTTGGCGGAATCGAACATCACCATGGTTGAGGGCACACGTAGAGGGTGTGACAAGTCCAGAAGTCAACTCCGCCTAGCCCTCCGACGAGGCTAGTGTGAATACAGCACCAGATACCGCACTCATTCTGCCACAATTGACATTACTACATCCTAATAGCAATGTCGATTATGGTATCAGATAAAGATTGGATAAAGTTGCGCCCTTGGCCTCCCTACTAGACACGTTTCTTTAACTCAGGAGCTTATTCTTTCGAATTTTGCCCGGCTACGTATATCTATACGACAGCATCAATGAATCGTGTAGTCCACACCGCTCCAGCGGGCCGGGCCGGGATATATGGGGAAATATTAATTTAATCCTGTGTCGTGTGATGAGGTTCGATGGCAACAAACGCCTTCGCCAAAACGCCGCTCTCAGCATTATACCTTGCTGTTACACTAGCAATGCTGCCCGGATGAGCTTGGAGATGCCTCGCGTCGTCCGCTCAGGGGCTGGGCTGGCGCGAATCTTGCTTGCGAACACCGAGAGGCAACATCGTTTCAAGAGACCAGCACGAGAAGAAAAAAAAACGGGAACAGCCGTTTCGCAAGGCTCTGGTTCAAGGATCTTGGCGATCTAAGAGAATAAAGTTTCCCGTGGCATTGGAATACGAATCGATAGCTTAGGGATCTTACCAGGGGGGGAGAGGAATGCCCTGTCGGTGTGTTGATAACAGCACGGTTCTGCTGGTGTAGATAGATGCTCCGAAGCCACATGATCGTATCGGGTTTAAATCTGCCGGCATCAAACAACGAGCGGTTCAATATCCCCCATCAGTCCTTTCTCCAGAGTCTAGACACTGGCGTCTCCATCTCCTCGGAGAGACTTTCCCGTGCGGGGGTCCCGGACTCAAATTCACGGGCGATAAGTTGTAGATAACAAAGTCAGAGACGAGGGCGGCGCCGTGACTGTGCCTGCCATACCTTTGCAACACGGCACAGCGCAGAGCCCGCTCTCGTGGGGGAGGAGACCACTGAACGAAAAAAAAAAAAAATCCTTTTCGGACTGGGCCGCATGTGTCGTTGATCAGGAGATCTGTGGATGGACGTTCAGGCGAAGGTAGCGAAGGCAGCGAAGAATAATGGTAAATAATGGCATGACCTAATATTCAACATAACCCGAATTTATATTGTAATGGTTTTAGTTAACTTTTGGTGTTGTCTTGGACGCTAAAACGGCCCCGTTATGTTTTATTTCCTCGGTTCCGCGGCCTTTTCCCCAAGGCCCACGACCGGCAGGGCACAAACGGGCAGCCCTCGTAATAGTGCATCCATGATGCCGGCAACTCGATGCTGATAAAAACATGGCACGTCTGCCACTCACACCGCGAGGACGGACGGCCGCGGCGGTCCCTGCCTTTACACGACGGCAAGGCAAACCTCAGCATCCCGCGCTGCGCGCCTTGACCTTCCCTTATCCCACTCCCTGTCCCTAGCCGCATGACACCTGCGACTCCCCCACGCCGGGGCTGCTCGTGTGTTTTGTTTTTCCCTCTCCCCCGGACGAGCAAACCAACAAAAACCACAGCAGCTCTACCCCACGCAGCCTGCGGGCGGGATGGATAACGGCGGGATACTAAAGGTGGAGGATAAGCAAATGCGAGGCTCGCCCAGCGTCGGCTACTTATAAGGACTGACCGAATCCCCAGGTTTGCAATTAGGTAGCCAGCAATTGGCTGCCAGCACGTTACCTCTCTCCTCATCTACTGCTGCTTTTATTACTGTCCCTCGCCTTGGTCCAGGGCTCCCTCGTTGAGTGGCAAGCTTCAGCTGCTGTATCCACAGTGTCTTACCCATGACGTCGAGGGAAGATGAATATCGTGGCCCTTGTTCACCCAGATTGCGGCACTGCAATGCAATGTTGGGCCGTTGTGTTTTTGCTTTCTCCCTCTTTCTTTCTTTCTTTTTTTCTTCCCGACATGCAGCAGGATTAAATACTGATTTCTCGACACTCAATTTTCCAAGCCCTTTCGATTTATTTTTCTTCTTCTTCTTCTCCATCTGTGTCCTCATCGAGATGGAGACTCCGACGCAAAAATTTCCCATTCGCATCATCGCATGCCGACCGATAAGCAGAGAGTCTATCTATCATTCTGTCCATCGTGTACCGAAATATCCCACAAAAGGCCCCTCGAACCTCCACCCCGGTGTCTCCGCCGTTGATTTCAAGAGGCCGCGTCAATGAGTTGGATTGTGGCGCAGATAAATGTGAAGTTGGGAGCACCATCAGAAGCCAGATTACGAGCAACGGAAAATGAGTGTCAAAGTCAAGTATTTCTTTTTTCCTCGCCAATAAGCCATCCATCAACCAGCCATGATATTTCATTCCCGGACCAAACCACCGTATACGCCTCTCAAAGGACAGACAAAGAACAGGCCTAGACCCCCTGTGCAAATAAACAGCACAACTCCGCTCCGCCCAAATGCAATCGCTGCCGATTAGCCAACCACTATTCCGTACTAATGCTTGGACTTTCAGTATTTGAGCTAGATTTTTTTTTCTCTTCCTTCGGTCTTCTGTTTTCCTTTCATCTCTTTCGTTTGTTTTCGTTTCATCAAGGATGAACCTTCTGTGATCATCCCGAGTGGGATGCTTTTTCCTATGCCAACCAGCCCTCTTCATCCCGCTTACGACCTTTCATGACTAGTACGTCATCATTGTCATCGTCGCTGTCGTCTTCGTTTTCATGGATCTTCAGCTGTTCAACAGAGGTGGCTGTGGCGTGTACTTCTTCATCGTATTCGTCCTCGTCATCATACATCCATGTCAAGCCATTGGCCTCTTCTTCTAGAGGAAACATTTCTCGAGCATACTCTTCAAGTCCTCGGGGTCCTTCCCATAGCTCCAAGGCTTCGCTTGGGCAGCTGATCTCCACTTTATTATCGCCAAAGTAGGGCGGCTGCTTCCGGGGGTCCTTCTCTTCTGGATTGAACAGTTTTTCTAGAGCAACAAGCTGCTCTCGATACCCAACCGGGATTCTGACCTTGATTTCAATTGGACCCCTGACATAGCGTACTGGGCGACCGAGGCCTCGAGAGAAGAGTTTGCAGGCTTCCCTGGGGCTGAGGTACTCGTATGCAAGTGCAATGCGTTCTCCGTGCCACTTGGATGGGCCGTCCTTGAAGATCTGCAGAACCGCAGGTCCCACATCGTGCTCAGCATCCAGCCAGGGAAGCTTGGCATCCGAGTGGAAGGGCGCCTGCCACACAAAGGATCCATCCTTCTGCAACTCCATGCAGAACAGGGGGTACAGGAGTGAAGTAAAGTTGTTGTTATAGATGCCGGTGTACACAAACGTGGCGGGAAGCCCCAGCTGTCGCACATACTGCTCGACCTCGTGCTTGGCGGCCCAGAGGGGAAGAGATGGCCACTCGGAGTTGTAAGCGGAATGGTCGGGCATGGATGAGTAGACATAATGCTGCACTCCTGCGCGTTTGGCAGCATCAGCCAGTGCCTTTCCGATCTGGAGCTCATCGCCGTAAAAGGTAGTGTTGATAAAGGCAAGCTGGGCGCCCCGGAAGAGATTCGAAATTAACTCATAGTTGACACCGACACCGGCAATAGGGCCGTGCTTTGTGACGTCGCGATTTGCCTCAGAGGGGGCATGTCTGGTATAAAGCTCGCCCACAAAGATGGTGACATTGGGGTTGCTCGACACCTCTGTCGCAACGACACCTTCGAGGTTCCTCAGTTGTGCGCGGACATGATAGCCGACGGCGGTGGCGACGCGGATGAGGGATGCTGCCTGCCTTCCGCTGGCATTGATGACAGCGATGGTCTTGTCGGGGCTGGACATGAGCCTCTTAGGCGGACGAAAGGTGAGGGAGTTGTTTCGGGAGTTGGCGAGAGGGGATGATTCGGAGTACGACGATCGAGAGTGCTTGTGTTGCTTGTAGAATACGGGAGCGGGTGTGGTATTCGCTGTGGTCTGGTCGCCGGGGATTCGAATAGGGATACTGGCGGTCATGGACCCGTTTAGTTGAGCGGGCATAATAGCGCGTTCGCTCGCAGATCGGAGGAGGGGATTCGCAAAAAAGGACGAAGCGCGCGTCTCGCTGATGGTAGGATGGCACAGTGCCAAACTGGCGCCAGGGTTTTATTTGTCCAACAAGGACTTCGGGGCGTGATTTGAATGGCCAGTGGGGAGGACAGAGCACACACAACCACAGAAGTTCATGGGACGGCGACCAAGACCAGAGGGCAGTACGTAAAACGAACGTATGTCGGTGGATCTGGGAGCGCCGTGGGCGAAGAAACCGGCCAATACAGGCACAGAAACGGATTACCAGCGCAAGATGCGGCAGTAGTCGCAAAGATGGTTTGCTAACCGGGCGTTAGAGGAGGAAGGGGGGATGGAAGGAACAACAAGTTTTCGGGTGCCAGGAGGCAAAAGAGAAGAAAAGAGTTGGATTAAAAAGACAGAGGGTAACAACGCCAAAAGAGGGAGGTCACGATGCCTAGGTCGCGGCGTTGCGGCGGGCTTGTGCTCAGATGCGCACGCCTCTCTGGATTGTGTGGTTTGACGACCAGTCAACGCGGGGCCAACAGAGCAGGAGGGGGGAAGGCGAGTGGTCCAAGGGTCAAAAGCCAAATAGCCAAGACACGCAGGAGGAAAAAAAAGGAACCCTGGTCAGTCGACGCAGAAGTGGACTATGAGCTGTGGATGCGATGTGGGTGAAGGTGGATTTGGGGGAGGGGCGTCCGTCTGCTTCTGAACTTGGCCTCGAAGAGTTCTAGTATCAAGCGGAGCCAGAAAGGTTAGGGTGAGGATGGAGGAAGATATTATGCCGGGTATGTATGATGCCTTCGTGCGAACTCGGTTTGCTGGCACTGCAGCTTGTTTAATGCTGAATGGACAAGAGGTTCGAGGCAATTCGAGCACAGTCGACGGGAGTTAAACCGAGCAAGGGGGGCCGTTACACCGGGGAAGGCCGATCTATGTCAGTGATGAAATAAATGTAAGGCAAGGTAGGATGCGTTGCGGTGCGATGCGCTGGGTTGACCTGTGGGTTATGGGTGTTTGTTAAGTCGGTGTGTGTGGGGAGTGCGTGAGAGGTGTATGGTGTATGTATATGCTCGGGTGTGGTGTGTGGGATGGCAGGTGTCAAAGTAGTAACCGCTGTGGGAGTAAAACAACGGGTCGTGGGTAGTAACACTTTTGTGCAATAAAAAAAAACCAGCCGCAAGCTAAGATGGGATTGATGTCAAGCCGAGCAAGGAACAAACGGCAAGGATCCAGATCCGGGGCCGAAGAAGATGAGGCGTGACGGCGGAGCGATCTGTGGTGGCTCAATGGCGCGTGAGGGAAAACAGCCAGGCGGAGGGAACAAGCTCACAGCGAGACCGGCCCGAGAGTAGAACCCTGATGACAAAAGTATTCCCTTGACTAAGATATGGAGGGGCTCAGTGCGGTGACATGGAAGAGCTGATTTTCAGGAGCCGGGTTTGGGTGTCCAGGAGTGGTTGACTTATTCCTACTTCGTGCCTCGAAATAAGTTCCCTCGTGGTTTGAATGTACTTCTGAAGATGGGGTGGCAGAGGCGGGCGTGTCAAGTTGCTCTCCAGCTCAGGGTCAAGAAGTTTGTTTTTGGACTGGCGGGTGACGTGATAGGGCAGGCGACGAATTGCAGGGCACCATTGGCGTTATCAATCGTTCTTTTTCTGCAGTCTCACTCTCCTTACCCTCCGGGGAGTGGGCAGTTCTTTTTTTTTTTTTTGCTTCTCCAGCAGGGGAAAACAATTGGCCCACAGAAGACTACCGACTAGTGATGCACCGTCTCTTTTCTCTCCTCTCGTCTTTTCTTTTTGGCGCAGCACTTGTGGGATGTGACGTGGATGCAGGTGCAGGGAACCAGCACGAGACCTAACGTACGGGCAAGAGTCGGTAATCTGAGCGGCGCAAGCAAATGCGGGATGGCCAAAGAGGGGTCCGAGGTCAAAAGGAGGAAATGGAAAAGCTGGGGGAACGGAAAGCTAGAAACTGGGGTCACGTATAAAGGGGGCATGCGAATGATATGGGAGGGATGCGGATTGAGGAAAGATACTGTATACAGATAACGGTAACATTTTGTTCAAGCGCCAATGCCTTGGCTTGGATGCTCCCGGAAGGAGGCAGTATCGGATCAGCAGCCGCAGTCAGTCCATGGACCGGGCGGCATCCAACCCCGAGAATTCATACACACTCCCAAACAACCTAGGTCCTAGACCCAAGACTAAAGACCAGATTCGAGGTGATCTGAGCAGCAGGCCCCTGGGCTGGCACATCCTGACTGATACCTCTAACAACACTCGCTGTCCGGATGGTGCACTCCGTCCAGGTGACCTGGCTGAAAAACCCTTGCCGTGACCGACTGATAACGATCCGGCAACGCAAGCACGGAACCCCCAGGAAATCCGACCTAAAACAACCTTGATTAGGTCCTTTTCATCAAAATTTCCCGTTGATGCACCACGCATCTTCATTAGAGATTGCACATCAGTTAACTAACGCCCACATGCCCAACTAGAGTAAACCAGTGGCCTCAGCTACAAACATCCTTCTCATATCCTAAGCGTATTATTACGCTTTGGGGTATCGCTCGCACCTCTTCCCATCCACCAGTCCACTCACCCGCTCACACCGTCCGCCCCAGTCCTGCCTCCCGACTTCGTGGTACTTGTCTGCTGTGGTCCATATCCGTCCATGTCTCTGATTAATAACCACACCCCCGCCGTCTACCACATGCCCTTCCCCTCACTGACAAAAGAGAGGCTTGGGCACTCGTGCCCACGGACAGACCCTACACCCCCCCGGACCCTCGGCTCCTTATCAGTACATCGAAATAAGTATCTTTTTTTTTCCTTCCTCAACTCGTCCATGAGCCATGGGAAAGCCAAGTCACAAGGAGGGGGAAAGCCCTGAAAGCGCTGATGGTGTCTTTTTTACCCCGGTTGACGTCTACAACAAGACGCCCCCGCTTCTCATCAACGAACCAATGTTGATTGCAGACAATGAGTTCCTCTTGTCCGCCCACCGGTCTCGCATGGCTGTGACATTGAACCAAGAAGACTATCTCTTTTCTGTCCCGTCCTGAAAAATAACCTACCCTCGTTGCTTCTCCGCCCCTCCCGTCCCCTTCTCCCCCCTAAACCCCCCATCGCCATGACTTCAGGATCATGGACCATGTGATATTCCCCTGACACCGGTTCTGATAAGTACTTCGACTTACAAGAGTAGACGTTATTACGTGAACGCACCACTAAACCGAAAAAAAAAAACTCCCGTCGTCAATCCAGAAACGGAAAAAAAAAACAGCACAGACCTACCAAGCCCATTGGTCTTGCTTGAATCGACAGGTTCAAATTGAGGGAAGCCCGTCTTTGGATGGAGCATGAGCATGGACAAACCCGGTCCAATCGGGAGAAATGCTGATTGCTCGTGGCATGGGTTTAGATGGGTAGCTTCGGCCCTGGCTGTGTGGGTGGGATGTGGTGCGTTCTCCTCGCTCCCACTTGCCTGCCAATCACTGAGCACCACCCGCGCCAGCGACTTCAAATTTAGAGGGTGGGATCCGCTGGGGAAGGCTAACCCGCCACTGCCAGGTGACGACATGTCACCTACCCACGCGCCAAGCCAGCTTCCACTGGTTGGATGCTGGAGCCAGCTCATGGGTGTAATATGAAGGGTCTGGCTGTGCGAAAACTTGAGCAAGTGCTTTATGATTCATCAACAGGAGCCCCTGAAGCGTGCAACATGCTGGATTCAACGGCCATTGCCGTGGTGAGCAGTGGATGATACCCTCAGCCGGACCCGAGCATCCTCGCCAGCTCGGCTTTTGTTTCCTGGCCAGGCATTTGATCAGGGAGCTGGCTGCCACGCTTTGCTTCTTCATATTATCCTAAGTGAGACATCATTTGGGCAATTCGGCTCGCAAGGTCGTTTACAATTGGTCACCACGACTTCGGTGAAGAACGCATCTTTACATGCCCCAAGCCGCTAGAGACGGGGTGCATGGCAAGCGAGCCCCAAGATTCGAATATTCTTGGTATCGGTGTGTGCGATGGACACGTGTGCGAGGTCCTCAGCCTCCGACAAACATACACCACCCTTGACAACATGCCGCCATTGTTGGAGCCAAGCAGTAGGTAAGCGGCCTCGGTATCCTCCAAGGTGCACAAAGTCAAGGGTTGTATGAGTGCTCATATGATCCCTGCGCTGGCATCGCGACGATGGCATAACATGGGGCTGCAGCCGGGAAAGGCCCAGCCCATCGAATTGCGGGATTGCGGCATCGGACATGCCCGTGCGTTGATTGGCCAGTAGCCGCCCATTGCTTTCTATTACATAGTACTTACTTGATTCCTTTTACTTTCGGCTCGATGTTTGGCCTCTGGTTCTCAATTCTGGCCTATTCTGGCCCCAGTCCAACGCATCACGAGATCATTCACGGACCTTCGATCCAATCTCACCTTGAGCTTGTCTCACTTGTTAAAATGACACCCTATTTTACTTCAACAACCAAACAACCAACATACATGGCTAAATCAACCTTGTTCGGGTCCCCACGATTGTCACGGATTACACCCTGTATCTCATTGGGGTACCGAAACATGAAATTGTAGTTCGTCAGCAGGGGAAGCGGTAGGGGTCTGGGGTAGGTGTGTACCTGCACCTTGTCATCAAGTGTGTGCGGCATGGAAGGTGCAAAGTTAGCCAAAGGAAGGTGCCCCCGAGCTCCGCACGTACGTAGTCGTCCACAAGCCACACGTGCGCATATAGGTTTGGCTCGAATGAGTTCGCCGACAGCCCGAAGCTTTCAGGTTTGCGCGACTGCAATCGTGAAAGGAAGGTCGAGTGTCTAACCCCAACACTCAAAGACCAACCTTGCTGGCTCAAATCAATTGCTATCCTGATCGATCCAAGCTTAAAAATGAGGATGCTTGCGTCCCTTCTCAAGCAATGACAAGGACAAGGCAGTTTGACGACGAGTCTGGAGGCACACGACGGACCTTGATAGGCCCTCATTTCGGATCCGGAATCAGCTGACCACCAACTGCAATGCTAGTCTAGCTCATTAGTTTCGCTTCCAGCCGCCGCATCTCCCTCGCGCATCGCTACCAACCCCAGGTGTAGGGCCAGACGGTGCGCAAACAGGATTCCCTAGGCTGCAAAAGCACTCGACCCATTCATTTCTATGGGGGTGTCTGGGTGTTCTAAGTGTCTCAGGACCGGGCTTCAGTGGACCGCTGTGGCCTTGTCCACAGTCCGGTCCGCGACCACCACACCCACGATGGGACAGGAGTCAAATGCCGAGTAGCGTGGATATTAGGTAAAAGTTTCGAGGCCACTCTGAGCAACTCTCCAGTCAGAAAATTTTAACCTGATTCCATTTCTCATCGAGTTACCCAAACGTCCGGCCTTGACCATGCTTATTTGTCGCCCACCCTCGATAGCGGCGTCATGGAGCCGGAGATGGATCTATTACTGCTGGTCACCCGACGTGAAAAACGACAGCTTGAGCTTGACACGAAGTCGCTTCCCTGCACCGGCGCACCCACTCTTGGTACCCGGGCTGAGTCTTGTCACACTTGCTCCAACAGAGTCAAAACAGTCGGCGCTACCGTGCTGTGCCTCATGTCTCCGGGCAGTTTTACGGGCATGCCTGCCAGGGCACATCCCCCGCGAATTGATGCACATCAGTACGTGATCCTGCCATGGCCGCAGGTGAGCTTCCATTCCCAAGGCAAATACCATAACAACGCTTAGAAAAGCCACCGGTCTACAATACGACTCTGTCGAGAGTAGAGCTTGTCATTGTCCCACACGCTAATGTGGCGACAGATTGACATTTGTGATCAATCCATTGTTCATACCATGCTACCATAGCTTGGACCCAACCCACCTACCAGGCACCGTGGCATGCATCCACGAGCTTTGTGCGCAAGCCTCGTGGTTTCCTGGCTCCCACGTTTACAACCGGCCGGCGATGATATCCAGCACATATGTCCGTCCCAAAATGGAGAGGCGCCGCTCGGGCCATGCATTCGAGGCCATTAGACAGCGGCAAATGCAGTCAGCGCGGATGTGATGCCCGCAGCTGGTCGCGGTCCGGCGTGCAATCCGCCAAATTCCAGGTTAGACGCTTCACCAGGCTAATCTCAACACGACCACGCTACCAAATGGCTCTAGAAACGATCCGCTATTCTGGAAGATTAACATCCTAAAACAGAGGTGTGCGTTTGCCGACAAAATCACCCGTTCTATGTACCACCGGGCTGTCATCCGTGTCGGTCAGGATGGAGATGGAGCTGGCTCAGTCGACGTCGGCCAGACATCCCGAGGGCCAAGCCCATTGTCATATACGCCTTGCATTTTGGCTGCATGCACGGGATGATTGCCGAAGCACTGTGTAACCGAACCGGGGTAGCTGGTTGTTATGCAGCCATTGTACCTTGAGTCGAAACACTGCTATGGTCGCAGGAAGATGTCTTGGCTGGAAGGCCTATGTGCCGTACTGGGTAAATGTGGCCCTATCTATAAAACTCCAACCAAACGTGCGTGAATACAAGCGATTCAGATCTGTAGCTTGATGCAGCCATCGATTGATTGACGTTCGCAATTGAGTAGCATGTACTACTGGCAAGGGAGTAACCAGGAGTGTGGCGGTAGGTGGACCGTGCTGATTCAAGCATCTCCGCGGGCATTCTGTGGCGTCGGTTGGATTTGCAAATGTTGTGCAAGTCCTACGTCATGACCCTTGCAGTAAACGCGATGTCGCGTGGGTAGGATGCGCACCGACTTTGGTGATGCGAGGAGGCTTGAGTAGCACGCCTCGCACGTACGTATTCAGTCAGAGAGCCCTTATCTCTGGGCAAGACATGCCTGATTTAACCTCCCTTCCATATTGCCACATAACTTTGAGATATTACGAATCGCGACTAATTTATTTTTCTTCTTTATTTTTCTCTTAAAGGATAGTGTAATAGCTTCTCAGTAACCAAACTCCCAACGTATCCCGCGCGTCCCGAACCTCCATCATATCACGTTGGCGGGAGGGATTTCGTGATAAAACGCCACAGAAGCAAATAAGCGCACATCTCTTTTGTGCCACTTATTCCCACTTGGCAAAGCAAAATGAATTGGCCTTGTCGATCTGGGCCCTCCTAATGCAAGTATCCCAAGAACCTGGATCTTAATGGATTTTTATCGGTACATTGCCTTACCCTCGCTGCTCCGATGACCCATTCGTGCCATTCTAGCCCGTGGCTATAAAACACCCAACCGTAGCATCCCACGATACTATCGTATTGGTGACGAGATTATGACCACCCCTCACCTCATTTGAATCAACGCGTCCGTATTCTTTGCTACACCGCAAAGTACATCCATCCATTCTAGGCAAAGTAGCCACCTTACAGCACAGTGAGACAGACAGGTGTAACCAATGCAATGCGGGGTTACTGTCCCCCAGAATTGACGAGTCGTCGGGTTCCCCAGATAACAGGAGACGCCATGTCGTTCGTCCCTGCGGGCGACAGCCCAAAGCGTCCGCACGCACGCAACTGACTCCAAGCCACATCCCTTAGTTCTTGATAAGCCTGCCTGTGCACACGCCAGTAATTACAACCCCTGCCCGGACCAAAAAAAAAAAAAAAAAGAAAATGCCACCGCAGTCATCGTCTCCCCAGTCATGATTTCGGTGTCAGCTAAGTCTATCCCATCTCAGCCTAATATCATGACTCCTTGAATCAACTGCCGCGCCAATCCATATCTAGGCAGAGGAACATCACATGGCTCATATCATTTGCCACGCTGGGTTATCGGCCTTGTACGTCTCCTCCAAAAGCAGGAGGAAATTGGTCCCATCCGCTGGACCCCATCATATCATCCAGAGACGGGGGACGCTCTATCCATGTCTGGCCTGTATCAGGATTGCGGCCTGCATCGTGACTATGAGCCAGGGAGATGTCGAGATAACGCTGTTTAGACGAGTCAGCTTGCGTTTCACTGGATATCACTCTCATGATCGGCCACGTAGCTGCCCATGACCTACCCAATCCATAGTTTGGGCCGTGTCCTCCATCCAGGAGATATCAAAGTTGAGTCCTTCGGGAAATGCCCCTGCCGTAGAATCCATTCCGGGGAGGCTCATGCTAGTAGCCGCCTCACCCGGGTGGCTCAGAGATAAGGGTGTAAGGCCAGGCCCGGATCCGGGCTTCGAGTCTATGTATATTACTTATCAGCAAAACCCACTCTGCTATCTGAAGGAGCAGAGGTTTCTTACCTAGCCCCAGGCTCCCAATGAGATCTGAATCGCCGCCAAGGGTCCCCATGGGGCTGGGATCCACTGATGGGGCCCCCAGCGAGGAAGACTCGCAGCTGCTCGTCATCCCGGGATGCGTTGCCGCCCCGGATGCCATGGTAGGACCATCGACGGGGCAGCCAAGCTTGACCAGCATGATGGCCAGCGTATCGGCCGTCTTCCTAACCTCGGCCGTGGTCGTGGCCACCTCGGCCCATATTAAGTATGATCGCTTTATCAAGTCAGTGAGCTCGGCTTTTGTGGGTGTGGACGTGTGCTCCATCCAGTCGAATTGGCCGCCAGTTTCTGAGTAGTGCTCGTTTTTTATGACGAAATAGAGGACCATGGCAGCGAGAAGGTAGTCGTGAACTGCGAGCGACGACACAAACCACCCATTGCTACTTAGAAGATGACCGGGCTTGCACGCCTCCCAGATGGTATGCTGGTAGGTGAGCAGTGTCAGGGCGCCCTGAAGACACTGTTGGCGAGAGTAGTCATGCTCACGCCGAGGGATTGGCTCGGCTAGATATCTCCGGTGCAGTACGCAACGACTCTTGTTGTAGATGGCTGCCAAACCAAACCGTTGGATAACCATCATAGGGGGATCCCCAACACACTCATCCAACGACCGGACCTGCATAAACGCGGGGACACCCTTCCAAACTTCCTGCAGAAGGCCATCCAACTTCATGACTTCGGTGTAGTTGGGTGGTGTGAGCGCATGTGCCTGCCGCGCGATCTGCCCGAATACGCGGAGAATCTTGGTCTTGTGGATGGGATAGGTCATTGCTGTGTAATCACTATCAGGCCGGCTGGGAGGCAGACTGGCAGAATCTAGATCGAAATCCTCATCCTGCAAGTTCCGCGGTACCGTTGTATCGGTCTCGATACCTTGGAGAAAACTCGGTAGACCCATGTGGAAGGAAACTAGGAGTTCGACTTGAATGGCCATGTTCCACATGCGACGTCGCATTTCGCCCTCGAATGGGGAAATGTTGGCCAATTTGCTCGGGTCCCGGTGCAGACCCATTTTCAACATTAGTCGGATCAGCACACCCGAAAGGATATAGCATTTCATTTGGGCCGCTCGGTTGAGGACAAAATCGGATTCGACATAGTGAATGAATGCCGGCAAGGTTTCAATGCTTGGCTGCATATACTTACCCCAAACCAAAGCCCATCCAGCACATGTCTTGTAAAGTTTGACTCTATCCTCTGCTGCTAGCGGGGAATCGCCAGCAACTTCACTGGGGTTGATGTAGCTGTTGAAGAAGAGGCCTAGGCTGAGTAGCATGAAAAGTTGGGCTATCCAGTGCAGAGAGGCTTCGTCCGGGTTTTTCCAAAACTTGGCATACTGTATATATCCTGTTAGATATGGGTTGTAGTTCGCTTGGCACATTTGTGAAACCTACAGTTTTGTTAAATGTTGGTCGATGGACGATATCTGTCACGTTACTTGTAAGCCATACGAAATCATAGGGGTTTAGCCAGGAGGTAGTTACGCTGAGAAGGGCTCATTGAGCTAAAGTACCTGGTAAGAATTCTATCTGCTATATTACGATCAGGTAGGAATGAGAGCAACTCTTCGCGATTTTTAGGCCCGGAGCGAGAGAATAGGAGCAATTCAGTGGAATCGATTTCCAAAGGCTCGCCATCCTCCTCATCATCCGTTTGATCAAAGTAACTCTTGAGGTCTTCAATCTACACAAGATCTGGTGATTAGAAGACCTGAAAAAAAAAATTCACGAGGACTCATCTCCGCACTTACATCTTCGAGCATGGCCATGCAGTGAGTAGCTCCCACATACGTCATAGCATTGGCGTTATCCCCCCTCACAACATGGCCACGGACAGCCGGTCCCGCCGCCAACTCGTCGTCTTGGTCACCATTCTCAGCCGCTTCAGCACCCTCAGTTTCCATCATCTCGCGGACTATGCCCTCCAGACGCTTGAGACGGGCAGACATGCCCTTGGTGGGGCGCTTCTTCTCGGGTCGAGGCGCATACCGGCACAGATCCATGCGGCCTTTCTTTGCGCACTGCCCGCAAGGCTGATCACGATCGCATTTCAGTTTGGAGGCGCGACAAGGAGCACATGAGAGCACAATGCGAGAACGCTTCTGGCGCTCGCGGTCCGGACCCGAGGTCGACGAAATGTCGTTGGGACTTGAATCTATGTCCATAGCGTCAATATGTTCTACTTGCTTGGACTTGTGTGAATGGAGGCGGGGTAGGTATGACAACTACTCCCGAGACGTCAGACAATAAAACACATATGGCAGGCGTTGGAAAATAGGGATGTCGTAGCCTTCAAGGGGCGAAAAGAATCGGTCTAAGTGGTGGATGTGGCAGGGCAATGACGAGTTACGTGGCTTGGAAACCTGGGCGTAAGCGCTGGTGCGATAGCCCACTAGGAGTTAGGTCCGCAAACTCCAGCGCGAGCGGAGTTATCACTACGGGCAGAGTTCAGCGCCAAGAATTGATGCCCAGTCCACGCTGCTATTGGAGAAATGGTAAAGCAAAATTTAGTAATAAAACAAGAACAAAAACCATTGCTTAATGTTATATGTATGCTTGATTTATTTCTTGGATGAGGGAACATCGCAGTTAGCCCCTGCTACTATAAATGAAGGCGAAATCAGGTGAACATAGCCCTTTTTTATTTTCCATTACAATGCAATCCATTAAAGCGAATATACTATTAAGCTGGCGCTCCAGGTAGTCTCTCAATCACGTATTTGGCCCTCGCCACGCTCATAATCGGCACACCAGGGATCTTTCGTAATCGCTGCTTCAGGGCTTTATCGTTGGTTCCCACAATATATATCCTGCTCTTCTGTACACGGTCGACAATGCAGTCATCGGCGTAGGTGCCTTTGTGGTCGCACTCCAAGCGTTGCCAGCGCTCATCACGAGCAACTCGCAATGCCAATCGGTACTTGGGGCCGAGTTTCTCAAGTTCACTACCGCATGAGATTAGATTGAATACACATTATGTGATACTGAACACTGATACTGACCTCATCACGCAGGAGGTGATGATGGGATTGCACTTCGCATAAAGGCAGTCCATCATAGAATCGAGCAGCGACAGCTTTCGCTGCACACTGTGGGAGAGAAAGTTGGTATCAACGAGGACATTGTAGGGCGGTACGAGGGCCGTGTTGTGCTGAAAGAACATGTTGCTAGGCATCTGAGGCGCCTCGCGGATAAGCTCGCCATTGATGGTATTCTTGGCAGCCCGCTCCTTTGCGGCCAGTTCCTCTTTGATCTTATTCTCCTTTAGACGAGGATCGCGACGACCTAGGACTCGCTTGGTCTGGAACAGTGTTAGCACAGTGCATCGCTTTTGCGCTGCTTATCGATAAGCGGAATCTCCCACCTCTGCGAATTTTCTCGTCTTCTTCGCAACACCCATGGCTTCTGTCGATAAGTGGTAATGGTTAACTTGATTGCGTAGTTTTAAATACCGATCGAAAGCGGCAATTCGACAGTGAGCGGTTCGTGAGGGCGTGGTTTGGGGGGTATCTCTGACGGGCTCTTGCTAGCAAAAAAATCATGGGCTGAAAAAGTTGTCGCTGAATTTTGCCATGGTAACTGAAAGGCGGTGGCCAAGGTGGGGAGGTGCTCGAGTGGTAGCGCGCACGGGCCATCTATCAGTTGCTGGCAGTCGAGTGCAACCGACGCGTCTTCCCTCTTGATCGCGTAAAGTGATTGGATTTGAACATTCACATTCACCGTTTTCAACACCAACAACGATATCACGATGCCACCGCAAAAGCCAGAAACGCAGGGCGAGTCGGCTTCTGCCGCGTCCAAGGCCGTGGCCAATTCCTCTTCATATGAGCTCCCTTGGTACAACATCTAGCCTTAAATCCCATCGTCCAGCTTCGCTAATTGGTCAAAGGGTGGAAAAGTACCGTCCAGTCTTCCTCGACGATGTCGTTGGCAACACGGAGACCATCGAGCGGCTAAAAATCATCGCCAAGGAAGGAAACATGCCTCATGTCATTATTTCAGGAATGCCCGGTATCGGAAAGACCACAAGTGTCTTGTGTTTGGCTCGACAGCTGCTGGGGGATTCTTACAAAGAGGCCGTATTGGAACTCAACGCCAGTGATGAACGAGGTTTGTGCCTATGATGAAATCCCTCGCTATTCGTAACTGACTCCATTTTCTAGGTATTGATGTTGTACGAAACCGAATCAAGGGATTTGCGCAAAAGAAGGTTACTCTACCTGCCGGTCGACACAAACTGATCATCCTCGACGAAGCCGACAGCATGACCTCTGGTGCCCAGCAAGCCCTCCGACGAACAATGGAAATCTATTCCAACACTACACGATTTGCCTTTGCCTGCAACCAGTCAAATAAAATCATCGAGCCCCTTCAGTCGAGATGTGCCATTCTTCGATACGCCAAGCTCACCGACGGCCAGGTCGTCAAACGATTGTTGCAAATCATCGAGGCGGAAAAGGTGGAGTACAGTGATGACGGCTTAGAAGCTTTGGTTTTCAGTGCCGAAGGAGATATGCGACAAGCCATCAACAACCTTCAATCCACATGGGCCGGTTTTGGCTTTGTGTCTGGCAACAACGTCTTCAAGGTCGTTGACTCGCCTCACCCAATCAAAGTTCAGGCAATGCTTAAGGCATGCTATGAAGGCAATGTGGACGCAGCACTGGACACTTTGCAAGAGCTATGGGACCTGGGCTACTCGAGCCACGATATCATCAGCACCATGTTCCGGGTGACCAAAACAATCCCCACTCTAAGCGAGCATTCGAAACTGGAATTCATCAAGGAAATTGGTTTCACGCACATGAAAGTGCTGGAGGGTGTCCAGACTTTGCTTCAGCTCAGTGGATGTGTCGCACGGCTTTCTAAGATTAATATGGACCCCAAACGCTTCCGAGTAACCTCCAAGTGAAGGAACATAATGGTCTCGATGGAAGCTGCACAAATTGGCGTTGGAGTTGGACGGAATCTGCATCAACCAGGAAAAAGAACCAAATGAGATGTGATTTTACAAAGCCTATTCAAACGGCGCCCTCGCTGTGATACACATACAACTTGCGTAATGTCTTAAACGCCTCAGCCTCATCGGTTGCTTCCCTTCTCATTCGACCTAGCTGCAACCTCGGCCTCGTACTGCTCCCATTTTGCCTTCTCTCGCATCCATCTTTTTCGCATCCTCATCTCATGTTCGTATTTCCTGATACGCCCGTCGGCCTCAATCATGCTTCCCAGGACCATGCTCGACATTTGCACATATCTCAAAGTGGCGTGAGCAGGTAAAATTCAACAGCAAGAGAGGGGCATCCTACACTTTGAATTGGATTGTTGTGCCTCGATACACAGGTGACCAAAAATAGCCAATGGTGCTGAGGATTGCTGCGCCAAGTCCCCATTTCGCAGCTCCAGAGAAGGCTCCCTTTGAGGCCTCCCAGGCAGCCTCATTAGCCTCCTCACTTTGCATCGCATCCGTGGTGCGCATCTTGACGGCGAGCAAAGGTGTGGAGCCCAGAAGTGAGATTTCAGGTTTTCCCTTCGATTGAGAATGAATTATTACCCGATCAATTGGCACGTGGTATCTAAGAGCCAGAATTAATCGCTGAAAATGGAAAAGCAAAAAAGCTATTCAAGCTCTTTGTTTAAACGTGGTAGAATTCAAGACTTACTCACACGATATGAGACGAGCAAGTTTCCACACTCAACTCTAGATGCGGCTGCGTCAACTCCGATATCCGAAAAGCCGACTTGATTATGACAAGCCAGATACCAGCCACCGTTGGATCCGCCACACATGTCTCACCTTCAGCCTCACAAACGGGAGCTCGGCCAACAGCTTTGCCGTCTCCACAATATCGCCCCGCTATAGCGCAGATTTTCGCCCTACTGGAATTTTCGGTATTTAACCACGTTTTTGCCTCCCAGAATCTTCCACGTCTGCTTTCCTCTCCAAAACAGAAGATGACACGCAAGCAACAACGATGAGTACATCGTTGCCTAGAGACGCTAAGATCAGTGCCCTCTTTCGGTCCCTGGTTCTCTCTCTTCCATAAAACGCGCGTCTGCCGATTCCTGTTTTGACCGTGGATACCGTCTTGCGCTTCTGCACTTGCTATTTCCCCCCTTCGTCCTCCATCTTCAGCTTCACGCCATTGAGCAAAGTTGCCCAATATGTCGGAAAGTATCATGGATGCCTACTGGCAGATGCCTGCCCTAGCTAGGTAAGCTTTATCTCCTTCGCTTCAACTGATGCGCACGCACTCTAACAACGCTTTATCAGGAACGTTACTTCAGCGGCCGCCATCGTATCCCTCGGTATCGTTTTGCACTTGCTACCAACTGCCTGGTTCATTCATCACCCATATTACCTATGGCAACTTCCTCCCCATATATGGAGGCCTGTAACCTGCTTTCTCGTCACCGGGTCCGGTCTCAGTCTGCTCTTTGACTTGTACTTTCTCTACACCTATCTTTCCCAATTGGAAATGGGCAACCCACGCTTCCCGCGCAAGGCCGACGTCGTATGGTATTTGATGTTTGTCTGCGGGACCATTCTGGTAAGCTTAGGCCCATTCGCTCCGTGCTTTCTTCCCTTGCCCATACCTTTATATTACCCCTCATATATCTGCCCGGATAGTGCTATGCCTCTACTACTATCACGGTTCCTGGAAATGAGGAAGATTACCCCTACACTTCGGATCACCCATCATTCGCAAATCCGGGTTGTTCTGCGGTGTAGGCATGGTGGGATGTCTTATGGATGGCTCATGTGATTCCCAATTCACTCGAGTGGTTTTTTAGCTCCCTACATTTTTATCTAAATCCACATCATTCGATTTTGTTCCTGATGTGATAGGCGTTAACAACGTTCCTAGACAATCAACTACCTCGTTGATTTGCCATTTTTCACCTTCCTTCCCGCTCTGATCCTCGCCTTGGTCTACAGCGTAACACAGGACCAGCGAGGAATGAAGGCCACTTTCTACTTCATTACCATCCCGGCTCAGCTTACACCCTTAGCCATGATTTTGATCAACTTGCTCTTTCCCGGTGGTTACATGAACATGTTGCTTCAACTTGAAGGTCTTGTTGCCGCCCATCTGTATGACTTTTTAGCCCGAATCTGGCCCGAATTCGGAGGCGGTCCCAATCTCCTTGCTACGCCCCAGTTCATCACCCGCTTGGTGCAGACGCCTCGCATCCTTGAGCGAAGTTTTGGTACAGCTGTCCGACCCCAGGAGCCTTCGTCTGGCAGCAGCACTGGTGCGTCTAAGGGACCACTCCCTGACTCTTGGAGAACGAGAGGCCGCGGTCATCGCCTTGGTTGATCGTGTCACATAGATGGAGCAAATTATTAGAAGTGTAATATTTCATCAATTTATGTATTATGAACTGTGGACTACCTGTATCCAGAACGCCTTGCTCATATTGATCCTGAACTACTTAATTGGCTGTTCATTGGCCTCTCCATATGAAGAAAAAACAAAAAACTCCTAGGCCATCATGTAAAAAATCATGTACTGTCAATTGTTCTCATTCCGCCATCAACTTCCATGGAGCGGGCTTTTCCCACATCTCATCGGCATTTCTTAGTGTTTTAGTTGGTTGTATTACCCGGTGCTCTCTGGCCGTAAATGACACCACCCGCAAGGGGCATGTCGTTGAATCTCGGGTCATTGCACATGACAGGACCAGAGACTGCTATGACTGGTGGTGGCTGGTTATCAATTGGCGTCGCGCCTTTCGCGTCTGTCGCGGTCACCCTTGGCGGGGTGTACTTCTTAGGCATCCTTAGTCTCGACGCAGAAGGCGCGGACAGTGCAGGGACCCTCACTGAAGGGGTTGTTCGCTTGGGGGGTGGAGGGCCAACCGGCGGCGGCGGAACAGCAGTCATGGAGGCGGGATGAGACGCCAGCGGGTTATTGTTATTGGTATTGTTGTATGGTGGAGGTGGGGGTGGGGGTGGGGGTGGTTGGTACTGGCTATGGGCAGCGGCTGGGCCACGTTCATTGGCATTGCCGGTATTCATATAGGTCTGAAGAGAAAAGGCATCCGAGAGTGTAGAGGTCTGGCGTTGATGGGTAGGCTGTGGTGCAACGGGGTTATGGGCTGTCGGGATGGCTCGCGAAACAGCCGCCGGGTTATAAGCCTTGTGAGTGGGAATGGCGTTGGCAGGCCCCCGGGTGTGTGTCCGTGGGTCAAAGTTGTATGTTAGTCTAGTGGTGGTAGCGCGAGCCTCCTTCTCAACGAGGTTGTAGTAATCACCATTGGCTATGGTGCGACCATTTTCGTACTGGCTTTGGGCACTGTAGGAGCGTAGCGAGGCAGACATCTTGGCATGAGGAGGCAGGAAAGGGTCGGGGGTGCCAAAGTTGCTGCGAGTCTCATCCTGCTTCTTGGCCTGCCTTTGGCGGCGCCAGTAAACGATGAATAAGGCGACGGCGCCGAGGAAGAAGAGGGCTGTGCCAATGGCGATACCAGCAATTGTGCCTGTAGTCATTGTTGCACTACCGGCACCGGCGGGTCTGTCGGTGATGTCTTCGGCCGGTGTCGTGATATTGACGGTGGTGTTGGTGAAGACGGTGCCGCTGAGGCTGAGTAGTGAGCCAGCATCCGGCTTCTGTTCACATCCGGCTTCGAGAGCAATCATGACTATAAGAACTTGTTAGGCCCAATTACAAGGTTTACAAAGGCACAGTAGTGCGCGTACAATTGGCAAGATAGGTCTGGTCATTGCTCGACTGAAGGCAGCTAATGCATGACTTGAGCTTGGATCCCATAAAGTCGCCATTGTCAGCGTCGCAGTATCCGTAGGTGGTGTTGGCTTTGGATGTGAGATTGTCGTAAGTCAAGGGATCCTTCAGAGGGCCGCATGCGTAGTCGATGACACAGGGTGAGTCAGTGTCAAAGGATGGAGCGACAGGGGCGGAGTAGAGGCATGTGCCAATTGTGTATCGCAGGTTGTCTTGGGGTCCGGTCAGCACGGGCTTACATGAATGACAGATACTTGGGTTAGCCTACAAAGATACCAATGCAAATCCGACTCGGTACCGTTCTTCTTCTTGCTCTTTTGGAGGCACTGCAGGCAGTTCTGGAATTTGATTCCGGTTGAGTCGCTGGAAAAATCCGAGTCCTTGCAAACAATGTCGGAGGTGTTGGTGGTTGACGAGCGGGGATCAAAAGCATTGGAATCTGGATCGTCCATGCAGAAGGTGGCGCATGATGAACCAGGAGCCACCTCGAGAGTGAGCACAGTTCCGAGAAGAGAGGCCAACAGCAAAGCGAGGTACAGTGACGAGGCCATGGTTGTCAGTCTCGGCTTGAGGCGAGCCGAGCGAGGGATCGACGCTGGGGGGCAGTGTGTTGGTTGGAACTGAGACGCTATCGAATCCACATGGCCAGCATGAAGAATATAGTCGGCCAAGCCCCGTTTCGAAATCCAGTCGACGACGGAGGCACGAGGATCGAGAAAGGGAACAGAGGGCTATAGCTCGCAGGCCCGCCCGATGACGGGCAGCCAGCAAAGATATATGAAACTGGGAATTGCAACGACCGGCAGAGATGCGGCTGGCTACTGGCTGGCTGAAAAGCAGCAGAGGGAAAAAACGCCCCGACGGGTCATCCTGGTTTACACTAGCATGGCATGCATTCCGGCTTTTCTTGGGGAGCAAATGGGACTTGGGCCGACCAGTGCGGCCGGGTAGCATCCTGCACCCTACCCTTGGCCGAGAATAGCACGACGGACGTAGCGGGAGCCAATGGCACGGCGCCTCGCACGCGACGTAGACGCCTGCATGTCGCTGCTGACGGAGATGGAGCCAATGAGGGCGCGCGCTGGGCGGTTGTTGGAGGCGGGGATGAACCAGGACGGAAGAGTTGGTGGACGGGTCTGAAACCCAGCAACCACGGGTGAGTGGCCTGCTGTAGCCGCCGGCCCTGTCTGCGGCCTACTGGGGCCGGTGGTGGGCGCCCACTTTATTGGCAGCCTGTCCTCAGCCTGTTTGCTTTTGGCTTCTCCGTGGAATGTGCAGTGTGCAATGTGACCGTGTTATTACGTCGAAGTGCAGACCGCCCGTTTGCGCGGCGGCCTCAGGCTTCAATTCGTCAAAGGGCCAACCCAGCAGCCAACAGCCAACAGCCAGCCGCAGCCAGTCGCAGCCAGACTTTCAACCCCAAGTCTGCCTGCCTGCCTGCCTACTAGCTAGCTAGCCTAGCATCAACCAACCTACATACATATGTATGCCTCGGGCAGGGACCAACATGCTTGACACCCGGCCTCTCTCCGCTCTCCATGTGGACGAACCCTGGCCCGGCGTCTTCGACCTCGCCTCGACAGATCTGGCTAGCACCCCGGCCGCGAGATCCGTTGTCGCCAGCCAGCCCAACAGGAGAAATTATATAGCCGCCAGCGCGTCTATTGCTGTGTGATATGGCTTGCATGCTGCATGCCTCGTCACAGTCCACACACACTCACTCACTCACTCACTCACTCGCAAAATCTCCTCCCACAGTCACAACCTCTTTCTGGTTCAATCCGGCGCCCGCACGCCCCCGGGCCATATTGCGCGAAGGATTGCTGCTAACAAAATGATCTGACCAACATCTAAAATTGCCGCGTTCCATCGCTTAAGTTGGCGCTCCCGTTGACATGGGAATGGGAATGTGCGAACCTGTACCAGTCAATATCTGCGTAAACGCGGTGAGGGAATTTCACCACGCCGTATGTATTATTCTGCTTCAGTTCAGGCCTTGTTCCCTGACTCGTTGCTCTGACACCCGGCCGAACTTTTTGAACGACGACGTGGCCCTGCTTCATGTCTCATGTCGGACCTGACTGACCGACGGGAAATTACTCCACCAACTTTCCCCAGATTGGTTGGCCAGTCCCAGCCCTCTGCTTTTCTACTCTTCGGCCGAGATGCAACCTTGAGCCGGTGGCGGCGGGCACGAGAGTGCAACATGCGGCCGCACCTGATACGAGCGTCTTCACCTTTCCCATCTGGGCCCCCGTCAGTGTCATCACCAAATTCATCAGCCGACAACGCCCGATTGCATATGACTCAAGCTGTGGCAGGTTTGACATCGTTCTCTTCCACCAGATGTTTCGTTTCTGTTTTGATTGTTTGAACATCCTCGCTGCTTGGTTGGTATTTGAGGAATATCTTTCCCCCGTCTGCAACCATTATGTGGTTTCTGAGACTTGGGTATGTTCACTCCATTGGTCAGATTATCCAATAATGTCATAGCCAGAAATTCACCAATGAAACCTGTCAGTCCACTCGAAAAGGTCATTCGCACAATTCCAATGACAGAAATGGCAGCTCGTCATTAATAGTCTAGCCATTGCTGGAAACCTCGGCTGAGTGGGGCTCACGAGCGATAAGTCGAGACGAAGACAGAAGGACTAATGCGGACTAGTAAAAGAGGAAAGGCACCGGATGTAAGAGTTTGGGAGAAATGGTGTCCGAGCGGTAATTTTCTTCCCTTCTGTTGCCTGGGGAGGACGGAGTTGAGAAATGGCCTACCTAAGTCATAATATCAAGAGTGAGTAAGCAATTATTAATCTCAGTGGTGATTAATACGATCGCATGCGGATCTCGTGCATACCCACAAGTTTATAACTAAAATTATAGACAGTAATTATAAGTGTTCAAGTTACTTTATCCCACTAGATGTTAACTTTGCACAGTTGCGTGAAGATAAATCAAGCATTGCTGTAGGGTAGGGGTTGATCACAAAATAAAATAAGGGCAATTGTAATTATTGGTTAAATCATGTGACTGCACGTTCTGCTCATTCTTAGCTACTATGCTAACTGTTATTGGATTTGGTGACCCGGTTTCTCCCCTCTAATTTTCAGTCATTGATATTCACCAAAGTTCCTCCCTCCATAGGAGCGCCTAACGACGAAATGAGAGATAAAGGAAAAAAATCACAAGACAACAAGTAACGGCCTGTACGATGGGTTGATATTTCATATGCGACATACTATTCTGGTTCTGTCGAAAGCGATCCAACAACTTGATTAAGTCTCGAAAAACTGACCCAACTAGGCGAACTCTTCAGTGAAAAATGCCATAGCACTTTGCTTGACTGAGATGATAGGTCTCACATAGAGTTTATTCACATATGAAAAACAAAAGACCGCCGAAGAATTATCGGGTGTAACGCAGTCGTCTAAATACACGTGATAATACTCCCATGGATTCTAGCCAGTTGAGTTGTACTGGCTAGGCTAACTTGTTGGTTGGTCTGCGCTTGGTACTCAAGAATGTGTCACACAAACATCGAGGTGCATTACCTGGACATAAAAGGCCTCGGCGTACATGAGTATTTTTTTCGTTTACTCCCAAGATGTGCTAGATATTGTGTTTGAACACGGTACCGAAATAATAGAGACACCTTCGAGAGCATGCGTTCTGTGGTGGTCGTTTTGTTTCGGGCTGACTTGGGAAAGAGCGTCTACTGGGATGCGGTTTTTGGCTATTGTTTCGTGACTTTCGTGGCAAAGGGGTGAGGATATTTGAGTCAGATGTTTTAGGTGGAGTGTCGAACAGGGAAGGTCTTTGTCTCTCCCAGAGCCCAGACCCAATGGGTACAAGTTCCCTGGTAGAGTGCTCGTAGTACATGTAAACGTCAGACATGTTGCATTTCATGTGCTTCTAAAGGAATCAAAAAGATGCTGGTGGTTTTCTTAGAGCTTTTCAGGTTTATTCTTTTTGAGAGTTCGAGAATCTGGAAGCGGACCATGACAAGTTATGTGGCACCGAGATTGGACTAAGCAGAAGTATAACGCATTATTCAAGAATATTTATTCCTGTGCTAAGACCGCTGATGTGTAGTTGTAGAGATATTCACATATTCGTCCTCGAATGTGTAACGTAACTGGTGAGGGAGTTGATCATAAGAGATCTCGCGACAGACAACGATAGAGAGCTAAATTTTGTAAAAGTATGGCTGCAACTGGTAAATTATATGCTAATACAATGCAAATGAAAACATCTGGATGTGGATTTAGTTGGGGAATATGTAAAATATTTTGGTTGTCGTAAAGGACTGATACAAGAAATGGAGAGGTAGGCCCTAGCCACTACACCCAAAGCTCTATCTGTGTTTTGGTTAAGAGTAACACAGTATATTAGGGTAAATATGGCATAGATCTGTATCAAAGATTGCCTGACTGGCTGAAAAAAAAAGAAAACGCCTCAATCCAACCTAATAAAGTAAAAAGAAAGAATCCTCCCCCAATGGGCTGAACTGCTATTATATTTGAATACATTTTAGTTCCGATTCCCTCATGAAATAATTGTGAGTAAAATCTGGCACGTGTTTTCAGAATTTGTGCCTAACTGAAGTATGTCCCCTAAAATTTTGGGTGTGGGTAGGTAAACCCTGTGTAGATGTGGATGTCAGAACTTTTACGTATGCTGACAAAGACTGTAGCGGAAAATACTAATAGACATGAATTAATATCAAAGACAACTGTATTGAAACACTTGCAGCTCAATAGCTAATAACTGGGACGAGAATGGAACGTCGCATCATATAGGAAGACGACACTCTTGTGTGAATGGGTAAGTCAGAGAAACAACCGCATAGTATTTGATCTGCATTTAGATTATTCTTTGGTTGGGATGTGTGCGATAGATCGCATTTTAGTCGATAAAGCTGCTTCTCATACATATCAAGATACATACGTTGTTATATAAAAAATTGAAGGTATATCAAATTTGCGCTGTCTGCAGGTATAATTAAGGTTGGTTGTAAGATATAGGGAGATTATATTGGCGTACTATATGTTGTAAAGATAGGGTCATAATGGATGTTGCTAGCTTACTATTTCCAGCTTAAGGGGAAAGTCTCAAATCGAGACTTTGGCGATGAAACATGGTAAGAATATCTGGGAGATGGAAAGGTTGCATAAAACATCACAATACTTGAAGGAACAGGAGGGGAGAAAACGAATGGAAAAAAAAAAGAACATGTTTCTTCAAGTATATAGTCACAACACGGCTGGTTTTATCACATTGATAAAAAGAAGACGTGGATAGCTCTTCCTTTGCAACAACATGATCTTGGTTTCTGAGGCTCGAATACTGATGTTGACGTGGCATCTTTTCAATCTTTTCTCGTCAAACACACCAACGGCGATCGTTCCTTCGAGTTGGAAGTACAACATGGTCGAACTGGATTGTTAGCTCTTACTTCCAACTCCGGCCTTAATTGCACAGAGTGTTGGTTGTCGACGGATGGAGTAAGACCATGCATGAGCGATTGTGGGGGTCATGGGGGAGTGCATGTTGGGGGCGAAGAACAAGGGTGAAACGTGAGACCCGGGAATTGTGGCTGCAGCCAACTTCCAAGATATTTTTAATGTTGGACGCACTCGGCTGCGAGTTTGTGGAACCGGGTGCCGAGAGAACTAGCCATATCCATCACCTTTTCGAACTTTTGTCTAACTGGTATTCGAACGGTCGGTGCTCGCGAGATTAGCGCTTTGGAGAAATCAAGAGATCAATGATGGCGACTGAGCAGATTTCCAAGGTGGCACAAATCTGAATAAGCGGTGTCGTGATTGCCGAGGTCTCATGTCACCTATATCGCTGTAGGCTACAGTGGCATATCACATTGATAAAGCGGCATTCAGAAGCGGCATGATTGGTAGAACCAAACCAGCCCACCACCCTCTTCTTTGGTTTGAGAGTTTTACTAGGCTCAGTTTGACTGCAGTAGACGAAACAGCGGCACAAGAGGGCTCATGCAGGGCTTGGATGGGACTCAGGAGAAACAAAAACTGGAACCCCCATATCCTTTTCCACTTTTGGTGTGAACGTAAGTTGATATGCTGGAGCGGGCAATGGACAAAAGCTCAACGGACCATACCGGTCCGCACCAGCTCGTACGAGGACAGTGTTGCTCGCTTCTCTGCCTCGAAACGCTTCAATACATGGGAGGTTGGTGCGGTGCTAGTGTGATAGCCCCACATGCACGCAGAGCTAATGCATAGAAGGTGCGCAGAGGACGCCTCGCCAGTGACAGTTTGGCTCAGGCGCATGCTAAAGTACATGCATCCCCAGTCAGGTTCCGTATAGCAGAAAACAGGCCATGCGAGCTGATGAGTTATTGGCCGTGGCTGTTTCAGAACACCGCAAATGGGAGCCCTTTCATGGCGAGCCACATGAAGACAAGTTACGAGCATCTATCTTGTGCTGTGCAACATGGTTGCCAGGTGTGAACTGATATATAATGGGGTGGGGACGAGGAGACGTCTGTCAATGAATAACTGGGGAGGAGATACAAGCTTTCTTTCTTTCTTTCTTTCTTTCTTTCTTTCTTTTTGGCAGAGGTGACTCAATAACGTAGATAAATATTAATGAGGGGACGATCCGTATGGACCGTGGCCGGTATTTCATCCATGTGCGTGGGCGTCGTTGACAGCCTGTGTCACAAAGGGCTCAAGAGTTGTGGCTGTCCAATCCTGGACAATAACAGCTTGGGATATACATTGCACGAGACATCCCGTTGGCTAAGTGGATTGATTAACATGTCAGTTGAGGATTATGTAGGGGCATCGGACGCTTTTGGACGTGTCAATGAGTGCCGGCGGTGGTAGCAGGACGACCAGCGAGGACTGGTTAGTTTTTACTCAAGGCGGGAAAGCCCGCGAAGGGTGCCGGTACGGGCTGGGCTGGGAATTGATTGCATGCAGATTCAAGCTTCTGGATCAGCGCTGCTGAGGGGCCTGTCCAAGGGGCCCCTGTCTAGCCAGAGTCCCGGCGGCTAACGGCGACTGCTTGTTGGATGGGGCGCGCCGGAGTCTCGGCCACCATCCCGGTTACCCCCCGGTGGCCCCCCGCCCTTTTGCGTCTCCCCACCTCTCGTGCCCCTCGCAACCACGTCCAGAGGACGTCACATTGATGCGCTCCGCAACGTCACTAGCTCGGCGATTGGGCCAGACCATCCAAAACGGCTGGGGGCATGGCAGTGCCAGCTCGCCCACTTCAAGCGCTCATCATTCGAGAGTGTGCGTCTCGTGGGCCGCGCAGGGGCTGGCGCACTCTGCCCGCCCCAATCGCCCAATCCCCCTCGTGGCCTAACCCCATAAACGGCTTTCTATCCCTTCCCTCGGGTCGCATATGCTGTTGGTTTGACTCCCGAATCTGCCCTTTCCGTCAATATCTTTCTTTTGTTTGCGGCTAATCCCCACTGTCATTCCGCGATCTATACGCCACGAGACCGGCGACGGCGAGATCAGTTGGATACAGGCAGCCTTGGGACTGCAACTCCAACAGCGGCGGGCACAACCGAAAAGCGCGTCAAGATGAGGATTGGATGCCTCCAGTTCGCTCCCGCCGTCGGGGATGTCGACAACAACCTCAACAGGGCTGATGCCATTTTGGAACGGGTAGATCCTGAGGAGTTGGATCTTCTTGTCTTGCCTGAGCTTGCCTTTTCTGGTAAGTTGGAATCCACGAGTCCCACGATATTTTCCCTCCTGGAGAAATGAAGGAGAGTGTTTTTTTTCTCTCTCTTTTCTTCTCTAACACGAATCTAGGATACAATTTTCAATCTCTGCAAGAAATCTCTCCCTTTCTCGAACACTGTGATTCCGGAATCAGTTCGCTCTGGGCGCGCTCGCAAGCCCTCAAGCATGAATGCACCGTCATTGTGGGCTACCCGGAAAAGGTGGATTTGACAGAGCAGTGGCCTGCAAACCCGGAATATTACAACTCGGCCATCGTTGTAAACTCTGAGGGCGACGTTGTTGGGAATTATCACAAGCACCACCTCTACTACACTGACGAGACGTGGGCGCTTGAAGGCGACAAGTTCTTTGCCCAGGACGTCCCTGGTCTTGGACCGGTCTCGATGGGCATTTGCATGGATCTGAAGTAAGACACAGGCTGTTATTTCTGTTTGCCTGTTCATTTGCTAAACAATAACAGTCCCTACAAGTTTGAAGCTCCTTGGAGCGCTTTCGAGTTTGCCCATCACGTCCTGGATTCTAGAACACGCTTGGTTGTCGTTAGCATGGCATGGATCACCCAAGAAGATCCCCGGACCTTTAACCGAGAACCGCAAGACCCCGATATGAACACGCTGTCGTATTGGATTTCGCGCATGGAACCCATTATCCGCTCCGAATGGGACGAAGAGGTTATTGTGATTTTCGCAAATCGCACTGGGATGGAGGGTGAAGTCACATACGCTGGTACCAGCGCTGTCGTTGGTATCAAGGAGGGCGAAGTCCGAGTCTATGGTATTCTTGGGCGTGGAGACAAGGACCTGCTTATGGTGGACACGGAGGCCCCTCCCGTTGCAAAGTTGGTGTATCGTCCAGATGGAGAGACCGTAGAAGTTGACGATGATGGCCCCTACCCGTCCGAGAACCGTCGTTCATCCCTATCCAGAGGAACCAACAGCCCAGTGCAGGAATTCAAGAAGCCCACGAGCTCACCGCCATACCAGGAACCCAAGCCTGCCAATCGGGAACCAGTTCGAGATGAAGAACACGACGGAAACGCATCGCAGTGCCTGCGGGGTGATCTTACCATCAATACATCAAACAAAAATCCAGAAGAAACCCCTTCAGTCCACACACCGTCTGCACCAAGTCCGACTCCCCATGACCTTCGACCACAAGTTTCAGAGTCATCTACTGACTCACCAGTATACCATCCGATTGACGAGTATAATCACTTTGGGTCTGGACATGACTTATTGCCCCATGGCGAAAACAGCTACCCGGAGATGGATGCTGGCATGATGGCGTACTTACTCGGATTAGAAACGGTTAATTCCCCCATAAAGAGCGCTGAAACTCCCCCAGAGTATCCTGGTGTGCCAAATGAGCTTCAAATGCCCTCAGGGAAGGAGGCGCCATGGGTTATTGGAAGAGATGATATGGACGAGATCATATCCGATTTTGGCTCCCTATGTCGTGCAAACGAGAAACGGTACAGCCTGCGTTCTGATGTGTCTGTGTGGAACAACCAGACTGGTAGGACTCGCAATATGACAAAACTTCCAACGCCGCCACAGGAACCAAAACCGCCGAGCCCAATTCAGACGCGAGGAAGGGCCCCTCAGTCTAGACACTCGCAGAGATCTCGTAGTCGTCGTAACGACTCGGTCAAGGCTCGTCATGGTAGTCGGTCGAGAGGGCCGAATCTGTTTACCTCATCAAAGCCTTCTAAATCAGAGTTGAGGGCTGCATTCGACAGATTCGAGGATATGGCACAACGCGCAGAGTCCGCTCAGGAGCAGTCTTTGGTCGTGAATTTTGGGATTACTAAGGAAGCCTTGGAGCGCAACGATAAAGCAGTGAGGCTCAACTTGTCCAGAAATGGCCATGTTACAAACCACCTCGGCCATGAAAGAGCTCTATCGGGAGGTTCTATTCCTATCGCCATGGATCCAAGCGTCTGGCACGATATTCTACCAGCATCTGAGAGACAATCCTCCAAACAGACTGGAAGCAACACTCCTATTCTTCAACCTACGTCACGCAGTCGACTTGGAAACCGAGGCGCATCGCAGGATCGTCACAATTTCTGGAATGGCGCTTCGCCAAAACCAAACAGTCATGGGGAAAGGTTTGGATTGAATACAGCCAACCGCGAGAGCAGAACAGCAAGCAGGGGAAGACCAAGATCATCCAAGCCTGAACAAAGTAACTCGACTCAGCCACCACCAACACGCGAGCATCGAACGACTTCTCGCAGAAGCCGAAGGCCATCCGAAGACGTAGATCTGTCTCAGTTTCGTCTGATTGAAGAGTATCCATCGCCAAACTGTCCATTGCATGGGCGCAGGTCCCGTTCAAGGGCTGGGAATGGCCGCTCATCTTCTCGGCATAGAACCCCAGCAAACGGGCAATCACGACGAAATCCCTCGCGCCAAGGCAATAGAAGCCGCCAGCCTATTCACGATAACCCGACATCTGCAGCTCCAAAGGCCCTTTTTGGACAAAAAGCCGCGTCAAAGTCCACGACGGACCTATCAAACCCCACTAAGTCCACAGAGTCGCCTGTTCCGCGCGCTAAACAAAGACCTGCCGATTCTGTGGATACCATGGCATCGAGTTGCTCAACTTTGACCGCGGGACAAGAACCCAAGACCCCTGTTGCCATGGTTCTTGTGGCCGAGCTGGAGGACTCTCTTCGAATGACAGCTAATGCCCTCTTGCCACCATTGAAATGCATTGAGAAAGGTGCACATCCAGATATTTCCAGACCTCGAAGTACGGTTTGGTAAAGAGATTTTAATTTAATTACCATCTCATTGCAACCATTTAATGCATGGCGCACCTTTTCATGATTTAATGTTCAGTTTCGGTGTTTAATCTTAGCCATGGAGTTTCTATTTTTCTACCAGGATGTTTGTTGGTCTTGTTTCTTTCGAAATATATGTGGAGTTGGTGATTAACAAGGAACCGTGCATGGCTGCTTCCAGGGTTAAGGGATTACCTACCTCCATGCACATGTCACTATCACAAACTGGGGGTGGTGGTGCTTAGAGTACGCGGACCAAAGAAGCTTTAACCAGTGGCTTCCTGGCGGGGAAACTGGACAACTACGGTGTTTTGTTTCCAAGATTTTGACCTATCATATGACACGGGTTTCACGCAGATAGCGAGGCGTTGGTGATTACCAGGCACCAGATACCACAGCATGTTGGAATTTATGATGACGATGTCTTTCTCAACAGTTGACCTGATCTTATGGCGTGTGGATGAAACGAGCTGTTGGCGAAACATGCAACTCGGAATGTGCTTATTTGAGTGAATACAAAAGTTCGGCGCCTATTCTGAAGCCATTGTAGCCATTATACTAGACACTTTGCAACAAAGTGAGGTGACGAGATACTCTTTGGTGCATCACTAACTGCAGTATCTAGGTAGTCTGTTGTGATTGGGGTTTTGGAAGCCGCCAATTCCCCTTTGAAGACTACGCCAAGACGCCAAGCAAGCGGGTGAATGGCATGATCAATGGGGTATATGAGGTGGGCGATTCGCTGTTGGGCCGTGTTCAGGCTTGTGACGGAGTGTTCCGCGACGACAAGCAAGGGGGAGCATCACGAAAAGTCACAACGACGGTGGGCAGGGACAGGGCCATATGGGCAGATAGAATGGATGGCTTCGGCACATGTGCGTGTGAAAAAAGGACAGCGCTGTGATTGGATTTGAGGGCCACAACCAACATTGGCATCATTCCATTAGCACAATCTGAGCGCAGCAGGCGGGGAGCGGGTTAATGAAGCATTCTGGCCATGGTTTGGGGGCCACGCTGGGCCAGGGCTGCGAATGAGCCCCCGCGAGCGCTGCCCTATCGGGAGACGCAGCTTGGCGCCCAGGTCCGAGCTAGAGCGGGCTCGGGGACCAATGGAGGGGCGGGGGGCCCTTGCACAGCGGCCGGGGATCTACAAGACATGGGTCTGGGGCATCTGGTTGGCGGGCTTTGGTGTGAAAGTGTGTCGGGCTGCAGGTTCGAATGTGAAGCCTGAACAGGGACTGATGATCCACCATCGGCCACGAATGGCCAGTGACAATCACGATGGCCTTCAGAGGACGAGTGGCTGCAGGTGTGGACTGGGGCCGTCGATGTGATGATGGTGGCTGCAGGCTCTTGCAGCGGCCAAGCTGCCCCCGCCGGTGCTTGATCCCAGCCTCTCGGTGGCCATGACTTGCTTGTCAGCTCCCCCAGCCAACCCGATGAGCCAACGCCGCTCATCAGTGTGCGTGACGAAGGCTTTTTTTTTTCCTCCATGGTGGTGTGTTGGTTAGTGTGAAATCACACCAGATTGCAGCCGCCCGTAGCTCATCCGACGCCGTTCCGGTTTGTAGGCGGGCGTGAGACGTCTCTCATCTCATCTTCATCACCAACGTGCATTCGACATCACCCGAGTCTGTCCCAGCTCCCCGGTGCCAGGACTCTGGGCTTCTTGGCCGCCAGCTCCACTACTTCTCGTCCCTTATATCACCGGCCCCCATCCTGAAATCTAACCTTTGATCAATCACTTGGCCATCCCCCGTCGGCCATCCCCAATCGCTCTGCGCCCCCGAGACCCCCGGCGGTTATGTAGCACCCGTTCGGGTCTGCAGAACCCAGATCTTTATTTTTTTTACACGCCGAAACGACAGGTCGGCCTCGCTCCCATACGCGCCCATTTGGGGCCCAGCGCTTCGAGGCGACTTTCGCACTCATCGCCCTCGAAATAGAAGATAGAGAGGCTGCCATGCGCCCTTTCCTCAGCCTGGTCACCGCGGGCTTGACCCTCCCCGCCGCCGCCATCCTCGTCACCAACAACTCGCCCTGCGCCAGCAACTGCGGCAATGTCCTCGACCAGACGACCACCGACGACGTTGTCTGCTCCCAGAACGGCTATTCCAGCGGCTCTGGTCAAGTCTTTGACACATGCGTGTCCTGCGAACTCTCCAGCACCTACTCCAATGACGGAGAGACTGACACGCAGTGGATGCTCTGTATGTGCCTCTAGCCACCTCATCCATGTCCGCGAGCGGGGTTCGCTGATGCTAACCAAACCTTTCCAGACAACCTGAGATATGTAGCGTCCTACTGTCTCTTTGGACTTCCGGACAACGATAACGTAATCAGCACACCGTGCATCACCTCGTACGTGTTACACTTCCTCTGCTGACCCTCTGTGTTACTCGCCGACTCACATCAGCACAGCAAAGCATGTGGCCCTTTCAAGAGCGCCATTGAGTTCAAGAACCTATCGACCAAAATCGACAGCTATGATTACTGCAGCCTGTGGCCAGTCGATGACGACACCGATTTCTCGGGCTGCACCGAGTGCTTAGCAGCTGGCGGAGAGCAATACCTAGCAAACTGTTCGTCCTCACTCCCCCCCCCCTCCATGCGGCAATATCGGCTGCTGACCTACATATAGTTTTCACTGTGCTCCAAGCCGGATGTGAGCAACAACCCGCCACTGGTGCCACAATTTCCATTGAAGGGTCTATATTCTCCAGCGATGTTGTCAACATCACTTCACCAACACCCACAGCCTCCATCAACCCCGATTGGTTTGACAATGGCCCACTCACTTTGGGGGCCAAGGTTGGCATTGCCGTCGGTGGCATCGTTTTGATTCTCATCCTCCTCGGATGCGGCATCGTGTGCAACGGCAAGAGGCGCAGAAAGGCGTTCCTCCGCCAGCTAGAGACGCAGCACGGTCCCAAGGGCTGGCCAACGCCTCAACCACAGGGAGGTGAAATGCGTGAGACCCCACTCAGTCAGCGGCCACTACGCGGTTGGGATGATTCGCCCATGAGCGCCAGCACCGAAAAGTATTTCCCCAAAGACTTTTCACCATATTCATCTCAGTACAACAGCCCCGTCAGCGGCCAGGAAGGACCCAGCAGCATGCAATGGCCCGACGCTGCCCACGCGACCCCTACACCGCCGGTTGGCCTCGCCATCACCGCCGACTTCGGTAACCGATGGGACCCAAGCCAGCCAGAACAGCACACCCGACAGCAAAGCGCTGAAGCGTACGAACTGCGAGAAGTCGAGAGTGCCGGTGGCAGCTTCAAGGCGAGGATGGAAGCCCAGCAGGCCATGGGTTACAACCCAGCCCCGGTTTTAGGGCATCCAGGATTCGGGAGGGGCGAGAACAGCCCTCCGAGAATGTACAACTTGGCCGACCCTGATTCGAAACACGGACATTCCTTTTAATTTTCAAACTATGATTTAGTCTTGAGCACCATTTCCGCCTTTTTTTTCTTGTTATTTTATTTTATTTATCTTCGTGTTTTTTTTCCCGGGGGTTTTCATGGGCCACCCAGTGTCCAAACCAGGATATCAAGGCCTGAGCATGGAGTTTGGAGTCACACATAGCCTACACCAACGTTGTGGAATACGAAGTCAGAACTTGATATAATTCCAATGCCATTTACGAATGCAAGACATGAATATGTCTTTTTTTTTTTTTTTTTACAAGAACGCGATTCCCAGTTTCTGTGATGAAAGCATGTCTGAAAAACAAATAGTATATTCTGGTTTTGATAACCTAAGCAAACCTCTGATTCTTCTCCATGGCTTATCAATTAGTAGCGTTAGACTCCACGTAGTAGGAGTGTTTCTGGCATAGTCTGGGATGCAGAGATGTTCGTCATTGGTTGTCAGGAGGATGCACCTGATATGGCGGCATGATGGGCTGCTCTTGGCGTCATTACAACCTGCCGGCCGTCGAATTCCAGTAGTCTATGCAGCTGGTCGAATCAAATCCTTGAAAGCAACATGTCTTTGAAATACCAGCTGAAATCAGGGGGTGGCTCTGTTCGGCTGCCTCCCACGGTTAACCGCGTTCCCACCTTTGGTTGCCGGTGGTCTAGACCACCAAAGCCAAGAACTAGTTTTCACTAGGTAGCCGGTCCGGCAAGATCCCTTGTTAATGGTCACTTGCTTGTCCATTCGGATTCGTCGATTAAGAGTTACTCAAGTGCCAGCTTTGAGGCCAATGGGGGTCTGTTTTGGCGGATTCGTTCTCCTGGAAATGAAGTGTGCACAACGTAACCCCAGTTAGCTCTGATTGAATTGAGTGGGTCCCTTGAATCCGTCAGGCGACCAAACATCGCTTGAAAGAGAGGATACTGGACTCGTCGTGATCGCCAGACTACCATTGTAGCTTAGTTCTCACAGCGTGACGTTTACGTGAACGGCTGTACGAGATGACCTTGGGATCACTTCTGTTGCAATCGGGTATATTAGGAGGAACAAGTCTGTAAAAGACTGTCGGCAAAACCACTGAATAGTTGGTTCCCCCGCTGGTGATGGAACACATGGCATACCAACCCCGGCTACTAGAAAATCTAAATTAAGTAAATAAATATAATATTATTTACCCTTGAATGAATTACATTTCATGTTATTTTATTGTCTTACTACCAGTGTTTTAGGGTATCATTCTGTCTGTACCGTGTTTCCTGTCAGGCGCGTGGTTACTTCTGTCATCGTTTCAAAATGCATCCTATGAAAATCCAAATCGACCGAGGCATTGGCTTGCGACAGACAGCCAGCTAAGCTTTTGTTCCCAGGTGGCAGGCTGCTCCAAGGTTGGGATGCATGCTGGACCGGTCCTCTACTCTCACGCCTCCTGTCGAATATGTGTAGTTCTACCCTTCCCAGTATACCCATTTGTACCCAAAAATACTAATCACCGGCACCAGCCCGTTATTGCAGCTCTTTTTGGAATTTTTCAACGGTATATAGTCGTCAAGAATACCATAAGAGCTCGTCATACAAAGCTATTTATCAGACATTCTATCAATTTGATAACCTACTCTAATTAAAGTAATGTACCATGCATAGGATATTAACGAATAAATTGGACCAAACTACTCATCTTACAACCCGTTCCATTAAATAAGAACCCATATCCAATCACTTTTTAAAGACTTGAAAATAACCATCATCCCTCTCGACCCATTCAGAGGCCTTGAAGCATTTGCAGCCAAAAAGGCTCTCCATGCTCTCCCTCACCATATCCGCTAGCAGAAATTCCATGTTCATCCCCAGAGCTTGCCCCATCGTCGTACACCTGACAATGAGCTGCCAGCAATAATTGAGGTATTGGCTCAGGTCAGTGCGGTTTTCAGGGTGGAATGGGTGTCCTGATACGGGTAGGCGGCGTTTTGGGACATAAGATGCCTTTTCCAGGATAGAGTTGCACAACTCCACGGGGAGTCCTTTTTGGCACAGAATCCAACGAAGATGCGATACGTCTGTAGAGTGAGGCAAGTAGTTGGCTGGCTTTTCAAAGGAAAGGAACTCTTTATAAGAAATTAACCCGTATGGATAGTACGCCATGCGCTGAAGGCGTGTTTCTAAAAGATAACCCCAGTACCCCAGGTTGGCAGGCCGGGGTACGATGCGGAATTGACCTCTCTCGATACCGAAAAATTGCCTGTGGGGATACGTGGGGATCTCCGACGTCCATCCAGATTTGGTGCAGCGGCGAACGACATATTGGTATGCTTTGAGGGAGGTGTATTTGTCAACGGAGTGTCCAGCGTCATCCCACATGTCTGGGAAGCAGTGTATCACGTTGAGAATGATGTAGGCATCCATAGCTAGTCGACAGATGTTATTCCATCCCAAATCCGATCTGCTGCAGTTGCACTGGGACTTGCTCCACCAATTTTTCAAGTCGACACCTGGGTGGGCACATATTCTAAGCAGGGTCTCCATTTCGCCGTACAGAAGCAGCGTCTTGACAACCTCGACGTTGAAGAAGGCATCCCTGTTGTGGTCGAAAAACATGTAGCAGGGGTTGGAGATGTATGGTCGTAAAAACGCAGACATGTTCCTCTCCCTGAATGGCAACGGACATCCGCACTCATCCGCCTTGCCCTTGTGCTGGCAGATCTCTTGCCCAGATGGCTCTAGGACAGATCCAAACTCGTTGGGGTCTTCATGTTCGATCCGCCAACGGCAGACAGTCGCATTAATCTTATGGCAAGTTTCATCCCCTAAAACTACTTCGTCGTCATCTGGTGGAACAATAGTTTTGGGGTGCTTTTCACGCTCACAGCGGGCGTGGTCCAGCACATTACTGACAAAAGCGTTGGCAAAGTAGATCCACTTCTTGCCACGATCTGGCCGTCTTCGCGCATGGAAATTCTCAGCCTCGTGCTGGCATTTGTTGACGCTCTTCACTTGCAGGGTCGAGGCCAAGGTGTTCCATGGAATATTGTGCGCCTGGTGAGCCATTCTTCAGAATTAGGTATATGAGATGGCGCAAAGATGCCTCATGGTTTTCGACAATCACTCAGTGTGTGGATATCCTGTCAGACCAGCTTACCCAAGTGGGGCTCGCCATAAGCGCAAAGCTGACAGAGTTGGGACGACATTATCGCGCCACAAACCTCAATCGATAATAGGTCCATGGTTTATATATGAGGCGGGGTTTGGAAATGGATAGGGTGATGCCTGTTTGGGTATGTTTTGCACAACAGAAGGGAAAAAAGTTGGCCGGGACAGCGCCATAAAGCAGGACAAACCAACTGTTCTGACTTGGAAAAATGTTTTCATTTATACAACCGGCAGGTCTTGCCGCATAGTACTACATCCTTAGCCAACTTCTCAATCATATCATTCAAGAGTTGAGTCAACTCAGCATTTCTCAAAAGACCGACTCGTTCAACATCTAGACAACCACCGGTTCATCTCCAATTGGAGAAGCCCCCAGTTTAACTAGTTTAGCTGCTGCTCTCGGATGTCCCCGCTTTGTCAAGGTAAAAACCATTGAGTGACGGGCCCTTGGAGCCAAACCGCTTGGTATAATGCTGTCAAGGTTCGCGCCACAATCCACCAATGCTTGCAAGGCCGGATAGCCTTGGTCATTTATCGCTGCCCAGAGGAGTGGCGGGTATCCCGCCCCATCAGGTTCATCAGGCTTGCAATATCCTCCTTCCAGCAGTTGTTTCACTATCGGAGCGGCGCCAACCGCCGCAGCCACGTGGAGCGCTGTCGTTCCGCAGGCCTCGCCATTGCGAATGAGATGAATTTGAGTTGAAGCGCCGGATTGGAGCAGCAAATCTGACACATCCGATCGATGATTTACAATGGATGTAATAAGTGGCGAGAACTCCACAAGGCCGTGAGTGTCGAAGTTTGCGCGGTCCTTGAAGTCGAGAAACCATGCATACTCGTTAGGGTGGTACACCTCAAGAGAGAAGCAGAGCGATGGCGCATCAGCATCTGCTCCATGATCCAACAAGAATTTCACAGCGTCCAAAGCGCCTAACTCGGCCGCCTCATGGAGCGGTGCCAGATACGACGACACCTGTCGCCGAGTCTGGATCGGCATCGGTCCACTGTGGTACCGCAGTTTTCCCTTCCAATAAGCCCATACGTTGAAGCCATGGTCGCCTGGCTTGAAAGCCTTGAGAACATGCTGCAGTGTCTCGACGCGATTTCTTCTTGCTGCCCAGAACGCGGCATGGTAATCATTATCTAGGATTTGACGTTCATAGAGCAGTGGGTTAGCGATGTGATATAAGCGGTGGCATGTCAAGGCAATCGCTGCAATCTCCTGGCCCAGGTCGCAAGACAGCACTATCTGGATGACGATCTCGGTTGGCAGCCATTCGAATAGCGGCTTCGTTGGCTGTGCCATATCTACGGCCACCTAAGTTCCACGTGTTATGAAGAGCTAGAGATTATTCCAAGAGAGGGGGTGGCAGGGATACGATATCGGGTACAGAAACCTTGGATGCGAGGTCACGAGGGCGTGGCGAGTGACATTTGTCAGACAAATCACAGATAAAGTGAGTGTTTAGAGTGTTTAGATGTATTATACTAGGGGAAAACCCAAAGTCGATAGTAGCTTACACGAGTATAAACAACCTTTACGAGTAAAAAATACTCACTGTATTGTTTACATGAACTGTATGAATGCTGGTCAGTGCTCAAGTATGGGAACGCATGCAACCATATATTTGATGTATTTGGATGGGACAAAGTGCGTATAGTCATATCGGGACATCAAAAGCTAACCGTAGACAGCTGAAGACAAAAAAACAGTGGCATAATTTTTACCCTTAGTGTTAGATCAGATAAAAGTGAATACGTTAAGCATAGGGTAGGCTCGGAGGTTAAAAGAAAAAAAGAAAAAAAAAAAAGGCTGCCTAGAAATATGCATGCTGGCCCTCTAGGGTAGAAAGAAAGGCTTGTACCATGGCTGAATTGGGATCTTTGTTGAAGAGTAAATACTGCTGTGGCGGTATTTTTTGGGCAACCTTGGGAATTATAATAGTGGTTGGTCAATGTCTTCCCAGGTAGATGAGAAAAGTGGGAAGATGGAATTTGAAGCCTTGCTGGAAAGGAAAGGAAAACAACGGGCAAGAGAGCAAGTATATAGTGAGCAGAAGAAGCAGCCAGGCTCCTGGGCTAAAATACTATTCTCTATGCCGACTTGATTGGATTTGCGGGATGCTGAGGCAGTAAAATACCTTTCCTTCATGCCTCTGCCTGCCTGCCTCATGCTTTGTATCCATTGTTTTTTTTTCACTATCATCTCGTTCGGGACCCACTATAGACAATAACTGATGGTAATTGGCTGGCCAAAAAAGACCAAACAAGGCTAGATGTGGCTGGAAACCGTGGCGTGCCAGCGATCTTTGCCTATATAGGTTTAGCACGCTTCTAGCGCCACAGAGCCTCGCAGCTTTCTGCTTTTTACAATTGCCCCCACAGACCGCGAAAAAAAATTTGGAAGCTTTCAACCATCAAACCGGGCAGACCACGAGGAAATCACGACCACCTCCGTTCCTTCCCTCGCCAGAAGCACACTTTTTTGCTTTGGCCCGGTATATTATCAGAAGTCGTCTCGTCGCGTACGATTGTAACGACATTCCGCCCAACATGTCCAAGGAACTCGCGGTTGTGAAGAAGGGAGAGGAGCAGGATGAATACACCATCAAGCCGCAGGCCGTGACACCTGCCATTGACACGAGCATGTGGCCTCTGCTCCTCAAGAACTACGACAAACGTGAGTGCAATGACCTGGGGATGGCCAATTCAAGGCGTGGATGGCGATGGAAGAGCCTACGACTAACTGACTGGTTGCAGTGCTGGTGCGAACGGGACACTTTACTCCCATCCCCAACGGCTGCTCGCCTTTGAAGCGAGACCTCAAGTCGTACATTAGCTCTGGTGTTATCAACTTGGACAAGCCCTCCAACCCCTCCAGTCACGAGGTCGTTGCCTGGGTGAAGCGCATTCTTCGGTTCGTCAATTCCTTTCCCACCGCGTCCGTCGCGATCAGCAGCAGTTTGCTGACTTTTTTCTTCCTCCAGGTGCGAGAAGACCGGTCACAGCGGTACCCTCGACCCTAAGGTCACTGGATGCTTGATTGTCTGCGTTGATCGTGCCACTCGTCTCGTTAAGTCTCAACAAGGTGCTGGAAAGGAGTACGTTGCTGTTATCCGCCTCCATGACAAGCTGCCCGGCGGCCAGGCTCAGTTCGCCCGCGCCCTCGAGACCCTCACCGGTGCACTCTTCCAGCGACCTCCTCTGATCTCCGCCGTCAAGCGTCAGCTCCGTATCCGAACTATCCACGAGAGCAAGCTCATCGAGTTCGACAATGACCGCCATCTTGGTGTCTTCTGGGTCAGCTGCGAGGCTGGTACCTACATCCGAACCCTGTGTGTTCATTTGGGTCTGCTTCTCGGTGTTGGTGGTCACATGCAGGAGCTTCGTCGTGTGCGAAGTGGTGCCATGGACGAGACCAAGGGCCTCGTGACTCTTCACGACGTCCTCGACGCTCAGTGGACCATGGATAACACCCGCGACGAGTCTTACCTCCGCAGGGTCATCTCCCCTCTGGAGACTCTCCTCACTAGCTACAAGCGACTTGTTGTCAAGGACAGCGCTGTTAACGCTGTGTGCTACGGTGCTAAGCTCATGCTTCCTGGTCTCCTCCGTTATGGTAAGTTTATCTTCGGATCCTTTCAAGGCTGGATAGAATCAGTGCTAACGAAGAAAATGCAGAGGCTGCTATTGAGCACCATGAGGAGGTTGTCCTCATGACCACCAAGGGTGAGGCCATCGCTCTGGGTATTGCCCAGATGTCTACGGTTGAGATGTCGACTTGCGACCACGGTGTTGTCGCCAAGGTCAAGCGCTGCATCATGGAGCGTGACCTCTACCCTCGCCGATGGGGTCTTGGCCCTGTTGCCCAGGAGAAGAAGAAGCTCAAGGCTGACGGCAAGCTGGACAAGTTTGGCCGACCCAACGATGCTACTCCTGCCAAGTGGACTTCCGAGTACCAAGACTACAGCGCCAATGATACCACTGCTGCTGCTGCCGCTGCGGCACCTGCGGCACCTGCCACCCCCGCCAAGGCCGCTGATGACTCCAAGATGGAGGTCGATGCTTCGTCGCCTGCGCCTGCTGATGACGGCAAGGACAAGAAGCGCAAGAAGCACGACGGAGAGACTGCCGAGGAGAAGGCCGAGCGAAAACGCCGAAAGGCAGAGAAGAAGGCCGCCAAGGCTGCCAAAAAGGCCGCCAAGGGCGAGGAGGATGAGGATAGCGATTGAGGGGCCCGACACGTGAATGCCATGGATGTCGGTAATGTTGATATGGGGCGGTGTGCGTGCTGTACCATACTCTCTCCGTTGTTTTTCCTTTTCTGGTTTTTATTCCGCTTGACAGTTTCTGGGGAATCATCTGGCGTTTGGTTCGAAAATCCTGGTAGGAGTAGATGAAGGTACTCAATGCGAAAAAAAAAAGTATGATAAGAAAAGCAGTGCAACCTCAAAAAGCGATGTGAATGATGCAACATAACTCAAACTTGACTTAACCTAGCTAAACTCGTGGTTGCTCAGCGCAACCCCTCCTCCCCCCTCCATCCTTGATGCACGGTAAAGTGGTAGGCAATGCAAGGCATGAGAGAGGAAAAGGAAGTACCTGGGAGAAAGCTAAGATGATTGACAGACTATGAGAGAGCATTGCGCTGAAAGTCCCGTGCGAGGTTGTGTTCCACTTTGGATGGACCTCTGAGAAGGGATGTATTCGATTATCTCTACGCAACTAACCTCGTGGTTTGGATTCCAAAAAAAAAAAAAAATAAGAGTCTGGGATTATTGGTGGGCAAACAGGGATGAGTGACACGACTGGCCCGAGTGCAACTAGCAGCATCCCTCGTTGGGACGATAATTCATGCCGTCTTATGCCCTGAGGAAGAGTCTGGACTGCTGGACGAGCCAATGCCGAGACCAGTTTTCAGAGCAAGTGCCACATCGGTCTTCTGTTGGTTGAGGCTCTCGCCGCCCCATCCCCCTGAAACGTTGCGCCATGTGGACAATGCATGCGTTGGCAGGCCAGGCCAAAACCAGCCGAAAGAAATGTCATTCTTAACTGCGTGAGATATGGGGACGGTGACTGCATCGCGCTATTGCTGCTTGCTCACTCCTCCGCGCTGCGCCGTGACCAGGACAGCGGATGATGGAGGAAGGATTGCTGTTGCTACACAACCGGGGCTGCAAGGCTTAGTCGAGTCGAGCACACACGGTGCGTCTGGCAGGGATCCGGCGCCTTGGGGCTGTCCAACTAGCTGGGAGGGCCAAACACCCAAACGGCCTGACTTGCATATTCCAAGACAGCGCACAACGGCTGTGCCTTGTTCCTGATGAGGGCACAAATCGGGCCCTAGGACGTTTTGGCCTGAGACCGCCATCATTTGGCCCTCGCGCCCTGCTAATCTGGCGGTGCCCACCATCCCGTGTCTTGAACCTTTCCTGTCTCGCGGCTCATTTTTTTTTTTTTTCATTAACGTCTCCGTCCGTCTCGGCCGATTCCTCACTTGGTGCATGTTGCGTCGCAATCGTGACGACATTTGCTATTCCTGGCCCCATGATGTTCTGTAGATCTAAATCCTACCAAGCCGCCGCCTCAGCCTAGCGAGGCTAAGCCATCGACTCTTCATTTTCTTTTCTTTTCTGTCTGTCATCTACGACTGCTTGCAGCCCGCAGCCGTCCCGCTGGGGTGGGTAGGAGAGAGGAAAATCTCGTCCACTACTGTACATGGCATGCCAACCATGCCCACGCCCTTCCTTTCACCGCATAAAACTAAGAGGTTGCATCCTGGTTAAGGTGGTGACTTGGACAGCTGTGACTGGAGCCGCCCCAGGGCTCAGCTTTTTTTTCTTTCCATTTCTCCCCTTGTTCTTCCTCCCAACAAGCATGTTGCATGGCACAGCCGCTCCAGGGCCACATGGTTTTCTTCTGCCGCTTCGGTGCTTCTTCTTTTCATCCCCGTGTCGTGGGGACTCCCAGCTGCCCCGTTCCCAAAGCCTGTGCATCTGCGGTCTCCGTCTCCGTGCCTACTGCGCTCGTGCCTGAACCCAGCAGCCGTCCTCACTATGGGCTGGCCCGCAACCAGGGGTGGGCTAATAGTTCGGGCCCCTTGACCCTGGAGGGGGGGTGAGAGCGAGGTCGGGATGGGGGCCCAAGATGGCATTGAGCGTTTATTTTTGAAAGGGACTGGATGGAGTCGGTCTCGGCTTGGCAGGTTAGGGGGTCGTGGCTAGGCCCTCGAGCCGTTCTGGACAGACGATTATATAAAGACGTCGTGGGAGGACGTTGAGGTTTCGGAAGCACACATCAGACACGAGGCAGTTTCTTGAGCAAGCCTTGATAGCTTCTTTTCTCTCTTTCAGAAAAGCAAAAGAGAAGCAATATCAGCTGTTTGGCTTACTTGACTTCTTCTTTTTGATATACTCTTCTCTCCATCTCTTCAACTTGAGAGACTCAACAACTGAGGGCCTATCAATACCTCAGACCACGACAAAACAGCGAGGAAAACAATGTTCAACTTGGCCGGCTCAAAGAGCCTCCTTCTTTCTTCTCTTCTTCTTCTCAGCCAATCTTCATCTGTAATGGGTCTCCCGGTTGGTTCAAGGGACGTTTCCCAGGTGACTACCTCTGATGAAGCGCTCACCTCCACACCCTCTTCTAAGCTTGCTCCTATCAAGCTTACTCTTGACTGGTCGAAAACGAGCCGGCAGAAGCGGCAAGAGAGCAACGGCACTCTGGCACCAGTCATTAATCAGAACTTCCCTGACCCCGGTCTCGTCCATGACAAGAGCGGTAACTGGATGGCCTATGCCACCAGCGGCAATGGATACAACATTCAGGTTGCGACGGCCAAAGATCCCTATGGACCTTGGACCGTCTTGGCTAAAGATGCTCTCCCCGGCAAGGGATGGACCTCGGGTGCCAACTACTGGGCACCTGATGTAAGACTGCTTAGCGACAAGACCTACATCATGTACTTCTCCGGAGAGCGACCAGAGGGTGGCCATTGCATTGGCACAGCGCGATCCAACCGAAGCGATGGGCCCTTTACCATGGATGACGGCCCTCTGATTTGCCCGACAGCTGAGGGAGGTGCCATTGACCCAGCTGGATTTTACGATGAGGCCACAGGCAAGCGGTACATCGTTTACAAGGTTGATGGCAACGCGGTTGGCGGCGAGACACCCATCAAGCTGCAAGAGGTGAAGGCGGATGACGGATCGACACTGATCGGCGACCCAGTTACCATCATGAACAGAATCGAGTCGGAAGATGGCCCGCTTGTAGAGGCCCCCAACCTGGTCAAGCTGACTGACGGCCGCTACCTCCTGTTCTTTAGCAGCCACATGTACACGGACGACGCCTACGATGTGAAGTACGCCGTCGCCGACTCCATCACGGGTGAGTACGTGCGGGGCCCGTCGCCGCTGCTGTCGTCGCCGGCCCTCGGACTCAAGGGCCCGGGCGGCGGCACGAGCACCGAAACCCCTGGCACCCTGGTGTTCCACGGGTACTGCAACAACAACACGGCGCGATGCATGTATGTCATCGGCTACAACATTCAGTAATCGAGCGACCACTAATCCCCCTTGGGGTGTTGGTTTCTGTTTGGAAGAACATATTTTTTGAGTGGGATAAAATGATAACATGGGCGCGAGCGCGGGGTTGATGCAGACCGAGGTGGTAATTGTTGGGGACATTCGCTACAGCATGCATTGGAAATTGACCAGGATAAGACAGCGGGCGTTGGGATATGGGCAAGGACGCGGGCAGGATGCTTAACTGTGCCGCGCGGAATTTCACATATTACTTCTCTGCACATAGTTTAGTTAATTGATGAAAGAAACATACCTTTTTTTGCTTTAATTATCAACTTACTTCAAAATCATGTGTTTTTGTAAACTGATGCACGCGCGTGTATGTATGCGTATCCCTTGTCAGGCTGGTGATCAATGATGCATACACTTTCATGCTGAGCGTGGGTAGCATCCTCATGGCGGGTGCATGCATGGGCGTCACCACTCACGGCGTACCCTACTTCATGGGCGGAGTGTATGAGAGCGCCAAGGAAATGTTTGTGAAGATGGAACAGGTTTCCGCAAAAGAAAGGAGAGCTTGGCGCTACATACATTCACCGGTAGGATCTTTGTCTGAGCGGGGATTTTACTTCATCTTTCGTTTCTTTTTCTTGCTCAGGTTTACGTATGTTGCTGCATGTGTCGATTACATATCAGATGGACCAAAAGAACTCCACTATTTGTTTTGTTTCCCGTTCCCGATTCCGTTCTGGGCTTTGATCTACGCAAGGATTACCTTGCTCTGCATCGCTGAATGCACGCGCAGCGTATCAGGTCGGGGGCGCACTGAGATGTGCTCGCTGTATTGCGCGCCATGACAAGGAGGCTTCAGGGTCGGTTTTGGTTCCTGATGGTGATTTTCTGTCGGTTCACCGACAAGTTTCTGTTTGGACCCGATTAAACAAAACAAACCAAAACAAACATGGTGGTTTTTTTTTTTTGGGGGGGGGGGGGTTTAATATCGAGACGCCATTGTTAGACCCTGATGGGATCGCCTTGTTCCCGGAACGGACCCAATGCGATTGTCGCTTGCTGAAACTCATTGTTAAACCTCACTTGCTTTTTTTTTTTTTCGCCCATCCCTATTGGAAACAAGAAAGCACATCCATGTCTTTTGCCGGTTCGCCTGATTTTCCTTGCATTCCCATTCCTGACCCGACCCTTGCTTGCTCGTCACCAGCTCGCAAATCTCAATATACCGAACTGGGTATTTTTGGGGGCAATATATGTAGGACGGGTTTAATTAAGTCACCCCTTGCCCTAGTTTCACATTGCGGCAGGTCCCTTTCAGCTCTGTGGATCGACTTAATATACTGCTCCGAAAGGACTTGCACCAACAGCCCGGCGCAGGCTCCGCAGGATGTTCATGGCATTGGCCTCACTCCCAAATACATGTCCGGATCCGTCATTGTCGGCCTATGAGCGCGGCCCCGGTACGCAACACGGCCCCGGCCTCCTTGCGCACCGTCTGCACACATGAGCCGACGCGGCGCTTGATCTGTCAGAAATCCTAGTCAGGCACAAGCCGAGCGCCGTCCCCACCGGCGGTGCACAATGCGCAACTGCAGCCCTGGAAAGGGATGACGATACCATGACCCTGAATTCCATGGCTTTGTCCGATTCCATGCAGCTGATCAAAGATCGCATGGCGATTCCAGAGGGCTTGCGTACCTCTGTGGTACGGCAGGCGCAGAGGCCAGCCGTTTGCCCGTTCCAGTCGACGCCTTGACTTTGGTTTCGTCAGCCAGAACGGGCGAGCCTCAGAACATCTGTGAGCCCACCCGAGGGATCGATGCCGCTAGTCGAACATCACCTTACGACTCGGAAGTCAATCTGGCACGGTCGGGGGAATGGCACCGACAGTGCGCCGCGATCAACAGCCGCGTAGGCCCAGAGCGTGTGTCACTGGTGCGCGGCTCAAAGGCCTCGAAAGGGCTAGAGACGGTGCTCAAGCAAACAGCCAAGCGCTCTAGTCAGCTTGACAGTCGTCGAGTGTTGCCCGAGCATTCCTCTCCTTTGTAAGAGGTTAATGATTTCCCAAAGAGCTGGCAAGCTATTCGAGCCAAGTATAAGCGCACTCCCTTGGTCCCTCTTCGCCTTACAAAATTTTTTTAATTTAATTTTTTTCTTCTCTAAAAAGATTTGTCGAAGAAACAACATTCCCCCCCATACCAGTGCGGTGAAGGGGGGATTCAAGCCAGAGCGCCTCATATCTGCGTCGGCCTCGTTTCTTCACACATCGCAAGTAGACTTTGAGGGTAATTGAAACCACCATCGTATAAGAGATCGACAGAGTTGAAACAATCAGAGTATTTTCACTACCCAACCCTATTCACTCCCAAACATGGCATTCAACACACCTCTCTCTATCTGCTTACATGCTAGATGCCCAATCCAGTTAGAAGTTCCTCTCTTAATCTGCCAAGAACATCCTTGAGAAACTCATCATCGTAGTAGCTCTCATTATAACACACTTGTAGCGTCATCTTGTCGCGGAACGTAAAGAGATGGAGAGCCGGTAATTGTCCCACGTTATCCACCGCCACCCACAAATCCTCAATCTGGATTTTATCGTTTTCGCCTTCTCCACAGATGTATTCTCGCTGGAGAAAATTCTCAAGCAGTCCAACGCTGCTCAGACCTGGGCTCCGCTTTATGGGAGAGTCGAGAGGAAGACCCCCAAGCAGCTTCATTTCGCGATCGAGATAGGACTCCAGGATTTTGAGGTAGCTAACTGGTTTACCCTCATCATCCTTGGCGATGCTTGCCAGATCGGTCGTGTACACTGAGTGAATCTTTTGCGCAAGTTGGGCAAAAGTCAGGTTGGAATCAAGTCCACCGGGAATGCAGTGGGGGAACGAGGCCGCATACAATCCAACGGCGTGCTCCGGGTCGCTGTAGCGAGGAGGCAAGAGTTTGCGTAGGTCTGTGGCTACTCGGATGAGCAAATCGTTAGATGCTGACTGTTGCGGGAACGACGCCACGACTCGAATCAGGGCGGTTTGCACGGCTGCTGCAATGCTGACATTTTGAGCCTTGCAGGCCTTCCTGATGGCACTCGTCGCAGTGGCTCCAAGCGTGAATGACAAACGACCAGTGTTTGCAGGCATGGACTTTTCAGATCCTTCTCGAATAGGCAGCGCAATACCCGGCTTTCCCTTTTCATATTGATTGATGAAGCCGTCAATGGCGTTCTGTATGTATGCGGGAGTGGAGCCTGCATCAGGCTCAATCTTGGTGGCATCGCCCAACCCAGGGCTGGGTGTGGGAGTTTTAATGTCTGTGGGATACGAGCCGATGTCAACATCCAGACCCAAGCGTGTGACAGATGCCAGCGATTTCATGAAGCTGTGCGTAAACCTGAATAAGCCAAGGCCGTCCAGTCGTAAATGTGATGTGCGAATGAGAAACTCCGAAGTGGCGGGCAACCAATGAGCAGTAGCAGTTGGTGTTGGCTGGAACTGCTTGACGGCATCATCTGCAGTTTCATATATGGCCGCATCTCCTTTGTGTTCTACAAAGGACGTCTTCAACCACTCGGGAGGGTCAAGGGGGCCAATGGTGATCTTCTTCTCCTGTGCCGTAATGGGAGGGTATAGCGCACCCAGCTGAGGGTGAAGGTGCCGCGCTACGACCCAAGAGCGCCGGAGATAGGGAGCAGGATCCGAAACGGAGTCGGGAAACTTTAGCTTGAGGCGAAAAGTGACGGCAAAAGGGTCACGATTGAGCCGTGCACCAGCACCGGCGACCATGCGGTGGAGCCATGTCTCGACAACATCGAGGGGCCTGGTGATGGTGTTTTGAGCCGATAAGGACCACCCAGGGGGAACGCGTCTCATGATATCTGGAGAAGATATAATCTTGGTGAATGTTTAAGCCATTTGGGCATAGACTCTGGCGACTATTAAGAGGTGCCATGATCCTCGAGTTGTTCCCAAAACGCAAAAATGTCCGAACACTCTCGGCGAATTTCCATTCGCTAGATTGAGCCAAAGGATGATAAATTTATGTATTTTATTGAAATATTACATAGTTATTTCAATATATATGGTCCGTTTAGACCCATCCACCTCTCTCCCGTTTTCTTTCCCTCGTTGAAATATGGTTCTAGAAATGTTTTGTGGACGACAAGCTAGACTCAGGTAACCTATAGCTTCCCATCACTGCGTATCATGACGGCACTAAACATGGCCCAAATTGGAATAATACACGAGGCTGTACTAGTGGTTTCCTGGGATTTGCAAGGGATTTCATGCACCATGTGGACACGGTGAGATCACAGCAACATGGGCTCGCGTCTCAATTCGATATGATGCCGTTTTGCCGGTCTCAGCCCTGTGGTCCGGCAGCGCGGCTGGGGTCCCCTCCCCACCAGTCATACTGGACCAAGCTTATAGTCTATAAAAGAAAGGAATGCAACCAGACTCATTGCCAAGACAAGACCGGTTCCTTTTCTGCGACTTATCAATTGAACATGACGACCAAAGAGCAAGAGGAGTCTCCAGCTCAGAAGAGACCTGAGGATGAGGTGGAAGAGGAGGACCATGAAGAAGTGGACATGATTGAAAAGTGGGACGGTGTTGTCTTCGCCATTCGCGACACCACAAAGGAGGCGTTTTCTGCGAGCCCCTCTCCCAAGGAGACCTCTGTCCAAGACTTTCAGCGCTACTGGCGGGGGGTGTTCGACAAGCTCGCTGCCACTGTCGCGTCCGACGAAAACTTCCCGCAATATGTTTCTGAGGAGCCCTGCCGCAAGTTTGAGATTATGCTCTTCAGCGAGCCCAACACGGTGTGCTGTCCATGCAGCCACGCGGATGTGGCCCCCACCATATTGATTGAGAACGATAGCGGGGTCACCAAGGAGGATCTGATAAGGGGCTTCGCCAACTACATGTACGGGGACGAGCTGCCGAGCGTCAACTTCGAAGAGGGCGAGGGTTTCTTGACTGCCACCGAGCGCAAGCTCCCTGCCCTCGTGTACAGGGTGAGCTGGATGAGCTCCGGCAGAAATGAGAAGGGCGAGAGGATAGCATTCATCAACATGGTTGACCGGATCCCAAACGTTTTCATGTACTGCTGCGAACCAGAGGAGTTTGAGAAGAAGTATTTGGAGCACAATAAGAAGAAATAAAATAAAAAGGGTGTATTTCTATCCGCACACATATTCTTTTGTTATTTGCGCACACGAAGCGATCTAGCGAGAGATCTTCTTCTTTTTCTAAAATTTATAAATTTCATTTTATTTATCTATAATTGATTCATATATAAATATCTTGGCCTTTTTTTCTTTTTAGATGCACAAAGGGCAAAACATACGTGTGCGAATAGAAATGCTCATTGAAAAAAAATCAATCAATTAAATATTTTAATTTTACAACTCTGCATCGAACTGACTGCAACAATGCAGCGGGATGACCAAAGGGGAGGATGTGCCACGACTGATCTGACGTTAATTCGAGCTATATAGAGCAATATAATAAATTATTTACATATTGCGTCTTTTTGGCGGATGGAGGGGGGAGGAGGGGGAGGAGGGTGAGCATCATTAGCAGTGGTGGCTGACATGCATATGTGTCTTTGAACTCACCTCGTGGTGGTTAAAAAAAGAAACGTCTGTGTCTGTCTTGTCTTGCACCACCAGAATTTAGAGGTGGTCAGTCCGCGGGGTCCCGAGACCCCAAGAGGAAAGGAAAAGAAAGGCAAAAGAGAGAAAGAGGACGGGAATACATGAACCAACACGCTTTTGGAGAATGGCTCGTCCCGTCTCGGTCTCTCGACGCATCACAGGCTGCAGCTAAGCGCCCGTTTGTGCCTCTTTGCCAGCCCCAGCCGCCATTGGCCGTGCCCCACGGCGGGTATCGCAGCCCACCGTAGCCCACCACGGGCCCCCGCTGTGATTGGCCGCGCGCGCATCCTAGCGGGTGATGGAGATGCAACTATACCGCTCGGCGGCAAATAGCCCTCCGTCTGCACCGCAAAGAGCGTATTTGCCATTGCGGCGTCGTCTCCGTCCTGCTGAAAATGGTGTCGGGGTGGAGTGATTTGGCGGGGGAAGCCGCATGGTGGCCTTGTATATCCGGTTGTCGATCCCCGTGTGGCCCACGGCACGACGCCGAGATGCTAGCTTATACCGAGACAGCCTCGCATCTTCCCTTCTTTCTTTTTCGCATTTCCTCCTCCTCTCTCTCTCCCTCCCTCTCCCACCTTGCATTGTTCCTCGTGGGTAGTTGTTCTTCAGCAGGATTTGCTTCTCATCCCCTCTCTGTGTGTCTTTCACTCGTTGTCATTCTATAAACATGTTTTAAAGGAGCGTCTGGCACGCCCTCTTTTGCTCATCGCTTATCCACACCCACACCCACACCCCAAAAGCGTTTCACAGCCGGTCTGACCTGGTCGCGACCCTCAAACCGACCAAGCACTCCTGCATTCGTTGACCCGTTTTCACGAGACTGGTAACCATGGCTTATCTGACCTCAACCTCAACCTCGACCTCCCACTTCGCCTGCCTGGTGCTGCTTCTTCTCATACCCGCCATCACCGCGATCCAAGTTACATCGGGCTCACCATGCGCCTCGTTCTGCACCGATTCCAAATCCTCCCAGACGACCGGAGACGACATTGTCTGCGCGGACAGCGCATTCAATAGCGAGTCGGCCGGTCAAAAGTTCCAGCGCTGCCTGGCCTGTCTTGAAGATAGCGATTACACCAACGGCGACGAAAACGATCAAGACTGGTATTTGTGTAAGTTGCCCTTTTTTTTTTTTTTTCTTTTTTCCCTTTCTTTCTTTTTTTGCAAAGACGACCCGTGTGCTCACACATCTCTCAGACAACCTCCGATATGCCTTTGACTACTGTACATTTGGCTACCCTAATGCATCTCACGTCGGCTCCAACCCTTGCATGACTTCCGGGGCCTGCGGTCCGCTCGAGAACGCCCTCGAGTTTCGCCTCACAACCCCTAACAATAGGACCCAGTACGACTATTGCGATGTCGATGACAAGGTCATGCTCACTGATGCTTACTCGAACTGCTACAATTGTGTGAGGGCCGACGGAACCCACCATTACATATCAAACTGTTCGTCTCATTCCCCTTCAAGACTACCGACGTTGTGCTAACATGGTTTCAGTTTTGGTTGCTCTCGAAGCTGGTTGCCAACAAAAGCCCTCCGCCGGCACACCCGTTAGCCTCAACGACACCGTCTTCACTGATGCTGCTGTCCAAGTCGTCGACCCAACTAACCTTGTCAACCCCAACAACGGAGCCCTTGCCAATACTGCCATTGCCGGCATAGTTGTCGGTGCTCTCGTTGTCATTCTTATCTTGTCCGGCTGCGCTTTCATGCAGTACCGCAAGCGCAAGAACCGCGCCGCCCGCCTTCAGCGCCGCCGCACACCTTCATTCTGTTACTACGGTGCGCCCAACCATGAGATGCAAGATCGTGGCGCCTCCAGGATGGATGATTATAAGGATGCCACGCCCGTGGAGGAGAAGCCTCACATCGATTCTGCCACAGGACTTGGTTTCGACTCAGACTCCAGAGCCTCTTCGAGTCATGCTCGGGCAGGCAACAAGCTGGCCTCCCTCACCACTACTTCACTTCCCACACCACCGCCCATTCACTCCTCACCGCCGCAGGTTTCTTCACCTGACTACTTTACCACGCCTACATCAGCAACGTCAAACCGGTCCACCGCGCCGCTCCTTCGCTCTCCGCTGCTGAGCCCGGGCTTCTCTATCGCTAGTCCTCGGAACACCTCACCGCAGCTCGCGCGCGACAACAACGATGTGTGGGAGAACCAGCACCTCGCAGGTTCTGGCAGGGATCTGGTTAAGAAGGCATCTTGGGGCGCCGTTGCCCCCGTGGGATTCCAAAATATCCAAACCACATTCGATCCACCCCCCAAAAAAGCGAAATGATATCCTCTCCCACAAATCCAACTATTCAGTTTTTTCCTTCCCCGTTGTTGCGATAACGTAGTTCATGAAAGGCGTTTCTGGATACCACAAGCCATCTGATTGGCTAATGTCATTAAATATGAAATGAAAATAAATAGTAATTCAAGCAATGCGAATCAGCTCTCCTTGTGCACTAGAGAAGGCTTCAACAAGTAGTAAACGTCAATTTCCACGACTTTGCTATGTATTTGTAGAAGGTGGAAAATGGTTACAGAACACGTGCTAGTCATTTCACGAATTGATAGACTGCTTATTTTTGTGTATGCGAGTCCCGGTATGTCAACCGGCCATGTAATATTTTTATGTTCCCTTCATCCCCATCACCCATCTCGATCATGCGATACATAACCGTGGAATCCGCAAACCATCGCTATTTAAACACACCAAACAAGAAGAAGAAAAAAATGATAATAACTTCAGGAACCCGCATCCGCCATCCAATTCTATGGGTATTTCCGGTGCTGGTACTACTGGCCAAAACCAACAAGAGATACAAAATTGACCGCCCATGTGCATTATTCGAGGGTCATTGCTGTCTTGCCGTTGTTACCGAGCCTCGCGTATTCCCCTCAAACGCCAAGTTAAACACTGTCGTCCCATGGTGTTGAGCCCCTGCTCGCCAGTTCACTATGCAACCGCTCGTTTTGACCTCGGAACCATGAAGCACCTTCCTCCATCTCTTCTCTCATTGCTTTGAGTTCGTTCATTAAGTTTTGCGCGTCACTCATCACTCGCTTGTGCGCACTCGTCTTGGTCTTGCTTACTTCATTCACCTCTCCATCATCTTCCGACGCTCGTTTCCTCTTGTGCTTTACCCCCATAACCTCTGTTACTGAAGGATCGGCCTGCTTTTGCAAATTGGAGATCGAACGGTCCGATGAATGAGTCAAGTCGGCAATGGACGCTCGACGGACTATTCCCTTTGTTGGTGGTCCCATAGAACCAACTCCGGAACTGGTCCTCTTTCCATATCGAGATTCTTTGGCGAGAGATTCGGGAAGAGCCGTCCCGTCTGGCATTTGCACGATGCCCATAGCCTTCAAACGCCAACGTTCTGACACCCTGCTAGTTCGGGTCCCAGAGTCCGAATTGGTCGCATCTCTCGATGCCATGGCAGGAAGTGAGCGACGGAAACTAGCAGACGGTTCACCAAGAAGTTGTGCTCGCAAAGCCTGAGTTTTGGAGCCACCCCGAGAAGATGAACGCGACAATTTTGACTGACTGCTAGAGACCGAGCCGTTGACTGAAGGAGCCCTGTTGACAATTTTCGCAATCATTGCGTCCTCGTTGTCGAGTCCAGATAAGACTCCAGAAGCGCGTAGAGCATCCTCTGCTTGCCGTTTGTTGGAGCTTTTATGCTTTAACATTTCCTTGAACTCCTTAGGCCGATTAAGTTCTGCGAGCTTAGCCCGCTCCTTGGCCGCTTGTCGAGCTGCCTCCTTATCAGCCTCTAGCTGTGCTGCTCGTTGAGCCTCGTAGTATAATTTCATCTGGTCGCGTCCACTTCGACGGAGTGCCTTGAGACGAAGTTCCCGCGCAATTTCTCGCCACCGATAGAAATACTTCATCGAGAGACTATAAGTTCGAAAGTTGGACGCCTCTTCTATAGCCATTGCTTCCTCCTCTTCCCGTCGTTTCTTTTCCTGCTCATTTTGGAATTTTCTAAAGACACCTTGCAAAATATTGTCGAGCATGAATGCTTGGAAGTCCTCCAGTAGTCCATTGTCTCCCAATACGAACCATTTCGTAAAATCGCCCATCAAATCACGAGGGGGGGCTGGTGGCGTCGGCAGGGGACTCAATGGCTTTGGGACACTGGTTTGCGGGAGTGCAGCCATCGAGGAGACCCCTGATGCGTTACCATTGGCTGCTGGTTGTAGAATGGCACCAGGTACCTGGAGCACCGGTTTGGAGGCTACCAATGTACCCAAAATCGACGTTGGCTCGACTGTAGTCTCTACCTTTCCGTTCTGGATGGAGGGCGACGAAGTGGTTATGCCCAAACTTACTCCAGCACTAGGCTTAGTGATGGCAGGCAATATCGCGGCAGTGCTGCCAGAATTGCTGGTCAGATTGGGGATTTTGGCAGGCATAGAAAACGGAGATGGTGTCAACTGGGAAGTGGGCGGGATGAAGTTGATTCCAGGGGCCTTCGCTGGCTCTGATGATGCATTTTGAGTTGCCCTACAGTTCGCCTTATTCTCGGTTTGTTGATTGGGAGAGGCCCTAGCAAAGACAGTCGCAGGTGGCGTTGCAGAAAATGGAGAAGGATTTGTAGAAGTTGGAGGTTTTGGTTCTGCAGGCTTGAACACACCAGATGGGACAAATGGACTCGTTGTCTGAGGGGGGGTGCCGGTATTCGAGGCCGATGTTATCGAAGTGAAGGGATTTTGAACGGCCCCGGTTGGTGCTGTTGTCTGCGCCAATGTGGTGGATGTGATAGTAGGGGGGGTGTTGGGAGCTGACGAAATAGTTTGTGTCTGGCTCGGAGCAAATGGATTGAAAGGTGGCCTATCGCCGTTTGTGCTTGGGGGTAGCTTCGGTTGTGAGTTGGGTTGGAAGGCTGAATTTGCGCCTGAAAGGATTCCGTTTGGCGTAGTCCCTAAAATGAATACAAGGTCAGAACCAGTGGTTTGGGCGTTTCTTTGCCAGATTTCCAGTGGTTCATCTTGAGCCGTTGTGTTGCACAGAGTATCATCCTGTGGCCCATGGCGTCTCAAGTTTCCGTCTGAATGCGATTTGTCCATTCGCCTACGTAGCAATGGCTTTTGCAAATCATGTGCAAGAACCGACTCATGTAGAATCTTTGATGCAAATTAGGTAAAAAAGGATGGGGAGTCTCACCTTGAGTATTAAAGGCAGTCTTGCCAGTCAGCCCGCTTGGTGGGCCAAATGGACCCTGGGTTGATGTCTTGTCTCCGAACGGGGCGCTAGGCTTTGAAGGGGGTTTCTCTGTGTCCGAAACGAAAAGGCTTGGTTCAATAGAACCATTTGTCTTTGGGGCCTCTAAATCTCCATAAACAGTTTGATGTAGTAAATCAGGCAGTGACCTCGAGCCACGTTTCTTCTCCACAATGTTTTGAGAAAATTGGTGTTGTAGTCGGTGATGGGGTAAAGGTTTCCGGTTGTCTAGGATCAAGTATTGTCGACTGGTATCTGAAGGGTCCTCTTCGCATTGACCAAATTCGAGACTATGCAATTCGGCGAATTCAATTGCCTGTTCGACGGTGTCGAATCGGAGGAACTTGTTGAGTACTGCGGCAGTTACATCTTTTGACGACTCTCGTGGCCGCGCCAGCGCCCTTTTGATGGTGCTTAAAATCGATCTTCGAAGGTGAGGGAAGTGGCACTCTGCGAAACAAGCCATGGTGTACGAAACCTTCTGGTCCTCCACAATGCGAAAATATGTCTGGTAGGCGGCCGATGCGGCCAAGGAGGGCGCATCCTTTAGGGGTCCATGGAAGTGTTGCGTGCTTTGAAGCGCCTCTACCAGGGAAACCGCGGTCCTGACAGCATCAGAATTCCTCCATAAGTCAGGCTTCCACTGTCGTTGAAGAGTTTCGATGATGTTAGGGTCGAGGGCGTGGAAGACGAGGTAGTAAGCCCTAAATTCGGCTTCATTTTCGCAAGTGACGCCCTGTTCATTGCAGTCATCGTAAAGGTCGCGCAGAGAGAGAAGAGCTTTTCCAAGCTGTTCTAGCTCCTGTTGCTCAACGAAATCTTCTGGCGCCTTGCCATCTTGAGAGAGTAGATGTAACGCAGTGACGTGGAATCTGGCAATATCTTCTAAGACACAAACCTGAGTCTTCATCTCTTCGTGCGTAAGAGATGAAAAGAAGGTAAAATCACGCCGAATCGCTCTCGTACGATCCCATAAAAAGCCGTGCAAGGTCGGCAAGTTTTCGTCGTTTCGCAATAGGTCGTCAATAAGGTAGTCAAGTGTTCGTCGAAGAGCTGGTACGGATCGAACATCCATGGGAAGGGGGGCCTCTTGCCCTGCAGCGGAACGAGCTAGCTTCTTGACCATGCGCCGGGTGTTGGGAAAAGATGTCTTGGGATTCTTCTCGGGTAGATGAATATCCATCTCGTTGATACGTATGATTTTTTCATACTCGGGACACATGTCTTCGCAAATCCCCTTAAAGTCGATAGCATCCTGAAGAGTTTTTCGCTTTTCTGGATCATCAATAAGGCCAGCCTTGGTCAGAGACGCGCGCGCCTTGCTGCGGTATACTTCATATTTCTCACGAAACTTGGTAACCTCAGCCTTGTTCTTCGGGTTTCCAGGCTGCGACGGCCATGATGGAGGGTGAATTCCGTCCTTCCTTAGCTGCTCGTATACTTTTCGAGCATGCGGGTCGTCGGAGTGGTGGGATTCTGGAACGTGATCATCTTCTGAATCGGCGCTCGAGGGCGAGATCGGTCGCGTGTCTGTGAAAGGATTGTGTCCATTGCTGCGCCCGTTTTGGGCCACTGGTTTCTTCGCGTGATCGCCGTTTGTGCGAGTCTTTTTGGGGTCGGCGACCTTCTTCTTCCTCTCGTCGCCTCTCTTCCCCTTTTGCTTCCCTCCATCACTTAGGCTAGCGTCCTTGACCTGAAATGGGTTATTCGTTTTTCGCTTCCCCTCATTGTCGCTCTGGTCGCCCAATCGTGATCGCTTTCCTCGCTTGGCTTGGGAAGAGTCACCTGCACTGCCAAGACCAAATGGTTTGCTTTCGCTCTCAGAGTTGTTGGCAAACGGGTTGAACGCCGGAGTCGAGCTCCGCGTCGGCTGGCCAAAGGCCGATGAAAACATTTGGCTTGATGACGCAACGAACGTCGCAGTCATCCAGGTAATCGTTTGACCATGGGGGAGGAACGGTTACGCGCGAAATGCGTGGTGACAGCGAAGAGAAGTCGTGTTCGTTTGGTTGTGGAGATTCAGGTTGGGTTGTAAGGTGAAGACTGGTCGGAGTTGACTACGGCGATGCGTTTTGCCACGGGGTGTGGCGCGTGTTCCAAAAGAGGACTAGCCTAATCGCCGCTATAAGCTCATGGGCGCTTCTGCTTTCAACTCACCGAATAGGTGACAAAGCTGTCAAAGAAAATAATAAGCCAAAGGGTTGAAACCAAAATTCACAATTAACCATATTGCTTTAATGTATACCCGGGATAATATATATACTATCTTGCGATATGCGGTCTTTAATCGTATGGCGACGGGCGCTATCCATCACTAATCCTGCATGAAGTTGGGCCCGCCTTGAAAGCGGCACTGTTTCGTCTTGGACTAAGGAGAGAGCTGTGACATGTTCGTCGGAGCTAGGATTAGTGTACCCACGTCTTTCACACCGCCACGTGACGGTTTCATCCAGCCTGAATCTATTGGTCAACGGCTGCGTATACCGAGCAAGGATCTAACCAACCAGATGACAGTGGTACCTAAACTGTAGGCTGTGGGCAGTCAAAGGGATACCATACAACTTGAAATATTGTCCCCACCGTCCTTTGACTAACTTATAAATAGATAAATACTTAAATGAATGAAATAATTTAGATCTAAAAACATCTATTTCCTTTCCCTGTATTTTATTTTTGCTATCAAATTAATATTTATGGGCTGTTGAGTTCTGTGGTGTCAGAGGTGAGGAGTTCACAGAGAGGTACAATCTTTCGAAGGATGCATTGTACGGTAACATAGAGAATAGGATTTGAGTGTCATATGGTATGAAAAGGAAAGGAAAAAACTTCATTCAGATTCATTACAGCCGTACCTCTAATTTTATGACCCGATTCCAATTCGACATCCTAGCCTGAAATGTGTTTACCTTATCCGGCCGCGAATACGAGCTGGTCCAAGTCCTCTCCTAATCTCATCCAGTTGTTCCAATCCAGTCTGGGCCTTGGTCTTTTTGTTCGTCCTCTTACCTGGCTTAGTATAGTTGCCAAGGAAGTCGTCGAGGATGTTATCAAAGTCGCTGCGGATGGGGCCTTGCACACTGGATGCCGTTGAGATGGCTGAAACAGATTGCATATCATCATCCGCAAAATCTTCGTTGTAAGCCTCTTCGATTTTCTCAAACCTCGCATCAAGAATACCCATCTGCTCTGTCCGTACAAGAGACGATGAGGTCATGGAGTAAGTTGACGGATTTGTGAGCGCACCCTTTCTCTTCTTTCGCTTGCCCCCATTTGTGGTCATGGTCCAGTTGGATTGCGCCTCAGACTGCGAGGGTGCTTCAGGGGCCACTCGACCTCCCTTTTGCTCCTTCTTGAACTTTTTGAAATCTTCCATCCAGTCTTGAGATGGTCCTTCTTCGGGCTGCTCAAGGGCCTTGACGAGTTGGGGAACCTCATCCTCCTTATACTCTTTGGCAGGCTTTGCAGTGTCGTCCGACTCCCAGCCCTCATCGTCATCGTAGTATTGATCTTCAAATTCATAGTCGTCAATCTCTTCTCCATCCCCGGCAAGCTTCTTAAAAATGTCTTCATCTTCCTCCACATAGGCGTCATCCTCCAAAGCCTCGAGGACCTCTCTCAACCTGGGATCCATGTCTGGTTGAAAACCTTTGATGGCATCAGGGATATCCTGTTGCGCCTCATATGTCACCCTTGTAAGGTTCTTGGAGGGCAGAATTTCATCATCCAAGATATCACCTGACTTTTGTTCCAGGTCCAACTTCTTCAAGGCGTCCTCCAGTGACTCCTTCTGTTTCCCCTTGCCTTTATTTGCTGATGATGTGGACTCGATAAACACAACCTCACCGCCTCCAGAGTTGAGGTCGCGCATGTGTTGCATGTAATCGTATTCGGTGTCGTCGTAGTAAATACCGTGGCTAGCAGCCTCGCCTTCGTTTGCGCGCATGGCCTCGGCCTCATAGCCTAGCTCAGAAGCTAAGTCATCTAGATGCTTGATTTTAGAAGACCCAGCGACCGGGTTGAGCACCATAGAAGGCGCATTTTCGTCGTGGATGAGAGGATCATTTTGCGGCCGGTGGACGAGCGTAAAGTGCTGCGCCGTCTTCTTGTCGCTAGATAAACAGGGTCAGTTTGTGCCATGTGTATAGAGTGGCGCAACATGTTGGAAACTAACATCCACTTTCCACGAGGCATCTTGGCGGCTGGGGGCAGCAAAACCTTTGTAAGAGGAGAGGATGAGGAGAGGACTCACGGGTTAGGCTGCGAATCCCACTTCTCTGGCGCAGGAAAATCTAGCGGGGGACACAAAATCCTTATCATTAATGACACAGTTATCAAGAATGTGGACACTGTGACTACAACTCATTTGCTGCTGTCAGTACAGTACTAATACGGAGAAAAGACTGTCTGGTCGAAAATTTGCCCCTCCATCACGGGCATTATTCAGCGGGGCACAACACAGTCACTTCATCCTCGTGCCCCCCCTCCGGGCACTCTTTTGTCCACCATCATCCATCATCTCAGTCGTATCTCAGGTTTGGATACGTCGTGTGCTCATTGTCTAAGAATCAAGCGATTAAAAGGACACAGCCGCCAAGATGGTTCTGGCAAAGTCCAAAAAGTCCGTGGGGCTGGGCAATACCCTGATGAACGATCGGTTCGGAAAGGGCAAAGGTAGCGATAGGAAACGAACATCGGCCGTCACCAGAATTAACCATGCCACTGGAGAGGAATACCTGACCAACGAGAAGCAAGATGCCGCTTGGGTCAAGATGCGCTCCGTTACGGAGCAAGGTGCTCTTGATGAGTTCCTGGCTACCGCAGAATTGGCTGGTACCGACTTTACAGCCGAGAAGATGAACAACGTTAAGATTATTCACGTTGATCAAAAGAATCCCTATTTACTTTCCTCCAACGAAGAAAGAGCTGTTCTTGGCAAACACAAACTCCACAGAGGCCGCCTCACGGTCCCCCGAAGGCCCCATTGGGACGCATCGACAACACCCGACGAGTTGGATAGAAGCGAGAGAGATAGTTTTTTGAACTGGAGGCGAGGGCTCGCCGAGCTTCAGGAGAACAACGATCTGCTCATGACCCCGTTTGAGCGAAACTTGGAAGTCTGGCGCCAGCTGTGGCGAGTTATCGAACGGTCAGATCTCATTGTCCAAATTGTCGATGCTCGAAATCCTCTCCTGTTCCGGTCGGAAGATCTTGAGTCATACGTCAAGGCGGTTGACCCCAAGAAGGAAAACTTGATGCTCATTAACAAAGCCGACATGATGACTCCAATGCAACGAAGGGCCTGGGCTAAGCATCTGCGGGAGGCCGGCATCTCCTACAAGTTCTTCTCGGCACAGCTGGCCAAGGAGTTGATTGAGGCAAGGGATCTTGAGAGTTCATCAGACGAGGAGCCTGAAGCTGGGCCCTCAAAATCTGAAAATGAGACCGAGGAACAATTCATAAGAGAGGAGGCTTCAGAGGGCGCGATGTTGGAGACAAAAGATCCTCAAGAGGGTGGCGCTCCGTCAAGGGAACATGATGAAGATACTGAGATTTTGACAGTGGAGGAACTAGAAGATATTTTCCTTCAATATGCGCCAACAGGATCTGGTGAGTCAACTCCCTCCGATATATATATATGAATCATTACTGACAACTCTCATTCACAAGATACAGAAGGCAAGCTCCAAGTAGGATTAGTTGGCTACCCCAACGTTGGTAAATCCTCCACCATCAACGCTCTCATTGGTTCCAAGAAAGTTTCCGTTTCTTCAACACCGGGAAAGACCAAGCACTTCCAAACCATCCACCTCAGTGACCGTGTGGTCCTTTGCGATTGCCCAGGTCTTGTATTCCCCAACTTTGCAACCACAAAAGCTGATCTCGTCTGCAATGGCGTCCTCCCCATCGACCAGCTCCGCGAGTATACAGGCCCCGTTGCTCTCATAACTCAGCGTATTCCTCAACCTTTCTTGGAGGCTATTTACGGAATCCAAATCAAGACCCGTGCTCTGGAGGAGGGCGGCACTGGCCTTCCCACCGCAAGTGAATTTCTTCGAGCCTACGCCCGAGCCCGTGGCTTCCAGACGCAAGGTCTGGGTCAACCTGATGAGTCTCGTGCAGCCCGTTATATCTTGAAGGACTATGTCAACGGCAAGCTTCTATATGTTTCGCCACCCCCAGGTATTGAGGATACCTCCGCTTTCAATCACGAGCTTTATGACGAGCTCCACCTCCCCGAGAAGCGCCGGGCTGCTCTCGCAGCAGCCCTTGACAACATGTCTCTCGCAGCCACTGACAACGCTGACGATTTGGAACTCCTTGATGATGACATTTCGGGCGCTGATATGATTGACCTCCCTGCTGGACCTAAGACTCAGAAGCTCGACAAGGGCTTCTTCGGCCCCCAGACTGTGCAGGGCCACATTTCAATGCCATTCAACTACCAATACTCCGAGCAAGGGCGTGCCGCTGGAAAGGGCCTTTCCGGCCGCAAGGCTCGTACAGTAGTCGCCATTGAAGCTGGCATCGATCCCAAGGACGTGCAGACAAGCTCAAGCAAGAAGCACTTCAAGGGCAACCCCAAGGGTGGCAAAGGAAAGCGCCGAGCCGTGAGACGGGATAACGCGAATGATGACTAGAATGAATTCAGCAAAGGTCGGCGCTGGCATGCGCCTAGGTTACTTGAATGACGAAAAAAATATGGACAGAGGGTCGTGGAATGGAATCATGAGTCAGGCTGGTTGCCTCCGGTTAGGTCGGATCTTTAGTTATTCATTTGATTGCTTATATATCCGCTTATGTGTGATCCAGAATTCTAGTAAAATTAAGAACCATCTTCTTGAATGTGCAAAGTGAGGTCTTAGGTAACACTAATATTTTGACCAATATGAGAGTAGAATATCGGCAGCACTTTGCTGTCACAGCTATGGCTGTGTCCTTTACACAACCTAACTGGTTGTGATGTTGCTGATATCAGGGCGCATATCTTTCAGTATCGCGGTTAGTTTCTATGCCGTTACATTTGCTGCCTGTTACTTTATGGCGGCAATAGAAGTATTTCTAATCATCATCAGACCTTTTTTTCCCTGTTCGAGTAGGATTTCAATAGCGCTAGTAGCAAACAAAGTTCTCTAAATACATCAATTCCCTAGCATTTAGCGCGGTAAAAGGTTGTACCCGACCAGGATTATGTAAAGACAGGTATGCCGGACCGCTCTTCGCACATTCAAGGGGATATAGATTGACATTCCCAGCCGGGGAAAGCCAGCGTCACATTGGTGTGTTGTGATGCGTTTATTAATCCCTCGATAAGATATACATGAAAACTTTTATCCCAGTGGTTCCTAACTCCTTCCTCATATTGGGTTTGCACTGTAAGGATTATTTAATGCATTGAATTGACCTTGCTGGATAGCTGGACTTGTGTATAGGTAAAAATAACAATATAAAATTAACATAAAAAGAGTTATAAAATAATACATAAATATATATTAAATTTGATTTACACTTTTGTAACTCTATCGATTCCGATCACTGTCGTATTCCCAACATGAGTATATCACCCATTCTTGATCAAGATGGCCTTCACTGTGACAATAAGGTATCATTCTGCCTGGTGGCCTGCGCACCGCAACCCGACGCGTTTACAAGCGACGTTTGAACCGCTCTAGCGATGAAGAATACGGTGATTTATTTGGCTCTTTCAATTCCACCTCTTACTGCATTCTCTCCTGAAACAATCAGAGTTGGAGATCCAGATGACTTTATCATCATACTTGATCGCTTGATTTCTCGCGGAACCCTTCATTTTCTCGGTTTTATGTAGATGCTTTCTATAAAATTTGCTTTAATTGGGCTAACCGGGGCACAGATCGAGATAAGTGTCACTTGTGATGCTCCCGACATCACAATACATTCCATTTTGGGTGTTGTGGCGAGTGGGTAGCGGCTACGGCCTGTAACATGGAGAGATTGATGATGGCCCAGTCACCTTTGTCAGCATGGCCATGAGTTTCATCCGTGGAGCTGGCGGGCTTGGGCATGATGCTACTTCTGATGATGATCAGACTTGGCTTTCCCGTATGGCCATATGTGGCATTAATGAGGAACTTCAGACTGCAATAATGACGCCGCGATGTGTGGATATTCGCTTAACTGAACCATGCAAGTTCTGGCTTTGCTATAATGGGTCAATCATCATGGCTGGCTCTGCCTTGGAGAAATACAACGTCTAGTGGGCTCACCGCAGCTCCTCATGAAGACTGACAGCTGCCCTCAATGGCACAGTACATATTAAAGAGACCAACTTTGCGCGACTGTCGAATCTTGGGAACGGGCCCACCAACAGCCGCCACAGCAGCGGTTCCAAGGGAACACATAAGTCCGAATGCCTTCAAGGAGCAATAAGTTTGAAAGCCTAGAGAGTTTGGAAGCCTAGAGATGTGCCCCAGCAAGATATCTCAAGCCAAAGATAAGAGGATAAGAATTTGCTCGAAGGTTGAGATTTTAGTCCATCGTCAAAACGAACAATTACACACGCATTTCATGCAAACAACTAAGCATTGCATTCATCTCTGCCACAAGGATCATATGCAAGATGCATGTCTCATGTTGGGAGGGGTTCAAGGGCAGGTGGGAGGATTGATAGATGGTGGACTAAAAAAGTGTAATGGGGTATACGCATGGTCTTACTTCGTATGATGGCAGTGTTCTATTTGTACTTGAAATACAAGTTTCAGGCTCGCTCGACCAGAATTCCCCCCAGGAGCTCGTCTAGGCCACAAGGTGGCAGGAAAAAAATAGCGTTCAACAGCTCTGTAGACTTGATGAAAGTTGTTTTGGAGATTTTGACAACGGGTAGAGGAGGTACAATCTTTTAAGGGTTGTGCAGAAATCACTGCGTCAACACCACTTTCCGGCTATCGCAATGCTATGTTTTGATTAGACGGCCAAATTCCCCTTGTCGGTACCAGTTCCAAGTTGGTTGTTGACCGCACGTCGGACGGCCGAAGCTTGCTAAGGACATCAACATTCGGATGCGGGCTGTCGCCGGCCGGTTGCCCGGCTAGTGGCGGCCTGCCCCCAAGGCGCCTAATCCCCAGAGCCAATCCTTATCCCGCAGTTGCATATCTATCTTGCCAGCTTCCCTTGTCTATATTGAGTGTGCTATAAACCTGGGATTAATCTTGGAGACCTGCTGCAGTTATGAGTACGATATGCCGTGAGAATTATTCCTTCCCCTGGATTTTTAAGGGATGTCGAGAGCGCATCGGACCCAGAGAGATGCTGGGCTCTTCCGGCCATTCAAACCTAGCTCCGGACAAATCGATTTCGGGGACAGATCATTAAGAAGAAAAGAGAACTTTGTCTGTACGCCTACTTTACTGGACAACGTCAAGGTACTCGCCATAGAATCAAATGAGGTGACAGAAGAAATTTATTGTGGGTATTGATGTAAACACTGCTCTCCATGCCTGAGCAAAAAGTGGTAAAAGACTGGATAGTTTGACCTGACAGATAAAAAAATGCAAATGCTGTGTCGTGCATGCTAACACCATGCCCATCCTAAACGCCGTGATGCAAAATATCCTTCCGCATGTACCGTGCTTTGACGTCACTTGTGACATAAGTAAATGAATATGTTGTTGTTGTTGTTGTTGTTGTTAGGAACATCGAAAATCATCGAGGACCTCTTGATTCTCGTCCGCTTTCAGTTTTTCTAAATAGTCGTTTTGTGCCTCCAACTTTGCCCAATTCGCCAAACTGACTGCCAGAGGATGGAACGCGTCGCTCACCGCTGGCGAGACGGACCTTTTCTTTGACACTTTCAACCCAAGCCTTATTCTCTTCGCTCATGGCAACCTTTTTGCCCGTAGGTCCAGCAAGCCCCAAGAAGGAGCTGTCGTCTTCGGTCCAGCAATGGGATCCGGATCTTGACCTGCCAGATTCACCAGAAAAAGGGACGTCATCGGCTCTGGAGGCGATAGCAGCTGGGGTCCTGGGGTAGAAATGGGGCGTTTCGCTGCCTACAGCACCCATGCTGCGACGTGTCTTGCGGATGGCGAGAGGGGCCATGGGCGAAAGTTCCAGGGCAGAGGCCGGTCGTGCCGCTGGGCTCGAACCCACATTGGACCTGCGACTGGGTGTAACATGAGGTTGTTCTTTAACTTCTACCTTGGTATCGACGCCACTGGCGGACCGGCGCTTATGATGGCTGGCATACTCTTTGAGGTACTCTCCAAGATCTGCCCAACCTCCACCGACACGGACCATGACACGTTCACCATGCTCTCCAACACACCGGATGAAAAGCTTGATCGGGGCTTCGCCCGTTGACCTGGATAGATGGTAGACTTTGATCTCCTGGTGGTTTCGATTTCGTGGCCTTGTGTGTTTAGCAGGTGAAAGAGTGAACGATGGAGTCCCTGCGCGTGAAGAGAGGCCGGATGCGCTTCTTCGGAAAGGCTCAACAGATGGCTTCTTTCGAATGCGAGGTAATTGTAGATCAGGTGGGTTGAGGTTAATAGCAGGCAGGTCTGTTGAAAGCTTAATCTTGGCGGGAATACCAGAGATGATCTCTTTGATCTGCCTCTGAAGATGTTGATCTCCTACACTATCCCGGCGATCAAACGAGTGAGTGAATTCGGATAGTGAAATCGAATCATCGAAATCATCATTGAATGAATCGTCAATCGCGCTGTTGGGCATGTGAAAATCGTCTTCGTTCCTGCTGGACGCCATCAGGGGACTATAAGGCGGTATGGAGATTTCCCGTGGATCAGCTTCCAGTGGTGGCGAGCTTGGTGGGCTGGCCTGCATATACTCTGCCTCCCGAATTCGGTTACGACGAATGTTCGGCGAAGCGGAGACTTCGGGGAGATCGCTAGACAGACCATCGAAATGAGACGAGGCCCGTTGGGTATCAAAAGAGTCCCGAGACTCGTCACTATAGTGCCGAATAGCGGGTCGAAGTGGTGGCAGATCGGGCGACTTTTCTCGGTCAAGGTAGTTTGGAGTATGTCCGACCAACTCAGAATCGATAATAGAGCCGTGCTCAGGAGTCTGAGGTGTGTAATGAATAGAGTCAGGGAATGCATGGTTGGTTGGAGTGGGTGGCTGGCTCTCAATAGAGGGCAAAAGAACATCTCCGGCGCCATTAAACGCGTCGGGGCGTTGTTGCTTCAATTCATCTGCGTCATTGCTGACAATAGATGGGCTTCTTGGTTCACTTTCAAGCTCATTCTCTGGTAGAGTATTTAGCTGACGTGAGGTGGGAACGATGGTTTCTGCCTCTGAGATGCCAGAGAACTTTCTAGGATCACCGGTGAAGCCGACCGGAGCTTGTGGGCGAGGCAACTTGAAAGGAATAGGGCCAGTCTCGACATCGCTCCCAAGAGAGCTCTCACAGTCACTAGACGACTCTTCGGGAATGAAGGTGTCGTCCTGGGCAAAAAACTCAGAATCTTCGGTGGCGTCCACACACTTCTTAACTGGGGAGGGTGAGCGAGATTGACTCTGAGCCCTAACTGAGATAGCCCACTCGGTTTCCCTTATCTTCCTTTCAGAGGCTGCAACCCATTCAGCGTAGCTTCGCTCCACGGTCTCCATTCTATCTAACCATTCGTCAGGAAGAGTGTCGGGCAAACCTTCGAGGCAATCAAGCATGTAATCAAGATTACGACCGGGATGAGAAACTTTCTTCTCGAGAACATGCCTCATCACGTCAAAGTCCTTTCTCAGGAGAGTAGACGCACGCGGCGACGATCGATCGCCTTCTTCTTCTTTGTATGCCTTCTTAGGGGGCAAAGAGATGGCATTCCAACCAGACTGGAGCGCGATCTCGGCGTCCTCGATGGCGATCAGCAAGGGAGGAACACGACGCAGAACAGTGATGCGCAGGGTCCAAGTCTGTTGCAGCCGAGACAATTTCGCCAGATTGGGCAATGCCTTGACCACAATTGCAGTGATAACAGCTGTGAGGTCTTCCATACGGTTGTAACTGGAATTCGATAGCATCCCTGATCGCGTAAACTCGGAGAATGGGGTGCCGGGCCGGGACAAGGGCAAGATGTGGTTGTTGAGGACGTGAGCCTTGATATCTTCAATTTCTAGGCTGTCCAGTTCGTACTGGATTTGAACGAGTCTCTTCTCGAAACTGGCCACTTCCGTAGCAGGTAAACTACCCATGTAGTAGTTATCATTCTCGTTGGTATCTGTACTCTCGGGCAAGAGCTTTTTGCGCTGAGCAATTGGCACCACAAACCCACCCGGACCAGGCTCTGACGGCCATGGCCAACTCTGTAGTTCTTCAACCCATTCCCAAATGCTCTTTGAAGCAATGGCGGTACGTATGGTGAAATCGCGTTCATTCATGGAAGCCCCGTTAAGGCATGACCGGAGAGCGCCGGTGGCATTTGTCAGTGCATCGACAACAGTGCGTGGGGCTAGATGTGCGAGGATATCATCGGTAAGGCGGTTTTTGGGAGGCGGTGACGGGGCGGGATGCCGCGTGGGCTTGATGATGTGTGCGGGGTGATCAGTCATGGTTGCGAATGTAAAATGGCGGTGATGTAAGTGAGCGTGAGGGACGGCGATCACATCGTCTGTCTATGAACCTGGGGACAGGGCGACAGGGCGGGCGCGAACAGTGGCTGTGATGCCCATATCGAAGAGAGAAGACGCTGAGGTTGAGGATTGGGCGGCTGCGATCTCGATAGGACTCCAGGATGTATCTGCGTTTAGGCTTGTGGTGATTCTGTAGGTGGTTGTCGGAGGGTTGATTTAGACTGGCAGACGCGACGCAAAGAGGTAGCAAGGCGGCCGCAGCAAGGTGTAGGAGAGAGTCTATCGGAAAGGGCAAGCGAGAGGGGATAATGACGCCCTAGACTAGTCTCGTAGAACCGCCCTTGCCTGAGGGGAGGCAACCTGGCGGGCGAAGGGGCGGAGGGGGGAAGAAATATAACGACGAGAGCCGGGCGGCTAAGGAGCGGAATCAGGCGACGGGCGCACACGAAAGAATGCAGGCGTAGATGCAGATGCAGTCGCGCAAGGAAAGAAAAGCGAGGATGTGGCCGGGCAGGGGCCACGTCGCGGTCGCGAGTTGTTGATGAAGTGGAAATGCCCGGGGCGGCGCAGAAGGCCACACGGTGCAGTGTGGAGAGAAGAAAAGAGTGAGTCTGTGGGTGTTTGCTGTGTGCGCTATGCGCTGGACCTTGGTGGTGGTGCGTGCTGATGCGTGGTTCGTGGGGACCTGGGCGCTGGTTGGTTTGTGACTGTCGCAGTGGCCGGGCACAAACTACGTAGCTCGGCGTGGAATCCGTCGATCCGAATGGACCACGATGCGTTTTCGGCCCAGCACTTGCGTCTGCTTGTTTTTCCCTGCAGCTACAGGCGCCGCCGGATGTCGTGTTCAAAGTCCAGCTGGACGTCGGAAGTGGAGGTGACGTGGAGGCGCTGCGGCGGCGTATTCCGGCGAGGCGATGACAAGCAGCTGGAGTGGATAACGCAGTGCGCTGTCTGCACGTAAAGTTTCGGCAGGCTCAAAGACCAGCCGGCAGGGAGCGGGAATGTCTGTCGCAGGCGCCCAACGAATCGCCGTCAAATGTCTCGACTGTCGGGTATGCCTATCTGCCGTGTGCTAAGGCAGGTTTTTATGCGGATGCGCGTATGTCTTGCCTTTGCTTTCGCCGCTTGAACGGGAGGGAGCTGTGACCAGTGGTGGTTCTTATTAGGGGCTCTGCTATGGCGTCGGGGTCAGGGTGCGGCGAAAGGAGTGGGATGATGGAGATCGAAACAAGCTGTAGATGAAACAAGGAAACTCCAAAGCGACCAAGGCGAAATGAATGAGTGACTGGCTTGCTGAAGTCGGCGGACAACGCAGGCGGAAAAGAGGAACAGAGACACAGCTGTGACAAAAGTAGAAGGGGAAAGCTGAAATAAGGAAAACAAAAAGTTGACAGCCGCCCAGGCCAAGAAAGATTAAATGAGAGCCAGTCCGTCCATCGTGTCCAAAAATAATGGGTGGCCGGCTCTAGCCAGGGTCCAAGATGCACCTCAAATTATTGGCACATCACTGACAGCAGCCCTGGACGATCCAAAGCTGGTCAAATGCACTAGAACCCAAGCCTGTTCATTCTTCAACCGTCATACAAATGGCCCCGGCCAAGCCCTGTTGCGCTAAAGCTGCTACATGGCGTTTGGCCCATCAACGAGAGATAGACGAGCTGCCTGAGCCAGACCAGGGGCGGCAGAGAACCCCCCGGGCAAAGCTGCGCAAGAAATTTTTTCCCTTGTTGTCGTCATTGTTTATTTTTATTTCCCCCCTCCATTCATATTTCTCTTGCTCATCTTAGCTCTCTCGCTTGCCCCTGGTTACTGGGCACGACGAGACCAGGGTTGGTATTGGATCTCTTTAGGCCCGGATACGTTGTGCTCTTCCCGAGGCGATCATTTAGATTACAAAGATTGGCGGCAACATCACCTTGCCTAAAATCCAGCAAGATGGAGCGGACAGGGGCCCGAGACAATGAGCGGCGTGAAGAACATCACGGACCTCAATCTTGATACTGAAGAACGGCTTAATTCATTAATTACTCACTCTTTCGAGACATCTGCATCCTCCATCACAGACCGTATCGTCACAAACAGCCTGCCGCCACTCGGCCCTATGCGCCCTGTCTGTCAAAACTCCGTCTCATATCCATCCCTTGTCCCACTCGTCGTCTCGCCTCGTCCGAATTTTGCTTTCCTTTTTGTTGTCCCTCTTTCATCTAACCTTCGTCGACTTATCTTTCGTTTACTTTCTTTTTATTCCCACTGCCGTTATTACCGTTTAACACAGCATAATTAACACTCCACATGACGTGTCATCTCCAAGGACCATCCCATCTTCTGGGGCCCGCTTCCCCTCATCCTGTCCCCCCGAGGAAGCCCTCTTGCAGGATCTGGATCCCCAAATAGGAACTTAAAACACCATCGGAGAGACACGGACATAAAAATTGGAGTTCTCACGAGGCCATGCCATTTCATGCTTGAGTGAAGTGGGGCGAAATAAATAAAAAAGTCTGTGGGTGAGCCAAACAAAGCAAATGGCCAAACACCCATGTTTGTGTTAATGTGAAGCACATGCAGTACAGGCATTCTGGCCATGTTCGCCTCGCCCATTCTCATGCTTCCACCCTACTCAGACCATGCCCTACAACCATATTCCATATATGCATTCTCTTGAATTCAGCTACTGGAGCAGACAATTCCAGTCGTCCAAGACATTGACATCTGCCTCATTCATGTCATCATCTCAGCTTCCTATAAAATGACCCCATGTCTTGTCCATAAATCCCCATTACCATAACAACTTAGTCCCTTTTCTCATCAGAGTATTCGGGTAGTCGTGACAACCGTTAGCATTTTTACACACCAAAGGGTAAACAAAAGATTGTCACATTCGTGCTTATTCCTACTTCGCACTAGCTAGTATGTACCATCGGAGGCAAGACAAGGGAGACAATGGATGTATGCCAGCCTCAACATGTCCATTATCATTTACATCCTCATCTTCTCCTTCAGGAATCTTCAACTTATCGGTTGAATTAGTTTCATAACTGTCATGCTGAACGTCGCCTTTTTTGGTGTCCCCATCACAAAGAAGAAACCTCATATCGGGAAACTCTCCGACTTGTTCTAAATAACGCTTGCGCCACCCTTGGGAGCCTGAGCCCGTCATCAACACCCCAAAGAAACCATGACGCCTGATTCTAAATGCGGTGCGCCCAACAAAAGCAGCGAAATCCCAGACTCCATCCCATACTTACCCATCAACGTATCACAAACAAATCACCACGTTCGAAATAACAAATAATAAAGCTTTATGCTTGTGTGGGAACCTCGCCCTGGCCAAGCACATCTGTTGCCATGGCATTTGCGTCTACTTCGGCGTTGATAGCCCAGTTCAGGGCTTGTTCGGCAGACATCGTTGGTGGTTCGTTACCCCGTCCTAGAACTCCGACAAGCAGGTTCTCATCTTGGTTCGCAACTCCTTCCGGTGGGAATTGGAGCCATTGATCGACGTCAAAGTCGGTTCCGGTGACTGCATTCCAGTCGAACTCGTCATGGTTTTGCATAAAATCGAGATCCATATTCTCCACATCCAACTGAATCTCCTCTGATGCACCGCTCGCGCTTGGTGTGATTCCCGCAGGTGATTCCAACTCGGTTTGTGGTGGGGAGTTGGTTGATAATTCCAAGGCTGCGGCATTGATTGTGTTTGGTGGCATCATTGTCGTCATCGGCGCCGGGGCGGGTGCAGGTCGTTTCTCCTTTGGCTTCTCATTAAACAATGACTCGGAAGCAGTCATGTAAGGCGCATTCTCGGGTGGTGGTGTCTGAGCACTGAAATCAACTGGCACCCTCTTCATCATGGCGGCGGTTGCTGAGGCGATGTTGGCGTTGATATCAATGGCTGCCTTTCTCAAGGCGGCGTCAAGAAAGCCAGTGGCATAGTCAGCAGCAGCGTAGACTTCGCGCAGCTTCTCCATCACACGCATACACTGTCGGAAGCCCCTGGTGGCACGTTCACGAGACTGTGGGGCCGGGTTCTTCATTTCCAGCAAGTGGATAATCATAGCGGGTAGGATAACAGTAACACCAGTTGTAGGTAGGAAACGCTCGAGGCGGCATTGGTGCAGCTCTGTCGCCATTCGAGTAATGTGCATGGCAGCATCTCGAACTCTTAGCCTAGACATGTCTTGGACCTGACGGGAGGTCGTCGGCGCCTGGAGAGGCGATGACGGAAGGAACTGCGGTCGATGAAGGGCAGAAATAGTCGTGTAGTAAACCATGTGCAGTAACGTTCGCTGTACCGCAATTGTAGATCGGCCGTCTTTGACATCGAGGGGGGTCAAGGTTCGATATTGGCAACAGGTAGGCAGGGATTCGGCCCACGCCATGAGCTCGTGGTCAACCTCGTTGACGCTCTCGACATTGTCGAGCTGCTTATTGGGGATTAGCATCATAGTGCTGTTAGTCGTGTTCTCGGGCTTCACCTTGTCCCGGATGAGAACAGAGTATTGGGCCTTAAGCATGTGACTGATACACACACAAAGCTGAGCCTTGGCGATGCACATGGTAGCAAGCTCTCGCTGCATGTCAAGATCCCGTACAAGTGTGCACGAGACCGGAATGACCGTATTGTCCTCCGGGAGGACCTCGATTTCGAAATCACTCTCTTCGAGCATAGGTACGTCAAAATCTTCATCCTTGATGCGCGTCGGGCGCCTCATGCCGAGGGCAATCAGACGGTCACGCATGAAGCATGACCACCAAATCCTCTTCCACAGCTTTTGCTTAGCGGGAGCCATGCTCGTTGAACCGGGGTTGCGGTGAAGTCCGATCGTGTGGGCCAATGAGATTGCGACACCCATCCAGTGCCAAGTATCCTTTTGGTCATCTGGTGTTTCATACCAATACGTCATTAAAAGAAGGGCCTGGACCAAGACGAGACGGTCGGACTCGTAGTCGAAATCGTATAGTAACTATTTGACATGTGAATATCCACCCCACGTCATCAATGAGCCATTGGTAGCACTAAACTTACTCTTGTCTTCTGGAAAAAAGACTTGCGGGCGGCCTTGCGTGTAGTGTAACCCCCCTCACGAAGATATTTCATGTCGACAAATGCGGATCCCGCAAACATGACTGCCTGGTAAAGGAAAAGACTGGTTTGACCATTGCGTCCATCTCGGTTGTTGAGAACGCTGAGAAAGTTGCCGAGATCCATAAGAGGCATGTAGGGATGGACGAACTCTACGTAAGCCTGCAGTAGGGCATTTTGAAGCGGCAGGGCAGGGACAGACAAGGCGCCCTTGATTTGGAGGTACTTGACATCTTCTGCGGCAATTTTGCTAGGAAGCGGTCGAAGGAAGCCGGGCAGCTTGGAGGGGTCTGCTGGTTCGTCGAGGGAGCTGATGAATTGGGTCGATCGCAGGTTGTCAAAGACAGAGGCTGTGGTCATGAGGTTGGACCACCCCACCCGCTGAGCGCTTCCATCGGTAGTCTGCAGCTTGTTCAGCAGAATGGGGTCGTGGCGATAGCCAGAGCGCTGGTCTGTGAGGGTCCCGTGGTCAGCAATAGTGTCTCATTGTCATCTTCATGTGACTGCAGTTCCAGGTTGCGAGGCGGGGTACATAAGAAAAGCGGGCCAGGGGCGGCTGAAAATGCGGAGAACAGAGGCGTTCTCCAAAAAAAAAAACACCAGCCAATGGAAGGTTCGGGTATCAAAGAGCGCACAAAACAGCTTGGTGTGGGGCGTCAGCGAAACTTACAAATCATGTGAGGGACATGGCTATCAAGGGCACCAGAATTGCTCATGAAACTGCTGGGGCCATCAATGCTGCTGGTAGAGATGGCAGAACCGCTGCTAGGTCGTCGCAGGTCGGCGGTGCTGATGGGCACGGGATTGGGGTTTGTAGAAGCTGTTTTGCAGCGCAGCTGGGCCTCGGCGGAAGCAGGCTGACCTGCGGTGCTGGCAGTGAGAAGGTTTTTCCTGCAAGATTAAGTTAATTAACACATGTTCTTGTCTCACACCATATTGTGCATTGAATGACGCAGTGGCCCAGCGACATGCTGTAACTCAAAGCGCGAAATCTGGGCCAAGAGGCGGCACAAATGTCACTCAATCCATAAGGAATTAAAAACCACTCACTTTCTTCTGCGACTTTCTTGAACAACGCACTGTTCATGTTAGCCGCAGTTACAAAATAAAATCGGGCCAACAAAACCCGAAGCAGCCGACACCTACCTCAACATTGTCCCACCGGCAGTTCCCACAGGGGGCGCCTTCAACAACATCACATCGGACCTTCCGGGCTCGGCATGAGACACAGGCACGGGCAGCGCGGCGTTTGGTGACCTTCTGAGGTTGTTCTGAGTCTCCAGAAGGTGAAGCTCGCTTCTTGTTGTTCTTATCCGTGCCAGTTGTTTTCGCCGATGTGGACGCCGGCGAGGGCGGGGCGGCGGATCCTTCTGAGGTTTCACCTGTCATGGTCGCGAAAATTGGTGGTTTTTGGTAAAGCTGGTGAAGGCAAGTTGATGTCGCGAGAAAGCCAATTTGCAGGGGATGTGTGTCCTTTGCGAGAGAATGACCGTCGCAGATCGGTCGTATGTAGCGGTTTGACAACAAACTTGTCCTGGAATGCGAGAGTCGAACACAGCGAAAATATGGCTTTCGTGGGCTGCTCGCGGAACTGGGATTCCGGAATTCCGGATTGGCAAAATTGGACAAAAGGCGAGCGTGTCGATTACAATTCTCATGAAAACTTCCGGTCGAGCGGGCCGGAGTCGTAGACTAAAAGGTGGTAGAGTGGAGTTTTTTTTTTTTTTTAAAGAGGTGTCGCTGAGATAGCATTCGTCGATTTATTCACTGTCGTCAATAAATGGCCATTGGCTTCGTGAAGTAAGTAACGTTAGCCGTTGAGGTTGTGCTCGTTGTCTTTGTCGTAGTTGGAGTCGCGGGTGTCGGGATCGTTAATTGACAATCGACGGCACAAGATTCGTCGTGGAGGAGGTCAAAAGGGTGTGAGAGTGGGGAGTAGGGCGCTAGACTGGTAGTCAAAGCGATTTGGATCAAGCGAAGCTCAACGACAACCACGATCCCAAGGATATGGTTGGAGCATACGCCCAACCCAAGATAGCGACAAGTGTTCCGTCACAGCAGGAGACGAAAATCGAAGAGTTCGAAGCCAAGGGAAGGAATCCGGGGGCAGGTGGGGGGGTGGAATGGTTATTATATTCTGGTCACTAGCCCAGGCGAGGGCTCGTGAAGGGGCGAAGGAGTTTGGGCGAAAGACACGCCAAGCCTGGTGGAGAGGTGGGTGTGTGACACCTTCGTTGGGGGGCGTTATTCGTGCTCGAGCGACCGCAACAGGAGGGTGTTGATGGCGGCAACGAGGGGTCCGCAGGGCCAGGGTCAGAAATACATACGTACATTCAGTCACACAGGAGAGGGTGAACGTAGCAGGGGTTGGTACGTCTTGCATGGTGGGCAGCCTGTGGATAGATAGCGGCTTGGGCGGAACGGACCTACACCAGACATGGTAAAGAGCCTGGCAAGGTACCGTACGGAGTCTCAAGGTGGCACCGTGGCATTAAAAAGAGAAACAGAACCAGCGAGCCTTTTCTGGATTTCTGGGTGCTAGGTTGCTTCGCGAGGCGTGGGTGTGTGTGCGTGTGTGCGCGTGCTGCAGGTGTGTCGACGTAGATGTGGGGAATACAGTAGCAAACTCCGCCTCTCCTGTTTCTCTTTCGGTCATGTTAATGCGAGAGGGCGGGAGGAACAAAAGTGGGCGGGGGACGCGGCAGCAATTCAGAGCGAAAGTGGCACTCGCTACCCCACTATTCCAGGTGGGGATACGCCCCGAGAGCACTTGTGAGTGTCCCCGCTGCAGGTGCGGAGGTCAATTCAACAGGGCATTTACGGATCCTGACAGCCATGGGGACAGGACTGGATCCTGCGATGTAGCCGACATATCTAAAGTACCTATGCGTGTATGTAAGCACTCGATCCAATTTATCTCTCAGCCGTAAAATCTGCAGGTAGCCAAAACCAGTTGCGTCTACATACATGCATATGGCGCTGCTCGCGATGCCGGATGCTTGGAGGAAGGCTCGCAGGATTTCAGCGAATTACAAGTAAAAGTTGTTCATTTTCCTACCTATAACTTCCCAAATCCTGAGCGAATGCCAAGCAAACTGTGTGCGCCTCCTTCCTCTTCTCTGACATTGATATTGGGGCTAGGCACGTTTCAATCATCCGTCCCCGGATTTTGCGCCCATGTCCTCATGCGCATCAAGCCTTCTCCAGCCTCCTGGACGAGTCGTATTTCTCCTTCGTCATCAAATGTATCCCTTCCCCTGGGGTAGCCTTTGGCCAACAACGCCTCCCCCCTCCTCTCCCCCCGGCTCCACGCGAGCATGCATCCTTTACAGAACTAAGCATTGCCGCACCGCACGCACCTTAAGTTGGTGGAGGGGGCTGGATGGCTGCCTCCATCATCCCACCTCGCCTCAATGGCGGGGAGGCATGCTACCTCCAAAATGGTGAGACTCACACCCATGTGTCCCTCATACGACAAGTCAATAAATATACATGTAGATATCTCTACCTTGCATTCCATATCTAGTTGCAATTGAGATAACAAAGCCCACAATCGGCTCTGGACTTGCCTCGTCCCCGATACTTTCTCGACCGCACAGGCAGGAGGTAGTATCAGAGACGTAACAAGCAGTGCCGTAGCTGTTGAGCCAAGGTACACAAGGCACATGCTTAAACCCGCAGATTCTCAGGACTTGCTCTTCCACCACTCAACACAACGTCAAGGCCAAAGTGGTTGAAAACACGACTTCAACTTTCATGTTCTAAAGCTCTCGGTCAGCCAATTATATTCACCTTGTCCACATATTCATCCCATCAAACCCAATTACATGTCTCAAAACGATTTCATCAAATCTCACACCTGCTTTCGTCTCCATTTCAACACACTTCGCTCGTGTGTCATAAGGGCCGAGACCTCATAAATGCAAAGACCGCTCGCACCGACCCCGAGTTTCCTGAGCATCGACGAAATCATCCAGCTGCTTTATTCGTCTCCGATCCTTGTTCCGGTCTCTGTCAGTGTGGCTCCTTTGCACGGCTGCCCCCACAGTTTGTCAACAGAGTGTGGAGCAGCCAATCACTCATCACACAGTGGGCACTGGGATCGAGTCAGCAGTCCCGACAATACAAGGGGGAGGGGTGTGAAAAGGCCTAGCACATCACGAGGGGCCGCAAGCAGACGCAGACTTGCGCGCTGTGGGGATCATTCCGTCCAAGACCAGGTCCAGGGATGAATACAAGTTTTTTTTTTCACGGCTTTCGCTCAGCTCCAGTTGTCCCGCAGTATGGAGTTCAAGCACGGTGACTGGCAATGGAGCTCCCAACCGTCATCTACGGACTACATAAATTGATGAAATTCAAAGGTGGGCTTGGAGGTGGATACTGAGCGCCTTGACAAGGCGAAGATAGTTCGCGAGAAGAGGGCCGTGGTCCATGCAGGAAAGCTCCAACGACGGCCCCAATTCCCGCAATCCGCCTCGTATCGTGGTAGACCTCCCCGGCGATCCCAGAATCGTTATTCTGTCGCCCTTTTGTTCAATCCCAACCTACAACGCTGTACTGTACTGACAAAACCTCATGTCGTATCCTCAAGGCACCTTCACGCTAGTCCCGTTGGTCCGGCGCAGAAGCGTCACGGACGGGTGGAAACCTCACTTGCAGGATCTTACTTAAGCCAATCAGACGACGTCGCATTCGCCTCAGCAAGATACTCCAGCCAATGGCGGAGATTAGTCGGCATAGTTCGGTTATGTCGAGTTTAGACGCAACTGGAAAGCCTGGCCAACAATTCCAAGGCGGACGAATCAAAGTGCGAGAAAATCTCTGTCGCTATGACCCAGACACTTACGAGAAACATTCATCCTAACACCTTGCACACACTTTTGGAGGGGGTGACCTTCGGGGAGTGAATGTCCGATGGCAACACACAACACAACGAACATTGACCATTTCGTCCAACAATTCTTCTCATTAGCAAAACGCCCAGGAGCACGGCGATTGATTATTCATTTGCTTGCCATTCACTCAGGTGACTCATTAGTGTGTTCATCGAACCAATACAACCGTGTCCGTGCATTCGGGGCTCAAAAGTGGAAGTAAGTCGCCGACTTAAGCTACTGTAAACCCGGATACGAAAAAGAAAAGAACAACAAGCAAGGCCCTCCTGATCCTTGAACTCCGAAGCAACCGGGAGAAGAAGCACGCAACTGCCTGGGAGCTGGAACACGGGCACACTCGAATTCAATGTACTTTGTGCACGCGTCTGCTGCGCCTTGGATCCCAGGCCTCGAGTGGCACGGAATGGCAAGGTCATCAACAGCTCACGAGGCCCAAATTCACTTTGGCTCCACTCCTTCTCCTGTATCCCACATCAGCTTGACACAAGCCGCTCAAACTCCGTCAAACTAACACCTTGGTCATAGCCAACTGACACCCGCGCTTTCGGTCGCTCAATGCTCGCTAGTATCTCATAGATTGCTGTGCACTTTTGGAGTGACGTCTCTCGTGACCGTTTTCCTCACCGTTGGGCCAAGGCTTAGGTTGCTTTAATACGTCACCGTTGATGCTTGATAGACGGTGAGTCCCTCACCGCTTACTAGTTTGCAAATCAATTGATTTATGGTACGCTCATCCAATTGCATCCTCACAGTGCCAAATATGAACCGGAATAATTATACCAGCCTTCGCAGACGGCAAAAATCTTTTCCTCGATAGTCAATTCACCCTTCACAGTGTCGCAATGCAGCTCGATTCCGAAACCAGATCCCAGCCAGCCTCAGTGAAGCCCACACTAAAGTGGATGTCCGGCCCCGGTGTGGTCCGCTTCACCCTCTCAAACATGGCTCCCCTCCATCGGCCACGTACCGAGCCCTGCCGTTGACGATGCCGCAATGCGGTGTGGGCGGGGCGGAACTGGACGTCCGGTATTCCCCCTGGTATATTTCTGGTGCTCTCCGTGATGGTATGGAGTTTAAAGTCCAGAAAGTGGGTCCCAGCTGCTCCTCATCATTGTTCACCTAAGCCGTAGTGAATTTTTTTTTTCTCCATGGGGTGGAGTGGGTCATGGTCATCTCGTGCCAGTCAAGCTCGTCAACATGCAGTAGCTGGATGTCATGGCCCTGACATTTGAGCTCTACATATGTCCGGGTCTCATTGTTGGGTATGGCAGCTGCAAAAGATTTTAGACAGTGGTGTCAAGGTTAAAGCCGAAACCTTCAGTGAGTTCCGGATGACCTTTGCCCGCCAAGTTTTCAACGCGTGGCAGCCGTTGCATTCTATAACAAGAAGATTCTGGTCTTCTCCCAGCACCTGGCACCTGGCACCTTGAGGTGTGGTTCGTACGTCGCTGCATCCACGACTGCTTTGGAAGCAGATGGAGGAGGGGTGGCTGATCTCCCGCCACAGGGCGTGCTGAGCAGCCATTTTCTCTCTCTAAGTCTGAGTAAGCTATGGAACTCAGTGCGGCAGAGTGCATGGCCTCCTAGTTCTGGCCTTCACAAGGAAAAAATCTCCGTGTCAGAGAAGTTAGGCTCGATCGTAGTTAATTTCAACCCTTCCACCCCTGGGCCAGATGAGGAAGCTCGCTGGTCTTTTGGCTCCACATCCACAATTACAAGCACTGATTGTGTGGAGGACCGACTGCGTCGTCAGGAGCCCTCAGATCGAAACTTTCATTCTTCCTCTTGGTAGGTAGAGGCAGCCCACCATCCCCGGAAAATGGGGAGGAACATGCGGAGTCGTGTGTCGATTTCGAGGTGGCATTCTACAATACCACGCCGCAACAACGGTTTTGGTCGACGACGCAGACTAGGGCGTTGTTCCACCCGAGGACCAGCTGCCAATGGGACCCACATGACCAGCCGCACAGGAGAGGCACGGCAGACGAGTCGGCTTCTCACCAGTGTTCTGGGTTACTACGAGGAGGAAGCTGGACTTGGGAATTTACTTGGCAGCCAGACCAATGCGTGAATGAATCAAACTCACTTCGTTCCCTACACCCACCGTGTTGACATCCCGCGACCTGCTTCTTCCACCTTCACCCGGCGTTTTGCTTGCATCAGAGCCATCCCCGCCCTCGCGGGTCCATAGGCCCGATGCTCGGGGCCGGCCCCGGGATCGAGGTCCCCACCTAAACGCGCACTCCCATCACAGGCCTACGGCCGTCTCCAAGCGAGGCGAGCCATTAATATCACCGTGTAAGGTTCACAATGACCAGCCAGCCAACCCTGTTCAATCAGCACTCTCTCGAGTGCCTCATCCAATTACGTTCCCTCTGTTTCCCTTGACCAGAATATGTCTCATGGCTGCCGCCACCCCTTTCGGCATAGAACACAAATTTACCTCACACCATTTGTTGTGGCTGCTTGCTATGATCCGCCCCCAGAAATGCCACCGGCTCCCTGCCCGGTTCAGTCCCAAAAAAAAAAGTCTCGGCGCCGAGCTTGAGCGCGAAGCTCCGCTCGGCTACCGACGCTTTCACCACTCTTGACCTCGCCTTTGCCAATCCCATGCCATCTTACGACAGGATGCCCGACAACAAAAACCACTTCCCCCCCAACGCCCTCCCACGCGCGTGGGTCTCCCCTCTCTTGTGCGAGATCTTGGATTACCCTTTTCGCCTCTTTGTCCAGATTCTATCATGGGCATGGGTGCTGCTCATGGCTCGTGCCAGTGCTCATAGCCGCCTCTACAGCCGCGGCTATGTGATAACCGTCACCTTTCCATATCTACTGGGACAGTTCTCTTGCTTCTCTTCCCTGGCCTAGGTCATTGCTATCGGCTCCCCCCCCCCTTCCCCTTCCCCCCTTCCCTCAAATGGACCAGGGTCCAGCAAAGCACATGTGTCCCGACAAGAAGGTTAGTCGGCCAGACCTTCATTCACCACGACCAGTGTCCGCCCCATCCACACAAAGATGGACGTTGAACACACTGCCAACTTCAGCAAGGCTTTCAGTTCCACTAAGTTCCAGCATGAGCCTACGAACATGGCCGGCATAGCCTTCCTCGATGAGAACGGGGGGTCACCTTCCTTCAGTTCAAAGTCATGTGACGACGGCCTACAATTTCTTCCCTCAAATCATCTATCAATCAACCACATCAACAAGGACACAATCCAGCCAACACGCCAGGTTCTTGGCAAAGATGTAGTTGGACACCACATCATCAGCAAATGAAAGGCTACACCATCATCTACTAATCACATTCGGAACACCAAGGAGAGAGACATGGTTAAGTATAATGAGGATTCATATCCATCTTTCTTTTCAGTCTCTACCAGTATGTGCGGCCTTCACACGCCCCATTTTTTTTTCATCCAACTCTATGCCGTCGATACCACATACGAATAATTATAAAGCCGTTAACCCATAACGCAGATTATTCAAACGCAAAAACCCCTCTCAATGGGGTCGCTCAGAAGACTTCTCATGTCACGCGATTAAGTCACCTGAAGTAACACGAGTAGGTATCAAAAGAGTGCTGACAAGCGAAGGGAAATGACAACACGTATGCCACAAAACGGAAGTCCGTTCGGGCATCAACATGTGGTCAACCAATCTCAAAACGCTCAGCTGCCCCTTCATGCATGTGCGGACATTGTTCGGCAGGGTTCAACCCCTTCCGATGTTATCAACACGACGGAGAGAGAGGCACCAGTGTGCTGAGAGAAGCGAAGGAACACCGTTTATAGGTGGGTCTTGGCAACATCACCAAAGCTCAAAGGCTCATAGATGTGCTGCTTGATGTAGTTCGTGAGAGTGACATCACCCCACTCTTCCCACTCGACCCACTGCTCCTCAGGAAGTTCTGAGACGCGGCCTCGGCGAGCAGCCTTCATCACCTCGCGGGCAACGATAACGCTAGCTTCACGCACACGCTCAATGCGAGGGTAGATGAGGCCCTTGTTGACCTCATCGTCATTGAGAGAATCAGCCAGCGCTGCAGCAGAGATGTACACCATCTCATCAGTAATTCGAGAAGCCTTGGCCAGAATAGCACCAAGACCCAGACCAGGGAAGACGTAAACGTTGTTGCCTTGGTTAGGGTAGTAAGTGGTGAGAGCATCATCGCCGAACTGGGCCTTGACAGGGGAGAAAGGAGAGCCAGAGGCGAAGAGGACGGTACCCTCAGTCCACTGGATGGCCTGCTCAAAGGTACACTCGGCCTTAGTCAAAGGGTTGCTAAGGGGGAAGAGAATGGGGCGGCGACCAAGGCCACCCTCCTGAACGGAAGCCTTAAGGGCACGAACCACAGGCTCGGTGAAGACGCCAAAAGTGGCAGTCAGACCAACAAGAGCGCTAGGCTTGACGTATTCGATCACCTCCTCTAGGGTGCGGAACTGCTGGCCGTTGTTATCAGTGCGAGCAAAGTACTTCTTGTGCTCAGCAAGGCGGTCACCACGGTCCTTGGTGACAAGGCCCTTAGTGTCAACAAGCCAGAATTTATCTCTAGCAGCTGCTTCTGTAAGGCCACGTCGAGTATAGTACTCGACCAGCTGCTTAGCAACACCAACACCGGCGGAGCCTGCTCCCATGAAGACCAGGCGCTGGTCCTCAAGAGGAACGCCAGACAAATCTACGGCACCAATGTACCTGATGACTTGTCAGTATTTGCTAATACCAAGTGGTATGGAACAGCCATGGGTTGTTACTTACCCCGCAAGGACGACAGCACCAGTTCCCTGGATATCATCGTTCTTAGATATAGGTTAGCGAATCGAATATTTATTTCATGGCATATATTTCACTCACAAAGCACTTGTATTGGTTGCGGTATCGGTCGAGATAATCGAAAGCCTTTTGGCTCTCAAAATCCTCAAATTGGACAACCATGTCAGGGAAGACCTCTGTCACAGCCTCCATGAACTCATCCATGAAAGCCTGTTGCTCCTCGAAAGAAGGGCGTTTTTGGCGAAGACCAAGGTAAAAAGGGTCTGCGAGGTTCTCTTCATTGTTGGTACCGCAATCCAAGACAATAGGAAGAGTCTTCTCAGGGTGAATACCGGCGGCGCCAGTGTAGAGAGCAAGCTTGCCAACCTACACGAAGATATGCATGTTAGTTAATGATACTTGACAGGCTCGCAGTCAGGGAATCTTACCGAAATACCAACACCGTTGATGCCAAGATCACCGAGGCCAAGAATACGAGAGCCATCGGTAACGACACAGATCTCGGGGGTCTTGCAAGGCCAGTTCTGGAGCATGGTGCGGATAGACTTTCGCTGCTTGATGGAGATGTACAGGGCCTCAGGACGGGTGTAGATGCTCGAATACTGCAGGCAAACATCACCAATAGTGGGAGTGTAGACGAGAGGCATCAGCTCACGGATGTTATCCATGAGAAGACGGTAGAACAAATCAATGTTCTGGTCCTTGATGGAGGACAGGTACAGGTACTTGTCAATGGGGGTCTGGCGGGTTTGAATCATCTTCATCGCTCGGGCACACTGGGTCTGGAGGCTCTCCATGGTGTGGGGTAAGAGACCTGTGAGGTTCTTGTTGACACGCTCCTCGGGGGTAAAGGCAAGACCTGAAAAGAGCATACCGTCAGCGTGGCTAGGACGAAGCAAAGCTATCAAACACGACAACAAGACGAAGAACACAACCACCGAAGCAGTTCATGTTCATGGGCATCTCAAAACCAAGCAACACTCGCATATAGAAACTTACCCTTGTTCCAGAAAGGTTCGCGAACGATCTGGTAGCCAGCAGCCTGACTCTCGTTCAGGTACTCAGTAGGTCGGTCTTGCTTGACTTCAGCATAGTGGTTCTGGGCATAGCCGCGGTGTTGATCGAGGGTAGCCATCTTGATCTTTTTATCAATGGCAGAAATATCGATATTGGACAAAGGGTTGGAATCTGTCAACTTGCGACTGAGGAGGGCAGGTCAGCATAGATATACCCGAAGGGGAGGCAGGTGAGACCAACGATGGCGAAGATGTCGACTGAGGCGTGTGGATGTCTGAACTGGCAGTACTGTAAGGGGACGACGCCATGGGGCGGAAGAGATGGGGTGACTGAAGAGAATAGGAATAGGAGAAACGGGGGAGTGGCAGTCGAGGGCGATTATTAGTAGTCGCCGTGACAGCAGCACCGAGGGAGACAACAGCAGACGGGTGGGTGAGAGCAGACGATGTCGCCGTGCGCAAGGGGCCGCTAACGAAGAAAAGTCGGTTTAAGACGTTTTGGGCAGACCCGGGACCCGAAGGAGAGGCGGCCATGGTCGAGAGCGACTGGCCCATGCTGCGGCAAGGTGAGAGAGAAAGCGGAGAAGAGGTGGGAAGCCGGGGTGGCGTGCTAAGAGTTGTGCCTGACACTTTGGTGTCGATGAATTCGTACCCGGAGGAACAACTCAGGAGGAACGGACGGGCCACAGGGCGGACCAGGGTTTCGTTCAAGGTGACGACGGTGACGGCAACGGGACCGCGAAAGAGGTTTCAGTAACCACCAACGAAAGGTCTGCGGCGCGGCAGAGTGAGCGGAGGATCCCTGTTGGCTGGGTGTAGACGGAGGCGTCGGCGTCGGCGGGCGGGCATAGGGATGTTTGGGGGGGGGCTATTTTGGGGCGTGGACAACTCGGTGGAGGCATTGGAAGGGATGGGCTACCTTGTGCTTGGTGTGCATGTTGCGTGTAGCATGGGGAAAAGCATGGGGAATTAGGCATTGGGGCGGGCTGTCCTGGTGGGTTGGCCGCGTGGGAAGCTGGGCTGGAAGGGACAGAGGGGTGGCACTTGCCAAGAGAGGGGAGCGAGGACAGGAGCATATCCATGTATCGGGGATTGGGAGATGGGGACATGTACTATGTATCGAAGTATCGAGGTACCCGGAGCACGGGTACTAGTACGTACCTCGGGAGCGGGACCCCTTTTTAGTTCAATTGCTGGGGGGTGTTTTTTTTTTTTCTTTGGAGGTGTCCACCTTGAAGTCGGGACTTTCGCTGCAGTTCGCTGCGGAAGCTTCTTCGCGCGTGATCGTGCTGGGTCAGGTGTGAGGTGTGAGTAGGGGGGATTTTGGTAGCTCGCCTAGATTCCTCGCTCAACGAGGTGAGGGACGGGTGGGGTGTGGTGGATAAGAAGTGGTCAAATTTTGTTGAATAAGGAAAAAAAATTCATGCGGAAAGAAGAAAAAAAAGAACTTGGTAATAGAATTCAAAGATACGCACTGGATTGGATGACAGCTGTGAGGCTTGGGTAAATAGATCGAGTCACACCCACGCAGGCTGAGAGCGCAGGACAGAGACGGGCCCTGGATAAGCTGGTGGTGCAGAGCTCTGGGTCTGAATGGCGGCAGCTGTCGAGAGACGAGGGCGATGGGGTGATGGTGGGGGTCACGTCACGTTGTCAGTTGAGTGTGCTGTTAGTTGAGGCCGGCTTAGACGACGAGCTTGGCTGGCCTGTGCTGGGTTCCAGGAGGCGAATTCAGGAGGGAATCTGGTCTGGCGATGCTGCAGGCACTCTGCTGGAGCTGCTGCCGTCGGAGCTTCGGGGGCGGGAGCTGGAGCTAGAATTGGATGGGAAGTGAGGGTGCAATTTCCAGGCTGGCTCACAAGACTCACCTTGGACCTTCGCCGGGTCTTTTTTTATCCCACCTGGATTCCGTTTCTCGGCGGTCTAATTTTTTCGTTGGGGCAAAGCGGCATGTATCAATGACTCCAGCTCCCACTCAGTTGTAGTCATTTACGGTTGCGACATAGACAAAGATTGGTTAGGCCGCCTTCAACCGCCTCTTAGAGCGTCAGCGAAAAAAAATGCCAGCGGAGGTCAGTATGGGACGGCCACGGTGACGGGCGCCGACTCCGGGGGCATTGAAGAACTGACCGAGAGGCGCAGGCCCGCAGTTGCAGCCCCAGCGTGCCCCATTTGATGCATGGTCACAGGCCCCCAGCCCATGTCGTGTTTCCTAAATGTCAGTCAGACTCTTGAGATTTGAGGCATTGGAAAATTGCCAGGCTAGACCGTGGCATAGCCCCTCCCAATGCATTCTCATCGTTATATTCCTTGTCAGTTGGAGGGGCTCCTGGTTAGACGGACTCGCTGCCGGTTGGACATTGCATGCTCAGAGGACCCAGTCTAGCTGCTTGACTTTCAAGTTTCATCCCATCACCCACTCCCGACGTGAGAGCCCTGCTAAAGCCGACATATTGTGAATGCTCATTCACCCATTTGGGTCGCTTCATGGCAACTGCCCGATAAGGTCAATTGTGCGTGATAATCGCGCCTGCAAGGCGGGAGGGTAAATCAAGCATCGATGCAGATACAAACCCAGTGTGGGTAAACGAAGTATTGTGCCAAGCGGTCAGAAGCTAGAATAAGTGGTAGCCAAAATGCGCACTCCGCATTGTGACTCTATCACACAGTCTAACTCCTCCTTTGGAAGCTTCTCCGAAACTGGAGACGATTAACACGATGAGGGGGGGGGGAATTCGTTGCATCCTCAAAAATATCATCCCCGCTGCCATCCAACACTTGATCCTGCACTCCAGCCGTGAACAAACGGACACGACGCTAGCAATGTTACTGAAGTGTAATTGGACATTAATTATTGTCTCTGTACTTTCCAGGACCAGTGAGAGTGGGCTTTTTTTTTTTACCAACTCAGGGTGATGTGCCATGCGTTGCGACGAAGCATGTCATGTCCCTATGACCTGCCTTTGAAGGCAAGATATCTAAGGTCCCCAGATTTGATGCCGAGAAGAGGCACTTCCCTTATCTTCACCCAACCCAGTCAGCTTGGTTTGCGGCCCGACCCCCCGCCTTGAAATGGGGATGGAGAATAATGATAAAAAAGCAAACACATGCTCCCCCATTTCGTCGTCGACGGGCCAGACCAGGCCCTGTTTACTTGGCTGGATCGAATTTGCATATGCGCCCAACAGGGAGGCCATGTCGATGGGGGCGGCGCCCCAGAGACAACAGCGGTACGAGGAACCCTTGTTTGCGTCCACTACGTCTTGCCGTGCCAGGAAGGGAAAAAAGATCCTGGCGACAATTTTGGCGACGTCTTGATGGAAGTCAGTCTTTGCATGGCTTGTGGATCCATCAACTTTGAGAACGCCCCACAAGCCCACAGCTTTCAGGTCCAGGACCATTAGGGCTGCAGCCATTGGTTTTGGACATTCCGAGCGCTGACAATTCCGTGTTGTGGCTGTTGCTCATTCCGGCCTGATGCATTTCATCGTGCCCACCACGTCTCGCTGTGAGTTGCAACACTGATGTGAGAGACAGCGAGGTGAGCGACAAGTCAATAATACGAGCCTGAGACTGTGTGTGATTGTGTAAGATTTCCAAGCAGACAGAAACACCGAGGATGAGTCTGTGCGTCTCCGTATCACCCGTAGGCGTGTTAGCGAACTTGGATTATCGGTATTGAAGCTCGGGACTCGGGGAATGAAGGAGGGTTTTGCGTGTGTGCCTGCAGCAGTTCTTTGCTTACACGTCCTTCGGTCCTCGAAGGGGGGGGAGGGGCGATACCACAGCCGCCTGCTACGTGCCTATCTTCAGGTGCATCCCGTTCTTCTCTCCGTGAACGTCTCCGTGGGCGTCTCCGGACGGAGGAAATTCCTAGACCTGTAGTGGCTATGAGACTTTGCATGTTTACTTATCTAGGCATGTTGATTAAAGGATTCAAGGCCGAGACAAGAGGTGCGTCATACTTGCTTTCCCAACGTTGAATCACCTCAGCCAGAGTCAGCTTCAACAAAGCAAGTATTGCGCCCCCGAAAAGTATGAGCTAATACGGGAGACAGGAGTACACAGGACACTTGTACAAGATGCTGCCGTTAGGCCGTCACCGCACAAATGAGGCAACTGGACGGATGTGTTTATTAGACTTCTCCATCCTGCTGTAAATGACCTTGAATGAATGACTACACATCCCTGTAGATTTTTTAGTAAATGATATTTTTTTCCATCATCTTTTGGTCTACTCGGGTACTCCTCACGAGGCCGTCGTACAATTTAATTAATGCTCAAATTAAAATAAAATAAAAACCCCAAGGGGGATTAAAAGATCCCCTTCGCTGTAGCTGAGTTCTTGGTACGTACGTGGTTGCCTCGCCTCCCAGAAAAAAAAAACGATGCCGAGTGCGGGATCCGCTCCTGCGGGTCAGACGAAGGTCTCCCGACTTCCAGAATGCAGGTTCCGACTTTCCCCGAGTGTGCCCCGGGCAAATGCAGCGCTAGCGCGCCTCCTCCAACGGCATCCCGCCAGTGTTGCCAGCGCTACGGGTCGTCCATCAGAAGCCGACCCTTGTTGCTCTCCCCCCGGTTTTCTCCCTCGGGTCCACTCAGTCCAGTCCCAAAAGTCCCCACACTCGATCCATTGCTCATTGCTGATCCACCCTGAATGCCCCGGTTGGTGCATATCCGGACAGGGGGGGTCTCGGGAGCGCCTAACCTCTAGGGGTTCAAGGTATCACCGTCTCACCAAGGGAATGAGCATCCACCGAGCCCGCTCACCCTAACCTTCACCTCAGGGTTTTCTCTTCTCCAGTCTCCACACTTCACGACCTGCTCGCTCTAACTGCCCAACGTGGATCAACAGGACAGCAGACTTAGCATTGCAACACGGGATATTTTCGACAGCGGCTACCTCCAGCCTTGCGCAACCCGGGTACTAAACAGCTGCAGCGTCGCATCGTGAATCCCGTGTACACTCACTCCGCTTTGTGTCAGCTGTCTTTGACAGACGTCGCATCTCAGACCCAGACATTGAATTCACTAGCTTCCGGTAGCCTCCTCGAAGCTCCACCATGCACACCCGCAAACACCCATCCACACATCAGGAGGCATTGACGTGACAGGCACAGCGCCTATTCCGGCCATGTCCTGACTCTGGATTCCCAGTAAAAAGAATATTTTCCTGATGGGAAGAGTATTGTTGAGAACTCCAAGGACCCGGGAAGATACACGCCAAATTCCGACATGGCGTTCTCAACGATGCTTATTCCCACAACTAACACACTATCTCTGAGACACTTGGTCAGGGTCCGCCAGGCGAGTGTCAAAGTGTGGAGAGGCTGGCTGTAACTCGGCCAAGAATTCGTTTTGCCGACCTCCCACCCCACCACGAAACCCACACCCTGCCGGGCCTGTCATGCACAAATATACATCCATTTCACGTCCTTGGTTACGCCTCCGAAACGCTTTGGGCGCCCGCCAGCAGAAAAAAAAATGAAGAACATGAATACATGTGTCTCACTGAGCGATACAAACAATGCATGTATTCACATGTGAACACACGCAAAACCGGATCCAGAGGAGAAATCTCGGGTTGCGTTATGTGTCTCGGCAAGTGGATCCGATCAGATACATACAGAGATTCTGGAGAAAGGGAATTATGAAGACGACGTACTTGCATGCCCTCACCCTCAACCGTCTCGACTCAGGCTCGCGTCACAATCCGTACCCACATTTCGCATTTGGAGCATGGGTTCCTTGGCTCCCTCCTGGATCCTGGTACCTTGTTTGATGCATCACTTCTACTCATGACGCACAGCCAGTCCATTTCGTGATGACTAGGGCAAGAGGGCCTCGCAAATGTGGCGTCTCGCGCATGATCAAGCAACCACTCGACGGTCTGTCGTTGATTATTTTGGGCACCGCTCCTTCTGAAGCAGGGGGGAGCGCATCACTGGCACCCTGTTTGCCCCGAGCATTACCCATGTCCGCGCTGGTAGTCTGCAAAAAAGCAATGACAATCTGCCGGCAGGCGATTCAAGCTGATTTGGAATCCGGGGCACATGCATTTAGTTCCTCCTGGTAATATTTTGCACATCGTGCTCAGACGAGGGAGAGCGAGAAGAAAAAATTGCCGGCGGTAAACCACAATACGTTTACGTACAATCCCCATACTTGCATGTTACTCCAGAGGCGGTCATGTGTGGGTGACTCCGTCTCCGCCCCATCAACGGACTCTTCCGGGTTCTCTTAGGGTGCAGTCAGGGGTGTCTTCCAGGTACACAATTACCTCTAGAGGAAGGAAGTCAGGCGGGCTACTCCACGATGAGCGGTCCAGATGTACAGGGGATTCCTGAACGGCATAAGCCTACGGCGCGGGCGTCGCTTTTTTTCCCGCTTGATGTTGTTTATTTCAGCGACGTTTGGTTGGCCATGTCCAGAACTGTGTGGTGTCTCTGCCAAATCTCTTTGTCTTGGACTGTTTTGCATCTGCTCGGTTTGGCTGGCGGTTGGCAGTTGGCCACTTGGACGGGAAACCACTCAGATGCGCTTGTTGGGGGGTGGGATCCCCCGCCCTCGCTCTCCCCAAGATCTGCTCGACATTCGTCCCAACCGTCTGTTTCTGACTAGATTCTCAGTTTTCGCCGGTTTGCTCGTCTACTACTCAACAACACAAGACAACAATTGTTTAATTACATCATATCTGTCCATCTAATGAGTCTCCTACGGAATTGATCACAAACACTCACCGTCAGGACTTGAATACACCGTGGAATCAAGATGCAGGACCACTTCGTGGCTGCTGGCCAACCCACTTCGTCTCCCACACCGCCCACCAACCCTCTCACACGTCCACGTCTCCGACATTTGCTCTATCAATCAATCCAACCCCCATATTCTTGTGCGTCACCTCACTTGCAGCTTGATGACATCTAACCTCCTGGTCTCGTGGTGTATCGCAGCGTCCCCTGTCAAGCCACCCACCTGCCAGCTAATCATCCATGGAATCAAAATATGAAATACTTCCTGGTTGCTTTTTTAAGCGTCGCAAGACTCACACCCCTTTGCCATAGTCATTTTCTCCGCTTCCCCGGAGGCTGGCGTCGCCTTGGCCTAATCCCCACATGTCATGTCTACTTGTACCCCGCACGTGCCTTTGCCCATCACTGACTGACACGAGATGATGACTTATTTTCTGTTACAATCATTGCATCTGCCGCCATCTCCGATGACTATTTCCTGTGTTTTGTTCGTTTAACTTGTTCTAAACCAGGTAACCAACGCCAGAAAAAGTGAAAGAAAAAAACAGCCCCAATATCTTGCCGAACCCCCGAATGCCTTTTCTCCTGGCTTATCCTACCCCGTCTCAATTCGGAACGCCCATTCATCCGCCTAAACTCCAACCCACCCAGCCGAACCCCACACTCTCGCCCATGTTAGACATGCTCTTTACTTACATACAGCTCGGTCTGGGGCCGAGAAAAAAGGGGATCAGATCTATGTTGCGGCTCCGTAGGCAGCTAACCCCCCCTCCTCCCCTCCTCCCCTCAAACACATGGGGTTTATTCGGGTTCATCGATCAAGCTCCTGGAGCATGGGAACCCACAAAAGATGCTCGAGCCGTTTGCCCTAGCTCCCCGGGACTTGGTTGCCGAGGCGGCGTGTGGGAGACATCCATTCATCCTGTCGCTCACCGAGGCATGAAGCTATTGACTACATTCACGCCTTGAGCTTCAGGCAAGATGCAACTTATTCGACTGCTGAAATAATAGAGTCACATACCAGAAATGACTACAGGGCCGATACCGGCTTGCTCTTATATGCAGATAGCTCCTTACCTAAGCTCAGCTCTGCAAACTCATTGCTCATAAAATTTTATTATCACAAGCCTCGGCATACATCAATCAATCACAACAGCTCAGCATGCAACTTGTACCGATGAGGTAGCAATTGTGAGCTAAACCCCACGAGATGGTGCCCGCCACTTCCCACATCTGGTGTCTTAATCTTTTTTTTTCTTGTCTATCTCGGTTCCTTTCGCCCATCTTCGTGACTCATACATGTGATTAAGTTTCAAAACAAGTAATAGAAAATTTAGTGAAAAGAAGTACCCCCAAGCAGTACCTTGTGTCCATGTTGTATTTAGCACATGGGTGCAAATCTCTCCTGATCCCTGCTCCCTCGCAAGCATCTCACTTCACGTCCTCCTTACCCGCCTCGGACACTTTGCGGCTAGCCCTCTCCATCTTCTCCATGGCTTTATCGTCCAGTAAACTCCACCATCGCCGTAGCCCCTCGACGTACCTGGCCTCCTTCTCGGCCAGCTCAACGGGAGGGCCCTTGATCTGCGGGAGGAGCTCCTCACTGCCCTTCTCAAACACTGCCCACGCCGAGGCATCCCCAGCACGAACTCCGAACCCCCGGCCCTTCATCGAGACCACCTGCACTCGCCGAAGGAGCACAACATCACCCGCATGCACTACGGGAAGTGAGGCCTGGTGCGGACGGAAGATGTGGGCCACCGATACCCCCGTGGGAGCCACTGACGGGTCCGTTAGGTTCAGCGTTAGCATGTAGTCCCTGGGCCCGTGTTTGGGCCGATGTGGCTGGGCGGGGGTCGCCGTGGCCACAGCTATGACATCCGTTGACTGGTGGAGCGAGTTCCGGAGCATCTTAAGCGAAGTGCAGTCCGGAAGACCCGTCCGGAGATTCTTGAGTAACTGGAGCTTGACAGTGCCCACATTTTCGTCTTCAGGAGCCGCCGAAGACCCGGCAACCGACGGCGACTTGAGCGGCGCCGACACCGCCGTGTCCGGTGTATTAGTGTTCTGCGCCGGTCCACGGAAACCTATTCCGGCATCTTGCTTCGCTTCTGGAGTAACCAGACGCCGTGATTGCCGCGTAGAAGAAGCTGGTCCCTTTGCTAGCTGTATGCTTGGGTCGTTATGGTCAACTCTGCTTCGCGAAACACGGAGCTTGGCGGGAGGGCTGTTGTCGGCTTCGTCCGTCGCATCACGTTCCCGACCTTTACCCTTCATCCCCCCTGAATGGGTCGCGGCCCTAGCCAGCTTGATACTAGGGTCTACTTGATCCGATTTACTGCGCGTAATGCGCAGTGTTGTCGGCGGGCTCTTGGTCTTGACATCATCATCTGCCTGCGTGGGTGATATTGGAGGCTTGGCCAATGAGAGACCCGGGTCCACCAGGGATATATCGGGTGATTTCGACTTTGTCGACCTATGGCCTCGGCTGCGCAAAGATTTGACCGTAATAAGGGCGTCCGATGCTTGCACGGTGCCAGTCGACTCCAGTTCGCCGCTCGTTTCGGTCAGCTCAGGCTGAGGCTGGGGTGAGGCAGCTGGCGAGGAAGTGGCAGGGTGCGCATGTGCTGTCCATGTACCAGACTTGATCGGGGAATGCTGTTGAATTTCTGCCATGATCTGATCTTCTGGGCTGAGATCATCCTCGTCCATCTGACCATCGCCATGCTCGGTGAGGTGATAATTCTCTGCCATCTCAACATCCTCGGTCTGCGTATCCCTGGGTGTGGGCAGATGGTTGTGTTCAAGGTTTGATAATGTAGGCGTCGCTTGGGAAAATGTGGGCTCACCGGTCTCCCGCAACGCCTGCGAATGAGATGTCTGCGTCGCAGCAGGTGACACCTGGCCATCCATCGCCAATTTCGGAGGCTTGCTTACTTCACCAGTCGCTTCAGCGTTGCCTATTTTAGACACGTTGATTGCCTGCCAAGATCTAGGTGAGGTCATCGTCTCAACATGCGAGACATCTTGCATCGTGGCGTCAGGGGATTCAGCTTGCTCTTGCCCCTGTCCCTCCTGTGTTGTTTTCAATTCCTCCTGAGCGGGTTCGATCTCCTGAGCGGGAGCGTCAGACATGGTTGATGGATGCACATCATTTGCCAGGGGGGTAGATATGGCTGCCTCGTTCACGTCTTCTCCATCCCGCTCTGCTGGCTGGGCATCTTTCGTAATTGTATTCCCAAATCCTTTCCCATCCGTGGCGTCAATAGTGTGAGTGACGTCCTTCTCGGCTGTGGCGACTAAATTGTCAAACCTTGTGACGTCTGCGCTTCCCATACCATCAGCGTCCATGGCCTCGGGTGATTTTCCTGGTGCCTCAGCTGTAGAAGAAGCATTTTCTGCTTGTTCGGCCATGGCAACTTGTTCGTTTTCATGTTCCTCTGTCACAACGGTTGCAGGCGCAATAATCTCGATCTCTTCGTCGGGAGTTTTGCTGCGCGTTGTTAATGGTTCGCGCTCCTCAGCGGGTTGAGGTTCTCGGTCCTTCTTCTCTCCTGAGAAACCAGATGAAAGTTGATCTTGTGCTGGTCGAGCTGCATCATTTTTATCCTCTCCGTAATTACTGGTCTCGATAAAATCCATGTTCTCATCTGTAATTGCCGCCGTCGAGGCTCTTGATGATTCATTGTCAATCTCCATTTGTTCAGGTGCCGCCGGTTTTTTATCTTCAGAAGTGGTTGGTTCCGACAGTCTGCCTTCAACTGCTTTCAGGGAATCGCTCGGTGGTTCAGGACCAGGTGGTTTCGTATAATCTTCAATAGGCAGTTCCTCTGTTGCACCTATAGCAGCAGCCGACTCCTTTGGGGCTATCGGTTCTTCTGAAGCTTCATCGGGCCTCGTGTTTTCATCCGTCTCTTCTGATCGTTCTGGTTCTGCCTCTGCCTCATCTTCATCTTCCGAATCAGAGAGTAGACTAATGAACACAGGCTGGGCTGGCGGTCGCGGACGAGCAACTTCCTGCTCCTCCTCATCCTCTTCTTCTTCCTCGTCCTCATCTTCTTCGTCTCCCTCGTCCTCGTCCTCTTCATCATCATCTTCTTCTTCTTCTCCCTCCTCCTCTTCGGGATTGAATACTTGTGCATCTGGATCATGTGGGTTGGGCTCCTGATCATCTTCGGAATCACCTACATCGTCATCATCGTTGTGAGCTCGATCGTAGTTTCGCAAATCATTGTCATCACCAAGCTCGTCACCACCATCTTGATATTCCTCCTCCTCACCAGCACTAGCCATGCTTGCTTCTTGTTCTGCCGCGGTCTCGTCTTCTTCAAGCAGAGTGTCCGGTGTTTGATGTTCTGTATATTGTTGCCGGCGAAAGTGAGGAGGGACGGAAGTAAGGCCAGTTCTCTCAGAGGGAGAGGATGGGATGTCCTCGCTCGCACCACGCTCTCTCGCGGGAGAAGAACTCATGATTTCAACAGGGTTTGCAACATCGTTGCTATCATCAAAGGTAGGCAATGGAGCAGACTGAACCGTCGTCCAAGAAGTTGGTTGAGGTTGAGAGGCAGTATGGTATGGCGAATAGAATTGTGCCTCGCCTTGAAAAGGAGCAACATCTTGTTCTGGTGGATGAGAGTCTCTCGGGGAATCGTGAGATGATAGATTCGGGTAGGTAACAATTGTCGTTGTTGGCAAAGTCGAATTGTCAAGGAATGATGCTGGGTAGTTCTCTGAAACAGGCACATCAGGGATGGATTCATGCAAACTCTCCTCACTACAAGGTGCTGAGAATAAGCTAGGTGCGGCGGGATACATCAATGGTTGCGAGTTGACAAAACCAAATGCCAGCCCATTGTCCCCGTGTGGCGATTGGCCCAAAAACCCAGCGGGTAAATCACTTGCGCCTGGTTGGCCATCAGTCGGGCAGGCCTGAAGCTGTAACGAGTGATCCAAAACTGCATCTTCGGTTTGAATCAATTTCGTCCTGGGGATCGGGGTTGGTGTTTCATAGGGGAATGCAAAGGCGGGTCGAGTTTCGGCTGAAACCTGAACACTGCTCATCGGGGTAAAATCAACCTCTACGGTCTGGCACCCTTCATCAACCATGGTAGGTCGTGGTGGCGTATTCATAGGCACATCTTTGGATGCTTGAGTCGTATCATCAGCGCGAACGTCCTTGCTCGTTTCTGTATCAATTCCATTCGATTTGTTTGACTCCACTGGCTCTGGCTCCGACTCGGGTTCGACTTCAGGGGTAGGTGATCGACTGCTATATCTCCAAGCTGTCGCAGGCAGGCTGAATCGTGATTTTTTCTTCGTCTTGCTCCTTTGTCCCACGTCCTCATCAAATATGTCCAAGCCGCCTTCAAAAAGTGAGCCATAAGAAACCCGAGCACGTTTGATAAAGGCCGGCGAGGCAAACTCCTGGGTTTCGAAAGACGGTGAAGAGGGGCGCTTTTTATATGACAAACTATCTGGTAAATCCAGCAAGGGTACTGCAAGATTAGATGTGCCGTGTGATTCATCGGGAGAAGTGAGAGCGCCTAAATGATCGCTTGTTGTCTCCGCTTCCATGTCCGACACATTCACATCAATGACTTTTTCATCTTGCGAGTCAGTTCCCTTGATTATTAAAAGTAGACGACTGGTATATTCGAGCTGCCATCCCAAAGTGCTTCCAGCAAGCTGGGTGTTGTTTTCGTTTTCCTCCCATTTGACGCCATCCAAACTCAGGCGGACCTCGTCACCGCCTCTCACGGAAGCGCCCACGATGGCCTTTGCGGCAGCGCCACGGAACTGGATGCGAACCTGCCCTCTTTCGCGTCGCAGGCGGAAGTCACGCTCGGCGACAATGAATGCGATGGATTTGGTGACGATGCTGAAGGGCCATGTCACTGTCACAGCGCCGTCGACAACGCGAGTCTTCTGATCGGGGAGGTCCGGGTTTAGTTGCGCGATGGGCGTTGGCTCGGCGGCGCGGAGCCCGTCGTGTGGTGATTCTTTGTCGGGCATATTGGCGGCAGTAGGTGAGCGCAGTCGCGGGGGACTTTTTTTAAGAGGTGTAGGTCATGAGATGTGGCGCGACAGCAAAACGCAAAGAAAGCTCAGAAGAGCTGCATAGAATTGATTTTTAAATCCTTGATGCGTCAGGGCGGCTGCCGCATTGCTTCGGCGGTTGCTGTCTCGCGGCGGGTTGTTGTTGATTGCCCTTTGTTTGCGACTTCTCAGGCATCGTTGAGCTCTGAAGCTGTGAAACGCAACGTGAAAGCTCCTGGGCCGCCATGGCACAATTTTCGAAAAGGGAAAGGCGGTGTGCGCATTTGTATCCGAATGCGGCATAGCGCTTGCTGACCCCAGTCGGTACTGGCGGACGTGAGCGTGGGATGAAGCTGCGAAGTGACTTTGTTAGTGAGGTGCGGTGCACGATAGCAGAATAGTTCCATTCCCCACTCGCCATGTCAGAGTGAGAGGAGGAGTCGGCTACCTTGGGAGGGCGTCGGGATTTCTTCGTGTATTTGGCCATTTATAAGTTAGAGTTTGTCTTTTTTTTTTTCTTCACATCTTCAACGGCTGGAGTAGAGGCGGAAGCTACACACAAAAATGGGCTCCTACCAACCGGCATCCTTCAGCGTAAAGAAGGTCGCCATCATCGGGGCTGGCCCGGCAGGGCTTGCCGCCGCCAAATACCTCAGTGCGCAGGGCACCTTTGAGGATGTTGTCGTCTTCGAGCAGCAGGATCAGGTCGGCGGCATCTGGAACTATTCCGGCCTCGCCCCGGGCTTCTGTCGGGTTCCTCAGGAGGACCCCTTCTGCCCTCCTGATGAGCCTATACGCCTCTGCGCTCATATACCTCCCCATACACCACCTACCTTTACCTCGCCCATGTACGAGGATCTTCACGCCAATATCCCCGTGGCCGTCATGCGATTTTCCTGTCAAGATTTTCCCGAGGATGCCAGGTTGTTCCCTGAGCGTAGCATGATCCAGGACTATTTGATCAAGTACGCCGAGGATGTGAGACATCTCATTCGTTTCTGTCACAAGGTCAATCGCATCTCTCTAAATCCCCTAGACGGCGTCGACAAGTGGGACGTGGAAGCAGAATCTTATATCGCTGGCGCCACGGCTACAGAAACATTTGACGCCGTCGTCGTTGCTAACGGACACTACAATACACCGTTTGTCCCCGCCATCAAAAACATTAAAGAGTTTAGCGAGGCCTACCCGGGTGTCATTACTCATTCAAAGCAATACCGGACGCCGCATCCCTTCGCCGGCCAGAAGGTTGTCGTAGTCGGCAACGGCCCGTCCGGCCTCGACATTGGTCTCCAAATTAATCAACAGTGCAGAAGACCGGCCCTCATGTCCGTTCGGCATCCCACCTCCCCCGAAAGGCTGGCCCATGCGGGGTGTGAAGAAACTGCCGAAATCGACGAATTCCTGGTGGAGGAAAAGGGCGTTCGCTTTAAGGATGGCCGCGTCGAGACCGACGTTGACGCCATCGTCTTCTGCACGGGGTTTCTGTACAGCCTCCCGTTTCTCACCGAACTTGGCCACCAAAAACTCATCACTTCTGGACGAGGTGTCAACGGCTTGTATCAGCATCTTTTCTCAGTACAGCACCCCACCCTCGTCTTTCCTGGTCTCAACATGAAAGCCGCGCCGTGGCCCCTCTGTGAAAGTCAGGCTGCCGCCTTCTCGGCCGTCTGGTCCAACAACATCGATTTGCCACCAAACCACGAAATGGAGTCGTGGAGCCAGGAGCTGCTCCAACAGGAAGGTGATGCGATACACGTCTTCAAACCCCTCGGTGACGGCCACTACATTAACGCTATTCATGACTGGGTCATGATGGCGAAGAAGCCCGCCAAGGTACCACCGCGGTGGGACGACGAGCTGATGTGGCAACGGGCCATCTTCCTTGAGGCCAAAGCGCGATTTGAACAAACGGGATGCACAGCTCAAACCCTCCAGGAGCTCGGCTTCCAATATAAACCAGGAAACTGGTCAGATGACATGCAGCAATAAGCTTTTTCCTAGCATAGCATCGCACACCACTACTGTGTTATGAAATATACCATATTCGTCAGTTTGCGGTTTAGTGGCAGATGCAATACATATCACGACATTTCATGTGCTCCGATGGTTCGGGTACAACCCTGGTGAGGGGGGAAAATATTTCTTACGTGTATGGGAATAAAACTTGGGCTACGGCTAGTGTTGGTATATACCCCTGGGCAGTCTATTCTTTTGGGTATAATTTTTTTTGTGCCTTATAGACCACTGATGCCTTTTGTTATCATGAATATCATAAATAAGAATAGATTTACTCAGATTTCAGGATGTAGTTGTAGCCACTCACACCTGTGCCACGTACCCCATCTCGCTACCCGGGAGAGCCGTCAGACCTGCATCTTGAGGGCATTCCGGGCGGCATCTCACTTCAGATTTCAAGGGTCTCTGGCATTTAGCTAAGAATATATGGTTATTGCGTAACGCGATGGTCGCATCCCACCTTGTGTTCCGGGGAAATATGGGGTTGAAAGATGGTGCATCTATGTTGTGATCTTGGAGAATTATGGCGGGAACTGTGGGATGTGTCGATTTGTAATGACGGGTTCCATGCCGCAATCGGGCATAACCACCCCCCTGCCAGAGCACTACCGGGTGAGTAGATAACAAAAAGAGATAAGATATCTCAATGACCTCCGAGGAGGAGATCTGGGCGTCCTTCTTTCATTGTTCGAAAATCATAGACCATAGTTTCCGAATCATCTAAAAGTTGACTACAATGGCCCCTTCAGCAACGGCTGTCGATGGCTCAACATCGTCGGCGGCACCCGCGCCCCGGGATTTGTCACACCATTACTCGATTGTTACCCGAAATCGACAGGCAAGCAAAATCAAGGCATTTTACAAGTTTTCTCGGATCCCTGGGATTAGCAATTTCTCTGGTGGTACGTTTGTCATGCTTTCCCATGTACAACCTCACTGCGTATGCCCTCACCCCCACGGATGACACCGAATGGGCGCATCAAGCGGCGCCACGAAACCTTCGTGTCCACGGAACTAGCGACGTGGTCTAGGACAAGCCAGACCACTTGCTTCGTTGGCGGCTGGAGAAACTCAAACTACGAGGTGCTAATGCGTTGGGTTGCCAACTATCTAGGCATGCCGAATGTGAAGTACTTCCCATATGATTCGCTCGAAGCCAAAGTCTCCAAGGCCGATCGATGGACGCCATCTCCCAACTACCCAGACAAGAGTAAAAAACTGGATACTGATGATTCGTTCAACGGTGTCAATGGCCCCGGGGAAAATGGACTACTGCCAAATCCTGACTTCGAGGCTACATCTGAACGCATCACCGTTCCCAAGATTCTCGAGCAGCCCGATCCAACCCTGAAGCTTGATCTTTGTACATCGCTACAATACGGCCTTGTGTCAGGATACCCGCCATTGCTTTCATTTATTCGCCAATTTACTCGCGAAGTGCTTCACCCAAACGTGCCGTATAGGGATGGTCCTGAGATTATTTTTACGAACGGCAACACAGATGGCATCTCCAAGGTGCTTAACCTCACCATCGACCCTTGGTATGAAGGAATCAGCAACGTAGAAGACCGCCCCGGTCTGCTCACCGAGACGTTTGCATTTGGCAACACGCTCACTCAAGCCCAGGCCTTGGGTGTCCAAATTGTTTCTGTCAAATTGGACCATGAAGGCCTAGTGGCAGAAGGCCCTGGAGGCTTGCGAGATGTACTCGAAAATTGGGACCCTAAGAGAGGCCGTAGGCCTCATCTCATTTATACCGTGTCGTGAGTGTGACCTTCCCTCCTGAATTGTGATGGATCATGGATGTAGGACACTGTGAGATACTAACTGTACGTTACAGCATGGGTCACAACCCTACAGGCGGCATTTCATCAATCGAGCGGAAGAAGGAGGTGTATGCAGTAGCCAGCGAGTACGACCTCTTGATCATCGAGGACGAGCCCTATTGGTACCTGCAGTTCCCGGCCGCCGCCCTAGAACAAGCCAAGATTCGAGGGGAGGACTTTGTTCACCCCCCCGAGCCGTATCGATTCCCCAATGATTCGGGTTTCGAGTTTGTCGACTCTCTTGTTCCTTCGTATTTAAACATTGATATTGACGGTCGAGTAATTCGGTTGGATACGTTTTCGAAGACGATTGCCCCGGGTTGTCGGCTCGGCTGGATCACTGCGCAACCAGCTCTCATCGAGCGCTTCACACGGTGAGTAAACCATCGTCAGCATACCGGATGAAATGAGAACTAACACGAGGGGGAAAGAATCACAGAAGCAACTACTTCACAACCTTCAGGCTTCGTCCAAGCCCTGATTGCTGAGTTGATCAAGGGACCTCAGCCTGCGGCAACCATCGAAGCGTTTGACGCCCTCTCGGTTGCTGACCAATCGACTTTTGGTGGCTGGAGACTCCATGGTTGGGTCCGTTGGCTCGCTGGTCTGCGCGGCGAGTACGAGCGTCGCATGATTCTCATGTGTTCCATTCTAGAAAAGAATTCCTACCTGCTCGAGGAGCCCACGAAGCGCATCCTCACATTCGACTGGCCTCGAGGTGGCATGTTTGTTTGGGCACAGGTGCACTTCGAGAACCACCCACTCTTCGGGGCCAAGGGCGATGGGGTCGCAGTCCTCGACGGCCCGGTTTTGGCCAAGGCCTTTTTAATCTTCAGCACCCAGGCTCCTCACCTCGCTCTCGGGTCACCGGGTGCCATGTTTAGTGCCACGCCTGAGATTGTGGCCGCAGAAGGCTGGAAATTTGTGCGTTTGTGTTTCGCTGCTGAGAGCGACGAGAACATTGACGATGGCTCCAAGAGGTATGCCAATGCTCTCCAGCAGTTCTGGAAGATTAAGGAAGTCTCCGAAATTGAGGAGCTAGTCAAGCAGCTCGAGTGATGTTACGGAAGCGTGCAGAGTAGTGATATTATGGAAATAAAATTAAGTAAGAGAGCCAGGTAAGCTGGCTCTGGATTTCAAAGAATATGCCTGTGTTGAAACTAGGTGTGACGCTTGCGAATGGAGGCGCCGCCTTGTGGACAAACAAGGATCATGCTCAAGGGTGACCATGGCCGCTGGTAAGCGAGGTTCTCCACGCCAGCTTACTCTACGTTACATGATTGGTCTTGAGTGACGAGTAGTGTGAGATGAGAAAATGTCCGTCTCGATGGCGCAATCAAGTTGGATAGGTAGACCAGCTGTGGAAACAAACCTTGAATGGGAACTGGCAGAAACCGGTCTAGCTAACTTCGCGATCCTGAACAGTTTCGGCATTAGGCATTGGTTCTTGACTCTCGGGATTTACCCAGTACATCAATTTACAGACTGACTTCTTTAGCAACATCCATCCATCGGCATACCCACGTCAAAACAGCTGGCAGCGAGCGGATTTACCAGATTCATATTTACGTCACCAAGGGATCAATCAGAGGAACGTGACACAATACGGAAGACAAATGGTGCATTCCACAACATAGGTCTATGGGACTCAAAGCCTGAGTGCGGAGAACGGAACGGGTTTCATAAAGAGTGATATCTCTGTTCATTTTTTAAAGAGCTCAACCTTCCAGAAGCCATTACGCCTCGATATCAAACCATGCAATACCCGCCGCCTATTCTTCCATGTTCACTGCACACCCAGTGAGGGGGAAATTTACTCCTGCTTCTTCTGAGCCTCCTTGGCGAAGACGGAGGCGTAGGGGTTCAGGCGAAGCATAACCTGCTTGTTCTTAAGAGGGTTCTTCTTCTGAACAGCAGCGCGACGAGTGACGGCGTCGCCCTTGGGAGCGTTGAGGGAGCTCTGGATTTCAGAGCTGTTGATGAGACGGGTGAGGTCGGCCTGGGAGACGACGTTGGAGGGGAGGAGGAAGTCACGCTTGTGGGCGGAGGGCTCGGTGGTGGAGCCGTAGATCTCGTCAAGAGCCTTGAAGGCACCAGAGGTCCAGACGATGAATCGGCCAAGGTGACCACCAGGGGCGAGCTGGAGGAGGTTGAGGGCGGTGACGGGGGAGGTCTCGACACCGGCAATGTTGCGGAAAGCATTAACGAGCTCCTTGCCGTCAGTCTCGGCATCGTAAATGACGAGAGGACCACGGCGCTGGCGGTGGCGGCGGCCACGGAGCTTGCCCTTACCAGCACGGAGCTTCTTGGACTTCTTGGCCTTCTCGACGTCGGCACCGGCACCAACAGCCTTCAGGAGGCTGAGAGCAGCGGCGGTCTTGGCAATGGCGGCGTTCTCAAAGACAGCAGAGTCGACAACGAGAGGAACCTCGGGGACGCTGGAGATCTGGTGACCACGGGCAAGGAGGAGAGGAGCAGCAGCAGAGGCAGCCAGAGCGGAGCAGACAGCGTAGCGCCTAAATTTTTACCCATTAGATATCCCATTCCCCAGCACAATTTGTTTTCGAGAACAACTCACTTCTGACCCTGGTTGACCTTGACGTGCCACTTACGCCAGATCTTGGTAGGGGCGAACATGCGACCGGATCGGCACATGTTACCGAAGGCGGCCTGACCGGCACGGTGAGTACCACCACCAGAGACACGGGGGATACGGGCGACGGCACGACCTAGCAAGTTTCCACGTTAGCAGAGAGCCCATCATGAATTTTTCAACATCATTCTGCAGAAAATCTCTGCAGGTCTGTTGATGTCCCGCCCAAAATTTCCATCCCACAAATATTCCCCTCCACAGGCAAAATTATTCACGGAAAGAAAAAAAGTTCACTAACCAGTTCCCCAGGACTCAGCAGAGGTTTGGTGACCAGCCTTCTCGCTCACGGAATAGGGCTGTCGCTTGTTCTTGGCAACACCGGTGTGAACCTGCTGGACAATGTCCGGTCGGATCGGGCTGGTGAAGACAGCGGGAATGGGGTGGGTAGCTCCAGTGGGAGCACCATCTTTGCCGATGATAGAGACGGTAGGTCGCGAAGCCATTTTGAAGGTGGGACTTGGACCTGATAGAGAGGCTCGAGTCAGTTATGTTGCAAGAGGATTGGGAGTTGTCCTCGTGAAGAAGGCAAGGTACTCACCGTGAGCGTCGCGGCGTCGAAATTTGGTGGAGTTGGAGGTTGAATTCGGTCCCGCGATGAATTACCTTTTTTTTTTCCTTGTGGGCAGGAGGCCCTAAGCCCCACCTTCCACGATTTTTGTGCGCACGTGACATCACCATCACACATGCCTCACAAAGCGCATTTAATATGGGCCTGCTTTGACAAGGGTATCAGTCAATGTTCTCCAGGTACCAATTCAGAATAGAAGTTATAAATTGAAGAAGACGCCACATTGGCTTCTCTAATGCTCTCCTGAAACGTTGAAACCAACCTATCCAACCTTGGGTCTAGATGGTATAGGCCCAACTACATACCGCCTATGTACATTTGACTACCAACTTGAAGGAGCTGGCAAAGATTCTAATTCTTAATCATGAATCTCATTCTCCTCATTCTCAACGCATGGCTCATTATAAATCGCTTCGACGTTGGTATACATGCATCATTAGAGCCCCTCTATTATCCACCTCCTGAAGTATCATAGGCCCGTTACTCCCATCTCTTCCATTCCTGAATCAGGTCTTCTACCTTTTGCTCAACCCAGTCTTCGTCATGGCCCAACCTATCCACTTTCCTCAATTTATCGTGGATATCAGCCTCAATCTCCATTCGTTCCAAAACCTTGTCCTCTAAATACTTGGGGTCATTCCATCGACAAGCCTTTTGGAAAATTTCCCTCATCCGAGGCGAATACAGCTGACACGTCGCCACCGGTAGTCTCTCCGGCTTCTTGTAAAAATTGCGGGCGATGACGTTGTCGTCGTTTAGGCGAGGGCGGACCACTTCCTCAAAACAATCACCACACACGGTAAATCGTGGCAGAAATTGCATCACATGCCAACTACCATTCGAAATCGGCCTATCCTCGTGGCACTCGCTGATTGTTGTCATCTTCTCCAACTCATTGGCGAGCATGTGAATGTCTGGGTCTTCTCGCTCCGTACGTGCCAAGTCTGATGTTGTTTCCATGGCATCGAAATAAGTCACAAAGCGTTTTCGTTTATCCCTGTATCGCATGGAACAGGTTCCCCTTGTATGCTCTGATCGAGGATCCAAGGGTACAAATATTCCTGTAAGATTGGGAAGCAAAGATTCAATAATTTTGGCGCACTGAGGACAAACAGTGAAGTCCGCGATGAGTCGTCGCGAATACGGGTTCCAAATCGCCAGCCAATTTCGAGAGGTGGTTCTATCACCCGGACATGGCATGTTCTGTGTAGCCGAAAGAATATTGGAAACATCATAGAATGACCGGAGATCCTGCTTGTTCTGTTTTAAAACTAGCAGCCAAGCAATGCGGTACCATGGAGACAGGCCGAAGTCGCAAGAAATTGCCCTATCCGAGGACCGAAGCATAGGCTGAAACGAGGTCCGAAATTCTGTATTGGCAAAAACTCCTCCGTAACAATCCGGGCAAATATTAAAATCTGATCGCGGCAGGGTCAACCAATCCATTTTACCAGCAACGGGATGCTTTCGACGGCAGTCTGGGAACTTGGGGGCGCCCGTGACTTGACCACTTTCTGACAGCCGCCGAACAGCACCAACTGGTCTCTCGAGGCGGCGAATGTCTCTTTCCGGCTCTAATATAGGAGGCTGCCAGGTTGTCCCAGTAGGTGGGATTCGAATCCCTGGAGGGGGTATGCTCGCTGATCTGGTTTCAAGTGGCGTCTCAGGGCCAATGGAGATTGGCAGTGGTATCTCCGGCATGGAAATAGAAGGATCTTCGCCATAAACTGATCTTCCTGACCACTCTTTCTTCCGAATATCGAAGGGATCAAGTGAATGGTCATCATCTACTGGATAAGGAAGTAATGTCTTTGGACGCTCTGGCAATGCGGGTGCCTTATCTTCTTTAGGAATTAGGAATGTTGACGAGCTTCTTGTAGAAGCGGATAAATCATCCAAAACTCCGGGTGCTGCAGATGCTGAGAGGGGAACAGTCGGCCCTTTCGGTCTCGAGCGAGGGCCACTGGGAGCATCAAACTTCTCCAGGGCAGGCAAAGACTCTCGGCCATCTTGATGAACAATGGATTTTCTTCGGCGTGGTTGGAGCTCTCTCGGTCCCTTGGGGTGGTCTTCGGCAAGTCGACTTTCAGATTCTCGGGACTGGTGCTTGGATGGTCTAGGAGGTTCGTCACGCTCCTGTCTTCCGTGCTCAGGAGATCGTTCCTTTCTAGGGGGCCTAGGCGGTGGGTATTCAGTGCGGTAGCGAGCATCATTGACTCTGTCGTTGGATGATGGGCGAGTCGATTTTCCAGAGTCAAGATTTGGAGTTACACGCTTATTCAGAGATGATGCCGAAGAAGCACGTGTATGGCTTTCGTCAAATCGACGATCTTCAGGTTGAGTTGACCTAGAACGTTGGGTTGGCGACTGACGATTACTGCTCTGAGCTTGGCCATAATCATGGTAGGCTTTTTCTCGTCCGCTTGAACCATGCTTAATGACCTCCGGGTTTAACGCAGGATCCGGGTTTGGTCGGGGCGGTCGAGGTGGTTGAGGAGGAGGATTGTCAGTCCGGCTACTCCCAGGTCGACTCCCTTCAGGGCGGTTGCTTTCAGCCCGGCTGCTTTCGACTCGACTGCTTTCGACACGGTTGCTCTCAACACGGTTGCTCTCGACCCTGCTGCTTTCAGGTCGGCTTGCTTCAAATCGGTTACTTTCAGGCCTGCTGCTCTGAGGCCGGCTACTGTCGGGCCTTGTGCTTTCGAACCGACTATTGGCATTCAGGGGTGGGTAATTGCGATATTTCTCAGGCAGGTGGTCATCCCTAAACTCGGTTTCAATTTTTGGTAGATCCTGTCGGCTCTTTCGTTTGTCCAGGCGAGGTCTTTCGCTATCAGAACCAGTGGAGGAACTCGGTTTCGACGTAGGGTCAGGTTTTAAACTAGGTTCATGCCGTCGATATGGGGTCGGCTCATAAGTGCTGTTTTCAGATCGTTTTGGTTCACGTGCGGGTCTAGATTCTGATTTTTTCTCGGGCTCATCATCATCAGATGCGGGTGCTCCGGTCAAAATAACGAATCGACGCTCTGGGTTGTATTCGTGAACCTCCATAATGATTGGATTCTGCTCAATCTCGCCCCGTGAAGGGGTATCATCATCCCAAGGCTTGACGCTGGGAGTTGATCCATATTCTCGTTTTAGCGACGCTTCTTCGTCTTCGACACTCGGGGGAGGTGGTTGGAATCTTCGCCGCCGTATCAGTGCTTGGGAGGGCCGTGAGACCGGTGATTCGTGCGGAGGCGGAGGTGGAAGTGAGTATCGACCAATATTATATTCAGGGGAGGGTCTGCAAAGGACAGGTCAGTGCGATGTTGAGACAGTTGTGGGCGGGAGCAATACTCTCTGGGCGTCTTGGCCCTAGAAGTAGCAAAGTACCCCGTTTGGAGTAAGTTCTGAATGTCGAAAGACTCGACCATGTTGCGAATCCACTAATTTCAGTGCTGCCAACTCAAATCATTGCACCAACGACAAGAGGTTGGTGATGCGACCCTAAGTAGGCCGCGGAAGAGCCCTTGCAGCTATGTCCCACGCCTTGGGTTGTGTACGTGTTGGTGCGGTCTGTCGCAAAGGCGGACAAGGGCTGACGGGCGGTGGACGACTTGAGACTGCGGTGACGGTGACGGTGACAGCAGCGGCAGGCGGCAACGGATGTGGCGTCAGACAAAGAAAGCAGGCTGTGGGGTGGAATTTCCGCTGTCGAATATCAAACAGGAACAGAAGAAAAACACACAAGTAGCTGGGTGGAGGAGAGATGCGACGTAGGAAGGCCGAGAAGGTAGAGTGCTTGAGCCTTGGAGGCGCAGCCCAAGCGGCGGGAGGATGACATAGGACCACCCTCCACCACGACAACGGGGTACCTCAATCGTCGCGCGCGGGCCAACGCCAGTGGATGTACCCTGCCGTACCCAAGCACCCATTCACATCGCCCCTCCCTTCTTGGCCCAATCGGCCCCGCCAGGTTGCCCCTCTCTACGTCGGAAATAGCTGGGCCTACCCTACCCTGGACTGCCATGGCGCGGGCCCACGAGAACAACAAACTTGTATGCGCTGCGACGTAACAGGCAGCCAGTCTGGTAACCACAGAACTGGCACCACTCGTCACAGGTTGCAGATGCCTATCGGCAAATTGTATGATTCTCACTGCATTGCCGGTGCGTGTGGGTAGGTGTACGACTATGCACGACACTCTGCAAGTGCATCCATGAGCCCCAATGGCTGACTTCCCCAATGACCCGGCGGACGGTGTAGTCAGCCTTGGAACCCTGTGGTGGCAACCAACCTGACTCACACCAACGCCGCCAACCTACCGAACGGCATGGACGCTTCTAGCACCACAGCAGTAGTTAACAGCGCATGTTGCACCAGCAGCCAAGTCCCTACCTGAGCATGGGTGACCAAGCCTGGTGACTGCACCAGCCAAGTCTTTGCCCAACGGCCTAGCAAATTCCCGATCCACCATCAGGGCAAATGATGCAGCCACTTCTGGCACCTGTCAACTGAAACAGGTTACTGTCAGACTCCTTTTTTTCTTTTCTTTTCCTCCTCGACGTCAATGCTCAGACCCTGATCCACGGCTTCACTACGGCTGCCGCCAGATTTTTCTAGCTCGTTCCCGTGGGAACGTTGGGCTTCGAGACTGTGCTCAAGCTATTGTCGCCCAAGCTGAGTCTAACAATACCATAGCTTTCAAGGCTCACAATCGCGTCGACTTGACGGGTCCACTCCCCACCGGATTAACCCGTGATTTGAAGACCCCTTGACCCTGTAATAGAATGGCTAGGTCGGTCTATCTCTATTCTTAATCGTGTTGGCCGGACCTGGACTCCGGCTGCTAGTTGGGTAGCCTTCGACAAGCATAATCGATCGTGATTACTCCGTACACACATCATGAATTGTATGCTGCAACCTACCCTTGCCTCGAAAAGTAGGGAAATGCAACCGGGCGCGGGCGATCGCCTTTATTAGGAAATTAAAACCCAATATGCTTGCTTGCAAGAATCCCCGTTAACCGCATGTCCCAACAAGCATTCCTGGCAAAGAACGAATCGTGAAGGAGCTTTTAAAATAAAGGTAGCGCAAGTAAATTATTTAGTAAAAAATACCATGCTGGATAGCCTCATACTGATTTATTTATTTGATTATTATTTTTTATCAGTGGTGGGTACATCAGTTTGGATCGGAACTTGCAGTCCACTGTATCATGCTTAGCTTTGAATGATGGACCTTTGAACCCACCATATGAATTTATCGCTATGCCTGCCTGTTGATATTAGTGAACCTGGCCGGATGAATCTACCTATTACGTTGTTATGGCTGTATATGTACATTGCAACGCTGTGTCCAGGGTTGTGCCACACAAGGCTAAAAGGTACGTTAATTGTAAGGCACAGGACAACGGTGCACCAGCGTACTACGGATTCTAAAACGCTACGATTGTATCGAAAGCCGCCCCTTGGTTGCCGAGCTCGCACGTGCATTCAAAACTGGAATAAAGGCAAAGTCACGTCGGGCATGACTTGGATGATCCAAAATAATGGGAAATTAAATTCAACATCTTTTACCTTGTTGCCAGCAACCATAAAAAAAACACAGGCATTACGAGCTTGACATTTATATGGCATTGATCCTGAAGTTTCATATATTATAAGAATTGACATACTCTAAACTTTACGGTTGATGTCGAGCGCAATGCTGCTTCAATTACCTCCGATACCTCATTAACTCGTATGTATTCTCAAGTATAGACCAAAGTTAGTGGGCTTGGTTTCCCGGTAGGCAACCACAAGCCTAGTCCACCAGAAATTCTGCAATGTCCTTATCAGAGTCATCATCTTCCTCCTGTCTGCGCTGCTCTTCGGCTTCGAGCATTTGCTTCAGCATAACCCTCTGTTTCACACGAGCCCTCTGACCCCAGTCAGCACCGGTACCATCACCATCCGGATCAATCTCTGGCTCCTCTTCAACGATTCCTCGAAGCTCATTGGGTGAGATCTGCGCCTTGGCGGCCTTTTCCTTCGCCTCCTGCTCCTCCATTTTCTGGACACCAACTTTACCGGCCAGCTTCAATAGGTAGGGTCGAAGCAGCATGTAACCACCAACAATCATGACGAGGCGCAGCCAGTTTTTGGCATCCATACTCTCAAATGAAGTGGACAGGTTGCTGGAAGCGTTGACTCCATATTGTAGGAATCGAGCCATGAACTTGCCGAGGAGGTTGAGCTCAGTGGGCTCGTTGCCAAGAGGCTGCTGTTGCTGGGCTTGCGAGTCCATAACGAATAATGTGGTCCGTGGGTATCTGTAGTTCAATCACAGGAGGTTGAGCCGAAAAAAGAGCGCAGGGTGTTTTGGCGTGAGATGACCCAGATAAACAGAGATGAGCACACGTCACGGCCGCTGAGTGAGGCGGCGTGGTTTAAGCGTGGAGAAAGGTGGCTGATCTCAGGAGGCGGAGTGCTGAGTGGCAATTTTAAAGAGGCAGAACAAGGCGGTTGGCGACATGTAAGTCCGTGAACAATACGAAAGGGTGTTGTTGATGATGTTGAGGCTCAGGGCGCGAAAAGTGTCGTTGGACACAGAAGTTTTTATAGCGCGGCTGCTGCTGTTCCCAGGGTGGATTTCTCCGATGGCCCCGGCGTTTCTGTGCGCAAATGCTCTGGTGGCAATCAGAATTACAAACCAGATAGCCCAGTTTGGCAAGCTTTTAATCACTCACCACTGTAGTCTAATCTTGTAAAATGAAGAATTCTTGTATCTATGGAAACTCGAAGCGAAAAAGAATGTTTATTCTGCTAGACAATTTACAGAAATGTGCCATGGCGGCGATGAGGTGCAGATGCAGTACTGCGCAGGCGATTGTTTCAAGGGAGAGACTAGGCACGATTCCACTGTACAAGATTCGTTTGTTTGACGCAGCCAAGATGACGTTCCATGCCCACCCCTGTGCTTGGCTCAACAACAGCACTAAAACGCGACACCAATTTTCCGAATACCCGTTTATTTCTCAGGAGTGTCCTTTGATGGCAATGTGCAATGGCTATTTCGGCAAGTGATGCCAAAGTGCGAGACGGCCCCGTCCAGACAGGTACAGTGATGTTCAGGGCCACAGTTCATTCGAGACTTTGGGGCTCCTGAGACTTCGTGCTCCGTCGTCCCCTCCGGATTATCGATTGGCTTTTGGGGTTGAAGCACTATATGGAGAGTCAGTAGAATACTTGGCGAGGTGTTTTCTATCATTATACCGTGACAAGTATCCAGCGATGCATTGACGTCAGCCATTGTTATGAATTTCCCTTTTACACGTGTGGGATAGAAAGATACGCTAAAGCCCTGTGAGCCTGCTCTGAAAGAAGGGCGTGCATCTTGAGGAGATGTCAGCGTCGACTGCCTATTTATACTGGTGAAGCCATGTCATCCTGTCGCCAATGGGTTGCATTGAGGAAACTGTGTGTGTAACCAGCTCTCCAGGATTAGCCAATTGGGAGGCTGTGATGGTATTAGGCGCGGCAGCATGACTTCACGTACGAGAATACCAGTAGCTTCGATTTCACATGCTTGGGCAAAACATGGCTAAGGTTGCGCTGAGGTAGAATATTATAATATTTGGGTGCGTTGGATGGGGCCCAGGCTCCAGCGATCTTGTTAGTAGTCTGACAGTCGTCAGTTAGTTACTGAGGTAGGCATGGTAGGCTCAAATGATACTTGCAATGTGCACTCATTGGAAAATTGATCATTGCGTTGGGCCATCTCCCGATCTCCCGAAGGCCTGTAAACGCACTTTCACCGATTTTTGGTGGATGCAGAGCCACGTGATTGCTTGTGGCCAACGCCGCCTTGAATGGACGCTGAGTGGCCGCATTGATCCTAGCAACCCGACTGCCCCCACTCAACTCACCTTCCATCGAGCCAGCGGCGGGCTCATAAAAATTTCGAAGCATCATATCACCAGAGGCACCACTGTGTGTTCCTGAATTGTCCCATCCCACCACCCTCCCCCTCTCCGCTCATCCTTTCCTCGTATCATAGAGGTTGCACTTAATCATGTCGGCCGCTTTCAGATCCATTGCGCCTTTCTTGCGCACTGCCCGCCATGGCCTCAACTCTGGCCGGGTCAACCCTCTTCAGGCTGCCTTCACGAAGCAAAATGCCTCGGGTGCTCTCAACCTCTACCGATCGTACGCCGTCTTCGAGCGAACCAAGCCACACGTCAACATTGGTACCATTGGCCACGTCGATCACGGAAAGGTGCGTTTTGCCAGTCCTGAATAAACCCCACGGATTGTATGAACTGATTTTATATTTGTAGACCACTCTGTCTGCTGCTATCACTAAGCGCCAAGCTGAGAAGGGCATGGCCAACTTCCTCGAATATGGTGCCATTGACAAGGCTCCTGAGGAGCGAAAGCGTGGTATCACCATCTCAACTGCTCACATTGAGTATTCCACCGACAACCGTCACTACTCCCACGTCGACTGCCCTGGTCACGCCGATTACATCAAGAACATGATTACTGGTGCTGCCAACATGGATGGTGCCATTATTGTTGTTGCTGCTTCCGATGGCCAGATGCCCCAGACCCGAGAGCACTTGCTGCTTGCCCGTCAGGTTGGTGTTCAGAGGATTGTTGTCTTCGTCAACAAGGTTGATGCCATTGATGACCCCGAAATGCTTGAGCTCGTCGAGATGGAGATGCGTGAGCTTCTCAGCACTTATGGCTTTGAGGGTGATGAGACCCCTGTCATCATGGGTTCTGCTCTCATGGCACTCAACAACCAGCGAGATGACATTGGTAACTCCAAGATCGACGAGCTCCTCGCCGCTGTGGATGAGTGGATCCCTACCCCCGAGCGTGATCTCGACAAGCCTTTCCTCATGTCCGTTGAGGATGTCTTCTCCATCTCCGGCCGTGGTACCGTCGTCTCCGGTCGTGTCGAGCGTGGTGTTCTGAAGCGTGACGAGGAAATTGAACTCGTTGGCAAGGGTAATGAGGTCATCAAGACCAAGGTTACCGACATTGAGACCTTCAAGAAGTCCTGTGACCAGTCGCAGGCTGGTGACAACTCTGGTCTCCTCATCCGTGGTATCCGACGTGAGGATGTTAAGCGCGGCATGGTCGTCTGCAAGCCTGGCACTGTCAAGTCTCACACTCAGTTCCTCGCCTCCCTCTACGTCCTGACCAAGGAGGAAGGTGGTCGACACACTGGTTTCCAGGAGCACTACCGACCCCAGCTCTACCTCCGAACTTCTGATGAGTCCATTGACCTGACCTTCCCTGAGGGCACCGAGGATGCCTCTTCCAAGATGGTTCTGCCTGGCGACAACGTCGAGATGGTCGTTACTATGACTCACCCCAACGCTATTGAGGTTGGTCAGCGATTCAATATCCGTGAGGGTGGTCGCACTGTCGCCACTGGTCTCTGCACTCGCATCATGAAATAAGCTGTTATATGATGAGTTGACTCTATCGTGGGGCTTAGTCCTGCGATTCGATCATAATGAATGGAGTAGTGGCTGGAAATGAAAAATAAAATATGGGGGGTGGTGTACGAAGTATTGGGTTATGTACGGCCAGGCCAATTCACCCACTTGAGCCTGGTAAAACTCTTGTATATCTACGACCGGGGGGTCCAAAGATCTCCGCTCTGCTTCTTCCCATTGTCTTGACGAATGTATTTTAGACAAAGTTGGGGAGGCAGTAATTTAAGACATGTTAACCTGGTACTTGAAGTTGCGTGCTCTCCTTTGGTGATGAGTGTTTGTTTTTCGGAGTGAGGAAGGGCTCAGTAGCTATTTTTCATTCACAAAATTCCATGGGCACAATTAGCACAATATTGAGCGAAGACGAATATTGACTTTTGTGTGTTCATCCTTTTTGCACTCGACCTGAGCGACTGTCTAGTTGGGCCTGGTCGTTTTGTTTGTCGCTTTTGCTTAGGTAGCACCGAACCAACATGTCTGCCTCACGTCCAATGGGTCAAGAGAAAGATCTGCGGGCGAGGGGAGAGGCACAAGGTGTGAGGTCCAATGCAATGGTATTCGTCTACCCGGAGGATGTTCGTCAGACGCACGATCTTCCTGAGACCCAAGCAAGCCAAAAACTCCGGTTCCAAGCGGCCGCCCTCCGAGATGCTTTTCGCGAGGCCCTTCACTTCTTTAGACTCCCCTACATGTCTTCTGCCCTATCCGAGAATTTTTCGTTTGAACATCGTTTATCGGTACTGCAGGTGCGCAAAATGGTCAGCTTCCTGACAGCCTATGAACCCCTCCACAAAGCGGAACGGTATTCGAAATTGATTTCCTTTGCTTACCTTGTTGAAGCCGATGTCCTTGGCCTTCTCACGGAAGCACTGACGGCAGAGGTTCAGCTCGTACTTGCGGATAAGACCGGCCTTGTGCTTGCACACGCGGCTAGAGACTCCTAGTCAGCATTTTCGATATTCTTGAATGCGTACAACAAAAAAAGGTGTTGGAAGACGAGCGATCGGGCGGATGGGAGATAAATCGTACCAGCTGCGAGAGCCCTTTCCGTAGGTACGGGGGCGCGAGTTCCAGACGCTTTCGTGAGACATGATTGCGGTGTTGGGAGCAAGCTGCGGTTGCGGATGGGATATTTCGCTGCGCGGAAGAAAGGCGTAAAAGTTGTGAATTTCCTAGAGACCCACCGATTGGAGGAGGGTTGACAGCCCCAGACGAAAGTGCGAGGGCCTGCTGCACGTGATCCATCTGCCATCACGTGTTAAAATATGACAGCCACAGGTCAGCCCCGCCTCGAGCCGCGATGGAGCTGCGGGCATTGTGGCTGGGAGCTTACCTCACAGTGGGCCGTTTGAAACCAGGGCCCCAAGCGGCTGCAAGCTGGCATCTTGTTTACTGATTTCCAAGCATTCGTGACGTACGAAAGGGAGATTTGCATCTTACTGCGTCTATATACACCCCGAATATCTTCACTGTTTTGTCCCTTCCTTATTTGCATTTTCGATTGACCCTGTCGGACATTTCTTGCCCACAATGGTCTTAATCAAGAGCTTCGTGCTCGCCACTCTGGCCGCCACTGTCGCAGCCAAATCAGCCGTCATCGAGCTTCTTCCCAAGACTTTTGACGATGTCGTTCTGAAATCCGGCAAGCCCACGCTTGTCGAATTCTTTGCCCCATGGTGCGGCCACTGCAAGACCCTTGCCCCCGTATACGAGGAGCTTGCCTTTGCTCTTGAGCATGCCAAGGACAAGGTTCAGATCGCTAAGGTGGACGCTGATGCTCACCGAGATCTGGGTAAGCGATTTGGCGTTCAAGGTTTTCCCACCCTCAAGTGGTTTGATGGAAAGAGCGACAAGCCTGAGGACTACAAGTCTGGCCGCGATCTCGAAAGCCTGACTGAGTTCATTGGTGACAAGACCGGTGTCCGCCCCAAGAAGAAGCTTGAGATGCCCAGCGACCTCACTTATCTTAACGAGAAGTCATTCAACGAGGCCATTGGCGGAGACAAGAACGTTCTGATTGCCTTCACTGCTCCTTGGTGTGGCCGTGAGTATCCCCTCCATGACGGATTGATTGTGCGAAAACTGGACTAATGAATGATCTGGATAGACTGCAAGACCCTCGCTCCTACCTGGGAGACCCTCGCGACCGACTACGCCAACGACAAGAACGTCCTCATCGCCAAGGTTGACGCTGATGCCCCTCCCAACAAGGAGTGGGCTAAGAGCCTTGGTGTCTCTGGTTACCCTACCATTAAGTTCTGGCCCGCTGGCAAGAAGGAGCCCGTCGATTACCAGGGTGGCCGTTCTGAGGCCGACTTCCTCAAGTACATCAACGAGAAGGCCGGAACTCACCGTGTTCCTGGTGGCGAGCTTGACACCATTGCTGGTACAATCGAGTCCCTTACCGCCCTTGTTGCCAAGTACACCAGCGGTGAGGAGCTTTCCAAGGTTGCTGCTGACGTCAAGAAGGAGGTCGAGAGCATCAAGGACGCTGCCCAGACCAAGTATGCTGAGTACTACGTTCGGGTCTTTGACAAGTTGAGCACCAATGACGGCTATGTCACCAAGGAGCTTGCCCGACTTGATGGCATCTTGTCCAAGGGTGGTCTCGCCCCCGCCAAGCGCGATCAAATCCAAGTCAAGACCAACATCCTTCGCACCTTTGTTGACAAGGTCAAGGAGAAGGTTGAGTCTGCTAAGGAAGAGCTGTAAAATAGCAAAACGTAACACGAATTCCAGGTAGAGAGATGGACTGAAAATGAGAATGAAAATTGGTGATGAAATATATGCTCTTGAATTTCGCCCTTGCTATGACTTGATACGTCTCTTGAACGAGCCAGCGCAATCCCAAACCCGTGATGACTAGTCATATGTTCTAAAGGACAGCCTCAAACGCCTCGCAACCTCCAAATACTATGGTAGTCGAATACTACTGCCACGCCACTACTTTGACGAGCCACCTTCCTTTGCCTTGCTCTCTTGGAGAGCGGCCTCCAAATTGTCGAGCCTCCGAGACATCTCATCCACTGTAATGAACATTAGGAGGATATCCACTAACGGCATCAGTGTCGAACGAAGACTTACTCTTGGCAAAAATCTCGGATGAAACGCCAGCGAACTTGTTGGACAGAGAGTTCAGAAGCTCCTCAACAGCGGCCGAGACGTCTGCGCGAGCATCATCGGACGACTAGGAAACGAGTTAGTAACATTTCTCATGCAAGACTGAAGCGACCAAGGCATGTGCTATTTCCCCCACGTGCAACGCAGCGGCGCATGGCCTGAACCATACAGCGGTGCTGAATGAGTGGGTAATAAGTATAACATGGGTCAGTAGCGGACGTACGTTCTCTGGTTTGCTGAGGTTCTTGTTAGGGGTCTCGGGGGCGTTGCTGGCCATGATGTGGACCAAGTTGATGAAGGATGTGAAAGGAGGATGGTGGGGGTTGAAATTCCCGGAGCGAGGCCAGCAACGGCTTAGAAAGTACTAGAAGACAGGGCGCCTAGATTTCAACGGCAGCCCGAGGCGAGGAATTGGGCGGGTGTTATTATGGCTTTGGAGCAATTATATTTGGCCGTACAGTGGTGGTTGGGTTGGTTTCGTGGCTGGCTGGCTGCCGTCACAGCGGCGTCACGTATTCGTACTGTACAGGACTCTGGACTGCTGCTGTAACGGCGGATTGCGGCCTTTCTCCGTCTCCGCAAGCCCCAGTGTACCGCCACATTCCGTCATACCAACCACACGCCTGTGAGTGCTGCAATGTTGCATGGGCGGGACCGACTGGCCTTACACGAGCACAGTTAATTGTCACTTCAAGGCACCCACGCGACGACCATTTTCGCTTCACCACACCGCGCATCTCTCCTGGGCATGTCTGCGAGCTCCATCACTGCTGTCGCCGATGCACGCTGAACCGATTTCAACTAGGATGTCGCCGCGGTAGCTCCCATCGCCGCTGATACAGCATGTCGCAGTCGCAGAACCCCATTGCCGGTTTGGCCTTCATCCTCTTCCTCATCTGGCTCATCTTTCCCGATGGTGAATATCAGAGCGGCTCTCTCACGCTCTCAGATCTGGCCTCCGAGAGGCTCCTGAGATTCCGCCATGCCCTCGATGTCCTAAACGCCTCCGAATGGGGTGATTTCGCCCCGCCGACGCGCGATGATACCGACGCTCAACCCACGTACCTGAACCTCACCGGGTTCCGAGAGGTGGATAATTTCGCCTGGGAGGATTTAGGGCGATTTCGAAAGAGAAGCATGGACTTCAGCCGCCATGCTATGCCACCACTAGAAGGACACGACCTGTGGGATACAGAGGGAGAGGCGATTTGGATGAATGCATCCGGAACGGTTCACGGGGAATGGGTTCGGCGAGAAGGGTCTGTGCCAAGGGGATACTACAGCTACAATCTTACCAATAGCGTCCCCGGCATGGATTGGATCGGAGATAAATCTTCATGGGCACGCAACATAACTGGGAAGTCTGGGAGGATGATGTTACGAATTGATGCGAATAAGACTATTAGCGAATACGGACCGCTAGCGGAAGATGGAACGCATCCGTCTCGTGGGTTGATACGCAGTGTCAAAGGAACTACAACAATCGAGGACACAGAAGGCTCCGGACATAATTGGGAAATGCGGCTATGGGGTGTACATTGGCCAGATCGAGGCGTGATTCTCATGACGACGACGAGCGAGAAGTTTGAAGGCATTTTTGGCCTTCCCCACCTTGTCCCGAACAAAGAGTTTTTCGATTCGAGTCAGTGGCTATTGAACCATTCCCTGGCCCGTACGATTGCGAGAAAGGAGGAAAACCTCTACATTGACCAGACCATGCCATGGACGTCGGACATTGAAAACCCAATGTATACGACGAACCCGTCACCGCACTGCGAGTACATCATGTATGCCCAAGTACATCCCCCAAGTCCCGATATTATTGGATTTGGCAACGAGGACGTTTCGAGGGAAACGATGGAAGCCGTCATTGAGGCAATAGAGTCCGAGCTCCAATCGCCACGGGGAGCACCCATCCCCAAAGTGCCGAAGCTGCAAATGTCGGCTGTCATTTATTCCCCTGACTGTGGATTCTTCCTCGAGTCTAAGGGAGCTCCTGATTTCCCGCCTGGCGAGGCCCATCACTTGATGGGGATGAAGACGGAGATTCATATCTATCAAGTCAGGGCTTGGATCATTGCCTATGCCCTGGTGGTATTTGTGCAGGTCAATCTGCTCAAGAATCAGATGAAGGAGTCGTGCACGCCATCAACCATGGGTCGAGTGAGCTTTTGGACCACTGCAATTATGGTCATGGTTGATGGCATGACGTTTACTGCCGCAGCTACCTGGGTCTCATCGGCTGGAGCAACTTTTTTACCAACCTTGTCTCTTTTATTTTCGGCATTCCTTTCTATGACGATTGGGGGCAGTTTTTTGGCAAAGATCTGGGAAGTCCAGCTTCCGGAGACTCGCCCACGCCGAGAGCGTGACCAGGGCACGACCACTTCCAATTCGTCGACTAACAGTGGCACATCATCTGCGGTCCTAACTCCCAATCCTACCGGAACAGGGTCGCTTCTGCCGGCTCCTGTGACGGCAAACCAACCCGCCCGAAGATTGGAACAGCCAGTGATTATACCGTCTGACCAGGATATCGATGCTGAGATTGCCGAGGGCGCAACTGCTCTTCCTACTACTACGCAACGTAATACCACGCAGACCCAGGCTCCCCAGTCATTCCAAACGATTGTCGGCCGTCTCATACTATCTTCCCTCGTGGTCATCTTCCTGGCGATCTCCTCGTCCACCTGGTACCCTACTCTCCGCTCTCTCTTCCTGAACTTTTGTGTCTTGGTCTACCTCTCCCTCTGGATCCCCCAGATTCATCGCAATGTCCGACGGAACTGTCGTCGTGCTCTGACATGGCCGTTTGTAGTAGGCCAATCCGTTTTGCGTCTTCTCCCCATTGCCTACTTTTGGATAAAGGAGGACAATTTCCTCTATGCCCAGCCAGAACCCCGCGCTTTTGCTCTCTTCTGTGGCTGGGTCTGGGTACAGCTTCTTATTCTCGCGGCCCAGGACATCATCGGCCCACGTTTTGGTATTCCCGCCGGCTGGACTCCTGAGGCTTGGGACTACCATCCTATCCTTCGAGAAGATAGCCTCGAGGCTGGCGGCCTGCCTATTGGCTTGGTCTCAGATGAGGCACCTGGTGCGACTACAACAGCTGTGTCAGAGGACGATCAAACAAAGAAGCGTAGCTCAACCCGTGCCATCGACTGCGCCATCTGTCGCGAAGTTCTTGAAGTGCCTATCGTGTCGGCCAAGGACGAAGATACGGGTGTGGCTGGTGTTTTTGCTCGCCGCTTGTACATGGTTACACCCTGCCGCCACATATTCCACAGTGCTTGCTTGGAGGGATGGATGAGATTCCGACTACAGTGTCCAATCTGTCGTGAGGAGCTGCCGCCTCTGTGATGATTCATTTATGCGTAAGCGCTGGTTTTGAGTCAGTTCTCATAATAGAATGATGGTTTTTGAACATTATGGCGTTTGAAGGATTGAAATTACAAGCACTTGGATATCAAATTAGACTGTTGTTAGGGTGTCATACATGGCCCATTAGGAAAAATGTCATCTCCTAGGCGTGTCGACGTTGTATATATAAACCCTGTCAGTCATAGCTGTGAAGGGATGCAACTTGGTATCTGCCCAAAGTTTTCTTCCTTTCCCTTTTTGCTGTGATATATAGACTGATGCTGATAGAAAGAGACTGTTGTTCTTGGTGCCTCATTTTATACGTGAACTTGACAATGCATCTGGACCCTATGTTCTAAAAGGTACACCGAAGACCGCGTCATGGGTTTGCGGCCAAACTTGCATGTGTGATTGGTGAACTTGATGAATGTTATATGTTGGTGCATTCAAGTACGCTGTACTTGAACCACGATATATTAGAACAGAGCCTGTTTATCTGTATTACAATTTGGATACCTCGCCATCCCTTAACACCAATCCCCCTCCCTTGACCTCGTACTCCCTCCCGTTCTGCCAGCCGACCCATGCATTCAGCACCCGCTCGCCTCCTGATCCAGGCGAAAGCGGCACTCCCTCGTAACCGTCCCCCGGTACGCCGCTCCCCTGGCCGTACACCGCGGCGTCCGTGAGTCCGGCCCCTTGTTTGACGGCCAGGCACGGCGTCTCGCGCAGCGTCACGACGGGTCGCTGGTCACCCTCGCGGCCTGGCTGGGTTTCGAGCTCTGGGTATTCGAGGACGGGCGTGCAGCAGGCGTCGGTCCCGTCGAACACGGCCTCCCACTCGGTGCGCGTCCTGCTCTTGAACGTATCGGTAAAGATCTGTCGCAGCGTGGGCCATGTCGCGGTGTCCGCACGCCTCTCCTCCCAGCCCTGGCCAGCCAGCCCGAGGCCCTTGACGAGTGCTGCAAAGAACTGAGGCTCCAGGGCCCCGACAGACATGTACTTACCGTCTGAGGTCTCATACGTGTCATACCAGGGACATCCGCCATCAAGCAAGTTCTTGCCGCGGCCCTTGTTGCCGGTGGGCGTCTTCAGGGCCATTCGAGGGAAGCTGGCCAGATATGATGCGCCGTCCACCATGTTCGCCTCGACGACCTGCCCGTGGCCCGAAGACTGGCGTGCAATGACGGCCAGGAGAATGCCCTGGAACAGCACCGCGCCTCCGCCAGCAAAGTCGGCCAGGATGTTCCAAGGAGGATGCGGCTTCTCGCCGTCGCGGCCCAGCAGGGACAGAGCACCCGAGACGGCGAGGTAGTTTATGTCATGGCCAGCCATGGCGGCATACTTTCCATCACGGCGGAAGCCCGTCATGCGGCCGTAGATGAGGCGTGGGTTGATGGCACACAGCACGTCCGGGCCGAGACCGAGCTTCTCGAGGACGCCGGGGCGGAACGGATCGATGAGCACATCGGCGCTTGCCACGATGCGCTTGACCAAGGCAACACCGCGGGGCGCTTTGAGGTCGACGGCCACCGAGGCCTTGTGGCGGGCGAGCATGTCCTCGGTGGGCAGCGCGCGCCCGCCGAACTTGTGAGACTCACCGGCCTGGGCGCGGTCGATGCGGAGCACCGATGCACCCGCGTCGGCGAGCAGCATGCCGGCAAAGGGGCCTGGAAGTTTCACCACGAATGAGAACAGTTCCTTTGGTTGATGGGGGGGAGGGGGACTCACTTACCTGGCGCGAGGCCGGCAAACTCGACCACCTTGATGCCGTGGAGCGGTGGAATACCAGCCATGTTTCCTTTCCCTGCCTGCTCTTGAGTTCCCTAGTATCCAATCGAGGTGTTGAAGCTCACCCAAGCAATGCTGCAATTGGGACGTGTCTGTCTATGCAGCATGTGCGGGCTTCACAAACGCTGTCTAACGGCATTAAAAAAAAATGGTCTATGTATATACGGAATTCGACACCCGTTGTGAAGCCATTGCCAAAACGGGCCGAGGTCTTTCTTGTTTGAGCCAATGCACCCATTTGCAGCCGTTTGAGCCTCGGTGTCTTATTGCTTGAGGCGGGTGGGGAGTGAGTGAGCCAAGGCGCCGGTCTGCCAGCGGACCGGGGCTCCGGACGGCTTTGCAAGGTCGCTAAAATGCGGGGGTGGCGCCCTGGGAGCTCAGAGCCCACTGAAGACCCCGTTGGTGTGCATAGGGGGCGACGGTGCACGGGCGGCAGGATAAAAGCTCCGAATGATGCTGTCAGGTCCAGTACCTGGTCTACTTTTTTCTAAAACCCCTGAAATAATTTATATAAATAAATAATTCTAAGAGAAATATTCGAATAAATCAATTTATCAATATTTTCTTCTTTCAAAAAATTCCCATTATTATTAAATTAATATTTTTTTCGGGTAGTAAATTCTATGTCATCCAAGATAAGAAAGCCACAGGGATACATTCTTCCCAAGGGTGTATTTTATGTAAAGCTGCCATGCTGGGGATCCGTGGGCAGTAGGGAGAGGTGCCGCGACGGCAGTGTAGCAAGAAAATACGCAGCCAAGCTAGAATTTGACGAGAGCTTCTCCAATGGCATCGCACCGGATCACAATTACCTCAACAAGGCATGAACTTTTTATTCCACACCCCTTGTCTATTACAAACAGAGCAGCCCGCATTCCCGTATTAGCAAGCATGTGGTTGGCATTACGTACTTTGAACACCACAATCATTCCACCAGTAAATATTCTCCTTTTTGGGGCAAAACTGACAGATGCAAGGATTCACGGAAAGAGTCCGTCTCAATCAATACCACCCTGAATTGCATCTGGTGACATTCGAGAAAGGTGGTCTGACAAAGAAGAGGGGAAAAGAGCCGAACAGACCAAGTAGCTAATATAACATTCGCACATTCACACATCATTTTGGAAATAGAGTAATAAAAATGTACGTTGTTCATTTCCGTACCTAGATAATAAAAAGGCTACGAGGCTAACAAAACAAATCCTTCACGTCTATCGCAAAGCCACAAACGCCCAACAGAGAATGCATCATATCATGTCAGTGACGACCATGAATGAGAAACAGAAGCTAGGTAGCTAGCTGTTATGTCTCCAGCTCCCTCTCGAATCCTATACATGCGAGGGAGAGAAACAATGGGAGAACCGTAGAACCAGGGAAAACCTCGTGCTGTTATGAGGCCTGCTCAAGGGGGTATATTCTTGGTTCCCTTTTCACTTTTCCTTTCTTTTTGTCCGAGTGGTTCTTTTAGTTGTCCTCCCACCAGTCACCCTGGTTGTGCATAGCCTCGGCGACCTTGATGAAACCGGCAATGTTGCTACCGGCAACTAAGCTGGGCAGCTCGCCCTCCTTGGCCTCGACATACTTCTGGGCGGTGGTAAGACCAGCGTAGAAGGCGTCCTTCATGATACCCTTGAGCTTCTCATCGACCTCCTTCTCAGTCCACTGGAGGCGAGCGCTGTTCTGGGCCATCTCAAGACCGGAAACGGCAACACCACCGCAGTTGGCGGCCTTTCCAGGGGCGTACCAGATGGCCTCGGCACCCTTCTCCTTGCGGTGGGCCTCGAAGACGTCAATGGCATCCTGAGTGCAGCCCATGTTGGAACCCTCAGCAACAGCGTAGGCGCCGGCAGCGACAAGAGCCTCAGCTTCCTCCTTGCTGACCTCGTTCTGGGTAGCGCAGGGGAGAGCGACGTCGACCTTGCCGACGTGGACCCAAGGTCGGGCACCCTCGATATAGGTGAACTTGCCGCCATGCTCGAAAGTGGTCAAAGCCTGGCGCTTAATCTTGAGGGCAGCAATGTTGTTGATGTCCTCAGGAGTGAAACCAGCTCCCTCGCCAGCGATGAGAGCACCCTTGGAGTCGGACAGAGAGGCGACGGTACCGCCGAGCTCAATGATCTTGAGGGCAGCGTACTGAGCGACGTTGCCGGAACCGGAGATGGCAACGCGCTTGCCAGCGAAAGAGCCCTTGCCAGCGAGCTCGAGCATGTGGCCGACGTAGTAGACGAGACCGTAGCCGGTAGCCTCAGGGCGGATCAGAGAACCACCCCAGCTGAGGCCCTTACCGGTAAGTACACCCTCCCAGCGGTTGCGGATGGTGCGGTAGGCACCGAAGAGGTAGCCGACCTCGCGGCCACCAACACCGATATCACCAGCAGGGACATCAGTGTCGGCACCAATGTGGCGAGAAAGCTCCTTCATGAAAGCCTGGCAGAATCGGCGGATCTCAGCATCAGACTTGCCCTTGGGGTCGAAGTCGGCACCACCCTTGCCACCACCCATGTTCACTATTGTACATCGTGTCAGTTATTGTATTTTTTTTTCTTTCTTATCATAAGTGAAGGAGACAATATGCGGTCATTGTGAGCGCTACCTCGCGAGGGTGCTCAGAGTTTCATCGCGCAACTCGATGGCGTGCGTAGTGTAAAAAGCAAGCAAATGCGTGGGGTGGGAGGGATGCCAAAGCTAGTGCAGATAAGAACCAAGTATTACTTACAGCCAGTTAGGGCATTCTTGAAGGTCTGTTCAAAACCGAGGAATTTGAGGCTGCAGACGCCACAGTCAGCAAGTGATGCATTATTGGATGGGGGAAAAGCTAGTCCTAGCCAATACGCTACTGAGCGAGATAACAATTGAAGATGCGACCATTATCATTAAGCTAGTGCCAGAGAGTGATAACAGAGATCTCGATTATCGATTGATATCAAGCGACAGGAACGTGATTGGACCGTCGGAGACTGGGTTTGGAGGGGTAGATCTGTTAATCTTTTTTCGCATCTCACGTACATGGACAGGTTGACGGAGGGGTGGAATCGAAGACCACCCTTGTAGGGGCCAAGAGCAGAGTTGTACTGGACACGGAAACCACGGTTGACCTGGACATTGCCCTTGTCGTCGCTCCAAGTGACACGGAACTGGATGACACGCTCGGGGATGGCAGCGATGGCGAGAGCGGTGCGGAACTCGGGGCGCTCAGAGAAGAGCTTGCTGTTCTCGAGAGTGCTGGCAAGCTCTGAGAATAAGACGTGTTAGAGACCTATGAGGCTACTGGATAGCAAATGGAAGCTTACCGTTGTAAGCCTGCTCAAACTCGGGCTCGGAGGGAAGGTTCGACATTTTGTTCGGTTGTATAGAGTGGTTGTGAAGGGTTCGTGTTCTAGTTTGCTGTTCGAGATGTCGAATTGAGAGTGAGAGGATGAGGGATAGAGAGAGAGAGGGAGGGAAGTGAGGTTTATATAATTGAAAAGCTGTGGGATTAAGCAGCGCGACTATGCCAGAGAGCGTGTGGTGTGTGATGTGTGGTGTGGACAGTGTCCTGGAAGCAGCATCATCTCATCATGGTTCCAGCCTCACTCCACAGTCCACCCGCTTCGTGAATCGAGTCAATAATCCCCTATCTCTCTCCATCAACTCCCAGTTTCCTTCTCGCACGCCCCATACCCACCCCCAGAAGTACAATAGCTGCTGGGCATATGTATGGCTGTGGGAGCTTTCAACAGGCCACTCACCGTTAGCCGTGACATGAAAGCTTCAGTCAACGACAAACAGAAAATGCGCCACGGCCCGGCGGCTGCCCCTCCGAAGTCAGGACCCTGCTCCCTTGTTCCTGCTAGCCCAGCCCCATAACCCATACCTTCGGGTGGTCCGTGTAAGGGGAAAGAGGCCCCGTCTCGATGCAGTGCTGGATGCTTGGCAGCCATTGCATACGTCCGGTCTACGGTACCTTACCCTCCCCACTAATTTTTTTTTTTCCAGTTCGACTAACCCGACTGTCATCTTGCGGACGAAGTCGCACATTGCTATTTTCCATACCCTGGCTTGGTTTCGGACTGAGGAGGGGAAAGTTAGCATCGTTCTCTGTTCGCCGCCTGCCACACGCGCCCTCCTCCGACATAGCAGCCTACCCCTCCACCCCCCCGCCGAAAATCGCTACCGCTATCGACGCCCAAGTTCGCCACAGTAGAACTGTTTACTATGAGACATGTCTACAGCAACGATTTTCAATCCAGTGACGGAATTGAAAATAAAAACAGCCAGTAGTGTGCCTTTTTGCCTCTTCTAAATTCAGCGTCGCAATAGGTCAGCATGGGTGATGGTCCCTCGCCTGCAGCGTGCAGTTGCCTACATGCTGCTCACACCCTCCTAATCTCGCTCGCGTCGTTTCCATTGCCACATTCATCTTCACATCTTTCAATATCTCACTCTAGCCCGAAAGTTATTGCCGTCAATCCATTCCCCATATTCCCAGGAGCAACCACTCCCAACCAACCAACACCTCGGCCGCTGATGGTCCTATGCACACGCCCATCTGGCGCTACTTTGCTCGGCCCACACTGGGCTCTGCACGACGACGATGCGCCAACCGCGGGGCGCCGCGCGGGGGCGCTGGGACGGGACTGGTTGGTGCACCATCTTATCTCAGTTCTTGTTCATCATAACCATCATTCATCATCGCGCTCTTGCATTCTCTTCCCATTTGTATCAAAAACACGCTAGCCGCGATGCGGTGCGCTACCTACCTTGAGCTACAGTACTATGCCATGCCGTGCAGGACATGCAGTCCTAGATATTCCGCAGCCCTCTGCCAAGAGGGGCTGTCCCGAGCTGAAAATCTCGTGGGAACGCTCCAAGCCGTCCGACACCCCACACTCATGACATCCCACGTCCCGACGCTTGCATGCATGCTCTCATGATGTCTCATTCAGACACCCACAAATAGGGGGAAAAAGAAAACGAGGCAAAATTGAATCACATAACACAAACTAATACGAACATGGATGAGGCGGAGCCTCCCGGAACCCCAGGGGGAACAACAATCTTCCCCCAAGCCAAGTCCACAATCCCCGGAAATCCGCCCCCAAACATGGCATCATCCCACAAGCCACTCTCCAGACTCATAAGATGACACGAGAAGAAAATCACACAAAACTTGATGCTCAAAGGGCAGCCTTTTTTTACGGTCACCGAATCAGACACTCTTCCGGGACGGCCCCTACAGACCTTGTTACCGCGTTCCCTTAGGGCTCATTGCATCAAGACGAGGTCGGTCTCCGGTGCGGGAACGGAAGACATGGGTCGCTAGTGTGTGTTTGGGAGGCAGGCGGTGCTATTTTCTTCCGCTGGAGCAAAGCCCCGGCCTCGGCTGGGCTCATCGAGCTTAGGCAACGACAAATGCGGCAGACCAGTGGAAGAATATCCTCACTCGATTTATTAGTGTGTTCTTGAGCTCCGTTACCCCAAGAATTACTAGATGCACCCTTGTTCCAATGCCCCGAGGAAAACCCAAGGCGAAGAACCAAGAGCGTGGTGGCCCCATCTTTTGCCATGATGCATCCATGTCCAATCCCTGTCCGGGCCCATCCTAATGCCCTTTGATACTATCAGAGCACCCTTATTGGCCGCCTTGTCCATGTTGTTTGAAGAATCAATTGCCATCACTCTGAAGCTTCAGCCAATGGCGTCTAGCCCCTGGCTTGTCCCACTGCCCAGAAGGGAAGCAAGCTGCCCCATCTCGTTGGCCGACGGGAGCGAATGCATTTACTGTTACCTTACTCTATTTGATCTGATTTTGCACGCTTCATCAGCAACTCAATCTTGCCGATGCCACAACCCTTGCTCGAGCGCGTTTGCTATTTTCTCGGGGGAAATCGCGGGTGTGCGCCGTGAATATGTGCACCCAGGATTATATCCCGCGCACACGACAGTGGAGGAGAGAACGACAAAACAGGGCACCAGTGGCGAGGCATGCGCACGGTGCTTCGGCGTGTAGAAATGAACTTGCCGTCCCGCCTGTTGTAGTCATGACGGATTATTGTTTGGTCATTGAATTGTGCTCCGGGCCGATTCCGACCCTCTCTGCCGCAACGTTTCCGAGAGCAACGGCCCTCTCTCGGCCGCATGGTCCGAAACCAGGCACCTCCAGCCCAGCCCAACTCATCCCCGGCCGGACATGTAGTTCCAGAGCCAGAGAGCCACGCCTGCTCTTGCCCGAACTGTCTGAAACTCACACAGCTCCTATACCGGGCATCCATCTCGACTCGGCGGCTAGTCTGCATTCTTGCTGCCTCCCGACACAAAATTCAAATCAATCAGTCAAAGGCATTCCAAACAGATTGCTCGCGTTTGCTACCCTGACCCCCAATCCCACGCCCATCCAGACGTGCTTGACCACAATCCACCCCGCGCATGTCTCGCATGTCATCCCCGTCTATCCCCCCCCCCAGCCGCCCCCTCGCCAGCAATTATTTTGCCCCTGGACCCGACTCTTTCCGGTCCTCTTCGCTCGCTCTATTCCGGCTTATTCTCTTGCGCTTCCACCATCTCCGCCATGTCTAACCTGCATGGCATGGCTCCTGCACGCCGCGAACCGCCTCACTACCTTACATTCGGTCTGCTCATCTCTCCATTGTGCACCCACTCTATTCAGCCCCCTAATTATACCTGGGTCTCGAACCATCTAGGGCTGTCCTGTCATCGACGCAATAGCACGTTCTAATAAGAAAAACCGTCCCACTCACCTTGCATCGTGTCATTCCCTTACTCCACCTTTCTCCATTCTCACCTTGACTTCACCGTGCAATAGTTCCACGAGCATCCAAGAACTGCATCCCTCACCGTCTCAAATTCCATGTCATCCCCGCCTACAGCTTTATAGGTTTGCCATCCACTCTCAAAATCAGCCTCTGTGTTCACATGTCTCCTGTTCTTTTCTTTCAGTGCTTCCATTTCATACACATACATTGCTACTGGCTCGACCATTCAATCTTATACGTAAAATATAGACAAAACATCTAAAAATGACGTTGAGCCCTGCATCCATGGCTGCATACACCCTGAGCCGGAACCCTGAATACACCCTGGAACGCCTTACGTATTATGAACGACAACATCGAAATCCCATGTCCTCTAATTGCCAATATCAATACCTATTTTGCGCCGACAATATGTGTGTTGTTGTACGTGTGCATCAGAGACAGAATCGGTACCCCAGGCTCTTCCCACTTCATTACACACGCTGATTTTTTTTGTTCATCTCACTTCATCTTGCTTGCTTCGAACATATAGACGCACAGCAACATCTCACCACATTGCCGCTTGGTCAGCATCAAATCGCGACAGCTCTCGCCCTGCATCCTCCAAGTCCTTCTTTGCCTTCATTCGCATGTAAAAGATTGGGCAATCTTTACTGCTGCAGATAACCTCACAGTGCATGCTGCCCTGGCACCGTTGGCACTGGGTCCACAATCTCCCGAACCGCACCTCCAGGTCTGACACACGATCTAATGTTTTCTTGTACAGCTCGCCGACACGCGGCGCGCAGTTGGAACACACCGCCCCCTCCTTCTCATCTTTAGCCGTCAGTGGTTTCTTGCAACCCATGCAAGTCTGCGTCTTCTTGGCGAACTTCATCAGACCCCCCACCGTGGGAGCCGCAACCGAAATCGTCCGTGTGTGGTCTCCATTAAGTAGGGACTTTGCTTTAGTCTCCCCGAGAATCGGCTCGAAAATGCGACCCAGTGGCTTAGCCAACTGGTTGTCCAGGTAGTAGCGCGTATCGATGGGGACGTTGTTTTCCAGCACGTAAATAGGGTCCTCCGACTTCTCGAAGTTCTTGGCCCCCGCCGCACCTCGGACCATGACGTAGGCCACTCGGTCACCGAGTCCCGGCGCCGAGCCCGCATCTCGCTTCTTCATACGGTGCGCCAACTCGACGTGTGCTTGCTTTGCGGCATAATCGTCCTTTGTGAGCGCTTTGGTGATGACCAATTTCGACATGTCGACTTTATTTTGCAGCAGATCTGCAATCGTCTCCTTGACATATCTAGTGCGCCGCTGTTAGCATCCCATCCTTCAGGTCAATCTTATTCGGACCGCAATCGGAACTTACTCTTGAGCGCCTTGCACGTCCCGATCAATCAGGATCATCCGCAACACCTTTTCAATCACTGTCTGCACCAACAAACAATTATCTCGTCGCACTGTCTCAATACCCTTCGTGTCCATCTTGTCATACTTTTCTGGTTTTGTCCAATACAATCCTGCGTATCGCTTCTTGTTGATGAGGAGATAAGGGAAATACACCTTTTCGAATTCGAGTTTGATTGGCTTGATGAACTTTTCGGAAACGTATTTCGAGGCCTCTTCACCTAGCTTCATCGCTTCCTTTAGATCACCTGTGCCAAATTTGATCATGACCGAATCAGTATCACCATAGATGACCTGAGCGTCATGCGAATATCCATTGGCGATGCAATATCTTTTCTCCACTTCATCCTTCGTCTTCTCAATCATTTGTCGTCCAAAACTGGTTGTACTACTGGCAATGGCAAGACAAGGGAGCTTTCCTGTTGTGGCACCTGTCAAACCGTACACACTGTTGGCGCTAATCTTCAAGGCCAGCTGACGTCCATTCAACACAGCCTTTTTGAAGGGGTCGGTCTCAATGGCTAGTTCGCGCTTTGCTTGCTTTCGTGCAGACAAGAGTTCCTCCAGAATCTGTGCTAGCAATCCCTTTCTTTGCTTGACCGTCACAAACGTGTCGTTGTTCGGTGTGACAATGTAGTCCACATCCTTCTGCAGATTGAACGCCTCGATTGCGGTCTTGTCTACCAGTGTAGTATAGCAGAGGTTGTGCGCTTGCATAATACTAGGGTATAGCGACGCGAAATCCAGTGTGGCAATGGGAACATCGTAGTAACCTCGGGTGGGCTCAATGACCGTTGCACCTTCGTATTGATCATCTGACTGTTCTGATTTGAGATTGGGGATAACGAGTTTTTGCTCCAGTGCCTTGCGGAACAATTGACTGATGAACTTCACTTGCTGTCCTCGAGAGAGCAAGAAATTGAATGGTACGCCTGTGACTCTAGCCATTTCGGTGTAGTTTTCCAGGCAGGAGAGCTTATCCATAAGCCGTTGCGGAAGGTATGCATCCTTCAAACAATACAACGCCAGACGTCGGCGAGACTCGGGTGTACCATTGAACAGTTCTGTAATCATGGAATGGTGGACATCCTCCTTCTGCTCGCCCAGGAAATGTGCAGATACAGAGTTCAGAGTGTAGCTTCGAAGGTGATGATCGCGCTGAATCAATTGCAGAAGATCAAGCTGCAATCGACCATTGGTGTTAGTGGCCTTAGTATCCCGGTTACCCATTTGCTTGCTTGAGAAGTTGGTCTCCTTCGCTCGAGAGGGAACGCTGGGGATACGAGTCCAGTACTCGAATCCGCCGACCTTCAGATGTTTAGCTCTGTCCAGCAAATATGGGAAATCAAAGTTGGCAATATTGTATCCAGTGATGATGTCTGGATCAACTTCAATCAGAAACCGCTGCCACTCGCTAAGCATCTTGTCTTCCTTTTCAAACTCGAGAACCTCTGTCGCTACAATTGAGCTTGTCTCTTGTAAACAAAATACATTTCGTACAAACGGCTTTTTCTCTCCATATTTGGTGACAATGTTGGCGATTTGAATGACAGGATCGTGAGTCGCTTCGGGAAAGATTCCTTTTCTACCAGCACATTCGATATCAAATGAAAGGATTCGAAGGGGGGCCATCTTAGACCATTCACCAACGGGCTTGTGTGCGATGAGGTCAAGATAACTAACTTCGGCCTCAATTTGACAGTTCGATTGTCGAAGGTGGTCGGGAATTATTTTGAATGTCTTGGTGGGTGCCTCTACCCAGGACATGCCTTGTACCTATCAACAAGTTAGTAATGCAATCACAATTTTCGTATTTCAGGGAATATTACATGGCAATCGACCATAAATCTGAGAACATATTGTATATTGTCAAACGTCATGATTTCCTGTCCACCCGTCTTCCACATGCGTTTCCAGTTCGCATTTCCACTTTGGATGGTCGATCGCACTTTGCCGATAAATTTTGGGTCCGTCACTGTGACTTTGAGATAAGGTTTGGCAGTATTGCCCTGGAAGCCATAAATATTCTCCCTCATGGCCATCGTTACTGTATGGATTGCAGGTTGGTGGTTGGCAATTTGTGTCTCGAGGTAGGCCTTAAAGGCAGCGCAATCCTGTGGTTGGAAATCGACGGGCGCGGGAACATAGAGATAGTGTTTGAAGTCTGTCACATGTAGCATGACCGAATTGCCCTGCTCTGTGACACCAAATAGCTTCACAGTGGCTCGCCCCCCATGGAGAGTACCTTCTTCAGCCTCAATAGACTGGAAGCACAGGCTATCTCGCTCCGGGACAAAGTCGACGACAGGCGGTCGTGCCCATGCCTGGTCCTTCTCTGCGTTACTCCGCTTTGCCTCTGAGATGTCCTGGCTCAGCTTTTCAAGCACCTCAGACTCGAAGGCACTCTTGGGCTGGCTGGATAGTAATTTCGATCGGGAATCATTCTGGGCGCTCTTAAATCGGTTGGCGGGCGATGATGAAGGCCCCTCAACTTTACGCTTCTTGGCAGACGAAGGCGAGGATGGGATGTTCTGTCGAGTGAGGGCCTCGCCCAGCACGCGCTTCTGGGGAAGGACTGCACTCGCCATGTCGTGAAGGGTGCGCGCTGTAGAGTGGGAAGAAAGGGAAAAAGAAAAGAATGTGAAGTGATTAATACGATGTGAACAGCTTTAGAGTGTTTCCGTCATCAAGAAGGGTGACACGGCGAATTTCACCAATTGTTGATTTAGGAGCGAGACTGTTGCTTCGGGAACAACTCTGCACGGTGCCACAGGACAAAATGGATGACACGACTTTAATTGATCAGCACCGCGAAAACGCGCTCCAACTTGAACGTGACGTGACTGCCCCACCAAATCATATATGCTGTCACGTGGTTTGGCGTCTATGCCTGGCGCAACTTGGACGTGGCTTGAGGTGGCGGTGTGGCTTAGCAACTTAGCTGTGGCCCGTGCCTGGTCGCTCACTGCAACCTGCCCAAGCCAAGGCGAGCAAGCCTGGTTCATGTTTTTGCTAGGTCTTGCCGCGGCCTACTCCTTCACCTCTGTCTGGATTGTTACAACATCAACAAAGCCCACTACCAAGGGAGCAACCGCCCTCACCACGGCTTCGGCCAGCCCCCAACGACTACTAACCCACAGCAGCATTGTCAGGATTCAAACACAGGCTTGATTTTTACAGAAGCCTTGCGCATTGGTCTCGCCAGCTCAATATCGCGACCGCCCGACACAGGAGTAAACCGTGAGTTGACATATAAGATCACAAACACCAGCGTTGGCCCACAATACTGCGATCGTCTAATTTGCGTCAAAACGAGGGTATCTGCCAATATGCCATCGACACCAATCAAGTCCGCCGCACTCAACAGCCCTCCTGTCACCGACAGCCCTGGCACATGGAGACATCCTCGACTAGACGAGATCACCAGGCGGCGCAATGCGACCACTTTCTCTGAGAAGAATGTGCGTCAAATAGCATACAACGTTGTTGGACTCTTGGGTCTCTGGTCCGCTCAACTACTCGCCAAACTCAACATTGGATCTCAAATGTATGCTTCCGTCTCATCTCCCTCCCGCAAACCCCCCCGTCGCTAACTCTCTTGCACAGGTTCCCCCCCTCCATCAGGCTATACCTCAGCTGGACGTGGTTTATATTCCAGCTTGTCCCTCTCTTCAACATAGGAATTGCATGTCTTCCTCTCATCCGGCCCCAGGATGATCTCTCCGACATTCCTCTCACTGCGGCCCAGCGCAAACTCCTGAACCTTCCTCCCACCTCTGGCGCACCCACACCCGACGCAAAATTCAGCACTCCTCCCCGATACTCTCGCACTCCTTCGATAGCTGGATCTATCGGAAGCAGGGGAAGCTACAACAGCTCGCCCCTGTCCGGTCGCGGCAGTCCTGCCATGCATAATACCGGCTCGCCACTTGGTAGCCCTCTTTTCCAGAAGAGCGTGAACGGCTTTGGAAATGGGCGACGATCATCCATTAGTTCTGGCAGTCCTTTTGCCGCGAGCACATCTACCAGCCTGTTCCCGGATCCTACGTCGCCAAGCCCCTCCGGTGGCAAGCGAACAAGCGTTGGGCTAAACAACAAGTGGTTGTATGAAAGGGGCAGACGGTCGTCTGGCAGTACCTGGGTACACTAAATAGTGTGTTGGTATCGCAATAGAGAAGAAGAATATCTTGGGAGAGCATCCTATTCAATGGATATTGCATTGAAAGGGCTAGAACAGCAGCCTAAGACGTTTCCTGCATGAAATGCCTTCTCGGCCTCGCCACCCGCTTTGATGTCTTGCGGTCGATGGCATTTTGTATACGATCTCATTGGGAATATGGCATTTCTGAATACCTAATATTGAATTGTCTATGTGTCGCTGGATTGGTAAAGGATTGGCGATTCATGAACGCATTGATGACCTAGGAGTTAATTCAGTTCTTTAAGCAAATGATGACAGTTCCACGTCCAGGATTTTGGGGCAGTTGATGTCGATTTCCCAACATCGTATATAGTCCGCCCCTTGAAAGATTTTACCCCTGTGACCTCTTCATCTTTGACACCATAGGGCTCAATTGCCCCGAAATATTAATTTGATACTTGAAGAAGAAAGAGAAAATATAAAAAAGTGCTTATATATAAATCTATTTTATTTGCTTATTTATATAATATTTATTCATGTATGTAAGTTATTTTGGGGATTTTGGACAAAATAGAATAGATCCAACCCCTCAAGGGATGTACTGTATATATGAAATGATCCATGGTACCATAAAGAATATGAACGGATGCACATAAAAGAGATTGTCTGGGTCCAAGCGTTTCAGGGACTTGTTCCTCTTAAATCAATTCCATTACAAACAGGGCATGCTTCCTTTACATCAGCATTCTAAACGGAACGTGGTTTTAACTACGCGAAACCATGATACGTTGCACGAGATAAGCACCAACTTTCGTTCCCTTGAAAGTTCGCAGTGGCCTTGTGCTTTACCCCCAAACGCCCAATAATTTCTCGATCTAGTACATGATCATCTCGTTGAATTTGGTGACAATTTGCCCTCGAGTAGGCCCCGAATTATGCAGTAGCCGCCGATAAAGATACATCAGACATATGATAGAATCCCCTAACCAAGTCATGTGCGCCATTCGCGAGAGCAAATACATTTCTCCTCACATGATATCACACGTCAGAATATGAGAAGCCATGACAGTCAAACCAGGGTCTCCCAATTACAGTGGATCACATCTGGGATCTATGCCGAATAGTCATGGTTTCATTAATTTGGCCTCGGTTAATATCCATAGTGATTCCCAAACAGCAACCTATGACCGTGAACGCCAACGCTGTGCAATGCAAAAGAGCCTCCCTTTCCTGGGCCAATAGTGCATTCTTATCCAAATCTTTCCCATGCTCTTTCTGCAGTAGTAATGTAATGCTTATCCGACTTGATAATGATTCACACTGATCCCATACATATCCACCTAAGAAGATTTAATCGTTCCAAGCTCGCACCAATCATTAACAGGCTGTCATCATGTTAGCTTTACAGTGTAGCGATGTGTCGGGGGGGAGGGTACTCACAAGGCAACTAAGATACTTGCACCATGAGCAAGTCTTACGCGACACATAGAAGTTGTTGAGAAGGACAATGAAAACAATGATGATCATGACAAGCATGCCTGCGCGAACAAGCCACCAGATCCACCACAATGGCTTGCGGCCCTTGAAAAATCCGACAGGGTTCTTGAAGAAAGGAGGGGGTGTCTCAGTTGTGGCAGGCGAGACAGCAGCGTAAGATAAATCTTGACCCATCCGTCTTCGGAGAGAATTAGGCGAGTGGAGGACGCATACTCCAAGGGCGAGGCCCATCAAGAAGCCGCCAATATGGGAGAAATTGTCCAAACCAGGCAATAGTCCCAAAACAAATGAAATGACCATGTCTACGAGAATAAACATGAGATCCTTGACTGGGCTCCTGCGCTCCTTCCAAGAGTAAAGCAAGTCAAGCAAAGTAAGAGCGATAATGCCAAACAAGGAGCCGGAAGCACCGGTCGAAGCAATACCCGGGGCCGCATAATTACCACCCATGACGAAGCCAAAGATGCCAGCGCTCACATATACCAGGAAAAATCGAATCGAGCCAATAGCCATCTCCATTTCCTTACCGATGGTCATTTGCATCAAGAGGTTGAAACCAATGTGGATGAGACCGGCATGCATGAAGATGGGAATAATGAAGCGCCACCACTGGTTAGGCTCGGGCGTCTGATCGAGGCTACCCCCAGCTACAGGATCAGGAACATTGTTTCCGAAACCACAAAGGATGCTGAGAGGGCATGCCTCATCGCTCTTGGTTGCATTCGGGCACAAAAAGCTGACACCATTCTTGGAGTTCTGGACACCATCGACATTGTGCATGCATGGGACGTAACGGGCGCCCATGTTGATGAGAACTTGCGTCGAAGGGCCGATCATTGGATTGAACGAAGGTTTGATCATGATAGGGGAGCCGGTCATGGTAGCTGAGACATGTTAGCGCAGGGTCCAGAGCATGAATTTTGACGTCAGGACATTCACCACTTACCATTCTTTACAATTTCGCCAATGAAAACACCAACTTGTACCAGAGAGAAAATGTAGACGATCCATGGAATACGCTTCTTGTCGGATCCAAACATTCCAAGCTCACCCAATCTCACCTTACCCTTTTTCTTGTTCTTCTTTGCCGCCGCCGGGGCATCATAGATGTGATCGTTCAAATCTCCGTCCTTCTGTCGATCTTGCAGAGGAATATCTTCGACGCTGGCCACAGCAGGTTGGCCATGCGCACCGGTGGCAGCATGCCCATAGTAGGATGTGTCCTGGTGATAATATTCCTGCTGAGAAAGGTCACCTGAGTTGGCGCCCGGGGTCGGTCTTTGATTCATCGGGTATGCGTTGTCGTCGAAGACTGAATCAAACGGCGATGGACTGGTGCCGGGGTGCTGATTCACAGGGCTGTTGCCGGTGTTGTTGGTGCTGATGTTGTTGTAGGAAGTCTCGTGTGCGGCCCCCTGAGGCGGGAAACTAGGCGCTGTATAATTTGCCTGGTAGGGGGGGGCAGGCGTCGATGATGGCGATGGGGTGTGCCCGGCTTGTTGGTATGGCCCAGGGGTCTGCGTGCTTGTGTAGGGAGGCTGTTGCTCAGTGTGCTCAGTGTGCTCGTAAGGTCCAGGAGTCTGCGTGCTTGTGTATGGGGGCTGTTGATGCCCGTGATAATAATCGTAGGAAGCCATTGTTGAGGAGATAGGCTGATGAGCTGAACGAAATGCAAAGAAGTAGCCCGTTAAAAAAATAAAATAAAAATAGAAGAAGGGGGAAATAAGGGCCAAGGGTGCTGAGGCCACGCCCGGAACCCTTCAGCTAGAACGGGGAGAACAGAAACGGAAGACGCCGATGCGATCGATTCGACGGGCGGCTCGATGATTGCGATGGCGCGGGAAATGAAATATAAAGAAAGAGAAAATCGAGGCGCCTGGCGGGTGTTTGAGGTTTCAAAAGCACGCAGAGCTGCAGCAGTGGTGGCTGGCTGGTGCTGCTTTGGTGACGGGTCTGGCGCCTGAGGCTGCTTAAGGGTACAGGGAACTGTCAATGAAGGCGGAGGCGCAGGGCTGGGCGCGCAAGAAAAAGCGAGGGTACGGGGGTCTGGGTGACGTTGGCTCCAGAACGAGGCAGCTTCGGCTTGCAGGGAGGCTGTTATTCGACGGATCAGCGATCAGTGGTGCTGGCGACGCATCGGAATAGCGGGTCCCCGGCACGGTCGCAGCGCAACAGTGTCGTCTTACTACGTACGTATACGTACCCAAAGGCTGCTAGATGGGTGGGTGCTCGTGGCAACGATTTGGTGGTTGAGAAGCCAAGCCAAACGAGGGACAGAAAGACGGGCGGAGGGGGAGAGAGGGAAAACGCAAGAATGATATACACCAAGCCGGCAGCAGGGCGCCTCTTTTCTATTCCTCTACTTGGTAAGCCCTCCTCTTCTGTGGCACCTGTTCGCCTCTCAGCGCTCACAGCGCTTCTGCCCTCTCTCTCCATCGCTGCTGACTCAACGAGGCATGGTGACGTGCAGTGCCGGGGCTGTGCTCATGGAACAAGCAGAGGGCAGTCGATCAGGCACCCAAAACAGTTTAGCCGCCAGCTTGGCCCCCGTTCCGGTTTTAGAATCTCATTGCACTTGGCTGCCGAAAATCAGCAAAAAGCACGGAAGCAGTTCAGGACGACGCAGCAGCGCCTTATGTGTACGTACGTCCATCCACCGGGCTGCCTCCATATCGCCATAGGGCCCTTCCCCCGACACGTTGTCGCCTTCTCTCTGGCATGGATTCACAACCCCCGTTGCCACATGCCCCGAGACGGATTTTGACATTCAAGATGTATTCGCAAGCTTCTCCACTAAACGCCGCCATGACGCTATCTCACAGGATGCCGTTCCTTGTCATGCTGAGTATTCGCGCTGAAGGGATCATCCATACACGTACCTGCGCATGTGGCCAGAGCTGACATGCTTGGTTGCTGCAGCAGAAGTCCAGCTGTGAACAGCCGCGTCTCTTGGACAACCAACGAGAGGATGCGGTGTGCCCATCGCAAAAATGAAGCTTCTTTCTTGTTTCAATCCAACCATGACGACACCCTCTGTTCTCTCTGTGACCTGTCCTGTTTCATTTGACATAGTAATTTATCTAACCGGTTCACAGGGCAAAATGTGCGCATGGAGCCCTCTCAATCCCCATCACTTGATCCGAACTAATGTTTCTTTTTTTGTGTCACATGATCCCCGTAATTGACAGTTCGTCCATCAATGCCTTTCGCGGCCAAGCCATGCCCACACCAACCATGCCCAGATCCATTCCCTTCCATCTGATCTCTCGTTCCAGCCTCAAGTCCAGCCCACCCTTAGGGCTACGAGTTGCAGTCCCGTTCGCTTTACTCGTGTTCACCGCGCCGTGAATGCGTGGGTGGCTGAACCTCGACCAAGCCACAGCCTCGCATCTTGACACCCATGGACCAGGACAGAGCCACCTTCTGGTGACGAATACACCCCGTATTGAGCTCAACCTTGAGTGGGTTCCTTGCCGGTTTGCCCCTCCATATTTGAACCCAATTAATTAATTTTATTAATCATTTGTTAAACTTTTTGCCCATGAACTTCTGGAGCATCAGCATTTCGAAGAGAAAAATAATAACAATGATAATTACAATGCTTTGGATTCCTCCACTTTTTTCCCTTTCGGATCCGCCGGGCGGGAGTTGAGCGTTGACACCCTTAGCCCAATCTAGCGACAAGTCGACCTAGGGAATCGTCTAGACGCCGCCATCGAATGAATTATCGTTTAGCGCAGTCCAGACCTCAATCTTAATATGATTACTTTCGGGTCCCAACAGCCGAAAATCGCCCCATCCCTGAAATCGGGTCAGTCCTGACTTTGAATGGCAGCCCGCAAAAAGTCTCCGACTGGTGCTCCCGTAATAAAAAAATCACGAAGTCGCCAAATGAAACAATCAAAATACAATTCAGCCATGTGACATTTCTGGAGAGGTCGTCAATTATAGATACAGGTTTCCGTATTCCTTCTTCATACATTTTTGCGACAGTAGATTCAACTGCTCGCTGGGCCTCCTTTTAGCCATCATCAGCAACCTCGTGTTTCCCCGATTCGTCGTAAACAGTATATGGTACAGGTGGTTTAACATGCAGGAGACATCGTCAGCACCGGCTCTGGTATCAAAACCTCGTGGCTGGTGATTTTATCGATCCTCTGCTCGGTCACTTCTTCTCTGTCGGCGCAGTGTCATCATGTGTCTCGCCCTCCTTCTTTGAGTTCTTGTAGTTTCCGCTGAACACATCTGCTACTTGTTCCATGATGATGTCCCCAAAGCCCTTGCCCTCCGCAAACTTTTTGCGGTGCTCCTCAGCCCGCTTCTCTCGCCAGTCTTGGCCCTCGTCACCCATCCATGTGTCGTTCAGCATCTTTGCCAGCCCCTGCTTCTCTTCGGTCGCCTTCTTCTTCTCTGCAGCTTCCCGCTCTCGGTGTTCGCGGAGAAGTTGCTGTGTACGCTTGGCGCCTTCAGGGAGGTCGGTCCCAAACATGGACCCCATACGGCCACCAAACCGCGCGTAAATTGATTGTCCGGTGTATTCGTAGGCGAGCTGATTTGTGCAAAGGGAGAATGTTCCCATGAGTACAAAGAATCGAATGTCCATCTTGCGAGGCGGCAATGCCATCACGATAGGCGCAATGATGGCGCCTGCAATGGCCGAGTTATGGATAAAGGCATTGCGTGGGGGCAAGGGATGGGCATCATCTTGCGACATTGTGGGCAAGGACACAGCTATGGCTTCAAAGTCTGGAATTAGTCGGGCGGGATCGATCTCTTCGGGGATGAGGTCTCATAAATCGGCGGATTGTCGTGGTTCGTCAAATTTGATGTTTGAGATGATGATGTTTTGCGCAGATTCCACTCAACTTTTTTCAAGCGTCTCATTGGTCAGGGTCCTCAAGCACATCGAGTTACTTCCAGCAACGCTTTGTACCCCCCACTTCAGTATGCGAGTAAAAATGCTACCTACCCTATACCATTCAACAACACCCAATGCAGCCAGCACCCCAGTTACTGAACTGGCATTAGCAGTGGCAGCAGTAAATTTTATATTCCAATCATTATTTAATTCTCATTTCATACATACAAAATTTGAAGGTGTGGATATCAATCTGAAAGTAAACGATATCAATGCTGCGACATTCATAAGCATGTTAGAAGTCAAGTATAATACAACCCAACGATCCCAGTGGATCATGTGTCGTCAAAACACCCGTATAAACGAACCTCATGTATTTTCAATCCATAGCCACCCTTGTATCGAACCCCCAGAACAGATACGATAGCATAGATGAAACCACTACTATCATTTGTCCCGGAACGTGATGCAAACTAGTGCTACTAATCACATACGGGACAAAGAAACAAAGAAACAAACATACGAAATTAAAGTATCTAGGTTTCTTTAGTCACGAAGAGTATATGGAATGGCCATACTAATGCTAAAATCCTTATTGCTAGTGTGAAATAGATGAAATAGCACAACACGTACCATGAAAAACAAGATTAATGTAACGAGATGGTGTATCCTTGCGTTCCAATACACTCGTCATCGCAAAAACTGGCCGATGTGACAGAGACTAAGCGGTAATCGCTGTCACCGTAATACTCTGTGATATATAACTGTATATAACCTACGTTTCCCTGGCGAGGCGCCCGATCCCCCCCCCTCTACCAAAGTCGTGTTGTCACAACGAGCAACAAAGCAACCAAAGACAAGCTTAACACATAAGAAAAAAAAAGGAACGAGCCTCTTATACAAATTCACCAACATCACCACAAGTTCTGCGAACAATTGTGACTGCAGCTATTATTATTTCTCAAAGTGCAAGAGCAAGTTCGATATGTTAGACCAAAGAGTACCTTTTGACGCAACCATAATCTCATATAATTGTTAATATTGACAACTTATCTTATGACTGAATATAAAGAAGTCCCAGAAAGTGATTGCTGCCATGTCAATGCAAAGCGCCATTGGGATGCATGGCTATCAGAGGTTTGGATAGAAATCCTGAACCAATTACAAAGCAATGCAGGATAAAACCCGAATTATAACATGCATACAACTTGGAGTGTTTCGATGCATGATGCATGATTCCCCTAGAGATAAATATTTGACACATAGCGGCAGGCCACCTCACATGATCTCTGGCAGCTTCCATCGCCCACAAGCGATAAAGCGGTGACGGTAGACAAGTACGAGGATAAATATAAACTGCCGTATTTTTAAGGGATGTTTGGTTACATTTTTAATTCGTCTAACTTAAACTAAGGGACGCGTGACGTGGAAGGATCGTGATCCCGAAACACTCCTCTCTAGCCGGGCAATACAGCAATCGTGAGCAGGTATCCATCTGAAGCAAACCAGTTTTCACCGCAAAGCAAAACCCGTAGATCTCCATAGGCCCCGCGAGGTTTCAGGCCTACCACTGATAGGATGGTGGGTGTAACGGTGGAGGTTCGAGGAAACAACTCGTAGGATTTCTCTTTGCTCCATGAATCGGTCGTCGGTAAGTCCGTAAGGCTATTGGCCCCTGGTCATCTCTGCCGATGTAGGGGACTTCACACCTATTAGTAGTGACTAGACATGGATACCTGGACGCTCTCCGTGACCACGCGTATGGATATATGCTGGTGGTGTCATCATCTTTCGGGCCTTGCCTGGCCATATGGCGGGGTCCCGAAGCCGGAATAGGAATCCGGGTTGATCAGCGAGTCTTACGGTCCTGAAAAGAGATGAAGTAACCTCTTGAACGACGATGAACGAATTTGAAAGTCCCGTGCAGCTGCACAGCCTTCGCTCCACAGGGCTCCCCTTTCACCGAAGCTCAATGTATCGACTCCGGGATACATCAATCGCTCATAGGCTGGTTGGTAACTTGCTGATCCTGCCGCGGTATCTTGCAATACCCCTGTTGAAATCACATGGCGATTATGGATATGTCTGTCATGGCATTAAGCTTGACGGATGATGCCGTGTGGGCCTTCTGCAAAAGATGATGGTGCACCCACCGCACATATGAGAAGTACATGCCTGATGGAGGCACGACCTCGAAGGGCGATCGTGACAGGAAAGTCATGAGCAACCAATTACGTGACAAGGCAGTGGAGTTGTCATTTGCTAAGATATTTTTATCTTGAGACAGCTCTGCCACAAAAAACTGGGTGCCATATGGGGTATAGATGGCATCGAATGTTTTGGCTAGACACGAAAAAGGACGTTAACGTATGATTCTCTAACCCTGGGAATCCTACTTCAAAAAGCCAGCCCCGTTCGGTCCCCAATGGGAGTGGCGGTGCGCTAGACAGCCTGTATTTTGAGACCAAAATGGTCTAAGCCAGGGGAAAGCTGTCGGATTACCAGTCTGTCTGGGGAAAGCTAGGAACGGGATTTGAATCTCGCCGGCCCCGATTCCGGGATTGTGGGAAACACGAGCCTCTTGGTCCATGCCCCTGGATGAGCACAGTCGGCACGAGGCGTCGCTCAGGCCCGCTGCCGTGCTTTGATGTCGTTATCTCTGGAAGATTGGGATCCGCTCGGTACATTTTGGTGGAGGGCAGCAAGCAAAGGCCATGATGATCCTCGTCCCCCATTCCGGCCGAGTGAGGCTACGTATAGTTTTCTATATGTAAATAACACGGCAATAGGAAAAAATACAGCGATGGTGGGTGTGCGGTAAATTGCCACGTAGGATAGCGTGCGCCTGGCTTGCGTCGAAAGATCGGTGGCGGTTTGAGGCGGTAAGCCAAAAAGATGTTCATGGCTGGGTTGGTGGTATGTCTACGTTAATAAGCAAGCAGGCATGGAAACAAATTTGTCTGTATATTCCATTACCGTGTACAATTCTCGGAAACAAGCTCGGAAAATTCTATGTGAACTAAGACCAGAGCAATGTCATGCCCCTGGACCAGGCTTTTAGGAGCACTTGTTTCGTTGCCGCCATAAGCCCCCAACTCAGTTCAGCGCTAGGTCCATGTGTAGTTGGCCGACACAGAGGCGCAACGCGGCCAGTCCACGGGTTTTATTATTATGATTATTATGATTATGATTATGATTATGATTATGATTATGATTATTATTATTATTTTTTTTTTCTTTTTTTTTTTAGCTCGGCATATTTCTCACCCCTGACGAGTGAGCGCACAACTGCGTAGTACTTGCACATGCACGAAATCGTGCAATGGTTAGTAGGGATCCAATCCTTCCGACAACCCGTTACCTGGAAAGTTTTCGACCTGCAACCCGGTGGAGATGTGTGCAATATTGAAGGGCACGGGCAGTTCCTTTGCCGCTGCGCCACCGGACCCTGTGGTGTGGTGTCTGGGCAAGGGGAGTAGGGCAGCCAGCAGAGTCAATTGACTGAGGTTACTTCGTTCGTGCCGGGGGGTCTTCAACTACCGTCGGTTGTGACAACAATCAGTAATCACCCGAGCTCAAGCTCAAGGGGTTGATTCCTCAGATCATGCAAGCGGAGGCAGGGACGGAGACGGAGACGGAGACGGAGACGGACTTGTAGACGGACTTGGAGATGGAGCACAGGTTCATCCCCTCGGATTTCCTTCTCTTTGCTCCCACCCTTCAATAAGTAATTGGTTGAGCAAGGGCGAAATGGTCAATCGGTGAGTTGTGTCGCTGGCATGTCCAACCGCTTTTTTTTTGCCAATACGGTAAAACGGCAAGCAAAACAAATATTAGAGCCTTTGGCTGCAGGGTGGCGTACCCGAGCCCTGGGGTCATCAAGCCACAGTTATTTGGAGAGTTGGGGGAATTATTAATTCTGTTGCCTGGAGGTTTGGCCGAGCCTACTGTGCACTAAGCTGGATAGGATGCGAAATCTGTCCCGGTGAGCTCGGCAGGGACCGACCCCAACCGTGTCCGGCTCTAACCCACGCCAGAGTGACAGAGCCAGCAAGGAACTGAGGGATAAGCGACTCACTCTGGTGCCACGGATCACCACCCCTGAATCATGATCTCGGGGAGGGGACGATTGGGGTACTTTGGCATGATTGATATTCGGATCTGGAGAGAGGACTTCACATCAAGGATCCTGCCTCATGCCGAACGCCTAGGTTACATTCGACTCCCACTCCCTGGGTCGGCACACATCCGCTCCCGCCACATGAAAGGCCGGCTGTTTCTTTTCCAGGGGTGGCTCTGACACACTGGGGTTCTCTGGAATCTGCATGTTGGTTTTTTTTTTTTTTTTTTTTTTTTTAAATATCTAGGATTTTGGGTTGGGCTTCTTTGTACTGCTGACTACACCTCTGGTTTATTTCCACTGCTGCGCAGCATCATTGAGATAAAACGCTCCTACCTCGTCTCTGCCATATTCAGCACGTGTATCCTTCCTAAAGCGCGTCAAACAGCGCCCGCAATGCGTTCCGGCCGCCTCAATTTGACAAGCCCCACTCGTCCCGGCAAAATGCCGCGGTCCTTGGTGCTAAGCCGTTTAAACAGCCTGATAGAGTAGGAGGTCCCACTGACGCTTGACGCCATGGCCTGGCGCTTTTTTGGATCGACCAGTAAGTCAAGAACAAAGCCAGGCTGCGGCTCCGGGGCCACAGAGGACAGTGGGCGCCATCCAAGCCAAGGTCGCACAAAGGCGTTGTATGGTTCTGGAATTTGGAATTTGAGGGCCTATCATATTCTTTTCCTTTATTTTTATTTTCTTTTTTTCATCGCCTTTTTCAGCTGATGACAAGACGGGCCTGCATCTGCATGATGCACTAAGCTGCAGCCGGGTACCTGCCTACCCCCCCTTGAGGAGGGAATAATAATGAAACTACGGGTTATATGACGGTTGACATGTCTGTGTTTGGCTGTAAGGAACCCCTGTTGGGAAACCGAGCACCATTTTTTTTCGTCTTTTTGTTTCCCCCCAGGGCAGAACAAAACCTTTTGCTGCGTTGTAAAGCCATCCCGCCCCCTCCATGTCACATATAGCGTGGCTCCCAGGTGGGCTCACGGACCTAGGCCGGTGTAGGGCGACGGGTGGATCCCCCGCCATTGCGGGCAAGAAAAAAGTTGACGGGACGAAGAGACACAGAGCCCCCTACCAGTACAGTGGGCCGGGTGAGCAGACATGCCTGCCAAACTGGGAGAAGGATGGATTGGATGGGATGGGATGGGATGGGATGGATGAAGGACATGGGCGGATAGAGGGGACCACCGCCCGGGCGGCCAAGAATCCCCTACTAAATCCCACTGATCCACTAATGGGATCCCACTACAGCCACCTGCCACCAGCTACCACATACCATACCTTCCTTGCATATCCTTGCATCCGTCTTCACCTCACCTCCTGCTCCGGCTGACGCATTGTAGCCGTCGTCGTGGACTTGCTCTGTCCTGGTTGGTAGAGCCTCCACGCTCGGCGCCTACTCGCTGCAAAGAGACAGTCCATCCCGTGCCACCTCAACGCCACGGCCATCTCCATCTCCCTCGCCGTTCTTGGCATCGGTATATGACCATATCACTCTGGGCAATGCATCTCGTCTTTTAACCCTACTGGTCCACGGCCAATTTCTTCGTTTCACCAGATATCCCATCCTGTATCCCATCCTTAATTCTTGCATCCCCTAGCGATATTGTGCCCTAATTCGTCCCTGATCGCACTTGTTTTTCGCCCAACTGCGTCGTCCTTCTCTCACTTGACCTTGGTCTTGTTCCCGATAGCTCAGCCTGTGGCATACGTCTCGCACCTACCGACTGACTGTGAGACATCTCGCCAGTGGGGGGGCGAAAGCGGACTTTCTGACGGCCTTTATTTCCGGACCCCAACTTCGAACTCAAGATTGGCAACACATCGGGGATTCCGACTCGCTTCACCAGCCAACAGGGGCATGTCAGACCGTTGTACTGCGCCCATGATCCTTTACCAAGCTTCTTATTTTGCTTCTCCGAGTTTCTTGACACAGCAAAGTCTAGACCATCTGGACCATCCATCACCTCGTGATTAATACTGGCCCAGTTCCCCACCTTAAGTGCTGGCTCTGTCCACTGGTAACTCTACAATTGGCATAGGGAAGACGTTGGGTGTCAGTGCCATATTCATTCTCTGCATCCAAACCCAGCCAACCTGCCATCAGTTCTTGACCAACCATCCCTTTCTATCATCACCTTCACATGTCCCATTGGATTAAAGATGAGTCTAAATCGCCCCCGTCGGAGGCGACTCCGCTGAGTGCCATCACGACTGGGCCGTCAAATTTGATGACACCGGCAACTGCTTACTCAAACCCTTTCATGTATGACCAAAACTATATCCAGGGGAGCGCCAGCAACATGTTGATAAATACGAGTACCGGCTATCCCAACCCGAATTCTAACTTCGGGAACCTCTCGCCTATATCCACCAACACGCCAAACACTCCCAGCAGCACTTCGGTCCCTCCTTCCCTCAAATCCGCACCGCCTGCTCCCATCTCTCCCGCATCTTCCGCTGTCGGAGGCGCAACTCCGCCTGAACTCACATCACGAGCAAAGACAAAGCGTGTGCGAACCAGCAAGCCCAAGGTCAAGACGGGATGTACAAATTGCAAGTGTGTAACCCCCACATTCTCTTTCCGAACTCTCACAAAAGCTTACCTATGTCTACAGACAGCGGCGAATCAAGTGCGATGAAGCCCGTCCAGCTTGCACTCAATGTGTTCGAAGTAAAAAAACGTGTGCTGGATACCCCCCTCCCCCTCGCGGCTCTCGTCCCTTTGAGGAGATCCGTATTGCACCTAAACCCCTCGCTAGTGCCCAAACACCAGTTGCTGGGCGCCCTCCTTTTCATACCAACGAAGTTATTCTACCTCCACGCCGAGCTCGTCAAAGAATCACACAAAGACAGGCTACAGCGCTCAACCCATCGGTGTGGGCATACCAGCCATCCATGAGTCTTCGCCTCCCACCAACCGAAGGCCCATACTTTGAGATCTTCAGATCTCATACCGCCAACGAATTATCCGGCTATTTCGACAACGAATTCTGGACTCGCCGCGTGTTACAGGAGTGCCACTCTGAGGCCGCCATCAAGCATGCTGTGGTCGCCCTAGGCGCTCTATACCAAACTCTGGAGCAAACTCCAGATCGGGGGACACCAAGCACTCCCAATCCAAACCCTCAAATGCAAGCCATTATGGGACACTGGCAGATTGCGGTGAAGAGATATTCGGATGCTTGCAACGCTCTTGTCGGCCTGAATGCTCAGGATCAGAAATCGCATAGAACCCTGATTATGGCTAATGTTTTGTTGGCTTGTTTTGACTCATTTATTGGAGATCACAGGCAAGCAATAAATCAGATCCAGACCGGAATTTCACTTCTGGAAAGATTCCGTACACAACAACAAGATCGACTCCTTATGGATTCTCCAGCACCACCAGAAAGTTCCCTCGAAGACGAACTTGTTACTATGTTCACCCGCTTAGCTATTCAGGCCAAGTCGTATGATATGGCATTTCACTTTCCGCAGCCATACGTAATACGACTCAACCCACCGCAATCAGCTTCCAGCCCATCTGGTGCGCCGTCTCCTTCTACCCCGAGTTCGAGTGGAGTAGCGTCCCCTCCTGCGGATGAGCCACTGGCTATACCGGAAAACTTTACCACTCTGATGGAAGCACGAGCAGCTTGTGATAAGCTTAACGAAAGAATAATGCGGTACATCGAGGGATTATTTGCCGTCAAGGCTGACTCCAAGGGAACACTGCCTCGGTCGTGGAGGGAATATGGGCTAGAGTTCAAACATCAAATTGAGACATGGTGTGATGCGTTTGAACAACTATTTCACTCGCGGCATTCGCGATCTCCTCAGGAGAAGGCTGCTATTGCTGCTCTGAAAATGCTCCAAACTAACAGTCGGGTGCTGTACTTGATGATGTTTAGCGACAAGGAATCGGACTTTGATGCCTTTTTACCTCAGTTTCAGGCCATTGTCGACCTTGCCGTTGAAATTGTAGGCGACGAAGAGAAAAGGGCGGCTAAAAGAAGATGCCCCAATCCTGATGAGTGCACTCACTCACATTTTTGCAATCATACAGAAACTGCAGGCATGTTTGCCGGCCCGGGATACACAGCACCTCACATTAAGCCTCGGTTTGCCGCTGACCTTGGCATTGTCGCTCCTTTGTTTGTTGTCGGAAGCAAATGTCGCGACCCTGTTACCAGACGCCAAGCGATCCAGCTCCTTCGAAGTAGCGCCCGCCGTGAGGGCATGTGGGATAGCACAATGGTTGCTAATATCTGCACGTGGGTCATGAATCTGGAGGAGTCGGAGACTCTGGCAATGGAACCCGAATCGGTGATGGATAATCAAAAGAGAATACCACGCATAATTCCAGAGGAAAAGCGAGTCATGATTCGCGCCGTCGACTTCGACCTCCGCACCCGAACAGCCCATTTACAGGTTGGGACGCGAGGATTACAACCAGGCGTGCCTGACCCTAAATATCGCGAGACGCATCTCTCCTGGTAACCAATTCTGGAGCAACAGCCATTTATTTGTGGATGCTCTCCTATGGCATTGCTATTTGATATTTATGATGGCGTTACAAACGACAGGTTATGACAGCGCGGGGGTATATGTGTATATAAGGTGGTGCAATACAATAACGGCGTTTTGAATGAGCGATAAAGTGTTGCCTTAACTTTGGATATGGATCTATTTGTAAATTGATGTAAATATCTGGCTCAAAATATATAATGCTATCAAGTGTGAGTAAAGTAGTCGAAAATACTAGGCAATGTCCGTTTTGGCAGGACACGGTGCTCGGAGCACATAAAGAGTCTTCCTGCGCGCACAAATACATTTTGCTAGGAGCACATAAAACCCAAATCCAAGATATTTACAGATAAAAAAAGAAAAAGAAAATTTTAGTTGAAAAATTTATATATTTAAAAAAAAATTATTATAAAGTACATATATCGCTCTAATATTTCCTTGGGATTTTCCTAGAAGGGCACCAGCTAAATTGCTTTATGTGCCCGTCTAGCAAAATGTATATGTGCATACAGGAGACTGAACAAAAAGCACAAGGCACGTTCACTGATGTTCGTAAACGAACTTGATGACTCCCAAATGAAGACACAAAATAGCCTAGTCGCAGTGACAAGTAAACTTTGACAACACAATGGTTTTTTTTTAGAGAATTTAAACCATAATGCCGGGTAATTAGTGCGATTTCTATGTCAATCTACTGCTGGACTCCAGTTTCGCAAGCAAATTACATCTCCATCAGGGAAAAGAAATTATGTATTCTACCTAACCTCTGCCAAGTTTTCAACGTGAGCAGATAAGAAGATGCCAACCAGATACGTCCCATGGCCTCTCGACTTACACCACGATAAAAACTCTCCCATACTCCGGCCCCCGAAAAAAAAACCTTTCCACTGCCCGAAACTGAAGTTGGCAATTTTCGAGACATCGCTCCTTCCTTGTCTCCAGGTATTCCAACTAAGAGGATTGAGAAACAGAAACAAGTAGAAATTAAGGCGAGAAAATAACATGAAGCCATTCATCATCCATCATCCCGTGCAATTTCATTAAGCAGTCTACTACTCTATGTTTCTCCCCCCAGGGACAACTGGTATGGTATCGAAGAAAAGAGCAAGGAGGTGTTTGGGGTCGTGGTGTTTGTCCTTTAGAGTATGAACGAAGGGAGGAGAAGTCAAGTGCTTGAAGCTCCGGGCGAGCGAAGCGGTGCGGTGCGGTGCGGTGCGGTGAATATATGGAGGCATAGTTTGCAAGAGTCATTTTCGATGACCCATACAACATTGGCCGAGGAAAAAAAAGAAATGTGGGAAGAGGCTGTGTTGATTCGTCTTTGCCATGACGGGGTATTTACTGTACTTGGCTGACAATTTCGCTGGCTTTAGACAGAGACTCGACCATCTGCTGGCATTCCTTTCGCCTTCTGATGGTATAGTCGCTCTCCTTCAGCAACTCATCAATGCTGTCAGTTCGGTACATATTTTCCAGGAGCTCTCGCTGCATTTCATCCTTGGTGAATCTATGTATTTGGTTAGTTAGATATTAAGCCGTGGGACAGATGAAACGTACTGGACGAGGGTGAGCATGATGGCCTTGGGGACCATATCGATCATGGTTCGTCTGACAATGTTGTAGTAAGAGGAGATCAGAAGCTCTAAAACAGGGTTAATATCATATCGAAATCAAAATTATCACTGATTATGCATACTAATAACTTCGACCTCAATGTTCTCACGTTCCGACAGAGTACCTGAGGCCTTGAGAGTAGGAGGAGGGGCCTCCATGGCGGCGGCCTTCTTCTTGTTCTTCGCAGCAAAGAAGCTTCCAAAGAAGCCCGAGTTGGAAGTGCCCTCTGTCTCGGGAACGGTGGGGCTGGCAGCGCGGGGTGTAGAAGCAAGGGGCTTGCCAGTCTTGGGGTCGACCTGCACAGGCTTGCTGGGGTTGTAACGCTCATTCACGATGGCCATGGCCTAGTGATTAGGTTAGCAAGAATGAAGGAAATCTGCGGGGTGTCGACTTACTCGATGACCATTGAGGAAATCGGGGTGACCAGTGTTAATGTAGCATGCCTCCATAGACACAAGGTCCCGCACAAGCTTGTTGGTAGGCTCCATGGCTTTTTTGAAGAAGCCAATAACAACAGCGTGCATCTTCTCCTTGAGCTGGGGATAGCGGCGGTACAGTTGCTTACCGAGGAGCTGAGATAGAATGCGAACCAGTTCGTCGTAAACGAGTGAGACACACTTTAAGCTTGGCTCCTCCATACGCTTAATCTGCTGCTTGACAATCAACTCAAAAGCAGTAGTGCCGACAAAGAGGGCAGGCGAAGAACCGGAGGAATTGTATAGAATTGTACGAATATCGACATCCTTCACAACATCAAAAGGATCGATGGCTTTGACACCGTTCGAGTAGAGTTCATGGAAGACAAAGCTGATACGGGCACCACCGGACAGCTCAGTGCTGGAAAGCTCAGTATTGTTGCCATCCAAAACGGTTCGCCACTCATTGGTAAATTCAGTGATGATGTTGAGAACAATGTTGGCGCTATTTCCAAGCATAGAAGGACCAAGGCCCTCGAGTTCGGAGGTGTACTTCTGAAGGGAGCTGGAAATGCGAGCCTTAATATCAGGGAGCGTTTGTTTGATGTGCATCATGAGAATCAAGTTGAGTTTGCGAGCCAAATAGGGGGTTCCGCAGTAACTGCTCTTGTTGCGGTAGGCCTTGTGGTTTTCGAAGAAGTTCTTCTCCGCCTCGAGGGCGGCATTGATGGCCTTCTTGTTGTCAATATCTCGCTGACCTCGGTTGACCACAGGAACGTAGCCTAATCGAAGAGGAATGACACGGTTGGAGAGAATATCAATGACGTCTGTGCCTTCGTCCATCAGATCAACCTTGGTGAGGACACCGATCGTTCGTTGACCTTCGGGGTCGACCTCACGCGCAAGTTTCAGACCGTCCGAGTTGGCCAGATCCTGATTAGCGGCAGTGACAGCGAGGACAATAGCATTCGACTTTCCAATGTACTTCAGGACCATCTCTCGAATCTGACGCTCGATATCTCTGGGTTGGTCTCCTACAGGGACCTTGGTCAAACCAGGCAAATCGACCAAGGTCAAGGTGAGGACGTTGGGAGAGTAGATGCGCAGGTTGATTGGAGCTGGAGAAATGCCGCCATTTCGGCCAACTTTCGCTTCAGTTTCTCTTGAGATTTCGTCTCGAATCTTATTGAAGTCGAAAAACTTCTGGCCCGGAAGGTGGAGGAACTCTCCCCACTCGTCGGCGTTGGCGGCCTTATCGGAGCCAGCATCGAACTCTTCTGGCTTGACGCCATTGGATTGCGCAGTGCGGTTGATGAGTTGGAGTACAAGGGGTCGTCGGGTCACGATGCCGGAGCCTCGGGGCAAACTATGAAGGACAAGTCAGCTGTGGTCACTCCAAAAAGCCTATGGTGGGGTCAGGTTCCGGCAGGAGATGAAGGGACTCACAAGTCTCGACCGACGATGTTCTCAAGAACTGAACTTTTTCCGCTTGACTGACTACCGACAACGGCAATCTGGGGTAGGTCAATAGGGTTGTTGACTCCAACGGTCGCGAAGACATCTTGCAGCTTGTTGACGAGTCTAAGAGAAGATTAGATTGGAGACAGCTGTCTTGCGCGAGGGGTGCGTACTGGATGAGGGCAGGATCCGAAATGCCGCCCGGCGTCGAAAGGGTACCGCTCATGGTCGGGATTGTATAGTGACGTCCACTGGAGCTTCAGATATAACCAGGATTGGCAAGATCGAGTGTTTAGACGGTGAGATGGAAGGGGGCTCGTTGAGCTGGTGGGAGGGGCGGTCGGCCGGGGATAACTCCTGAAGTGCTGCGCAAGTTCAAAATCGAGGCGGGAGAGACGCAAAACCGAAAGTGATTTGGTGGCCCTGAATGATGCTTCAGGCTGGAATCGATGGGAATGAGTTAAGATGGTGGCGGAGCTCGTGAAATATGAAAAAAGATCGCCAAGTTGCCAAAGTAAGGAGGACCTGCAAGACGACACCGAGTTCACGAGCCTAAGAAATGACACTAAACTTGCGCCGCTCTCCTGGGTGTCACATTCCAAGCCACAATGTGGCGGGCCACCCCTGGCAGCCCAGGTTTCTGGGAGGCCTGTCATCGGTACCTAAGGCTTTTGATAGCGAAAATCGAGGCACGTGATTCCCACTCAGTTGGGTATTCATTTTCCTGGGTTTTGCATGTGGCTGGACACTCACTGCATTAATTTGGCAGCCTAGCTGATAACGTCACCAGATGATGTGGTGCCCGAGACTTTATGTTGATGCCTTGTAAATAGCCCCTTTGTGCCCCAAGTCACTGACCCTGCTGGGTAAGTGGCGGAAAGAGAAAAAAAAATGCGTCGCTGCGCATAACACATCCCGCGAGAGACTAAATAATTCCTAATAGAGTGAGTAAATTGATATCAAGTAAAACTGCCAAAATCGACCCAACACAATCGTTATTCAGTTTTCTCGTGACCTAATAAAATCTCACCAGCATTAAAAATCACGTTTTTATTTCTATTTGCCATGCCGTATCTTAATACACACCAAAGGCGGAGGTCTCGGTGATCGGGGAAAATCGGATATGGTTGCGTTTGATATTTGGACCGTTGACGCTATTCGAATATGATCACAGCCTGATTATTATTACTCATTTGTGATTTCTGTTTTTATTTAATTACAATCAGGCTCAATTTGGAAGAAGGGCCGATATATGTGTCGTGATATTTTTCTTTCTTTCTTTTTTTTTTTTTTTTAAACTACAGTTTCATCTAGTACACTGTCAACAGGAATAGCGAGTCCGGATTTTCATAAGTACTGGGAACCCTGGTGGTTTGGGTTTGTCATCTCAGCTACCCGGGTCTCACCCAATGTCATGGTTCGTATAGTTACCTATTCTAGAACCACCTGCAAGTATGAATAACAAACAATCTTTGGATAAAATACCCAGCGGAGCATGGATGTTATTTGCATTTGGCCTGGTTCGGTGGTTGTGTTTGAGGGGACATGCTTATCAGCTGGCAGGTGGATGGTGGGTCATTTAGTCACACGGGTCTCTTAGCACGACACCCAACTGCAGGTATGTAGATGCCGCATGACCATGTCAACTATGTTCTCTTGTCCTCAGATCAAGAATATAATTAATTACTGATATAATATGCATAAACAAGAATATTTAATGTGGAAAAATGATATATAGAGGAGAGGAACATGGGTATTGTATTATGGTTCCCCCCTCAAAAGGCATCTCGCAAAGCCTATCCCTGGCGTTGCAGTTATTCCCACTTGATCCATGTGATTACGGAATCGGATGAGATGTCATCAGCTCCTTTACTATCGAGCTTTGCCCCAAGTTCGGGAGTTATTAGTGGTATGGTGTAATGGGCTGAGTGCCGTCTATGTGAGTGTCATTAACCTGGAGATTGGCCGCTTTAGATATGAATGAATTAGGATTTTTTTTTTTTTTGGGAAATCGCATGAGACTGAATTTATAATATCATATTATTGCGTTCCCACGCCCAAGTCGAAATCACGGTGAGTCCCCAGGCCAAGCATCAATATGAGGCCTTCTGAAGTTTCCAGGGAGCCAGATCATCGAGAAAGGCCGCGGCTGAGGGGTACCCATATGCCCCACCAGGCCAGCACATCCAATTACTCGCACCCATGCTCCTCAACCAGTGGAACATGGGGCTTGATATCCACTGAAGTACTGAACTGCCCCAAGCCTAGGTTCTCCAGATGCTGCCTACATTGTCCCACTACAAAGGACCAGTCGCCTAAGCACAGCGACGCACAGCGCCAATCTTCCCTGAGTTCACCACCACTAAAAAGCAGATCCCAGGACAGCGCATTGCAGCACGGACATAACTCGTGCCGACGTACCACCTCCAACCTTAGACAACCGCATCTCTTCCCTCAGCTCCCATCATCACCATCAACCCCATCGACTCACGTTCAACCGTGAACAGCTCCTACACTGACTGCAGAAATTCGTCCATCACGAATATATAGCCCGTCGCCTTCGTGATCTTCGATACGTGCTTTCATCACCCACTCCACCCTCCACCTTCCGCTCCCAACAGTTCACGTACACCAGACGTCAGGAGCACTCTCTTGAATACATCTACTCCTCGATACCGTTTGTGCCGGATGCCTCACTCTCCTGACCACCGGTCAGCTCCACGTTAATCCTCTAGTCCGATACCACCGCGGTAACCAGCCGCGGAGAGGCCGAACTGGACTCCTCCGGTTCCCGCTCCCTCTCCGGACGCCCCGTACATACTCCCGACGAACCAGCCACGCTGCAAACCCCCACGACTTCATATAGCGCTGAAGATTCTCCAGTCGCTCTTGATCCCACCTTTGTCGCTCCCTACGTCCCTCCAGCATACCAACAAACGTCTCAAGCTCGAGTCTCGACCGGCATTGCGAATATAGGTTCTTCGACTGCCCGTTCCGCCCGACCCTCGAGTCAAGCGCCGTCTCAGGTCCTCGGACGACGCCAGCGCTCTCCTAGTTCTGAGCTGCGAGCAGGGCTTGCTCCTGCGCGTGAAAATAGCGAGAGAGGCCCTGACGCCGTCGATATTTCCCGTGAACCCCCTCCTAAACGACGACGAGGTGACATAATGATGGGCGAGAGCGAGTTGCCTGACCCGCACAACGGGGCACCTCTGGGATACTCCAACGGATCGTCTCAGCCTCAACGGTCAGCTACGGCAGGCGTCACAAATGGACACAAGGCTGGCGCCGCCGTCAACGGCAAGAGCAACGCCCAGCGCCTCTCGACGTACTTTGGTCATGATCGACAAGAAGTAACCCGATTGCTTATTCAAGCCCTGTCAGACATGGGGTATAAGGCCGCAGCAGAGAATGTGAGCCAGGAGAGCGGTTTCGATCTGGAGAGCCCTACTGTTGCCGGCTTTAGGTCGGCCGTGTTGAGTGGTTCTTGGTCCATGGCTGAACAGTTGCTGTCTGGTGCGTCGTACGAGGCAGATGGACAAGGGAATGGGCTGGTCTTGGCACCAGGTTCAGATCGAAATGGAATGAGGTTCTGGCTCAGACAACAAAAGTTTTTGGAGCTGCTTGAGCAACGGGATACGACACATGCCCTCATGGTGCTTCGATCGGAACTCACCCCACTCTCTCATGACACTACAAAGCTTCACTTCCTCTCCAGCCTGCTAATGTGTCGGTCTACTGAGGATCTTATGGCCAAGGCAGAGTGGGATGGTGCCAATGGAGAGTCCCGAAAACGACTATTGTCGGACTTATCCAGTAAGTTAACACACAACGATTGCGCGGAAGTTTTACTAATATGATATAGAATGTATATCACCTTCAGTCATGCTGCCCGAAAACCGCCTTGCTGTTCTTCTCGAGCAGGTTAAGCAGAGTCAAATTGACACATGTCTCTACCACACAGAAGCTCTGTCACCGTCATTGTATTCTGACCATTTTTGCGATCGAAGACACTTTCCCACTGAAGTGGCTATTGAGCTTTCTGATCTAGGTGATGAGGTCTGGCAGGTCCAGTTCTCTCACGATGGGAGCAAGCTTGCGGCATGTGGCAGCAAAGAACAGGTCATTTTGTGGGATACCAGAACATTCTCACCCCTGCGCATATTAAGTGACCATGCGGGTGGTGTTGGGAATATCGCATTCAGCCCCGATGACTCGATGATCGTATGTTGCTCGCAGGACAAATATGCAAGACTGTGGGATGCTCATGTAAGTTACTTCCCCCGAAAGAACTAATTGTGTGGCGATGCTAATCAATGCCATAGACCGGATCGCTTCTTAAGAAGCTGAAGCGTTTTGATGAGCCTGTTAGTAGCTGTGTCTGGGCCCAGGATAGTCGATCTTTCACTGTGGGAACCCTCGATCGCACCCATAGTCTCTGCACTTTTAATGTACACGACGAAGAGGTTTATGAGTGGGGGAAGAGGCATCGTGTCCAGGATCTCTGCGGCTCACCTGATGGCCGTTGGCTTGTTGCCGTTGACGACGTCCATACTATTCACGTCTATAATGCCATCACCAGGGAGCTCGAGTTTGATATGGAACTCAAGGCCCGCCCGACCTCAGTCAGCATCAGCCAAGACTCCCATCACCTACTTGTCAACAAACGTGATGGCGAGGCTCAGTTGATTGATCTCGTCACCCGTAACTCTGTTCAAAAGTTCTTTGGTCACACCGGCGGTGACTTTCTCATTCGAAGCTCTTTTGGGGGGCCCAGCGAGAGCTTTGTGCTTAGCGGCAGCGAGGATGGGAACATCCTCATCTGGCATAAGAATACGGGTGCTGCCGTCGAACGCCTACCTGGCCACCACCCTCGCTGCAACGCAGTGTCGTGGAATCCCACCGACCCGTTTATGCTCGCTTCCTGTGGCGACGATGGGCGTGTCAAGATGTGAGTTTTATTTCCCTCGCCCACCATCGTGCTTTATTGTCATCAATTGTTCGGATTGGCTAACGTTTTGCCTCGCCATGCAGCTGGTCAAACAAAACACGAAGCTTTGAGATCCGGTCCCGCCACCACAGAGGCTCGTCATCCAATGGATGGAGAATCCCAGAGGGCGAAGTCTAGAGTGTACCCCCTTAAGCGACCTTGTATTTTTTTTTCTTTTTTTGGAAACTCATCATCACGCAGAAATACGCCAACACCAACCACCACGAATCGGGGGCGTCGTCATGTTGGCAGCTAGTTTATGACCAGGTTCCTTGAGGTGAACAAGGAGACGAGAGTGGATATTTGGCTTTTTTTATGCGTTGTTTGAGAAACTAGAGATGGGGAGATGATACTACGACTGGGACGATCACAGCACTTTTGAGACCGGGAGCTGCTTGTATTGTCCTTTGGCCTGCAACTCATGATAGCGTACGCTGATAATATCCCCCTATCCCATTTTTATACAGAGGAAGGAATGTCAAGGTAACAACGCTTTTTCGTCATTTTTGCCTTTTGTCATTTCTGGCGTTGGAGTAAACGGTGGGAGACAGGGTTCATAAGCTGAGAAGGATGGGCTACTTTGTGACTGGTTTTTTTCCTCCTTTTTTTATCACTTCATGCTTGTTTCCCAGCTGTAGACTGGCTATCATGCAGACAATTCCACTTTAACAGATGCACCTTATATACCCTGACCTTGCCGATATGGCCAAAGGCTAAGAAATCAAAGTTTGTGTTACCTTGCGAGGTTGGGTTTGTGATAGAAATGCAGGCGAAGCTGGGATGTCCATGGCGGCAACATATGGGACGAAATAAAAATGCACAACATGCGGGACCAACCGCTCGGCGGCCAAACACAAGCCCCCTTTAGTTCCGATCTGCAAGCAGAATCGAGTGGTGTTCGCAATGAGCGGCTGTGGATTGCGTTTGCAGTTGGAGCACTAGGGATCAAAACAAGGATAGACCTGGGGCAAAGATGCCGAGGGGCAACGCGTTGCGGAGAGAACTACATCCGCCGAGCCTGTCCCAGCCAACGACGTCGACCGTGCCTTAGCGTTGCCAACCTCCTGCGCAAGGCGCGCGTTAGGAGGGCCGACTCGTCACAAAGCGAGTCCATCGCCGAGACTGAAAGGCTGGGCATTGCAAAAAGGGACAAGATGGAGAGCGGCCATGTGGTGCGAGTGGTGTGAGTGGTGTGAGTGGTGGAATGAGGGGTTACCCACGGTCACCTAGTTGAGAGACACGGTAAATGACAGCAGTAGGCGGCGACGGCAGCGGTGGTGGTTGTTGTGATAGTCGGCCCACAGGAGAAGCCGTCGCCGGATCAGCTTCTGGCAGCTGTCATTGCGTTGACGTTTGTGCTGGCGGCGCGGGCTTGGGGGCGTTAGAGGCGCACCGCGTTACGTAGCGGCGCTTCGTGCTCCTGGCCGAGGTTCTAGACCGGCATCACCAAGTGCCGGCCTGGTGCCAGAGCAGAAGGTGATTGAGATAGAGTTGGCACGGGCATACTTCGGCGGGCCAGTGAGGGCAGGTGGATGATTAATTATCCCTTTGTCAAAAAGGCGGTTCGTGAGCATGCGTGATATCGAGTTTTGCCCACTCCCCCCTCCCTTGACGAATCGACGGTGTCTCGGTGCGTGTTGGCCAGTATCACGGGAGAGAACGGGTGCCGTTCGAGCGTTCCGTTCTAAGCGAAAGTCTGTTTGTCGGTACCTGCATGATCGAGTGCGATGGCCAACGGGGGTGTCTGCTGGGGCAAGGGATATAAATCTCTGCCTCGGGTCGTCGTGTATCAGAAAACAACCCTGGACGCACAAAGCCCTCGACGACGACGTGGCCCGGCCGCTTGGAGAGGCGGTCAGATGCAGACAGGTGTCAAGGCAACAAGCGATGGGCACCAGGCTGGGGGGGCATCGGAGAATTCGACGATTCTGGGAGTCCGGTACAAGGACGTGCACCGAGGGCACATGGCAGGGCTTGCTCGGTTCGAGATGACAATCGGCAATGGAACGGACCGTGGTGGCGATGACAGCCAGGGCTGCTGGGATTCGTGGATCGAGCCAAGACATGGCCACCTGTTTCCGATAATGCCCCCCTTATGGACAAGGAGGAGGAAAGCTTGGCTCTGACGACGGCTCAATCAAGCCCCGACGGCCTTGTTCATCTATTTCGTAAATCAAATTCTGGACCTAGGAAGAATCAGACACCCGCTAACCAAGGTAACTTACGCAAATGCGTATTGTGTGGGAGCCATTCCGTGTGGCGGATCGCAATCGCTCTGCATAGGCTGATGCGGGGCGTGGCTCGAGGCCAGCTTTGGATGGAGACGGCGACAATTAAGTGGCCTCATAACGGTGGCGATCGACGGTGGGCAGCGGGTTATGAAGAGACGGTGCCATGCAAAGCAATAATTATGTGGGCGGAAATGGGGCGCCTCATTCATGTCTCATCCAAAAGGGCCCCGATCCCCTATAACGTCAAAGCCAACAGTGCACATCTTACGACGAACACGGCAAAGAGCTCCAAGTGACGAGCCTGAAATGGTTTAGGGGTTTCCGGCCCGTGTCGAGTTTAGGATCCGGGTGTTGATTTGCGTTGTTTGGAGTTTTGCGTGTAATGTGTTTGCTTTTTGTTCCCCACTCGCGAGCTTCCTCACCAAAGCCCATGTGATGAAACAGGTGCTGAAATCACATTCCGCTCGTAGCCAAGGCCCTGATCGACAAGTTGCATGCAATGAGCACATGGCCTTCCAGGAGCCTCATGAGTTAAAATCCAACATGTCGATTGAGCCCATCTACCAATTACGTCCCCCGACTACCCTCGTTAATCCCACTATGCTATCATTGAGATTAATCATTGAGATGACGATGTCATCATATCATATCACCCTTGATTAGTAAGTAAAGTGAAATCGATTAGCGAGAGTCAATAAGCTGCATCTCCCTGAACCCTCTTGAACATGACTTTTGTTCATATTCTGTGCATGTACGGATACAATGCATCCCTTGAAAGACTGTGCCTCTGTGACTTTCCTCACCTTTGACACCACAGAGCTCAACAGCCCCAATTTGATGGCAAAAATAAATCAATAAAATAACAGCAATATGAAATTTTAGATCTATATTATTTTATTCAGTCATTTACTTACAGCCGGTCAGAGGATAGTAGGGGAAAGTAGATGGGCGACGATCTTTCAAGGATTGTACTGTCTGCAGTAACCATAGTTGTCGCTTTCAGCTCAGAAATGGTGCTCGTTGGCGATCGGCGGTTATGGACGTCGCGGCGGGGGCACGCCAGCCAAGTTAGGCGATCGTCGCACGGGTAGCGGTTTCTTTAAGGGTTGCAAGTATGTAAAGATGAGTTCTGCTAGTTTTGGCCCGCTGCATGAAAGTGAAAACCCGGTTGCTTTTTTTCGAACCCGTAGAATGAAAAAGATCATCGTTCCATTGCCCCAGACCCGGATTTATACGAGGCCGAAGGCGAAGCTCGCGTCCAAGTACACATACAGTAAGGCGGATTTTTATTAAAATTAACCATCCTTCAGTTTGTTCGATTTGACTTTGCTTGGCCAGCTGTTTAGTGCATTGGTTGATTATGCCGCCATCTTGCTGTTATACTTTCGCATTCTCGCGGATAACAAGACCTCTGAGTGGACCAGCATCCCGTCGTTGCCCCGTGACTTGGTATGTGTAGGGGTGGTCAGGTGAACCAGCTCGTTCAGGGTAGAGGTTGTGAGCTGATGGGAGACCCAGGGTATCCTAGAAAGAACTCTGAAGGAGAATTGGAAGACAGTGTTGAAGAAGTCTCCCCAGGGTCGGGCAAGTGGCGCGCCACGAATGTGGATGTCCTGGCCACATGGGCTTTAGCGTCTGCAAAGACCTGTGGAGGATACCCCATGGACTTGCATACAGCCAATGTGGGATGAGTGCTCCTGGCTCCGGGAATTCGGGCCAGACAGGATGAGGGCGGCCAAGGGAAGAGGGGCCTTGGGACGATTGGCTTCAGGAACAAATGACAAAGGCTGTTGCGGACGGCGCCGCCACCTCGTCTGGGATTAGACGGGATGGCGAGGCGCGTCAAGACAGGGAGGAGACCAGAAACAGGATGGCGAGGCAGATGATTACTTTTTCGTCTCATGTGCTATGTCTTGGACTTGCCAGAGGTCAGGTTTGGGGTCGGGTTTCTTGGAGCCCAGTCGCATGTAAGCACTTGAATGGATTTGATCCCGAGGCCGAAAAAGTAACCCAATACAAGTAGGTGTGGTTGGACGGGCCTTTGGGTTGTATAGACACGGGTATGGTGGTTTGGTGCTTGTCCGATTTTTATTTCCGTGATTTCAGATGGGGTGTGAGAGAACATGGATGGCTCTGTCTTCTCTATTTCGGCCCCCCTTTGTTCTACTTTAGCTGCATACGCCGGGCTCGACTTCTGATGAGCTTGATCAGTTTCTTTCTGGCTTCTCCATAGGTGCTGCAACCGGCTGCGGTTCAGGGACTTGAGGGATGAGCAAGGGCCTTCGCCGAGTTTGAGATATCCGTGCTCCAACGTCAGAGCCGTCAATCCACGACCCACTCGACGAGCTGCCAAGGGGGATAGACGACGACTGCCCCAGGGGTAGGAGGTCTGGGTGTTGTTTGACCACTCAGACCCCCTGGTGAATCAGGCTTGTCGGAGTTGTTAAGCCCATTCCCAAACCGAAGGTGTGCCGCGCACTGGTACTCGGCCGGTCACTGAGTGTGAGTTGGGACGAATACCCACCAGCAGACCAACGCAGAAGCAGGAGCAAAAACCGATTAAAGGCCCTCGGTTAGCACCAGCCACCGCCACAAACAAGACAAGACTGCACCAAGAGCACAAGCGAAAAGGGTCCCGAATATGGGGATGGCGAGGAGGTGACAGCTGGTGGAGCAAGGGAGAAAGCCTCGAACATGACTTAACCGAGCAGAGTACTTGAGACACTGGCAACGAACACGAGGGTGAGCCAGTCGGTAGAGAGCCTTGTCTGTGTGGCACAATTGCCCGAACCCTGCTGAGAAAGAGCCGTGTTTGTTTCCCCTGTGGTGCGAATGGAGCGATTGAGAGGCGCAAGGTTAGGAACAGGCACAAGTAAGCTGCCACAGCGACGCTGGTCCCTGAGTCGTGTTTCCCTGCTTGCAGATGGCCCCTGGCCACCCATTTACCAAGAGAGTACTCATGGATTCAGGTACCTCGATGTCTCGCTCCCGCGACCCCTGCACTTTTCTTTTTGTCCGTCTGGGATCGACAACCCCCCAAGTGCCATGCCATGTAACCCTGCACGGGCAGCCGTGGCGAGCGTGCTATGTACTAGTCAGAGTGGCCTGCTGCAAGCTGCAAGCTGTGGCATGGGACGTGTTGTATCTAGGCAACGGCAACCAAGGAGAATGGGCAAACTAGTGATGGATCATGCGCCGACCGAGCCCATGGGGCAAATACTGGAGATGCTGCTGGAGCGCCGCCGCACAACACACGCGCATACATAGAGAGAGTGCAGCTGCACACCCTGCATGCTGCATTCTGCATGTTTACCAATATGTGCAATCCAAGTACAGACGATCCCGTGGGCGAAAGCTGATAGGCAAGATTGCGTGCCGCCCATCCATCCGCCCATTCCTTATGTGGTTTCGTTCTGTGTGAGGGGTTGAATGGCATCTCGGTTACTGATCTTGCCCAGGTTGTCATGACATGTACATCCCTTCTGGAACACTGCACAGACTGCACCCTATTGCACATGCAACTAACAGAGGGGAGGGGGTCAATGAGGAGGAGGAGGAGGTGTGTTGAAGAAAAAAAAACCAACAAAAAAAAACAAAAAAAAACAAAACAAGGGGTTGCACATGATCCCCAGACTGCAATAATAACAAGGAACGTTAAAAATACTCAGCACTATTAAATCAATTCAGGTAATGAGGAGTTATCTTGCCGGATGAGATAGCTGCACGCCTTGCTCAATCCGATCTAGTTCCATGTGGCCATCATCTCGTCTCCCCTGCGCTTCTTGTTGGAGGTCTAATTTCGCCTCCCCATAGAAGGCTCTACCCCTGGCATGCACATACCAGCGGGACAGGACAGAGGAGGGAAGGGGCACGGAAAAAGGCAAAGTTGACCACCGGCACAGTACTTCGGTGGCCCGTTGGCACCAAGTACCTGCCTTAGCGCAGGCTTCCAGCACCTCCTTTGACCTTTGGCCACAGCAGTGCCCGAATCCTGCATGTAGCCAAGCCCAGCCTAGGCACACGCACAGAGCCCACCACACCCTCCATCCACCGCGCGCCATCAGCCTCAGCGCCCCTCTCCCACTCTTCAACTGGCACCGAATAAAGTAACTGCACTTGCCCTTCTGCGTCCCTCGCTCCTTTCGCACGCCCCTCCCAGCGCCCCCATGCCCAGTGCCCCTCCAAGCCTCCGAAAATACAGCGGGCCCCCCCTCCAAACCTCGTGCCAGCCCTGACCTGGCCCACTCCGCTGTAATAGCCTGTGGGCCATCCCCCCAAATCCCCTCGGCTTCCCGCATCATCCGCATCCGCGACCACGTCCGCATCCGTTCCATCTTCACTCCTAGTTGAACAATCATATTCACCACCATTCCCTCCTGTTTTCGCTTTCTGAGACATCTTCGACTGGACCGGGTCCACCGACACCTCCCGACTGGCACTGGTGTCGCCTATGGTCCAGCATTCCCGCCCTCTGTCTTGCAACCTTCAATCTCACCCGTGCCCGCACTTGCATATGCGTATACATCCCACGACTCGTCGCCGCCTTCTTCGTCAGCCGCACCCTCAACACTGAACTGAATCCGCCTTTTCGTACCCAGTTTCTGTTGTGCTTCCAATCTTCAATTCCCGTCTAGGGCCTTTTCCCCTCCATCTTCTGCCCCGGTACACTCTCGCATGCTCATACCGGGGATCTTACATGATGCGACCCTGATCACCACTAGATTGCGTCTCTTTTCTTTTCCGCTCTCCCTTCTTCCCCCTTCCGCCCTCGCCAGCATAGCCTGCTTATTCCACCGACAATGGAGAACTTCGAAGGGATGCTTATGGTCCCTCCTGACCGAGGTCAGATTCTCGGCAGAGCTGTCTGGAAGGTATACAAACTCCATGTTCTATTTATACGTTGGCTTCGTTATCGAAAATAGCTGGGATATTAACGTAACATCTCGATAGTTGCGATATGTAGTCGTTGGAAGACGCAATCCACCAACATCTCAGCAGGGCTACTCGAACCCTAGCTACTCCCAATTGGTCACGAGCAGTCGAAATAACAGCATCACGCCCAAAGGACTTGCAAAGGCGCCCATCGACGAGCCTTGTCTGACTATCTACAAGCACAAAGTATGGCTAAACATGGCACACCCCTTGTCGTTTTATTGCTTCTGTCCACATTGGCTAACAGCATCGGCTCTAGGATGATAGTGAACCTTGTCAACAGTGGACTATCAACTCCATTTCAGATTGTCAGGTTCAAATGGTCGCCCACCGCAAACAAGGCCCTGTTTTGCCAACCCTTGTGGTCACCATCTCTGACAAGGAACGGAAAAGACGATCCAGTCGCGCTGCCGGTCTCATTTCCAGCAAAGATGCCAGCAGCACCACGCTATGGTTTCGCACGCCCCAGGATGACCACCACCCTAGTCTACATGATTGGGCTCGCTCGATTATGGCGAGGAAATCACCAATGAGTCCCGAGAGCCCGGTTGCCCTCCAATTTAGTAACCCGTTTTCACCGCGGTCTGGTGATTCTTCTGACTATTTTTCGCGACCAACCAGTGACAACCAATCCAGCCGGTCTGATGGCCGCGGTCTGCAACATAAAAATTCTATAACTACGCAGTCCACCACCGGTACACGGGAAAGACCTCATACCTTTAGTTCTGAATCGCTCAGTTTGCGATCAAAGCGAAGTGACGTTTCCTCACCTTCGAGTTTCAACCATCCTATCCAGACGTTGACTTACCCAGTGCCTGGTCAGCATTATACTACCGTTCTTCCTACTGACCTTCCATCGCCAGTCAGTACCACAGGAGAGTATCAAGGGGAGTTTATTGAGGGATGGACGTCTGCCCAGGGACGATCTTCTACCATGAGCTCACCTATTCGCGGACGAGACAGTGTGAGCTCACAAACCCCTCAGCCGTCGATTGCCGCCACCGATTCAAGTTCCCCTCCAGGTCCCCGTGAAACTATACTGGACAGAGCCTTCCAAATGGGATGTATCCCTGGATCCGGGCCGGATATTGCCGGAGATGCGCATTTGGGTTCCCTAGCACGATTTGAGGCTTTGATGCGAGATGCGGATGCAAAGCGGAAAGAAAGGGAAGCCGCTGAACGAGCAGAACAGACAGCAATGCGTAGTGCGTTCGAGGCATCTGACAGCTCAGATGAGCAAGACGAGGATTCGGATGATTCAGACGAGGATGCATATGGACATGCTCCAGAACGACGGGGCCCCGCGTTGATCCCGCCAACGACACAACGTGCCTTGCAATTCATTGCTGGCCGGCATGAGCCTGGTCACTCCCAAAAGCCCATCTCCAGGATGTCAGTTGCCAACATTCAAACGGAATCAATCATACCGATAGACCAGGGGCCTCTGCGCCCGCATACGGCCCACGCCAAGAGCCGGCCTCAAGCGAGCCAGAGGACCCAGAATACACCCCAATTCGCAGCGGCCATGGCGAACTTGGAAATATCATCGAACAAGACCTCGGATGAAATCCCTGCTAGATCAAATGCAGATAAGCGGCTGTCCACTTCCAGCGTCAAAAGGTTGAGTTTTACCGAGTTTACCAAACGACTTTCCAGCACCAGCAGCTTACTGCTTGTCCAGACGAACGCTAGTGGGGGGAGTTCCCGGGGAAGCACTGAGATCGACATCCAGCCCTCATCCGTACCCCGTGGGACGCTGAACACAAGGGCCACAGGACCGCCACCTCGAGACCGAGAACGAGACGAATCTGACCGACGATGCGGATGGCGTAACAGCGTCGGTGTCGTTGGCACCGAAGGCGGCTTTCTTTGAACGAATTTATGGGTAAATTCCAATGAAGACATGGCGACTTTTTTCCTTTTCATTTTTGGATTAACCCTGAACATGACTTTAATCACACGACCTGCAACAAGCGACTTGTTTTTACTTTCTTTTCATTTTTCATTTTAATCTTTCTCGGTTAAATGCATCGATATGGGACAAAGATACCGGTACATGGGTGGCTTTGAATGTTTCGTACGACTTATTACTTGATACCATATGATGTTTTACCATCATGAAGCTTACGACAAAGCAGATGAGGGGCTTTGCTGGACGAACAGCTCTTGGCGTTTTTCTTGATTTTAGTTCAATCTCTATTGCCTCCAAAATATGGTTTCGACTTGGCCATGTTGGACAATGACAATTTTTGGAGTGTCAGTGGACGGGTGTTTGTTGGGTTAAAGCGGGAGAACGTATCATGCTTTGTGAAACCAATGAACTCCTCAACTATTTATTGTATGCCAATTATGAGTGATGGCAGATTTGCGATCCCTGCTTTGTTTCGTGAAGAAGGCAATATATGTAGATTAGTTTGTGGGATCTGTCTTCGTTAGCCATAACCAAGATGGACTTGCACATTAATAGAAAAATCAACCTAACATTGATGCCGCTTCATCAATTCAACCTAGATGCTGGAATTTTGGTAAACATCATTTTTCAAGTCCAATTAAATATGCTATGTTCGTGAATCAAGGATCATCTGCTTGATCTCTCCCTTTTAGGATTTCCTTCTCCGACTTTCGTACACGTCTTTTTTTAACCCCGGTATATGTCGTTGGTTTGAATTTTACTATGCATCTCCTCCCTGCCTGCTCATCCAAATCGAATTTTACTTCCCCTACTCGCTTATCAACATCAAGTCGTTACCATCTTCCCAGAATCCTAGGATACCAACCAAAAGCAACCACAGCCCGAGCCAGCAAAAGTTAAATGAGGCCATGAAGACTCATTGTCTGGCAGCCAGACCAACCTGCTCTTCCGCAGCCCTGTAGTTCGCATTTGGGAAACCCGATCGATTATCGAATGTACTTCGCGATTGCCTCTTGCTCTTCAGGACCTAGACGCTGACCGATGAAGCCCTCAATAGCTCCGCCATGTCGCTGGTTTGCACCGATCATATATTCCTTGACCCACTTAGTAACGTCAAGGACATCGGGGAAATCGTCTCGAGCAAGACCCTTGCAAGTGTTGAGTGCAGTGAAAGACATGCCAAACCCGATGTCGTCAACATCAGCCTCAGCGACGATTTCGTCACCGGTGCCAGCAGCCACGACAGGTGGGTTGGCTAGCAGAGAAAGTAGGATTCGGCAACTGTTGGCCCAGCCCTTCATAAACTTCTGGCCAAAGGCTTGGGAGTCGCAAAGAGTTTTTGTGAGAGAGACGACAGCGACTTTGCGGTCAACAGGACGAGCCAGCTTCTCCGTTTCAGCAAGAACAAACGCAGGGTACACCTTAGTAAAGACGCCATCCTCAACCTGATCAGATTGTTTGATGAAATAATCGGCGCCAAATCCAATCTCAAACCTGGCAGAGACAAGATGGTAAAATCTAACGAACCGCAGCTTGAATGAATCTGGAGGGTTTCCCTGCAACTTGGTGTAGAGTAGGCGAAGGATGGTACCAAAGTATTGCTCCAATACCGAACTGGAGGATTTGTCAGAGAAAGACTCAACGTATCAAGACATGAGGGAAGCTTACGGTTCAAATGACTTAACGATGGAATCGAGAAGATCAAAGGCGAGCACCTCGGACTTCTTTCCACTAAGCAACTTCTGGAAAATGCCAAGTACGGGCTCGATTTGGTTGTCTGCGATGATGGCTTGAGTGGCTCGAGGTACAACGGCTGAAAGCAGTCGGGTGCAAGCGGGGACATTGCCTCGTGTTTCCCACAAGGGGGGGTTGAGTAATGGACCCAAAAGAGCCTTGTAATTATCCGAAATGGTGTCGGCTGGACTGGACTCGAGGAGCTGAGCAAGAATCTGGAACACATACTGCATGAATTCTAGAACGGATTAGCGGGAACGGTTGAAAGAGGTAAACTGGAGGGCATACCCGTGACATCCTCTACGAGAATCTGATGGAAGGGACCCCACAGCTTCTCGTTGAAAAGGGCAGCATTTGAGGGGCCACAATATCGAACAAGTGCGCCAATGGCCTCGAAATGATAGTAGTAGAAGCGAGGGTTGCTCGGGTTCTGCTTCATGACGTTCGTAATGAGAATGAGATGCGTAAGGACGTTATCCAAGATAGGAACAGCACCATCTTTAATAACAATGAGAATTCTCATGACGCAACGCATCAAGAACTCGTTTTCCTGCAGCTTAGCAGAGCTCGTATCCTTCTCAATAAGCTTAAAGAGATGGCCAAGGAGATCCTTGGCAAAGGGCTCAATGTCGGCTCGAGGGAAAACAGGGATGCCGGCATCATCAGTGAGGAACAAGACACGCTCTACAGCAATGGCAGCATACGTGTAAACGACGTAATTTTCGGAGTTTAGGTTCTGGATCAAGGGGCCCAGAACCTGTTTCCACTGTTCCTTGGACAACTGGCTGCGGAAGGTGTAAAGATACTTGACAGCATCAACCTTGGAGATAGGTTCCACGCCTTGGTTGATGAGATCTTGGGCGATGTGCTGCTCGAAGAACTGGACAACATTGACGAGAGGGTTAACTGTCTTGACACCCTGAGCGGCGGTAACGGCACCCTTGGCGGCAACGGAGATGAAAAGGTAGATGGCGGTATCCTTGGCCTTCCAATCTGACTTTCCTAGGGAAAGGTAGTGGTTTATATATTTGGAGACAACCGTGGTGACAGGTGCTTCGAACTTTTCCTGAAGCTTGCGGAGGAAGTCGGTGGCGGATCGACGTCTCGAGTCTGTGTCAGAGCCCTCTAGGTCCCGTCGGATGAATTCGATGGGCTCGTCCTCGAACAACTCTAAATCAGACTCACGGAGTGCTACGTTCGGCAGGATGACTTTTTCCACGATTTGAGTAAGCACATCTTCACTGTTGAAGATGGCGGAGTGTTCCCTGGTCGAGGCAATGGCTGTAAGGAAGTGCAAGGCCTTGCTGACAAGGACGTCGAACTTGGTCTCAGTGCCAGTTGACGACAGGAGGCTCCAGGCCTTCTGGATAAATGGCTGGCAATACTTGGAAAAATCCTCATCAAACTTGACTATGTAGAGTTCGAGGAGTTCGCAGATATCGGCCTTGACGGTGTCCACTATGCTTGTTTCGGTCTCATCCTCGGTCTCCAGTAGAGGATTGGCATATTCGAGATATTTGTGGAGGAGTTCGGACATGCTGGCAAGATTCTCGTCGAAGATAGGTGGCAAGTCGTGGCAGGACATGTCGTACATGATCTTGATTTGGAGATCCAGGGTCTCGAACCATCCCTTCAGAGCCTCCTTGTTACTTGGGTTCTCAGTGAGTTTGGTAATTTCTCTGTCAGTTGTCTGCGCATTATCTTGTCAGTCTTGGAAAGGTGTTGACTAGGAATAAAGATGCCCACCACTAGCAAATTAACAAAGTGGCTTCCAAATGTCTCGATGACGTGGTTGATCTCCATGTAGAGTTCGTCGGTGCGGAACAATGGTCGCCATCGTACGAAGATGGAATGTGCAACCTCGAGAACGCCGACATTGATCTTGGGGTCGGTGGTAGAGAATCGGGTAACGAGTTGCTTCAAGGTATGATTAATAGCGTGTCTCTACAAGAAACATAGAAACGTACATTGGTAAGAGTTTCCCACCGTCTCCAGAAATCGGAGTCGGCAATCACGCTGATAGCATCGCCGAGCTGAGCCTGAATGTTTGAAGGGGACTGAATCATCAGGCCGATAAGAAGCTCTTTGATGGTTGTGACCTCATCCTGAGGCAGTTTGTAGTTGCCGTCTTCATCCTGAGTAGAGATGTGAGCTTTGTCATTGCATCGAAGATGGTTTGATGGATGATTGAGGGGCGAGATGGAGCAAGAATGAGATTTTGCAATGACTACGCACCACATAGTTGGTTCGGATGAAGTTTTTGAAAGCCAAAGCAGCAGCGAGCCTGGTCTTGGGGGGGAGCGAGTCGGAGCTGACGATGTTGAGCAGGTTCAGGGAGTATTGTGGCTTGGTGGCCTCGACTTTGAGAGCGGACTCGGCTGTTTAGACGGGTTTGGTTATTAGCGAAACGATCGCGGGGCAACGACGGGGCGGGATAGCAAACTGGGTACCTTTGCGGTGCTGGGAAGGATCCAGTGTTGCATCGAGCAACGAGGAGATGTGACCAATATCAGCGGCCATGGTGAAGATTGCGCGAGGAGAAGGAGGCAGAGGGGATGATGGAGGATGGAGGAGGAAAAGAGTGAAAGGCGGTGGTGGAGGCCAGAGTTGGCGGAAGGTTGGATGCGGTAAGCTGTTGAGGTCGGCTCCAGAAAGCTCGGTCGCTTAGGCAAACAATGGGGAGGGAGAAATAAACAAATGAAAGCTTTTTTTTTTTTTTTCAACAGATCGCGCTGGATACACTGGGAACCACTGCTAAAGACCACTACCAAGGAGCCGTCTCATACACCGGGACATCTGCTAGACCACCTCTGGTAGGTCCCCTCCAGGCGGTAGCGGAGGTGGGCACCTGAATGCACAGGGCAGGTGGGGGCCATTTCCGACCTGAGATGGGATAGCAAGCTGAGGATCTTGCACCTAATCACAGAACATGGGTCTATCCCAATTTGGCCATGCTACCAGAGGCTGGATGCACATACAACACAACACACTCTTTGAAAGACTGTGCCTCCATGACATCGTCACCTTTATGGCCACGGAACTTAGCTGCCCCAAAGTGGTAATTTGATAGCAATAATGTACTAAAAATCGGAAATTATATATTTAAATTACTTCAATTTATTGGGTTATTTGTGTAATATTTATTCATCTTGATCAACTGGTTGAAGGATTGCGGAAAAAAGTAGTGGCGGCACAATCTTTCAAGAGCTGTGCTGTAATTGCCGCGATTATATAGTAAGTCGAGTGTATCACCAAGTTAAATAGTAGACTTTCATCTTCGCGTTGCAGCTGTTGCGGCTTCTTGCGAGAGACTTCATTGTCCAATTTCTTTTTGTCAACCAACGAATTTTGAGAAATTGAGATCCCCTGCATAGATATTTGCTAGTCGAGCCTCTTGTGTCCAAATTAATGCTTCGGCATCCCTATGCTTCTCAAAAGCGGAATCTACCGAGGAATTTACCCCGAGATTTCTTAGTTGTGAAATGTGTTAGTCCTAAACAACTTCCCCTCCGTCTACTGCGCCCTCCCCCCCCGTTTGTGCTGCACATGCACCGCGACAACTACCCACAAAGCTTTTGCCCGTGCCCGGAGGTCGTCGGTGTGAAAAACAATATGTTCAAACAAATAGAATCCTCTCGCATCCTTTTGCAGAGAAGCCAGGCCGCATCTCAAATGTGCACGATACACCGATTATGCCCATTATTACTATCCCCTGTTTTGTCTAGTGCATCAATAATGACCTCGCTCTGCCGACTCCCCGTCATCCACAATACTGCAGGTACGCAGCAGCAGTTCAGTCCAGCATGCTGTTGACGCTCAGCTTGATTGGCTCGCCAGTCTCGGACGGCAAGGTAAGGCACGCTGCCGGCCGCCCTGTACCTACATCTCCAACTACGTCCAGGACTGGACAACCCAAGGTGTCAGCAGTAGGTACTGTACATGGATTGTTGGCCCCTTTGCATCTGGTGGGATCCCCTCATGGGTTGCTTAGTCTCTGGCCCTTAGAACCAGCCACAGGGTCGGAACGGCGACGCACTATCGGCTCTCGATTGGTGGGTCTTTGCGTTTGAACTGTCGGGCGAGTTGGTGTGTTGCAAAAGAGGAAAGGTACCTCAGCCGAGGTGGCAGGTGCCCAAGCGGGCCAAGTACCATGCCCATGTACTTTTCACTAAGTACCTCGCCTGATCGACAGGCCCTGCAGCTACCTCCTCCCGCCGCCTTCGTCTTGGTCAGAGTCTGGCTCACCTTCAATTTTCAACCAACATCCCGCCTCCATCTCGACTCCAAATCTTTCACCAACGACGACTCCTTGTCTGACGCCTTTATCCGATGACCGACCGACATCCTCGCTAGCCCGGCTGCTTCACAGCTTCTGCTCTACCCCTCCGACCCGCCTCTGCTTCCGCCTGGAGCTCGCCAACTACTTTCCTGTCCCCACCATCGTACCCTCTACTGTCCGTCCGCCATTCACACCCACCATCATCGCCAACTTCGACATCTTGCCTTTCCTAGACTGGCGACTTTCCACTTGCTTCCTGGCTCCCTGATAATCACAGTTGGAACCCGTGTCCTCATTTTACATTTATCTCCTTCAGCGGGCACTCCTTCAGCTTCCGTAGCACATGTTTCGCTGGTGAGACTTGCCTGCGCAGCCCACTTGACTTACTCCTGCATTCCATACTCGAGACGCTGCGACGTCCACCGCACCTATCGCACGAGAAAACTGGAGGCAATATATCTGAATGCCCTCATCTCGACCCTTTACACCTTGCCACTCGATACGCAGCACCCATTTCTGTTTGCCCAGCGGCCACCGTTGATTTTTTTTTTCTCGTCTATAGCGCTTTGTTTTTACTTTTGTTTCTCATCGATCGAGCTACCCTACCGATGACGGCGCAATTTGCATAAGGACACCAGGTTCTCTGCTAACATGCTACGTCGTCTAGCCTCCCTTAGCAATCAAGACCTTGGGTCCCCACAAGAGCACATGTCCCCACTGCCAGGAGATGTTCCGCCATCACCAGAATCATCCCGCACGGGAGGCTTCGCTAATGTCCTACGGGGCTTAACAAGCTCCAAAGCCAAGTCGTCGCCGTCGATTGCCTCCCCATCCTCCACAACGGCGCTCCCTATAGCCGAGTTTGTTCATGCTCCATCAACAAACTCGGCTCAGAGACTTTCGTCAAGTCATATGGACTCCTTCGACCTTCTTAAACATGGATCTCTTCCTGAGCGAATCAGTGCTGCAAACGTTCTGAGATTTGCGATCTCCGAGTATCCTCTCAATCCTGTACTAGATATATGGTACGCCGCCAAGGATCTCATCGAGCCCACCAAACCTCCAGCTGCTCGTACGGCTGGTTGGGAGCTGCTCACCGAATGCGTCAAGCACGATGCCTCCACTGACCTGGAGCGCCAAGAATACTTTACGACCCTGTCCGCCCCTTCCAACCCGGAAGACTTCCACCTGCAACTCGCTGCTCTAGTTGATCTCACTCACCATGGCCGGGTTTTGACCGGATTTGATTATGAACTCCTTCCTTTGTTAACCCGATGGCTCCGGGAGACCTATAATGCGGTGCGGCTAGCCCCACGACGAGCTGCCAAAGGCAATAGGGGCCCTTCGAGAAGTCGAATGGCTCCCCATGGTGGCGAAAAAAATCTCGCGCAGCTTTTCGCTTTCTTGATTGACGTGACCAAATTCAGCTTCAATAATGCTGATGAGACCGCCGTGAATGGATTAATCGACAAACTTTTGGCAATTTGCTTGAGCACCAATGTGGAGGATGATCTCAGATCGAGCATCGCCGTTATTGACGCTATTGTGACTTTTGGATCAATTCCAGACGGGAAACTAAAGGGGTGCGTTCAGGTTCTGAGCGTTATCTATAACCAAGTTGATAAACTCCACAAGGAGGCATGGCACACACTTTCCAATCTCTGCAGATCTCACAATGGACCGGCAACAGTTCGGATTTTGCTTGATATTCTACGGAATGCTCCAAATGATGGCACTAAAGAGACTGATATCAACCGGGAGATCCGCGGTGCACTTGCTGCTTTACAAAAACTATTATCAAAAACTCCTGACCAAGGCTATCCACTTGTTCCTTATGCTTTGCTTGCTGATGGGCTATATACTGTTGTCAAGACAACTACATCCATACGAACTTGTGGCGTTGTTCTCCAACTTATCAATGACCTATTTGACGATGGTGTAGGCAACATACATCGGCTGCTAATTGACGAGGATTGGTCGATGATTTTAGATACAGCCTCAGAGTGCTCCAAGAAAATATCTCGCGAGCAACAGGAGGTGGACAGAACGCGGATTCAATCCAAGGAAGCTGCCGAAGTTGTGAACCGGGAGCTTGTCGCTCTTATCACACGGCTTGATGTCCTTGTAAATCAGAAAACCGGAGATTTTGTGCCACGGCAGACCGTGGTCAAATTCTTAACAGAAGTCCACCACCTACTTCCGGATGCGATTGTATCCGCTGTTCTCGATTATTTTCAACAATTCAGGTGCTGTTCACCATCCGACTTGCACTGGGAAGACAACTTAGCCTTGGTCCTTGAAGGGTTCTTTGGCAATCGCGATCGGTCATCCCATATTCGACTCCGAGCCTTAGAAACAATTATGGATGCTTACGAAATCGTTGACCTCGTTGGCGATGACCCCGAGCAAAGTTTCATTCCTCACTTGGCCAAAAGTGTGTTGCAAGATGTTGCCGAGGAAACCGACGTACCGGTTCTGGAGGCCATCATGGCGTTGATGATTTCTGTCGTAGCATCTTGTGAAATGGAACTTTTCGACTACATCATCGATGCATTGAGGTGCATCGTTGTGAGCGATCGACTGAAATCACCTATTACTTCACCAGCTTCTCCGAATCTTTTTGCCTCAACCCCATCCGATCAGGCAAACTCTCCACCAGGACAGTCACCCTCGAATGTGGTTGCTAAAGGTTATGTCAAGATGTTTGTGCAAACCATCGAGTTTCATAGTGCCAAAAGCATCCGCCTTTTTAATGCCTTAGTCAATATCGCGAAATCTAACCATTGCGAAGTGGACGCTCGGTTGACTGTCATGAAACTTCTGTTTCGGCTACGAGGTGACTGGGCCAATCGAATCTTCATCACCAAGGTCCTAGAAACAAACTTTCTCGCTGCATCTATATGCCGTACTGAGGAATCTTTGGCGAAGAGACAGGCCGAAGAAGCTGCTCAGGCCCTCCGACTATCAAGAAGTGAGCATGGCGGTTCATCTCGATCATCCCGAGGAATCTCCTTTGGACAGAGCCAAGCGCATGAAAGGGGTATTCCAATTCGATCTGCAAGTGGCTCCGGGTTTAGAATCCCCACTGGACGTTACCATCAACTGTGGAGCCTCCCAGACCCAGATGCGTTGCCTGATGAAGTTACCGGGGCAGTCAGTCCAGTCTTGGTCTCGCATGTTTCCCAGACTAATGGAGGTGAGACTGGTAATGGTGATAACCCTGGTGAAACAAACGGGCCTGAGGAGACTGAACGCAAGGTCGACGAAGTCTTTCACGAAGCCGCTGGTGATGCTGACCCTGTGGCATTAAATGTGTCTTCCTGGCTTGAGGCCGTTTTAAGCCTTCTTCATGGGTGCAATTGGGAAGTGTATAGCTTCATCCTAGTGCACCTGCCATCCCAGCTGAGCAATCACGCTCTATTTAGAGATGCTATCCCACAAATTCAGGAACTGCGGCGACTCATCTGCGAACATATTCGAACTAACAACTTCCAAGAGCCACCCAATACCTCAGGCCTACGACGTGCTGATGTGGCTATTTGTCTTTTTCACAGTTTGACGATGATTCTCAGTTATCACGTTTACTTCCAGAAAGGAGAGGAAGACGAGATTGTCAAGACTTTCGTTCACGGCATCACCACTTGGGAACGAAGTGCGAAGTGCTGCATTCATGCTTTGTCCATTTGTTGTCATGAGCTCCCACTTTCCACCAGCAAATCCCTCGTTCAGCTATTGACTAAAATGTCTACCATCATCACCCAACCTCACGTCTCGGTGCACATTCTCGAATTTCTCGCTACATTGAGCCGACAACATAATGTGTACGTCAATTTCAGAGAGGAAGAATACAAGATTGTGTTTGGCATTTGCATTCGGTATCTGCAATCTGTTAGAGACAAACAGGAGTCTTATCGGAACAGTCAATTAAGCGAACCATCTACTCCAGCCGCCTTCTTCCCGCATGTTACTGATGTAACGCACTCCGGAACAACGGATGACCTACCACAGTACGTATACGCCCTGGCGTATCATGTTATTCTTTTCTGGTTTTTGGCCCTGAAACTCCCTGATCGAGCGAGCTTGGTTGGGTGGATCATACGTAATTTGTTCAACGATGGCGATGAAGGCCATGCAGACAACGAGCAAGCACTCACATCTGTTGATTTTATGCAACGAGTTACCTATGCCAACGCCAATGAGTCTTCCGAAGATCCCCACTTCACAGAGGTCCGCTTTGGGGAGATTGTTACAAAGCGATGGATTGTCGGACATAGTATCGTGACGGTGATGCAAGCCATAAATACTGGCTGGGCACAAATAATCAAGCGACAGCCATCGGGAACATCGGTTTATACGATTCGAGAAGCACTGAGTCCACCTCCGCCACATCAGACTCAGAACTATGTTGATATTACAAGGGAGGGCCAGGCCTCGACTAATACGATTCTACCCAGTCATTTACTAGTCCGGTTACTCTCATCCTTTCCGCAAGCAACAGAACCCGCGCGGCCAATCCCTTTGCCTGATGAAGAAGCAGTCGAAAGGTCCATCCGAGTTTTCGACCGCAGCTCTACAGTTGATGGCCATAAGGTTGGTGTCATTTACATTGGAGAGGGCCAGACAGATGAAGTCGATATCCTTGCCAATGTGTCTGGCAGCAGCGACTACGTCACATTTCTCAACAATCTAGGAACTTTGACGAAGCTGAAAGGGGCCACATTTAATACGCATGGCTTGGATCGCGAGTTTGACTCTGATGGCCAATACACATTTTGTTGGCGAGATAGGGTCACCGAGGTTGTGTTCCATGTTACCACACAAATGCCTACGAACCTTGACCACGATCCTCGATGCACCCTCAAAAAGCGTCACATCGGAAATGACTTTGTCAACATTGTGTTCAACGATTCGGGCTTGCCTTTTAAATTCGACACCTTTCCAGGCGACTTTAACTTTGTCTATATTGTCATTACGCCAGCATCACGAGCCTCCTTTATCGCAACACGAGATTCGCCTTTGGGTGGTGGGCAGCCATTTTACCGGGTTCAAGTGATGAGCAAGCCTGGATTCCCGGAGATCTCACCAGCCTCGGAGACCAAAATGGTATCGCTGAACGCGCTCCCAGGTTTGATTCGTTTAATCGCAATAAATGCGTCTGTTTTCTCTCATGTCTGGTCCAACCGCGAGGGTGGCGAACATGTTAGTTCATGGCGAAGCCGACTAAGGGCTATCAAGCAGCTGCGAGAGAGATACGCACCCAAGCCCGGACAGCTAACAGCTTCGGCATCTCAGGCATCCTCCCTGGGCGGCCTAGCCCAACAGCCAGCAGGGGAATCGTCTAGGCCAAGCAGCACTGTGCGAGACAGCTTCCCCAGTAGCCTCCGCCGGTCAAGTGTGGCTACTTTTTTTACAAGCACTAGCGAGCAAACGTCTCATCGATCATCGACAGTTTCTACTTCAACTACAACGAATGATACGGAGGTGGGAACTGCACCCGGGTTGGACTCGATGGTTGAATCGGTGGATTTCTCGCGATGGGCCTGAGAAAAGAACACGTTGCTACAAATGGAGAGTTTAAAAACGAGAAGACAGGCGGAGCATGTTGTTGTTTGTATAATGAAAGTGATATGCCACAATAATGTTGGGAGGCGTCTATATGGGACCAACGGATACAAAAAGTTCATGTTTGGGGGCCGGTTTTTTTTATTCATTTTTGCTTTCACCCCTCATCAGACTTGTCATCTAGCACCCCTCAATGCCTTAGTTCTTAAGGCTCTGTTTTTTTTTCTTTTCTTGTTTATGGCTTTGGAATACCCTTGATGCCTTGATGTTTGTACACGATTCCCTCACGATTTTTTCTTTTATTTTTCGATACGCTTACAGCGTAAGCTGGCTTAACAGTACATTGACATATATTTCGCATTTCCAGAAGCGAACTAGTATTCCACTGCTCCTACATTCGAAAAAGAGGGCTTTCGGATATTCTGTTCTGTCGTCTTTGATGTTGCTCCCCCCCCTCCGTCTCGCCCACTCTATGCATTAAGCTATGTTCAGTTTTAGCAAGTGAGAGAGACAAGTAGTCTGTAGGTTATGCTTCGTGTGTGAGTGATGTAAGACCTGTCATATTGAGACGTTGTGTTATTTTATTTTTCATGCAACGTCGGCACCCAGCGCTTGGCAAAAGGTGGGCTGCCATGTAACATGACAAGTCATGCAATCGTACTGGTACCTTCACTCTGTCTCGGGCGCCAGTTCACAGCGTGGAACGGTCAAATAAAAAGCAACTTTTACAGTCGTGTTTATACTACTGCGGTGCGTGATGATTGCTACAGTCTCATCCAGTTTTCACCCCGCCCCCCCCTCTTCCCCTCCCCTTCTCAGATATAGGGCATCAAACATTAGTGCGGCAGTCACCCCAGCCGCCTGGTTTACATGCGTGCTTACTCCTAGGAGGTTGGTCGGCGGCAGAGGTGGTGGTGGGCCAGACAAGGCCTCTCTGACCGCGTATATCCATGTGCATGTCAGAATCCAATCCATGGCTTGGCTCTTCCCTGCGTTACACAGGTTGGGCACGACGCGGGGTCGTGCAGCCGTCATCGACTCTGCAATCTGACAGCTGGGGCTTTTCGTTATCAGTCCGCAGCCTGTCAACCACAGACGCCCCCCATCTCGGGCCACTGGTGTAACGAAAGCTGGAGTTGTTCTAAGGGTGCGCCTGTTATTAATCGAGGTTGGGCAAATTGGCTGGCTGACAGCATGGATGTTTGCTCCTGCGCAGGACTAGCTGATCAATCATGTCTCACATGAACTGCCAAAACAACATACCCAGCCCAGCTCAGCCCAGCAAGGCATCATAAACGCGCCATCACTGCAGCATGCTGCTTCTGGCCATTGTGGCCCCGGCCTGTATGCTTGGGGCTCCTGGCATGTCTCGGAAGCTTCGGTTTGCGGCAGCCGCACTGTCCAGTTTACTTGCTGGTATCGGAGGATCTGGTCCAAAGTTGACCGGGGGGGGGGTCTCTCGGTTGGAGTTGGGCCGAATTGCTACGCCGCAGTCTCCTCAAATCGAACCGCTTGCTTGCTGATCAAGCATATGCTTAAGTTCGTTACAGCTGAGACCTTGGCTCTGCCCAACATGGAAAGTCTGACATGGAAGAGATCTTCGGCCGTGTCTCACATCAAATCTGTTCATGTGCATTATACGACGTGTGGGCATGGCTGAGGGGCACAATGCCGCCTCGGTGTATAAGTGCAAGCTAAGATCTGGAAAGGGCAGGTCGAATGGCACGGCAAACTGGTGTACGCGTGACAGGCTGAGTTGGGTCAAGAGCGCATATGTCACACAACTACGTACTGATTGCAGGTTGGGGAGAGGCAGAAAAACAAAAGAAAAGAAAAACGCCCACAGTATGTACATGTCTTGATTGAGAGGGATTTATTTATCCGCGTCGCTTGGCCGGGCTTCTCAAAAGAAGGTCAAACCTAGCTTGAGCTATGTTAGTGCCAAAGCCCTGCCAAACAACAGCAATATAGCCTGGGGGCTACCTCTGAAGCGTCAGCTAGTCCCCTTCAATCACAACAAACAACGCTTGTCGTTTCGTAAACAAAAAAAATGGCCATTTAAAAATGTGACTCTGTCCCTCACGGTCATGCGCCGCTGTTGTAACATGACACTGCACTACCCCCGCGTCAATATTCTTGCTTCTCCCTGTGGTCTGGCGCCAATCCCCACACAATGGTTACACAGCTAGGATGAGGCGTCTGCGGAACCCACCGGGTTCCCTATGCACCTGCACGGTGAAAATTTTTTGGCATTGCAGCCAGTAAGAATGTCACACGGTAACACAGTATCCCAATCAGACGTTGATCCAGATGAGGGGTTGCGTAAGAAATTTTCCCGAGAGAAGGGGAGGCAGGGGCAGATTATGGCGGGGAACGTCATCAGGTTCTACTTGCGCAGTGCCCCTCGGTTAGGATTAGATCTAGCCCAGATGCTTGATACGGTTAATCCCATGGTACATACATACATTTCTCCTTGAAAGGGGGCGCCGATGAAATGGCCGTTTGTTGCGAGAAATAAGACCAATTGGCACATCCATTGATCGCTGGTGGCAAAAGCAGACCTTGGATGTTAAAAACCCGCGCCCTATTAGCCCGCTCAAACACGGCCCCCTCTCCGGAAAAAAAAAAAAAAAAAACAGAGGCAGACTCAAGGCCAATAAATGCACGGGGTTACCCAGCAAACCCCACTCCTCCCGTGTTGCGGATGCAGCCTTAGCTTCGGGATGCCGCTAGTCACTACGTACTTCAGTCAAACATGGTAAACAGTAACGATGCATGCGCTTCGAGATACCTTTTCAGCCCTTGGCCGAATTGGCTTGATCCTCGTTGAAACGAATCATTGTCACCATGCATACCCCCCCCTATTGCTCACCAAGAGCCTTCCCAAAGTTGTGCCATGTTAACCTCAATTCCGCTAACCCCCCCAACACAATACTATTCGAAAATTTGACACTGCAAAGTCGCCAATGTGTCCTAGCTTACTCAGTAGCAACGCGGTTCCTTGGGGTCATCTGCATGCCAATTTAGCGAGCCTCCATATGTTTCTCGGCATTGAAAATGAGGCTGACTGGTAGCACATCCTTCAAGAAGTGACTTGACATCAATATCACGTTCACGTCGCTGCCACATCTTAGCAGGTCGTGGGCTGATTGAGCCATCGCCTCAGCGATCCATTGAAATGAGACATCCTGTTGGGGTCTCATCGCATCCCAGCCCGTTGGCTAGCCATGCATGGCTGCAACCGATAATCGCCCAGTTCAGCCAGACCATTGCGCCAACACATACACACGCACACGCACACGCACACGCACACGCACAAACTCTGGGAGATGTCTATGCTCCATGCAGCTTTATTTAGAAGCTAGGACTTCTAAGTCCAACGGGAGACTCGGTGAGGCAACGAGCGCATCCATTCACACCCAGATGCCATGACGGTCGTAAGCGAAACGGATGTGAGCCGAGCAAGATCCCGGCATCAGACCTGATTAGGAACAAAATGTGACATGAGTCAATAAAAACCAAAAGCGGCATTCAAATCTGCAGGGTATGTGTTGGTTTTATCAGGTGCCTCCTCCCTGGCACCCACGCCTGGTCAGCAGCGTGGCTTGGATGCTCGCGAAAGGGCCAGATCGTCACAATTCCTCTGATCGGCCAATGCGCGTAGAAAGAAAAAAAAAAGCGAACGAATCCGCCCTCGAGTGTGATGGCTTGGACTTAGGGACCGGTTATCGAAAGTCTTTAGCTTTTGAGAATTCCACAGGCAATTCATACACACAAGTTTGTGCTACGCGCCGGGCGTTGAAGCCAGCTGACCATGAGCTTGGAAACACCATGTCGAGCCCCAAGCAAGTTGCCCTGTCATTGTAGGCCATATTCCTAGCTCTCTAGGCGGGGGCTTGGTGATTGTTACTTGTTTTTAAAGCGACAAGAAAAAAGTAAAGTGGCAGCGAATCGTCTTGGTTTTGATGTTCACACCTGGCGCCAGACTTCTTTGTAATCTGCCCATCTGGAATATCCTACAGCAAACAAAATAATCAGTGGCGCTCCATAGAGGAAAAGAATTAGCTGCCTTACCAAGAGACTCGAATGTGTTCTCATCTGATCTCATCCCATCAACAAATATCCCAACCATCCCCCTGTCGCTCAATGATTGACGGCACGACTGCAGCAACCTCGTAGTAACGGCAGCTCGGCGATTTACCATGTCAGGATCGTCATCTAAGATATTGTCAGATTCATAACCCCTTCATTAACAAAATGCCTCACCTTTGATGCAAATGCAAGAAACTCCGCCGATTTGCTGGCCAATTGCGGCAGGCCATGGAATATCTGTCGCACATGGGCTCCCACTGTCTGGCAGATAGGTAATGGCCGCTGCAACCAGATTTTCTCCTTCAAACCCAAGAATGATATCGCCCATGTGACAACTGTCTACCGTTCTGGCGTATTGATCATACCACCCAAAGCACAGTTTCCTCTCTGACTCTCTGCTTGCCATCTCAATGACTTGTCCTGCATCAATGATCGTGCACGTCCTAAATGTCAGCCCCGCCGAGGCAAGAGTTGGTATCGGGGAGTCTGCGAACCGCAGGAACCAGTCTGATACAGGTCGTCCTCGTCCTAGGCCCATCTCACCAACTGTCCATCCCCGGTTCTCAAACCATTTTGGGTTATTGACAGGGGAAGAGAGTCCATATAGTAATCGAGGGAATGTGCTTCCAATTTGAATCCGCCCAACCCCTCGAATTTTGCTCAGCTTACTCAAACTTTCATCATGAAGCGTACGCCCAACTCCTTGGTTTCGAAAATCCTCCCGAACAATGATGACGGCGATCGACCCAATGAGCCGATCTCCGCTGCTGTCCGCAAATGTAGTGAAAGTTGCACAGAATCCGACAATAGTGCGGTCTGATGGTGTCCGGACGACATGATGCATTGCATAGCCGTCTCGCTTTAGGAGCTTTCCAAGCGCAGACCGACTTAAATTAAAGTGGTTCGGAAGACAGGTTTGCCACAGCATGTGAATTTCGTTAAGATCAGTGTCGTAATTCCAAGACTGGATAGGCCAGACTTGCGGTGGAGGAAAGCTGCTAGCGGGAGTCGTGATCGAGCTTGCTGAGCCTACCGAGTCGGTTTGGTCGTTCATTAGAAGCGACGCGATGGCTTCTAGGTCCGTTGTGGAGTACCCAGCGGATTCCAACATGGTCTGGATGTTGAATTCTTGAAGATCCTGATGGTCCTGTTCAGGTAGTTTGCAACACGCCACTGTCACCATTGGACGTTCCTCGCAGACTTCTCGAACCATGTCGGCAAGCTCAAGTTGATTACATCCCTCGGCAGTCACCGAAACCCCAGTCATAACAAATATGACTACTCTGGCCCTTTTGATGAATGCCACATGAACACCAGTAATGCCGCGATCCTTGATGTATGGAATGTGACGAATCCAAGGGTGCACTCGAGCCAAAGCTCTACCAAGAGGTTCAAATGGGTCAGATGTTTCAGTTGCTGTCGGGTTGAAGGGAACGATGGCGGGTGTCAAAAGAATAACCAAGTCCCCATCATTTAAGAGCTTGCTTAAAGGTACCGTGTCTTGCAGGTCCCATAGCAGAGCCACCGGCGAGGTTTTGCCCACGCCGAGCTGAGGATTTGACATGGTTTGCAACTGTGTTAGTACCGGTGGGGGATCTCACATGGCCAGTATGAGATTGCAAATACGATGGAAACCAATTCAACTGAGGGGCCACCAGGTGGGCGGCTGGGTTCACTGCTAGTTGTGCCCAGACCTTCAGTTGAGTAAATGGTCTGGCCTAAGAATTCAATTTGGTGAAGATGGGGCTGAGGCTGTATGAAAGATACGGCGACCAGTTTCCAATCGGGCGCAAGTTTGTCGCTTTGTGGGATTTTGAAAACCTGCGCTGCGACTAGCGTGTAGCAGCAAGCCTCGACAGCAACCAAACTCCCGCCAGGAGATGAAAACAGGCTAAGGTAAAGATGAGGAACAGAGATGTTCGCGGGTGGAATGAAATTGAACGGGCGGGTAGGCGGTCTGTGGATCGGGAGCTCTGGGTATGTGACGACAACGGCACGTTCTGGATGGCGTAGTCTGGGGTGTCCCGTGATTTTTCCTAGCCCAAATACACGAAAAGGTAGGAACAGGTTAGAGGGTGGGGGCAGATGGGACGAAGTGTCCAGCAACGATTGGCATCAGCATCAACCGCTGCTGCGATGCACCTGGGGTACGGTGAACCTGAGGTTGCCGGGGGTGCGCAAGGGTGCTGGTACTAGTACACGGACACGGTGGTGACCGGTTGTGGCTCGGGTGCAGCTAGAGGCTCTTTCTGAATTCAAATACGGTTATCCGAGTGGGAGGTTATGGGGTTTTCTCCTGTGTGAGCTTGACCGAGGGTTACACAAGCAGGTCGGCAGGCAAGGCGGCGAGCCGTTGATTGGCAAGGAAGAGTGAGCTGGATCTGGGCCGCAGGCGCAGCTGCGGATCCGCCAACACTAAGTCTGGAACGACCCTTGGATAGCGAGTGCTGTATACTTGATGGCAATGCGAATTGAAGTTGCGTTTGTTTTCAACGTCCAAGGTGAAGTGTGGCCTGCAAAATGTGCTCGTCTCAGGGCTGACGCAGTTGCAGCGCTTCCATCAACCTTGCGCCCCGAGTAGACAGCCTGACGAGGTGCGTCTTCTCCACCCCTGCCTGTATGAAGCGCCGACAGGCCACCATTCCGAGTCGAGAAGGATCTGTTCTTCTTGGGAATCGTGCTTCCCATTCATGGGGTTGGCAGCAGCCTGGGTCAACCAGGATAGGGGTCCCGCGGCAGGCATGCTGAGAGGTCAATGTCGTATGGGCCCTTGGGACTTTTTGTCTATGTGCGTCTTGTTATAATGCGACCGGTCGAGTGAAGGTGAGCGGCGGAATTGAGGCCAGGCGACTCGTTCAGCATCGCTGTTGGTCGCACAGGCACACCGTGCGTCTGGGGGCTTGCCAGTTGCACGACACTACCGAATTGGATGGGATGGCGTGGTTGGGGACAAGAGGTAACAGAGGCCAGTGCACTGCGCTTGCCTTGAGGACATGGGTGACATGGGACGGGACATGAGATAGAGGAAAGAGACAACACGAATTTTGAGCCACACAGGAGAGGAATGACTACAGAGAGAATCGGTGATGACGTGCATGATGTTTTTCTTTTTCTGTTTGATCAATACAGTGAAAGAGGCGCAGCTAATGCAATGCGGCACTCTGCAGTTGATTGAGTTGGTGATGAGGACACGATATCAGCGTAGGCCAATCCCCACAGAAAGCTTGCTCAAATAAGGCACACAACATGGCCGATGGGCACGTGGAGTTGACTCGGCACCTAATTTTGGTCTCCCGGATAGCTAGCTGCTTTCCCTAAGAATAACTAGACGGCATCGCTTCTAGAAGCCCACCATCACAAGTTGACGTTGAATTAGGCCTCCTACCAACCTTCACAGGCCAGCCCATCAATGGAGAATGCTTCAGTGGGTTTAGCGATGTTGCAATGGGTGCCCGCAGTGGATCCCAACTTCCAGTGGACCTGCCAACAAACACAACAGTCTGTGCTCGTACGTACCCAGCATGACACAAATGTGCAGAGCTTGAGCTTGGGGCTAGTGGAGGGACAACACCAACCAACTCCGAGGGACGCGTGCTGGGTCCGTGAGACGCGTCCGGAACGTCCCACTCAAGCGCGCCCACACCGAGCTTGACCTCCGACTCATCGGCGCCGTGGTCCATCTTCTCGGAGGCGAACCTACCCGGGGCACTGGTATCTTGCCAAGTTCCAGCTCTAGCACATTGACTTTGTGCCAGTTTTATACCGTCGTTTAAGACGTCCATGGAGGGAGGATCATCATGGCGCCAGCCCACGATGAGATCCGCCTCCTCGTAAGCGACGTGATCGAAGGTAGCCCTGCTGCCACAGTCTTCCCTCTCTTTTGAGCAAATTTACTAAAATTGCTCAACAGCATCCAAAATACCCGCAAAAAACCGTACTTCCAACGTGAAATCTACAGTCGCCAACCTTGTTTCTTTGATTTATGAATGGGGTGTGCTTCCTGAAACTCTTGACGACCTGGTTAACCTTGTCACCAAACCAAGTCAACTCGACCAGGCCAGCCTGTCGGCTATTCTCAAGAATCTTTACCCTGTTTCTCCAGTGTCTCGCGATGTTGTGCTTCGAATCGTTTCCTGCCTTGGCCATGGAAAGATTAAACCATCATTGCCCCTTCAAGCAGCGCTGTTGAAATGGCTTATCATGATATATCATGTCATTGACTCTCCCCAGGTCATTTCGCAAACCTATCCCGTTCTATTCAATTTACTCGATACTTCCATAACAAGGTATATATCATGTGTGGCAATCTCTTTGACTAGTTTAACAATGTTGCAGACCTCATCTCGCTCACCTCCTGGCTCTGATTACTCGCCGAAAACATGTTCGCCCATTCAGAATACAGGCATTGTAAGATTTATTGACATATTGTTTTTACAATCAATCACTCGCGAGATGCTTACATATACTATAGGCTAGCATTGTCCAGGCAAACAGGAAATGACCCTAGTTTAGTCGGCTTGCTCCGGGTTTTCAAGGATTATTATCCAGAAGTCATTGTTGGAGACGCTGTCAAGGGCAAAGCATCTGCCTTCAAGCATCCAGATCTCGCATGGCGTCAAAAGTTAGACGAGATTCAAGATGCGCACCATCAAGAATACCAGGACAATTCTTCTCGATTGCAAGATGGATTCAGAGTACACCGGCCAATTACAAGATCACAGCGCAACAAGATCATCCCTCTTGTCCACACGTCACACGTGAACGAGGTCGGTTGCTTCATAGACTCTCTCCATCTTTATCTAACCGACATAGGATTCTGTTACTCTCGATGAAATCGAAAACACGGCCAGCTTTGTTCGAAATTTAGAAAATATTGAGCTACCTAACCAACTCGTTGCCGTGCTCGCTGATCCCTTGTTGCAAAAATTACTGCTCCTACGACCCAGTGAAGATTCTGATCAGCGAATAGCGAATTGGCTAAACTCTGCTCTCCAAGATGTCATTGATGGAGAGGCTGACGAGAGCATGCTCTTTGATGTACTGGATATCCTCAGAGACTGTGTGGTGTCGACCAAGGTAAGTTCCCAGTTTATACTAAATCTGAAAACTGTTGCTCACATCGCCTAGAAACTACCTCCCCTAGTGTTAAATTTCTTTTCTCGTTTCCTTCCTCTGTGGAATGGACATGGTCGTCGCGGTGCTTTGTTCGAGATTCTCTCATACGCACCTTTGCATGATTTCAACGGTTAGTGACTGTCACCACTTGCTTCGGAGGTGCTAACTCGGTCCAGAGCTTTACCAGCACATTTTTCAACCACTGGAAGCTACAACTCTCGATAACACGCCAGACTCTCAACTGGCTCTCCTCTCCCTCTACAAAAACCTCCTTCATCACTGGACCGTCGTTCTCTACTCAAAGGATTCCGTCCCTGAAAATGCAAGCGCTCTCGTCTCCGCTCTCATCGGCCACGTCAACTCTCTCGCCCACACCCTCGCCCAAACCTCCCCGACAATCTCAACTTATTCGGCTATCCTTGAGTTCTATGAGCAGAATGTCCGTCTAGTGTCCCATGATACTCTAAAACATTACATTCGTATTGAACTACCTCCTTCCACCCTTGTTTACACCTTCCTCTTTAGCAACTCTCTTGTAGTGGTCTCGCGTCTCTGCTATATTCTTGCATCCTACAGGAAAGGCTTCGATATCGCGATGCAAACAAGGGCACGAGATAACGGAGGCAACCGCATCGATACTTCGACGTACAATAGGGCGTACATCGATCTTTACAACGGCTTCCTCATGGATATTTGTAACTGCTTCTGGCGGGGGCGGGCTTTTAGTAACAATGACACCAACGCCTTGGGATGCATGGTGCCGAGGAAGCTTGTGCCCATTCTCAACGCCTATGTTACTTCTGTGGACAAGACATTCACGTTAGATTCCCTATTTGGGCTGTCACATTCTCACGTGCTATGCCTCCAAAGCATTGGCATCGTGCGGGAATTAGAGGATGCAGCAATGGACATGAACCGGTCGCTGAGAACTCGGCATGCAGGTCCGGTGACCCAGAATAGCCTCGCGCGTCTAACTACTTCTGGGGGGGTAGGTCTGTCATGGAAGGATTACCGCGTGAGTGTGCTAGCAACACTCAATGCCAACGAGCTTCCGGGAATCACGGAATTACTAAAGAATACGATGAAGTTGGTGAGGAACCTCATGGAAGGCAGAGACTCTCAGAGTAGTTTAACTTGATGAGCCTGCATTTTTATGTGCGCTTGATTTGATGCAATTCGTGCCGCAAAATAGCAATGATTTATTTTGGACTTGTCTAGTTGAAGTGGACGCTAGTCTTTGTCCCCTTGGTTGAAATACAGGGTATCAAACATAAGTAAGAATATGAAAGTAAATATCAAATCAAAAAGCGTTGGCCCGCAACATTTCGTCTGTCATGATATGCAATGTTGAAACAAATCAAGCCCCGCAAAGCCTAGAGTTGAGTCCCGTCCTCGCTCAAACCGAACGCCAAATATATCCCAAATGAGCAGTTGAGTGCCACCTTGTTTTTGGGTCCCAACCCAGGTAGCGGGATGGGAAGGTGCATGATTGAAATCTTGAACATGGTTCCGTGGGACTGAAGTTGTTGTTGTTGAGAAACCTTCAACGGAAGGCACATGTCTCCTTAAACCTCGCGTTGCTTCGATTCGTCTCCATACCCGCCAACTTGAATTCCACCGAAACCATATGTTTTACCCTCAGGGCCCCGGTTCACCTGACCACGGGGACCACGAGCCTTGAGATCATCCTTGAGCCAACTCAGGACGAGCTCACCAAGACGACTGTTGCCCGAGGGGCCAACGGTGCCGTCAATTGCTGCAAGCATCTTATCGGCCTCATCCCACTCCTTGACAGTGCCCAGATGCATGTGGACAAGGTGGGTTGGCCAGCCAGCGAGATTGTCCAAGATGTGGGTGGCGTAGACGATAGTGCACTCGCGAATCTCCGTTTCGTTCTTTAGCCACCCGAGAAACTCATGACGGCTCAGGACATCGAGATCGACGGTGATCTCATCGAGAAGGAGAACGGTCCACGGCCGCAAAAGACCCATAGCAAGCTGGACACGGCGTCGCTCTCCGTCTGAGACGGCATGCATGCGCCAGTTAGTGTCGATGTCAAGCATGGAGACGAGCTCATCGCGGCGGTCTGGGTAAGCGTCACCGCCGACTGAGCGGAGGAGCTCGTTGACGCCAATGTCAGTTCGGACGATAGGGTTTAGAACCCACTCCAGGCCGAGATAGGTGACCCCCTCCAGGCCCTCCTTGAAAGGATCGACACCACAGATGGCAATAGTATCGCTTGGTGCAAGTCGCTTGCCAGCCAAGAGACGCAGAAGAGTGGTCTTGCCAGCTCCGTTTGCACCGATAAGAAGAGTCCGAGATCGCGGAGGGAGATCCAGAGAGATATTTCGGATTCCGGTAGAGCAGTCAGGAAACGTGTACGAAAGATTTTTGGCCCGGACAGTTGGAGGCTTGTTGGCGGCCATTTTGAATAAATAGATTTGGTGGTTTGAGTGGCTAAACTAGGGTGATGATGTCTTGCTGGGTAGCTTCCAGGTTTAGCTAGAAATCAATTTGTGTTCAATATTAAGAGGAGAATAAGTATAGGTGAACTAGGCATGCGTTCGAGGGGACTTTTATAGTTTATTGACTCCGGAATAATAAGATTGGAACGAGAAAACAAGATGATGTCCAAATTTTTCCCTCGGTATTGAGTCAAAAAATGGCCGCTGAAGTCAATGGCGGGGGCGCCTGGATCGACCCACCATTTCTTGCATTGTTATGGCACAGTTTGACCGCCTCTGAAAAGGTTGGCACGTTGAACGCAATCAAGAAAAAAGCGGACGTCGAGCTGTGTTTATATTAAATGCGAGGCCGTGAATTTTTTTTTTCTTCAAAATCTAAGTTACTGATTTATATAATGCCAAATATTGAGATTCCTATGACTTCAAAAGATGGAACTGTCATCGAACTTTCATGCTCCATGCTTCTGGGCGGGCTAGGTGCCACTGAGACCCTAGCACGTCATTTGACAAATCAATCGGTCCCCTAGAAATCACTACGTTTTCCCACTATCCCACCCCTGACAGCACTAGCAGCGCCGGCAGCACTGACAACACGGCGTCGGAGGGTCGGCCTCTAGCAGGCCGATCTCCAGCCACTCTACGCCAGAAGCTGGCGTGCAACGCGGGACCCAACGCGTTTCCAAATCAAAAAAGTTGCTGGTCAACTACATTCAATACTTCATCCTACTCCACACCGTCACTTCGCACGCCCAAATTCTTGGTTCAATTGCCGCCGCCACAATGGTAGCCCTCGAAGATGCTGCTTCGAGTCTTCTCCAAAAGCCTTCGTAAGTTGCCTCGTGCACTACTGCCATGACTTGATCTCACCAACAAACTAGCGATGCTACTTCCCAAGCACCGCCCCGCGCATCATCGTCGTACAAGCCCCTACATACCTTCGACCTCGAAAAGAAGCGATCCTATCAGCAGCAATTCGGCGACATGTACTTTCTGCGTCTCACAAAGATCAAGCCCGCCGTAGACGAGGTTGCCGCAGCAGCTTGGAAGGATACTGTCATCGCTGATGAGGTAGCGAAACGAGTCGAACGTGTGCTCGATGTGCGCCGGGGCGAGCTATGCTGGGTTACTGGAACGGTGTATATGGATATGCCTCTCAAACCAAGCCTCTTGGAAGATGTAGCCAAGGATGTAAGCCCATCCATCCCTCACTGTTCTTTCGCACTAATGCACAATAAACTAAACATGACGCTGGCAGCGCTGGATATCTGCTCCGATTTCAAGGCCCAAGTACTTTGGCGATGACGATGACCATTCAATCCTGCTTGAGGATGAGTCAGGCCGTATTCGTCTGGTTGGCGATATCTTCAAATCAATTCACCTGGTGACTGGTTGCATTATCGCGGCCATGGGCACCGAGAATACCAACGGCGAGCTCGAGGTCATTGATGTGAAGTTCCCAGATCTATGTCCCCAGCCAGAACGCTGGAGTCTGACAAAAACCAACGGCACTACCAAAAAAGAGGCTAAAGGGGAGGACGAGAACATGACTGATGGCCCGGCCAAATCCAGCAATGGCAAGAAGATCGCCATTGTATCTGGTCTCTCTTTCTCCGATGACGATGCCTCGCATGCCCTAGACCTCGACCTCCTCCTTGAGTATCTCCTTGGCGAGGCCCTCACACCTAATGTGCAATCCGAAATCTCCCAAATCAGCCGTCTTATCATCGCCGGCAATTCTATATCCACAACTGATCGAAAACCAAACGCTGCCGCTACGACTGCAGCTGCTGCCGACGAAAAGAAAGCTCACAAAAAGTACGGTTATGACGCTAGCTCCTACAATCCGCTCCCCTCGCAGCTGTTTGATAACTTCCTCAACGAGCTCCTCCCCTCGATCCCCGTCACCCTCCTCCCTGGAGCTCAGGACCCAGCCAATGCCAGCTATCCACAGCAACCCATTCACCCGGCCATGTTTCCCTCTGCAAGAGCATATGCCAAGGATCCATCAGCTCCATCCAGCAACCCTGGCTGGCTTGACACTGTCACAAATCCTTGGGAAGGTGAAATAGAAGGATGGAGGGTGCTGGGGACCGGTGGCCAGAATGTCGACGATGTATTCAAATACGTCGCTAGCGAGGACCGCCTAGGCATGATGGAAGCCATGTGCCGCTGGCGGTGCTGTGCTCCGACGGCTCCTGATACGCTATGTAAGTTGTACTGATACTTGCTATTGGTTTGAAGAAGAACTAACAAGATCCCCTCAGGGAGCTACCCCTTCCAGGATGACGATCCGTTTGTAATGGCGAATTGTCCACATTTGTACTTTGTCGGATGTCAACCCGATTTCTCAACCAAGGTGATTCACGGTCCCGATGGGCAATCGATTAGGCTCATCGCCGTACCATCATTCATGGAGACGAAGGAATTGGTGATTGTGGATGCGGAAACGCTTGAGGTGGAAAAGGTCAAGATATCAACCGTGTAATGACGCCAAAGAGGCTTTAAAAGCATTTAATTCGCTGCTACGGGTAGTCTCACCGAAATATAGTTTCACTCAATCAAGCCGGTTGGTTCCGCACCACACTGGCGATTTTTGGAGAAATCTACATCGTATTATGTCATGTATGTTTTACTCACTCACATGGCACCATCGTGTACCTTACTCGTATCTTCAGAAAAAGGCGCCATGGTATTCGAATCAACATGAAGCCGTGGACAGCCGTCTCTGGCGCATGAACCAAAAAATTGGGCACATGGTCACCGAGTGATAGACCATCTCAACATCTAGCGCCAGTCAGCTGTGACTATGTCGTGACCCCGCATCAATATTCATTACCCTATATTTATTCTCTAGCTGCCATCTGGCTCTTTCTTGCCAACACTACGAGCCGCATGCCTATCCTTGGCAGATTTAGATCTAGAATACACCTTTGGCGGAAGCAGGCTGATCAGGTTGTGCACCATACTTTCTTAGCCAGGTTGGATTGGGCATCCTGGAAAGATGGATGGCGGAAATTGAAGCCATCATGTTTTCTAATCGTTAAAAATATGAGTTCGTGGTCGCGTAGTTGATAGAAGGCATAGCAGATCTCTCGCAACGTATCTATAAGAAAAATGATAATTGAACAAGAAGTGATGGTAAAGAAACCAACCTCTAAGATTGCACTATCTAGCATTAAATATATCTGCTTTGCGTACCTACTTTAGTTATTATTGGCCTGCTTGGTTTAATTCAAAGAGGGTGCGTCGGATTTTAGTCACTTGCTTTGTAACCATCGCCGTTGGTACAACAACTCTTTGGTGGCCATTGCCACTTGAGCCAGCAACGGCGTGGAACGAACTGGCTGAGTCATTTTTCAGTCAATCAAGGCACGCTGGGAAGCTCCGATGTCTGGACGAGGGGTGACCCACTGGTGTAATACGTGCGAAACGTGTTGATTTGTCTGTTATTCAGACTTGCGCGGTTGAAGAAATGAATGGGTCTGATGTGCATAACGCCCTTGGCTCGACATGACAGAGTTTACTCCACCACAAGGCGCGGGCTAATTGAGTCTTTTTTAGTGGGCGCCCACATCAACTCCGATTTATTCCCCCCCCCCCCCCCCTCTTGTTGTGCACACCGACAGAGAGACGTTGCCCTTCTGGTACCATCTAGAAACACAAGCAGGGGTGAGCGAATGGGATCTATTCTTCTTAACTCAGCCACCATCCTTATCGTGACGCCGGTCGAATAATAGTCACACACCTAAGATCGGCTTACGACGGATCTGTAGACGGAGAGCTAAACGTGGCCACCATTTGAATCTGGTTGGAGGCAACACCACTTGCCATCTAAGAGGCTTTCCGTGATTATATTTACAAGCTCTGCCCATATTATTTCAGGGTGAGATACCCAAACAAGTTGTTTGATTCCCAGCACTCACTCATCCATACTCCAGGCCCAATTCTCTGCCCTTGTCCATTTGGCAATTCTTCCACCTGTTGAACCATATTCCCAATTCATCATGGGCTCCCTTGACGAAAAAGCAAAACGCCCCTGGACCGAGACGCCATGCGTCTACAGCCCTCAGCTATCCAAAATTGCAGGCTGGTAAGGATACCGCCCTTCTGAGCACAACCTACCACTGCAGCAGTTAACACGTAGACACAGCAACATTCACCTCAAACTTGAAAATCTCCAGCCCTCAGGCTCCTTCAAGTCCCGGGGTATCGGCAATCTCATGATACGTGCTGCGGCCGCTGCCCCAGGACCCGTCCACTTCTACTGCTCTTCCGGTGGAAACGCTGGGCTGGCTTGTGCTTCGGCAGCGCTGTCGTTGGGACTTCCCGCAACCATTGTCGTCCCCATTTTGACTTCAGCTCTCATGAAGAAGAAGCTGCTTGACCTTGGTGTCGAAGTTCACCAGGTAGGCAAAAACTGGGCCGAGGCCGATGAATATCTCCGCCGTGAACTGCTGGAGAAGGACCCTAACGGCGTCTATGTCCCGCCCTTCGACCACCCGCATGTCTGGGATGGCGCGGCAACCATGGTGCCTGAGTTGAGGAATCAACTGGACGGACCCATCGATGCAATTGTGTGCAGCGTGGGAGGCGGCGGGCTACTTAACGGCCTAATGCAGGGCGTTGAGTCGCTTCCATGGTCGGGCGCGAAACCCCAAGTTTTGGCCGTCGAAACCCCTGGTGCCGACAGCCTGAATGCGAGTGTTCGGGCTCAGGCTCATGTCACCCTGCCCGCGATCACATCTATCGCGACATCGCTGGGCGCTCCGCGGGTGTCGGAGCAGACTTGGAAGTGGAGCTCAAGCCCCAACTTGCAGAGCCTTGTGGTCTCTGATGCCGATGCTGCCGTGAGCTGTGTTCGCTTCGCCGACGACGCTCTGCTCCTGGTCGAAGTTGCCTGCGGCGCCACTATCGCGACCGCCTACCGCGGTGATCTTCGCGAGCATGTTGGAAAGGGATTGTCGGACGAGGAATGGAGCCGTAAGAACGTGGTGCTGATCGTCTGCGGCGGCGCCAACGTGACACTCCAGATGCTTGAGAAATACAGGGAGCAGTACGGTCCGGAGTCGAGCATCAGGATCTAGAACCGGGCGCCCGCATGCCCGGGCCCTGCCCTCACCCGGACTCTATTATACCGATTGGCCTCGTGATATGCTTAACACACAGTTCTCAGCCGTCAGCACCTTTGAGACAGGGATCCGCTCGAGGACGGGAAACCAAAACGTGCCGCTGCCATGGTGGCGGCGGCATTTCGCAACCCACCCAATCAGCTCTGCACTGGGAGATAGAGGCGTTTGTGATGGTTGGAGAACTCCCTGCTGGCTACTGCGGCTGAGAGAATATTGCAATGGCCTAGACCGCCACGCCCCTTTCTGCCCTGCTAAGAATAGTAGAATGGCGCAACGAGTGTCATCTAAGGCTGATTTCTACAGTTTAGATGGTCTTACTTTTTTTTTTTTTTTTTTTTTTTTTTTTTTTTTTTTCGCAGTGAAGGGAGATGAGGAAGAGCTATAAAATCTGCAAGGTCTTTTTCCCCCCTAGCTATAAGTTATTTTGGATTTGCACATTGGGGTTCTGAAGGCGCCCATAGGACCAAAGATAAACCCATAATAGTGCAACATAAACCCATTTCAATACTCTATCAAATATGAAATTCCTTGACATCTCCATTCTCTTCGCGTCTGGTGCTGCAGCCGCCCTCAGCGCCAATGCCGAAGCCGTGTCACTCAACCCCCGCAGCAACTTTTGTGGCTATGATAGTACAGACCCTCTCCCCAGTCTATACTCATAAATCTACCGAGCAAAGGATTGCTAACCGTAGTATCGCAGCTTCCGGCAATGGTTGGGAATGTCTCGACTCCAACACCAAGTGCTGTACCGGCAGCGATATCATAAGCTGTATGCCTGAGAGCTCCAACTGCTGCAGCACGGGCTACTATTGCGACTCGGACGAGGCCTGCTATATTGACACAACGACTGGCACTCAGTACTGTCGCAAGACAAGCGGAAATGCCGACTCCACACGCACCGCGGGCTCACAAGACGCCCGAGAAACGGGGTCGTCCGAGAAGACGGGCGGCAGCAGTGCTGCCTCCTCGGTCCTATACAGCGGCAAGGCTTTGGCTCTATTGCCCGTAGTCATAGCGGCGGTTGTTTTCCTGTGAGGATTGAGCTTCGGTTGATACCCTTGTATGAGAATATCTGGCGCGTGTGATACTCGACACGAATAATGAAAGAACATGAGAACAACAATAAATTCTTTTCACGCTCGGTGCTCACACCGAGACTGACGAAACATTGAATTGCCGTCTCCTTGTGCCAAAAACGCCAAACATGCCGATTTTCCTCAAGATCCTTGCAGCCTTACCGCTTGCCTTTGCTCCCAGTCGCTCTCGTTTTCGTAGTCTCCTTGTCAGCCTTGGTCTGGTCGATAAACTCCTTCATGATGTGATGCAGGTCCGGGTTCTTCCGCGCGAGCAGCAACACATCATCTGTAGTCACGGTGCTACGACCGGCATGGTTGCTAAAGCTCTCCAGGTCGGTGGCCACGTTTTCTGTACATCCGAGTTAGTGACAAAGAAAAGCGACATGCACAGAGATGTCCGAGCCAGTCCCTACCGATCTGTGTCCAGACAAGTTCTGTCAGGGCGCCAATGAACTGAGGCGTGGCATTGCGGTTGCGCTTGAGGGATTCCTCATCCACGATCTGACCAATGGCGTACCAGAGAGCGGACTTGAGGCGCTGCGAGTTTGGTCAGTCTTGGCATATCTACGTGGATTACTGAGCTGGGGTACCTCGCGGTCCTCGTCGCCGGGTGTGTCGGACATTTCCAGCGAGATTCGACTTGTGGGTTGCTGATATGTGCGACGATGTGGGATTTGCGTTGCTGCAAGGGCGTTGACGCTGACCGTGGTCACTGCTTTACGCGTCGCGGGGTAATTTTGGCGGGGTGGCGAGCTATGGCATGTTAGGCCATGGTGTCTTGGCCAAGCTTGGCTGGCATGAGCTGCGCTTTGCCAGGTAAAACAAGACGAAACAATCTCGCATCAAAGTTGGGCTGATGGTGGGATATTTGATTCACATCGGCGACCACTGACCGAACTGGTTTTAAAAAATGACGTCCTTTATGCTAATTTGAGAGAGTGGTCGCCAAGCATATCTTTGTCTCGCCCGAATTCCAATGACTTATGTGATGATGTACAGTACCCCCCCTGGAAAGATGATGTCCCTAGTTATGACCTCGTCATCTTCGACACCACAGAACCTAACTGCCCTAAAACATCCATGCAATGCCAAAGAGAGGAAAAATATTAAGAAAATAGAAGAGGGGCTTATAAATTTCTTTCTTTCTTTCTTTCTATAATATTTATGTAATATTTATTTATTTATATACCTCATTCTGTGTATTCTGGATAAAGTAGAGTGGGCACAATCTTTCAAGGGCTGTACTGTATGTTATGCGTATAGAATTGAAGGCGACAATCGCAATGTTTGAGGCGCTTGGAATGTCATCGTGGAGTTTTCTGTTGGGGGTTTTTTTTTTCATCGCTATAATGCATTACCTGCAATCAAAAGGCGTTTTGGCGCTACGATGTTGGTTTGGTTTGCCATCTCCATGATAGACTGAGGCAGAATGAAGACGAAATAATCAGTGCAATGGGATGGATACGCTGGATACGTTTTTTATGAGTGTCAATAAAACGCCATTCAAGAAAGCTGTCATTATGCATTATTGGGGGCTTGTACATCCCCGTCTATTCAATTCATTTCAACATAAAAGCTGTTTAATTTGCGACCAGGTTGATTACACCGGCCAGCAACACGCTGGGTATCATCAATCTGTATAAAAAAATCGAGTTTCGCTTTCAATCCCGCCTAGCTCAGCCAGGATGCATCAATCAACCAGCCAATTTCCATTTTTCTTTCTTTCTTTGTTGGTTTCAAACGCGGTCGTATACGCCATCACTGTACTGATATCTAGCTTGATTTTGGTGAGGAGCGTGCTCCTCCGGGTCGGGGTAGTGGATGTAACCGTAACCATCTTGTCGCCCATGGCCCTGAGGCTGTGGATAGCCATACCCTTGGTCGTTATGCCCACCATGGTTATCATAATCGTGCCCACCATGGTTATTATAATCGTGCCCATCGTAGTTGTCATACTTGTGAGCATTTTCATCGTGTTCTCCGACGGCGGTACTGTCAGTGCCATGGCTTTCACGACTGTCGGCCATCTGGTTGGGTTGCGAGTGCTCGGGAAGATGGTTTTCTGGGTGGACGGGACGGGTCGTGTTTCCTTTGAAGAGGCCTTTGAAGAATCCTAGCTTGCCTTCGTCACCTGCAAGTTGACCGTCTCCAGCTGCGTATGGGCCATTACCAGCTGCATATTGACCATCCCCACCAGGGCCGAGGCGCTTTCCTCTGTAGTGGTTACGAGCAAGGCCGACAGTTGTCAGAAATGAAAAGCAGAAAAAGAAGCTAGCGCGGGATGTCAGTATATGTACCAATTTAGGTCGTCGGGGGAAGGTCGGTGCTTACATTGCAATGATGGCAATAGCCAGACAGGCAGATTGAAGCTTGCAGGCATCGCGATAGGTGGGGATGACAGTGAAGCCGCTGCTTCCTTTGGCCTTTTCTGAAGCTTTCCCTGTGCCAAATGGGGTTGCGAGGGTACCGGAGCAACTGCTGGCCCCTGTTTTGTTGGCTACGGCGACATAGATGAAGCAGGCGATGAAGGCGGTATCCAGAAGGATTCCGAGAAAGGATGGTAGAGTGCGTCCGGCAAAACAGCAGACAAAGAGGATCGCGCCAATTGCGTAGAGACAGGCAAATCCAGCAATGCCCTCGACGGCACGGACCGAAGTGCTGATGGATAGCTTGCGGTTGTGTAAAGTGGCGAGGAAGTACGAGTAGATGGCGAGAATCAGAGCTCCGCAGGTTAATTGTATGGAGCGGATGAACAACTGGACCGACTTGAGCGTGAGAGCGGCACCGGTACCCATGATGGCGGCGGTTGCGGTAGTGATGCTGATAGAATACAGGTGGCTGGACTCGAGCGGTTATTGCTGGAATGCAGTGCAGAGCGCTTAAGTGTCGCGGGCGGTTCGGCTAGCTACCCATGCCGTTCTTGAAGTCGCGAGGTTGAAGAGGTAGAAGGGGGAGACAGAGGTCAAAACGAAAGGCGATGTCGGCAGGCGAGTATATGCAAACGGGGATTAAATACGGCTCGATTTCGCCTGGGGGGTGAGATGAGGGGAGAAATATGGTTTTGGATTGAGTGTCGGGCATTACGTAGGAAGACAAGCATAGCCATCGCCGGCAGCCACCCGCAGCAGGGCTACATGTACTCCTCTCGCTGACGCTGTAGAGGGACAAATTACTGGTTCGCAATAGAAAAAAGACTAGAAATGCACTCGAATCTCGTTTATCCACACCTTCATCTCAGGGGGAAAGCACCTTTGCCTCGTGGGTTGCTCATCACGGGTGGCAATATGCTCATTACGGTGCAATGCACTGCCCATCACCCATCACCACGGAACATTTTTAGCAGTGGTGGTGGTGGTTTGGCGAGCTGGGTGGATGTGATGACGAGGGCCTGTGGCTGGTGCAAACACCAGCGTTGGAGAATTATGGGACCAAAGCAAGTCCAAACCCATAGCCACAGTGCCAAGGTGGCGTGATGATTGGCCAAAGCGGCCAGCTGAAGAAGGGGGGCTGTGTGGGACATGGGTTTGTTTCGGTTCCTTTTCCGTCATGATGTCAACACCAGCAGCCTCTGATGATCGTGAGCCATCTCGCTCCATGCTTGAGAATTGCACATGTTGATCCTCAGTTCGGTTGCCAGGGGAGAAGCAGTCCGAGCGCCCAGGGCCTATCGCATCCCGCCTTTATTTGTGTATTGTTTCGTTGTTTCATGCAGGTTGGCCAAGTGTGATGTGTAGTTGTCCCAGTGATAAGCGTCGTTTTGTCACTTTGGTGGGCTTGATTTGGGCTGCAATGAGAAGCAAAGCGAAAAGAAAAAAAGAAGAAAAGCCCAAATTCTATTTCGGCCTGAGACATGCGTTCTTGCTCAAACCAGTGGGTGCTTTGCCTTCGAAATTTCTAACATCGGCCCGTTGCAAGCTGAAAACGTCGTCATCGCCGCATGCCAAGATGGCTGCGTGAAGGGATATACCTCTCAACATCTTGAAACTTTGAGGATGAGAAACCCTCCAGCCGGATTTACGAATCCACCCAGCACCCTTTCCGGCTGCGATTTCTGTCTAGCGTGGCTGCAAGGGCAAGGATCAGCGACCGAGCCGATGCTGTTGTTGATAAATTTGTAGCGGCCTCGATCTTCATTGCGTACTCATCGTAATGCAGGCACATGACTAATATGCATGCTTGGTTACCAATGTCGAGCTCTGCGGGAGAAGGTATTCATAGTTATACCCCTCCAGCTTCATAAAAAGAAGAAGAAGAAAAATAGGCAGGAAACAAGGTTTAATTGATACCTATTTTGAGAATCCGACTTTGTGTCCACTGTAAAACGCTGCCATCCTGACAAGTGGGTTGCAAAATAAACGACACAAGATACGGGCTGACTAAATAAGGTATGTAACTAGACCCGCGTTCAAGGACGAAAGGAATACATAGCAAAATTGAAAATAAAAAAAAGATTTTTTTTTTTTACATTCCTATGCCCTATGGTTTGAGTCTCGCCTCCAGGGCCTGGCGATTTGGGCTGCAACGAGAAGCAGAATCCCAATATTGTGTCATTTGGTATATGGTCATGTGACCAATTTGACACCACAAAAGCACATATATTATTAAATACTAAATATTAAAAGAGTAAAACCTAGCCATCAACCGAAGAGTAGATGTCAAAGGGTACATAGAAGTCACACATAATATACATTGCAATATACCATACGCTACATCCAGTGAGGGTAGGAGGTAAGTTCAGGACAACTAAAGCAGCCATCTTGGTTCCAAATAACCCCAACAGGGATCATTTTGTAGGGATAAGCGGTCGAGGTGTAGGCTAAAAATTGTGTGCTTGATAGCTTCTTTCTACCGAAAGACATTCGAGCAAATTGGCACTTACACTTTGAGATGGGCACTAAGGCAGCTTTCGCTTTAAATCCTTACCCAAACTTGGTGGACGATGAAATCGAAGTTCAGTGGCATTGGTTGAAATCGTCCAATGTCAAACCACAAGACTCTCCCGTCACCAATGAGATGATCAATCAAGCCAGAATTGAACCTCATAATGGGGGACTCCAGCTTGCTTTTTAACCAAGTGGGCTCCTCATTGAAACAGGCCAAATCTTTGCTATTAGATCAAGAGATGGGATTGATCTCCCTAGCGCACAATTGCTAAACCTAAACTCCGGCCTTACGCGAATAGCTGCAATGACTGGCGATGGGGAGGCATCTGATTAAGATTTTTACCAGGACGTTAGAGACCTGAACGAATGGAAACCCAGTATGGAAGAATGTGAGTCGGAATCGGAGGACGGAGTCATACCTTGGAATGTATAATACATAAAAAAGTATTGTCTATAAATAAAGAAATCAATCTAATTATAATGTTTGGATGAGTGAATAATTTTAGGGTTGTATTTTTTTATTCCTTTCATAATGACACTAAGACAGAACAGCTGGGTAGGTCGTCGATATGCCATATGTTTTTAGTGTCGCTTGCCAGAACCTTGCATAAGTAATGTTTTCGCTCAGATTAAGCATATTGTGAGTAACTCATCCTAGTATCTACCTAGGTAGTTGCATGGTCTATAATCCCATAAAGCAAATAGCGCTGTCTATCCATGCCATCGTTACCCAACATTTTATGCCCAACCTTCCACATGCTCAAGGTCATTCATGGCATCATCGGCAGCGAATTCAGCCCAGTTCATGTCCAGTTTCTCGAGTTCCCTAGAGAAAAAGTCCTGCTCATCGCGCATCGCCGCTCGAATTTCGGGAGCAATTTTATCTGGGTACCGCCGAACGTTGAGCCAGTGCGTTAGACTGCGGAGCGCTTGTTCGAGCGGGAGCGCAGCGTCTACCTCGGCGTCGACGTCGCTGCCCGCAAGCCACTCGTCTCGCAACTCTGGTCGACAGTGCAGATAAACTGCCGTGATAACTCTCATATTGCTCTGGCGCCACTTACGGCCACAGTAAGGGACCTGGTTCTTGAACAACTTCAGCGTGTAGAGCCGTAGTTCTTGCTGCGGCACCTTGAGGGATTTCCTTAGAATAGTGGATGACTTATACTGCACCAGTAACAGGTTCCGGTGCGCTTTATTCTTGCATATTTTTTGCATCACTCTCAGGTAATTGATGAGAGAGAAAAAGTTGCGGCGTGAGAAATCAGTTATGGGCTCAGAGGGAAGAGGGTTTACAGGATAGCCCAACTCATCAACTTCGGGTCGAGTGGGAAGCTGATCGCTACCCCTAGCATTTCCATCATCTTCCTGAGCCGTTTGAGTATCGGGTGGTGATCGCCGTCTCTTGATCGGTGGCGGTGCTGCTTCGTCTTCGCTTTCTTCCAGATCCTCTTCGTCATCATGGCCTGGGTCTGATGCAGCGGTTTCTTTGAACCGAGATCGGAGATTGCAAAAGTGAAAGAAACTAAGAAGATGAGAGAATTGAAATCTGTAGGGCAATCAGCTTGGTGCTTACCTGTTCTCTACCCGATCCATTTTACTATCGACCACTTGTTGAATATCCTGATGAGCAAAAAGCTTAAGAACGAGAGGGACATAGTTCGAGTCCAACAAAAGCTGCGTTAAATATTCGAACTTGAGCACATCTTTTGATTCATGTTAGGATTCCAATGGCATGCATTAATGAGGGAGCACTAGACTTACGCGATAGTTTCAGCCACTTCAACAGCAAAAGCAGAATGCCCGTCATGGCCTTAGCTGTAATCTCGCGGGTCCTTGTAGCATCTATCTCTTCTTGAGAGGGCTCCGGTACCTCTCTCATGCCATTAGGCCCTGGCATGTCCTGTGGCTTGTTACCCAATGGACCGCCGTTCATGCCTGGATTGCTGCCCCGACCCATTCCAGGCGGCATTTGTTGAGGTTGTTGCGCGACAATTGCTGTCACGTTGACCAAGATTGGCCGCAACAGCACGATGACAAGGGATTGGAGATGTGGCAAGGCGTCTCGCTACAAATTTGTTAGCAACCAACTTGATGAAATATGTATTAGGTACTCACGTAAAACTTCTCCACCGCGACTAAGCGTTGCTTGTCGCGCTCGCTTAGAAGCTCCGGCCGTGGCCCAAAATCAACCTCGATCTCAGCTGACACCGGGTTTTTTTGCTTCTCTTCTAACCTCTCCTCGGCTTTAAGTTCCTTCAACATCTCTCGCTCTTCGAGCGTCAGTTCGTTAAGGTCAAGATCTTCAATGTCGTCGTCACCATCATCGCTATCCCAGCCGCGTTCAAACCTGAGGAGCCGTTCCCGTTCTTCCCAAAGCTGTCGAGTCGCCCGTGTCATTCTGACTCTCGTAGAGAATAATTCACCCGCTTCCAGAATTGAAGCTGGAATATCACTGCCCTCCCACTTTCGACTTACCAGAGCATCATTAAACCCTGGTGGCAGCTTCCCCCCAGCACTGTTGCTGGTGGCATCGAGCGGCGGATACATGAAAGGGAAGTTTTGATTTGTTTGATAGTTCTGTTTCTTTCCTCCTTTACCACCGACACCTGGCGAGGGTGGGGGCGAAGGTGCTGGCGTAGCAATATGAACGGGCTGATCTAGGATCGAAGTTCCACCGCTTTGGACGTGTGGAGGTGCAGGGATTATTCCATTAGAACCGTTCCTAGATGACTGATTTGCAAGAGGGGGTAATAAGGACGTGTTGTCGGCTTCCAGTGGGATTAGGGGTTGCGGTGGGATATAAGCTGGGTATTTCGATGTGATTTCTTGTCGGAAGACGTGGTAGTCCAAGGGTGATGCGGTAATGGTCTCCTTTTCCTTGCCATCGTTGACTATCTCACTTGTGGCTTTCTTGACAGCTTCCAGTTCTTTTGTCCCACCAAACACAAGGAGAATTGATTTCCAGAACAACAGAAAGATCTAACATGTTAACATGGTCCACTTGATTCCAGGGATGAAACATACTTGAGTGTGCGGCATCAGATTTTGTTCATCCCATCGGAGCTTAGAAGTAGCAGTGAGCATGTAGTCAACAAGTGAGGGGTTAAGCTCCACTGTCGAGTATCAGTCAATCAGCTCCATCTAACAAACAAGATGCTTCAACACGTACAAAGTTTGCGATAGGTGGATGACATGTCTTCGGGGTCATTGAGGGTTTCTTGGATCGCAATATACATGATTGTCATAAGATTCATTAACTCATCTTGAGCTTCCTGGAGATTGCCATGCTGGCCTTGAGGGTCGCCAGACCTGGAAAATATCAGCTTCCGGATCAATCTAGGCTTGGCAGGTAACGTAATCACCAGTGCAATTCAAAGCAGTTTTGAAGGGCCTCCCATATCACGGGCAGCCCCTCCAGAGATGTGAGACATTCCACGCCAGCTTTGATGGCTTGTAGTTGAGAGAGGCTTGCAACAGACTTGTGATCCCCGCTAGTGGCATTTGGAATGGCCGTGTCACCCCACCGTCCCAGGACAAGATATACCAGTTTCCCGATGGAAGCCGACCTCAACGCAGCATCATTGGACTGGACACCAGTGATGGCGGCTTGGATAAACCGCGTACGTGTGCCATTATCGGCATCGTCCCAGGCATTTTGCGCTTTAAATTCATGCTGCCAATGCCACTCAAACGCTCTCTGAGCAGAGTTGAGGCGTACCCATTGCCAGAATTGGTACACGAACCACTCGTCAATCTCCTCTGGGTGTGGACCCAGGTCTGAATACTCAAAGTCGTAGGCGACAGGGTCGGCACGGTTAAACTCAGCCACGATACGTCGCAACTGCATCAGAGAGAGAGAATCGGTAGGTTGGTGCCCGCTGCCAGGCGGGGGCGCCATCGGCGCAGCGGGAGGGGGAGCTGTCTGCATAGCATTGCGTTGGAAGGACGGTCGTGATGGCGGCGCGGGCACGGGAGGTAGGTCAGTTTGCTCGGGGTCCGAGGGCGCATCGGCGACTTCGCCTGTGTCAGCGACATCTTCGGCAGGTGGCGTGGGCTCTTGACCCTCTTGCTGAGGCTGCGAAGGCCAAGGGTTGCTCATCGTGGTGTCGATATGCGAATGGCGGCCAGGTGTCTCGAAGCTTGCCGTCTCCGGCTGGTAGGTTGTTTGCGAGAGCCCCTCCGGTGTCGATTGTACTATGGATGGTCACTCCATGTTTGTAGGGATCGCTTCGGTAGTGTTGTCTTCTGAGTAGATTCAGGCTGCTAGTGATGATAGCTCTGTTTGGTTTCGAGACGGAGATGCTCGCGTGGGCTGTGAGTGGGCTTTGAGTGGGCTCGTTTTAGTGGGCGCATCAGCCTTGGGGGGGTTGTGTTCGGCGAGGCAAGCCCATTGGTGGGCCAGGCGCTACAGAAGGAGCGTCTGGAACTCCTCTTTCTCCGCTAGGGATATGCAACAGCGACATTCGCCAGGCATCATGTTACACAAATAGCCCAATAATTCACAGCTCTAAAGTGAAAAGGAAAGAAGAATAAAAATTGGTCGCAAAGTATTAGTAGCGAGATGTGTACTATGCTCCCATTAATGTATCCAAACTGAAAGCTATTAATCGCTGTGACGATCACTCAGCATCCGACTCTCCCTCTGACTCTCCATCACCGTCCTTAGCCAACTTTGCTTCTTTATTCTTTGCCCTTTTTCTCAACTTCTTGAGTCGATTCATCCTCTTCTTCTTCTCCTTGATATGCTCCTCCTTTTCTTGCAGCCTTTGCGCCTCAGCTTGCTTCTCTTCCTCTTTCACCACTGCTCTCTTCCGCAGTGAGATGCGCTGCTTCTTACCAGGTCTTCGCTTCTTCTGTCCATTCTCTTCATTCATCAGATATGTAGTTACCTCTCCAGGTTTTTGTTTGCGCCGCACCGAAATTTTGACAACTTTCCACGGCATTTCGAGGCCCCAGGCCCGGTCTGTTGATCGTGCAAGGACGTCCTCACCAGTCACCGCTGCAAAAGTATACTGGCGTTTTTGCTCCTCGGTCAGCTGTTTGACCACATAGTAGGATGGTGGTCGGTTAAATGCGATAGCCCCATCACCTTTGGGTACAATGTCCCCCTCAAGAACAACCTTTTGGGATGGTTGCGTGGTGCTGAAAAGCCGAAATGCAAACTCTTCGTCGCCGCTTCCATCATCCTCGCCCCCGGCACCCACATTTGCTTCCGCCTCATCAACCTCCGGCAGATGCCTTGCGGGGGATGACGACCTTGTAGTGTCCGCCTCTGGTCGGGCGTAGGTCTCGGCAAGGCCCAGCGATCTCGCAATCTGGGCATTTAGCCTCGCTTGCAGATCTGCGTCATAGGCCCCGTCATCACTGTCAGCGCCTGAATCATCCGAGGCATCGAGCTCTGCCCGACGAACCCTGGGAGACGATATTAGAACCTTGCACTCTTTATCATTAGGCAGTGGAGGGAGGGGAGAGAGCAGAGTTGGCGCAAACCTTTTAGCCTCTGGGAGCTCAAACATGGCACTCATTCTACTACCGTACTTCTGCGAGGGCAGATCGTGTGATGGTGGCTGGATGATGCCGCCGTCGAGGTAGTATTATCGAGATTGGCACACTACCTGGATATCTGACAAGTGGGACTCCAGCAACGACGTGGTCAGCCCATCAATCGAGGGGTGGCCTTGCAGCTTGAGGCTATCCGAGGGGCCCGAGGCTTTTTGTTAGCCTTGCAGAGCCCAGGATGCCTTAAATAGGAGCACAGGTTTGGATATGATCCGCTTTTTAGGCCCTTTATTGAACTCTGGCGGTCGCAAAGTCAAAGCTGCAAATATTACGATGCAACCCAAGAATTTCGCTGCTCACCTTGCGTTATCTTATCGGGCTCCCGTTAAACTCAACCTGCTCGAGCCCCACCAATCACATGGTGCGGGATCCATGCTTGGTTCGACAACACCATCCTCAAAGCCATGCCCCTTGCACCGCCCAGGTGCCCACTCTCGCCGAAATGGGCAAAGGCGTCAGGTCTGGAGTAGCAATCACCAACGTCATGTTGCACTAACGCTACGAAAAGAGCCATGAGCATCCGACATCTGGAAACTTCGCCATCCATAAAAGTCATCCACCCTCGTTTAGCCCTCAGCTGTCACAACGCTTGGCAAGGCCTCGCCCCATCAGTCACACACTATACTACGGCCCGTGGCCCCCGAAACCATGGCCATGCTGTTGTAATTTCCAATCTTCACCTCGGCTGGCGACTCTCCGTAGTCCTTCATCTTTTCGCAAACTACTTCATAACATGGACTTCCCGTTTTGTGCGAATCCATATTCCATCTCTCCACACACCCAATTCTGGTTCTCTTACCAATTGTTCATCTCTCTATTCGGCGCCCATCGAATATCACAACTTCGGTTCTGGCTCTGGTTCGAGTTCTGATATCATTTTTTTGTATCATAAGATATTCCTTTTCCCATTATTCGTCTCACAACTGTCAAGTCCGCGGTTGACCTGAAGTCGAGCCGCCATTTAGAGATCGCGACAATTAAGTGTCTCTCACATCTTCTTCACCCCCCGACCACATTTCATATTAAACAAAGGAAAACAAAACAGGGAGGGAAAAAAAAGGGTTCCGCCGTCCAAAACACACTTTCCGCCGCCCAAGTAAAGCACATATCCGTCCCAGAAACGTGGGTTCTCTGCTCCCACCACAATGCTTGCTCAGAGCTATTTGACGACAAAACCTGGGCTGCATAATTGTCCTCGATGAGCTCCAACACTCGACAAAACAGCAATGTACACTTCCGAAGCTACCATCTCGCCCGCTTCCGACAACGCAGCACTAAGACCAAGGCCTTGATGAACACCCGCTCTCGGAGCCATTGCGCAGCGAGTTCGTAGAAGCTGCTGCCTTTTTGGGAGGTTTTGAGCCATCAACCATTTGCAACAGAGCCAGTTGGCGTTCAATCTCGATCCTGCTAGTGCTTTGGACTTCAATTCGCCCATTATCCACCGGTCCAGACACTACTCCGTAACCGTCTACCTTTCAGTTCCCCCCGTCCTCACTTGGTTTTTCCTAGAACCGATCCGCAAAATATCAAGTCCGAACACCAACCGTGAAACATTCCAGCAAATATTCTACAAGCTCACTGACAAAAAAAGGACCGGGGCCAGTAAAGCTTTTGATCGTGGCGAAGATAGACCATGACCTTGTGGAGAAGTACGTCCGTATTCTCGCACTTAACTATGGAAAAAAACCGAATAAGTAGAACCTAATTTCCGCTCCACGAGTACTGGTTCATGGCATCGAAAGAGCCTCGAGGCCCTCCGCTATAAACCGAGGGAGCCTGGCTTTGGCTTGAGTCGGTCTTCGTAGGCGAGGTTCCAGAAGCTGTGCTCTTGTATTGGTCTTGGGTGAACGGGTACGGCCGACCATCAGTGCTCGTGTATGCAACACTGGAGCTAGCCTCTCCAGCCGTTGTAGTCCAAGTACCTGAGGATGGATAGTAATCCCTGGGGGGTGCGGCAGCGCCAGCTGAAGACTCGGCGTTATAGCCCGGTTGTGTTACGTCGCTTGGGCTGGTATTGACAGACGCATATGATCCATATCGATATTCTGGAGACGATTCGTTCGCGATAGAGCTTGCGCTACGGACGGAAGGTTGACTAGCATGCCGTGGACTTTTCGTTGGCCGAGGATTATCAACATAACGTGGAATGCTGAGGGCAGTTTCGTGGCCGCTTAGAGGAGTGGTATGGATGGGGAGTTGTGGAGGGGCAGTTGTCGAGTGCACATATGTATACTGTGGCCGGATTGGTGGTTGTGTCTGGTCGGTAGTCACAAGACCAAGCTGGACGGATGGCTCCATCGAGGTCTGAAGGGGAAGCTCCTGTGGCTCAGCAGTAAAAGTGCCAGTCCCTGTAAGAGGAAGCTTCGGAAATGGATCGGCTCCTATGGTCGTGGCAGGATAGTTTCCAGCTCCGGAGGATGGGACCTGGGACATTGGTACTTGGCTCGGAGAACTCCAAGTTGGATAAGAACTGCAGTATTGCTGTTAGCACACATCCAAGTTTTCTAGACCATCCAGATGGACTGCGAGAAGAGGTAATTCCTGTTCTGCCAGCTCTGGGGAGCATTTCTCGGATAGGCAACCTACTTTGATCGCATGGCACCTAATTGAGTTCCTGGAAGTTTCGGCGCGCTGAATGTGAAGGCAGATCGCGGAAGCTGTCCATCCAGACCCCTAGATCTGGCTTCATGCTGCTTCACGGTCAAAGCACCAGCTACAACCCCGAGACCCGTCTCAACCAGAGCCTGGCCACGAGATCCGGCACTGGACCCCAGAAGTGGAATTTCTTTACGGGCTTGGAAGTTACGGGGGCTGCGACCTCGAACCACAATAGGGGCTGTGGTCGATTCGGTGAGGACCACCTTGGTGCCGCTTGCGTTTGAAAGAGTCCCAACAACCTTCAGGTGCAAGACAAAGTGTTGCTGAAGTTCCTTTCGGCGGCCGTTATTTGCCGTGGCTCTGTATTTCCGTCAGTAACCCTCGCACGAGAAAGGGGTAGTGGTAGTAAACGCACATCCTAAACTGAAGACGACGCCAGCCGATGGGATAAACGGCATATTCTCCATCGGCCTCAGTTCCATCGTCCTGAAAAGGAATCAGGGGGAGTGATGGGGGCTCTTGGTCAGGAGTTTGACTGGTTTCTGGAGAGTTGGGCGGAGGTGTCTTCCAGGGAATGACAATCAGGCGAACCGGATTGCCATCAACAGATTCGATTGCCGAAATAGTGACTTCCATGTTATTGACAGCTACAGTCTCGCCAGACTCGGTGATGACAGAGAGCTGGCCACGCGGAGTGACCAGGGATCCACTGATCTGGAACAGGTTCCTTCGGTAACAGGTCAGTTCTGGCTGTCGAAGGGTTCCGTCTGCGGTGCTTGATGGCATCTCCGAGAGGAAGAACATGCCGTGGAGCTGAGCTGATAATTCCAGTTGCTGGATCCGGCCTTGCTGGTCGACAATGGTGATTTTATCCTGGGCCCTCTTGAAAGCCAAGAGTTTGTGATCATGATTGACAGTCATCTTGGAGCCATCATCGCGGAGATCCTGGACGATCTCTTGATATGCGGGGGGTTCTGCCTCAGAAAAGGACCTCTTCAAACTAGGATAGCCGTGATGGGAAGCAAGATCAGGATGGGCGGCCCTGTCGTATGCCTCCTGGTCGTCCTGGGGATACCGGCTGTATGGGTAAGACGAATGGTCCACATCATGGTTGCTGCCAGGTCTTCCGGAAAGAGGAGTCGTTGATGGAATTGAATCGGGGACCCTGCCGGGCATGTGCACTGAACCGCCATAATTCGACCACATGTTCGAATGCGTCGGGTGTCCTCTCAAGTCTGCCATGGTGGCGGGATATGCTGCCGTGGTCGTCATGGGAGCATATCTTTGCGCAGCTCGCCGTCTCCCTCAACCTTGATAATGTGTTGATTCGCTGATTCAAAGCCGTCGCCAACGTCGTGACCCAAGGACCATGGATCTTGACCCGGTGTTTTGCAAACGTGATCAGGGCCTTGAAGGCTCTCCTTGACACGAAGCGCGACGGAAGCAAGATGTCTGCAGAAGTATAGAGAAACGGAGAAGTCAGAGCACGAGGAATTCAAGGTTGTAGGCGAACGTGTGCTTGTATATGATGGAGGGTGCCGTCAAGGACGGCAGATGGTTGCAGAGGGGAGTGTCTGATCAAAATGCGCGGCACTGCTCCGGAGTGGAGACCATCGACGAGGGGGAGGTTTCGAGGTCAAGGCAAGGCATACAAGGACTTGGGTGTAGAGCCTTACAGACATCGACTTTTGGCGCCCTCAGTGCAGTACAGTACGGTAGGGAATCAGAAGCGCCCGGCCAGGTTTGTGGGCTGCAAAACCAGTCCAGTGCATGCGGCCGTTCTGGGAAGGAGCATGGGAAGTGGGAGGGGGGCGGATCTGTGAATAGCAACGGTCTGCCATAGAATACTGGGGTTCACTGTGGGTACCCTGCACATTTGGGACAAGCCTTGGAAACGAGGACCTTAGAAGCCGGTGATATTCCACTTGTCGAGGAGGAGGACAAACGTGGGTGAGTTCAGGGATGAGCAATGTCGGGCGCCATCTTAGGGGTCGGGAGGTGGGTGTGATGGAGCTTGGACGAAGCCATGCCCTGGAAAGTCTCACAGAGGGTCAAACGGGACGACAAAGTGCCGGGTACAGGTAGGTCGAAGAGGCAAAGGACAGGGCCCCGGGAGCGGCCAGTAAGCTCGAGTTGAGAAAGGTTTCCAGACACGCCCCAGTCGTCTTTGCCATTCCATCCACCCTTGTAAGCGTCTACCGAGGGGTTCGAGACCCCCTGTTGCGTGAAACCAGCATTGAGAGCCGACCATGTATTGTTGACAAGCAGGGGCACAATAATTGGGATGAGGAGGTGCTTATGTGTAACGAAGAACCAGAGTACCGACTACTCAACCGAAGGTAGGGGAGGGATCAGATGGAGAAGAGACCGAGGAGCCATGTTGAGTGGAGACACGGGGACCATCTCTGAAGGGCCCGGAAGCCCCTCCTTTTCCCCCTCCCAGACGGCGCCGCCCCATGAAGGGCCAATCCCGGCCCCTGGCAGCGGACCGGGGATGCCATTTGAAAGAGAATCCTCCGACGTCTGCGAGAGGTGGGTGGCCCGCAAATTTCTAGAAAACCCGTTGGACAGAAAGACGGATGAGGAAAAGTGTGAGTACTTAGCATTGGCAAGGCCGAAGAAGTGAGAAATTATCGGCTGCAAAAAGGTTTACTCGCGACAAGGGGGCAGTTGGGTCAAGAAGCCTGCCCGCCAGTGCGCGCGTGTGTGTGTGTGTGTGTGTGTGTGTGTATGAGTGTGTTGTGTGTGTGTGTGTGCTGGGTGAATGTGTGTCCTGTCGAGATCCCTGTGGGGGATAAGACGGGAGGATATCTGATAGTATGGTTTCCTATAGCCAGGCGGGCGTTGCTGCAACAAAAGAGCTGCAGGAGGCACGAGGCGAGCGGTGCAAAGCATCGATAGCGGCCAGCCACTTGGCTGAAACGCGTACACTGGACGACATATCGCCGTACCAAGAAGAAAAGGGGAGGAAACTTGGCTTATGCTTACTCACAGCTTTCAAGCAGCGGCATTGGCAAGTGGATGAGGAGGGATGACGGCTGACGGGCGAGAGAGGTGGAGAAGTTGAGCCGAACCCCAGGCCCCCAAATGTCCCAATCCTTCATTGATCAAGCGGCCAGCAGAAGTGACAGCCGGTCACGGCAGCAGCCATGGTCAGTTCCATGGGTGCAGCATGTCCCACAGACTGTCCACGGACCATCCTCATCCCCATCCTCATACCCATCTCCTTGAATGGAAAGCGCCTGCGTGAGGGTGGATGAGCAGAGGGGCCTCATCCAAATTGGGCTCCATGATGCAGCATATTGGAAGTGAATTGCGCTCGATGTGATGACGAATTCGGAGTGAATTGAGAGGAAACAAGGCCAGATAGGCAAGGACGAGGGCCCGTGTCAAAGAAAGCAACGAGATGCTGGTGAGGCTATTGTCGGGATGTCAAGGTCTGCTTATTGATAATATGGTCCTGCTTTGCCTCATGTAATCTCCAGCAATTGGAAATTGGCCCATGATGGTTTCGGCACCCAAGAAACAAAACAAAGAGCGGACCCAGATCCCCGATGGTAGGCTCTGTATGATTTCCTGGGTTGCGGAGCCGATCAGTGTGTGGGCAATGGTGTGCTCTTTGAACTGGATGGTTGAGATAGTGTACCATACCGAACCGTACCGTACCGTGGTAGACAGTGCCGACAGGGCCAATACATGGCTACATACAGAGCTAGGCGAGATCTTGAAGGAGGGTGGAGAGGAAGCAAGCAGTGAGGGTGAGGGAATGCGCGGGCACCAACTTGGAGATGGCTTCAAGTCGCGCGTCGTATCAAAGTCGCGCACTCTCGTTGGTCTGCTGCCAAGTGGGGCACAGACGCCAGGGCGAACGAGAGTGGGTTATCCTTGACACTTCCAAGGATCATCCATGATGGGCAACAGGTGGTCTGGGATAACAAGGCCGGGCAAGGACCACAAGGGCTACAAGGGCAGGCAAGAAAAATCAGACCAGGGTCTGGAGGGTTTGACAGAGTCCAGACAAGGGGACATATCGGTAGAGTAGATGGCAAGGGGGGGATGGTGGGAGGAAACAGAGCTCCGGAAGAAAGCAAATCAGGCAAAAGTATACAAAGCAAACGGTGCAAATCCCTTCCACGATTTGCTTGACGGCTTGCCCTCGACTACACCTTCCTCCTCAGAGGCACACGCTCACATGCGCGCAGCAGACACTCCAATGCCTCCTTGTGCAGTAGTCGCAACACCTACGCTCCCCCACCATCTCATCTCATCCCATCCCATATTCTGTACCATAGTTGCATGCTTTCCCTCTAGCAGCGAGCTATCATTTGGCACGTCGCAGCCTGTACCCGCTCCCAAGGTTAAGCAAGCGCGGCCAGGGCCGTGCCCCCTTCTCAACGGCCGCCACAATTCCCCTCAACGGTCAAACTGGCCAAACGGTCGGCTCCCCACAGTGCCCCGCCACAGTTTTCTCAACCCCAATTGCACCGTAGCAAAACAGGCCACCTGGGTTTGGCCTGGCTCGCCACGGCCTCGGCCAACCCAGGCCCAGGTCTGGTTGCCCACTCAGCGCAGACCTACCCTACTTGCCTGACAACCCATACCCATTCTGTTCAGTCCACCTCATGTCCATGTTCGCCTACTCCTCGTCCTCCAGTTTCGCATGCATGCAGGCCAGACCTCATGAGGAAACCTAATCTGCCGCGCTTTTCGCTTCTCCGATCGCGTGTTTTTGTCGTCAGCCCGCTCCAGGGGCGATCCCAAAACTCTCGCCGTCCGAGTTCCTGCTATGCTTCTGATGACTGGTGCAAACACTTTCCTCCCTCTGGCTCTGGGCCACGGCATTTCTACGCGAAGTCTTGATCTTCCAACTCCTGGGTCCGGAATTCCAGGATCCGGGTCCGACAATGCGTGGGTGCGTCAAAAGCTCCCAGACGGCACAGCCATGCATTACCCGCGGCGCCATCCCTTGGCTTCTCATCGATATGCTCGCGGCCTACCTAATCAGAGCTTGGGGCATCCACACACTTGCATCCCATCTCACACCGGGCGCACAAGCCCACACAACGCGCAGCACCCGCAGCCACATAGCGCCAGTAAACGCTACTTCCCCAGAATACAGCACTCACGTACACAACAACAAGTTAACGCGGGCGCTCATGTGCAGGTCACTGCTCTCACATGCTGTTTACCCACCACGAAAAGTGGTTGGTCGTCGCCGACTCTCATTCGCTGCGGATAGATTGCATCACCCAAATCCCCTCTTTGCCCGCACCCATGCTTTGAAAAACGGAAAAGAGAAAAAAAAAAGACTCTCATCACCTGTCGCAACATTCAAGCCCTGCCAGCAGGAGATAGGACCTGGCATGGCTCACCTATCGCTGGACCTTACCGAGACGCCACCCGATGGTAGTTCTTCGCCTTGGTGCCGCCTTGCGGGACTCTCAATGTAACCATCCCAAGCGTCCACGGCGATTTTTTCAGATCTAACAGTCCACTGCGTCCGCTGCTCATCGTAAATAAAGCAACCTTACGCTGGATGCAGATGCTTTCATGCCAACCGCTGTCATTCTTCAGAGTCACCTTCCGGGATACCCCCTCGGCAGCGACCAGGGTACACCATCCTCGGCCAGTCTCGTGGGCCCTCCATTCTCAACAGCATGTTTTTCGACAAGGACTCCTCGACTTTATTATGCCCGAACTCAAATGTGGACGAACTACAGCTCCATGTTGCATCCCTTCCCCGGCATGAAGGCCATCTCTGGTCTCGAGCCGTGCCTTGCTGCCCACTCGGGCACAGAATATTGGCAATTTGCAGTTGCCCGGGCCCGCGGCGTCTGTCCCGACTCGGGGCTCCATTGATTTTTCGAATGCTCTGGCCGAGATTATGTTTCGCACACCCATGATGTTAGAGCAACGACCTAACATATATCAGATGTTTATTATAACCCCCCAGTATCCAAGTCCCCTCCCATCTGATTGGTCGATGGTGGGATCGCTAAACGGCGCTGCAGGTGCATATGCTGAGGGGGGTAGACATTGAACAAATCCATGTTCATAAGCCAACGACATTTTAAGCAGATAGCCACTGATTAGGCGGCACCAACATCAGAGCCGCACTAGGCATTGAGGACTTAACAGCCATCCCACTTGTCCCACCATAGGCCGTGAATATAGGCTTTAAAGTAACCTAGCCTTCCCCAGCAGGATTCTGAAACTGGTTGAAGCTCACTTCACGTGGGCCAAGACGCGATGTACGAGATGGTCACGGCAGATGCCGTTCAGGGAGACTTAATGACTATTTCGATGGGGTCAGTGTGACAAACCATGGCTGCCGACGAGTCCCGCCCCCTGTTAAATGGAGCTACTGTGTGGTATCCACTCTTCTCCGGGGTTCGGGGCGAGTAACCTTTCAACAGGCATGACCTAGGCCCGCCCCAGGGCCCGCTGCTCCGGCCGGTAGACCCTTTTTGGACGACGATCTCCGTGGCAGTCTCGAGTGGAAAAGACTTGACTCTGTTGGGTCAGGAATTCGTGCACTTTGTCTCTAGTCCATGGATGATGAGCGGCGGCCGAAGAGCTTAAGGCCGGCTTTTGATGTGGCGGGTAGATATACCCATACTTTGCATAAGTTTTATCTGGTAAATGTCATTTCGATACGGAGTCGTCAATCACGGCAAATCATTTGGGTGTTATGGCTATTATGCTTGATGATGCAAAGCCTGTCTATCTTTTTTTTAATGCCGAGAGATCAGCAGACTAACTTTGGTCCGCCTCCGTGGCTTTGGCTCGAATGAGGGTAGTTGTGAATCCTTGGTCGATTGACGCCCAGCTATCCTCGACTTCGACCGCCGGCAGTCTCAGGTGCATCGTCTACGAAACTACTTTTCCGAGTTTGGCTGTACAATGGGACGACTTTTATCCTCTGACGTTTCGGATTAGCCGAACAGGCACCAGCTTCGATGCCAACTCCGGCTTTCGCTCTATACACTCAAGAGACCCTAGGGCCCTGGGCAACACAAACAAGAAACGGAAGAAACATTAAACGAAACGTTGAAATTCTTCAATCCTGCCTAATACATCTTGGTTGTTCTAGGCTGACAATGTCCGGGGATTTCATGCGGGCAGGGGGGGCTCTCAAAGCAACATTGTTCTCGCGCCTTCAACCCCAGCTATTATTGCGCCGCTTGTCAGGAACGATATACAACACAGGGCTAATCTCTTAGGTTGTCAGGTCATCCAAGCCGTTTTTCCCAGATCGAAATATCGCTTGCATCGTTGACGAACCGGGTGTCATTTCCCCAACGGGTGCAGCCTTGGGGAGGAGGGATAGTCCCTGTCCTCGCAGATGACCCGCCATATCAACACAGGAGAATGTCGCGCACTACAAATCCCTACCGTGGTTCTGTGCCACTCTGCAGCTCGAAATTAGATACTGAAACCAAAAAAAAAAAACAAAAAAAAGGGTTCGGCCACATGGCGCGATACGGTCTACTTCATCAGTATCCAGTTACTGTATTAAGGATTGGACATTCCCACTCTATCCTCGAGGCGCGGCTTCGTATCTTGTGGGCCGCAATCCGGAAATCCATAAAGTTTTTTAGAGAGCGGGAGCGGGTAATTCAACGGGTCTGCCGCTGGGAAAGCTGGATGAGTGAGTGCACTATCATACCTCTCTGGATAAAAACCCGGAGCGTAGACAACCAAACATCAAAACGAGCCCGTAGAACACCCACAACCTGCAGTGCGGCGACCATGCATGCGCTAAATACCCATGCCGACCGTGCCCTGCACACGCTTGCAAGGGTGTTCGATGTCGTGCAATCCGGACTAATTGCTTGTTCACTTGTGTTCATTAATTATTCCACCATGTTATGAACAGGTCTACCTCTCCACTTACGAAATTGACGTTTCGCAAGCCAAAAAAGCGCTGGCCAAAGCCATCTATCTATGCCTCTTGGTAAGGAGGGACGATCATTTCAATTACCTTCATCCAATATCTCACAATATCATTTTTTGTTCGTCTTCCTTTGCAAGCATCTTGACGGGTGTCAGGGACTTGGTCCTGGAGGGAAAGGAAGGAAGACAACCTGGATTGGAAACGGCCGACCGACCTGCCTCGGACCAATACCTTGGCTTCTTGCGAAACAGAATGTGGCTGCACCAATCGCGCTCACCATCTGCAACCGTCAGCCCAGACCGGCCAGTGCCGTTGACAAACATCTCTAGCAGCCCGCTCGCCTGATAAACCAGCACCTAAAGTGCGGGGCCAAAACTGCTGCTCGATGCGCTTGGGAAATCAGCTACAGTACGAGCTATCAAGGCATCCGTCCTCCGCGTAAACCGGTCGCCAAAGATAGTGATGCCATCTTACATATGATTTCTCTGAGACTCTGGTGTTGCGAGTAACGCCCCGGCAAGAATGACAGGAGACCAGTCACCTCCGCACGTAACATCCAGTACGCCTTTCACAGGGATCTGAAGCGTTCAGTTCGCTTACAGTACGGGCTGTGGAGACTACGTGCAGAACCGCTATTCTGGTATTTCTCGTTATTCGATCCTGGGCTCTGCATCTAGATACGAGGAATTAATTCCATGTCTGATGATGATTTCCTTGTCTGCTTTTCCGGTCACCAGAGTGGCAAAGTGGTGTCAGTCTTTGTCTCCACCCCAACCTTGGTGGGTGTTCTGACAATGACTGGCATATCGTCGTCATTGTGCACTTCGGCATTTGCCACGAGCAGGCAAGGAGTAGGAGTATTAAGAAGGGGGGAGCCTGGGGTCGAAAATGTTGGCATCGTGATAGAGTGACAATTCTGCAAGACGACTTCGTGTTTTTTCACCTGCTAATGCGTATATGGTTTTTTTTTCCCGGAATAGTCTCGTCGTCGTCATGCGCGATTAGGGGATTACTACGGCATTACAGGCCAATTCTCAGCACCTAATTCCTGACTCGCATGTCAACTGCATCTATTGGTAATGACCATCACATGTTTGATCGACAATGCAACTCTGCTCAACATCGTCAACTTGGGGTCAATTTGTTGCCGATGGGTCGTCAGAGTGAGTATCTCACGTCAAGGCAGCTAGGAGAATGCACACGCCCAGCATCTAGATGCTTCATACGGTCCCAAAGTGGATGGATCGCCCCCCTACTTCGGATCTTTTGTCCTCGGGAGTTGTCAGGACCATGCCCCTCCTTCTTGCCTCCCCTCCCCCCTCCCCCCAGGATGTGCAGACGCAATCATTGCCAGCGCAAATTTGTTTTTGCTTTGGTAGACAGAACAGGTGGGTAGTAGCCGTAGTGGCACATAACGCTCTGGCATGTCATCTTTGTCCCAGCTCCCATGGCCACACTCTGTAATCACAACCGCGTCGCACCCGGCGAGACGCAGTCATTGTCATGGTGCATCTTGAAGAGGGGAAAGGGGGGGATGCAACGACATCGAGACGTCAACAACAGGCGCTAACAGGCCAGATGCCTTGACATTGCAGACGCCTGTCGGAGTGGCCGCCCAAACGCCAGCGAGAGGCGCGGCTTGGAGCCCGAGGCCTGTCTGTGTAACCACACGGCTGCATCTCGATGTTCTGGGTTCATTCACGTGGCACTCGCCGCCACAAGCACGCCGCAGCTGTCGGCTGAACGTTGAGAAAAAGCCATGCGCTCATACTCTCCGCGTGGTAACGGTACCCGGCTTTCGTGGTCTCATTGCTTTTTCATAATGCCAGACGGAGCTGCAGGCTGTGGGAGTGGGAGGGTGGCGTGGTCGTCCCCTCTCCCGAGCCACCCTCGAGCCCCCAAAGGATGAAACTAAGAAAGCTCCCTATTGCTGGTGGGTGTTGAATGCCTGGGGGGCTGTCCGCCATCGGGTATTGGGGTTGGATGAGAAAACACGGCGAGGTTGGGAACACGGCGGGAAAAAAAAAATTGGGCGGGGCGAATGTTGTCGGGTTGGCTGTTGAGGCCAAGTACATTTGCTGGCTACTGGGCAATGCCATGATGGTGGTGGCGAAGACATGGAAGGCCAAGACGGATCAGTCTTGATGCATTCATTTCATTATGGTTGGGAGCCACACAACAAACCGGCGCCCGGCACGCTAATACTGTATGTATAAACAAAATACTGTAAGTTATCATCCATCTATCGTGGCCCCCCCGATGCCGAGCAGAAGAGCAAGGCTTACTCGATCCAATCCAATCCATCCAGTCATCACGACTTGACCCCACCCCCGGGATCGTACCCCCCTCTTCCATTCGCCCGCGGTCATCATTGGATTATCCAGTTGTCGCCATCGTCGTCCGAGTCGCCCTCGACCTCATCCTCTGCATCTATCAGGGCCATCTGCACGAATCGACGCACCCATGCCTCCTGCGCTGGATCAAGACCCGCCCCATTGTTGTTATTCCCCTGGTTCTGTGGTTGCTGTTGCTGTTGCTGCCGCTGATTATGTCGCTGTCGATTAACACCACCACCTCCTCGAACTCCTCCTCGCACGCCTCCCCTGGCAGCGCCACGACCACGCCCCGGGTTGCCTCGGTGTTGTCCTTGGACGCGGATTGCAGGCTGAGGTGCATCGGGCGCCGCTGGGGGCACAGCGCGGTGACCGTTGCGGCCGTCTCGGGCTTGATTATCGACGAGCCGAAGTACCAGAGGCGCCTCCCGAGCGACCTCGACTGCTTGGCCGTGTTCGTTGAGCTGGCGGTTGTCGGCGTTGTTGTTATTGGCAGCACCATCTTCGGCATCACTCTCATCAGAAGCAAAATCTAACACGACTTCTGCAGGTTCGGCTGGCGGCTGGTTCGCAACAGGCCCGTTCCCACCGACAAACCCCAGGCCCACATCATTTCCGTCACCTCCCTCGAGTTCCCACAGGCGCATGAAGCACGAAGTGACCTTACCACCAGGCTGAGTATTGTAGTGTCTGTATGGATTGACCGGGTCAAGCCAGGCGGAGCATAGATAGCAAAAGTGCGTGTCGCATCGTGAACAAATCATGTGGTTGCAGCCGTGAGTCTTCTGTGCCGGCGCATTGCATGTTGGGCACGGGCTGGTGTGAAGTTTCACGTACTCGAGCGAGGCCTTTTCTTCTTCGCTCAATTCGCCCTTGTCCCTACGAGGGGCACAACGGACAAATTCACCGTGCCAGGACTGAAAGCACTGGGCACAGAATGCGAAGCCACAATCCTCACAGACAGAGAGGAAGTCTGCCCGGTCGAATTTTTTGGTCTTCTTTTTTGATATATTGTTGCCTCCTTCCCCTTCCTTCGTAGCTTCATGATCAGACCCAGCGTCGGGGGTTTCGACAAAGTCGAGACCCTCTGGTTTCTTGTGTCGTGTGGAACGGGCCGCACCGTTACACCATTGACGAGGACAATAGATTGTATTCTTGTCAGACTCAAGCTCCGTCTTATACTTTAGATTGACGTATCGCTTCACCATCTCTTCGGTCAATCCAATCTGCAAAAGCTCACTGGGACTGATGGTGACTTTGGCATTTGTAGTTTGTTTAGAATCTCCCTTCGCTTTCGCCTTTGATCGCTCCTTAGCACAGTTTGGGGCGAGACATCTGACCATGACCAAATTTCCCTCGTTGATTGCATCGTTGTAAAAGTCTTGTAAACATTGAAGGCAAAAAATATGATCACAATCCAACATCTTATGGCACTTGACACCCTTTTTTGGATCTTGACAACATGTTAGTTTATTTGTCTGTCGGTTATTCAGTATAAGTAACTCACCAAGGCAAACTCCACACTCAAATGTCTCCTTTTCAAAAGCAGCCTTCTTCGCCTTGATATTGTAGTCCAAAACGGCAAGTTTATGCTTGGGGTCCATCTGAAGGGTTCCCTCAGGTGAAATGGTTCCAAACACATCCTCAGCAGCTCGCTGAACATGATCAATGTAAGTAAAGGCGACCATGTCACGACCAATTTCATCCCACAGGCGAGGACCATCATCCTCAAGTTTTTTAATTGTTTCTGGAGCCAACCATTGAGGATTGACCGAAATGGTAATCTCAGGTGGATAATCTACAGGGTAGCCGTCAGGAAGACGAATTTGTAGACATATGGACGGGAGATGAGAAACATTGAGGGAGTCAACCTCAGGCTGTGCAGTTTCGCCTGCTGGAGCAGCACCGTTTAAGGTAGGCAATGTGTTGGCAGACGCTGCGGGAAAAGTGACGGTAACGGGAGCGCTCGGTTCAACTGGGAGCTCTATTTCAAAAGCGAAGGGATCTTTTTCGTCTGGACGTCGAATCTCGGGATAGATTGCCTCGAGGGACCCGAGTTCGACGTGACGAAGGTCATCGTTGTCATCTGCCATTATGGTTGCCGATATTGAAGATGCTGGGTTTCATCATCCAAAAAGAGGGTGACCAAGATAACAGAGGGTAAAAGAACAGCGAGATGAGGGTGATTAAATGCAGTGAAGAGGACGGGCTCAACTATGAGCACCGCGATAAAAAAACGACCCAGTCTCTTTGAAATCTCTAAGCCGCAATTGTCATGGTCGTCAAAGTCATGTTTTGGTGGGTAATCATGGACAAGAGGAGGGGTTGTTCGGCAACGCAGCTCCCACGTGGAATAGGATGGCGGTAAGCAAAAAAAACCGAGCCTTAGCAATATAATGAAGAAAATCAAAGGTTAGAAGGGAAAAAAAAAAGCAACCTCCTAACGCGATGTGGGCCCCTGATGATGTTTTGGCAAAAATGATGACTCTTTTGCCGTGTGTGCGTTGGATTGATGGCGTTTCTTTTGAGGAGGTGGAGTTGACAAATGAATCATGAAGGATTTCTCACCCCGGCAAGGAGGCGAAACTGGCACCGGGTTCCAGCCACAGCGCTTGCCGGATGACTAAGAAGAAACACATGCATGTCTGGAGCCTCTTCCCTCTTCCCGTCGGAGCTGGAGATGTCAAAAATAAGAGCATGATTCAAGCGGTGGGAAATAATCGGTACTAAACGCAAGAGGAGCGAGTAATTGCAAAATATGACGAGGGCATGCATGCGGTTGTGGCTAGAGTAAGCAATGTGCATCTTGGCTGAGCCACTGTTGGCCCTGTGCGCGGCCGCCTGGGCAGGTGTCAACTTGTAGCCACTAACTCGCGATACTGACTGTGGTAATGGATAGTGATAGTGGCCACGCGCCACACGCCACACACTTCTCGCCACAGCTGAGGGCATGCACGAATGCATCATCACCTACGACAACCATAACAAGGCGCTTGAGCTAGCATTCATTATACTACAGCCTTGCCAAGCGTCAGCCACCACGACAACAAAGACACCCCGCCAGCCTCGCTTTTTCGCAGGGCGCGGGACTGTTCCTACAGCTTGTTGCGGTACTTGTAGCCTAAATCACCCCTGAGCATGTTTCGCTGAGACTCGACTGCGGCCATCTGCTCATTATCCACCGCCCATCATGGACGACACCACGCCGCTCGCCTCCCTCTCCGTCACTCATGTCTTCTACGTACGACCTCCTCCTTTGCGCATGTGTACCCAGGCGATTCTAACCATGTTCTTCTCGTAGGACCCTACTGACAAGATTTCACTCGTCTGTGCTTACCTCGCCCTCCTCCCTCAAGGATTATGTGTCGTCTACGCCACCCTTGTTCTCTTCACCCGCGAAATCGAAGTCGCTCTCATGTTCGCCGGCCAGCTCGCTTGTGAGGCTATAAATTTTGCGCTAAAGCGACTGATAAAGGAGGAGCGCCCGCGCCGCATCCACGGTAAGGGCTATGGCATGCCGAGCTCCCACGCGCAATTCGTCGCCTTCTGGAGTGTCTCGCTTGCCCTATTCCTACTTGTTCGCCATCGCCCCTCAAGTGTCGTGCGCAGCCGAACCGACAGCATTGTTCACCGGCCTTGGTCGCTTCTAGAGCGGCTCGCAGTAAGCGTTTTGGGTGTGGGCATTGCGGCAGCTACCGCCTGGAGTCGCGTTTACCTGAACTACCATACCGAGAAGCAGGTGATTGTAGGATGCCTTGCTGGTGTTGTCAGCGCGGTGGGATGGTTTGCCATCACCAGCATTGTGCGACAGACTGGCCTTTTGACATGGGCCCTGGACACTCCCATTGCAAGAGCTTTTCGGGTGCGGGACCTCGTAGTAGAGGAGGACATTTCCCAAGCCGGATGGGAGAAGTGGGAGGAGAAGAGGGCCAAAGCGGCTGCTTTACAGAATAACAAGAAGTCAAACTAGAATATAGCCTCGTATCAATGACATGTCGATGTTTATTACAAAGTGCTCTTTGGATATATGCTGGCTTTCAAATGTCACATCCACACGACGCCCACACGAAATATTAGGTCGTGGAGGCCCGCATGTAATACCAATATCCTGAAACAGCTTGGGTTTGTATTCCTTTTTTTTTGTCGTCGCTATTTTATGCCTTGCCATTTCCCGATCATCTTGACCGGAATCCTTGCTCATTCGTTGTAATCGAATGCCCTTGGACAAGATAAAGAAAAGAGAGTAGAGATTAACAGGAATGGCCCAAATCTAAATTTAAAACATCCCCCGCGCACTGAATTGGAAAAGGCATATCGGTTTTTCTACTTTCCTTGTGAGGATCGCATTTTCTACCTAGATATAAAGTGTCTATATACTGCTGGCCATACTCCAAGAGCATCCTATCCAAAGGACTTTCCATACCTCTCATACCTAACCCCTCCCCCCACAAGTCCCAGATATATCACCGTAAAGTCGTAAATATCATAAACTCCTAATTGATCCGAGAAATAGTATCACCCTAAGCGCAAACGCCTGGCCCATAAACGCAAAGTTCCCATTTCAAGCCTCACGAACTTCAAATCCATTCCTCCCGAATCACCTCCGGGCCAGTTCGCGAGCCATGTCGGCTATGCGGCGCCCGTGAGTTCATAGACGGCCTTGATCTATGTGAACTTCGAGATCCATTCCGAGAGTGCTGAAGTCTTAGACCCGGTGGGCTATATACTTCAGGGCTCAGAGTAATCATATCGTCCCTTTCCTCGCTGCGAGGCATTGCAAACGGAACTGGGGGGAGACCTTTGCTGCGCTGCTCCTCTTCGTGGATTGCTTCTTCATCTGGAAGAGTGATGACTGTGATTCCCAGCGGGCTTGGCTTCTTGGCTGCGATAGGCATAAAGGTTGGGCAACCAAGGTCGTGAACCTTGTCGGTATCATTGGCAAACGTGTCCGTGGGGTGTGTTATGTCCCCAAGATTGGACAGTCGAAGTCCAATTTGAACCGTGGCGGATGATAGCATTGATGATCCCCTTTCACGATGCTTGCTCAAACGATCGCGAATGTTTGGTGGCGCAAGAAGGTTATCTGTCGATGTGATTGCAACATCATCGTCATTTGGTGGAGGAGGGGCATAGGTGCTTGTGGGCAGGACATATGAGGACTTGGGAAGTAGTGGGGTTTCTAGGGGGGCTGGAGCTTTGTTGTTGTTGTACCAGTTTGGCTTCAGAGACTTCAGCATGGGCTTCACCGGCATCCGAGCAGGCTCGGGTGCCATTGGTATGTTTGTAGGTGGGCAAATCATCCCAAGGCTAGGAACATGGAGACTTCGGCCAGGAGAGCCTCGAGGTTCTAGAGGCATCTCCGGCGTGTCTGGCATCCTTGCTTCGTCGTCGTTGTCTGACCTACGACGTTGGGACGAGTGTGCGGACAGGGGCTGGGCAATTTGAAGACCAAAATCAAAATTGCTCGAAGCCCCGTCTGTAAAGCCTTTCTCGAAGGCTCTTGGTTCAATTCCATCCCAATCATTGGGACCAATTGTAGCGGTTCTGCTCGACCGAAGGAAGAGATGGAGGCCACCTGTGAGAAGACCTGAGAGGTTCGCAACAACGGAAGCCACCATGGACGAGTTTACCGTTGAATCACTCTCAGGGTCTCCAAATGACATACCAAAGAAATATGGTATTAAGAGAGTCTGACTCTATTAGTATAAACCTAAGAATGTATGTAAAAGGGGGGGTGCTTACATTAGAAACGACCGCCATGATTAGAAAATAGACCATCCGAGAGGCTTCAAGGCGTTCCAAAGGACCAAGGTTGGTGGCCTTGGTAAGCCTAAAAGAAACCACTCCGATTTCAGTAGCCAAGATGACCACGAATACAATGAGAAGGGCAAAGCATCCCAAATTGTATCTGAACAAATACCAAACAAGGCAGGCAAAGCAAAAGTTGGGCGGTTGCACAGCAAAAGTGATAACATACAGGATCAACAATGAAATGCCAATGACTGTGAGACAGGTGAGGGTATTCCATTTTCCACGGGATGGAAAAGGTCGTCGCTGCACAGCTCGGACCACCAGCTCAAATCCAAAAGTCACTTGGATAATTGGTGTAATAAAAAAGGCTAGGGAAAAATTAGCATGACTGAAGAGGGAATTATTTAGATTGATAATACCTGGAAACATAAACTGTGATATTCGAGTACACCCAAGAATCATCAATGCTTGCAGGCCCTTGGATTGAGAGACAGAAAAGATTATTCCCTGGACAGTAATACCGCAAGACAGAACAAACGGAAATAACTCTGTTGGTGTGATTAGACTGAGCCACGAGGATCTAGTAGGCAAAGATCAGCGTCATTTCCCCCTGATAAGATATCAAGGCTTCCATACCCAATGCTCCATCTTGCGTCGATCCTCTTTGCCCTCTTACATGACTGCCCCAAGATACCCGCAGCCGTAGTAAAGCCAGCGATGGTATTGAAGCATGCAAGGACAAGTATAGTTGTTCGAACCGACTCGGCAGCGGCAAATTTGACCTCATTGTCCCAGGCAGAGGTGGCGTTGGATTCGAAGGTAAAGCCGTTTGAGCTGGCTCTCGACGAAAGCCCGTCTGTTCGGGGAATGTTCCAATGTCCGGTACTCATGTTCACGGTCGGTTGATCGGTGACTGGTGATGTAGAAATTAAGTGTAGAAGATTAAAGAAGGCTTCAAGCCGGAGCAGTGCCAGCACCGCGTAGTTCCCAGGTTACCTAACGAGTAGACATTCCGCGGTGTCTACGTTAGAAGACAAGGGAAGAGAGAATGGATGAAGACTGGTATCTCGAGGAGGAGAGATCAGGTTTCGAGACGAAGAGGGTGGCAATTCTTTGTTGCTGTAGCCGCCGAGTAACAGAGTGTGGTCAGGCCCCAAATGCAGACCAGGCCGTGTAGGTCGGGTAAATAAGTACCAAGGGAGGATGTATATACAATGAGACACGAAGGTGCAGATTATGTCGCAGGTTCCTGGCCTAGGCACAACGGTTTGAAGAGAGAAATGCCTGAGAGCAGCAGGCGCCTCAACAGGGTGGTGACGATCAGAGGCGGAGGGCTTTGAAGATCTAAATGCTCCTGTCGGCTCCTCATTAAGCCGGTGGATTCCCAGACGTGTAAAGAGTTCGCAGCAGCCAGCCCCGGTTCGATTGGCACTGGGCTGGGCTGGACTTGACATGGATCATCATCATGATGTTTTGTCGTTTGCGGGAGAACACCCCTGACACAGGCCAGTCAAGGGCGATGATACCCAAGGGTGCAGCAGCAAGATCTGAATGGTAAGAGATATCCGGTGACCAGGCTATCGAGGCCAATGCAGCATCTCGGTTGTTACGATAGCTCACACCGATGAGGCAGAGGTTCCCTGGGCCACTTGAGACGAGGCGATCACGAAATGCATTGATGGATCAACGGCGATGGTGTCGAGAACCACACAGTACATGATATCGTGGCTTGCAGTTGAGATGATTTCGTATCATCCGTCACACATGAGGACGACAACAGCAGCTAGCCAGCTGGCCGTCAGCACTGTCCATGCTGTGTCTCGTCCACTCGGTCCAAGGCCCAGGCCCGGTGATCGAACACTAGACTTTCCCATCTCGATCAAATCCGGAGATAGCAGCCATCCACCTCGACAATGAAACACTGCAGGCCAAGACAGAGCCAAGCAAGGCGCCGAACCCAACAGGTTAGATGTGGGGTTGGGAGCAGTGGCTGAAGCATTGCTGGAACAGGGTCGAGTTTCGGGACGTTGACAAGACCCTTGAGGTTCCTCGGGCGCTAGACCCCACCTGGGATGGCAGCTCGTGGCAGCCAGCGATATGCAGCATTCGCTTCGACAATAAAACAAGGTGCGACAGGGGATCCTGGCCTGTCTCATTCACTTGACTGCCTCATCGCCAACTCAAAAAACGAGCCTGGATGGTAAGCCAGGACGGAACGACAAGTTGCCGAAGCCCTTGGCCAACAGGAGCGCTCCAATCCAGCGGGGCGCGGTATTCTCCGAGCCAGAAACTAACTTGGGCAGCACTCCCCTGCCTCTATCTACCCTTGCTGGGCCCTCCGCATTGCACGATCCTTCTCGGTACCAGCCCGGGACAGCACCTCTAACGTCACTTGAAGCTATCACAACTCTCGGTCCTCTCCGGCCACACGGCGAGCAAACCAAGGTGGGTGCCCTCTTCGCGCTTGGCCCGTTTCAACGTAGAGCAGAGCAGCCCCCCAAGCCGCAACATCCTACACTACCTCTCCCCCTTGTCGGTCAAGTCTTGGCCTCACCAGGAGCCCCCTCAAGGCTTTCAGCCAATGCTCATCATTCCCGTCAACACTCCGACTCTCGGCCGTGAAACTGGAGATCGAGTCCTTGGCGTCTCTTGCCATCTATTGCCGGGCATTTTGCACTTGCCGCTTTCCCTCCGTGTCAGGTCCGAGCACAGATAGGGCTATCCGCGGGAGATGAATGACCCGTAGATCACAACATAGAAGGTATTTGAGTTCCTCTATCGCCAGCATATTCGGCAGCCATGGTTTCAACAACTTCAGCCGCTCCGCTAGCAACTACATCCACACACACTACCAAAGATACATGACTAAAGACTAGTTGACACGATGCGTGAACCAACCTTCCACCCAAAATGCCTCTACAACCAACATCCACTATTCCGTATCTGCGCCACACAGCCATCAATTCCGTTCACCTAAAACGACCAGAATACGACGGGTTTAGCACGCGATGTCACCAATGGCTCGGACCTCAGGGCCCCACGCTTTCAACCTGTGACCGGAGCAGATAGCCTAGGCCCTGGATCGCCAACCCTAAAAGGTCCAGGGCTTTAAGAGCTGCCGGGTGTCCGGCTGCTTGGGTTGTACTCTCTGCGGAACCCTGTGTTAGGATCGCCTTGGGGACTGTTTGCACTCAACATCCCCCATTTTTGCGCCTTCTGTGCCGCACAGTATTCGAAACGCGAGGGCCCCGCTATCAAGAGCTCCCCTCACACTCGATGTAACCAACACTTTGTGCCAGACCCAAAGGGTCTATTGGGGTAGAGTGATTTCAGTACTTGTGTGGCAACAAACTTCGTATAGCTTCCCATGCTGTTGAGTCTGAGTCAGTCATGGAGTCGGACGACTCTGCGAATGGACAAGACGAGGCAAGGGATACGGATAGCCCCGTGCCTAGTGCTCGGAGGAATATCCAAACTTTCTCCATCATCCGAATAATAAGCGGAAAGTCTAGAAGAGAAATGCCATCTCGTGCCGAGGGCACGGATGAATTCGCGCAAGAGGTCTCTCGGCTGCCCGCCATCAGTCATGGCAGTATCCACATGCCCTACATGCATCCTGAGAACATGATGAATTGAAGTTTAACGAATGAAGAGCGGGTTAACATGTGAACAATGATTGAGCAAACGAGAAACTAGATCGATACTTCCTTTGGGGAACGCCACAGATATCATGATTAAGTGACCGGAGACAAAGCTCCGCGAACCATAGGATCTCGGCAGCTCTTGGAAATAAACAACCAATCACTAATGCAATGACGTTCCAACATGGGTGGTTTACAAACGGCACCAAGCTGACATGCACGAGGTTCATCATGTGCAACCTCATGTAGAACGTCATTTTTCGATAAGGTAGATCTACGTAAGCTACACAATTATCGGTCTCCAGAAAATTGCCGTAGATTGTACGATTTGATTAACTTGGCGGCGACGCCTCGGGTGGCGGGTTTATTGTGCTTTGATTAATCTGAAGGGAAAAAAAAAAGTGGATGTGTCCGTCATAAACCCAGCTTCAACCATCATCGATGACCATCACCAGCTATCATGCGTCAGTGAGGACCGGATCCGGAAATAGCAAAGAATTACCATGCGCGTCAGGTTCGGATGGACCAATTGGTTCAATAGTGCTCGAGTTTTTACCCCGCAGGAACACCTGGTGCTGCAATGACGTCTTGACTTTGGGCAATGAACTTGGGGTTCACATACATCGTGACGTCAACGAACCGGTATGTGCCCCAATGAGCCTCATTGTTTGCAGCGATTCAATACACAGCCACTCACACGACAAACGCAGGCTCCACAGCATGTGTAAGTAATGAACATTAGCTCCGGGTGCATAGCCAAGAGCATCTTTCAGATCGTACCTACCCGACCCAAATGAAGCCTGCAATCAACTACGTATTGAAAATCGATGACGGCATGGGCCCTGAAAATGAAGGCTAGGCAGGATCGATTTTCCTTCCCGAACAAGTCTGCAATGACGAATGAAGATGTTCAAGCATGTGTTCCTGCCTTATTCTCAGATTCAGATCTTCTATAAAGTCCGCCATTGTTCCGTCATATCCAGGTCTTATTCTCATCATCAACACACCACTTCAAGCACACCTCACTACAACCAACCACACAACAGCTCCTTTTCATTACAAACCAAATCTATCACCACTCATCAAAATGGATTCCATCAAGCAAGGCGCCAACTACGTTGCTGAGAAGACCCAGGAGACCCTCCACGGTACCTCCAAAGAGGCCAACAAGCAGGTTGCTAAAGACAGCAATGCCTCTGTCGGCTCCCGGTAAGCTCGCATCCACAAATATTCTCACAATCAGTCTGCTAATACGCAATATACAGTGCTTCAGCAGCCAAGGATGCCCTCGGTGACAAGGCCAAGGAGGAGACCCATAGCGGCAAGGCTGAGGTTCACAAGGAGTCCATCTAAGCATCGTGAGCATCATGGACCCAAGCCGACATACATGTTAGGATCGGTGAAGGATGGCTAGCTCTGACTAGCGTGGATGTACCTTGATTGGGACAGCTCGCATTCAAATACCCTACTTAGCCCAAGAAATCAAACAATCAATTCTCTACACCTTCTCTCATTCCACTTGTAATTTATGACTTGTAGTTTTTCCTCACTATGTACGAGTTTTATGTCCGCCGAAGACTTTACTTTTTGCATGGTTGGTAAGTGATATTCAAAACGCCGGTCCATTCCATGTAAGCAATGACGCCCATTTTCTCATAAATGATGCCGTTGCCGGCAGTGGTGCAGATATTATGCAAGCTACGACAACGATTCTACAGGTTCTTTTTGATCTGTCGTTCATTGAAGGCGTTTGAAATATCACGGACCGAATACCAGATAATCCAGAGTGGGATCCACACCCACAAGGTGTTGAAGAATACGAGATACACCCAGAGGTACATGAAGTTACTGGTATCGAGGTTCAAGCTGCCAATTAGCCACTCAGGACAAAATGTCATGAAGCCTAGTCAGAACAAGTTAGCTGGGCACAAGTGCTGTATTGACACAGGCGGAGATACCTACCTCCATACAGCTCACAGGTGGCGAGGATGATCATCCAAATGCTCACTTTGGGATCCTTTTTGGCCAGGCAGTAACAGACATAGACGGCCAGAGGGCCATCGAAGAAGACGGTTAGGAGTTCGAGGCTAACTACACCCTGTCCCCAGACCTGAATTAGCATTCGAAAAAAGGGAAGAAAAAAAAAATTCGCGATTGCTTCACGACTGGGATAAAAGAGCAGGTAGAGATGTACGCACCAGATCAACACCAGCCCATCGTTTATCAGCCTTGGCATACACCATCCACAGCTGGGCAAAAGGGTTATCGCCTCCCGATTGAGCGCCGTACAATCGATTGCCGTGTCCCAGGAAGTTTTCGGGCGTGGGGAAGTAACCGGCGAGATCGAGGCCCTCGGTGGGCTGGTGGGCGAAGAAGCACAGATACAGAAAGCTGCCCTCGAGGATGAAGTGGCAGAGGGCGTCAGCCAAGTGCCAGATGAAGAGGAAGCGCAGAGTACCTGAGGCGGTGGGCGCGAGGAACTGGCGCGACGCGACGTAGGCGACAAGGACAATGGCGAGCGTCGATAGGAGCGAGATGATTGTGGTTTGGTCGAACAGGTCGGGAGGGAGCGACGATGACGACGATGCGACGGCAGAGGCAGAGGCAGAGGCAGAGGCAGAGGCCGCGGCCGAGATGATTTGGCTAGCTTCGGATGCCATGGTGCGAGAGCGTGTGTTGCGGCGAAGTTTGCTATGTGTGTGTGACCTGTCGACACGGCGCGCAAGAAGAAACGGGACAGATTCAACAGAAGCTCCACGAAGCTCAATTGCACCTGTAGGTGGCGCCACTGAACAGGCGGTATAATTAGCTGTCGGCAGTGGGTAATGCCGATTGGGCTGTGGGGTTCAATTACTGCTGGGCCAAGCTCTGTCCCCCCATCACCATTGATTAAGCACTGGTCTGTGTGATCCATGTTTGAAATGGCAAGTATTCGTCTTCACATCGTTCGTTCGAGACATTAAAAAAGTCCCTTCCGACCAGTCATAGGGACAGGTTTATCTTGAATCACACAAAATTAATAAATAAATGAAAAAAAGAAAAAACATCCGACTCCCAGTATTTCCACATAAAAGAACCCTGGTGTCGGTTATCATGCATCCTTTTTGGGGAGGGAAAGGAGTGATATTCCCTGTTCCGTTTAACCCTTCGCTGATTGCTCACTTTTCCCATTCCTTGTAGCTCTTCTGCTTCTGCCTCGTGTTCCATCCCAGCTTACCGCTGATGCTGTTGACCCAGTCCTCGCTCCGTCTCCCTTGGGCCTGCACCGACGCGAACGGGAAACGGCTCGCGCTAATGGTGACATAGTCGCCTGGTTCGAGCTTGATGCGTTCCCGTCCGTCGAAGCTTGCCCACGACGATGTCCGCGCATCGTATGGCACTCCGACTCGTAGTACGATAGTGTCGGGGAGAATAATTGGCCGGAAGGATAGCGTGTGTGCGCAAATGGACGTCACCAACATGACGGGATTCTCTGGGTGGCAAAGTGACCCTCCAGCAGCGAGGTTGTAAGCTGTCGAGCCCGTGGGTGTCGACACGCAGATACCGTCAGCCAACACTGATGTAAAGTGCTCATCATCTCCAAAGATTTCCAGGTATGATAGGGCTAGATCACAATGTTAGGTTATTCTGCCATATAATTGGACGCGGACAGGGGAGCTCTTACTTGGGTTGGGGCCTCGATCTACAACTACCTCATTCAACACCTCGAATGTTCCATCGGGTCTGTGAGTATGTTCATCTTCCCGCTCCTCGCCTATCAATTCTTCCACGAGATCTCGCGTCACCTCTTCGTCCTCGTCCGAGCTGTGCTCGATTTCGGCCTTCTTCCGTTGGCTTCTCATAACGGTACCTTCAAACCGTAGTCTCAGGCTAACGGTGACGCCCTTCGTAAAGGCAGTGTTGAGGGTCATCTTGTAGTCCTCAAAATCAAACTTGGTCAGGAACCCAAGACTTCCCAATGCAAAGCTGAGAACAGGCGGCACAATGCGCTGAAAGAGCCAGCTTGCGTATAGAACAGTGCCATCGCCCCCAAGAGAGATCACAAAATCAAACATGTGCGGCCGTTTCTTGCACATTTCTTCGTCCCAATATCGGAGTCGCTTGCCGAGGGAGTCGCGTGCCGCCTCTTCACTGACCTCGCCAGACTTGGTATACTCCTGAGCCACCTCCTCAATCAAGCCATTGACATCAAACTTTTTGTTCGTCTTGAGTTTGTCCTGTACGAAGACGGTATACTTGTATTCCCGGTCCGGGTGGAGCAACCAGGCCGTCAATTCTCGGGTCTTGGGGATCAGGTCTTGATCATAAATCTTGGTAAGGAGAAATATGGTCTTGACACGGAACCGGATTCGCATGCTACTCAATCGGCGACTCAGTTCACGAACGCCCCATGCCATATCGCTGAGCTGTTGTTTGGTGAGCAGGCGACTATGCATGTCATCGTAACTCGCCAGATCCAGCTCCGACAGGCTCTTGGTCATTTGCTGAGTCCAAACCTGCTGGTCTGCCTGGCCGCCATCGGCATGCTCGAGGCTCGACGGGTCCACAAAAGCACGATGTTTCTTGCCAGAGTTAACGAGAGCATCAATGCCAGCGTCCTTGCCACATTCGACAAACGCATCGGCCGTGCTACCGCTTGCACTAGTCGGGCTTTGATACGACACCGGACCAAGGGAAACTTCCGAGTCGGGTTCACTTGTAGAGCTCGCCGCGTCTCTGGCACGGCGCTGGCTTTCGAGGAACTGGTGGACGAGGCATTCGGTACGACGACGTTGGTTCGGGGGGCGGATCAGGGGTGCTTTGATGTCGGAGGAGACCATGGAGCTCTTTCGACGGTACGGGTTGGCGGGATCGAAAAGGACCTACATGGTGGTGTTAATGCTGGGACCGGGTACATGCATTGCATGCATGGCTGTTGGGTTCAGATCACCTCGACTTCCCTCCCATCGTCGTCGGAGTTGCCATCGGAGCTGTCAACATCCAAAGTGATGTGCTTGTCCGCCGTGTCGCCCATTTCTACGAGAGATTAAGCAGACGGAATAGAGATTCCACCCGAGTAAGGCCGCCCTGAGCTTCTCTCGCCGAGTCGTGCGCTTCGGATGACGTTGCTCGCGCCGGGGCCTTGCGTCTCGATGGCGGGGCTGATCAGCTGCCCGCTTCGGTGGAAGTGGAGACGTTCTTTGCTCGAAATTGGAATGCAACACACAGATCCGATCATGAAATGGAACGACGAAGCAGTTCTCGAGTAAAACGCATTGAAAGTGTCAGGTAGGCAAAATTGGAGAGCATCTGGTGCTGAACAGTCACACCAGAGCTTGCAACTCCATTTCGCACGTCTCGCCGAGCCCGTGGGCCAGGTGGGGCCCTCTTTTCTCGAAGCTCGCATGGATGTCATCGACAGATGTTCCATTTTTATCATGACAGACCCCGTACTGTTTGAGAAATATTGTTGCATGGGATAGATTCGATATCCCAGCTTCGGTTCGAGTATATTTACCAATTTAGCTCGCTAGTTGTTTGTCATCGCCTTTTAGCGTATTGGCCCTCGTTATATATCATCACGTTGACCCTAAAAGATGAAATCCTTGCCAACATGGCAAAAATATATAGACATATATATCAATGTTTCAAATTTTGTTCTTAATCCGGCTGTGTGCGTTTAAATATAGCTCATAAAGAAACCACATGCTTTAAAATAGTATTAAATACCCCTTAATCTGTACTCGGGGCATAAGTTTTGGAGGCGAAGATGATTGCAGTCCAGCCCTTGAAAGATTGCCCCGCACGACTTTCTCCAGAATACCTGGAATAACATATAGGTAAATAAATATTATGTGAGTAAGCAAATAAGCAGATTTGTGAGAGCATTTCTTGTTTGTTTTTGTTTTTGTTTTTCCTTTTTTTTCCCTTCGCATATACTATTGATGTTTTAGGGTAATTGAAGTCTGTAACATTGAATACGAGGAAATGGCAGGAGGCGCGACATTCTAAGGGATGTGCTAGATGAGTAGCCAAGGTGGTTGCAACGCTAAAGTAGCCCAACAACACACGACAACTGGGCATTTTATTTGCCTAGTCGCTTCGTTGGATGTTTTCCTTTACTAACCACAGGCTATACAGGCATTAATTGACTATTTTATGACACAAGGGCGAGTTCAGGTTCTGCACAAAAAAAAAAGCCGTGCAGTATAGGGTAGGTGACGCCTGAATAAACGGTCAAAAATTCCACGCGAAGACTCAATTGTTAGTTACCAACACTGCTAAGGTGAATGTGAACATTCACTCGCGTGCAAAGGATTTACGACACTCTACATGCTTAAACCGAGAGGGTTTCATTGCATCAACTACGGCTGACCTACCTTGTCCCGCGATCGAGCACAGGCTGAAGGAGCGGGGTATCAATCATTGAGGCGTTACAATGAAGCATCTCATCTTTGTTGGAGCGTGCTACCTCGACACAATCCTCAGGAACGTCACCAACGCCTACAACATAAACCTAGCAGGCATAATCCTAACTCACCATTCTCAGTGTTCCGTTCTTCCCCGCCGAAGACTCCAAGCTGCGAGCCACCACCCTCAGCATCCGGCGTGGTGGCAACTGTCCCAATTCCATTGAAGTTCTCGAGCAACTGCTGGCGGAAGATGATGCTGTCCAGCCATATCTCGTAACATGCCTACCAAGCACATCGTCGCTCGCCACACGACGCATTATTAGCTCGTTTGGTTCACATTCGAAGCTTGAACTTCGCCACTGTATCTATCGTGAGGCAAACACAGAGGCTGCAAGCAGTTACATTATCCGAAGCAACGAGACCGGAAGTCGCACCCTCGTCAACTTCAATGACCTTCCCGAGATGACAACCGACGAGTTTGAGCCAATCGTACGAAGCTTTAGTTTGGACCAAGACACCTGGTGGCACTTTGAGGTGAGTTTCTTAGGGGACACAAAGTCAGACTGTCAAGCTGGCTGACACGGCACTGGTAGGGACGCATTCCGGATACAACACTTAAATGCATCCACCTCCTGCGTGACGTGCTACCAAACGCACAAATCAGTGTCGAAATCGAAAAGCCTGGTCGAGAAGGGCTCCCGGAATTGGCCGCAGCAGCTGACGTTGTCTTTTACTCGCGCAGCTGGGCCGAGGTACGAGAGTCCAAAGCAGCAACGCAGCAACGCAGCAATGAGATATTCCTGACGTCAGGGTGTAGGGTCGAGGCCACCGGTCTGCAAAGTCTTGCCTCTCGTCCGAAACACACGAAAAGGCGTAAGACGGGGCTTGTCGTGCGTTTGTCTGCAAAATCATGGCTGACTGGTTTCGACAGATCTCTGGCACTGTGTACTTGGGGTGCAGATGGCGCTGCTGGGCTGTCTCGACCTGCATGCGAATATGTTCACTGCCCAGCAAGAGATGCTACTGAAGATGCCATTTCAGTGGTTGAGTAAGTCGCCACCCCTCAATCATCACATGCACCGGCGCCCGCGGAGGCTTAACAGGACCTATAAAACAGCCAGAACTAATACCTACCCGGAATATAGTGCCGTGGGAGCTGGGGACACTTTCATCGCGGGAATTCTGTATGGACTCCTATGCCACGTTGAAGACTGGAGTGTCGAGCAAAAGATCAGGTTTGCCGCCCGCCTGGCCACTCTGAAGGTCCAGCGAGAGGGGTTCGATGGGCTCGGGGCAGCCATGCTCGGGTGTGCATCCGGGTAGGTCAGGTTTGCGAAACACTACTAAGCGACTCAGCCGGTAAATGTATCATTTGTCGAACCAGCTGGCAAATGATCCAGGTACACTCCCCCAACCTGATGGGCGGGTGGGCCAAGTAAGAGGAGATTGGGGAGCCGAAGGGTGCAACAAGGCTAAGACAGCACCCAAGGGGTCGCTGATGGCTTGCGCCCAGTTCTCACTGATCTGTAAAGTGTGATACTGGGACAAGGGACTGGCAATGTGGGGGGAGGGGGACGAGAACAGGCGGTGAAATAGATGAGCATCACAATGGCTGCCACATATCATGAGCTTAGAGGGGGGCTAGACGATTGGGGCGAGGGTGTCGGAGGTAAATGGCGGCAAGTATTTGATGCAGACACACTATTACCGCCATCTGTCGAGATGCACGGGACCATTTGCATGTCCAGGCTCTGAACATTGTTGGTATAGTGGTGATACGGAAGGATGCATGGTCAGGTTGGGCAAAGATGCAAGACAGGAAGACATTCTCCATGTGTGCGTGCTGCCTGGGCTGCTGCATGCAGGTGACTAGTCAGAAAGTCTCTCGCTGTTCAACAGACTCGACACCGATGTGTTCCTGGTAAACAGTGATGACCAATGCACTAAAGCAAAGGTGGCCCGAATGGCCTCGTCATTCGATAAATATGCAAGAGAGGCGCAGCAGGTTTGTTTTTCCTGACTTGGCCGGCGGTTTGGTGTTGGGTCCGAGATGGGGGATCGTGATGGTGATGCGTCGTCTGGGTCAAAGAGACGTGTGAGTGGGTGCGAGCTAGACAATTTGTGTCGGGGTGGTCCAAGACGAGAAGAAGACCCTCAGTGACCAAGCTGAACCTTCCTCAAAAGGGGCCCCGGACTCGACGGAGAGATCGGACCATGTTTTGACTCTATGGCCGTGAAGACCGGAATCCACCAACGGCGGTGCAATCGGACGGTGGATGAGGGGCGCAGGTCGGGCATAAGAAAAGAAACGAAAGTAGAAACACGTCAAGGAGACAATATTGTCGAGGGGATACTAGGGCTAGCCGCAAATGGAAGTGAGCAAAGGTGGTTTGACGGGTGGCATCTCGCCTGGCATGTGGAGCCTGGGATGGATGGCTCATGGAGGGCTTCAGGAGCTGTGGGCGTGAATGGCCACTGGCGCGGACAAGCCCTCAAGAAGCCAGCCGGATGGCTCGCTAGACCTATCTAAGAGCGAGATGTTAGCCCGTCGCGCGCAACGCTGGGGCCCCAAGTCTATCTCGGGAAGCGGTGGTGAATGACGTCTCTCAAGAATGCACACTAAAAAAAGGACCTCAGTCCCGCCGAAGGGGAATGGGGGTCTGGCGCGCCGTTGGAAGGGGGTCCCTCCAGAAGGCCTCCATCTTCATTTTCGCAAGTCATGCCAGCATGCGAGGTGGGTGAAACGCCGTGGGTTTAGTAGAGGGCGTGGTTGGATGAAGGCGGACACGGAGGTCGAGCCTCGCGGCAGCTGTGGCAGGTGGCTGAACCTTGGCCCGCTTTGGACGTTCCGATCGGTATGGGGCCTCGGGCGGAGGAGCGGCGCTCTCTCGACTTTTCTTCGGCCGGGGGCTCCATATTAATGGTCAGGGCTACGCGCCGCAGGAGGAAGAGAAGGAGGGTGACCAGGCGCGTCCCGCACCTAAGTAGCCTCTGATCACCCGAGCGTACTTGAAAATGTCTCAGGGCGGACGTACCCTCGTTCGCGCGTGAAGGCGGCCCTGCTAGTGTACAGCCAACTCATCTACAGCACCTTACCTTTCAGCCGTCTCGTGTGTTTGGATCAGGGTCATTCTCCGTGCCGGGATGGCCATCACGTCACGGCATGCGCCGCCCTGAGTCTGGGAGGAAGTCAACTGTGTGATTTCCTCACCGTTTCCTTTTCCTGGGCGGTTTTTTTTTTCTTCTAGATAATACAATTTCCGAAAGTGTGATGCATAGCGTGAGGTCGATCTTCCGGAATATGATCTGTATTGCAATGATTTCTCACCGTCGCAAACGACCTAAATGAAAAATAAAATAAAGAAATAAAATCAGTCGATGGGCTGGGGCTTTGTCTGCATCAATGGGACGCTCCAGCGGCTCCCATGTTAGAGCTTGTTTGGAGATTTGATTTCAGAGGGTCCAATTAAGGAGGCACCTGCAAAAAGCAAAAGTAACGGCCTTGTTCCTTGCCGAGGCCCCCAATGCAGAAGGCCCAATGACACGCAAAAAAGTCCCCGGCTTAGGGCACGTCTGGCGCATGGCCTTCCTCCATTATCCGTACTAAAGGCCCATTCCATGGGCGGCACGAGCATGCGGCCCCACCGACCCGGGTGAAGACTGCACAAGGGTGGACAGCGTTGCGCATCCATCCACATCATCAATGAATGTGGGGGTTGAGAGCCTGGCAGACGAGTTGACTGTTCTCAAAGAAAGCTGGAGGGTGTAAGCGGCGGCTAAGGCCAAGCCGACTCGGTCAGGCGCCCTTGGACGCTAACTTCCAGTGACGAGTCATGGAGGCCCTGAGTGACTGGAGGCGAGCGCGAAGTCAAGGAAGGTACAGTAGCTCCCCCTTGTGTCTAGAAGAAGACACCTGCATGATCACAACCTCTTGCATGCCGGTGCATGATGCATTGGTAGATGGTGTCTAGCCATGGCGGCGAAGCCGGGGCCATCGGAAACCAGACGGCGAATCTTGCTTGCATGGGGCAACCAAAGTCTGGGACATGGTCTGTGGACGGGGAGCTACGTGCGATCCCAGTCCTCACTCTACCCTGGTCACTTCTGCCCAGATGATGCCAAACAGTCCTTGCATCTGCACACTGGGACGAATCTCCATGTCGCATGTACCCTGGGGAGCTGGACCCATGGGAGCGGTTTTGCGTTTGGAGCCTAGCGTAGGGGCGACGGCACATTCCAGGGTTCCAGGGTCTGATCATCCAGGACCCAATCCTGTAAGGCGACAAAGTGCTGCCATTAGTTAGTTGGCCAACCGCTGCACCATCACAGTCCGGATCACGGGCGGCCTTGAGACCTGTCTTGTTTCTCAACCTGAATCATGAATCAGAATATTTTGATGTGGATAGAGCTCTGCTGCGACCATGTATTGTATTATTTCTTTCGAGAAATGACACATGCCATCGTGTTTGCGTTAATATGTATTAATGACCATCACTTCGATGAGTGTATGTTGCAAGAGGGAGAAATCCATTTGGCTCAGGTTGTGGCTTCGACCACTCCTTCTTTTTCCCTTCCTTAGCGACTCCCGTGTCGCCAAGGCATGCAAATCCCTGCAAAGCTTTGCTCTCATCTCACGGCTATCCACCCTAGCTCGGCTGGGACATCGTCCCCCGCTTGCACTCGGGCCTGAATGTTTTGGGTAGCCCCAGTCCTACACTCAATGCTCTGACCCTTGGTCGCGCCGTCTCCGGGACGGACAATAACCACATGGGTCTCAGAAACTAGCCAATAAATGCTGCTTAATGGCAGGAGGGTTTTGGGGTGGGGATTCTGGCGAGTTACCAAAGGAGCGACAAAGTGCAGCTAACTGAAACATTTGTTTGAATGTGCTGATTTTGATGCTTAGCTGTGCTTCTCTCCAAACCCGCACAAAACAAGCCAGTATGTCAGTGGGGGTATTCTCGGTGACATTTCCTGCAAAGGAAACGGAGCGACTGTTGCTTAGATGTGGCAAATATGCTGTCCAAGACCGAACGGATGTGCCATTCTTTCAAACCTTGCCAACCGCTGGGATCCGCAGTTACATTGATAATGATTTCGAGGCTTTATCCCAACATAAACTTGACCTTTGGATCGGAGGTCTACGCGGTGGCCTACATGGTTCTTGAGCGAGAAAATACTTCGTTCAACTCGTTGGATGGATGAACCATGCAACAACCCGGATGCTCATCCGCTTTCCAGTGAGCGTCGATCATCAACAAAAGGGGGCAGCGCTACGCGAGGGATGATGCGTGGCTGAGGAAGAAGGCTACCAGGGTGTATGCGTTGATGAAGTACGGTACGCATATGAGACGACTTGATCGGGTAGGTAACTAGTCTTTCTACGAATCCGACGAGCTCTTAGTCCCAAGGGGATCCGTTGCAGGACCTTGGCGCTGAGGCGGCGGTGGAGGGTTGGACGGAGGGTTGTGAGGGGTGTGAGCAACGCCCACAGTCTTTGCTCTCGGTGACACATGACGGGACCCAAATTTGCCGATTTGTTTTGGGCAATCCTGCGGCGACCCTTGCGCGGATAATTTGGGCAGACAGACCCACTACCTTTTTTTTTTGTGTGGGAAAAGCCACTCATCATTTGTTGGCTTCAAAATAGTGTGCGATCGGCATCGACCACATCAAAATAAAAGAAGGAATGGTGGGTGATTTGATGTGACATGGTTCAGTGCATGGTCCAAAGCTTTGGTGCCAGCAGGTGAGCCAAGCTGCAACCCCACCAACAGAATGCAAATATTTGCACTTGGTTAAAAAAAAGAAAAAGAAAAAAAAAAGGAAAGAAAAAAGCGCGAGTTGGAAGCTAGAGACAAACAAGGTCCCTGTCCAATCTGAGAGGCATGTGCGCGCCGCGCTCGTCGCCGCGCCCGTCGCCGCCTCAAATTCGGTCACGTCAAGGAGTCATCGTGATGCTACCAACCAGTTTAGTGGCGGGGCTTCTCGCGGAAGTGCTGTTCTGTACTTGGCCATCTGCGATGGACGACTTGCGAGATACCCACCTGCCGCACTTGAGCGGACGAGTCTTCAGGCAGGCAAGCAAAGAAATCAAGGATGTGATAACTTCACGATATTCAGTGAGCAGTAGTGTTTTCTTAGTTCAATGCAATCACATTGTGGGAGACCGTTAGAGCAGCACATCCGCATTTTGGGGCATGGTATAAAAACTGTGAGCGGCTTGATGGTGCAGGCTTGCGACTGGCAAGGAATCCCTCGTGTGAGCACAGCCCAGGCCAAGTGGTGAGACTAATGACTGGGAGCCAGTTTGTGTCAGAGTAGATGTGACGGGTATTCACGAGACGCCGAGTTCCGCCCCAAGTACCACTTAGGTTTTCTTGTATCCGTGTGTCTGTGCTCTGCTGTTTCCAGCTACTCGTTGCTGTTTGGGGATAAGGGCGCGAGGCAACTTCAGTGGACGGACGGGGTTGTACCAAAAACAACAACGCCATGCGGTTTAGCGTAGGATCACAGTAGCGTGGTTCCGTGTTTGTGTACGTGCTGAGACGACTGGGCGAAGCGGCAAGCTGAGCTGAGCTGATTCGATCTCGACTGACCCAAGCCTGCTGGGTTGTTGAGTCTTGATTGTGTTCGTAAGCCTAGTGTTCCAGTGCTATCCCGTGCAGCGATGTACAAGTCTCGGAGTCTCGGAGGCGATGGCGATTTGTGGTTGAGGATAGACATGCACTAAAGTCGGCGAAGCAACGACGCAGGCAATGCATGGTTTGCTACCATGTGCATACCATATCTGTTACGGTGTGATGATCATCCTGCTTGTAATGTGGTGTGGGAGAACGCGATAATGCCGCTTCCCTGCCTGCGTAGCTATCGTCATGCTTGATACGCTGAGGAATGGGGGTGAACTGTGTGACAGTCTGCAGAAGCGTCGCACATCCTGGCATTTGGCGGGCGAATTTGGATGGCGTTGTGCCCCTCAGTGCAGGCAGACATGCTTTCCACCCATGCCGTTGTGTAGATAATGCAAGCAATACTACAACAAATGTGCAAAAGGAGGGGGGCTGGGAGGGCAAGGCCAGGGAAGGGAACGAAAGGAAAGGAGAGGGAGGGGAGGGGTTGGATGGATTCAGGTGACGAGGGCTCCCAATCCGCGGCCGCCCGAGTGACCAAGGGCTCAGGAGCATAGAGCTGACTACGTGACTCCGTACCTGTTGGCTGAAATGAAGGCCCGAGGCATGAAAGTGGACGGACAGCGGCAAGTGACGGACTGACCACAGGCAAATCTAATAAAAAAAATTTCTCTCGCCAAGTTGGTCAGGGAAGAGGTGACGATGCTGGTGGCGCAGTGGAACGGCCCCTGTGTGATGTCTGATCCAGCGGACGATCAGAGCACTTCAGCGGCTAGGCGTCCACAGGCTGGCTGTTCGCTAGCGGGCAGAAGATCCTCAGGACGGCTAGGTATGTGCTAGGCGGCAGAGTTCCTTAGTGGACAGAAGGGCTGTCGTAAGATGGGCGTTCAAGGGTGGCCCAGCAGCGCCAGGTCTTGTCAAGGCACCTGCCCAGGCCCTCGTCCTGCTGTACTCCTTTCTGTATGCTGGTATGACGGTCAGCGCCGGGCGGGACGCTCATGTGGAGACGGTGTTGAAATGTCTGCTTTACAACGTAGCAGTTCGTGGCCAACGGGGGAGGGAGGGGCGACACAAGAGCTTGAATCCTGCCTTCGCCGAGACCATTTTTCACTGCATGAGATTGCCGCCGGGGCTGGCTGGGCGGGGTTTGAGGTGGGCTAGCCTTTTCTTTTCCCTTTCCATGAATCCCCGTTTTGTGTGCAATTGATGATATGTGACGGAGGCACGCATTTGGTTATCATGTGATTGTTTTCACTTACATTATTAGTTTGAGTTCGAATTGCTTGGGCCAGAGACGGACTGGGCTTGACTCCCAAGAGCCAAAATGTCTCAAGCCTAGCAAGGCATGCTCGGTTGTTCGTATGGACTACATTCTTGAGGCTAAAAGCGGTAGGGAAGCCTTCAACTTTGGTGGTTGCCGATCCACTTGCTTGGTGGGTTGACTAGCAGAGAGACTGTTGTGCGATGAAGAGTGCATTGGGAAGCTCAACACGGGTTAGATCATCAGGCCAAAACTCATCGTTAGAATTGGTCAGGTCACAAGAGGCGGACGACGTGGCGGGCCATTTTTGGAAGCCTGGATCCCTCCCTGGTTTGCCGGCTCAGGGCCGTGCTGAGGGCCTGAAGGTGCCGGGCAGAGTAGTGCTAAGTTACTTTGGACGGGCGCCCCTCGCTGGCACCGCGGATACGATTCGGTAGTAACCCCAGTCGATTGGATCCCACGCAGGATGGAGCGCGTAGCGGGTGGCTCAAATCATCATTGCCTGGGCCAACTGTTGGGCCGGCCAGCTCCCGGAGGTGTTGTGCATCCGGGGAGGACCTGGTCTTGAGGCCTGTGGGCTGGTTGGTCTGTTGTGAAATGGCGGGAGGCATGATGGATGGAGGACGAGGGATGAGGGATGGGATGTGTGATGGCGGAAGGCGGAAGCAGCAAGCGAGGAGCGAATGTGATGGATGACTCGACGAAGTGGATTGTGGATATCATCAGGGAGGGGATGTGAAAGGTGCCGGTGATGGTGACCTGGTGCAATGACGACGGGCAAATGGAAGAACAAGGTAGTGGCTTCTTGGAGATGATCGATAATATCTCCCGTCTTGTGCTTTGAACGTGGGACTGGGCGACGAGGCGACGCGAAGAGACACCCACCAGACACCAAACACCCTGGCGGTGGACCAGTCGATGCCCGTTGGTCCTGCGTGGGCAACAGAGTCATGGTTCTGACGGCTAGGCAGGGAATGACAGGGAATGGCAGGGCACATTTGTGTGCATTTGTGCAGCGCTGTCGTGTTTCGGCTGAGTCTGGAGAGTCGGATCCATGACGTCCAGGCAGGCATCCCTTAGCCTGCACTTGTTTTCTCTTCAGCCAACGGGTCCCTGCTACCTCTCACGGCGGTGGAAATTACCGGGGCAGGGCGAGTCCCCGATACACCGTATGGTGCTGGCGCACATGAAGGTTCTGGCCTGCTGTCTGCGTGGCCTCCACCCGGCAAACTTGCCACCCACACAAGAGGGAAGGTACGATGTATCGGAGGCACACACAGGTACACGGCTCAGGCACTGGCGCTCTGCCCAAAAGCCCAAGTGCCCAAAACAATTGTCCCGTCGTCCCCGTCGTTTTCATTATCCACACCGCCCACGCCCACATACTGTACATCCGGGTCCGCGCGCAGCACCGCAGCACCCACACACACTCAACAGCTCACAACGACACCACCCACACCAATACCAGCACCAGCACCAACACCAGCGCCAACTTACATACCTTGCCTTACCTTACTTTGGCCTGTTCCCCCTCCCCTCCTCCCCCGGTGATTCAATATTGGCATGGCTGGCCCTGCAGCCAGTGCCACATACACTACCAGACCTGCGCCCCGGTTCCCACCGCGTCGACGTCCACGACACTCACTCATATCCACATCCACATCCGCATGCGCTGTGCTCCGCTCCCTCAGCGACCCTGCAGATTCCCGCGTTGCTCCAGGTGGACTCTGACTTCGGTGTACTGCGCCATGCCCATTTGATGGCGCACTCCCTCGTAACCCTCCCACCCGCGCATCCTCGTCTCAGTGAAACTTCCACAAGCAAGGTCCAAGGCCGCCATCCATGGTCGTGCCCCCCCTCAGCACCAACCATTTGCACTTCCATCCAGGCCCACCGTACTGAACATCTCCGCCGCCATCGTGGCATGTCGGCTGCTCGAACCATGCCAGCCCAGTTTTTAGGAAGGCCGCCAGCGACAAACAATATTTTTTTCTTTGTGGTTTTGGTGACCTGCAACCTTGGGCTCACGGACCACATGCAGAGGACGAGACATGACGGTGTTGAATGAAGGGCCGAAATAGCTTTCAACCAGAATTTGAGAGAATGCACGCCGTTTTTCTTCATTTATCAGCCATGACGAGGATCTGGCATCTCCATCCGTTCCCGATCAGACCCTGTCTGAATGCCTTGTTTCTCATACATACATCGACGCCCTTCGTGGACAAATCTGGGCAACATCTCCTTCAGGCTGCCCGCAAATCTCGGCTGGCAGAAGATGCGAGTTCCACTGCAGGGGTGCTCCTAGCGTGACCTTTAAAAACATGCCAATCAGTCTGAAGCGGTGATGCGCATCCCGCGTGAGTGATTCACAACCCCTTCTTGTGGCACTTTAGCAACAAGCCAATGTCCCACCACATGCTGTGGGGCACTCCTCCTTCACGGTCGTCGTCCCCCTTGAGGGCCCATGGTCATGGCACTAGGGCATCCTCTTGAAAGAGCTGGAGTGGGGAAAGTATCAAGACACACCCATGCAGTGAGTGGTTTCTTCCGAGTGGGGCATTGAATTTGAGCTGTCCGAGAATGGTATTGGCTAGGAGTCTGAGACGCCTCCTTTTATCAAGACTCCAGCCTGTGGACCTAATTCTTCTCCATCCCTTCTACAGCCATGGGCACAATGCAAGTGGCCTCGCTAGCGGCAGGGGTGGCTGCCGAAGTCTAGACGACCCCGATCACCCACCCCGGACCACAGCAAAGCCGCACGAGCACCTGGTCTGGGACTGAACCGGCGTCTCTGCCCTTGATCAGCATGCTTTCTCGTTTCTCGCCCTGCCGAGTGCCAAATTTGGTGTGGTACCGACTGAGCCTGCTCGTTGATTATAGCCGCAACAGCTTCACGCCCCACTGCCCCGGCCCTTCGCGGCCCACCCTGACCAGACACCCACCAGACACTCAAACTTCAGGACACACTTGCTCGCCCTCATACCCAGACAGACCCGGCTTGGCTCTGCCCCTCCGGCACTAAAGCATGCATCCCGCCTAGAACAACCCTCCCCGACCATGAAATCCGCCCGTTGACACACCCCTGCTCGTCCCGTCTGACGCAGGCCACCCGTCCCAGCTGCCATCGCTCGACTGTCAATCTTAGTTTAGAGGCACGGAGGACAAGTCCTGGCCCTGCATGCACCCCTCGGACGGCTCTCGCTGATTCGATGCTCCATGCAACCCACGGTTCTGGTCCATCGCTCGACGGCACCAAAACGCCCATGCTCTATTACTTTTGTCGTCCCGGCCCACTCCAGATCCATGGAAAGATGATCTTGTCCAGTGCTAGGCTCGATTTATCCTTCAAGCCATCGACGTGTGCCCCATGTTTCGCAGCTCCCTTGAACCCCCCTTTGGGTGTCCCTCCGTCTCGCTTTAATCCACGATACTTAACCCAAGCCGAGCCCATCTGTCAGGACGCACCCATCTGCCAAAGGACATCAACAATTGTCACTAATAGAAATACTCTCGACTCTGCTCCTTCGACAATATTTCTACTGCTCTCAACTATCTCAACGACACACTCTCATCACCGCTAACCGAAAAGATGATGCACACTCTCTTCGGCGGGCAGCCCACTCTGCCAGCATCGTACCCTCACACTATGGCGTTTGATGACCTTTCAAGGCAAATGGCTATCTCTCAGGCCTCTCGACGACTATCAAGAGGATCAACTGGCCAGCGATCAGGGACTGCTATGCGTGTAACGAAGCCTACCAGTGCCAACAACAGCCCTCGATCCTCGGGTGTCATGGCTCGGAGGAAGACTCTTATGAATGACGGCAGCGCCCAGCGCCGCCGCCAGCAAGTCCTGGAACAGACTTCTTTGCTCTTTGGAACCGAGCACCCCCAACTTCAACAACCACCCCGATCTTCAAGACCGGTGAGCTGGCATCCCAACACTCACGTACAACAACTCCAACCTCAGATTCAGCAAGCGATCTATCCCGTCTCCACATCCAACATGTACACACACCAGCAGGATGTGTATACAAACTATCCTCACCTCTCACCAATGATGGCATCGCACTCGTGTAACACCTCGCCCTCCTCCGCCTTCTCTCCCCTCTCTCTACCTATCCAGAATGTGGATAACGTGCCCTACCTTTCAACCAATGACGATGTGCTGGCCCAAGTCCCTGCCGTGTACTCCATGCCCGCTTCTCAGGCTGTCCAGGAGACTTTCCCAACTGACGATGCCGCTGTTGAAAGCCTGGCCTACACCAACGGCTGGGACTGGAACGCCTTCATCATGCACGGATTCAACAGCACCTCTCCCCCGACACCTGAGGCCTTCCCACAGGCTGAGCTCTCTCAGCCAGCAATGCCCGAGGAATCCATTCCTTACCAAGCTTTGGAAGAGTCGACCGAGGAAGAGGGAGAAATCCTTGTTGGCATGGGTCTCTACGATACTCCTGACAAGTATGAAGAAGACCCACAACTCAACAACTATCGGTCTACCGTTTCTTCACTGCTGGGGTCTACCTTCCGCAGCTACGAGCCCAAGGGAAAGGGCCTCAAGCTGGAAGAAACTTGGGAGCCCCCCAAATCGGATGATGAGGATGAAGAAGAGGATGACGACGATGACGACGAGGATGGAGACGAATAAAGCAGTCAAAGATTTGACATCATCTAAGCCGCTGGTCGCACCTTATTAACGAATAATGAACACATGTACTATGTATGGTATCTTTTTTACTTTATTTTTTAGGGAAGCGTGGAAAACGGAAATGGGATCTAGACGGGGAACACATTTAGGATTGTGAAGGCAAGCGGCGCAAAGAGACATGTCGGATTTGGAATTAGGCTTGGGGCCAAGGCCGGGATTAGAATTGGGACTCGGCTTTCACGATTAGGATACCCAGAACACCAAACAATGGAATAATGCCATTATCAGGGTGTCTCCCCTGTAATGACAAGAATTTTTGTTTTGCACAAAGCACTCGTACTCTTGATCCCTTGGCTGCCATTTTTTGTGAATATTGTGACTCGAGGCGGCCTTGGAACTGAGGGTTGTCCATCGGCTGGCAAAAAGGAATGTGAACGAGGCAATGAAACGGCTCACCACGCGGCACCGGAAGTACCCATGTACTCAGCGCAGGTGCCGCCGCACTAATGATTAAAAAAGGAACAGGCAGGAAGAGCCGCGCTGACATCCTTGTCAGACATGTGGTGCCTTTCAGGCCCGTGCTTCGGTCCGGGTGAGGAGGGTGTGGGAAGGGCAATGATTCCAAGTCTGATTGGCCTTGCTCTCCAATCCCTCCGCCCGTTCTCCCAGCCCTGTGCCTTGTCTGTACCCCCGCCCTGGTCTGGGGGGTGCTCCTCGCCTCCCACCCCCTGCTCGTTGGTGAGTCCCTTTCTAGACCCAGTGCCCTGGCAACCTTTTTCTGACTCGGTCCAGCACCCCGCAGCCCTTACATCATACTGTTGGAAAAAGGGGGTGCTTGATCTAGGATTGCCCCTCCTGGTGTGGCTCGTTCGTCGACGCCTGTGGCTGTGGTGGCAGGCAATAATTTTTTTTTTCTCTTTACGATACTCCACGTCGCCAATGTACCAGCCATCCTGGCCATGAAGTGACTCGATCTCGGCACAGTCTTCCCGAATTAATCCGAGCGTTGTTGACGATGTTGGACTCCATGATGTCATTCTTTACAGCTGTAAGGCCCCCCCTTCCAATATGAGCCGCGGGTGAGCCTTTTCGCCGCGCTCGGCGGGGGTGACGATGACGATGAAGATGAAGATGAGGACGAGGATGAGGTTCAGCACTCACCCGTTCAGGAAAAGGTGACCAAGGCGCTGAAATCGGCTAGCAGTAAGAGCAAGAAGAAGAAGAAGAAGAAGAAGAAGAAGAAGAAGAAGAAGAAGAAGAAGAAGAAGAAGAAGGAAGAAGGCCAAAGCCAAGCCTGCGGTTTTGGTTTGGTTGTCAAGCGGGACGGTTGACATAAATTTTCACACACCACCTACGACCGAGCGTTCCTATTCTATTGCGGTGATAAAATATAACACTGAAACTATTTACTTATAAGCAACTAATTTTTTATATATATTTTATTTACACAATATTCTTTTCTTTTCACGTATTCCATCCTGCCAGTGGAATGTGAGCTTGGTTCAGACGGTATCTTGTGTCATTTATTTTGCACCTCGTTTAGTTATGTGGGAATGCAGAGCCATTATTAAATACTGCATAAAGAGAAGTAAGGTCGGCGAGAAGGATGAGATGAATGAATGAATGATCGAATGATAAAAAAAAAAAAATAACACGCACATTGTTACAACCGGGTGGTTCATTCGAGACGGCTAGCGTACATCTCAAATATAGTACACATGTTGAGAAGCACCTATATAGTGTTACTTATTGAGCTTGGTCGCATGGCCCAATGGCAAGGCGTCTGACTACGAATCAGGAGATTGTGGGTTCGATCCCCACTGTGACCTTTCTTTTTGGCTTTGCCTTGAGGTTGATTTTTTTCTTCCTCTTTTCTAGCCGAAAAAATTGAATAGTTAGAGACTGGCTTCTGCTGTGAAATTTCTGCCGGACGAGCCAGAGTGCCTTATCTCACTCTGTGCCTTCATTCTCCTTTCCCACATCTCGTCTTGTTTATTAATATTTTGTCTGCGCCATGGTACACTATGTATTTACACCATGGCGCGACCGTCATGAACTCTTACTCGTTCGGCGCCAGCTTTATGCCCAATTCGACGATGTTACGGCTCCTAGTACTTTGAGAAGTCCAGTACTAGATCTGCAAAAGAAGGACAAAAGCGTGCTGCATGAGCAGCACCAAGCGGTCTCCCGAGTCTCGATGTGGATGCAACGTGGAAATTGCCCTCATATGGTAGAATCAACAGCTTTGCTTATGGCAGCGATACTGAGTGACCAAGACGCGCTGGGCACAGAAAATGCATCATCTTCAGCATACGCTATTCGAGCGGCGTATTCTGCTGCATTTAGTCGGTGAGTTATGCCAATATAATATACCGTGGCTTGACCTACGGCTTTATCGCGAAACCTTTCACCAATATGCCCCAACACTGTCTCATGCCCATCTCTCAGGTTTGTAACTGGTCTCCTCGACGGTCACCAAGATAAGCTCCGGAAACAAAGTATGTACTCTATTGCAAAGACGATTGGTTTGCCTGCGACATTCGTTGAGCTGCGACATCAGAGTACGCACGAGCAACTGCCGTCCTTGGCCAAACTACGGTCTGCAGCCAACAAGGCGCTGTTGTGGATCTGGGAGTACTACTGGAAGCATCTTGGAGATGATAATACAATCTCTTGTCGAGATACTATTCTGAAATACCTACGAGAAGACGACGAGGTACGGGGCCGTAGGATCGTCAAGGAACTGAAGCAGTGGTCCACGCAAAGCGTTCTGGAGACAGTTGCAGATGTGAAGAAGAGCTTGCCCGGGAACAAAGCATTTCTAAAGTGCGAGGAGTTGGCTCGACTCATAAAAGAAGAGGAGTTGACCCAGAAGGCGGAGATAGTGACGACAGACACGATGATGGACGGCGCAGATGCCCAGGCGGAGAGCCCTAAGCAGGCCCAGGATGAACAAGGCTGGACACGATTTGAGGGCATTTGGAAGGCCAAGCCTATCGGCATTGTTTAAATAAACTCATATGTGTTAGGCACCGGAGAGAAAGCCTTGATACCCCTGATTAACAGTCCAATGTATAGTACACGCCTCAAATCATTAACCAGTAATAGTCTAGAAATTTTGATCCAAACTGATGCACCATCTTGGCGCTTCTCGAATTCTCTTTTATTCTGATAAATAATAGAGAATAAATTAGTATTGGCCTAATTAAGATACTGATTTCATTAAGCAATTATTTATTTATTTATCTAATAGTGTATTTGTTTGTTACCCATGGTACTTGCGGGCATGCGCATCACTCACTCTCCTATACCTAGTCACGAAGATGAGATGCCCACTGCCACGCTTTACCTCAGGCTTGACTTCGCGCGTGCGAAAGTGGGAAATGCGGAGCAATCACGTGCCAATGTCGCATTCCAACGTCATAATAGGTAGGTAGGAACATGCGGATTCTGGGCCACGATGACTTATGTCCGATTCTCCGCGCTTCTTGTAATTACAAATGCTTCGGTCCTATTCGGCATCCATGTATAGACTCGCGACCCGCCAACCCTTTCTCCGACAGAAACTTGGATATCCCTCTGCTGCGGTTAGTTTGCATGCATCGGAATTTTGCGAGCGAGAATATTATTTGATTCGCTAAACCTCTTGGCCCAGCAGGCTATTATATCTCGCGCCATGCATATCCAGTCGATTCCCATGTGTAAGATGGAGAAGCTTCCCCGCATTTTCAGGAATTCCATGGCATTGAGCAAAACTAATGTCCCGACTAGGGGAGGGTTCCCACGACAATTACGCCTACCTGGTTATTGACGAGAAATCCAAGGATGCAGTCATCATCGACCCTGCGAATCCTCCAGAGTATGAGCATCGCTTTCTACGTTTGGCGCTGTGCGATTGTTACTGACGAGAGGTCGCCATCTGCATAGGGTCGCCCCAGTTTTGAAGGAAGCCATTCAGGCGGGCAAGATCAACCTGACGGCCATTGTCAATACCCACCAGTGAGTATCTATACACTTGCCATCTATTATCGCATTAACCAAGTCCGAATTAGCCATTGGGATCACTCAGGCGGCAACGCAAAACTGGTAAGCGCTCAGAACCCGCGCTGATATAGATAGAACCCAGATTAACAAGCGCACTAGCTTGAAGAATTGGGCACACCCAAGTTAGAAATCATCGGCGGCAAGGATTGCCAGGGCGTTACCAGCACACCCGGGCATGGCGAAAGCTTCAAGCTGGGCAATATCACCGTCAAGAGTGTATACACCCCCTGCCATACTCAGGACAGCATTTGCTTTTACATGGAGGATGAAACCGGAAAGGCGGTCTTCACGGGTGACACTCTTTTTATTGGCGGTAGGTTGTTCAGGCAGTAATTCGAAATTTCGGGTGAGCTATCAAAAAGAGAACTGCGACACTGACTATATTCCTAGGCTGTGGGAGATTTTTTGAGGGATCCGCTGAGGAAATGCACGAGGCCCTGAACAAACGTCTCGCTGCCTTGCCCGATGATACACTTGTCTACGTGAGTCGAATGGCGATGATATCAAATATGTGCAGAGGTTGACGATTTTATAGCCAGGACACGAGTACACAAAGTCCAACGTTAAGTTTGGCATCTCGGTGTCACAGAGCGCCGCTGTGCAAAAGTTGCAATCCTACGCCACTGAGAACAAGGTCACGACTGGAAAGTTCACCATTGGAGATGAAAAGGTATGTGGCGATCAAATGATTAGATCTCCCAATTAACCCATCTCTAGCTTCACAATGTGTTCATGCGGGTTGAGGTAAGGATACTTCATGTTGGTAACTGGGAGAAGGAAAACTTACTCATTTTTCCTTTCTTTACTAGGACCCCGAGATTCAGAAAGCGACAGGCGAGACCGAGCCCGTATCGGTCATGAAGCAACTCAGAGAGATGAAGAACAATTTCAAGTGAGTAAGTATTTTAACCAGCTGTCTCGGTCTTTTATCACTTGGCCTCTATTGACCCATCACAGACCACCAGAAGCCAAGATGTAGCAAGACAAAGGGGCCAAGGCTATATTGTGGCAGCCAGTAATGTGAGAAATTACGAGGTTGGCGTTGAGATAGGCAGTTGGGGTTCACAAGGGGCGATTTAGATCAAATAAAAAAAATAATGTCGAAGAAAAGATGTCTCCATGGATCGCGAAGCCCTCGTCATAAAGACAAGCGTTGTTTGCTACCCACTGGAATCGAGTCCTTGATGACACGACGTATTTCCATTTTGCTTCACTGTCCACACTTGCTCGCTGTAGTACTTTTGAGGCGGCAAGCTCTAGCATAATTTGAAGCGGTTTTTGAGTGGGCGTGGCCATCATCGATCATGATGAAGCCTTCCCAGTGATTGAAAAATCACGAGAAACGATTGATTGCGACTTCACGGGGAGAGGAGGCTCTGGCACAGACAAACCTTGGGGGCACATTGCGATCGATCATTCCCAGCAAAAGGGGACCGCACATGGCCAGTCATGGATGATCTGGATTATCATCGAGTTGTTGTGAAGGGAGATCGGTGAGGGAAGAATTTGAAAAGAAATGGAAGTTTTTATTCGGACCCCATCACTGAGGTGGAGCATACAGTGCTTTTTCTGCAAAGAAACTGGCTAAATGCACGGTATTATCGCGCGTGGTGCACGACTAAGCTTGATGGCGTAAACGACCAAGCCCAGCGATCAGGACCACCGTGAACCGCACAAGGAGCCTCTGCTTTTCGACCTCTATTCCGTGCTCGACAACGCCTGGTCTCGCACATGGTATGTAGCCACAGCGCCCGTTGCGCGCCTCTTTTCCTTCCCAGCGGCCTCTGGTTTCTAACGGTTTGTACGTCCGCAGCCTCCGAAGCGCAAAGCAACAAGCAGCGGCACGACCGCCAGTGGCGCTCCCAAGCCGCGCCAGTCCAAGCTGGCAAAGGAGCACAACGTCACTCCCCAGGAAGAGGGCGAGATCCGCGAAGCATTCACCCTCTTTGCCGAGCCCATGGACGGAGAGAAGTACGGCGTCTTGCCTGTCAACGATGTCAAGTCGGCCCTCATGTACGCGCTTCCCCCATGCCCGCCTACCCTCCCCCTCTCTCGTGGCAGCATGCCCTACGGAGCAGAGCCCAGGTGACTGACGCGATGGCACATTTGCAGAGCCCTCGGCGTCCCGGCTTCGTCCCCGGCCGAGCTCAAGGAGTTTGTATCGATCCTCGACCCCGAAGACGACGGCTACGCCACCTACGAACCCTTCTTCGCCATCTGCGCGCTCAAGTTCCATACGCGCGAGCACGACTCGGACGCGCACCGCGCCGAGCTCGACGAGGCGTTCCGGCTCTTCACCAACGGCCAGGACGGGCCCATTACCCTTGCGCACCTGCGCCGGGTCGCTGCCGTTCTCAAGGAGGACGTTGACGAGGAGCTGCTCAAGGACATGATCCTCGAGGCGAACGGCGGCGCGGGCGTGGCCAGGGGCGTGGAGCTCGACGAGTTTGACGGCGTGATGAAGAGTGCCGGGGTTTGGAGGTGAGAGTCATGTCATGAGCTGCGGCTCCTGGCTTCGCTTTTCGCAATAACTCCGCGAAGAGGCACGGGGGTGTGAACAAAAGGTCGGACCGGGATGTTGAGCAAAGTCCTTCCGTCTCGACGGCCCGATTCTTTTTATTATGAACCTTTTTTTTATTATTTTTTTTTATAACCAGCCAGTTGACCATGGGCCCCAGCTTGAGCCAGATGGGTCTTTTGCGAAACCATTTACCCCGACTTTGTCTTGTCATAACTTGACATGAATTCCCAAGACGTCATATCGAGAAATATTAAGGTATGTTGGCTTTTGTGCCAAAACTTTTGGTTCCCAAACTCTAATAGATTAGCCTGCTCAAGGTACAGCAAGGTGCCGCATAAAGTCATTGGGGGGAATAAATCAGGGTGGCTTGCATGTCAATACGAGACGATGACACGCAAGGGGGTCGCCCGCAGACTGCGGATCTCTACACTTGGCGCCAAGTTGCGAGGAGAATCTCCCAGGGACGCTGACAGAAGGGGGATAGATGAGGAGGAATAATTGCTAATTTGGAACTGTTGATATGACATTGGTTCAAGGTAGGCCATGTCGGGGAGAATCCGACTGGGCCGGGTAGATAGTAGTCTCGACCATTTATAATTATTCCCGCCCATTCTGAAACGCCTTAGAAGATGCAAATTTCCCCCACCGAACACAGGATGTACACACTGAGATTTCCCATGTAGATAACATCAATCGAGATTCGTTACTTCGTCAATTCATTGAGGATATTCTTCTGCCACCTCGGGCTGCTCAACGATAGTCTCGGCCGGTTTCTGAGCAGCAGCCTTCTCTTCAGCACGCTTCTGGGAATCGATGACGGCCTGGAGCTCGGGAGGGGCCTTGAAGCCGGCGTGATCGGAGTGCTTCTTGTAGAAGTAGCTTTCGGGCTTGGGGCACAGCTCAGCGGGCAGATCCTCTAGGACGCAGGCAAGGATAGCTTCGATGGAGTTCTTCTTGGAGGCGTTGCGGTGCCAGATGGAGATTAGGTGCGAGTTGAAGCGGACGGATAAACCAACACCGCATAGCTGGTCCTCTATAATAGCAACGGGTTAATATCATAATTACTAGGGGGGGTCTTGTGGACCTGGAAAGGGGAACCAAGGTTGCGCACCATCGTCAAGGACACTCTGGAGCTTCTCGCCAATGGCCAAGAGCTGGATGCGTGTCCAGAAGTCGGGCCCAATGTTCTTGGGAACGCGAAAGGTCCAGCTTCCGCCTAGAATGTTGCGGCGGTCCTCCCAGACGGGTCGGAAGCCAGCTTTGAAGAGGTAGATGGATTCGCGCATCTTGATCATGTCGACCGGGGTGTTGTTGGCATAGCGCCAAAAGTCCTGAACCGACTCGATCTGGTCGCCGAGCTGCTCGAGCTGGGCATGGTACTCCCCCTCGCCACCGCTGGCGGCGCCCTGCTGCGGTTCCTTGGTGGAGTGGTCAAAGTAGACGTTCCAGTAGTGCTGGGTGGGCAGCGGCCTCATGGTCTTGAGAAAGTTGCGCTTGGCATCGTCACGCTGCTCGGCGGGGGAGTTGGGATCGGACGACTGGGCGAGGCCGCTAAGGCCGCGCGTGAAGAGAGACGGGCGCGCAGACATGACGGGCGAGGAGTTTGTTGTCGCTGAAGGGAGAAAGGAGGACGAGAAGATTAGTGAAGGGGGGGGGGAGAGGGAGAGGAAGAGGGAGAGGGAGAGGGAGAGGGAGAGGAAGAGGGAGAGGGAGAGGGAGAGGGAGAGATTAAGGAAGGTTGAAGGGATAAAGAACAAATAAAGGAATGTGACGAGCAGTTATCACGGAGGATCTAGTCGGAGACGGAGGCCCGGGGGGCGAGGGTCGCGGAGCGGGAGACAAGGAACAAACGAGGGGCACCATCGGATGCGGCTTAGTTGGGCCGCCCAGGGGACTCTGGCAAGTCACAGTCAGTGCGCGGGAGCTACCCGCCCAGTAATTAAGATGCAGGACTAGGCGTCAGGACGCTGGGCAGGTACAACGCTTTCCTAACCGCCCACTGGCCGGCCTGCCCAGGCGTGGCGGTATTGGGCAGGGCAGTGCCGTGATGACAGCTGGGGGCAAGGGTCAACAGGTGGTGCTGTGCGCCCTGAGGGGGGATGAGGGGAGCACGGCAGCCGGCAATGTGAGAGATCATATGTATGTATATGCTATGTATGTATGTATACTACCTCTCTTTGATCCTGCGCAATTGAATAGTTATGCGACGACGACTAGCGAGCCGGACGGACGCTATTTTGGCGGAGCAGCCAGCACCCACCGCCGTCTATTGCGAGGAGGCTCAAGTCACAGGCCGAACAGAGATGCCGTTGGGATGCGAGTCAACGACACAGGGCGGCACGAGGCGGCACGAGGGCGGGACCGGTGAGTGCGCACCATGCCTTAGCATGTCTGCACTGAATCAGCCACCGCGAGCGAGGGGCCAATGTTCTGCAGGCAACACGAGTAATCCCTCCAACGCCTTCAAAAGCGGGTCAGTCTTAGCTGATGAGATGTGGTTGGTGATCTTGTCATCATCACCAACCATTGTCGCTGTGGATGGCGCGTAAAGTTGCAGCTTGAGATAAGGTGCTTGCTATCGTCGCATGGTGGAATGATTTCCTTTTCCTTTTTCTCCCGAGGGTATGTTGCATCAAGTACAGGCAAACATGAACTGGTTACAAGCTCTTGGTTTTCTTTCCTCCACCCCCCCTCGCTTTTCCCCCCATGATGATCATGGCTATTGATGATTACATGTAAAAAGCGATACGTCACTGAACCTCTAACATCCCAGTCGTGCAATTCCTTCCAGCCGTTTCAGCTCTAAAACCTGATACTTGATTAAACTGCAATTCTACTTATAATCAACGTCTAGACTACAAACCACCTTGATATAACATGTCTTGAAACGTACGCTAGCAATCTCTTGTGTATTTAAAAAACCTAATAGAAGCCTTCTTGTCAAACAAATTCCCCCATGGACACCCAATCCGGGCATTAGTCCGTCCTGATGCGCTCCAAAAACACCATGCTCCTAGTTCTATGCAGCCGACACGACCCCTTATGCTAGGGGAAGGCAAATCATCATGAACATCTAAACATTCTCTCGTACACCCAGCGGCATGCGGGCGCTGTCCTCGTTCAGGAACCGCGACAAGTCTCCACCGATAAGCTTGCGCAGGTTGCCCATGTCCTGGAGATAGCGATGCATCTCCTCCTGCAAATCATCCTCGCTGTATGCGGTGCTGTCCGAATCGTACTCCTCGTCGTACTCGGATTGGTTGTCCGCATTTTCCTTGTCCTCCATGTCGACCTCGTCGATGCTCTTCTCGGGATTGACGCTTACCGGGGGAATGGGGTTCTTGATGCTCTCGATGGCGAGCTTGAGGTGCAGCTTGAGCGCCTCGTTCTCCGTCTGAAGCTTCTTGATCTTGCTTTCTGCGACCATGCTGCGTTCCTCCATCATGCGTTGCATCGAGTTGACGCGGTTCTGGTACTCTTCCAGCTTCTCCTCTGCATCCTTGGCATTCTTTTCTCGCTGCCTTGAGTCGGAAACGGAGAGCTGCAGGACGCGGATCTCTTCCGCCATGGCGGCAATCTGTGCATCTCTCTCAGCTGTCGAAATTTGGTCCTGGTTGACCACTGCCCGAGTGCGGATACGCTTAGCTTGGTCAGCGTACCGGAGGGTCGAGAGTGTTTCGTCATAGTCTGATGGAGCAATGCATGCAATCATGGCAGTTTTGCTGTTTCCACCCAACGAATCTTTAAGGAGCCATGTCAAGATGGAGTCTCGGTAAGGGACCACGTCCTTTCTCTTTCCTCCTCGAAGTGCCTTGGGATCCGCCAGAGAGGCGATGACACGACCCAAAGTGGTGAGTGACTTGTTGATGTTGCTTCCTTCGCGCAGTCGGGCGCCAGTTGCCTCGGTTGACTTGGCTCTCTCACTACCGGCAAGATCGACGAGTCGGATTCGAGAGCTTCGCTCCGTTGTCTCATCCGTCTCAAGGTCGTGGTGAATCTGCTTTAGCATGATTGTGAAGACGGCATGACTTCGGCTACTGGTATCGTTCATCTTGGTGCTCGCAACTGTTCGGGAAGAATCTCCCTTCTTCATGAAGCGCAGAATTTCGCCGTAGTTTCGAACGGGCACTTCAGTGAGATCCTTTACGTAGGGGCCTTCAGTCGGGGACTCGCGAATCTTGAGATAGTTTGGTGGCTTGTTGGGGATAACAGGAACCAGAAGATCTCGGACGTGCTCGTTGTAGACCTCGAAGTAGGAGACACGGACATTGTAGGCAATGTTGGTGTTTTCGGCCTGGGCGGCGTCGATGCGCTCAAAGAGATCCTCGCAGGTCCTCGGAATCAGACCGGGTTGCTCAGGGGTTCCCATCATGGTGTAACTCTTCCCGGAACCTGTCTGGCCATAGGCGAAGATGCAGGTGTGGTAGCCTTCAAAGTTGTGGTCGAGAAACTCTTCACCCAGGCTGTTGTACACATCCTCTTGGTGGGCGTAGTGCTTGTCATGGGTGTCATGACTCCAAAACGAGTTGTCAAAGGTGAAGTTCTTCTCCTCGTAGACCTTGCGAGACTTGAGATTGGCAGGCGCATCCTCCTCATCCTCTGGCGGGAGCAGCGTCGTGAGCTGGGTGAGGGGATCCATTTCGATGAGGCATCGTGCGCGGCGTTCGAGTTCTGCAAGCCAAATCCACCTGATTAGCACTGTCACACCTCCAGTGTTCAAAGCCATTTACACACCTCGCTTGAGAAAGGCTCTCACTCGGACGACGACCTTGACGTTGCCTCCGCCGTCCATGCGGGCATGGGGTGGCAGCGTCCCATCGCGGGACCGCAGCGAAGGCGTGGAAGCAGATGAGTATACAGCACGGTGCTCATAGGCCATTGTCGATACTAAGGTCTTTGAAGCGTCGTGGAGACTTTCGTGGAGACTTTCGTGGAGGCGTTGGCGAAGGGGGTGCCACATCCCGTCCTTTTGTGTGACTTGCGCCAGCCCATTTGTTTACTGCTCGGCGTCATATCTGTTGCCGGGGTAAACGGCAGGGGCCTGGCTGGGACTTGGCTTCCGCAACCCGACTGGGTTAAAGTGGGTGGAGCACGGAGCATCTGGCGCCTCGATACCCGTCGTCATACGGCAAGCGCTAATATGTTTTCAGCTGGATCGGCAAGCCTCATGTGGCGCAGGACGACAAAAGTTGCCCTCACTAAACAGCCTGCACACTAGGCTATCTGCTGGCTTTAATATGTCACCTGCCCGCGCGGCGCTAATCCCAATCTTGCTATGCGACGCGGGGATCTGCACGCGAGACAAGGGACGCGTACAGTATGTACCTAGCTACTTACATAGGTGCAAGCCAATCCTTCGAGCCTCAAGCGTCCGGCAGCGTACTTGTTGCTGAAACCGTCGACGCGACATTGAAAATTCTCGACAAGACATTGTGCCATCGCGAGTCCTTGGACATCGAATAAATTCGAGGGGTTATTGCTTTGACTGTTTTGCTCTTGTCGCGCCTTTGCACGGGTATTCTCAAGCGCCTTTCTTTTTTTTGTTTTTTTTTTTTTTCGTTCTTTTTTTTTTTCCTCTCTAACCCACTCCCCTCTTACACCTCACGCGTCCATCCTCCAGCTTCTTCACTTCTTGATTCCAACACAACCATGGCTCGCACCAAGGAAACCGTTACGGCCGACGCGTCGCCTAAGATCCCCGTGGCCACCACTGGCGTGTCTAAGCCTGGCCGTCCCCGTGGCCGCCCGCGCAGTGATAAGCCCAAGGCGCCCGTCGTGCCCACTGGCCGCCCTCGCGGGCGCCCAAAGGGAAGCACCAAGGCCGCTGCCGCTGCTAAAGCTCTCGCAGCCACGGGCGCGTCGCAACAAGAAATTGATGCGGCCGTCGCTGCTGCTTCCACTCCTGCAAAGACTCCCAAGGGCACCGGTCGACGAGGTCGCCCGCGCAAGTCGGACGCGACACCCTCCAAGACGCCTACTAAGGCTGCCACCACCACTCCGAACGCCAACTCCACAGGCAAGAAGGGTCGCGGCAGACCTCGAAAGAATCCTATTGTAGCACCCGCCGATGACGAGGAGGAGGAGGGTGATGATGCCGCTGATGAGGACCAGCTCGATATTGTTGGAGAGGGTAAGTATCAGGACCTCGCTGTCGCATTTACCACTGTTCCGCAGGCTCACCGTTAACTAGCTGATGGCGATGACAATGCGGATGCGGATGCTGATGCAGAGGCTGATGCAGCTAACAACGATTCCAACCCCGGTGAAGAGGTGCGGTCTAAAACCTGGATATCCAATGTCAGACACTTTTTTTTTTTTGCTAATAACGGGTTGTAGGAGTCTGAGAATGAGAACTCTGAATAGGCTCTGTCTAGATACGTGGGAAACACGCCGCCACTTTTCTCTCCCAGCTCATGTTAATGAGTCCATTGTTCTTGGTTGGGCTAGGCCGGACTGTGAGATTTTCTAATCTGTTTTGAGCGACCTGGTCGCAGGGTATCGAGTAACTATTGTACGGCTACGCATTTTTTTTTGTTAAAGGGGGCTACTGTGCTTCTTGCGCCTCGGGGCGCTGTATGTATACTTAAAAAAGATATCAAAGACAATGCTTTGCGGGAACTGTTATGAAACCAGGCGCTGGGCCTTGCGCCTTGCGCATCCATTTCGGCTTGGACAGTAACCCTTCCCTTCGGTTCATTCTCTCTTCCACGCCTCAAACTCTTCGTCGAGGTGTGCCTTGAGCTTCTGGAACTGGTTCCCAAAGTTGCGACCACAGCGCCAGCACTTCAGGTCTCTCCGTAGGTATCCAACCTCCTTGGTGTGCCTTCTCGGGTCGTCGGGCGGGAGGGGGAAGTCGTTAATGTTGACTAGGAACGGCGTCGCAAAAGAGTTGTAGTGCTTGCGGTGCTTGAGCGTTTCAGAGTGCATGTCGCGCGAGAGCACGTGGACGTGCAGATGGCGCATGCTCGGCACGGCATGCACGCCGCAGATCACCTCTGCCGCCCAGTCGCGACCCCCAGGCAGCTCGCCGTCTGCAGGAGGGTCGGCATCGCCATCGAGAACAGCCTGGCGCGCGGCGTCCCGGCCGCTGGAGTGCCCGAGGCGGCGCTGCAGCTCCGCGGCCACGAGGGCCTTGAGCCGTGCCGTCTCGGCCTTGACCTGGGCGAGGAACTCGGCGTTCTCGAAGGCGTCAAAGGGATGCTGCAGGTTGTGCGCCGCGGAGCGCGGGAGCAGCAGTGTGTGGATGGTGGCCTTGGGGAAGCGGTCGTGGATGGCGACGAAGCTGTCGTTGTATGAGATGACGCGCGATGGCGGGTACGACGCCGGCTCTTCGAGGTACGCACCCAGGCCCATCCGGTCCCTGAAGGGATTCCCGCCGCGCGACATCTTAGCGGCCGGCGGAGAATCAGCCGCCTTGGGCTTTTTGCTCATGAGCTCAGTGACTATCGAGCTGTATCAGTCCATGGTTGCGTCAAGTGGATAGGACGGGGGGGGAGAGGGTTCTAAACTTACAGGCATTGCGGGCCTTGGGCTTGGACTTTATCGGTGGTTCCTCACCGTGGATTTCCTCTTGGGTGATGGCCTCTTCTGTTTCCAAGTCTTCATGTGCCATCGTGTTTATCCCTTTTCTTGGTATCTAAGAATAGATGTAGCCCTTGGCTTGGTGGATGAAAGTCGCAACTGGACACCGCTAGGCATGATGGACTGGGGGTGCATCCAAGCTCCAACCGCTAGGCAACCCCATGTGCCCCGCTGTGGGGTCAACTGGCAGCAGTCTAAAGCGAACAAGGTCCAAAAATATAATAAAGATAAACTGCAAGAACGAATATTGTACCCATTAATGTCATGCCTTAATTGCTCACAAATCCCCTAATTTTTGAATTGCATATTTTACGAATCTTGGCATGAGCTTGGCCGAATTACACCATATCTCCGACATCTACCCATCCATGTAGCGCCGTCTATGCGTCCAGTCCATCAAGCTCTATCATTTTGGTCGCCAGCCTAATCACCTCGCTGTCCCCAAGTCCCAGCTCGGGGTTTTCCACCTTTCTCGCAATCACCTCATCCACCAATCCTCTCAGTCGTGCCACCAGCACACCGATTCGTGCCCATCCTCTGAGCCGCAGCCAGCCGTCCACGAGCAGACCTCGGCCGAGAGTGTCTAGCTCGATAGGCCCGGAGAAAAGAAGGAGTGTATATGCATTGAACGCTGAATGTAGCTGGTTAGTTGCGCCTATTACAAGTTTGATAGTTTCACGGGCGGACTTACGAGTAAGGTCTCGAATAAAGATCTTGCTTGTCGAGATGAGACTAAAGTACGACATGTATGCCGCGTTGCCCGAGAACCCCTGACTGTTGAAGAGCGTACTGCTTGGGTGCACAAACACCCGCCCGTTTTCCTGGTTAAAATACTTAATGGAGCGCGCCTCCGGGTCCAGCTCTACCGCACCGGACATTGAGCTAGCAAACTTCTTGTCGGGGTACTGGATCCGTGCTAATTGCGGCGTGAAAGCTGCTGCGATGAGTGCTCGCAAAAGCTGAGTACCGCCAGTGTAGCTACCTTTGGCATGCGCCTCGCTCGAAACTTCGGACGTTGAGACGATGCCTATTTCAGCAAGCGCTGAGTAGTATTGCGTACGTGTGTTTGAGATGTCCGAGAGTGTCTGATATGCCAAGAAGCTTTCGTCGCACCAGCTCCGGATCTGACGCTGGGGAACACGGTCCGCCATCATGGCATCCCACTGCTTGAAGCCTTCGAGATCTGTTAGGAGATCGCCGTCTCCAGTATAAAACTTCATGCGGGCTTCTTTCGCTTCTTCCCTTCTCTCCGAGGGAGACAAGAATGGACTTCGTGTGCTCAGAATAGCAGCAATCGTAACGCAGTCATCCAAGCAACCAAAGATGGCGCCAAACACCATCAACTTGCCACAACGCAAGTCTGCAGGTAACATGGCAAGCTGCTGTCCCATAGCTGTAAGCTCGTCTCCATCTAAAGCACCCATTCTCTGAAGCAGCTTCATGGCGCCATCGATAGCAGTTGCATCAGGAGGAGTCGGCGATCGCCCAAGGAAGCCTGCAACATCTCTCATGCCCATAGCACGAACTGAAAGGCACAGCTGTTCCAAGGGAACGCGCCTAATTTCCGGCTCTGGTCTCTCAGGCATCGTGCTTTTTTCCAGATTTTCAGTGAAGAGTTTGTAGCATCTACCTTCTTGAACTCGACCAGCTCGACCTCGTCGTTGTTTGCAAGCTGCCCGTGATGCCCATGTCTCTTCCAGCTTTCTCATATTATTTACAGCGTCGAAACTCGTCTCCTTGACCTTTCCGCTATCAATGACAGCTATAATATCGTCAATTGTGATCGACGTTTCTGCCACGTTGGTCGCAATGACCACCTTGCGCTTCCCATGTGGTGGGCTTGCAAATACCCTCTTTTGCTCTCGCGTTTCCAGCGATGCGTGAAGAGGAAGAACATGAAGCGAGCTGATTGATTTCAACAATCTACACGCTTGATTGATCTCGCCTACTCCTGGAAGAAATATGAGAATACCACCAGACTTTTTCTCGTACGAGAGCTCGTAATCAATCGCTCTGACGGTCTCCTCAATTAGACTGTAGTTAATGCGATATCCTATCTTTTGGATAACCTTACCCATTGTATCCCCCGTAATAAATCCGGTATCCGACTTATCAGTTCCGTATCCAGTCATTCGGATAACGTCATCGAGGTAGTACTCATCGACAGGGAATGTTCGACCAGCAATCTCAACCATTCCCACGCTAAGGTCCTCAGACGTGAAATAGTGGGCAAACGCGGATGCATCAAGTGTAGCAGACATGAGGATCAGCTTCAACATGTCCTTTTTCGTCCTCATGACTTCTCGGATAAGGTTAAGCAAAAAGTCTGTGTCAAGACTGCGTTCGTGAACTTCATCAATGACAACGTGGCTCACATCTGCCAATGACGCAACTACGTCTTCAACACGCCCCCCAGATGTTTGAAGACGCCGAAGCAGCACACCGGTCGTCACAAAAGTGATACGCGTATCCTTGGACCTGCGGGATTCGCCACGAATGGTATAGCCAACCTCCTCGCCAACACGAGTGCACCTCTCCTCCGCTACACGGTCCGCAAGGCCTAGGGCCGAAATTCGTCGCGGTTGTGTCACAATAATATTTGCACAACTTCCAAGGCCCTTCTCATAAAGGTCATCGAGAATAAATTGCATAGACTGGGTTGACTTTCCTGAACCGGTCTCGCCGCTGATGATAGTAACGTGGTTTTCGTTGACTGTTCTAACGATTGCATCACACATGTGCCAGGCGGGTAGTCTCTGCCTTTTCGCAATCATATCTTTCAAAGAGGGCGACTGTTGTCTTTGCAGCCATCTATCCCTGCTCTGTGCACTTTCAACCCATTTGATAGGCTTTGCATGGCGCTGAATACGTTGGTTGTTGGCAACGGCCGCTGAAGGTTTCGTCTCAGACGCCGCAGAAGAAACTGCAGAAATGTCGACCAGTTTCCCAGGGTGCTCAATGATATCATTGATGTTTTGTTGAATCCAGTCCATAACTAGGAATATTTTCATTGGTTCATCCCGAAGCAATTCTTCCATATGCTCGAGTGCCTTCCGGATGATGCTGAGTTTGATATAGGACGGAAGGGCAGCAATAATTGATAGAACGAGATTCGAAGGATAAGTGGCGGGCCTGCGCACTTGGAGCAACGTTTCAATATTCCCCTGTGAGCCGTTCTTGACACCTTCCAACTTGATTCGAATGACTCTATCACCATCTCGCTGGAATCCGTCACCGTACATGGATTCCAGACTTCCAACCTCATCCTCCCATTGCTCTTCGGGAGATCCCATGTCTAGGAAGTCGTCAGATTCATCCGCAGCCTCTGATGCCCCAGAGAAGAGAAGATTTTGAAGTGTCTCTGCAGCTCTGTCTTCATCCCCGGCTTGCTCATCCAGAACCTTGGTTGCCAACTCGAGAGAATATCCTGACTGAGACAATCGCTCAATAATGCCCTCTCGTTTCAAGTCTGTGGCTCCAACTGAAACGCCAGCCGCATAGCTCTCTGGCAAAGCCCAGCGTGGTAAGTCATCTTCGGGAACATGGATAAGGAGCCACTCAAGAGTCTCCTCTCTGTCCTTGCAATATGACACGGCCTCTTCGGCGTGGCTACGTCGGAATCCGAGTTTACCCAGTTCATTAACAATCGCCTCCTTCTTCGATTTTGGCATGATGACATTGTGAGGGTTCCAGCGCACGCCGCTGCGCAGTAGTGTCTCCAGTTGGGCCCTGGTCTTCTTTCCCATTTCAACTTTGGGCGCAGTACTCCAGCCTTTCATGATATTAGATGACTGGCCAGACCCATCTTTGGCATTGCTCAATAGTACGAGGCCAGAAGCCCCAGGCATGGCCTTTGCCTTCTCTTTGGCTGCCTCCATCTCCTTTCTCTTCTTCTCGGCAGTAGCCTTAGATTCTTGGCGCTCCAAGAGGGTCTTGAAAGGATCCGCTTCATACATCCAGGCTTTCCCCTCTTTGACATCCTGAGTTTTTAATGCCTGGAATTCCTTCCACAATGCTTTGTGGTCAGGAGGGAGAACCATGTGCTTATTCTGCATGCTGCACACCCTAAACAGGGCGTAGGTAGCAGCCGCATGTTTAGCTTCAATTGCTGTCGGGCGCATAATCAAGTGTTTGTGGCTAGCAGGAATCTTGAAAGGTTCTAGCTTGATCGTTTGTTGCGTCTTGAGATCCTTAGCACTCAGAGTGATCCATACGGAGAATCCGTCAGGGGTTTTCTTTGTGTCATAATCAGGCTTGTCCCAGCGCTGCTTCTGGCAGTGTTCGCTTAGCAGGTTGACCGGCAGCTTTCCAGTCCATGATGAGCCTCCAATAAGCTGCTTGACCGTCGGTTTTGGTGGCGGGAGAGCAGGTCCCTCAGGCAAAGGAGTGCTGGTACCCGACTTTTGGCCTTTTTTGCCCTTGCTCTGTTCTTTGGAAGCTGAGGGATTCGCAGCCGGAGGGTCGGCCTTTGCCTTTCCCTTCTTGACCATGATTCTTTTCTAGCGTTAGATAGTTTTGCAAATGATAGATGAGGTGTCTGGGTAGATGTAAGAGATGTCGTTGTTATAGATAGAACTTGAACAGGCCGAGAGCATGCCCTATGGCGTTGACGCACAAGTCTCGCCGGACAGTCAACTGTCAGTCTTCCGACGCTCCGATAGTAAGGTATAAGAAGCTCTAGATTCTGGCTCAAAGCTTAGCAAGAAGGTCTGGGGCTGTTATTCTGTGCCGACATAAAGGACGACGAGTCCCTTGTCTCACTGCAACCTTTTTGCTTGTGGCGGAAAAAATGCCCACTAATCACGCACAGTAAACACTGTGCACATAGGCCTGCAATGTGATCGGATCACAGTGTGAATTAGTCTGACTTTGCCCCACACATGACTGTCCCGCACGAGGACATGTATCGGATAAAAGTTCATGTATCAATCACCTCCAGCTCAGAATGATCTTCATATTTCACAATAATGGCTAGACATAAAAGGACAAGCGCTGGGATTCCAAGCATATGGAAGGCAATCATCTCGGTCCGCATCAGTGCCACATTGCATTCCAACCCTCAAAAGTTGAGATGGGGGGCTGACAGGTTAGAAAGAGACGCTATTGGCTGGTTTATGAGAGACACCATGTTCTGTCTACACTGTCGTCATCACATTTCACGTCGTGTACACAATCGATGCAAACATTTCTTTAATCTCTTTTTTTCTTTTTTTACTACGGTATCGGCTAATCTAAACCAGACCACTGCCACTTGGCAGTGAATCAACCGTAGTTCCAGCTTCGCCATTATGGAAGCTCGGGCACTAGCACCGGCTCCCAAGTCACTGCATTTCGCATTCAAATGCCATGAAATTCATTTTGGCAATAGTCGCACATGGGTCCCGTGAGTCGTCTACATCATATGTCATGATGAATTTCGTTCTCCGCATGAACCCACTGACTCCCGCCGGCTCTGCTGCTCCCCTTGAGGCACGAATTGCCTCCTCTGCTTGCGCTTCCGCTTCCTTTCTTCAATCAGGCTGGAGCTTTCAAGCTACCATAGGGCCCGTGTACAATGCGAGGCTGCTCTCCTTCCTCACATAAATCCTTCAAGATAGATTAAAAAGACGCGGTGTCGGGGTGATATCATGGGGGTAGGGGATGGGGGTGTTGGACAGTCTAGAAAAAACTGTGCTAGGTTGGGATGTAATAACTGCGATATGTGCTTGGAGGGGACGGGGGGATTCGCCATCAGATGGCGGAGCATGAAGGACATGATTGGATTGTTGTCATCCTAGGTTAAGCCTAGGCTACTAGAGTCCAAAGGAGGAGATGCGGACATTACATGTCCATTGAGTCGCCGCCGTTGGCAAAGTTGAAGCCACCGGACTGCTGAGCATTGTTGGCGCCGAAACCAAAAGTGCCGTTGGGGCCAGCAGGCTGAGCCATACCCTCGTCAGCATTCTCCTCATCATCAGAGAAGTACTTCTCGATAATGTTGTACGCCTTCATGTAAATCTCCTCGTTAGCGTTGTTCTGGCAGTCATGGATCTTCTCCATGCCACCACACTCCTCAATGAAGAGGGCATAGCGGTTAATGGAGTCAGCACCATCACCGGCAGCCTGCTTGTCAAGATCTCCGATCTTGAGAATGTTCTCAAGGCCGTCCAGTGCAACCTGGATAATCTTGTTATCGGGGCAGCCAAGGAGGTCGCACAGAGGCTTGATGCAGCCCTGGGAAACGAGATATCGAATCTGCTCAGGCTTCTGGAGACCGCCGGAGGTGGCGTTGCTGATGGCCCAGCAAGCCTCCTTACGGGTCTTGAGGTCACCGTTCTGGAGAAGGTGGATCAGAGGGGGGATGATGTTGGCATCGATAACAGCCTGGATCTGGGACGAGTTGCCGGCAGTAATGTTGGAGATGGTCCAGCATGCCTCCTTGCGAATGCCATCCTTGGTCGAGCTGAGAAGCGATAGAAGACATGGCAGAGCACCACAGTTAATAATGACCTGGGTCTGGACATCATCACCAGTAACGATGTTACCGACCGATCGGAGGGCGGGGGTCTGGACCGAAGTGGAGGCATGCATGAGCAGCTCGACCAGGCGACGAGGAATACCGGCCTCGATCACAGCTTGAATCTTGTCATTGGAACCGTCGGAAAGGTACGAGATGGCCCAGCAAGCGTCGATCAGGACCTCATCATCGAGAGAGTAGACGAGCTTAGACAGAACAGGGAGAGCAGGGGCAATCTGTGTGTGGAAAGTCAGCCGGGATCCAATATGATATGGTGTAGTGAACGAGACTTACCGTGTTCCAGTCAGGCTGAGGGGTCTTGCCACGGCAGAAGTTGCTGAGGGTCCAAGTAGCGTTGCGGAGCATACTGAGCTTGCGGCTGTCGCCAAGGAGGTTCAGTAGAGGCTTAAGGGCACCGCAGCTGAGGACATAGTCACGGCAGTGAGGGCTGTCACCAGCAATGTTTCCGAGAGCCCAAACAGCCTGTTCCCGGACATCAGGCTCGGGGCTGGCGAGCAGCTCAACGAAGATGGGGACGGCGCCAGCCTCGATCACGACTTGGGTTTGAGTGGCAGAGCCAGAGGCAATGTTGGTCAGGGCCCAAGCGGCCTCGAACTGGACCAGGGTGTGAGGGGATCGCAGGAACTCGACGAATCGGCTAACGACACCGGTCTTGATGACTTCCTCGATCGGGGGGTTTCTCTCCTTGGAAAGAAGCTTTCGGAACTTGGTTGTGGCCTGGATCTGGAGGTCGATCTGATCCGAGAAAACGCCAGCCACCATCTGAGGGAGATCTTCGTTCAACTAGGCCCAAAAATTAGCACATGTCATCTTGCTTAAGGATGAAAAGCACATGATCAAGAGTTACACCCCTGGTCAGGTTCGAATGACGGCGGTAAGGTCAGAGGGTGGGACGTGGGTAGAGACCGCTATTGCTCGGTTCGTAGAGCAAGGATGTGGGGTTGTAAGAATATGTGCCTTCCCCCACCTCACAGCCGGGAATGACGGTCATAGCGGGCAGCAGAGCGAGGGGCAAGAGATATCTTAACGCCGAAGATGAATGGGCGGCGGGGAGAGGGCAACCATGTGTAATAAAGTAAACATACCTGAGATTCGGTGGGAGCGGACTCATCGTCGCTGTCGGGAGCAGCACCAAGGGAGGCGCCAGGGCGGTTCTCACCGGTGCCAATACCTCGTCGCTTGGCGAGGTTCTCCTCACGCTTGGCCTTGCGGATCTCGACCTGCTGCTCCTCGCGGCGGCGACGGAGCTCCTCAGGCTTGAAGGTATTCTTCGCCTTGAACTGGGTTCGGCGGTGTTCGGGGATGTACCGCTCAGCCATGGTGACTGATTTTGTTTTGGTTGCTCTTCAGGAGAGGGGCGACGTTGGGAGTTGAACGCAGGAAATGTGTGCGGGGGTGCGGTCAAATAATCGCACAAAGAAAAAAGGTGATGATGATGATGGAGGCCCGACGTCAAGGAACCCGATGACTCAAAAGGCACGCCGTGGCAGATACTATGCGGAAGGCGGACGAGAAGGGGCAACAGAAGAGGGAATGTAGAGAAGAAGGAGGAAGTTTTTTGTTTGTTGTCGGGGAGAGAGGAAGACACAGGATGGGGGCAGAAAGCAGAAAGGCGGCGGCGTGGGCTTGGCTTAGTCGAGCATGGCCTGGTACCTGGGACAGAGCGCAAATAGTGAGAGAGATCAGGTACCGCCTCGCCTGTGAAGGTTAGGTTTGGTGGGAGGGGTGGGGAGAGCGGGTGGTGGCAGTGGGCTCTTCATCTCAGTTCAAGTGGACACTTTTGCTCAGTGGCCGCACAGTGGGCACTCCGCTATAATGGAGATGACCGTCTGCCTGAACCACCCCGCTAATCGCTTACAGGGGTGGCGGGAGCGACAGAAACTTCAGGCCCATCCATGCCTTCAGTTCTAGCAGTGCTGCCCTACCCAGCAGCTAGCCAAGAGCGGGACACATGGATGCTTCACATCGCAGCACCTGCGAAGGTGAGGTGCCCAACTGTCCCGGAACCGGCCAGGGCACATCGGCCAGCCCATTTCTAGAACTAGAGACAAGGTACATATCACAAGAAAGAAACTCGAATCATAGTCCTCCCGGAAATAGAACAAAAGAAAATACAGTGCATAGGTAATTAATCCAGTGACATGTGTTGCATTCTAGGATTACTTCCAGACTGTGCAATATGTGCTGCTTCATTATTTTTGAGCTCTATGTCTGGTGCCCGTCGCCTTTCGTCGCTCCTATGGGTCACTAAATTTAGCCGCTACAAATCAGATTCTACACGGATGGGATTTCAGCCTCAGGCAGAAAACCTTCATCTCCTTCCCTCCGTTAGTGTTCCATCAGCCGGGCCAGCACGAATCAAGAAGCTTCCATTTGTGACATCGCCACGGATGAATCAACCCGCGACACACAAGTGTAACTACAGTAGCCCATGGTTGCTTGGGTATGAAGCACGTTGAAACCTAACTGATGACAGTGTCCAGACCGCATCATGCTGTCGGATCCCTATTTTTCCATGTAGCTCTACCGACACTTCTCGTCACTTCGTGCGTCTTGCTGCTCTGTCCGGTTAGCTGCATCTATGATTAAGAAAAAAAAATCCCCACCCCCTGAACACCAATCTGCTTTGCTGGGCAACCAGCCAAGCGCCCAAACGGGCAAAGGACCACTTGTTTCTTCGCCTGGGTTAACTCTGTGAATTTGTTCGCCCCTGTCAAACGCAGCGCACGATTGCCACCGCCCAGTCCCAGCAAAGACATGCCCAGTCACATGTCTCACCACGTGCGGCCGCGACACGAAAGGGGGGCGTTTCACCCCACCACGCGCCCAAGCTTACAGCAACGCGACTAGATGCTCAACCGCGTTGCGACCCATGACACAGCATCGTTCACAGGTGCCGTAACCGCGTAAATCGATTTTCCACTCTGTCCCGATCCCCTTTCGCGATGCCGGGCCAAGTTTAAACCATGCCATCGTCCCAATATCCCGCTGGAAAAGCGGATTCAGCACCAGTCTTGCCCGCAGGCTTTGTGTCTGTCAGAGATGTGTTGGATGGCAAAATCCACATGAATTCAAAAGCCAATGTCGTTGGTATTATCACAGACATTCGCGCACCCATTGCCACCCGGAAAAAAGGTAAATCGTTCTATATCTTCGTAGTGGTATCCATAATCTGACCTAGAAAAGATTGGAAATGCCAGATACGATTTTATGACTTGTCTGTCCAGAATGAAGATGATTCGTCTCTCTCCATCAATATCTTCCGCCCTGAAAAGGAAATGCCCGCTGCTGACCGTGGAGATGTCATTGTTATCACAACAGCCAGGGTAGGTACATGTGCTGCAATCACGAGCTCAACTAATGCGGTTAATCAGGTCCAAACCTATCAATCTGATGGCCTCTCTTTAATAACCACTTGGGATACCAAGATTCGTACATATCAGGCAGCGTGTATCCCAAGGCCCCCCGCAAATGCCGCCAAGGCATTACGGCCATCAGCCAGAGCCAAGGATGGACAACCCAACCCCAACGAGGCCATATATGTGTCGCAAATGTTTCACGCCATTGAAAAAGATCGCCTCCCGACAGAGGCAGAATTTCAAACGATGAAACTTCAATCAGCCAACGTGAAAGACAAGTTCAGTCTACTAAAGGATGTTCAAGATGGGCAGTTTTACGACATTGTGGCTCAGATTGTCAAGGAGCCATATGACATGGGTGACAAGATCACACTATGGGTTTCCGACTATACGGAAAATGCTACCTTCTTTCATTACGCTTTTGGCGGGGTAAATCTGGCTGAGGGGAGGGATGGCGACCCCTATGGCTATACGGCAAAGTTTTCGAAACCTTTGTCAACGCCAGATTGGAGCGGCCCATTTGGCAAAAAGAGCATACAAATCACATGCTTCGAACCCCACGCGACCGCCATTAGGGAATCTCAAATGGCCTTCGGAAGCTGGGTGTCGATTCGAAATTTACAGATCAAATACGGACACAATGCCAGCAACCTAGAGGGCTACTTAAGGGAGGATAGAGGAGCCAGTGGACCCAAGCTGGGAATCTGGACTCTTGACCCAACAGACGATAGAGAAAACATCAATCCTAACCAGAAAGAGGCGCTTCGGCGAAAGCGAGATTATGAAAAGGACAAAAAAGAACAGTTAAGAGCTATTTCTGATGCCTCCAAGGCTGGGGAGAAGCGCAGAGCCCAGGTGGGTTGTGACCAGGAGCCTACAAAAATGAATGCCAAAAGGCGACGGAATGCGCGACGCGCACGAGCGGAAGAGGGCGAGCCAAAATCAAAAAGAGCAGCACCTACTGCAGATTTGAATTCCCAAGGTACCGCCCCGAGTTTTTCTCAATCGCCTTCGCCGCGCTAACTTGCCCAAATAGTGAAATGTGAGAACCAGAACAAGTCTGCTAGTCTAGTGGCCAATGTTCTAGAACCCATAATGTATGACACCACGGTTGATGGGAAACCTATCAGGCTAGAGATGCCATTTGTGAACGCAAATTACCGCACTAATGTCCGCGTGGTAAATTTTATGCCCTCAAAACTCGAGGACTTTGCTTGCCCCAAAAAGTCAACAGAGTATGACGCGCTTTCTGACAATGAGTCAAGTTGCGGGTCAGAATCAGAACATGACATTATGACAGACTTTACAGCAAATCAAAACTGGGAGTGGCGGTTCTACCTACAGTTGGAGGATGCCGTCGTTCCAGAAGGACAACAAAAAAAGGCACTCTGGGTGGCGGTAGACAACCAAGCCGCGCAATGCTTGATGAACTTGGATGCCTCAAACTTACACCACAATAAGAAGGATCTGGAGACGCTCCGTCAGAGGTTGTTTCTATTATGGGGAGACCTGGAAGAGCACAAGCATAATGAAGAAGTAAAGAAAAAGAAATCTATCAAGGCAGCTCGTGAAGGCAAACCGCCTATGGACAGTTCTGATGAAGGCTCCGGCGACGAACGAACCCCGAACGATACAGGGAGGCGGCAGTTCACAAATCGACCATTTCCATGTTGCATTCGCCAATACGGGGTTAAGGTTCCAGAACCAGATGTTACCAAGGCCGATGCAGGAAAAGGTAGACGGTGGCAACGAATGTTTGGGTTATTCGGGACCAAAATATCTACCAAGTAGACGTAAATATAACTAGTTACTGATTCCGCTCATAATCGGGAGTCATACAATGCATAATTCAAGCATAGGAAGTTTTGTGCGTTTTTATAGAATGGGTGATTGTATTACCGAGATTCCATTCCCTCCAAGGCCACCCAAAGAACATTCAGAAATGGCTACTGACCACCAACCTAGACTCCGGCCGTGGCACTAGCCATCGACTACAGACACAAAACTGCTCGCATCAAGAAAAGAATTTAGGAAACCCAACAGTCCAGATATCCGTTCTGGAAAATAACAAAGGCCTAAGCAGTCTGTCCATCCAATTCATGCTGCTGGGCCAAGGGAAGCAGGGAGCTTAGTCCCCAAGAACATCATCATCTGAGTCGTGAGCTGGTCGTTCCTCTTCTTGTTCATCGTCATCATCGATGGGGTCCTCCTCCAGGAGCTCTCTCTGGCGAAGATCCTCGCGTGAGCCTTCCTCGGGCGGAGGTTCCTCATCAAAGATATGATCGTCATCGCCTTCCTCGTCCTCCGCAACAACTTCCTCGCTCAGCTGAGGCTTCTGGGGCTTGGCAGTGTGTGCTCCAGTGATGGCAGCCTTCTTCTTGGTGCGCTCCGCGAGTTTCTCTTCATCCAAGTAGGCAACGACTTCTTTGAAGTTGTGTCCGAGCTTGGTCTGGTTGCGGAGGAGGCGGCGGCGAAGTTTTCCAGCGTGGTTGCCCCGAGCATCAACGATCTTAGCAGCAATGACTAGTACGTATTTGGCTGTCAGCTCACAGAGGGCCTTTTCAGTTTTGAGCTCGGCAGCGAAACGCTCCTCAGGGGAAAGGTTATCATCCTCGTCCTCTTCCTCCTCATCTTCATCATCGGCCATCGGGTCCTCGTCTTCTGCTGGTTCGTTGAGGGCTTTGTCCTTCTTCGACTTTTTCGCATACTGCTTTTCGGCTCCGTCAAAGATCGCCACCAACTCAGGCACAAGGCCGGGTTCAATTTCTTGAACCAAAGTCTTGTACTTTTCTGTGCCTCCCGCAGACGCCCCATTGCTCGATGCTAGGCGGAATTGCTCAATTACAGGGCGGAGCGTGCCGAAAGTGAGGTGCAGATCGCACAGGCTTCCAGTTGCAAATAATCGAAGTTGATCAATGGCTGCCCGGGACGAAAAGGTCTCAATGAGATGTTTGCGGAAGGACTGCCGGAGGAGCGAAAGACGATCAAGCTCAGCATCTGCAATGCCGACACCAGATGAAAGAAGCTTAGAGAGAGCTCGAGTCTTCCACATAAAGTAGAAAAGACAAGTCTTTACAGAAAAGGTGACAACCTCATCCTCGAGCTCGTCAATTTCATCTTCCAGTGGTTCGTACTTTCCACGATGAACAATGTCGGTTAGAATTTGAATGATCGGGGTTGAGCTTTCAGACGTGCCCTCAGCCTCCAAGATATCAATGCAATCTGAGATGCTGGACAGTTTGCTAATCTTAAGCAGAATAGTAGATAGCTCCCTCAAAGGGGCATCGGCCAGGTTTCCGCGGAGTGAGAGTTCGCACGTCTTGTCAAAATTGCGGAGCGCCGTGACGACATTCTCCCACAAGTTAGCAAGCTTGCCATCAGTCAGCTCTTCAAGCTCATCATACTGCCTTGAGTGCAACAGAGCTGTGGCAGCTTCAGACAAAACCCTCCTATCGTCATGTCTGTTGAATTGAGTGCTAATTTCATCGAGCAGTTCTTCATATTTCGTTTCATCTTGACGGAGTTGCTGGAACACATCCAGGTTGAGGAAATGCACCAAACGGAGAACAATTGCGGCAGTATCAGGCCCGGCTCCGAACTTGTTTAGGAGCCTAGGAATTAGAGTCGCGAGCTCCAGTGCAATCTCCTCCTGCGCTTCCATGGCTTCAGTCCTGTGTCGGACTTTCTTTGTCCTGTCAATTTCCCCTGTTGGGACAAGACTTGATTTCACAGCAGAGCTGAGAACATCCAGCAAAATAGACTCTTCCTCGGTAGATGGAGCAACAGCTTTCTTGAATATTTTCTCCGCAGAGTCACCTTTGGACTTGGACTTGGACTTTGTGCTTGAAGTATGGTCAAACAGAAGGTACCCAGCCAAGATTCCCCACTTCTTGATCTCAGGGACCTTTTCGTACAGAACGTGGGATGCTAGAGAAATTCTGGTATCTGGTACCGTTGCTTCCAATAAATCAGCAGCAACATCCAATCCGAGAACCCCGCCGGCTTGGTTGTCTTCCTCGATCTGGGAATCATAAATAGAGAGTGTTTCAGCAAGGCACTTAATGTTGACCCATTCACTGCGAGGAGAATCGAAATCGTCCTCTTCGACATTGTCAAATAGCTCATCCAAAATATCAGAGCCGCCAATTTCTTCCAATTTGCCCTCATGAACGTCTCCGACGCACGAGACAAAGAAACCCACAACAGCCTTTCGGATTCTGATCTCATTATCGAAAATGAGTTTTCCAATAGCGTCGATTTCGTCAGGCTCAAGCATTGCCGCAGCACGCAGGGTATCGATGACAGAAATTGCAGCTACTCTGACAGAGACTTCCGAATCTTTACATGCCATCTCAATCAATCTCGGTCGAAACCTATCAATGAAATGGCCAAGTTGCTGGGCATCTCTCCTAAAAACTCTTGAGAGTTGCTTGAGTACTTCATGGCGAGTTGGAGCATTTGTATCCGACAGCATCCAGCCCAGGTAGCGTAAATAACCCGGTTCCATAAATACAGTAGGTAAATCCCAGATCCAAGAGCCAAGAGCCTCGACACACTCGGTTCTAATTTTGGGATCCACGTCACGGTAGCGATGAACAAATACCGTGTCAAAGAAGGACTGGATCGCCTCGCTGCAAATCTTTCGGTAACTGTTGGCCTCATCTAGATTTCGGTGGATCTCGGTTGTTCTTGACTTGTTTTTGCCTCGCTTCGATGATTGATACTGTTGCTCAATATTGGAAATGCGCTGATCGAGGGTATCGGCAACATCGACTAAACCTGACTGGACAGCCAAGGCGATGGTTGTTGCGGTATGGCGGAATGGGCGCAGGGAAGATGACGACATACTTGCCAGCCAAGCATGCAGGTTATCGATGAGGGTCTGGTCTTTGTACAAAATATCGGCTTCATGGATGAGTGATATGAAGGTGTGGAAGAAAGTAACTAGGATATCTCGGAAGGACCTCGTGCTCTTCGCCTTAGATATCAATGGGTAATCGGTAATTTGTTGCTGTCTCATTGTTAGCAATTTTTTTAATGCGAGGTGGGCGCAGTCCTCTCTCGTACCTCTTGATATACGCTTTGTAAGTCAATCAGGCGGTTAGGGATATTCTCAGGATCGCGAATGTCGTCTTCTGTGACTTCCTGGTCGCAACCAGCGCATTGCAAGATGCAGTTAACCAGGTCGGTTAGGGATGCCGCTTCATCGGCGCGATATTTTTCCAGCCACTGCTGCGCAACAGTATTGACGGAGTCTCCAGATCCAAAGAGTTCGGCTACAATGCCTGTCAGCAAGGCACCTTCACTGCGAATTCAATTCTTACCGAACAAGCCAGTTCCTTTGTCGCTAGCATCAATGCGGACTGACTTCTTGGGCCTGCTAGGGAGACCGGCAATATGGGCAGATCGCGCAGGGTGCGAGCCATTGATTTTGGGCTTCTTGAGCGAGGGCTTCTTTGCGCGACTTGTTTGTGACTTCTTCCTCGACCTGGGTGCGGGATGGTCCTCATCGCTCTCGTCTTCACTCTCGTCGCTCATTTCCTCGTCGGAGTCTTGCGCTTCCTCTTCACCGTCATCTTCGTCTTGGTCGTCTCTCTTGCGCTTCGTCGTGGAGGATTGCTGCGTGTGCTCCGGTGTGAATTTGGTTGGCGCTCTTACGACGCGTCCGGAGCGGCGACGCGCCGTGGTGTCGGCTTCCGGTGTAGGACTCGTGTTGTCGTCCATAGCTTCTCGTAAAGGCGATCGCAGAGATATCATTCGATGGGTGGACAGCCAGATGAATGATACCCAAACCAAGGGCAACAATGGTGTTTCTGGCCACTTTGTCGCGTCTAATGTCGCGTGGATGACGGCCAGGTTATTTTGGAAAGTGGGTGGTCCCGTTCCCAGCGGATGAAGTTCGGAAGAGTGTGTGGTTTCAGCCACACAAGCTCCAAGCCACAATCGAGCTCTCCCCAAACCGAGCTTATCGCCTGATAGAGGGTTCCGCCACACTTTAGATAGCCATATTCTCTACTCAGCTTCCAAATTTGAGACATGCCCTTATAGGACACCTCACTCCCGAAAATGCGGAATTAATACGCGTAATAGCAAATTGTTTCAGTGCAAAGCACATCTCTTTTTGTATCTTGTCTGTCATTTTTGTGGCTTGTTGCATTTCGATGATGCCACCATGAACTCACCATTTCCTCCGTCAACTTCATCTCCAGGTGATGGCAGCATCGTTGCCAGCCTACTACCTGCCGGAGGAAGTGGCCTGGAGGCAATGGCATATCAGTATCCTCTAAAGTTAATTGCTCCATCACCCCCAGACAACCAGCCCAGCATATTGGTCTTTCTCCTGTCATACGGAGGTGGGCTCGTTGCTGGAGACACCATCAACCTAGGTATTCAGGTCCGCGCAGGGTCAAAACTCTCAATTGCTACCCAAGGTCACACAAAAATTTTCAAGTCGCCCTCTGCGGGCATTGTCACCAGGCAAAACATCGACGTTCAAATCGAGAACGATGCTGGTCTTTGTTTGCTCCCCGACCCTGTCCAGCCGTTTGAGGATAGCATCTATGCACAAAAGCAAATATTCAAACTTCAAGAACAAGCTTCACTATGTCTCTTGGACTGGGTTACCCACGGTCGATCTGCTCGTGGTGAAAATTGGAGCCTGATTAAATGGAGCGGTCGAAACGAGGTATGGCTCTGCAACCCAGAGACTCCGGTCAAAGACAGACTATTAGTCAGAGACTCGCTTATCCTGTCCAGAGACGGTAGCAGAACTGTTGGTCGATCACTTCCAGAGATGATGCATGGCATGGCTGTATCCGCGACTTTGATCTTGCGTGGTGACATGATGAAATCTTTGGGGGAGTTCTTTCTAACTGAATTTTCGACATTGCCTCGCATCGGAGCTCGTGACTTCCGCTCGCCGGAATCGAGAGCAAGTGATAATGCAGAGCATTCGGAAATAGAACTCTGGCGGTCTCAAAGGCTTGAAATCGAAAATAATGGAGGCATACTCTGGTCCGCGGCTCGAGTTAGGGGCTGCGTGATTGTTAAACTGGGAGCAAGAACTGTTGAATCAGGCAGGGAATGGATCGGGTCCATGATAACGAAAGAAGGCAGCGTCTCAACTCAGTTTGGCGATCAAGCACTAATATGTTTACGGTGACTTGAAGCAAAACTAAACAACAGGCACCACAAAGGCATCGCTATTTCCAATAATTAGAAATGCAATTAACATGAAATTCTGATTAACAGAGTACTTTTAATGGATCCATAGTGTATATATTCTTATTTAAAACCCAAGCACGAGCTTGCGCTGGCAAACTACCTTTTACTGCAATCAAAGTTTTACAATCCATGGTATATTGATATCATCACCCGGTGCCTTTCGATAGGCTTTTCTTCTAGCACAAATTTTAAGATGAACAAAACTCAAGTAATCACAATATGGATTCAACACAAATGTCCTAGCCAAGATGCGCTCTATCACACAATCCAACCCAGAATGGAGAGCGAACGATTCATACCTTATATTGGTTCAGGTTTTTTGTTTCCTTCTTTTTTTCCCCTTCTGGATAAGGAAAATTGGCCATTCCATGCTACATTTAGCTCGGAATAATTATAGCAACAGTGTTACAACTCCTCCTCGCTTTGCAAACTACACTGCCCCTGTCGATTGACTTTCCATTAGCGCAGGCGGTGAGTCACAATGGCGGCAGAATGCAGTTCCCCCCACCTTTCTTCCCCCACCGTCAAGCATAGGCATTGGAGATTCAGCCAAAATTTTGTAGAGTCTTGTCCCGCCTCTCGAATTCCGCGACAACTTTTTTCTCCAAGCTTCACCACCCTCCTCCGCTCCATCACGAGCATTTACAATGGTTCGCGGAAGGGCTACCGCCCGGGGAACCCGGAGAGGCGCCGCCGCTGCCGGACAACGACCCCAAGCAGAGACAGGCGAAGCCAGCAGCAGCGCCGCACCCCCCGCAACAAGCACTGCGCCTCCCACCAGAAGCGCTTCAAGCGCCCCAGCTCGCGGAGGCTCTACAACCCGGGCGACAAGGGGGCCTACATCTGCGCGATTCCGACCGAAGGTTGTCCGTCGAGATGAAGCAGAGCGTGATAACCTGGCCCGTCAAGAAGAGAAGAAGGCTCAGGAGAGAGCTGCTGACGAGAAGCGCGCAAGAGGTCGCTCGCGATTTCGAAGCAAGAGAAGCAGAGGAAATGCGATGGGAACTAGAGGGGGTTTTGGTGGGATTGTGTCTGGAGCTAGTGGACCATTCTCAGCCGGCTTCGCAGGTAAGGGCAGGAGTCTCAGATTCACAATTACCTTAAAGTCACTATGCTAATTCAACCTCTCTACAGGTGGATCAGGTTGGGGTAGTAGCGGCGGGGGTGGTTTCGGGGGTGGTGGTGGCTTTGGCAGTGGTTCATTCCCTCGAAGCGGCTTCAAATCCGAATCCAAGCCTGGCTTTACTCAAAGAGACGGGTCACGGTACCGCGAAGCACGAATTAATGCCGATAAACTCAACGCTCAAACTCCACATGAAGAGTTGGATAGCGAAGACGAAGCCATGATGGTGGCGCTGAGCTCCAAACCTGCGACCGTGCTACCGATGGGTATATATCGAAAAGAACACAAAGATGAAGAAATTGTCGTAGCTACGACTGCCGAGTTAGAAGCGGCTGAAAACGCCAACGGCGAGGAAGAAAGTCTCTGGGTGGATGGAGACGAATCGGCTCCCCAGACTCTGTCAGATCAGTCAGAAGAGGGTGGCGTTTGGAACACGGACGGAGATAAACCTGTCGCCATCAAGAAAGAGCCTGAGCTCGAAGGCGCAATGGATATGGATATTGATACAAAACCAGCTGTTGAAGAAGCAGACAAGCAGGAAGAAAAGAAGGTTGTTCTGCAAGACCAGCCTCAACCCAAGCCAAAGAAGACAAATCCCCAGGAATCCGAGGAGAAGATGATTCAGGCAGATCTGAATCTTCTCGCCAGTGAATTGGGCACTGTCACGATTTCAGATGAAGGAGAGGATGGAGAGGAGGGTGATGAGAAAAAGTTGGAAGATGCCAGCAACAAGGATGGTCGTCTCTATCTCTTCCAATTCCCCCCCATTCTACCTCCTCTCAAACAGGTATCCCAACCCAAAACAATCAACAAAATTAAGCCAGAGCCCGAAGACTCCAACATGCTAGACTCGACTCCAGCTGTTGAAAATGCGCCCCCTGTTGACCTGACCCAAGAGGGCGAGCAGGAGGACGACGAGACCGAGAAACAGGAGGATCCAGAAGACACCGCTGGCTTCCTCTCACAGCTTGCCAAGCACGGTGGCCTGGTAGGACAGCTCAGGGTACGAAAGTCTGGGCGTGTTGAGTTGGACTGGGGCGGCCAGGTCTTAGAGATGAGTCCTGCTGCGGGCATGAACTTCATGACGACGGCTGTCATTGTTGAGGAGAACGACGAAAAACCCAGGCCCGGCGTGATTGGTGGTGAAAGCATAGGCATGGGCAAAATCATGGGCCGCTTCGTCCTAGCCCCAACTTGGGAGGAGGAGGAAGACTGGGACGTCTCACCAGAAGAGCTACGCATCGACTGAGATAGAGGATGAATGGAACGACACAAAAACACTCCATGGCGTTTTTATTTAAAAGGACTCAGATAGCCCGGCGCAGATACTGTCCTTCTCCTTTGCGTCACCGGCGGCTCAGTCAATTTACACAACCTGTACTATAGAACCCAAGCAAGGCAGGGAACGGCGGGGGAAATGGTAATAAAAATACACCGAGACGAATTCGAAAAATACCCCTCCCTGTATAAAAACCACGCCGCGGACTCTTTGACATGCATGACCAATGTTCATTATGAGAATACCCCTCTGATTCCGGCCAGAATCACCCCCTGCCCAACGCCTGCATGCATCGGCAGTCCAGGGCCGAAAGTGGTTGCATGGGCCGAGCTCACGGCCAAGGCATTGCATTGCGTACGCGTCTTCCGACCTCTGTTTACTTACTCGCAGGCGTCAAGGATTATCAGTTCCGTATGCGAAACCCTACGTGTCAAGGAACGTTGTGCTCGGCGTTCCTATCGCCTCTGCCCACCAACAATACAAAAATACACTATTTTCTCCACATGGCATAGATTTAAACCACTGCACGTTTACTCGTAGGGCGTAATAATTAACCAATACCGATTTTTTTTGGTCTTGTTATCCTCGTGCACATGTCCAAACGCTGCTCGCTGCGTGCCAGCCAATACCATCTGGTCTATCCTAACAGTGAGATGCGCTCCAGTCATCCCGTAATACCCTTCTCAGTTCCGTACATATGAAAACCAAAGAAAGAAACCTTGCACGGGTCCCAGTGTCTTTTATTTAGCGCCCCTGCCAAATGTTTCACACCCTTTAAACGCCCTGCCCACCTACTTGAGATCTCTTGGCAGCATCCCTCTCAGGGAAAAAGACTTGGCGATACAGAGAGCCCCCGAAAATAAATCAGTCAAGGAATTACGGCGATGTCTTGCTCTTGCAAGTTCAGCGACGCCATGTCATGAATATCATTATTTCCAACCCTCACCGGGGCCACAAATCCCTCTCTTGGCTTTGAGCCTCGATGTCGTGCATCTGTTCGATTGATCCAGCGGGAGAACTCGAGGTTCGCTCGTTCCAGTGCGGTTCCGACGTCACTTCATGGCTTTTTATCATGTAAATTTCGTTTTTCCCAGAAACATGGCCGGGTGGGATAGGCAAACTCGTAAAAGTCTTGTTGCGAGGCGAGTATGCCGTGGCATGGCTGCTTGGCTGGATTTTCCCCGTCGTATCAAACTTGGGCTGAACATCAAGAAGCGAGACGTCATTCGGCCCAAAGCCGGGCAGGGCACCTGATTTGGACCGCATCCCACCGGATCGCAAAGTCGTCGAGCGGCCAGTCCCGTACGTATTGTCGGTCGAGGTAAAACCCCTGATCCTCATGGCGCGAAGCAAGGGCCGAATAGTGGCCAAGCTAGAAGCAACGATGGCGACACCAGGTTCGACAAGGGTCCATACCATTGCGTCGGTGCCAGCAACTACGAGAACTGAGGTTAGTGGGTCTGCAAACACTGGCCCAAAAAGTGCTCACATAAAATATCATCCGTGTCTGTCAAGTCAGCGAGGAAACGAAGTCGGATCAATGTCGCAATGCTTGCACTTGGCTGTGAGTTAGTCTAGTATTCTCATGTATGCTTGTTCCACTTCTTACAAAATTCCAAGACCGAGAATAGCAATGACAGTTGCCTTGGCTTGTTTGGTCATCTTGACTTTCCAGAGCATGGGAATCGGTATAAGAGCCTTGGTCCTTGTCAACATCATTCTGACAGCAAGCCAACTCTCGCCCGGCAATGGTTTTATGCACTTACGTAGAGCCAGTCAGACACAATGGTCATCACGCTGATGGCATATGCCGCTGCGACGACTTGGTCTGCAGTCACGCAGTAACCAGAGTTGATCCGATAGTCCCATTGCTTTGCCACAGGGCTGCACTGAAACATATCCCAAAAGAAAATGACACTGCTCCAAATTGCAATGACAATTAAACTAACCCAAAGAATCCAAGTATACACCTTTTGAACAGAAAGACGCAAAAGGAAAACACCTATGCTCAGTTTGATAAACATCATGTCGAGAACATACGTGGCCGTTGCAAGAGCTTGCCACTGTAAATAGTTCAGCATTATACAAGTGGGCGCGTGTGCGGTTCGAGTATTGCCTACCATGAGAGCGGCCACCTTTTTATCATCATTCGTAATGGCATCGTTGTGTCGACCAATTCCATCGCGCACGCCTACTAAAATAAAGGCGCATGATACCGTGAAGATTATCTGCGTAGCCGTGAGCTGTGATGAATTAGGCAATCAGGGTCGAAAACTTACCTGGCCCATAAACATGAGCCAGTCGTCGGCCTGATACCCCTTCATCAAGAATATCCTCGTGTACGTGCGCAGGAAGACGGCAACCCAACTTAACACCAAAAATACAATGGCGGTACCCACCAGCTCCAACCCATTTTGCTCTGTAAGGTCTATCTTGCCGTCGGAAGCCATGGCGCTCCAGCGTCATGTGTAGGTGTCAAGTATCGAGCATGGCACAGCCTCTCGAGGAGGGGAAATGGCAGGATGGGAAGATTATAAAAGACGAACCAAACAAAGGGCTAAGCACCAAACAAAGGGCTAAGCACCAAACAAAGGGCTAAGCACCAAACAAAGAACTTGGCTGCGGAGAAGACCCAACCAAATATATTTCACGTCTCAAAAGCGCCTCAACCAGGTCTGCAATCGAGGAACTACCTCTTAAGCAGGGTAGATATGCACGCATAGGTGGGAGGGGGGTGTTGTGTATCACTAGATGCAAGGTACCCAGTGCGTCACACAACTACACACAAGACAAAAAGAGCTACCGAGCCCGGTTACCACGCGATTGTTTAGGTATCTCATGCACAACTTCCCAGGAGTTCTCTAGCCGTCTCAGCCGTTTGAACCGGCTTAAGCAGAGCACTTTGTCACATTAGAAAGACGAACCAACAGAAACATGGGAACCCCCGGCGGGAAAATAGAGATCGTTCCGCGGCGACCAGGCCCTGTCTTTCCATGTCCTTGAGTGGACTCCTGTTGCCGTCTTGGTTTTACTCCAACCGAGGTGTCAGGGTTGGTCTGACAGGGAAGCCTGTCACACTCGGAGTCAGACTGACAGGCCAGAAGTACGGCAACTGGCACCAAACAAGTTTGGTGTGTGGGTGAGCACCCTGGTACTACTTGCCTAGTGCAGAGCCAACTGCAAATCACTTGCATGGAAAGCAATTTACCTTGGTTGTCGTGATTTCCTTCACTTTGATTATATATTAACGTCCTGGTTGAAGCGCACTCATACATATAAATGCGTTTATAAAGCGTGATATCGAGTCTCACAATCACGTCCTTAGACCTGCTCGCCCCATCAGATCAACCCATGGAGGTTGGTGTTCAGATCTGTGGATGCCACAGATTTTGGATGAGAATCACGCGACCTGAATTGAACGACACAACCCTTTCGCCCGCTCACGTCGCAGTTGGCTCGGAAATAATTTGAAAGCAGATCCATGAAACCCTCCATGGAAAATATCTAGGCTGCTTCGAGAAAGTGAGCGATAGTGCAAACCCGAAGCTGTGGGAACGTACCCACCAACGATGCAGGGCTTGTCGGGTGACGACCGTTTCAGTATCAGCTCCAGGAGCCCAACTAGAGGAATCCCTGCGGGTGAGAACCAAAAAATAAAAACTAAAAAAAAAAAAAAAAAAAAAAAAAAAAAATAAAAGGAAGAAAAATAAAAGCCCCTTGTTGACCATAGCTTGCCCGCCGAGGTTATTACACCTAGCCTAGGGAGTGCTGATCCGGGGAGGTGGAATCGCTTTTATTTTCGGGTTTTCATGGACTTGTCAGGATGCAAATCGCCAGGATGATGGCGATCATCAAAGCAGGCCATCAAAGCAACATCCATCATAGAGCGGCGTGGTTTGTCATTAACGGCTAAAAGGGAGCATCCGCCCAGTGTAACATTGTCAAAACGGCCAAGAGCGAGTGCGTCAAAACCAGCCGAAAGGTATTTGTAGACTCCAGCTCAACCAGCCCAGTAGCAATTTGGCCGGAAGTACGGTGGGGGGGCGCGACCAGGACAGAACAAACCATGCTCTACTTCACTGAATCGTCTGTCTCACGGGTACGGACAGTTTCTAGATTTGGACTCAAGTGCAGAGCGGACCATGTTGGGTGGCCCTTGTTCCACGTGTTGTGATACCATGTCTTGGTCACGACTCAGGGATTGCGGACCAGGGTTTGGTGGTCAAGACGGTCAATGTCCGATGTTCGCCCTTGTGCTGCAACTTGCCCACTGCTCTTGAAAAGTGGTGTCAAGGCTCAAAGAACCCCCATTGCCCTTATAGGGCTTGCCGCCGAGCAGATGGTTGGCTAGTGTTGTTTGTGTGTGTGGTGGACTGCAATATGTTTGTACGCAAGCCTAATTTCCATAAGGCCGGTCGCATTCCGGCGTCGGCTCCATTCTCCAATAGGCGTCCTGGTCGCAAAAGCGAACACAGGCGGATGGCCGATGGGCAAATACCAACCAAAGAAACAACGATAATATTATGAGGCAAACAGACGCAAAACATCGAGCATCCCCAGAACGGAACAAATTGGCGAACGGGAGAAACGGGGCAAACGGAGCTTGTTTGATCCGTCTTGGCTACGCGCAGTTACCTATCAATCTGCGGAAGGCGGAAGGAAGGAAGTGACCACAAGCCATTTCCCGCAAAAGATCCGATAATGTCTTCATCGCTGATTGGCGAATGGTCAAACATCCGCCATTTTTCCTCGCAGCACATCCGAAGCAGTCGTACAGAATATGTAATATTAAGCACTTTCGATACCATCGTCGCAGGCTAGCGTTTATATCTGTGATTCCAGCATTCTCGCCGCTTCACCACAGAATTACTCAGCTTAGAGCATCTCACTTGTTCCCCATCCAACTCGCCATCGTCATCCGCCCCCCGCACTGCGCGAAAAGGCTCCCCCAGCATATAAACCCTTGTGCCCCGTAAAGACTATCGATTTGACCTTGTCACTCGGTCGTCCTTGCCAGCAACAAGCGTATTGATCTATGCACACATCTCCACCTTGCGACTGGATTGGCCTTCGCTCGTGTCACCAATAATCATCAACCTCGTAGCCATCACGGCCCAGAAATATGGACACTTCTGCCACGTCTCTGGGGCACGGTCTCACTTATGAGTGCCATCAATACGGCGATCACAGCCTCCAAAGGCTAGCTGTCTGGCGATTCCAGGATCGACCTGCTCAGCCATCAGGCTATTGGGTTATGTGTGTAGATTGATGCTTGTCCTGCAAGCCCTCGACCCTGCAGGTTTACAGACCTCTCCTTGCTGACGCCGCACTAGCTACATCCATGGAGGCGCCTGGCGTGACCCTCGAAAGACAGCCGACGATTTCTTGGCTTCGATTAAAGAAGTTGCTTCATCCGATCAAGATGCTACGTTGAGCATCCAGGGCTTTGTGAGCATCGATTATCGGCTATCTCCTCATCCAGAATTCCCCCAGGACCCCACCACGACCAAGGGCTCGGACCTTCGCAATGCACAACACCCAGACCATATCCAGGATATTCAAACTGCCATTGATTACGTCCAGGCCAGGTATCAGTTTACGGACAACTACATACTAGTGGGGCATTCCGCCGGAGGTACCCTTGCCCATCAACTCCTTATGGGTGACTCCGTGCTCGCAGGACAGCCTGGAAAAGGTGTGACATTCCCCACCGCCATTGTCAGTATCGCTGGCATATACGACATCGAGCAGATCGATGTGAGACATGATGGAAATTACAGCGGATTTATTGCTGCAGCATTTGGCGATGACAGGACCAGGTGGACAAGCGCCTCGCCAGTCCGGTTCGAGGCAAGCTTCAAGGAGAGCTGGCCAAACGGGAAGCTGATGATCCTGGCATGGTCGCCTGAGGACACTCTCGTCGACGAACCAGAGATTGATGACATGACTTCCAAGCTGAGACATGACGGCGTAAGCTTAGAGCTTATCAAGGATCTTCATGGCGATCACGATTTTGTCTGGGAGGACGGCAAGCAGGTCGCACGGTTAGTCTCATTGGCTCTGACTAAGTTGCAAGACAAGTGAAAAGCATTCATTAGTTACCTTCAAGACATTTCGTCGTTTTTTATTAAAATATTACATGCCTGCCGAAATTGTTTTATGTTTCTACCTACTTGCCGCTGTCTATTAGGATAGCTTCTCACTCAATCTGGTCACTTCTATCAGCAAAAATCCCTATTTTTCCATCTTCACCATTTCCCAGTTCCTCATGCATGCAGATACATTCTATGCCTACATTTTTTTTCCTAATACCCAATATCATTAATTCATCTTCTACCCTCAATATCATGCGTTCATGGCGGCGGTGTGAGCCAATTCGAATTGGTCAGTGCTCTTCTTGATTACTATACTCACTGACAGTGCCAGATCTATTTCTTGGCTCTCAATACAAAACCAGTCGAGGCGATTCGAGAAGCCAGGATGAAGCAGGCTGCGCATGCCATAACTGTTCCACCCCAAACCTGGGCCCAGACGAATTTGCCGTCGGACTTGTCAATAATGGCACCGGCAGTGGGTGCACCTGCCAGGCTAGCAAAGGCACTCATGGTTTGGATCATACCGAATCGAGTTCCCATCTTCTTTGGATCTTTGGTCAAGCTCGCATTGGCTCCCACAAAAGTTCCCTGGCATGCGCCATTGGCCAAGCCAAAGAAGGCGCTAAAAACGTACATACCCGTGCGGGTCTCGACGCCGATCCACGCATATATCATCATGGCTAGCAATGACATTCCTGTAAAGTACGTATTGATCGGTCCCATATGGTAGTCAGCAAGGTATCCAACAACGGGTCGTGCTGGTATACTCATGCCGTTGGTGATAAGGAGAAGACCGACGGCTTCAACAGACGTAAACCCGATGATGTTGCGTGCATAGGCATTGATCTAACACCAGGACATTAGCAACAATTTGGCGACTTTCTACCGCAGCACATAGAGCCGAACTGAGTTCTTTACTTACATAAAAGAAACCAAAGTATAAGGCATAGAAGTTGAGGAAGGAACCGATCGAGAAAAACAGGTACGGAAGTTCCTTGAAGGCATCCCATTCTACCAAAGGCCCAGACCTGCGAGGAGGTAGGTAAGGTCTCAACAAGAAATTTGCCAGAAGAGCCATGGTCAAGGCAACAAACCCAGCGCACCGCACTGCCCAAGGGAAGCCGATCTGAGGAATCAAATATTGCAGCGTTGCCGGGAAGATTAGACTCCCGAATCCCGTGCCCATGGCTGCCAACGCCAGCGCAAAGGCCTTTTTCTTCTTGAAGTACGAACTAACAACTGACACAGCGGGCATGAAAATAACACCAAGGCCAATCCCAGTGCAAACACCTTGGGCGAGGAAGATCTGCCAGTATTCTTTGCACAGGCTTGTCATGAAAGTGCCCACAACGGCCAAAACACTTCCAACCGTCATCGTCGATCGAGTGTATCCAGCATCGGCAAGACGTCCAGCTGGGCCGCATACAAGAAAAGTAAGGAACGTCTGAGCCGAGCCAATCCAAGAGATCTGAGATGAAGGAAGCTGCAATGTTTCCTCATAGTACAGCTGATATACGCCGAAGGAAGCCGGATAGCCCCAGGCCAGACAGTTGATGAGCAGACCTGCCAAGACCTGAGACCAAGCGAGGATACCTCCATCTGGGGGGTTGAAGTTGTCGTCATCGATAGGAGGTGGAGGAGCATTGGTGTTGGAAATGGTAACAGCTAGGCGGTCGCTGTTATCAAGCACAGCTGACGTAGACGACACGCCCGCGGGCTTCTTCTCTACGTCGTCGGAATACATTATTGATCGTATCACTGGAGATAACGTCGACTGTTGATGTAGTTGACCAGATAGATAACTTCCATGCCTTTTCAACACGGGAAACAAAACAATACTAGTAATGGATCTTAACTCAGTTCCCACCAAAACCGCAACCAAGACCCAAAGCCCGGGGGTGGACGAACTCCTAAATACATGAGGAGATTGTTAATTACCCATGCTCGGAATGGGTTTCCCGGCCATGGCCTAGCCAAGGCTGACACCCAAAATCATCCGTTAGAAAGGTCTTTTTTTTTTTTTACGTCCTGTTTCCCACTGCCGATATCGCGACTCCACCAACGGCGCACGGCCAGCCTTGGATAGAGGCTGGGGAGGGAAGGAGCAGCCATAGCATCGCTTATCGGGAACGAAAATGCGACGGCGTTTAGCCTCCGTTGGGGAGCTCAGTGTGGATAAAATCCAGGGGTGGGAGAAGCGGCGGGAGCAAACTCCGCGCCTTAAGGTGCACTCGTGCCCCAAATTTCAATCCCGCGCGCCTTAGCTAACCAAAGTGCGCCGGCGCCCTTTCCAGGACATGGGAGCTAGGACACCATGGAAAGGAAGGATTGGGGAAAGAGAAAAGAGTGGGTGTTTCGGTGCGAGCGTTATGCACCAAACGTAGTAACAAGGGCTGGCTATCAATTGAGTTGCAGGAAAAGAGTCACGGGGAATAAGAATGGGTCTGTTGTCTCCGGTCGGTGTAGCTGCAGGTTGCCGATGCGTTCTCGGGTTGGGAATGCAACAGTTCGGATGACCCGACATGAACACCGTCGCAAGGAGTTATAGCGAACTATTTGTTTTTTCTTATCTCCCCCGTTTAATTAACAAGCCAATAAGGGCAAAGATGATGGTAATATCAAAACATGGACAAAAATATATGTATTTATATATATATGTGTGTGTATGTATTTGAGTTTGCAATCAAATCTCCTCAGACAAGAAAATTATTTTCAACCCAATACTACCTACGGCATTTGGCTCCTTGCCGGCTGGCTAGTGGAGATCAAGAAGCTCCGCCCGGGTTACACCGCAGTCAAAGTCTAGGGTAGCAATTCCCCATCCGAGGCCGACCGCCCGAGTCCCCCGACCCCGCTCCGATGGCCGGCAGATAATCTTGCCCCACCACCCTTTGTCGGCCTGGTGGCGGTACCAAAGGAGCTCCGCCAGGTCAAAAAAGGGCTGAGAACAGATGGAGCAAGTGGGGTGGCGCAACACCGTCCAGCACACCGCCTTCTCATGTGGCTGCTTCGCACATTCTTTTGAGGCCCTACTTGTTTTTCCTCGTCTCGACCCTGTCGCCCATTCAAATTCAACCATTTGTCACGAGGACAGTCTCGGCCATTTCTTTGTACGTGGTGCATGTGCGCGTGTGTGTGTGTGTGTGTGCGTGTGTGTGTGTGCGCCCGCGCTCGCGCTGCCCCCCCTCTTCGGCTTGGGTTGTCTTCCTCTAGCCACCCAACCAAAACGCATCGTTTCACAACGCGCGTGCACGCGAACACGACAACAAAATCGAGGCGAGATGGAATAAAATAAACAAGCAACCACCAAAAAAGAAACAAAAGCAAAAAACAAGCATAACCGTGACTGGAGATGTGCGCGCACTTCGGGTAACAATCCCCCCCAAAAAAAGGAAACCTCGCACACGCATTTATGAGAAAATTTTAATCTTTATTTTTAACCTCCAACGCACATTAATTATTTCAACGGTTCATGGAGGGTAAAAAAATTGTGCCCCTGTTTCGTCGATTTGTGAATTTTGACATTTTCGTTTTTATTTTTATTTTTATTTTTTATTTTTATTTTTTGGTTTTTGCTTGAGTTACCCCTCCGTCACCGTTTTTTTCGACGCGGGGTAGCAAATATGACGTAAAAAAGCAAGAGCGTCTGGGCTTCTACACCCCGCACCCCTCATTCCACGTCACAATGGTCACGTGAAGTGACATGCTCACACGCCCCCTCCTGCTTCTTAGGCGTCAGGGCCAATCGGCTGTTGCGCTGACCCCGCATAGGCGGGGGCGGGAACGGCACGCTAGGTTAGGATCCGGGCTAGCGCCACATCGGATGCGCGACAGGGGGGGTGCCAAGTGTGTGTATAAGCATCGAGAGGGTCTAGGTTAGGTGAGTGCGAATAGAATCGAAAATTCAAGAAGCGCGACGAATAGGAGCGGAAAAAAAGATTATGATCTGGAAAAGCCGTTGCGCATTCCAATTTCTAGATATTAATTGGCGCAAATTTTGCGCCTGCGACAGGAAAGCGCACATCGCTATCTGCGATAGGGTTGGGAGTGAAAATGAGATGTGACATTTGTAGAGACTGTCGAGTTGGTCGCAAACCCCTTCTGAGTGAAACTCTGTCGCATTTATGAACATGCTGTCGCAAATGATACAGGATCGGCTACCCGCGCCATCATTCTACAGATAGCCGACAAACAAGTGAATATTGACCCAGACTACATTCCGCATGGTGCGGCGCTCTTGTCCAGGATGCTCAGAATCTTACACAATGCGCATACTACGTCCACCACGGAGACACCCACAAATGCAATTGGCAACCGGTTGTAAGAGGTGCGTTGAATAATAACTACAACGTGTTATAGGAAACTTGCAATAAAACAAATTCGAAATCAAAACATGCCACCCTCTCCTCCAACCTTCCGTATCGTACTGCACCATCAGCCGACAATTTCCGTAGCATCCAGACGTCCGATCGCCAGCGCTTGCTCCTGGGGCCCTCCTCCAGCTCATCGCATATCGCACACAGAAAACAACTACAATGCCCCTTCATATTTCCCGGTTCCATCCATCTATCCGCCAGGAGATTTTTTTCCAACCCGTTCCGCCCAAGTGTGTTCTCCTCCGTCCTCGACGTTGAATTTTTTTTCGAGTTCGTGTGTGGTGTGTATGAACCCATTCACGACGCAAAATCCCTTCCTCGAATGAGGATCAAGCTTGCTATCGGATTGGCCGCGCAATCGTCACCGTAGCCCAAGGCCGAAGAATAACCAGCTGGAACGATCAAAAAGCAACTCGACAACTCCCCACTTCTTCCGCCCCAAACGCCAAAGGGAGTGTAATGGTCTTGCTAGACCGTCGTTATTACATCCTCCTGTTATCATCATGAAAAATCGCATTCCCCGCGCCTGCAGACTAAAACAAAGAAAAGATGCGCAACAATTTTGCACCCAAAGCTTGTCCTCCTCCCATAAAGCATAGTGCACTAGCTGCCACCCCTTCGCACATATTGTTCTTCTCTGGCGACGTTGTTTGGAATTAGATAATGACTGACCGAAACTTCCCATCCCGGGCCCCGTCGCGTCCCTGCTCACGGGGCCAGGCGTGATAGTGCGTGTTTCAAGAAAGGGACAAAAAGCCAGTAGCCGTTGCCGTATTCTAAACACCACGCCTCACGATAGTGCGAGCACCCTTATCGCTTGCGCTTCTTGGCCTTGTCGACCGTCATGGCGCCGGCCGAAATGGGTGCGGCTGGTAATAGTGCAGGTTGGACTGGCGTAGGAAGTTCTTCCTTCTTGATGGGCACACCCATGTGGCGACCATATCGGCCCTTGCGGCCATTGCCCTCATCTTCGCTGATGCATTGATCGGCCGATAGTCCGGCGTCGCGGCATCGTCCACAGGGTCGCTGACGGTCGCAACCCTTTTTGCTCTTGCGGCATCGCTGGCAGCGAGGCTTGGTTGATAGATCAGGCTGCTCGTCCTCGCCGGCAACAGGGGGAACATGTCCGGTAGAGGCTACCGACTGCTTTCGAGAGGGAGGCATGGAAGCAGGAGACATGGGGCCAGCAGGTGTGGTGGGAACTGTCTTCTTTGGCTTGGTGCCATTTGATAGTCGGGGTCCCTTCGATGTCTTGGAGGCAGCAGGCTTTGAAATCGAGCCACTGCTCTTATGCTTGGTAACAGGCTTGCACTTGGCAGCGGCCTTGGGCTTGCCATTAGAGAGAATAGAATCATCCTCATAGTCAGCATCATCGCCGCTAACTTCAGCAGTGTCAGGGGGTGGCATAAAGTGAGTCTCTGTCGTAGGGTAGACCTTGCCAATAGTACCGGTAGCGTCTAGCTTCTGGCGACGGGCATGAGGAAGTTCAGAGTCGCTCTCACTTTCGCCATCGCTGGTAGCGCCTGTTGATGAAGCGACCTCGGCTCTACCGCTAAATGTGTCGTCAAGGGTCGAAGCGGATGTGCGGCCATGGGAAATGTTGGACATTTCACCAAGTCGCATCAACTGGATGGCAACATCTTTGTCCTCTTCCGACATGCAGCTACCTACCGTAGGGTCGGGAGTAGGGAGAATGCCCATTCCGCTACCATTACTGGCATATCCGATACTTCCTCGAGCGCTGCGACGGCCATCAGGGCCTGGGGTGGCATACATGTTAACATGCGGGCCATTGTTATATCCCTGCGGGGATTGCATGGGGCGGGGGTTCGTGAAGGGGTTTTGCCCAGGCTGCACAAAGGGCATTGAGGGCCTATGAGGTTCGACTCGGCGAGCAGGCGATACGGATGGGTTTGAGGTGGCGGCAGGCATTTGGGGCGGCGCAAAGAGAGGCAATTCCTTTTACGTTGACGCAGTCAGTATCCCGCCAGATGTTGAGTCTCTAGCGAGTCTCCACTTACCGAGCTTTCGAATTTGGCCCTCTTTCTGCGGCCACCTTCCACAATGTTTTCGACACTGATGTCCGTGGTGCCAAGCTGGTCCTTGTTCTTGCCAGAAGTCGAGCTTGGCGCATTATCACCGCTGCTGTACCCGCCCATGCTATCGCTGTAGTTATCTGCGTGGTTTCGGGCCACTGACGCTCGGTTCTTGGCTGAGCGGGAGCGACTATTCTTGCCAGAAGCAGCAGACGCACTTCTTCGGCCTCGACCGCTGTTAGGCGAGGGGCTACGTCTTCGCGATGAGCGAGAGCTAGGCCTCGACATGTCGTGCGCAAAGCGCTGCTGGTGTGGGTGAGCGTGATATGCTTCGCCACCGTAGTAGCCCTGAGCGCCAACTGGACCAGGATGGAAAGGATGGCCAAATGCAGCAGGATTTGTAGGAGGTTCTTCAATAACTCGGACGTAGACGACCATGTTATTCCGGAAGTTCTCGTATCGGGCAATGAGGGTGTTTCCGTGATCATCCTCAAAGCTGACTCCCTTTGATCCGGTCGGACCTGAGTACAGACCGTAGAAATTCTTGACAGTCGTCACAATCGAGTCTGTCGTATCATGGGGATATATTTGCACTCGCATGGGCAAGCGCGCGCGGTATTGAGGCGAATCAAGGAACAGCAGCTCGAATGCGACGTTCTTGGGGGTGGGTGTCTGTTGGGGGGAGACACTGCCACAGTGGGAAGACGCCGTCGAGCCGCCGCTGGCGGCGTTGGTTGGTGACATGGAATTCATTGTGTTTGTAAAATGGATAATATTGTGTTTCGATGGAGAAGGGCGTGGTTGTTGAAGAGAAGGAGGAGGAGGTAGGGGATGGGTTTGTCAACGGCGGTGCGGCCTTTGGTTGTGACAGACCAGATCGGGTATTGGGGTGGTGGTATCACTCAGGAAGACGCCCAGCGTTATAACTCTGCGACCTTGGGGCCGAGCAGAAGAAGCGATGCGAATGGCTTCTGAGCGATGTCAGGCTATTGAGGATACTCGAATAGGCCCTGACCATCCAAAGTATTGGCGGTAAGCGCCGGACTGGTGGTGGTGTTCACAGCGCTGGCAGTCAGTCGGGGAGACTGCGCAGCATACGACGACGGGGGCGGCGGACGTTTGAAGCGACAGCGGCGGCGAGGAGATGTTCTATCGACGAACTTGAGGCGGATTAGCAACTATAGGATGATCCTAGGCATATTCGACAAGTTCGATGGCTCAGAGTCGGGATAGCGAACGAGGGGATGAGGAGAGACACAGCGTTGGTTGTGGACTGGAGCTGGCTTGGAACCTGGACTGGGGACGGGGACGAGGGCTTTGGAATTCGGGATGGAAAGGATCCCAGGCGGGAGAGCAAAGATTGGGACTCGAGGCTGATCGCGCATCAGGATCGAGTCGATGGGACTTACCAGAGACGTCAAGACTTGAGTTGGGGATGTGGTGGCGGCGACGACGCTGAACAGAGAGGTGTGCATGAGGAAAAGAGGAGCCAGACCAGAGGTTGAGAACGATTTTGTCGCTGCCCCGAACTGGGCTCACTAACACGGACTGGACTGAACTTGGACTGGCGCTGGGCCTCATTACACACCTAGACCGTCTCAAAATTACACTGGACCCAGGGGCTCCCACATCCCTAAGACCCCCTGGAACCCAGCAGGCTCAGGGGCCTCGTACGCTGTAGTTATAGGGGACGAGTGCGCTGGAAGGCGGCGACGTCTGGTGACAGGTTACAGCGGCCTCAGTGGGCGATAGGGACGCCTATGGACCACAGCTCGCAGACGGCAGGGGATCGCTCCTAGGATCCCTGCCGTGGGCTTTATTTCTTCTGTCCCTTCACCGGACTGCCCGGTAGGCTCTCAACTCGATACAAGACTGCTTCCATCTCGACGCAATGGTTTTGCGAGTGAGTGTTGGAAAATACATGGCTGGGATGGGACGGTGTGTGCGATTATTCGCACATCCAACCCTACTTGTGCCGCTCTTCCTATCCCGGCGCATTCTGACTTGCTGCTCTCCTCTCCTCTCCTCTCCTCTGCGTGGGTGTGCGGTGCCAATGTGGATTCTGTGCGGTGCGCCAAAAGAGGGACCGGCCCCCCCAGGCAAGACAGTCAATATGACCAACCAGTCAAGCCTAGCCAGCCAGCAGGCCGCCCCAGTGGCCTCTTTTTTTTTTTCCTTCGTGCGCAGCTGGATGGGATGACCTCGTTCGTCACAGGCTTGGTTTTCTGGCCCTGGCCAACCTGGACGGGCGGCCTAGCGGGGGTGGGAGAGCTGGGCAGGGCCCGGTAGTCATTGTCGATCCCCGGCAGCAGCGCATACATAAGGCACTTTATACGGTGATGATGGACCTAGGTCAAGGCATGGTGGTGGGTGCGACGTAGCGAAACTGCACTCGCCAAGTCGGTCTTTGTCTGTTTGATATCATGTTCCGTCGCACACATGCACAGTACAGGTGCGCACAAGAGATAGATTACATGATACCAGCGGGACGAGACGGAGCCAGAAGGACCCAACCATTTTGTGCGCCCGACCAAGAGCCAGACCCATCAACCTTCAGGACTGTGAACGGGGAAGTGACCCGCCCGCCCCCAAAAAGCACTTCTACGAACAAGGGCTTCTTTTGGACCTCACGGCGCTGCACAGCACAGCACTGCATCGCATCGCATCGCATCGCGTCCGACTCGACGAGTTCCTCTCCACATTGCTAATTCGTTCACGGCACATCATGCGTTCGATCGAGGCAAACCTCATCATCCGTCCAAGTGGCCATCTGCAATCCATCAGTTAGCGACATATCTGGTCCCGTCTCCAACGACCCTAGTTCGGCTAGGCGCCGAAGCCCAGCGGCCAGCAAGCCAGGGCCTGGCCTCGGGACCCAGCCCCTCGAGTGACGGCAGTGTACATAGGCTGCCATCGCCGTTCGCGGCGCAAGACAGAAAGTCATCGCAACTCCCAGGGCCCTTTGAATCTGCGCATGTGTATCGACTACATCTCGTGGCCGGTGCAGGTACGGCGCATTGCGGAAGAGTAGGCGAACATTGGATCGCAGCGCTGGTAGTTCCCGTTAGCTCGCCAGCTCAGGAAAAGTTGTGGATGGGCATGCGCAGAGAAACAGAGTCGCATTCGCAACGCATCCCATCCATTGATGCACAACCTGGTGGCCCGCAGACACCTTTGCGACGTCTTATTCCGGGTCCTGACACATCCACACACACCACCTGCGCACGCACGCACACACCACACACACATACATACATGCATACACATTCGCACACGCACACTCACACCCCAAATGAACCCAAGAACCTTGACAGTGGCCCATTACCCAGCCAAACCCAGTCGCCTCCGGCTTTCCGTGGGCGCACAATCGCAACTTGGGGTTTGAAACTCTGCCATGGCCAGGGAGCGCCAAGCTACGGGGGCGTGACTTGCAATTACTCTAAAAGCTTGTAAGAGCAGGCGGTTTCTGCTTCCAATGGTTTCAAGTACCCAAGCTCCATCTACTCTCACGTAAATCACAATCAAGAAGCAATGATATCCCCAGCAAGCGCGCGCGATCCTGTGGCGCAAAAAAAAAATCAAGCGGCGATCGGGTCTCTTTGCTTCTGCGCGAGTGAGTGGTGTTCTTCTGGCAACATCATCCGCCACTGCCAGCCAATCGTGCGGTGACCGTGGTCAGCCCAGCGGCTTTGGAACACGCCCGCAGTGGTTTATGATGCAGGGCCTCGTAGGGTAAACTGGTGGAAATGATGCGATCTGAATGCAATAAACAAAGGGCCTTGTTTTGGTCCCTGGCCAATAAACCGCCACAGGCAGTATGTCGTGGGTGTGAGATACGAATGCTTGTAGCTTGGCTTGATCGCTATCTGACTGGCTGAGCTAGGATGGGATGGAGGATGTATCCATGTTTTGCGCTTTTCTGCATTCTCTATTTTACGATGCTCCCCTGTGTGTGTTCAGTGTCCCCTTCAACGTCGATGACGAGGTTCTCGCCGATGCCATCATATTTCATCTGATATTAAGGGCTGTTTCCCGCACCACGAGGCGCATGACTTGCAACAAGAAGAAGAAGGGTAGCATTCAAGAGGGGCCCAAGAGGAGAATGGAGATGCTGGCACGGCAAGCCAGCGGCCCCGAGAAATGATTGACTGACCTTTTTGGTGCTGCCCCTCATTTTTGAACCTCGTAAGCTGAATCCCACGTTTTGGGAGCCTGGACCCGGCGCTTGGTTCCTCCTTACATGCTCTCCGTCGTGCTGGGTTTCACTTTGATGACCCAAGGCAGTATTTGATCAATTGTCTTTTCCTCTGCGTGAATCGGCCGGTGTTACCATTCTGGTAGAAAGAAATAGTAGAATGGAGCTCGGCCACCCAGCCCGCCATCCTAATGTTTCAGTGTGAGGTCCAGAGCTGCGCACGCACGGCACCACCCATGATGGTCCACGGATGGATGGTTGGCCAGATTTGGGGTGAGGAACCATTTGGGTCGGGATACCTAGCTCGGGCAGCTTGCTCAAGCGCAGCACCTAGGTTCCCATCGTGTTTCTCGCCCACGCACTCCTCCGCCTTGCTCTTGTGCGTTACTCGCCATACCCCTGCATTGGAGGGATCTGGATGAAGAGCCACGGCATGGGCGGGCACAACGAACCGCAACTCGCCACATTGGGGCATCGTTGGGAAGAGATCAGACTTTCAACCTGGTCGGGTGAGAGGGGCCAAGAGGGATAAAACGGCCCTATGGCAACATAATGGTGCTTTTGCGCATCGCAAGGTAATTGCGCCGTCCAAAGAGATGCGTTGACGGTATGTAGCCATGGGATGCGATGCGCCCATTGAGCATGACGCTTGCGCGCTGTCACCGCCGCCCCGCTCCGTCCACGTTGGATGCGCTGGCGCAAAAGGGTCAACAACAAAATGCGACAGCATGGCTCATCTATCGAATCAGCGTTCGTCGCAGCCCAGCCAGCATGTCCCGGATGGTCGCTTCATCTCCCTAGCTTTGTTTATGTTTGAGTCTGCGCTGCCCATCACCGTTGTCGTCGCCGGCGTGGGCGAGTCAAGGTTTACAGTCGACTCATGGGCTGCAGCAACCCCAGAGTTGCGCTGCCGCTTCCAATGGCGAATGGCATCTCTAGCGCACGCAAGTTACGGTGTGGGTTTGCGAGCGTGGTCTTGTGTGCGGCAGAACCCGCGGGTAATGGCTAAGCTATTACAGGGCTACGACAGAGCCAGGCACTGCATTTTTGCGACAGTGCACTTGGATGCCCGGGAGTTCTGGATTGCGTGCAAGCATCAGAACAATCGAAATACACACAAGCCGCTGGCGAGATTGCGCTCCTCTTGTGCCCGGGCGTGAACTACGGGTATGTCGGGCATGGTGGCGGTCGCTATAATTATGTAGATACGCCTAGAGAATCCACAATAGTTGACACCTGTTGGCTCCGCGCAATCCGTCGCATCTCAGCGAGATTGGAGGTAATGCGAAAAGCTACTTACCCTAAAATCAAATCTGATCAATCAGGTCGCACCTTGGCCTCCGTATGCTCAGCATTGGCTATAGGTTATGGCCAGTGTTTTGCACAGCTGCAATTGGAAGAGAAAAAAGGGAGGAGGAATTGGCCAGAAATTGTTACCGGGAATATGATCAAAATATGAAGACTTGGTTAAGGCGAAGTTATTCATATCAAGTATATCAAGTCGCACTTGAAGATTTTCTAAAAATGCGCCGGACGGCATGAGACAGTCGCAAACACGCGCTGGTCTGAATGCTAGCCCTTTGCGCACACGGCATGCGAGGTTATTATGGCACCTGCGCTAACAAGCCTCTTCACCCTGATGGCAGCGGGTTAGACCGGACCGGGTTGCGATCGCAAACCCGTTATCTGACGCATCTTGAAGGCCCACCGAACCTCTCCCTAAAGCTTATAGTCGAACGCAATGCAGTTTGCACGTCGAATGCACATGCAACAGCAACCACAATGTACTGGGACAAGCACATAGAGGCCCGGTGCGCCATTGAAATTGGATCCTACCCACGGGCGACACGGTGACCTTGTTAGGAGGCCTGAAAAGGTGGCGTAGAGCTGGATCTAGCGCAGCTTGCGTGGCGGCTCGAGGAGGGGCGATGCCATCCACCACGAACCAGTGGATAGGTTGCTGTGGAGGCATTCGCAGACACCCGCCCCAACTAGCGATTTCGTCTTGAGGTGCAGCGGGTTGATGGGAGCAGGGCACTTCAATGTAGAAACGGTGTATCAAGCCGTGCGAGGTCTCTGAACGAGGAGTTCCCGCTGCCGAGCATGCCATGTCATGGTGGTGGGATGAAACCACACGTCCCAAATTGGGCTCGGAGCTTCGGGGTTGTGGTGCAGCAAGGGCGGGTGGTACACATGTGGTGACGATGGCTCCCAATTTGAGCGACGATCATCCTACGCATAAAGAGATATTTTTCGTGTCTCGGGCACCTCGGAAGGCCGTATGTAAGTCAAGCCCCCCTTGAATTTTTTGTCTGCGACGTCGTCTCGGCAAGACTTGTAAGTCCCAGACGTTGGTAGTCGTTGACCGCGAAGAGGGGCGCAGTTGTAACGAGTGAAGTATCACGTGATTACGTGGATAGTTCGTGAACGCATGGTCTCAGAAGAACACGGTGATAAAAATGTTGACAAAATGATGCATGAACGTCGCATCGGACAATGCATGAAGCTTAAGAAGGACTTATATAGGTCGCATACAGACAAAGCATCGACGAAAACTCTTCAATGCCATTACCTCATGCTCCTACCATCTCCAAGCACCTTTTTGCAATTTTGATGTTGAAAATCGGCTTGCTGGGAGACGTGACGACCGAGGATATGGTCTAAATATGGCTTAGCGTACTTCAACATTGGGCTTTTCTAGAAAATAAAAAACCGTCCGTTTTGCATTGCCCGGACAACGAGGAGTATAGCGCACGGATCCGCATGAGGCCCGTGGGCCACATACCTCGCCGCAAATCTGAAGCATGAAGCGCGCAGTAAGCCCTCGCCCTGCGCTAAGGCGCCTAAATCTGTGCAGAAAGCTGGTGCATAAATAAACAAACAATTTCCCAGCTTGGCGGGAAATGTGGAGCGTCAGGCCTAACAGGGCTCCATCAGGCCGCTCCAGGCTCCCAATCCCAAGCCACAGTGCCTGTCGAGCCTGCGAGCGCCCTGCAGCGCCGACCGTTGCCCGTTGCTCGTTGCCCGTTGCTCGTTGCCCGTTGCACAGCTACAACGACGCTCCAACATAGTTTAGGACTGAGCACATGCTTTTGTTTTATTTTGATCCCTTCGCAGCCAGCTTCACTCGTTCCTATTCTCTCTCTCTCTCCATCCTCCCCGCCAGCATTGCTTGTTGAGGGATCACGACTGTACGGCATTGTGTGCAATTTCGACTGTACCATCGCACTAGCCATCGTTCCATCTCATCCCTGGTCGACTTTCCCTGGCCCAAGCCCCGTGCCGAAATAACACCCCTTTCCCGTCTACGCCATCGAATCTCCCAGGCTGCTTTCCGCAAAAAACACACTCGGCTGCTCATCGTCATAAGCCTCCAAACCCTGCGGGTCAAAAGGAAAAGCAGTCTCGGTCTCCCGTATTGTGCTCATTTGAGCTGGTTTGAGATCTTCGCGTCTCGCTTGCTTTGTGTCTCAGCCGTTTGATAAGACGACATTTCCCGTGTGCCCAGGGCTCAACAGTACATGATATTGCGACGCGCCACTGTCATTCCCAGGTCTTAAGAACTCTATCCATTCGCTGCGCCGCTTTTCGAGTTCCAATCGCGCAACACCGACTTCCTGCAGTATCGCGCAGACTTGCAACAGTGTTTTTTTGTTCTGTTTTGTTCCTGCTTTATCCTCACAATGGACGCAAGGGTATGTTACGCAGCGCGTTTTCTTTGTCACTGTTAATCACAGGAACTCAACGAGTCTCCCTCGTACACGCTGGGTTGTTTGTTATTGTTGCGCCTGGCTGACTATTCCCCTCTTCATAGCCCTTTCGACCGCGTGGTGCTGAAAACATGCCCCAAATTCATCAACGACACAAATCTATGGGCAATCTGTCGACGATGACCTCGACTACAAATCAGGGTTTCCGAGGACCTGCCAAGAGAGCTGCCTTTGGCGACGTGACTAACGTCAGCAAGCACACTGGCCATGGTCGTGACGAGGGCAAAGTTCTCAAGGTTCATGCCACAAACTCTACCAACACTGTTCTTGGATCTCTCCCTGTCAGCAAAGAAAACACAACGGGTTACAACAAGGATGCCTTCAACCGCCCAGCTCAGAGGCCTGCGGGTGGCTTTGCAGCCAACTCCAAAGGTGGTCTCGAGCCCAAGGGCTCTGAGGCTGCCAAGAAGATTGCCCGAAACGAACCCAAGGAGAACCGTGTCTTGTACGTGAAGAAGGATAGCCAGGCCAAGACCTCGAGCAGCGCCTCTTCCACTGTTGACACGCGCCCACTTCAACCTCGACACCACAAGAGCCAACCCCAACTAAAGCAACAACAACCGACTCTCAGACGGACACAGAGCAGGCAATTGGAATCCATCATTCCCAAGGATGAGGTTCTCGATGCTGCTACAGAGGAAGCTGCAGCTGCAATCGCCTTGCAAGAAGCCAACCACGCCTATTCGCGCGTTTCGTACCTCGATTCTTTATATTTGCACAGCGACCAAGCTGGCCGCCTCGACGTGAATCACGAAGAGGCCAATGAACTACCTTCCAAGCTCCCTGAGATTTCCGAAGAGGACGCTGCTCCCTCTAGCTCTCACCAAGAAGCCGCTGTCCCCACCATGTCGGAGCCCGAAGAGTGCTGGGAGGAGGAAGACGATGAAGACTTTGACGACCAGGATCAAGCATACACAACCGCACACTCTTTCCGTTCGCGAGACCTTACAGCCGGCGGCGTTACCACAGTTGTGGCCCCTCGCATGACAACGCGCGTTCAACGCGAACTTGAAGAGGCCAAAGTTGAAGTGGAGGCAACTCGCACTCAGGACGATATCGAGGAAGAGCTATGGGACGTGAGCATGGTCGCCGAGTACGGCGATGAGATTTTTGAGTACATGCGGGAGCTTGAAGTATGTAAACGGCGCTGTCTTGGAAACTTGATATGACTAACGAGTTTGATAGATCAAGATGCTTCCTAACCCGCATTACATGGATATGCAGACTGAGATCCAGTGGTCGATGCGATCGGTTTTGATGGACTGGTTGGTCCAGGTGCACAACCGCTTCAACCTATTACCAGAGACCCTATTTCTCACAGTCAACTACATTGATCGATTTCTGTCGGCCAAGATTGTTTCCATTGGCAAGCTGCAGCTGGTCGGCGCGACCGCGATCCTCGTTGCCTCGAAATACGAAGAGATTAACTGCCCTTCTCTGGGTGAGATTGAATACATGGTTGATCGTGGATATACTGCCGACGAGATCCTCAAGGCTGAGCGCTTCATGCTGAGCATGCTCAGCTTTGAGTTGGGTTGGCCTGGCCCAATGAGCTTCCTTCGACGCGTGAGCAAGGCGGACGATTACGATCTGGAGACACGAACGCTGGCTAAGTACTTCCTGGAGCTGACTATTATGGACGAGCGCTTCGTGGCTTCACCGCCCAGCTTCCTGGCTGCGGGCGCGCACTGCTTGTCTCGATTCATCCTGAACAAGGGTGACTGGGTATGTTCCGCGTTTCCACATGCCAGAATTTAGGCTCATTGACTAACGTATTTGCAGACCAAAGCCCATGTGCACTACTCTGGCTACACATGGGGTCAATTGAAGTCCCTTGTCACTATGATGATCGAATGCTGCGAGCGACCTCATCTACACCACGCGGCAGTGTTTGAGAAGTATGCTGAGCGACGATTCAAGGAGGCGTCGCTGCTCGTACAAAGCGCATTGGACGCGGGTTTCGCACTCCCAGGACAAACACCCATGCGACGACTGTCTACTCAAGATTTTCTCGACGACGGCTCTGATGTACAGTATCCATCGCAGGGTCAGCTTGTTCCTATTGAGGGATGATTGTCTCGGGCTCTCATAATTCACGATTGCTCGTGAATGTTGGATTTAGGCACATGGCTGATATGGTGTCCACATGCGCCGACGCGTGACTGTATGCTGTGTGCCTGAATTGCTCGCTCTGTCTTAGCTCCATCGGCGCTCACCGGTAGCTTATCCCGTACCGGGCCGGGATTCTACGTGGGTTCACCTCGATAATATTCGCCAACACCGGCCCGGGAACAGATCGGACTATTTTCCAGCCACCAAGTCTACTTACTTTCACACTTCTTCCGTCTATTGGCTCTATACACCTTGCCTTGACTATCGCGCTAGGCTATGTTTGTTTTAAAAACGATCTTCTCTAATAATCGGCCGTGGCTGGCTAGAATTGGATCTGACCCGGAACTGATGGAGCAAAGACGCCAACTACAATGGATTTTTCTCTTTTGCAATTCAAGCTCTTGCTAGCATGCTAAAGAAGGGGAACCCGGATAATGATTGACGACCTTTACGAGGATCACGACTGGAGTGGCTTTTGCAATATCTCATATTTGCTTTGACTTTTTGCTGGCTTGATTGTATTTTTTCGGAATTCGGCGTCACGGAAATCGCGATTAGGATGCCACTGTATCTGCTCACGCGTGCACTCGCACCCACCTCACCCAGGTTCCGTGCATAGCCCTGCTTCTTGCCGCATTTGGTGCAGGGACCGCCAAGATGCTTGATGGCTTGCGACCTTGAGGATGGACGGGATCCGTGGGGGGTGGGGGTTCGGGGTTTTGGACGAATGGGCGGTTTTTGGCTTTGGGTTGGTATGAGTGGCCCTGGTCAAGGGCGGACATGTATTGGAACTAATCAATCGTGGCTCATAACTGGAGAGGATGATTGATTGTGCGTGCATAGCTGGATGGAGGGTGCCGGTGTCATTGCGAAAGCTCTAGCACGGTCGGTCATTTTCGTGCCAGCAACGAACTGCCAGCTCTGGGCGTGTATGATATTTATTCCTGATCCATGTTGCGCGGGCTATTTTGCATTCTTATAGAGACTTGTTAGTACGTATACTAGATGCTCCAATCAGATGGATCAATTGCATTTGCAAGTATGCGAATAATTGTGTCAGCTACTCCGCATAGGCAGGGTTGTTAAGCCGCCTGCCTGTCGGTGCATGGTATCATTGGCTAGAAAGAAAGAAAAAAAGCAAGGGCAGAGGGAGACGGCCACACATGTCATGCGTCATAACCCAGCCCGCCACCGTCTTCGGGGTCAGGAGTTGGGGAGGGCTTCTGTAGTGAGTCAAAAGGACAGCGCAGGGGCCCTCGAAGCCACTCCGCCGCACCGGTCCTCACGCGCACCGTCGTTAAGGGAGCAGCCCTCGCATGTTCGGACGGGCCTTTTCCGGTCCCATGGGGAGGCAGGTTTTGCTTTTCCTTCTTCTTTACGTCCTGAAGGGGGGATTAGAGAAAGTATAGCACAGGCTTGGAATAGCACAATTGAGTAATGGGTGCAAGGGAAGGGGGGGGGGTCACGAAAGCAATCGCGATGCAATGTCGGGGGAAATCAATATTTAAATAATATTTCGTCAAAGACAGACCCGAGATTTGAGGGAGTGACATGATAGCCTCCGGGAGTCCGCCAGTGATATTTCTACATTTTCATACTGTGCATGGTGGTTTCGTCATCCCGCTTCATCACCGCTGTTGAATGTTGGATGTGTTCGAACAGAAAACAGGAGGTTTCGCCTTACTCGTAGATCCCATGTATCTGCCCCCCCTCCCCACCTTACTTACTCTTCTCACCTTTGCCCGCACGTCAACCCTGTTTCGCGCGGTGAAGAAAACCCATGTGTAGTTCTGGGGAAGCCGGGCGATAGTTGCGAAATGCCACGCCGGGAATTTCCGGCCCTCCGGAGTGTTGGTGCCAAGCAAGCGCCTTCCTCCCCCGGGATTGACGGAAGGGGGTGTACATAGCAACCGGTGGTTCAATGTACTCCGTGCGTTTTACTTGTAGCTGGGGGGCGGCTTTTTGGGTTGCGAGCCAGCTAGTGAATGTCTGGCGCTGCCCTCCCACGGGAAGAGCCAGAGTGGGAGCCAAGGGCCATCTATCCCCGCAAACTCATGAAATGGGGAATGCGGGAGAGAGAAGTTAAAATAATATGGGAATAAGTTGAATTTAAGAGGCTGAGAGGGATAGAAAGTGCTATTGACGTAGAGGGGGGGAAGGAAAAGGAAGGAAGAATAGGAGGAGGGTTATATTGCTTTTTGCTTCTTCTTCATCTTCTTCTGGAATTTGGGGGACGTGGAATTGCGACTACGTATACCATGCTCTTATGAGACAAAAAGTTGAGCGGCGTAGGTCTGGTGATGCGAATTTGCGGGTAGATTGCATTGCTTCCCGTGACCAGTTTATTTTTTTTCTGTCTCTTGAATGTTTCGGGGAGTCAATTGCGGCATTCAGCATTTCTCAACTGGGGTAAAGTACAGCAAGGGGGAGAGCGGCAGTGGCAGACATGGGACTAGGTCAAGGTCAGGAGCAAGGTGAAGATGGTTTACTCCGGATCCGCAGCGTCGTGTTGTGCACTTCTCCGTGATGCCGAATCCCCAGCTGCCCGTGGCCCGTGTCTGGCAGTGCGCCTCGTCTCGTGGACAGGCAAAGACTGGGACCTGCAATTTACCTTGTAGGCGAATCTGGGGGGTACGGTACAAATTGCCTCTCTGGGGTTGGGAACGGCGACAAGTCCGTACCGTACGAGGTGGGAATTGGGATACTGGGACCACGACCTTGTGGCCCAGGCTTCGGGGGCTTCCATGGTTAGCGTTATTAAAGGGCTCACAAGGGACCGCGCAAGGAACCGCAAACGCAGCGCTACGGCCCAGCGGAAGTAGTGCTTTGCAGAGCAGCGCACATCAATACTTGGGAGAGAGGGCAGCAGAGCAAGCAAGGCCAGGTCAGAACTCCATACACGATGCCTCGGGACCTTGTCTCAGCCGCCTGGCCGGGGGGCGTGTGAGTGTGAGTGTCAGCTGAGAGGCGGACCAGGCTTGCTCTTTGGCTTTGTGCCCAGGTGATATATCGCGCAGGCTTGTAAGCGGGATGCAATCCAGGTGCACAGCGGGCATTTGATCAGTTGTATGATGTGCAATTGACAATGGCAGCTGGGAAGGACGCTTACCTTGGCCCTCGTCCGTATAGGTAATGAAAACCAAAAACCAAAAAAGCACAAGTCGAGAGAAGGGGGTACCACCTGACAATGCGATTTGCACCGTCTCCGAAGCTAGACAGGAATAGCTGCCGCTGAAGCGGGATGGAGATGTGGATGTTGAAAATCGGTATGGGGCCTTGATGAACACGCGCGCCATTCACTGTCGAAACATCGGCGCGCCGCTTTTTTTCTCCCCGTCCGCTGGGCTGCTCTTTCACACACACCCCAGGATTTCTGCAAATTTATCATTTGCATTGGTAAAACACCTTACCTCACCTTGCGCGCTTTGTGTCCGCGTGCCCTTTCCTCCCTCGGTGGCCGTGACGTTTGACCTGGTTACCCACAGCATTCTCCTGGTCCATGTAAGCAAGTTTTCTCTGGTAGTTCCTATGCGGCAAGGAGCAGCATCTTATTCATGCCCCCCCCGTCAGCATTTGCCTACTTGGCTACTCCGAAGCTCCGGAGCCTGGCAGCGGGTACGCCCACCCTTGTCCTCGTTTGCTCTGCGCTGCTTGCCGGCTCGGTGACGATGCCGGTGGTGAGCGAGAACGGGTTTTAGACAATGGCACAAGTAGCAAACAAGGGTTAGGTTAGGGAGGGGTGTGTGATTTTCCAGGTGAGGAAAGTTGAAAGTCGGTTTTTTACCGATCAGGTGACTGAGGTCAAAACTGGGCTGAGCTGAGATCTTGTGCCTGTATCTGCGGCATCTTTAAGATTTATCCACAGACACATCTTGGCAAGGAGAGGGATGGTACTGTATCTTGCAGTTTTCTTTGCGGTGCAACAGGTTGTGTTGCGTTGGCAGCATCTGCATCCCACCATTTGACACCCCATGCCCATGACTGGATTTGTGACCAAGTACTTGCTTGTTGTGCACACTCAATCCAACTCTGACGTGCCAATGCATGGTTTTTTTCTCTTTTTCTTTTTTGGCGGTTTCCGATTTTAGTACCTCCGACTGCTTCTCTGCCAAACTACTCTGCTATGATCAATTGCTGGACCCTCCTCTTCTCCAACTTCCTCTCCACGTATTTGGGAGTGCCGCTGTCCGTGCTTTGCGATGCACGTTCTGTGCATCGACCTGGTAGCTAGCTAGGTACGCGCCCTCCGCACGTGGAGATGGCTGGGATAGCTTGGTTGGCAGCCACAAGAATGGAACCGGCGACAGGACGGCGTACGGACCCTTGAATTGGCTACGCTTCCAGAAGATGCATCGTTGACGATATTTTTCTTCTTCTACTCTTTTCTTTCTTCTTTCGGTGGCAATTTGTAGATTTCCTATCACAGACACAGGGTCTCATCAGCAATAGTAATGCTGGCCCCCCGTCGTGACTAACCAATATCAAAGCGACTGGAACGAAATAGCTCCTAGAAGAAGAAGCACTGGCACACATGTAGCTTTCGCCACATATACTCTCTCACACGACAATCTGGTATCCCGTAGCGCCCCCTTGCCCCTGTCCCACTCAAATGGAGACAAGTCTTGCGGTGCGCGCCTCAAGCGGTTCAACGTGTGTCCATCTGGAGAAACCACCTGTGTGGTGCAGCACTGATTTTTTCTCTCGACGAGTTGCACAAGTTGCCGTTGGTCCGGTTTTCGCTCGTTGCGTGTGTTATTGACCGCCGCCCCCGGGAACGCATCGAGAGGCCCATCGGACGCCTACATACGCCCCCCCTCCCTTCTCCCGCTCTGCCACTGGGAGCCGCCCAATTGCGCGCTCAAGTGACCCCCATGCTGTCACCCACACCCCCCCGGAGGCGCGCACAGCAAGTCACTCCCACAGTGGTTGCTTCTGGACGAGGTATATGACTGAGTTGGTACCTTCTCGAGGTGTTCCACCCCGGGCCAACCACCGGCCCCGATAGCAAATTTATGCCAAAATTTGGCCTGGCTCGTCCCTCTCGTCGCCCGCTCCGCCGCTCCTCACATGTCGTCGACCTCCAGACCCTCAGACCTTACGAACTCACGGGTTTCCAATTGACGCATTTCTATCCTTTCTGGACTTCCTGTCCTTTTTCCTCCTTCATACCCCCCCTATTTTCTCTCTGCTCGCCTGCCTGCGCGCGTGTTGTGGCCCGCCTTGTCTAGTGCTTTTTGGCTGCCCTCATCTCCCTTGTGTGTTTTTCCTTCGTCGCTCTCTGCGCCTTGTGTTTCCTTTTCCCCTTGGTTATAGCCACTCGACGCCCCTCCCCCTCCAACCCTCCGTTTCGCTTCCTCGACCTCTCCCCAAGGGCTCACACATTGCGACCCTCCTGCTCGACTCACCCAAGCCGGTCGTCAACCTCGCCCCGGCCCTCAATTGCAAACTTCCTCTCCCACGACGCCGAATTCCCTCGCCTCCGAGCCCTCTCCGAGGTCGACCCCAAACATGTCCAAGATCGCTGCGGCCACAGAGGCCGTCAAGGAGGCTGTCTCCGAGTCCTCTCAGCCCATCCAGCTCTCCACCCAGACCAAGGCCCGCTTCAGCTCTCATGCCGTCAAGGACGAGAACGGTGAGCTCTACCTTGGCCTCGACCAATTTGTCGATGCTGTCGCCCCCAAGGGCGAGGACTTTGTGAGTCAACCTCGCACCCTTCCCTCTCGAGCTACACCTTGCATAGCTTCCTGCGACCTCATATCCTCTTCGTCCCATTAGTTGCGCATGTCAAACTAACCTGGCCTCCTCCCCCCCACCTCCAGCACAAGATTTCTCGTGAGCAATATTCAATTCTCTTCCGTGTCGCAGACTCCAAGGATGCTGGCAAGGTGAGCCTCTCTGACTGGGGTGTCTTCGAGAACCTCCTCAACAAGCCCGATGCCGAGTATGAGATTGCTTTCCGCCTCTTTGACGTTGAGCGCACCGGCCAGGTCAAGTATGACGATTTCCGTACTCTGTACGAGCTTAACAAGGGCACCGACAGCATTCCCTTTGACTGGGAGTCTGAGTGGGCCAAGCTCTACATCGGCAGCAAGAAGAACCGCCACACCCTCGACTACAACCAGTTCACCCAGATGCTGCGCGGTCTTCAGGGTGAGCGCATCCGACAAGCCTTCCAGTCGTTCGACAAGGACGGCGATGGCTTCATCAACCCCGAGGACTTTGAGCGCATTATCGTAGAGACATCCAAGCACAAGCTGTCCGATCACATCCTTCAGAACCTCCACACTTTGTGCAACATCTCCAACAGCACAAAGATTTCATATGCCAATGTCCGTGCCTTTACCAATGTCATTCGAGAGATGGACCTCGTAGAGCTTATCCTGCGCCGGGCCATTGACAAGAGCAAGGACGGCAAGATTACCCGACCCGAGTTCCTGAATGAAGCTGCCACCATCACCCGCTTCTCCCTCTTCACCCCCATGGAGGCCGATGTTCTGTTCCACTTTGCCGGCCTCGATGAGACCTCGGGCCGCCTGGGCCTGTCTGAGTTTGCTAAGGTCTTGGATGCTTCGTGGCGCAACCCCATTTACGAGGCTGCCGAGGTTGTCAAGGCCAAGGCCGCTAGCGGCTCCCTTCTCCTGGGAATTGCTACATCCGCTTACAACTTTGCCCTTGGTAGTGTTGCTGGTGCCTTTGGTGCCTTCATGGTGTACCCCATTGATCTCGTCAAGACCCGTCTTCAGAACCAGCGAGGTGCTCAGCCCGGCCAGCGTTTGTACAAGAACTCCATCGACTGCTTCCAGAAGGTTGTGCGCAATGAGGGTTTCCGCGGTCTCTACTCTGGCGTCCTGCCCCAGCTGGTTGGTGTCGCTCCCGAGAAGGCCATCAAGCTGACGGTGAACGACCTTGCCCGTGGTATTCTCACTGACAAGAAGGGTGAAATTCCTCTGTGGGCTGAGATGGTCGCTGGTGGAAGTGCCGGTGGTTGCCAAGTTGTAAGTTTCACCGGGATTTTGAGATGCTGAATGCTGGAATAGAAATGCTGACAGCGGACTAGGTGTTCACCAACCCCCTCGAAATTGTCAAGATTCGTCTGCAAATTCAGGGTGAGGTCGCAAAGACTGTTGAGGGGACTCCCAAACGATCGGCCATGTGGATCGTGAGAAACCTGGGTCTGGTTGGCCTGTACAAGGGTGCCTCAGCTTGTCTGCTCCGTGATGTGCCTTTCTCGGCGATCTACTTCCCTGCGTACAGCCATCTGAAGAAAGACTTCTTTGGCGAGTCCGCCACTCACAAGTTGAGCGTGGTGCAGCTCCTGACTGCAGGTGCCATTGCCGGTATGCCTGCCGCTTACCTGACAACTCCCTGCGATGTTATCAAGACCCGACTTCAGGTCGAGGCCCGAAAGGGCGAGGCCACTTACAACGGCCTACGAGACTGCGCCAAGACCATCTGGAAGGAGGAGGGCTTCACTGCCTTCTTCAAGGGCGGCCCTGCCCGTATCTTCCGATCCTCTCCTCAGTTCGGTTTCACACTCGCCGCGTACGAGGTTCTCCAGACTGCCTTGCCTAACCCTCTCAAGACACCCGAGCCTTCCAGGATCCCCGAGTCGCGAGAGACCAACCTGGCTAACAGCCCCTACGGCCGGAGCCGAAACGCCCTGAAGGTCATTCTGGACCTGGATGAGGACTTTGGCAAGATCAAGCTCCCCAACGAGCACGGCTGGCGATCGCTGCCCAAGATTATGGGCGGTGGTGGTGCTCAGTAAAGGAGTGGTTCCGTGATTTTTTTTTTCGGGAGCTGCTCGGCTATCTCATGTTTTGAGGGGTGAAGTGAGCCCACCCGGACTGCACCCGCCGGCTCAAGTCGGTCGTCCACCGGCTAACACGGGGAACCTGGACCACCATGGGGTAAAAAACAGAATTCGAACTCGGTCTGTGGAAAAAAGATATTGTTTGAACAAAATACTTTGCTTTTTGAATTTTTCTTTTCTCTCTTAGCTGCTGTGTTCCTGCTTTCTTCCAATTTCTTTGGGGGACCCCATAGAGAAAGAAGAAATGAATGGATGAAGGGAAGGGCGTCACGGAGGACGGAACGTGCATGAAGAAAGGCATTCCGAAACCCCGAGAATCGCGCTGCACTTGCATCAGAATAGGCGTTCTGGGGCATTAAAGGGCATGATGGCGCTGCTTTTGTTTGTGTAGAAAAAAAAAGAGAATACCAAATAAGACACATAAGTCCCTATACGACGAGATTGGTATGTGCGCGTGTATATATATGCTACAGAGACTGGCGCTTTTCTTTGTTGAATTAGATTTTGTTGAAATGAGACTGTGATATTGTCTTCAGTGTTGCATTTATAATAGTGAGTGCCCACTTTGGCACAAAAATGGAGACGAGCGTGGAGTTGTCTTTCACCGGCTCGTCATGTCGAGGAGTGGCGAGTGAATGGTCTGTCTGTCGTGCTGTGTGTGGCTTTGCAGCAAAGTCGTACACAGTATGGGCCTCGTGGGTTTGGCTTTCCTGCGCCACAGCATGCATTGCACGATTGTTATCGGTTTCGCCATGCGCCGCTTTATCGTGCAACCCACCCCTGTTCCATCTGTATGTGCATTGTAAGTGGGCAGGTAGGATCACATCACATTAAATCACATCATGCGAGATGATCGTCGCGGCATTCCCAAATGTCGGCATCTTACCGCTGCATGATCCGGCCAAGGGAAACGCAATTCACATGTGTAACGGGTCATTTTCTTGAACGGCAAAAAAACGAGCATGTTTATTCCAATTACCTCTACTTGATAGAGTATTACCATTGCCAGCATGTATTGTAGTTTTTCTTTCCCGTTCCTTCTCAACAAACGCTCAATGCGCATGGTCTAAAACCTCACTGGAATGAAAAAAAAAGGTCCTGTCCTCATGTGTCGACGGGCCTTTAGTTCCAACGCCAGCCCAAAAAAAAAGTAGTTCAATCCAGAATCCAAAAAAAAAAGACAAGGCCAAAGCCCAGATCCCAACAAAAAGCAGCCCAAAGTTCTAATATTCGTCATACTCGTAAACTTTTTTTTTTTGAGAGCATCTTGCGCCTCTATTCAGAAAAAATAAAATAAAAACAAACAAGAAATGTAAAAACAAAAGACGAGTGATTCTTTTGAATCAAGATTGGATATCGATGAAAGGGCAATGCGCCCAAGGAAGAAGGAGAAGGAGAATGATAATGCCACTTTGGGACATTCTTAGATGTGAATGTGGGCCAGGCGATCAGTCCAGCCAAATTGTGTAGGATGAAACTCTTCAGCTTCTGTGCCTGGTGCGCTCTTCATGACGCTTTCAAGCCACTGAACGTACTCGTCAAATCCAGTGGTGCTCCCGGTGATGTGAACGCGCTTGACGCCACGGACGCCCTCAAACTTGTGCAAGTTGCGGTGGCCAACGCCGAGGTACATGCTCTGGACGACGTCAATCTCGAGCTCGTCGATCCCGCTAAAGGCCTTTGTGACGGTGTCCCGTTCGTAAGGCAGGTCGACGTCCAGGCGGACTTGGACGTGAAAGCGGCGGATGCGGGGGATGACTGAGGACTCCTTGACGGGGCCGTACTGGGCGCGCAGGCGGGGGAAGGAGGCGAGCAATGTGGGGTGAGCGACGAACATATTGTCGCTGTAGAGCATCGACGTTGCCTCGGCGTTGATCTGGCGGTTGGCGAGCAGCAGGTTGGCGTGGACGAAGTCCTCGGGGGTGGGATGGCGCGCAAACTTGTCGAAGGCTGGAATGTGGAGGAGGTGCTGGTAGATCTCAAGACGGATTTCGACGGGGAGGTCCATGAAGCCTGTCTTGTGGGTGGATGAAGGGGAGCAAGTTTCTAGAGCCATGGTGGTGGTGGTTGTGTGTGTGTGTGCGTGTGCGTGTGTAAAGGCGGTGTTGATATGTATGTGTGTTTGGTTTGGTGTATGTGGGATGGTTGCAAAGTTTAAGCAACAAAACCGCAACAATGGTTTATACGAGCCCAAGCAATGGACAAGAGATGAGATGTAAATGGAGTGAAATTGGACAGAAGAGCCAGGAGGGATGGATAGTCAAGATAGAGAAGGCAGACAGGAAAGAAGCCGGTGGGCATGCCCAGCTTCATATACGAAAGACGCTTGCACTTGTTTCGACTCAACAGTTCAGAAGCAAAGAAAAAAAAGATGGACAGGGGAGCAATGGACAAGGGGCCAAAGAAAGGCCAATGCATTGTATGTGTGCGATGAATCACACACACCACACACCACACACCGAGGGGGGCGCGAGTCAAGCACCAGCTTCCAGCACCGGGACGGGACGGCATCTGTTGCAACAAGCTTTCGAGATATGAGAGGGAGTGGGGAGGTGGGATGGGGGGGCGTGTGCGCGGGTGGTGGGCAGATCAAGAAAAAACGAACCGATATGCAATTGGGCGCACAGGAGGCCGGCGGGACTTCTGAAGACCCCTGGATTTTGGGCTGGACTGAGTGCATCTCTACTGATTGACCTCTGAAGGCTGGGTTGTTGTCGGGGGTGCAAGAGCTGTTGATGGATGGCTTGCTACATACTTGGGGGACGTTTCGCTCGTCAACCCAATCGCACTGACACGCCCCCTATTCCCGTTTAGAGGCCCCACCCCAGCTTGCAAGATCCATGGCCATGGCGCTCTTGCGAGAATGTGCTCAGCATCGAAAATACTGCCTAGGACGAAGCTGACACTCGATGCCCAGCTTCGATAGCGTGGCCCAATTCATCGCTCGCTTCCCCTTTCAGCAGCTCACTGCCGGATGTGGCTTGCGTTCTTGCGCACACGAACGCGTTTCTAGCGGTCTGCGACGGGCGCCAGTTAGACGCCAATCCCGAGTGTCAGATAAGCTGACTGGGTGTGGGTTGTCGGGTGACAGGCATGTTGGGTGGCAGAGACCGTCAATGAGGGTGCAACATGATGAAATAATTGAGGATAATAAAAAAAAATAAAAAAAAAAGAGATACAGATTACAGAGGCATAAATCTCTGCGCTAGGTGTAGCCGCAATCCCTAGCAGGGGGGCGTGTTGCGAAGCATGGCATGCGCTGATCATAGTTGTGAGTGATACGTTTCCCTACCTAGACTTTTCTTGCTGAGCGCCGGACTCCGACCTTGACCTCGACGACGTCGTCCCCATTAATTGCCCAGAGCAGATGCCGTAACGATGGGTCTCGACGCCGATACGCTACAGACCTTTACGGTGAGGAACAATAAAGTAAAAAAAAAAAACAAGGTGCCCACTTTTGTGTACCCAAAATAATGGGGTGACAAGTACCGTGTCGAGCCCGCCCGGACCGATGGCCGGGGACCCATTCAAGGTGTCGTTTAACCCCCGACGAGAGGAAGCAGGGAAGGGGGCCATCATGGGTTCCCTCACGTCCTTGGACGGCCAAAAAGTGGAGTATTGAGAATTTCTTGATTTCGGACCTCGACCGATGGTAACTTGGGAATCGGTTCATACCTCAAGGGACAAGAAAGAAAGGGAGATGCGGGCATGCAGCTCAGGTTCCTGGTCGGGGAAACCGGCGACGCGAAGCTAGGCTTGCGCCGACGCCGAACGGCGTTGTCTCCGTGTATAAACACTGCGGCAGACTTTTTATTTTTATTTTATTTAATTTTTTATAGAGGCCCTGGATAGGAATAGAAGAGACGCAGAGCCTCAGAGCCTCGACGGCGATGTTCATTGCACAGGCCGGGGTGGGCAACGGAGGCTCAAGGCCGCTCTTGCTTGGCATTGGATGGGGCTCTTGCGGTCCAAACATGCGACACAAGCTCTCATGAGGCTATTCTACGACTCGTCGATCTTGAACCACAGTGACGCGTGTGACATGCGGCCCCTGACATGACGGTTCCCACCGTCATCGCATCACAGCACCAGGGCGGAGATAATTCGGGCACAACACGGTATGCATGAAAGCCTCAAAAAGCGCCTCCATTACCAGAGCCTAGCGTGGCTGCCGCAGCATCAGCGAACGGAGCCATTCCAGCACGATCCACCTTTCTCCCCCGATCAGTTAATCCCAACGAGCTCCATCATGATAACCTACGAAAACAAAAAGGAACCCTCAGGAGCACAGTCATCCGAGGTCTCCCGATGAGCCTGGATCTTCTAGAACCCAGGGAAAATGCTCATTCCTGGATCCTGTTAGGGTCCACTTGAGGCTGATTCACGCTAAGAAGGGGCCATTATCCATATCATTCTCGCAAGTTGGTTTTTTTCTTGGTTCCCTCCGTTTCGCTGGCGTGATCGCCCCCCCTTCCACCCCTGTGATGCGACAGCGAGCAACAACAAGAAGTTTGTGGATCCCCCCGTACGCCTTTTCACCTTGGGCAACGTTAGGATGATAGATCCAGGGGGGGTGCGTCGAGATGGAATAGAGAGGCCCCACCAAGGTGAAGTTTTCTAGTGTCCTTCGGTCACTTCCCGTCCGCTAAAAGAAGGCTTGTTTGAGGACGCGGCATGGGCGAATATAATTAGGGATGTGCGCATGCAAAGGGCCAACCGGTGGACGTGTTATTTATGGCGGTCTAACGAGCGGTCAGGGCAATTTGGATTTTCCATCGGTATTGCCTTTTGCGTTGCGTTGGGAGAGATACGAGGTTGGAGTTGGATGACCACCAGAAGTAAGGTACGAAAGACGAAGCTATCATCAACTTGCAGCACCACCTCGCTCTGCAGGTGAACACGAAGGATAAGCGTCCCGCTTATGGGATTGGCTCAGTTAGGACTGGGTTGGCAATGTCGTTGCGATTCCCGAATCTATTCCCAGCCCCTCACCCCCTGACAACAAATTGTCAGTCGGTTTTTGAGTTATCGCCTACAAGGTCGCGGGTGCCAAGATTGTTGTAAGCTTCAAGCACCCTTGGCCTACCTACTCAATGCCCGCTGATGCCATGTATACCATCTCTTGTTGCGTATCGAGGCTCTCACCAAGGTCACACGCATAAACAGGTGCGGGTGGTGGTCATCTGGCTGTTAGGTGGTGGAGTGCGCCGTGACCACCATGGAGTGTGTATTGAGTCTCCAGCTGCATTCCAATACTGAGAGACATTGGTCTCGGGTCGAGCGCTTATGGTTTTGGTCTACCCTTCCTGAAGTCCGGTCTCCTTTTTTTTTTTTTTTTTTGTGCTTTCTCCTATTCTACCTGCATTGAGATGAAACAAAACATATCGAACATAATATGAGGCACGCTGCAGCATGATCCGGGATATACATAGCTAAGCACCCACCTATGCTATGACCATTTTAGTGGGTCCCCCATCTGAGATTGATCAGCGCTTCATGATTGGTCGCGTCGTCCCAAACAGGCACATGCAGCCCCAGCCACACTCCACCAGCTCTGTGACACACATCCCGACACAAGTGCGCCACATCCCGCTCCAATGGCGCCGTCAGCCGCCCCTAACCTAACACGGGACGCATCCCACGCCGCGAGGCCTCAGCCACACACGAATCCGGTCGGCGCTATCACGTCACGCTATCTTGCACCATCTCCCTCAGTAAACTAAATCCCCAAAGGTCCCCTCTTTCGCACTCCTTCTTGTCTCTCGTTAATCCTGTCTCTCGCGGCCATGGCGAACGTCGACGGCTTTCTCCACGTTCTCTCCGCGTTGTTTGGCTGGGTCTATTTCCTCGCCTGGAGTCTCTCCTTTTACCCCCAGTCGATCCTCAACTGGCGGCGTCAAACCACGTCGGGAACCACTGTCGATTTCCCTTTCATCAACGTGCTTGGTACGTCAGCCCAATCCAATCGCTCAGATCCCAACGCACACCCCCTTACCTTGGTCCTTGGTCGCGACCGCCCGGCGACATGATCTGACTGACCATGGTCTTGTTTGGAACACCCCTGGTCCTTCGGTGGCCTGGATCGCCGCCCCCGTTGACGGGGATCGCGGCTCGCGACCGCTCATGCCGGCACGTTGAGAACTTTGATGGCTGACCTGTAGGCGCACCCCGGTGAACAGGCTTTGCCGCTTACTTTGCATCTACCGTTGCTTTTTACTACTCGCCCGTTGTTCGCGACCAGTATGCGGCCCGTCACAATGGCCTTGAGCCTACCGTCGAGTTCAACGACATCATGTTTGCGCTCAACGGCGTAGTCATGTCCATTGTCGTCACGTCGCAATATCTCTTCGCCAAAAGCCTCTGGGGCTTTCCGCCCAGCGCTGGAAGCCGCCCCAGCCGCTTTATCCTTGGGGTGGCCGCCGGCTGCATCGTCGGAGTTGCGTTCACCTTGTTCCTTGTTGCAGGGCCTGGAAACGACCCATTGACGGATTGGGTTGCGCTCGACATTGTGTACGCGATCGGATACGTCAAGCTGATCATCACTATTATCAAGTACACGCCCCAGGTGATTTTCAACTACAACAACAAAAGCACCGAGGGCTGGAGCATCCAGCAGATCCTGCTGGATCTGACTGGTGGCATCCTGAGCGTAGCCCAGCAGGGCATTGACAGCTACCTCCAACGTGACTGGAGCGGCATCACTGGCAACCCTGTCAAGTTTGCCCTTGGTAACGTTAGCATCATGTACGATCTCATTTTTGTTGTCCAACACTTTGTGCTATACCGTGGCGCCAAACTGGGTGAGACAGGAGAGAGCGATAGACTATTGGTCAACGATGAAGAGCGAAGGATAGACTAGATCAGCCACGGCAGTGCTTGCTTCCTTCTTTCTAGAGTTTTCTATAACTTCATCGGCATGCGCCGACTCTTGATTGGGTCGCGAGACGGACGAGCCATGCCGCTTTGCGTTTGTGTTGGGGGTTGTATGTGATGGGTCATTTGGCCTAGTTGAGGATGCTCACTCTAGATAGCAGGCCAATTAGTCGTAACACCACGTATCGAGACATTTACAAAGGAGCACCGAATCCCTTCCCCATATTTGAGATTGCGGGGGGTTCTGGGTGCTGGGACAAAAGCAAAGAATGGCTTGACCCCAGACACATAGTCAAACCAAGCGGATTCAACCAAGCCTCGACTCTCAGCTGAGTGCAACCCAACCCCAGTCCCGCGCTCTAGATCGGCGCATGTGAAGCTCCCTTGCATGACCCGGGCGATGGAACATTTCTTTTTTTTTTCCTTCTTTTCTTCTTCTCCTTCTTCTTTTATTAGCCGGCTTATTCTAGGCCGGTCCATAATCAAACCCCACGTTCTCGCCTCCCTCTTTCAAGCTTCCGGTCTGGCATCGCGCAGCTGAAAAGTACGCGTGTCTTGACTTTATTTCTTTTCCTCGTCTTTGGTTAACCAAGCCACGCTCATGCATACATGCTCACGCGGCCAAAATGCCATGAAAACCAAGGTTCTTTTTTTTTTTTTTTTTTTTTTTTTTTTTTTTTTTTTTTTTTTTAGACAGTGCGCAACATGACGTTGGGATGACATGGTCGTGTGTCCTCTGTGTCAGCCAGCCCCCCCTTGCGAACTTGCCAGGCCCCGCGGTTGGTGGGGGAGGGGGAGGGGGGGTGCCTGGTTTGTGGAAACCCAAGACGCCGGGTTGACATGGTGGGGAACTCGCTGCAAGTGCATCCCCCGCGTGACCCAGCGTCTAGTCTCTCCCTCTCCCTCTACGCCTGTTATTACAGCGGACAGATGTTCTTGACGGACTCCAAAGGCTTCTTAATCCTTAATTCCATGCTAGATTGTTTTCAACCTAGGGTCCAAATATGAAGCATGTTAAAATTGAGTGGAATGGTAGAGTGTATTGGTTTTGAGACTCAATCCCGTTCTCGTCCAAACAACACTTGCACTACAAAATATTGATTACAGCCCTCCAGCTAGTCTCTCTCTAACTGTGGTGCCCATGTGTAATCCTTGAACCTTGAACTTTGATCGCCTTCCATCAATCTATCTCGCCATGTTGGACCCGACGAAACTTTGCATGTCCCTTTATATCTAGCTTTATTCTTGTCTTGTACACAAGCTTGTTAGAACACATATTTTACAGGACCATATCCTTCTTTTCCTTTCATCTCCTTTTTCTAGGCATATAAATAAGAAATCTACTTTCTTCTATCACAACACAAAGTTGATCGTCTTTCCACCACGTACAGCAATCGCTCGCTTTGCCGACTTGAGGTTGTACTGGCCTTGGGAGAACCTGGCGGCGCCCTCTTCTGTGGCCAGAATCTGCCCCACTATCCAGTCGCGAAGTCCGTCGCCTTGCAAATCCGAAGGTGGGGGTGAAATATCCACCACACCGCGTACCTTGCCGTTGATCTGGACGGCACATGGTTGCTTTCGTGGCCGGAGGAGCTCCGTGACAGAGGCGTCCGGGCTAGGGAACTTTGTAGATTGGAACACGGAGGCGTCGGAGGGGTAAAGGAGGGCCCAGCATTCCTCAGCATACGAGGGTGTGATAGGCGCCATCATAATAATGAGGGCCCGAGCTGCCTCGCGTTTGACAAAAACACTGGCAGCTGGGCTACTAATGAGTGTGTTTGTGAGAATCATGAGGTCAGAGACAGCTGTGTTGAGCGAGTATATTTCCTCGTAAGACGCTGTCACCGAGGCAATGGTGCGTTGGACGTCCCTCCAAATGGCAATCTCAGCATCCCATTGCGCAAGCTCTTCAGGATTCAATGACGAGAACTTCTGGTACTTTGAGACAAGATAGTCCTTGACGGACATGGTCTTGCCGGTCTCAGGCTCCTTGGCCAAGGCGGTGATCTGGTCGTGCAGGCGTTGGAGCCAGCGTGTAACACCAGAGATCTTGCCCTCATCCCAGTTCAGGACATCTGCGACGGGGGCTTGGAAGAGCATATGGGCGCGTGTGGCATCAGCGCCGTATCGAGAAATCATCTCTGTTGGGTCAACACCGTTGTGCTTAGATTTAGACATCTTCTCATAGGCAATAGTCGCAAGCTCACCCGAGGACACGACGCGAGGCATTGCTGGATCAGAGAGGTTGACTTCTTCAGGTTTCAGAAATTTCCCATTTGCAGGATCAATAAAAGTCTTGCCGTGAACCATGCCTTGAGTAATGAGACGCTTGAAAGGCTCTGCAGTTTGCGAAGTCTCTTCAGAGTACTGAGGAAGTAGTGGAGTAGATGCGAGGAACTTGTAAAAGAAGCGAGCGTAAAGAAGGTGAAGAATGGCATGCTCAATACCGCCGATATATGTGTCGACGGGGAGATTCTTGCCAGCCTCGGGGGAAAGCGGCTGCTCCTTGTTATGGGGATCAGCAAAACGAGCGTAGTACCAGCTTGAGTCAACAAATGTATCCATTGTGTCAGTGTCCCTACGAGCAGGCCCGCTACACTTGGGGCAAGTGGTGTTGACAAACTCGGGCGTAGATTCCAAGGGGTTTCCCGTGCGGCCTTCAGTCCAATGACCGTCAACTTTAGGAAGTTCCACGGGAAGCTGGTCGTCAGGCACCGGGACTGGGCCACACGAATCACAATGGATAATGGGAATAGGTGTACCCCAGTATCTCTGACGACTGATGAGCCAGTCTCTCAGGCGCCATTTCTCCACAGATTTGGCAAGTTCCGCGGGCTCGAGCATGTCAACAATCATTTTACCAGCATCTACCGATTTCTTTCCCTTGAAAACGCCGCTGTGCTCTGTCATGACGCCATGCTCGACGAACGCCTCATTGGGTACAAGCGCGGTAGCACCATCATCAGAAGCCGCAAGTACAGTACGGATTGGCTGGTCTTGATGGTGGTGCTTCCAGAAGCCGTGGTCGCGGACATCATGGCCAGGAACACCCATGACAGCACCTTCACCGTAGTCTCCCAGGACATAAGGCGCAACATAGACTGGCAAAGACACTTTGGTCGGGGCAGGGGTGTCGTCTTTGTAAGCCAAAGGGTTAATGGCTCGCAATTGCGGCAACAAATAGCCTACTTTAGAATCCGGCGGCAGACCAGGCATTGTGTCAATAAAAGCTTGGAGTTCGGGATCTCTCTTGGACAGCTCTACTACAATGGGGTGAGTAGCCGCGAGTGCAATGTACTGTACCCCAAAGAGCGTATCAGGGCGAGTAGTGAAAACCTCAATGGGCGTCTTAGTATCATGCCCCATGGCTAAGATAGGAAATTTTACTGATGCGCCAATCGACTTGCCAAGCCAGTTTCTTTGCTGTGCCAGAACTCGTTCTGGCCAGGCATTTTCTTTGGCAAGGGCATCGAGCCCCTCGAGGAGGCCATTGCTGAACTCGGAGATGCGGAAGAACCATTGCTTGAGCTTGCGCTTCTCGACTTTGGCACCCGACCTCCATGAGCAGCCATTGGCATCAACTTGTTCGTTGGCAAGGACAGTCTTGTCGACAGGATCATAATTGACCTCAGCCTCGGCTTGGTAAGCAAGACCGCGCTCGTATAGCATGAGGAATAGCTTCTGGTTGTGTTTATAGAAATCGGGATCGCACGTCGTCAGTTCCTAAATGGCGTGCTGTCAGCCAATAATTACCTACGGAAGCCACCAAAGAAAGTAAATGACACTTACACGATCCCAATCCCAGTTTCCGTTCATGACACTGAGTTGTTCCTTCATCTTGGCAATGTTGTTCCTAGTCCAAATTTCCGGTGCAATTCCTCTATCGAGGGCAGCATTCTCTGCCGGAAGTCCAAACGCATCCCAGCCCATGGGAAGAACAACATTGTCCCCTTTCAATTTGCGGAATCGAGCGACGACGTCGGCAATGGTGTAAACTCGCAGGTGGCCTAGGTGCAAGGTGCCCGAAGGATAGGGAAACATTGGCATGACATAGTGGCTCTCCCGGTCGCCAGACTGCCTCGCAGACGTCTGATCAGCAGGCTGGGCCTCCTCCCATCGCTTGCGCCACTTGTCGCTGATAGCCGGAAGGTCAACGGCGTACCATCGTTGCGAAAGCACTGTTGGGAGCTTGTTCAGTGGCGACTTGGCTAAGCTGGGCCGAATTACGCACTGGGAGGCGCCAGTCAAGCCGTATATGGCGCCCCACGCGGTAACGCGGTTAGCTAGCCTTGTACTGAGCAAAGGCATTGAGGCGCTTTTATCATGATGCGACGGAGCTCAAGGATCAAATGAAGTCGGAAAAGGCTGGCGTGAGCCAAAACGGTGCCATTTGCAATTGAAAATTGGGAGCTCAGACCATGTTGGTACTTGCTAAGCGGTATCCAATTGGCAGGCGGGGGGCTTGCATGATACATGAGGGCAGGTACCTCGGCGGTCAGTTGGTGCGTCATGCCTCCCTCCTTGCAGTTGCAGTTGCGACCTACGCAGCGACCCAAGTCAATAATAACCCAACACGCATGATAAGCATTGCACGGGATATTAGGTCCCAAAACGCCGTCAGCTACATTCAGCTGGCCGCAAACACGATCGCTATGACATAAATCCAAGACACCCGCAGCCTTGGGCTCCCATTAAATTCCTCCACGCCATCGAGTGCAGCGCACAACTCGTCATAATAATACCCAGATAGGTAGGCGAATCCGTGAGAGTCAACCCGAGAACGGACCCCGCTATGAAAAAGTGCCCCGCCAACAAAACTCATTCCCGCGGTCCCCTCCCCATGAGCCTCATGAGCAAAGACAGGACGGCCCTCTACCACCTCTACCACCCCTCTTCAGCTTGATTCGACACATCAATCGCAAGAGACACAGTTGGCGCCACGAGTTTCCTTGGCCGCTGCCTGACCCCGTCGCATTGCATATCGTCCGTCCTCTCAAGCCTGGGCCCAATCGTGCGCCACCAGAGACGCACGAACCCCGCCGACGGTATCCGTCACCACCGCCGCTTCGACTTACCGGCCAGTCTTCGTATATCACCCCATCCTTCTCTCTGAGGCGCTCTCCGGTCCTAGTCTTGTCACGCACATGCAGTTACCATACCGCCCGGCGTCCAACATGGACAAAATCACGGAGCGTATCGCCGCCCTGCCGGCTGATGGCACCTACTTCTCCCTCGAGTTTTTCCCACCCAAGACGGCCATGGGTTTCTCCAACCTACGAGACCGACTTCACCGTATGGAGCGTGCTCTCCGCCCGCTCTTTGTCAACGTCACATGGGGTGCAGGTGGTTCTACCGCCCAAAAGTCCCTTGAACTCGCCGAGCTGTGCCAGCGTGAGCTGGGCCTCACAACTTGCTTGCACCTCACTTGCACCAACATGAGCCGAAAGCTCGTCGATAAGGCCCTCGAGGATGCCAAGGCTCTCGGCATTCGCAACATCCTAGCTCTCCGAGGAGACCCCCCGAGACGAGACGAGTACCGCGACCCCGAAGATTCCGAGGACGATGGTGGCCAGGATTTTCACTGGGCCAAGGATTTGGTTAAATATATTCGAAAGACCCATGGCGACTATTTCTGCATTGGAGTCGCTGCATACCCTGAAGGACACGCCGAAGAGAGCCATCCTCTTGGCCAGAGCCTCGAGCATGATCTCCCCTACCTGGTCGAAAAAGTTGAGGCCGGCGCAGACTTCATCATGACCCAGCTCTTCTTTGATATCAAAGCCTATGAGCACTTCGAGGAGAGGTTGCGAACACATCCCAGCGGCGCTTTCAAAACGCTGCCTATAATTCCTGGTCTGATGCCTATTCAGAGTTTCCAGATGATTAAGCGCACAACAAAGTTGAGCCATGCTAAAATCCCCGACAACCTTATTTCTCGCCTCAACGCCGTGAAAGGTGACGACGAGTGTGTCAAGCTTGTCGGCGTGGACATTGTCAGCGAGCTTGTGGAGCAGGTCAAGGAGGCGAAGAGCAAGTACCCTGGACCCAAGGGCTTCCACTTTTACACCCTAAATCTGGAAAAGGCCGTGTCCTTCATCCTTGAAAGGACAAACCTCATTCCTGATCCCCCACAAGACGAGGAGGTGATTGTGGTTGTCGACGATGCTATCAAGGTCCCCTCCCTGCAAGTCAACGGCAGTGCAAACCTGCCTCTCAGCAACCATTCTCGATCCCGCGCATCACGACGACACTCCTCCGTCGGCTCTGACCCTCATAACCGTGTCATCGTTGGTGATCGATCTGTGACCCGCCCCGAATGGGAGGCCACTGCTCAAGAGGCCGGCATCCGCGCTGAGCCTATCAACAGCCGCGCCAACACTCTGGCCATCTCTGAAGGAGAAGGCGTTCTCGGACGTGAGGCCACTTGGGATGACTTCCCCAACGGTCGTTTCGGTGATGCTCGATCTCCTGCATACGGTGAGATTGACGGCTATGGTGTAAGCCTACACATGTCTGTTACCCAGGCTGTCAAGCACTGGGGTCACCCCAAGACTCACCAAGATATCAATGATGTCTTTATCAAGCATATCAAGGGCGAGCTCCCCGCCATCCCTTGGAGTGAGGAGGAGCTCCTCGCCGAATCTTCGACCATCCAGCCACATCTCCTCCAGCTCAACACCAAGGGCTGGTGGACAGTCGCTTCGCAGCCAGCTGTCAACGGTCTGCGCTCCAACCACTCAACGTTTGGTTGGGGTCCTGCCAACGGCTTCGTCTTCCAAAAGTCGTTTGTTGAGTTTTTCATCCCTGCCACCGAATGGAAGACGCTCAAAGCCAAGCTCTCATCCCCTGAGCTGCGCGATTCGGTATGCTTCTACGCAGGCAATGCACACGGCGAATTCGAATCGTCCGACTCGAGCGGCGGGCTCGCTAGTGCAGATGAGGCTGGCGGCGCCAGCACCAATGCCGTCACATGGGGTGTCTTCCCTGGCAAGGAAATCGTCACACCCACCATCATCGAGGAAGTCAGCTTCCGCGCCTGGTGCGAGGAAGCCTTTGGCATCTGGGGCGAGTGGGCAAAGGTCTACGGCCGTGGCTCCGATTCGGAAAAGTTCCTCAACAGCATCCGAGACGAGTACTGGCTGGTGAACTTGATTCACCACGACTTTGTAGAGAAGGATGCTCTGTGGAACGTGCTGGTGAATTAGATGGTGTGGCAAAGTAGGCAAGATGACAGGTCCCTTGGCGTGTGCTGTCGGTGTTGGGGATGGGAAAATGCAGTCTTATTTCTTGGGAAAAACATATTTCTGTTGGTTCTCGTGAGAAATAGTAAGAGTATGTGTACAGGCTGCAATGCTTGTGTTGCAAATAGGATATATCTTTTTAGGAATACCACAATCAGTACGAAATGAGTTTATTTGGAACTAGTTTTGTCAGACATACATTGAACCCTTTACATTGCCGAACCATTACATACTTCACTGCTTCGTGGGAACTGCATGCCTAGTTCATACACGTACACACTTTGTATTTGTTTTCGTGTCTCTCATCTAGCTAAATAACCTAGCTAACCTAGCTAACCACGCCCATCTCTGGTTCCTTTCAATCAACACAATTGAGGAGAAATTATGAGACCTCCTGAATCAAATCCTGCCCTTGCCTAAACACTCGTAGGCTCTTTATTTAAGAAATTTCGAAAGAAAAAAAAGAACGAATGACAAACATTTGGTATCCCTGCCATGCCGTGCCGCGCCATGCCATTCCGAAATCAAACCCTAAAGCCAAGCCCCTCCCTCCCCTTGATGAGATGTTGATAGCTGAAACACTATCCGAGCAAACGGGAAAGAAGACCAAATTGAGACGTATTTTCCCCCCAACGCCGTGTATAATACAATCGATAAAGTTTTTGTCCTTTTTTTTCTTTGTCTCTTGTTGCTTATGCATCCGAGGTCTCTGTAGGAAAATAATAAGGGATGCAAGCCGGATGCATCCCATAGTTACCCAGATAATGCACTGCGAGCATATTGGCATGGCAGATTATATCTCACCATCACCATCAAACTCGCTGTACTTGGAGCCGGTATACATTCCTGAGTTGAGGCCCAGGTACTCATCTACACCGTGGTTGTTAAAGGGGGACGCAGCGCTGTACGTAGGCTTGGCGTCGTAAGCGGGGTGCTGATGATCAACCTTTCCAAAGATCGATGACGATTCAGCATAGACGGGTGCCATATTGGCTGCCATCTCAGTGCTAGGAGTGGGAATATCCTCGGGAGGAGATGCACTGCTCTCGACGTGGGCGTTAGCGGCGATAGTAGCGTTCGCTTGAGTGGCAGCACGACGAGATGGAGTGCGCCCTCGACCACCGGTAGTCTTGACGCGTTTGGAGGGAGTCTCGTCGAGCTCGCTAAAGTTGAGGTCGTCGTCTTCGTCATCAGACTCATCTTTGATCAGAGGCTTGACCACTGTGGCACGCGAGCGCTTCGAGGTAGCACCAGAGCGACTCCCAACACCGCGGGAGGAAATGGTCTTGGATGGAGTGGTAGGCCCCATGGAAGAACCCCCACCAAAGGAGAGGCAGTTAGCCACATTCCCACCCTCGCTCTCAACCTTGCGAAGTTGTTCAGCGTCTCGCTTGATCTGTCGAAATTGGAATTGAATTCCATCTGCTGTAGATTGGCCAAAGTACTTGGCGATGTCTAAAAAGTACTGTTAGTTAAGAGTTTCTTATGAATAGTGCAAATGGCTTGTGTGCAAGTGGGGAAAGGATGGCGCGGAAGTAAGGAATGGGAACCCTACTCTTTTTTTCTATGGCCTCCTGAGTCTTGGGAAGAGCGTTCTCATCCGTCGACATATCCTTCATATCAAGACCCTGGGCACGGCCATCCCTGATAATGATTGCTTGGGCGCGCAGGCGACGGAAGCGATGGTTCAGGGCATGTTCAGTCATGTCTGAGCCATAGCAGGCCGCGATCTCTGGGGGCGAAGAGTCAATCTTTGACCTCGAGTCAAGGAATGTGGAACAAGAGATTATGCCCCGGGGGTGTGGTGTAAAGGGGAATGAAGTGCAGCAAGAGACAAAAGAATAGAAATGATCTTACCCTTGTAGTTCCATTTGACATCAGGGTGGGCAGCGACAATGGCTCGAACCATACGGGCTTGGGCCTCGTAGGTCTTGTAGTTGGCTTTAGTGTTGGCGGGAGGCATGATGGCGATTGTGTATTGGAGTCTATTATGTCGAGAATTAGCAACTAGTAGGGATGCTAACTGGGCCAGAGGAGGAAGGTAGAAAAGGAAGCATCGGAGACAAAGCAGCAGAATGGGTTTGTTGAACAGTTAAGGCAGCCGTGAATGAAGGTGAATGAAGTCGCGAGAAGCAATCAGACTCACTTACCTTGTGCCCAAACAAAGACAATCGATACTGAAAAAAATGCTGGATAACAAAGGCTTGCTTGTTAGTTCATGTAAATGAGGTCTTTGCAGCGAAAGACGGCGATGTGCTAAAAGTTGTTGAGTGCGTAGGTGATGGAAAGACAGAATGGTGAAATAGGGAACTTGAGAATGTTCACGCTCAGAGTGCGGTTGCGTGAATGCGGCAGGAAGGCGAGGATTGAGGGGATGTGCTTTGAAGATGCGCTTGAAAATAGAAGCAAGCACATGCAGTTGTAACCCGTGACAAGACACAACTTGAGAGGTCTTGATTGCGCTTGGGTGCGATTAGGTTGAAGGCAAAGGTGAGACGAGATGAAATGAGGAATTGAGGAAAAATTCAAGGTGGGCCGAATCAAGGCAGATGGGCAGAGGCGAGGGGATGATTCACTGATGGGGGTGCGCCAGTGGATGGAAGGCTAGGTAGGAAAAGTAAAAGAAAAAGAAACAACACACATATTGCATGTGGGGGCCAAACTCACCTCGAGAATAGATAGATAGATAGGCGGACAGCAATATTGACACTTGTGAGCTCTGCTGGATGCCTAGGGGATTCAGTGTTAACTCCCGGTTTTTGGATTTCAAAAAATTATACGGAGCATAAGACAAAAAGACTTACCAAATATGCCAAAGATACGAGGAGGTCTTGGGCCTTCCAAGTTCAGCAGCTAGGCGGTTCGCTCTGGTGGTAGAAACGGTATGTGATTCGAGGGATAGAGTGATACACACGCTCTAGTTCCAGGGTTTGTCGATCCAAGCAGAAGCGGCAACTCGTAGCGGGGACGGCACTGCGCCCAGACGGTTCAAGTGTCTAAATCGCAGCGATGAATGGGTTTATACAGAGGTTGCCGTGGTGATAATAAAAACAGAAGTGTATGGGCGAAAGAGGGGAGAAAAGTAGGTGGGGGGTGAGTAATTGGCACAGTTGCAAAGATGATTGAGGTTTGAAGCCAGAAATCGGGTGGCTGGGGGGGCAACGAAGGTCCCGGCAGCTGGTGACAACGGGTGAGATTGCGATAAGGAGATACCGGAGCGCCAACAGGGAAGCCAAACGAATGAATACTTTGAAGAGATGCAGCTGCGCAAAACATCAAAAACAGAAGAGAAAACAAATCAAACTTTTTTATTTTTTTATTTAGAAATATCCTATTTCCATTCCAATTGTTATTTTCGAGTTCTTCGTGTCCGAATGCCGCACAACGTCGCCCCCATATGCATGCACTCACCCAGTCTTGCAGGTACCCCACTACCAGAAATTATCGGTCGTGGCACTAGAGCTTGGCTTGACAGCTGCCGAGTGGCCTGCTACACCCATCCCATCCTGCACCAGCCACAGCTTCCAGATGTTGAAGGATGCTTGACCCAGTCCCGGTTCCAGTCCCTCGGTAGCTTTCTATCTTCCAAATGGAAAAACCAACATCTTGGCGTCTTCATTCCGTCCCAGTAAATGAGGATCATTTTCCCCTGTATCTTGATTATTTATATTTATACTTCTCTATAGGCGTTACAGTGTGGCATGATGCTCAAAAGCTGCCGACCCATGTGCTTCGCTTGGCAAGCTTAGCTCTATACCTGGTCTGGTGCCGAAAGTCAAGCTTTTAATCTATCCCTTGGACTGAGCCGGACTCCGAGTAACCGGGCACCCACCTCATCATCTCCGGGCGCCGCAAGTCCCGGCTCCGATTACAGCAGCGGTGCATTATAACCTCCAACGCCGTTTCTCCGTTTCCTTTATTCCATGTCCCGTATCCAAGTCTATAAGATTATTGCCCTTCTTGCTCTTGGCCGCGTGTGGCTCGCCGTCCTCTACTTCCGACATTATCGTCGTGTCCGCAAATTATTGGCACCATCTAGGTGCCTTGCATCGAAGTACGGCGCTTGGAGCAAACCCTATTTATCCAAAGGTTACACCTCCTCTTTTACAGTTCTTGGGTAGATCCTACTCTACCTCCTTGTCGTTGAAATTCGCAGAGCGACGCGAGTCACCCTGGCTGTGGCGGTTGGTCGGCTGAGATGACCACTCCGTCATTGCATGCTCCTTAACAACCGTGGCCGTCTCCTTGCGGCCATACATGATATACTGGACACCCAAGAACGCATCACAAGACGCCTGGAAAGAACCCGAAATCTTAAACGCCCAAGGAATCTCGGTTGTGGTTGTGAAGAACCAGAACAGCTTCATGGAATCACCTCCGATCCACGATGCCAGGACTGACAATCGAAGGCCCTTAGATGACTTCGCACGCCAGTTGACCAAAATCTGAGGAATCGGCAGGGTTGCTTCAATCGCGAGGCCGATGTAGCCAATGGCGTTCGCGTATGTACCGTACAGTGAGGGGGCCTTGGAGAGGACGATCTGCAGAATGACCAGAGCGCCGGCGAAGTAGGTGATAGCTTGCCAATACCTGTGAGGACACGCGTCAGCCGTCAATTCCACGTGGACGGGGGGGTGATGAAGCTGTCATTGGGTACTGACCGCCTGGGAGACCTCCATTGCCAAAAGCTGTACGGGCGCTGGAAGCCAAAAATTCCATCGTCAGCGCCAGAAAAGGGGAGCTCGCCTCCCTTGGAGGAGGGGGGAGGGCGGTGGTCGAGGGCGACTTTGAGGAGGATGAGCTGCACAATCACCATAAGCAACGATTGCGCAAGCAAACTCATATCGTATTGAGCATGTGGCCAGTAAAAGATCCTGCAATCGAAGGCGCAGGTCAGCTAAGTTTCGCATGGTCGAGGGCGGGGTTTGGAGTCGAACCTTAGAAAGGATGCGACGAGCATGATGAGCGGAATATCGAGCGAGAAGCCTGCGCTGCTCTTGGCACGGTGCATGGAGATGATCTGGTCGCTGTAGGAGAGGATGGGAGATAGCACGATGAAGAAGGGCGCCAGCACGCCGGTAAGCTCTGTGAGCCAGCTCATGGCGGCGGTGGTTTGGATGGTTGTTGTGAAGGTCGAGATGTAGGAGCGGATCGGTCGGACTTGGAACGGGGGAAGTTATCGTCGGCGGCCAAGGCGGAGGGTTGAAACGGAGGAGAGGACAGAGGCGGACTGGGCGTACAATGAAGGGGTTATTCGCGGAGCAAAAGGAAAAGAAAGGCGACGGCAGAAATGGATAAGGAATGAATGAATGCAGTCGACGGAACGGAGGACGAGGCCGAGACCAAGGCTGACAGGGTCGGGAGGCGGACGGAGGAGAAAGGGATATATGGAAGTTAAATTTGCGGACACCAACACTTCTGGAAGAAATTACGAGCATGGCGTTTTGGCGTGTCCGTGGCCCCCTTCCAGTGGGTTGGGGGGGTTGCGCATCGTTGGAGGATGCTAATTCTGCCGTTTTGCAGGGGGGGGCAGTTTCCAGCGGGCAGATCGGCAGTGATAGCAATGCCCATGGCCAGCTGGGATGTGCTCCTCAGCGCGCAGCCACTCACAGCGTGTCGTCGATGCGTGAGGCGATCGCAATTCATTTGCAAGGCCCTCCACCAGGCGCATCCGCATGCCCGCTGGCCCGCTTACTGCGTGGTCCCAAAAATACATGCCATGCTCGAATTCATTGTTTTCGCTTTAATCAAGGGGGAGCGAGCCTCGTATCAATCTCGTCAGCACTCACGTCGGACGTCCCCCTAATATGGCCAAGTGCGCAGACACGTTGAAGAAAAGGAGAAGGGTGCGCCGCCCGTGTTGAATTCCCGTCCAGCATCTTGGAATGCATCAACTGGGCTCAATGGCTGTGCTGGCACTTGTCTGGCCAGGTTTCATCTGCACTCTAGCTCCTACTCGTTTATCTCAAATGCGCCGCGCTTCATCCGTCCTGTATCGAACCAACCAACCAGTCCATGCACACAGAGCTTCTGTAGCAATGTCCAACAGTCAGCAGCTACGACCCCCCTGAGCAAAGGCCTGTCACATAAACATCATCTCTGAAACTCTATCATTGCACATTCCGTCACGGTCAGAAACATCCGTGATAAGACACGCCCTGTTACAAATGCAGACTCTAATGAGCTGCAGGTCCAAGACCTGCTCAAATGTGACCACGGTTGACACCCAATTCCTCCCTTAGGCGGATATCACGTCCAAATGACCATTCTCGACTCGGGTGTCGCGTGACCACGGTCCACATTTGCCCTTTTTCGGGCGAGATCTAAGACACTGGCAGCCCGTGGTGCTTGATTCCACCTCTTGTTTAACTAACCCTGGACACTCGCTAGCAGCAACTGGCCATCCCATCTTGCACCCAAACTCAATCTTACTATTGATCGCAGCGGAACCTGGCCTGGTCACAAGACCCAGCACGGCTTGGCGGCAACGCGACACTTCAAATTGCCGGCCTGACCCTCTTGGCCATGAAGCTTATTTCTCTCGGCCACTTTGTGAAACCCTAATGCATCTCAGAGAAAGAAGTGGCTGGTCTAGTCGAAATGTATCTTTACACAGCTAGCACAAACAGAAACACCAATTTTTTTTCCAAATAACCATATTCCCCAAAGTCACCAAACACAACGCGTCCAGCCGCTTATTCCTACCCGAGATTCAACTCTCGACGTTCACCGCCATGATATCTGATCCACAACCAGGGGCATTATTATTGTAGTGCAAACGTTATCCTAGTATTTATAGTCATCAAGCTTCTCTTGAATGCTATGCCAGTGGCAAGCTTTCTTCCCACGCGAACTTTGGAAGTCAACAAGGAACCTCGTAATAACAACAACAAAGTTGCGATGTACTCGCTTTCATATGACGAATATTCGACTCATTAGTCAATCCAATACGGGAATATAGATTCAACTATATCACTCACACTAAAACCAATCACCCTGGGCCTATATGTTCTCCTCCAAAATACAAGCGCGAGCTCAATCCGGAAAACCAAGAACCACGTTTTTTTTTTCTCAGCAATCATCGTAGTGACCATGATACGCTGGTGTCGATACCCTAGACTTCAATCAAAACTTAACCCTAACAGTCGTGCACAGCACAGCTTTAAGATGCCCTCAACAACTTGTGCAAAGCATTATCAGCCTCAGCACGCATTTAAAGTGTCACGCTACTTCGGTAGCCAAAATGCATTGCAATATACCCAGTCTAACCAAGGACCCTGGAATTGTCCCACCCAAGTTACAGATAATGCAACCAGAAGTTTATTAATCGTGAGTTATAAGGCATATGTATCAGCGTGTCATAGATTGTAAAACTGTAGCTGAGTAAAGGAGGTCGAGCTCGCGCTTGCATTTTGAAGAGGAATAAAAAATAAGAAAATTCAAATTTTACACATTTTGGAATTCCTCAGTAATTTCTTCTTATACGAAAGTATTCCTTCAACGAATATTCCTGGCACTACCAAAAAAAAATTGAAAATGGAGGTGGGCGATCACTTGCTGGAATAAAAACTTCAGCAACCCTAACCACAGTCCCACACTAACACGGAGTGCATCACGTTTCTCTGTATCGGAGGGTTTCACTTGGGAACCTGCAATTCAACTGATGTGAGTATTTTTTCATTGCAAGTGGACACAAGAAGTCCGAATTGTTGACAGTTCAAGAGATAAATACTAAACTGTCATGGCCCTCTCAAATTTCCTCCCGTCGGCCCAACATGTCATCTCCTATGCAACAAGGAGACTTTCCAGGCTCGGGCACCTCTGAGTAGAAATATTACAACTCACAATATTCTAATTATCCGAGCTTTTGGATTGATATTATATTATACAGGTGTCTACTCATTTCCGCCAGAACCGGGGGGGGCAAAGAGTTCACTATTTAGCCACGATAGGAGAATTGTAGAATTGGTTTGTGGATGGTGATTGAAAGGGGCTCTTCACCTAGAATTTAATGGAGAATTAAAGTCAAATTTGAGACACAAAAAAGTGGGAGCTTGCTTTTAATATGGGGAGGCGAAAAGGAAAAAAAAAAAAAGTCAGGTGCGAGTTTGTAAGTCGTCTTTGTCTCAACTTGAAACATGATATACGAAATAAATCTACAATCTTCACCAGACATCGTCCTCGAACGTCGAACATGTCAGGGTTGGTAAAATTGAATCAGTGATAATGACTATCAAAGTTATTACTGATGTCTCATTTCACTTCCTCGCATCTCTACAAATGCATATTGCATTCCATGAGTTGGAATACTTCGCAGTTCCTGGCCAGCATAAAGATGCTAATTACCGTTTCAACGTCACCAAGCCCGTTCTTATGATTAATGTCAGAGAATTCTTGGTGATTCAGCACAGGTGTGTAACATTCCCCAATCTATGCCAGGCGCATTGCGTAGTATATGGGGGTCAAGATTACTTGCGCTCTCAGTAGGTGTCATCCGACGCACACTTGTGCCGGTATGAATAACTACGTAGAAACATGCCTACATATTTGTATGCTTGTATGCTTTGTATATGTCTCTAGACGAAAGCGAGTTGTTTTAGTTCATAGGTTGATACGTCCAGTTGTTTTCCTCAACGTCATAAACCATTCGAACAATACAATGAGGTGACGTGTTCCTCGACCGAAAACACATACACACATGCATAAGCTGACGCAGATTTAGATTTTTCTTTCTTGTTTGGATTCCGACAAGATGGGACTTGGGATTACAGCATGTTCTTCAACTTTGCGTGGGAGACGAAGCAACGAAATCCGGACATAGCCAGTGCTCCAACGTGGTAAGTTTTGTTCCCGAGATATCTTTCTTTTAGGAGGTAATTGCAACGCCATGGCTTATAATTCGGTGGTATATAATGTTCAGGTTCGGATGTGAATACTCTTTGAAGCTGGCATTGTTACTCCATGGGACACTACCTGATTTGCGAATAGATGACCATCCCATCCCATAAACCGACTAGTCATGGCGTATTAGGCCTCGGGTGAAAATTTTGGTTACAAATCCTGAATTTCAAGTAAATTGCAAGCATAGATCTTCTCCTGAGTGGATAAAGTTACATACAGTAACGAGTACAGTATATGGCGAATCTGGTGATAAGAAACTGGTGACTGGCAAGATGCGTGGATACAGCCAGCCATTGTCTTGAGAGCCTCGACATTTGGAGACGGGCGACGCTACAACCTACCTCATCCATTACCCTATTCTCCTCGGAATACGGCACAAGTTGAAGGCCTCACGCCTTCTTTTGTTCATGGCACATTCCCTGACAACCCCTCACGTTGCTTCGGCTATGAGCCCCCCATGGGCATGTTACGTTTCCACGATACGTCGTATCCTCCACTTTTCGCATCTCCATACCTCGGGAAATAATGCCCGATGACATATCATTTGAATTCAAACTCTCCTCATCTCTAGGATGTCGCTGGCTCGGCATTTGTTTAGCGGAAACGTACGTCGGGAAGTCCCTCTCCCGAGTGGTTCTGAGTTTTTCCAGAGCGTTAGATGGGGCCAAGCAACCCACAAATTTGGGCTTACGGGCGGATGTGCCGGGCGAGTGCAAACTCGTCGCGGCCCGACTGGAGCTGCGACAGCTCGTCTCAGAAGAAACCAAAATTTAATGGATGGTTACAGCGTTGATACTCAAAGCGCGCGCCTATATCACTAATCATTCGTCCTAGGGCAGGATCATGTCACCTTGAGACAGCAACCCCTGACTCGCCTACTTACCCTGGAATATTAGACTACGTTACTTTTTCTACTTTCATGACCGAGTTGTTCTTCTATAGAAGCAACTTCGGATGCCCACCCCATACCCCCGGGAGAGAACAAAATCGTCCGATAATGATGTCGAACGACGGCCTCATTTCAAGACCAACATGCTGTCATGTAGGCAGTTCGGCTCCCCAGGCTGGCATGATCGAGATAGACGAAAGGTCCACAAGGGGATCCCATCTACTTTTTTCCTTTAAAAAAAATTCAAAAAATCCACAATATACATAAGCGGCATGTCGTCCCCCAATGCCGGCGCCTCACGGCGGTATGCCGGAGTCCTACACAATCGGAATTCAAGCCGCACAGCCTAGGCTGGTAGCCCGGGGGGCGCAAGGTTGGCGAGGGGCACAGCAGCAAAGTCGTATGGCTGACCCTCACACCCAACCGAAGCGACTTCTTTTACAACCAACACCAACAACCAAGCCCCCTCCTTCTGTTGCTTCTCCCCCGCCATGAGTGAGGTGGTTTCCGGTAGGAGCGCAAGATGGCCCCTGAAACAGGATATCCAACAGTCCAGTGGGTGGAGGTCGGCTAGAGCGGGCTCTGCGGCGAGATTCTCGGCCGCGACAGTCTAGATTGTTGCCGGCACAGGCATATGTTTGGTAGGCTTCGCGAATTAGAAGAATTGTCCGAATGTGGTGGTCGCCGAGCATGGGGGGAAGTTCAGCCAACAACATGCTGATGGGGCACTAAGCAGCAGCCGGGCAATGTGGCATTTGGAAAATTGTGCAGATGGCGGAAGCAACGCCCCCTTGAGGATTCCTGGCCCATCATCTTAGTTGGTGTAGATCTCATGCGATGACGTCCGCGGGATATATTGGTGTACGATGCTGGTTGCTTGCTTCCTTACCCCAAGATCGGAGGTTTGACTCGGCATTCGGCCAGGCTGGGTCTGTGCATGGTGATGGGGTTGAGAGATACATAAATACACGCATACATACAATGCGCTGTGCTGTAGACTGACACCTGCGTGCGCCCTAATCCCAGTGAACAAGAAGGCATGGAGGGGGGGGGGAGGGCTCTCAGAGGGTGAGTGGTTAGCGATCATCTGCCGTTTACTTCGACCAGGAAAGATGCAGCTCGCACATGCTTTACGAGCCCGGGAAAACGGTTGAAAATAGGACGCAAAGAGGCACAGGCGTCGATCACGGCACCTTGATTGGCAGCGGGCCCAGTCGTCGCAGCCGTTTGGGGGATTGTAGTCTTGGTTTCATCACATAGTGTGAGGCGCTTCACTTCGGATTTGGCAGGTGGTTGGTGGGCTCGCCACGTACCCCTGCTGTCATCCTCGACCACCGTACGGAGTTCCGTACGCAGTTCCGTACGCAATGCTAAGACGGACACGGGGTATAGCTTTGTGCTAATTATTCGAGTTGCAGAGACTTGACGAATAACATGGCAGTTGGGAATGGCACCGCGCGCCAGAAGAGGGTCAGCAACCGCTTGGCAGAGGCGAGCCCCTGTCTACTCAGCCCTCGCGGAACGTTCTGGGTTGATTTGAATCTCGTAAGATGGATAGCAGCGAGGCTTTGATACGTGCTGAGAGCGGGAATTAAGTTGCGCCCTCGCGAGTATTTTCCCCAAACGAGGAGTCAAGTGGCATGTCTCGAGCTTCAATGTCCCCGCTGGGTGAGACGAGACGCCACGCCCACCTGCATTCCGAGTCCCCTGCACAGCACTAATGCCACCACACCCTAACGGAGACCTGTCACGACGCGCCGTCGGTATTGTCGGTGTTTGCTCCCTGATCGAGTCCTGGTCCCCCACGATTGGGCTTCTCAAAATGCCAGGTTGCCTCGGAGCATTTGGAAATTAAGCCTTCAATCACAGCACAGTCTGCTTCGCTGCCACACCCGCGCCGTCCACACCCTCGTCCATGCTCGGATCCTGACCGTTAACACGAATGAATGGGCTGAGGACTACCCTGATGGGATGCAGTTGTCGATACGGTAGACGATGCATCGACCGAATGGGCTAGCAGCTCGGTAGAGGTTGGGGGCAATGATACTGAGCTTGGCTGGACTGGGCTGGCCATGCCAAGGGCGGACGACTCAAGACGACTTGGTGACGTCTTCAGCTGGTGTCCTGCTGCTAACATGCTCCAGAACCCAGCCATGGAGTAACTATGTCAAAGCCCACCTAAGAATAGTAATGCGCTGCAATGTCACCCCCGTGTTCTCTCTCCGTCCATTTTGAATGCACCGGGGTCCCATTCCGGCGTGCTTGCTTTTTGCATGCCTAGGATGCCACGAGGGGCTGGACACGGTTGATAAGACCCCCTTTGTCTCTCCCGGCATCCTTCGAGAAGTATTCTTGGCACGTGGGTGCTCTGTCGAGCCTCAACTGAGACCACCACGGCCCCGTTTTGCTGACGAAGCCTGGCTCGGAACACAGGTGGGCACCAACAAACAGCAGCATTGCCCCTCGGCAACACCAGGTGCAGAGGCTGGTGTGCAGCTGTGCCAACTTCTGGGAGGAATTCACTGAGTGGTCATGCCATCATTGGACATGACCTACTGGAATGTGTTGGTTAGTGAGACAGCGCTTGGTTTGGCTAGTTTTGGAGTGGCTTTCCAGCCGATCTGGAGGAAAGATCAGTTCGCCTCATCCATCAACTAGTCATCTAAAAAGAAAGGGAGGTAAGGGAGCGCCTAGAGGCAAGTAGCGCTTACTATGGTCAAGATCAAGCGGTATTTGCAAGCTAGGGCGGCAATAAGGTGGACAAGACCGCAGGCAGACAATGTGACAGCCATCGGTCTCGTGGCGTTTTGCCTCCAAAATGGATGTGGATTCCCCCAGGTCTAACTCCATTCACACCCTAGGCTTTGTTCGCCGAGCTGATGGCTCACTCATGCTCGCCAAGCATGCCGGAAGCGCGCACCCTGATCCCCTTTCAGCTGCGGTGGGGCTGGTACTGGGACGGAGACTTTTTTTCGCCCTCACCATTTACTTTTGTCAAGTAACTGGACGGAATAGGAAATCCGTCTAGTCGGGTTGGCGTCCGCCGGTAAGTCTACAAGGACCAGCCCTAGCGCACTCCAATGACTCCGTATTGGAAATGAGAGACAAGAAAAAAACTTTGTATACCAACAAAAAAAAGTTAATGAGGCTCGCCTCTTGCGCTTGTGAGTATTCACCGTTGTCGTATCATCATTGTCGTATCATTAGCATTATTAACATCCGCGCCTAGGGAAAAAAAATTAGTTTGGGACTAGATGATTGCTAATTGTTGCGTGACGTGAGACGGTTAAAATAAAACAAAATAGGCCACTGGGAACCTGGTGCACTTGGTGTTCATTTTCGGAGACATGCATACGACTTGTTTTGAGACCATAGAGGACTTCGGTATTGCATTTTCAAGAACTAAGCCGCGCGGTTGATGCCGTTCATCCAGTCTAGCATTGAAAGGCAACGCGGTCGGGTCACACCATTGCCGTCATGGAGTGCCGATGCCCCGCCCCGCATAACCGAGATTCAGCTATTTCTTACACCGGATGCTTAGCGTCTGCTGCGAGATCGACGTTTGCCGTGCGCGGTAATACCCTTTCACCGGGCTCGCACTACTCAGCAATTGCCGAACTGGACCGTGGCCCATCTCATCAATGTGAAAGCAAGTCATGAAGCTCGGACCCCGAAGATCCAACTCCCCTGCTCAACCTTGATCAGTGTAAATGGTATTAATTATGTGGCAAAAGGTCGACGATGCCGAATACGCGTATCTATCGGCCTTCTATTTACTTCTTTTTTTTTTTTCTTTCTTCTCTTTTCCGTTGTACTGCCTAATGTCCAAGAGTCATTGGTGAGCACATAGAGAGAGCTGCCCACGGCTATGTTTTGTGTGTGCCGCGTGCGTTTGTTTCGCCAGTTTTGCATAATGAAATTGCCCCTGTTTTGCTCTCGAGCCAACGGATATGGCCTTCAAACAGGCGGGGCAGTACGCGTAGGTGCAATGCACATGTTTCGAAAGGTCGAAGCGAACGGGAATCGTTCGGTGTATTCCATCAGCATGATGTCACTGCTCAGCCACAAGCGAACCCACCTTCTGAAGAAGGCTTCCAGTGCGTCTCACCAAAAATCCACAGATAGCATCTAATTAGAGGGCCCAAGCTGCTCGACTGAGCTCTGGCGCCCCGACTGGATGGGGCATGGCGCTTAGACGGTTCGCTGCAGCCCGTTAGCTTGGCGAAGCGCAATACCGAGCCTTGACACGATGGGCGGAGGCGCTTGATCTAATTAATCCCTGCTGTACCCGCAGCCATCGGCCAACTCTGTCCGTAAATGGACATTTATACGTCCTGGGGAAGAGGCGCTAATTCAGCAAATCTGTTCGGGTGCTCTGCTACCCGGGAGCATGCCTCTTAATAGGATCGCTGCCAAATAGCAAATAGCAAATAGCAGTGAATGGTGCGTACATGGTTATTTCGGGTTCTGATTTGTTACCGGATTGCCGTCCTGGCCCCCAGCCACCATGCGAGTCTGAATGATAAAATGTAGCTAACCATCAAGACATCTGTTGATGCCCTTTGGGTTGCAACGCAACTCGTGACAGACAACCTGTCAATGTTGGGATGTGCAATTTCTTGTTGGTTAGATAACGATGCCCCGACACGGGTGTAGCAGATCGTTAATGAGTTTGGTGGACTAACTACATCTTAATTTGTTTACTTGGTTTTAAATGTCACGACTCAGTCGGTGGGTTCCTGCTGTCAGTGTGCTTGTAGGATCTCGCCGCTTATTGGTGTAGATGTGAAGATGGCGAGTCAAGCACAATGCATTGCTCGTTCCCGTCGGGACCGAGAGCCCCAACGGTGTGGAGATTCTGGACACGGCAGCCGAGTCTGGGCTGACCCCAGGGAGTTGGGAAAGTGCCGTTTTTTCGAGGAGTAATCTCACGCCCCTATCCCCTGCACCCACGTTCTAGGCTGGACCGAACATCCCGGCGCTATCTTAGCGCTTGCTTAGAGGAAGCTTACTTAATTGTCTTGGAGGGGATACGTACCGTGAAACGTCCACTGTCGTCATGTTTTGGCACAAATGGCTGAAGCCTGTGTTATTTACATGTGGTGCGACAGGGCTGATAGGATCTATTGGGCAGACAGAATGCCCGATCAATATGCAAAGACGCCACTTGGGAGAATATCCTGCAGCGGCAGTTGGGATTTGCTGGTGTTTGATACAATGCCATTGGACTAAGAGAAGAGTCCAGGCCACGCTAAATTTGATCAGAACACGCGCGATTTGGACGAATATCCGATGCAGCCCCTCTTGGTTTGCAAGCTGAATTTTGTCAGTAGCTCAGGTCAGCCAAGAATCGACGACCCATGACAAATGGGGCGTGTTGACCCATTGGCAGTTGACAACGGGCCCCTGATTTAGAGCAGGCTTTTGCGACTGACCGAGCGAATATTCGCAGTGGGTCGATCTGGTCTGACTGTTGATCTCAACCGTGAGCGCCCGCTGCGTCAGGGGTTTATCTGCTCATCAATCAAACCCAACCATGGTTATGGCCTTCGGAGCCGTTGTACGAGGCGAGGAGGGGATGCCAGGAAGTGACATCTGGGGGACTCGGCCGAGCGACCCTAGGCCAGGGCCTACTTCGTTAGTGGCTATGTTTCTTGCCAGGGTCGGAAATGAAGCTGGATCAGGAAGTCGAGGAGCTGATTTTGTCATGCCAGATCCGCCCAACGGCGGTATAACAGTGGATCTGGGGTAGAGGGGTTTGAGGAACAAAGGAGTGCTGGTTGGTAGTTGACATAGACAGCCTCACTTGAGTTGACTGCAGCATGAGAGGAGATGCTGAGGCAGTTTCGCCCATTCAGATGATTTATTTTTATTTTTTTTATTAAATTTTATTTTTAATTCCGACTGGTGATCCGCTATCAAAGAGCTCAGCATTCAGTCGCTTGTTCACAGGCCTCCAATTCTGAAGACGAAGCTCCTGATTTGGAACATTGTGGTATCTTTGCCCTCATTCGTGGCGTAGACGCCGAATTGGACTGAGACGGCGACTTGTCAGCTCATCTGAGCTGCGTTCCAAATCTAAAATGCGATCTTGTCACCCCTTACCCCTGCAGGGACCAGTCAGCTCGCCTGGCTGTTCGCAGCCGAGCATAAACCGGCCGAGCAGGCACAATACATACAGTTTCTGTGCCTCATTCTCAGGGTACATGGGGATAGCAACCATGCCTGGTGGAATTGATCCATACAAGAGTGAAGCTTGTGGATGAGGTTAGCGTCACGTGAACACTATCTGCTCGTCGCCCCACAGTCCGGAACAGAGCCGTGCCGAGAAGCGACCGAGAGATGCGTGAGTTTGCAACATCCAGAATTGCCGAGAACCTCTATGGGACGTTGCCTCAAGTTCTAGATCAGTACTTGTTGCCACCGAGATAGTACAGCAGATGCGAGTTTTTTCGTCTTGTTGTGTGTGTGTGTGGGTATGGAGAGTGTTTACCCTCAATGGGCTGGACCCCAAACCTAGACCTGGGCATTCGTTGCAACACGAGGTTGCCATTACCACGTGTTGTTCCCCCCAATTCAAAGTCCCTTGGCGGAAAGCTGGGTGGTAGTTACGAGAGGAATTTTTGGATCTGGTCGGTTGGTGGTGATTGCCCACTTCGCATTCACCCCACCAGCGTTGGTGCTCAATCCTAGTCGGGCAGGTACATACACAAACGAGGCGCTACAAGCATCCCAGAGAAGGCCTCCTGGAAGGACAGACAGAAGAAGAAAAAAAATTGGATACGCACCGCATTGTGCTCCTAACATCGACAACCCTGGCCCGTCACCGGAGATCCAGTTCGCTCCTGTACGTTGGTGGCGTTTACAAAAATCCAAGACATGTTCCCCAAGACGGCACTATGAGCAGTTCTTCCGCACGAGCTGACGAAGCGATTCGCACGGAAGTGCGGATAAAAAAACGGAGCAAAAAGTACCATCCGGATGTTCTATGCAGGAAGGAGCGCATGTAGAAAATTCCGCCTAGCTGGTACGCTATCACCACAAACTGCACCTTCCGGTGCACGCGCAACTCTTGGGAGGGGTGTCCTTTTCCACTTGTTTTCTCCGATGGCCTTACTCGGTGGCAATGCGAGAAAAAAAAGAGCATGAACCAACACGGAGTATCCGAAAGCCACGCAAAAGCTTGACGCATGGTTCTATGAGATGAGCTTACGTTGCACGATATACGAGAGCGAGGTGAGTATCAATTGAAGACTTCCTAGTGCACTGCACTTCAACTCCAAACTGCCATTGTCTGAAAAAAGCGAGGTGCTCTTTGTGGCCCTGTCGTTTGCTTGGTGAGTGCTTCAGCGAGCGAGGCGCCCCGTCGACGCTAGCGGCAAAGATCATACGAGTGCCGTGACGGGCGTGGCGATAGTGCCATGCCATTCCCTTTCGAGGCCCATGTGCCGCACCCAGCCAAGACGTCATGCGCGTGGGACTAGCAATTTAGGTAGCGGCCGGCACTGCAAGAAAAGCAAAATCTCCCCACGGCTTCTTGAGTGGGCTCTACGCGATACGTGAACAAGTCAATCGCTCCGACGTGGAGATCGACATGGGCTTGGCAGCCACGCCTCGCATCCCCAAACGGCGGCCACAAAGCCGCGGGTGTGTCTGGATACAGATCAGCTCAACCTATTCAGCCGCTCGTTGGTGATAAAGTAGGTATCCCCTAGGTTACACACAGCGGCCTCACCGAGCCAAAAGGGACAGCATCCTTGCCGCCTTAAAGCACACCCCTTGTAACCCAAGTCCCCAGGAGGTGTCGCCAGTTCGACATTCCGCACTCTGGACAGCGGTAGTGCGATGCAGTCCGCCAGATTTGGGATACAGGAAATCACCCTAGCACCACCCTCCAGGCAGGGCTCGGCCGCCGGGCAAGATGTCGACCCCAGCAGTTCCGCGCAGCCGGGATTAACACATGCCGCCCCGAGGGTTCATTGTGTCCCAGTACGGACAGCTTGACGTAAATGGGCAAGTGTGCACAAGGTACTTGTTCAGCCCTGTCCTTTGTTGGTCGAGACGCCCCGCTTCTCACCCTTCGGGGATACCATTCGGATTTTGGAGGGGAGTACTGCCGGCTGAATCGCTGAGACCTCATTTCTTCTCCACAGCGATGGACATTGTTATCGGGATTCTCACAGCATCCCTACCAAAACCAAAACCGGGTCACTGCCATCCTCGTCATTCCCGCTTAAACCGTGGCTGACTGGATTTTGGGATCACCTGATGGCAGCCGCTGTGTAAACCTGGGCGGACAAGCGAGAGAACAAACATCGCATCGCCTCAGCGCCAGGGACATGGACGCCCGAAGGCTTCCTGCCTGGCTTCTAGCGCCTTACCCCAGGCTACTGGCGGAACGGGCAACCTATCAACCACTCAAGCCTAAAATCTCCACTGAGGCATTTGATTGGTTGGTATACGGGATCTCCAGCCCGTCCTTGAGAGAACGGCAAAGCTCCATGCCCTCGTTTCCTCACGGAGCCCTCGTCTAGCCTGGACTAATGCTGGTCCCGCAGTGCCGTCCAGTGAACCCAGGGGAATGGGAGACCTGCCGACATGGTCTCCTTTTAGCGCAACACCCTTGACACAGGGGCCCCGAGATGCCATGAAATACCTCTGCCGTCGACGCCACCCAGTGTGCCTCTGATTCTGATTAGCCAAGCTGCCGACTCCGTGCCAGTGCCGTAGCTGCGTGGCTATGTCTAGTTTTTGAGGACTGGGCAATCTGAATCTCGCCTGTGGCGGCGCTTTGGTCAGTGGACCCGAATCCCATCCAACCTTGCCAGTACAAAGGATTCTGTCTGCTCTTGGCCGTTCGTATTGACTCACTGCTTCGTCTAATAGTACTAAACAGTGCCAGTCCTTCATCTACGTATCTAAATGAAGTGCAACCCCGCGCCAACTCCCGCCATCGAGCGATGGCACGGTACTCTGCCGGGTTCCCCAATCCACCCTGTTGCCTGCCGGTACATGCATGGCGCCCGCGGTTCCATCCAAGATGGTGATGGCAGGGTAGGCGGCCATCTATTGGTGGCATCCCATCCCATCCTTTTGGTGTCCATGCGTGCATTTTAGGCTCGCGAGGAATGGCCATGACACACTGTGCCCGGTTGAATGGTTTGGTTCCTTGTTGGGTGGTCCCAAGGGCTGGTGTTGAGTCTTTACCAGTTTGGAGGTCGGGTGCTACGTCGTGCAGTCGACAGGCGACAGACAGATAGGTACAGTACAAGTACAGTACATGCATAGATTGATAGACTGGACTGGGATACACGCGCGCATTCGCGCGAACACACATTGCTAATAAAAGCTCGACACACAGGGCGGATCGATCTCCCCCGAGTGCGGGTACGGAGCTGGAGCTGGAGCGGAGAGTATCCACGCTCAATGCGCTCTCTCTCCGCCTCGTAAGGGACTTCCCGTCCTGATTTGGTTCCCGCTCAATCCCAAATCCTCCCTGTATATCCGGACTTGGCCCGCGCCCGCTGGTCAGTGACCAGACCCAGAGCAAGCACAGCAACCTTGCACGGATGCTATAGTGATATTCCGTGACACTGCTCGCTTCCTCTGGGAGATGGCTAGCTTCCCGCCTCCTAATCTGGATCAGGGATCTGGCTGACGCAAAGCAGCCCCCCTGGCAGCCTGACCTGACTCTGACCCGACTGCTGCTCCACTCAGGTTTCCCGGAGCTTGCTTGTCTCGCTCGCGGCTTTGAGCACTGCTGATCCGCCCACCGCCCACCGGCCGTCATACATCAACCGTCGCATGCCACACGCCCTCCAGACTTTCGGCCACTGCACGCCCACCCGGCCCCGTCCCCCGGCGCCCGGCTACCCATGTCTCATCCATGGCGTCTGCACCTGGGATCCCATCGAACGTGAGTTGAACCGTCCCCGGCCCAGAGCCGTTGGGTTGGCGTCCACGCCATCTTGTACCCGTCCTGCCGTTGGTGCCGATGGCCAGCGACTTGGGATCGCTCGACGCCTGCGCTAGCATCCGCAAGTCATCCAAGCCCATCCCATACCATCCCATCCCATGCAAATAAGGCCACAGATGCGTACCGCACCACGCGTGTGGGTGACGGCACCACTCCAAGACAGCCCTGGAGCTCGCCTTCGCGTGGCGGCCGTGGGCTTGCTGCTGCTGGGCTGTGGCCGTGGACCGGCGCCTCGCAAATCTCATCAGGGCCAATCCAGCCCGTCCCGTTCGTCTCTGACAGGTTTGGCTGCGCTGGGCGACGAGGCGCCCTGCCGCTTTAGCCATATCCATCCCCCATTTGGGCACTCTGTGATGGTATATCACTAGCTTCCCATCCTCCTCGTCACATCGCCTTCCTGCCCTGCTCTCCCTTGCTACTGCTGCTGCTGCTGCTCGTTTTCCGTACCCGATCCACCTGTAAGTCTGTCAAAGCCAGTCCACGCTTTCCATAACCGAACTGGTCTCCGCCCTCCCTGGAGCCCCTGCTCGTCCTGACTCCTCCCGACAGTTTGGGTCGTGTTAAGATTGGCACACCACACCCCTCCCTCCGCTTAAGCAGCGCCTTCCTGGTATCAACTATCCGGATTGGGATTCCGCCGTCCCTTCATTGTGGCCTGTCTTGGCAGAGCTCCGGCGACACCCCAGGGCACCAGCGACGCTCGTGCGGTAGTGCCATCCGAGGGGATATCTATTCAGCTGGTTCCCCCTCTCCACTGGTCGTTGTCGCTGGCTGATGTTCACCACCTCGCATCGTCTTGGGTGTTTAAAACTTCAGATATGCTTTGTTGCTGCTGCTCGAGACACATCGAGTAACTCTCTCAATGGGGATCCTACCTGTCTTAGATTCTCGTCCACGCTTGGTTCTCCCAGATACCCCTCCGGAGCTGGTGAGCCCCGGCGCTTCATCATATTCGTCTAGCTCCTCGCAATCTGCGGACCAGCCCTGGGTATCGCCAGTACTTACTTCTTCTTCCATGCCGAGGCATGAGAAGCCCATGACCAACGACATGTCCGCGGATCAGAGCCTGGATGGAGGTCATAACCGCCCAAACTCGGCTGGCCAAGCTACACCACGACAACAGCTGCCATCGCTGAGCAGCCTCTTCGGGCCACCACCGCCTGTTCGACCACTTCACTCGCCTGTTTCGGACCGTCCGGGATCCTACTCTTCGACTTCCCCCTTGGACCGTTCTCACCAGCCATCAAGCGAAAGACAGCACCCAAATTCTTACTTCTCACAGACCCTTTCACCTCCTGTATCCCACCCACGAACTTCCTACGACACCAAATTTGAATCAGCAGAAAGGCCTTCTTCCCACGGCGTCCCTAGGTCCTTCTCCGGTCCCGAATCACCCAGATATCGCGAGAGCGAGCATGCTCGCCCTGTATCGCGATCGGATGCTCAAGCTGGCAAATGGACTATGCCACAAGACACTACTCGGCACGAATATTCGCTAGGCTCCGGCGACGCTTCCTTTCGCTCACCTCAGGATCAATTTCGACTGCAGTTCCCTGGATCCAAGGACCGCCCAGCCCCCTGCTATCCAGAGCAGAGACCGAACCCTCCACCAACGCCAACGAGCACCGTTACTTCAGAAGGCATTCCGTCCAAGGATGGCCTGGGTCCCAAGATCTGGACCGGAACTCACTTTTTACCACGCTTCGTCCGGGCAGCGGACGTCCCTGGCGAGGGCCTTTGCTATTTCTATGACGATGGCAGCCACTGCAAGACGGTCATCGATGGTGAAGCGGTAAATGCGCACTGGGGAGTCACTAAAGCCGGGAAGCCCAGGAAGCGGCTTGCAATCGCTTGCGTTACTTGCCGGGAGAAGAAGATCAAATGCGATCCTGATTATCCTCGATGTCTTCAATGCGAAAAGTTTGGCCGCATTTGCAAATTCAAGAATGCGTAAGTATCGTAGCCAGGGCGAATCCTTTTCTATCAGGTTAACTAACAGACGACTCAGCCCACGAGGAGGTCACAACACTTCTCCTTCTACACCTCCAGCAGAGTTGGACGATATGCGCAAGTTGAGCGGGCCATCGAGACAAACCGATCTACGAGTATCCGGGAGCAACGCCAGTTCGCCAGTGTCACCGAGGACCACGTTGCGTCAACCGTCACCAGAAGCTGGGTCGCATAAACGACTCCGAGTGGGATACGACAGCTACGTCCCTTCCGGAGAACCAGCAACCCCGATGATCCACCCTGAGCCCTCTCGGGCGCAACTTTCTGTTCCGCGGGAGGTCGCCGAGCTCCCTCGCATCGCTGAGGATGTGTTGAATCGAGCTTGGACTTCTGATCCTTCGGCATCAGACCCTCAATCCATCCAGGCAGTTCTAGCACACTTCTTTGGGCGAATTGACAGTGCTAGGATTCTCCGTTTCATCCCAGAGGCTCCCTTCCAGGCATGGGTTACCAACCTGAACCAGCAAAAGTCTCCCGATGACCTGATGCTACTGTACAGTATTTTGGCCGTTGGTGTGGCCTTGTCCGGAGGACCGAAAACCATCGCTTTTGAGTACGCACAAGTTGCTCACTACGCTCAGCGTATGTCTACAACGGACTCCCTGCAACTAGTACAGTGCAGACTACTCCTTTCTCTCTACTACCTCTCCATGTTCCGCATGCCAGACGCAAACGAGATGATGTCGGCGGCAATCACCGTAATGATGGCCCTAAAGCTCAACGTGGAACTTGAGGACTCGCCAGAGGCGAACCTGAAGGTGTATCCTTTCGGAGTGAGCAAGGCAGGTTACCGCGAGTCTAGGAGGAGGACATTCTGGTCATTATTTATGCTGGAGCGGCTTAATGGCTACTTTCCAGATCGGCCAGCCATGATTAATGCTGAAGATATTTACACTCGCCTTCCTGCCGATTCCCATAGCTTCGAACGAGAGACTGAGAGCTCCTCGCCAATCTTCAACCCCTACACGTCGAACTTTGCCGGCATGAACGAGAGGGAGCCAGCTGCTTCTGCTTGCCTCGTCGAGATTACACATATATGGGCTACTACAGTATCTCGCATCTATCGAATGGCGCGCCGCACCACGTTCCTCGATACGGATTCCGAATTGCATAGGGCCAGGAAGCAAATTCAGGACTGGTACCAGATGCTGCCCCATCGACTGGCATTTTCTTTGGCAAACTTGGAATACTCAGCCGTGTCAGGGGAGATGGGTCCGTTCCTAACTATGCATTTATTGTACAACCATGCCATGATAAAGTTGCACCGCCACAGTGTCGGCGGTGGTCGACCTTCTCCTCAGACAACATCGCTTTACATTCAAGGATGCTACGAGCACTCTACCAATATCTTGGAGATTATCAAAGCCGTCCTGCAGTACTACCGAAACGGACCAGAACTAGCCAGCGCCTTCCCACCAATAACGGCAATGGTGGCAACGGAGGCTGTAGATGTCTTGACTGCGAGCGGGCGATTCTCTCATCTTGGCGATGTCATCGAAGATGTCAGAATGGTTTTGGGGGTCGTTGATTCGATGGGTGCTATTTGGGAAGAGTCCCCAAGGACCCGGGACGCTATCGAAGGGCGTTTAGGAACGCTTCGTCTGATTCGAGACCGCGGTACACAGTCGGCGCCCCTTGAGGGCTACCGCGTGGTGTACGGTACTGAGGAGCACGGAGATGACAGGGGTTTACGATGGCAGATAAACAATCCCATCGAGGTCCTCTACCCCAAAGAGTTGGATAATATCTACTTGACGCTCAGGTGAGCGTGAGGCGCTTTTGTCAAGTGTCATTTCGGAGCCTTTAATTTCTTGTTGGATTTGGTTTTGCTATTTTACATTCTTTGGCGTTGCATAGTGATGGCATTGGGCCAGGGAACTGGAGCATGGTTGATTGGGCGGCCGGATGGCATGGCTCATTTAGGGGTTCTGGCGTACATGAGCTGCCTCCCATCTTGTTGTATTCCCTCGTTGTATTATCCTACAGTCCTGTTTTTGGTTGCTTTCTTTATCTATATCTGGGAGCGGAGTTTGACGATGATGGCTTCTGTTTGGGGAGTGTTTATAGGCTCTAGAGCCTTCCAGCATTGGAGTCTTGGTTTTTCATGGTTTGAACGAATTTCAACTATCATGTGTGACGATGTCATGCATGGACGGGGATGGGGTGTTGGGGTTGAGGCGAAGTAGCTAGGCAAATATTACTTGATGCCACTTTTTTTTTCGTGCAAGCGAATTCGATTGCAAAGCTCTACTATTGCAAGTGAGACAGGAGGCACATGTAGCTTGATTGCATTGCAGGGGCAAGAATATGATGTGACATATCATGGCTGTGGATTAAGATGCAGAGGCAGGGGGTTCATGCCCCCGGGGACGGTGGGCTTCATGAGAGGACTAGGACTGGGACCAGGGCCGGCACATGGAGTGGCATCAAGATGTGAGTGCGGGCGAGACCCGACTCCAGGACATGGGATTGCAACCCCATAAGGAGCCCCTGCCACCAGCTGGGTGCAGCATATAGGTAGTCGAAGAGCACATGCGGTAGTGCCGGCATATAACCACGCCCAGGCAGTTGAGGCGGCCGAGAGAACGGGCGGCCGTCCCGAAGCGCCCGCGAAACGTCGTTGAGGGGACACGGCCGCCATTGCCCGTGAGAAGGCGCTGCTGCGGGCTGCTTCTCGAGGTGGTCAAGTGTAGTTGGGGTTGCGTTGTGGGCGCGCTCGAGCGTATGCGCGTGTAAACGGATTCGGAAAAGGTGCCTGGGGACTAGTTGCGCCAAGGGGACGGAGCTGGGGATGGGGGGAGGGGACGAGCGATAGTTTGGTTTTGCATAGGCTGAACGGGCTACAAACCAGAGGGATTCAGGCAGAATGGATTCCGTTTCGCTGAAGGATCATCTTGGGCGCGTATGTGACAAGTTGATGATGATAGAGGTGCATGGGCTTGGGGGTGCAGTGCGAGGGGGTGGGCTCATTCATGGGCTGGGATGGGGGGGACCCAAAACTAATTAGTTGGGAAGAGCAGGGCTGCATGAGAGCTTGTTGGGTTTGTGGAGGGCGGGTTCTTGTGGTGGGTGCGTGGTGCATGCGAATGCATGAGTGAGTGAGTGTGTGTGTGTGTGTGTGTGTGTGTGTGTGTGTGTGTGTGTGTGTGTATTGTACAGTGTGTATGTATATGTGTGTGTTGGACATGGCATGGTGTTGCGAGCGAGATGGACACGGCCTTGGCATACATACATAGTTAGGAGGATCACTCCCAGCGGCAAGATGGGGGTGATATAACGGCCGGAATAATTCAGCCTCGAACCACGCCGCACTCTATTTATAGCAATTCGGTTCATCCCGCCTGGCTGAGGCCGTTTGCTATTGCGGCCGTTTTATCCGCCACACGTTGCAATGGTTCTTTGGACAAGGCAGTTGGCTATACGGTGCTGATGTTGGTTGCTGGTGGTGCTGATGGAGCTGCAAGATGGCGCGTTGTGCCAAAAAAAAAGAAAAAAAGAAAAAAAGAAAAGAAAAAAAAAAAGAAAGATGACAAACCTCCCCCTCCCCTTCCCATTCCCATTCCCACCCCCCGGCAGCAGCTCCTAGCACCAGAACGGCAGACCATTGTCGAAAACCGGAAAATATGGCCCATTGTGCACCAGACACGGGCCAGCTTTTAAACCGATCGACGACATGCTGCGGCGCCGCGGATTGTTCCGATTGACAGCTTTCTGTGCTGGGGGTTGCAATTCCCAGCCCAACCGAAATGCGACGAAAGCACCGCCGACGCGCTAGCCCTGATCGGGTAACATATGCCGGCCGTTGACTTTTTGAACCGACGTACAGTACTTTTGCCTTGTGGAGACCCTTAACGACGACGACCTTGACGGAGGTACCTCACCTCGCACCCATGGTAAGCTGTGCTCGCGGCGAAAGCATCAACTCGTGCTCGCCCTGCCCCAACTTACTTAGACTCACTCGGCCGTCGTGATTCAACCAAGCGCTCCTGTTCGCCCGTCGTCGGCCGAGACCTGCCCAGCATCGGGGTTCGCGGCCTCCAGATAATGGACAAGGAGGTCTCCCGAAATGGGTTTTCCCGATGAGCCTTCTGCTCACCTACTGGGCGCAAACGGTGAGTCTTTACACCCCCCTTCATGGCATGACACATTCCCTATCTATTTGTTCCCTCACCACCATCGTGTCATTCCCCCTCTCCCCCCTAGTGTCCGGTGTGGCGCTCAACCTCGCCTCACTGCCTTCTCTTTCTCTGTCCCTCTCACCTTGCTGACCTTGTCGCGTAATAACCTCTAGGCCCCGTCCACGCCGTTGCATATTCAGCCTCGCCAGGGACCTACATTCTGACCGGTTCAGCGGACCGTTCCATCCGTCTGTACAACCCCTTTCCCAGCACTTCGCTGCCGGGTGAGAACCCCAAGCAGAGGCCCCCCGTGCCCCAGGGTCGCCTTATCCAGACGTATGCTGCCCACGGCTATGAAGTTTTGAGCCTTGCCGTCGCCGCCGACAATGAGCGCTTCGTCTCCGGTGGCGGCGATCGTGCCCCTTTTCTCTGGGATGTTGCTACTGCCGTCACAATTCGTCGCTTTGGCGGAAATGCTCAAAGCCACTCGTCCCGCATCAACTGTGTGAGTTTTGCAGGTGAGGATGACTCCCTCATCATCAGTGGCGGCTTTGACACAACCGTCCGCATATGGGATACCAAGAGCACTAGCTTCAAGCCCATCCAAGTCCTCGACGAGGCGCGTGATTCCGTCACTTCGATAGCCGTGCGCGGGCCCGAGGTTATTGCCGGAAGTGTCGACGGCCGTGTTCGTACCTACGACGTCCGCATGGGCCGCTGCGTCACAGATGTCATTGGGGCGAGCGTCACGAGTGTGAACCTCACGCGCGATGGTAAAGCGATGCTCGTGGGAAGTCTGGATAACAAGTTGCGGCTGATGGATCGTGATAATGGCACTTGCCTGCGTGCCTACTCAAACCCCGGCTGGAAAAACGAAGAGATTCGTTTGCAGGCTCTCCTTGGGGGAAAGGAAAAATACGTCATTGTAGGCGATGAAATGACCGGCGAGCCGGCGCCTGAGGGCCGGGGAAGGATATGGGCTTGGGACCTGTTGACAGGTCGATTGGTGGCCACAGTGACAATTCCCTGGGGGCCACAGGGCTTCGAGATCAGGAAGAAGGCAATAGGAAGGGATGGCAAGGAAAAGACACGAAATAGCGTCATTAGCTGTATGGCTTGGAGGGAAGATGGCTGGGGCGACCAGTTCTGCGTAGGAGGCACTTCTGGAGTTGTCACAGTGTTTGGAGAGCTATAAGACACCCGACCGCACACAAAGTATAACAAATACCCAAGAGACTACTCATATCTGCCATGATCTAACGATTTATCGTGTGCAATCAAATCTTGTGCCACTCGGAGTGGCATCTAGAGCACACAGCCCAAAGAAGTGTCATAATCTTCCCCCTCCAGCGCCGATGAAATCAAAGAACACCTATTATTCCCTTCTAAATCTAGACTACTCCCGCAATTCAAGTTCTGGGAATGTCCATATCATAGATTTATACATGAATACGTAACCGGTCATTCCCCAGAGGCCCCAAAGGATTGGAGCGTATTCGCCGGGTTCGACCCGACATCACAATGACTCGCCGTAGCAAGCTCTCCAAGTGATGATTAGTCCATGTGTGCGTACTTGAACCAGTTGGGACGGCAATCCTCGTGGTGGAGCCAAGCCTCTCCATCAGTGAGACGGCCAGTGACACACCCATTGCACTTTGGTGAGTTGGGGCAGTTGAAGAAAGGTATATGTTGATAGCCAATATCGCGGAACCTGTTGCTGGTCAGTCATCTACAAGCTAAGTGGCAGGGGGTGGAAACGCCGAGCCGAGCTACATACCAATGGACCTTGCTCTTGTCCTCAAACAGACCCAAGGCAATGCTGTGAACGGGGGCATCTCCCCATCGCTCGTAAAAGAAGCCGCCAGCGCGGTCAAGGTGATTAAAGTAATCCTCGTAGGGCGTGCTGCGCCAAAAGTCCATGTCGGCAACCTCAAAGTTGCTCCAAAAGTGACAGGTTGAGTATCCCTGGGCCTTCAAGTTGTGACCAGGGCGTTTGAGATCATCCGTCAACCACTTGAGGGCGTTGTTGTCGTGGAGATAGTCGGGGTGCTCCGCGAGAAACTTGACCGTCTCGGGCCACAACGTGGGGATTGTCTTGGGGTCATCGTACAGGTTGATGGTGAAGCCGTATGTCTTGTTGTTGTCATGCATGTACCGGAAAACATCGTAGTCAACGTCACAGAAGAAGTGGACGTTGGGTTCCACACGCCAGTAGTACCGAATGTCCTTGAGGGCTGGGTGCTTGTAAAATAGACCGCTGTTCCATCGGCACATTTTGTGGTACGAAATCATGTGGGCATATTGGACACCGCTCTTCTCGAGGACCTTGGTCGACTCTTCATAGAGCTGGTTGTCAATCCAGGTAGGCGTATCCCAGTGGTCGCTGGGAATGAGTTCTAACACCGTTGTCAGCCATGACGAATTAAATGGAGGGCATGTGAACCGTGGGCAGACGTACCATAGTGGCATTTGGCCTTGGTTGCAGCGGTGGTCTTCTTGATGAACTCATCCGAGAATGGCTCGTCATTGAAAAAAGTCCACGGGTAATTGAACTTGTGATTCCACGTCCTCTCGAGATCTCGCATGGAAGCCACCATTTCGTCCACTTCCTTGTTCCTCACAAGCGCCAGCAGCGTGGCCGGGATGCGCTCTGGGTTCTCGGCATCGGGGGCATAGTTCTCGTTCGTTCGTCTTAGCATGCCCTCCGGCTCTCCAGTTGCTGTGCGCCATCAAGCATTAGCCACGCCGTCCTGGCCCGGGCGGGGATGCGACGACTACTCACGATCTAGGTTGGGGTCCCGCTCAAAGTTGGAGTAGCGGTCACCGGGCCCTCGGAAGGACCATGACGGGAAAAATATTGTGAGGATGAAGTAAAACCAGGCGATCGACGACAGGACGATTAGGATTCGGACGGGCCGCGCGATAGTCATGGTGTCGGATTGCGAAGTGATGAGCTTCGAGGATAGCGTGCGGGTCCAGGCAATGGGAAAAGCAATGGGCGATTCAGGCACCCATGAAGGAAGACACCAGAGGAAAAGTGCCTGCGGCAGGGTGATTCGCGGGTGTCTAGCACGTGTGAGGGGATGGGCGTACGCAGAGTCAATATGCCCGTCGATGGGACAAAAATTACGGAGGTGAAACTGCAACCTGTTGGCTTTCAGGGGGTCGAATAATTGAAGCCAATGCTGTAGCTATCGGACCAATCAGACGTCCGCGTGAACCAATTTATTGGGTGGGCACTGGTTTGACGCGCCAGACGCGCGCTGCATGCGTCACCCCACCATCGCTGCTCAAGAATGCAGCCATGACGAGGTACAACCCGGCAACGGTCGAGAAGGCGACGGGCAGCGAAACCCCATGATACAGACATGGCATTTGCTGCGAGGCTGGGCGCGCTCACTGGAGAGCTTGTTGAGGCAGTGACGGGAATCACCTCTCAGGTTCGCACCCAATCCGCCCCGGGAAACGAACACATGTGCCCAATTGCTAACTCATGATGGTTCGCAGGCCAACCCGGCCAAGTTCAATGCTCATCGCGATGCCGCTCTACGCACCTTCAAGACCAACCCCTTCCTTCGCACGAACCAATTTGAAGTCGAAAACACGCTAAACGGCCTGGAAGAGCGCTTTCGTGTCAATCTCCGCGACGAGCTTGCAGATGCACTGCATGAACGACGGGTTACACTTGAACAAACGCCATCAAGATGGCACCCCGAAATATTACTTTTGCTCTTAGAACTCTCGGACAAGCCCACGTTCAACTCAAGCCTTGACGATTTAGATCTGCTAAAGAACCCCGAAGACGAGAGCCCCGAGAATCTCCTATGGGAGGACATTGCGCGCGAGGACGGCTGGGATGAGGACCCTGGGCTCTGGAAAAGCATCAAATACACCGACAGTTCGGATGAAGAATACTATACCCAAGATTCTGAAAGCGAATCTGGAGCGACCACTGTCTCGTCTGATGCGCCGGCAGTCGGCAGGACGGCCGAAAACTTCATTATCCACCCTGAGGACATTACTCAGTTCAACGACATCCGCAAGGCCCAAGAATGGAGATTTGAAAAGCCGCACAAGGACGCGTCTGGCCATGCACGCAAAATCCCTGTTACAGAATTCCATATAGCTCGAGATGTGCTCTTCATGCTCCAGGGGCTAGACACAACCCTCTTTGGATCTGATGGAGCAGCTGATCCTGCATTTCAGATGGCACACATCGCATGGGACACGCACAAAGCTCTCATCAGTTACTTTTCAGAAGCAGGACGCCAGCTGTCAATTTTACGCAAATTCATTGGCCAGCCGCAGCGGGGATCACATATGCAAGTGTTCCACGATAGCATCGCCTCACGCTTGCGCAGTTTTGACAAGACGGCCACCGATATCCAGGCGCAACTGGTAGCGCCTAAGCAAGATGTCGTGGTGTCTCTGTTGAGAATCAAAAGAGACCTTTCCCCTGGCCTCGAGCCGCTGTACACACTTTCTAGCATTGTGGCTCGCATACAAGACATACCTCATGCTGGCGCTTTCCGCTATCTCGAGCTGCTCTTCGAAGAGGCAAATTTGGCCCAGCTTTGTGGAAAGCTGGCTATTTATGAATTCCTGGCTCGAATCTTTGTTGAATGCTTTGCTGTCTATCTTCGGCCTATCCGCCTCTGGATGGACGAAGGTAAATTATTACCAGGAGACAAAATATTCTTCGTCTCCCAAGGCCAGAGCCGGGTGCCCCTCAGCAAGATCTGGAGCGATCAATATCGACTTCGTCGTACGGCTGATGGGAAATTGCATGCGCCAAAGTTCCTACAACCTGCTGCGAACAAAATATTTAATACTGGCAAAAACATTGTAGTCTTGAAGAAATTGGGTCACTTTGGGCTTGTGGGATCCAAATGGAATGCTGCCGAGCCACCACTTGACTATGAAGCCATCTGCCCGCCTGGGTTTGAACTGGCCCCTTTTCATCACCTCTTTGATGCAGCATTTGATCGGTGGATCCAGAGCAAATACAACACCACATCCACCACGCTTCGAAATGCATTATTTGAAGAATGCGGGCTGTGGTCCTCTCTGGATGCCATGGAACGACTCTACTTCATGTCAGACGGCTCAGCAACTGAATACTTTTCCAACAACTTGTTTGGCAAGCTAGATGCGCTGAATCCTAGTTGGCACAATCGTTATGGGTTGACTAATACTGCCCAGGAGGCGTTTGCGTCACTGTTGGTCGATTTTTCACGCTTATCCGTCACTGTTGGTCACAATGGTCAGCGAGTGCCGATCCAAGAAGCTCGAGAATTTACCAGAACCGCCATTCCGGCAGTCCTGGTCAACTATCGCCTGTCTTGGCCAGTCCAGATGATCCTGTCTGAGGATAGCATTTCACAGTACCAGACCATCTTTACGTTACTATTGCAACTAAGAAGAGCTCTATTCGTGCTCCGAAAACAAAAGATTCTCGAAAATTATTGGACAGATGACGATAATTGGGAGGAACGGGCTCTCTACTATTCATTGAGAAACAGTCTCCTCTGGTTTTCAACCACCTTACAAACGTACATGGCGACACTTGTACTCGCACCAAATAGTTCAAAGATGAGGCATGACTTGAAAGAGGCACACGATGTGGATGCCATGATTGCGATTCATGTTGCCTTTATGAAACGAGTTATTGACGAAGCCTGTCTCGGCACCAGGTTGACGCCTATCAAAGAGTGCTTTCTGGATATCCTTGACCTAGCCATCAAGCTAGAACAAGCCCAAGCATCGTATGCCAAGGAGGTCGAAGAGTTGCGAGAGCTCACCCGACTATCGGTAATGTCTTCACCAAGACCTCCAGCAACCCCAAAGGCGAAGACTCCGAGATATGTGCGCGACAGCGATGATGAAAGCGAGGAAGAAACACCTGCCAAGCCTCAACCAGGAAAAACATATATGGGTGTATTGAGGGAGATTAAGGCCGATTTCGAAAGGCATTTACGGTTTATATGTGGGGGGCTGCGAAGTGTGGCGAGGGCGACAAGTGATTCACAGTCTGCGAAATGGGATATCTTGGCTGAGATGTTTCAAACTGGCAGTCGGGATTGAGGAGACTGGAGTTGTGACGAATCAACGAATAATGATACCCATTGTCAAACATGGTTTGGCCAAAAAACTATACTTCCTCCCTTGTACTTGTGCTATGAATGGCCTATACTCCGCTCCTTGTTCGTTGCAGGTGCAGATTACCACTCGCTTTGGAGTCTATCCGCAAAAAATTGCATTAATGGCAGCACTTCCTCTCTGCTCTGCGGCATGGAAATACCCTTTCTCCCCCACTGCGCAACCCTTACATCGGCAAACTCACCCTTAACCGCCTCGATAGCATCCGCTTCCAGCTGAACTGCCAACACGCTGGTGCGGCTCTTGTCCCGGGCGCTGATTGTAGGAACCATGGATTGCGGGAGGGGGCCACCGATTGAAACCGCGCCCTTGAACGCCGTCCCGGCGCGGCCCTTATTCTCACCCTCTGTGACGTCGACGACGCGGTCAGGTTGGCGCAGCTTGGAGGCCAAACCCAGTGCCAGAGAACCGCCCTGGCCAAAGCCAAAGAGGATAATATCGCTCAGTTCCCAGCCACACTTGTCAATAAGCACCTCGTTGATGAGCTTGTCCATGACCAATCTGCGCGCCTTGTCGAACCCGGGGTCTTCGTCGATCTCACCAGTCGTCGGGTCCAGGGTCAAATCATCCCCCCAGTGGCAGTGTGGCTGGCTACCGGCTCCGGGCGGCAGCATCATGTCCGGGAGCACAGCCGTACCACGGACAGAGATTCCCAAAACCCCCGGAAGCGCCATGTTACGAGCGAAGCCGGCGAACGGGGCCTCGTGATCGCCGAGGCCGTGGAACAGAACCAGGAACGTGGTGGTTGATTCAGGCGGGGAGGGGAAATGCAATGCGACAGGGAGGGTGGAGGAGAGCGGGGCAAAGTCTGCTTCTGTTGGGATACGGGGAGGCATCTTGAAGTGTTCGTTGAGGGGGGGAGGGAGGGAGGGAAGGTGCTTGGTAATGTGGAATCAAGTGGTGAAAAGTCGAGGTTTACGAGGTAGGACGGGCGCGAGTGGGGGGACTGAATACAAAAAACCTGTTTGCTGACCCAACATCAATTATCCTACTCTACATGCGAAGAATCAAGCAACAATCTATCCATCAGTAGCCGCGCTATGATGACAATAACGGAATTACGAATTGAAGGGCACGCAGAAAACGACATGGGGGTTCTCGTCAAGCGGCAAAGTGAAACCCGGCCGAGAGCTAGATGCGCGGGGTACGACCGGGCCGGGGGACTCGGAGATGTGGGGCCACACACACACACGGACACACACACAGGGAGTCTGCCAAATAACAGTGGAGGGCATGGCTTGATCAGGCAATCAGGTATATTTCGTTCTAGTCAATTTCATGTCCCATATATAAGTGTATATCCGTGTCTCGTGAAATGTGCATCAGGGTCTCGCTATCGAAATCCCATCAACGCCGTATCCTTTCCTCCTCGCCCATACTCCGAATCTTGACCCGTGATGGGCCAGCCCTCATCCTCGTCCAATCGCCGTCCGCGGTCCATGTCCCAGCCTTGCTGTAATCACCGCTGGAACTTCCCCTCATGTACCCAAAACGAAAGTATTCTGGCAAATGCACATCGCTTGCTCTAGTCCAAGTAAACTCCTTCTTCTCATCTACCGTGCCGTCAAAGAATGTGCGGAATCGCTCGACATCATTGACCAAGATGCTAATGCCATCGTAAATAGGACTGGGGGGTGATTCCCACTTGAATGTAATGCTAGACACATCAGTAATGCTGGACGCATCAATGGTGCTGTTGACCAGGTGGATGACGGGCTCCTGGATAATCGGGAGTTTTGTTCCCTTTTGTGCATCACTTTGCAGAGCTGCCGGGGTCTCGAGTAATGGATCGAACCCCCACCTGGCGATTCCATTGATGAAAAGACCAACCAGAAGACCCTGGTATAGCAAGCAGGGGCGCGTTTGCATGCTGGTTCCTGGCAGCAAGAGCAAGGCCAAGATGTAGTGATGAATGCGGAGTTTCAATCCTGGCAAGGTGAGACAAACGAAAATGCCGCCGATGAAGAGCGCATAGAGCTTAAGGTATCTGATCATCCGGCCCTCTTGTCTAAAGAACCAGGCCTGGCCGACAATAATAGTGAATAACATGAGCACGATGGTTGCCAACGCGGCTCTCGCGCCGGGCTGTTGATCGAGGTCGTGCTTGGTCAAACGCGAGATGGGAATGAAGCTCAAGGTGTAGTTGTCCATGGCACCGACCCAGCAGGCACCCAACCACAATATGGTCTTTTCGAACTGGGCCCTCAGGCCGTAGAGCGTACGGCGGACGCCCATCCTGTCGTACATGGTCCACGCGCAAAACATGGCGGGCAGGAATTTTCCCAAAATGCCCGAGAAGAGGGATGTGAGGTGGACGTAGGGAGGGGGGTCCAGGGCCATCCCCACTGTCCAGAATATCATGATGAAATTGGGGAAAAAGAAGAGGGCCGGAGAACTGGTGAAAATGGACAAGACGCCGGTGAACACAGCCGATAGTGCCAGCAGAGACCATCGCTTGTCTGCGGCGGAGCAGTCAATGTCTTCGGCAAAGGTGAAGGACACCGGGAAGTGTGAGTCGAATGCCACACTGCTGATGCCGTGGCGCTTGGCACTTGGGTAGTCCTCGCGACGACCGACCAGCTTGACCACGCCGCAGCCTCCCTTTGTGTTTGTGATGATGCCGGCGTGGATGGCGGCACCACAAATGAAGGAATCGCCGCGGTAAACAGGTTTACCATCCGTCTGACCTCCGCCAATGACAAAGGGTCGGTAGTTGATTTCCTGTTCGCCCACAGCACGCGGGTTCAGGACATGACGGCTCTCGCAGTCAGCGGTGCATCGAAATGGGAATCCGGTGCCGTTGAATGGACGGCACTCGGCGCCATCGATGCCGCACGAGTTCCCCGCGCCGAAGAAGGTGACGCCGCATCCGATGCTCTGAGGCTCGCCCCATCCGGCAATCTCGGTAGCCATCGTCCCTTGCTGCTTGACAAGGCCAAAAGTCACGAACCAGATGGCAAAATAAAAAAACAAAATCCAGAAGCGGTGCTTGTACTGCGGAATGAAGCGCTCAACCAGGAGCAGAGGGAATTCTTGAACTTTGGGGAAGAAGGGCTTGATGCGCCAGGGCCGCGGGTTGACGGGACCCTTGGACCAGTCGGCGATGGACGTGGAGAGATGGCGCATGCGGTAGGGAACCCATTTCCACCGCTTCCAGGAGCCCTCATCTTGGATGAAGCGCGGCGTTGGCGGGCTGCTGTCCTCGATCTCGACATCCAGGTCGAGCGGCGCATCCGGGTGGTCTTCATAAGCTGAGCGCTGGCGCGCCGTGTTGGTTTCAGCGCCCAAGCGCGCGGCTGGGTTGTCTTGTTCAGAGCCGGTCATGAGAAGTCGGCTTTCTTCATCGTCAAGTCTCACCATGGTTATCAAGTGAGGCAGAAGGAGTGAGGAGCCAGAAACAGAAGGAGAAATGGCACAATGAGCCCGTAATGTATAGAAGGCTTTTGGCTGGCGTGGTCTGGCGTTTTCTTATGCCCAGGGCTTGTCGTGCATCCGGAGGATCCGCCGAATGAGCGGAGCACTGTGGGTCTCGGCCTTATGCAACCAGTCTAGATGAAATTCTTCCCGCTGAATCCCTGCCAATGACGATTACGAGCAAGATGTGGTGATCGCGTGTACTGTTTAAGGAGTGTGGGGAAGGAAGGGTGAGGGTGAGGGTGAGGAGGGTGAAGAAGAAGAAGAAGAAATCTCGAAGTTGCGGCTGTGTTTGTTGGCGAACTGGGCGGGTTTATGGTGTTTCGAGTGGCTTCTGAGACAGGTCACAGTGCGTTGCGGCGCGTCTCCATCACTGTCCAATCAGCCACATCGCATTGCTAGTCGATTGCACACGTGAATGATCGTCGCAGCTGACTCTCGGAAGACCTATACCGGTTTTTTTTGGGTTTTTTTTTTCAAGTTGACAGTAACTAGCAAGTAGTATCAGATGAACAAGAAGCAAGGGTATGTAACAAGGTGGTGTATTTTCCCTTTTGGTCATTTTCCAGTTTCTCGGCTGAAGCGAATAAGGAAGCGAATAAGAGCAAGTGGATAAAAGCCATAGCCACCCAACACTCGCACCGCACCCCCCGATTCGGCTTCAACACTCGGGCCTAGCGAGTCATAACTAGGTGGTTCTGGCCCCCCCAAGCCCCCGGACAAAGATCGACCGGTCCTTCGAGACTCGACTCGTGGCCACTTACTTTGCTCAGTTAATTAATTATTTGCTTGACACATTGGAAAGGTTGCTTGTCAACGAAGCCCGCCCATGGCCTAATCGACTGTGACATCTATACCTTCGCCCCCAATGGACGCAATAGTGACAAGTATTAATAAAAAAAATTATGAAAAGTACCAAAAAAAAAAAAAAATATCCAATGAGGCATTACCCTGGCAGCCGAAATACAAACACCATGCCAACAGGGGCCAACATGGCGGATTGTGAGATCGTCGGGGCCCATTCGCTGACCGACGTTGCCTGCTGCCTATTGTGGTTCCGAGAAAAGCAATATACAACAAGTCCATGTCAACCGAAAATACGTACCCAAAAACAAACTGGCTGGGGCTCTACAGTAAACATCCTAAGTAAACAGGGCGACCAGTTGCCTCTGGGTTCCTCTAGCGAGATGCCACTCGTACAGTGACACTTTGAGCTGGGCTCTTAGCATCAAGCAAAATGCACCAATCGTAATGCAAATCGCTACTATTTAATTATACATGATGTGTCGTAGCCTCGCAGGTATCAGAGAATCTTGTAGCCCTTTACCATCCAGCACCTAAACTCCAAATGGCACAACATCTCTTTGTAATATCATGTGCCGAATTCCAGTGTTATATCCTAGGCAAGGAGCCATCTTGACTCAGATCCAATAACTTCAAAATTTAATATTGGTCCTCTTTGTATTGGGAATAACAACAAGTCTCCATTTCTTTGGTCGGTGGCAACTCCAGCTTTTTTATCACCTCACTGAGTCGCAAAATAAGTTTGCGATGATGTTGAGCGGCACTTGGGAAATGTGCCTTTCAAAAATTCTCCTCGTAGATTCAGTGTTCCGTCACTGGTATTTATCATAGCTTAGGACATACTATACAGCCCTTAACAGATTGTGCCCCTCCACTTTTTTTTTCCATGACCCGATTAAATGAGCAATGCATCCAATATTTCTCCATGAATTGTACAATATTTTATAAATATACATATATATACAGTACAACGCAATAATTCGTACATAAAACCTTTTTTTTCTGGTCGAACGGATGCTTTACCGCAGCCGAGCTGTGTGATGGTGTTGGTAGATAAGGGAACAATCTTCCAACAGGTGTATTGAAGTAACTAAAAAGAATTATCAACGCTGATCATGACATTAGAATAATTAAATTATGTAACGAACGCTGCAAGACTTTCCCTTCGTAGGCAAACCAATTTTGCTAGTTTTTAATTGTGCTTGTGACAAGCGTTGACCTATTATCAGTGCACTTTAGGGCAATTCTATATTGGTGAGGCAGACATGTCTGTGTCCCATGTTATATTTTTGATCCACCAAGAGGCATATCCAACTAGGGCGCCGGTCATTTATCGCGTGCAACTAGGCTATAGTGGCACATCTTGGCCAAACTATTGCGGGCTTTTTGTTTCGTCACCAGAAGAATAAATTTTTACATACGAGTTTACACATAGAGCACTTCGTAAACAACCTTCTCGGCTGAATATCGAACCAACCCCGTAATGTCTTTCATCGTCTCTCAGAAATTCCAGTAGGGTTCTGAACGGATTGCCCATTATCAGTGTAGCAAACCAGTAGTCTCAAACAGACAACATATGATCAGCCTCCTATTGATGCTCAAAACCTCATAATCTACACCGTAGTATAGAGAATTTACAGCCCCGAGTCGCATGTAAATAACGAGGAGGTGCACACCAGGGTGTCTTCTAGTTCGATCAAATTAAGCTTATAGATAATGATGATACATTCTCCCGATTTTGTTCTCCATTTAAATAGTCTTCATGCTTAACTCCAGTGTCATAATGCGAGCTCTGGTTGTTCAAAATTCGTCTGGGGCCACAAGAGGGATATGGATAGTAGATGACAAAGATAATCCCCAAGAAGCACTAATTCCTTTTTTTGTAAAAAAAAAAAAAAACTCGCATGAAGATATATTTTCTCTTTCCAAGTCGTCGTCGTTAGGCATACTATTACTCGAATAAAGTATGACAGAAACACACATGCGGAGGGGTTGAGACCAAATTGCACTCACAAAATATTGTACCACAATTATATATGTAATATAACATTGTTTTGCCACAAGGTCACGAGGCCTTCAATGGTGCTAAAATAAAAAGGGTCAAATTTTCTAAATAAGCATTCTGACCAGGGGTCCCATGAAGCCTGGGCAAAGTCTGGTATACACTTACAACTCCAATTGCCCTCATACGCCACATCTCAGTGAATTGCTTGAAACTTAGTTTGTGATGGGATTATTTTTTTTTCCGCCGTTGCATGTAAACCTTTAGTTTTGCAACAGCTCTCCCTCACTTTTTTGTCAATAGGGTAATTACATCTTGTATACAATCGATTAGATAGTATTTTACTAGAAATCTTAACATTTTTATTCATCTGAATATTTTTTTTTCTATGAACAAAGTCCTATATTTTATACCGATTACATTGACAATTACGAACGACGCAACAGGCAAGGCCAGTATATATGGATATTGTGGTTGTTGGCACATATGAAAGGGAGTTCGACAACTAATTGAGTAGAATAATCACATCTGGAAGAAACAAGCCAATTAACCTACTTTTCAGTTGATAGACATCTTTTTCTTCCGTTCTCTAATGATGTAGTTGCGACTATTCCTACACCAGCTATCATATCACTAAGAAAACATGATTGGCTAGTGATGTTTTGCTGGCGGTTGATCCTCGGCAGTAAAGCTATACAGTGTAGATCAGCCCTTATGTGCACCGTCACCGCAAAGATGTCAGATCCTTGCCGTATCTTCGAAAACTATTGCGACTCATTTATACTTGGTACTCACGGTCCTCGCGATATCGCGTGCTCAGGCTTTCCGCCAACACATTCTCACCAAGTTTCTCTTTCCTCACTACAAAATTTTCATTTCTCTTCTTGCGAGCCCCAGGCGGCCCTTTATTCGAAGGTCTTTTTTTCTTGCCCCTCTTACTCGGGTCCCCATCATCCTTAGTCACTGCTTTACACGATTTCTTCCAACATGACACAGGCTTCCCTCGATAGTACGGCTGAAACTTCAAACCCGACCATGTTTGAAATCCTCAAGTCTGTTGCCGCCGATTCTGGCGCGGCCAGGCTTGGACGTCTAGCCTTGGCGAATCGCCGAGTGATGGAAACACCAAACTTCCTTGCCATGACATCCCGAGGAGTTGTTCCTCACCTGACGCCTGAAAATGTAGACAGGTATACTGGCTTTGATGCGGCGTACATGGCAATCGAGGACTGTATGTACGACGTCTTGACTAGACTCATATGTTAGCTAACCCTCGGTCGTAGTTCTTGACAAAAAGGAGCCGCCAATCTTGAAAATGTCAAAGGACAAACCTCGCAACCTTCATGCCTTCACTGCTTTCTCTCAAGATAGAGCCATTGTTCTTGGTCCCAGGCGCTTTCCATCCGTCACTTCTCCAGCGGGCAACGGAGCACACCATATCAACATATTTACTTCCACTGGCTTCCGCGACTTGACCATTCCCCAATTTGCTCAAGTTGTGGAACTCACCCAGCCAGACATTGCCATCCCTCCGGCTGACCTTTTCCACTTGAGCACCAATCCTCCCTCAAAACGCCAAGTTAGAATGGTGGATCGTACTGAGGAGTGGCTGGACAAGTTCATTCACATCTCGAAACCCCAGGAACGGCTCAAAGAACTAGGTGTGTCGGTCTTTGCTCCTGTTCTTCCAGTTGAATACTCTATCCAATGGGATTATCTCAGGCATCTCTCAGAGGATGTAAGAGATTCCCTGTCCGGGCTTGCGATTTACGAAGTGAACATACTCCCTGAACTCGAAAACTATCCACCCCTTCTATCACTTCCCCGGTTAGCTTTTGGTCCTTCTAAATCCCCTCAAGACCTTCTTAGACAAATAGCACTCGGCGTCGACGTCTGCACAGTACCGTTTGTCAATGCAATGTCCGATGCGGGGATTGCCTTGACATTCTCGTTCCCACCACCAGATACGTCGGAAACCCAACCTCTGGGGTTCGACATGTGGTCGCCGGAAAATGCCACATCCCTCGCACCTCTCAAGGACGGTTGCAAATGTTACACCTGTACCAAGCACCACAAAGCCTTCCTCCAACATCTTCTAAACGCAAGAGAAATGCTAGGTTGGAACCTGCTTCAAATCCACAACCACTGGATCCTTGGCGAGTTTTTTTCAGGGGTTCGAAAAGCCTTGAGCGAAAGCCATGCCAAGTTTGAAGAGATTAGCCAGAAATTTTCAGCTGCATACGAACCGGAACTGCCTGCTGGAACTGGCGAGCGACCGCGAGCCAGAGGTTACCATTTCAAAAGCATTGCTGGGCAACCCAAAATCAACGAGCCGACTTGGCAGGCATTCGACACCGAAAGTAGCACCCCGCCAAGTACCAACACTGCGGCTGAACCACCAGTGGCTCCGGGGGCCTAGAAGGGGGGTACCCGAAGTGGAAAAGGTTGCATTGGGCCTGAGGAAGACGAGAACGCCTGCTCTCCACCCACGCCAGCCACGGGAACGGTACCAAGCGTTACACGTTGGTTCGGGAGGATCCACCATATGAGAGCATATCAAACTAGTTTCTGTAAGACAACATAGTTCGTATGCGTGTGGTTCACTTACTATGCACGGTGACTGGACGAGATCCTGCCATATGTTGGACCCAACACCAAAGACGAAAGAATCAAAGCGAAAGAGCACGTGCAGGGCTGAGTCAACTCCGAAAATAATTACTTAGTTCATTTTCTCATTTCAAAGTACTACTGTGGAGTCGGTTGCACGTTCGTGAAGGTAGATGAACATCCCAGTCATTATCCCTGGGCGTAACTTGCTCAATGTCAAGGGGGGAGGTTGACATCTTCCACACTCAGCATTAAGTTGCAAAATGATTTAGATGATCTCAATAGACTACTATATCTGCACACTCCTCGAAGGCTTTCGATGCCCTGAGAAAAAAAGATTTGGGGCAAGGCCGGTTTGATGAGCCATCAACCAACACGTGGAGGCATGTGCCACTAAACTGAGTTTGTGTCCAGCTCAAAATGCAGCCTGTAATTCTGAGGATGAGATGCCCACCACGAAACCGTAGAATCCCAACAGCGTAGTTGCTTGTCTCGTTCTTTTCTTTGAGGAGCTTGGCTTTATTCATTGATGGTGAGATCGGGACCAAAAGAAAACTCAGGACAGACACCAAGTAACGCCAAGTCGCGCACGAGCCCGGCAAGTTCATTCCGAGGTAAGCAAGAGGAAGCCGGATACAGCAGCTCCCATATGCGAGAGCGAAAGTCACGGGTGGAGCAGGCCAAATGAGACGATGGCGACGCCAGTGAGTAAGCTACACAATAAGCATGATTGCAACCAACAGGATTCAGCAGGCGGAAACCTTGTTCTTGCGCCGCGTTACAGCAGACTCGGTGGATTTCCCGATGTAGGAGCGACAAGAATTAAGCATGTACCTATGATTATTGCACGCAAAAGTGGTCTGGGTTGTGGGACTAAGGGAGGGCGCCAATGAGACGGCGACGTGCGCCCACGGGTATCGTCGATGGAGGGGGACGGAGCGGGGGGTCCCTGGGCTAGCATCCCGCGATTGTGATCTTTAACTATCATAGCGACACTTGAGCCAGTGGGGCGAGAGTTGACCTCGTACGCAGGTGGTTGTGGTTGTGGTTGTCTCTACCGGGTCTCATCCGCGAGCTAGCCAACTGCATGTGCTGCTCAGTGGCTCGGTGACCGACTTGGGACAAAGGTCCATGGCTCCAACTTACACCCGCGGCTTGCCAAGAGCCAAGAAACGGACAGGCCGGTGCGCCTGTGGGGCGCCAATCATGACATTGGCGACGAACATGATGGCTCTTCTCGCGAGCTGCTATGCACACTTGCTACAGGCATTGCCCGTCCTTGAATCGTCCTTTGGCCGTTGATTGCGAGCGGGGGAGCCTGGTAGGACCCAGACACGTGCGAGCGTCCATGGCAGCGACGCGCCAGAGCCCGAGCCCGAGCCTTTGCTGACAGGACAGCCCTCATGGTTGTACCCGACAGGGCGGGACAGGGCGGAACTCGACCTGTCGATCCAAACCTTCTCGGTCGACGAATCCTACTCATCCCAAATGTCAATTTGCCCCGGCCGGGCATGATATTGTGCAGGACAACGACATGGAAGCCTGACTCCCCTCCACTAGCCCACTGCGGAAGGCGGATTCGCCAGGGAACTTGTGGGCGAGCGCATCTTTTGCTCATGCTGGGTGGGATCCATGGTCCACCCATGATGGCATCCGAAAGCTGCAGCTGCAGCAAGTATGCACGTGGGATCGTCGCCCAAAGGGTCCTCGCAGTTCCGTCCGAGTTATAAAATGAGTTGGGCGCGGCACGAAAACCTTCTCGACGCGCCGACCCCTTCAGCTGCCGCTGGTGTCTCACAATAAAAACCACACCAACCCGCACCTGCAACCGAGCTTGAACAGCCTCGCGTTCAAGCTTCCTCACGATGTTGGTCAAGCTCAATGCCCTCGCGGCCCTCGCGGCCTCGCTCGCCGCCGTCTCAGCCCAGACCTACCAGCGCCTGGGAACCTGCCCCAAGCTTGGCTGCATCCTGCCCCCAGACCAGAGCGAGTTCCTCCCAGGCCAGCTCTTTGACCTCCGAATCGAGGTTCACGCCCCTGTGAACGGCTCCGAGGCGGCTCACGACGGCAAGCCTGACAAGAACTTCAAGGTCACCATCAGCAAGGACGGCGGCAAGGCCAAGGACTTCACCAAGGCCTTCGAGATCCAGGACCCCAAGCTCGAGACCTGGACCTTCTCCTGGTACGAGGACCTCTTTGCTGAGGACGAGGACAAGCCCAGCGTCGTCAACGTCGCCTCCAAGGCCTACCGCAAGCTCGCAATTACCGAGCCCGGCAAGTACACTGTCAAGCTCAAGTACTACAACGAGGAGACCACTGCCGAGTGGACTGTTCGTGATATTCACTCCGAGCGCAAGGCTAAGAACGTCATCTTCTTCATTGGCGACGGTATGACCACCAACATGGTATGTCTCAGGCCCTAACTAAACACTCAATTTCGGGATTCAAGACTAATCAAAGCTCTCTAGATCACTGCTGCCCGCTTGCTGGGACACAAGAGCATCAACGGCAAATACCAGACCCGCATGAAGATGGATGAGTTCCCAGTCATTGGCCACCAAATGACACACTCCATCGACAGCTATATTACCGACTCGGCCAACTCGGCTTCTGCTCTGTATACTGGTCACAAGAGCACCGTCAACGCTATGGGGTAGGCAATTGATTGCCCCAAGATTCAGCTCAGCCAGAACACTAACATGCAAATAGCGTTTACGCCGATTCTTCCAAGGACCCCTTTGATGACCCCAAGGTTGAGACCATTGTCGAAATTTTCAAGCGCATCACTGTTAGTGCTCTCGATACATTTACATGGCTAGAAATGAAAGAAAAAGAAATACTAACCAAAACCCTAGGGTGGTGCTTGGGGCGCTGTCTCCACAGCTTACCTCGCTGATGCTACTCCCATTGCCTTGACCGGCCACACTCGTCTCCGAAGCCAGTACGGTCCCTTGATTGACCAGGCTCTCAACGGCAACACCAACTACAGCTGGACCAACCACCAGGGTCCTGACGTCTACTTCGGTGGTGGTGCCGAGTACTTCTTTGCTGGTGACGACTCGTTCCAGGGCAAGGACTACTACGCCGAGTTCGAGAAGAAGGGCTACTCTGTCAGCCTCAACAAGACTGCCCTCCAGAGCGTCCCCAACGACAAGCGCGCTCTTGGCGTTTTCTGCCAGAGCAACCTTCCCGTCTGGCTGGACCGCAACGTTTACACCGACAACCTTAAGGGTCAGAAGAACGACCCTGCTGGCGGCGACGGCGACGCCGCTGACCTTCCCGGCCTTAAGGATATGACCCTCAAGGCTGTAGACATTCTCCACGAGCGTGGTGGCGACAAGGGCTTCTTCCTCATGTCCGAGGGTGCCTCTATTGACAAGCAGATGCACGCTCTTGACTACGACCGCGCTCTTGGTGATCTTCTCGAGCTTGATGACACTGTCCGTGCCACCATTGCCAAGCTTGACAAGCTCGGTATCCTCGATGAAACTCTTGTTATTGTCTCTGCTGATCACGGTCACGGTTTCGAGTAAGTCACATACATGATTCACAAATACGAATACAAACTTGCTAACATGATGAAAGTGTCTGGGGCTCAGCCGATACTAAGTACCTCACTGAGCAGGAGGACGACCGTGCCAAGCGCCGCGCCATTGGCGTTTACGAGCAGTCTGGCCAATCACTGTACACCAAGAAGGCCTCTGGCATCGAGTACGGCACCGGTACCAACTTCCCTGTCAACTGGGAGCCCCGATACGCTATCGCTGGTGGTGTCGGTGCCGCCCCTGACCGCCGCGAGGACTACAAGGTTCGCAAGGATGGCTCTCGTACGCCCGCTACTAAGGGAGCTGACGGCTCTTACTACGCCAACCCTGAGGACTCGCCCAAGGGCATCGTTATCAACGGCACTATCGGCACCGATCAATCCCAGGGTGTCCACTCCCTTACTGACGTGCCCGTCTTCGCCTGGGGCCCTTGCCAGCACACCTTCAGCGGTACATTTAACAACATTGATATCTTCTACAAGATTTCCAACTGTTTGGGTCTTGCCCGTGGCGAGTCCGACGATTCCAACACTTGTCAGCTGTAGGCAGCTTGCAAGCGTTATTTTACAAGTGGCGGTTGGCGGGAGTTAATGATGAGATGACGATGTAAATACTAGTAGGGTTGTTTTGAACACGAGCCAGGCCTAATCAAGATGTGTAGAAGTAATTCATTGAGGTATGAAAACTGGCCTAGCTAGAAAACAAGGTGGCACCAATGGTGCGCACATGAGACCAAAGAAAATGGCCACTTGATACTACCCTGATGTTCCACTAAGACTCAACTCCCATGTGACATGAACCATGTTGTACTGGACCAGCCCTTCAATAATCTTCCCTGGTCATTTTCTCATTTCCGCGGCTTCTGAAGTCTCGATCCACGATGCCTACGTTCGATGCGCAGGGCTGCTTTAGTGAAAGCGCTGTCGCCAGACCGTCGGGACGGAGAACTACTCCACGTCGCCCTGTCCGAGAGCCGAACCCAACCGTCTAAGTTCGTCGGTGTCGACATCCTCAGGGTCCTGGCCCTCACGCGAATCGCTGTAGCGGCAGGACGAGTGCATCCACAAGTTGAGCCTAACAAGATGCTGGACACGCGAGGTGAGGAGCTGGGCGTTCTCAGCGCGAACGCCGCCGCCAACGATGAGCTGGATATCCGGCATCAGGTAGCACATGCGAGTGAGCCGCTCGATATTGTCGGTGAAGTTTCCGGGTCCGCCAGAGGTCAGAACGCCGGTGAAGCCGCAGCGGATGAGCTCGTTGAGGCTGACCTTCCAGTCCTCGCAGGCGGCGAGCATGTCAAAGGCGCGGTGGAAGACGCAGCGGACGGGCTTGGCGTGCTCGACGAGCATGACGCAGCGGCGGATGTCGACGCCGAGCTCGCGCTCCTTGGGCGCGGCGCCGGGCCCGACGCGCTCGAGGATGCCAAAGACGAAGGCATCGCCGCGGAACGGGTTGAGGGTGCCGAGGCTTTTGAACTCGGTGATGGAGTCCTTCATGGCCTCAAACTCGGCGTCCGAGTAGATAAAATCTTGCTGCTCGGCCTCGGTGGGGCCGGGGGCGGGGCGAGGCCGGATCATAATGCGGACGGGAATGTCCAGCTTCTTGTCAACCGGGTTGGCTGGCAAGTGCAGGGCGCGGAGGTCGTCGACAGAGGGCGTGAGCCCGCCGACATTGTACGAGCCCTTGGCGTTGAGCTCGATGCGCTGGGCGCCCACGGCCTGGGCCTGGAGGGCGTTGGCCTTGTTGAAGGCAACAACCTCGAGCGGGAACTCGCGGACAGGCATGATTGCTTTTGCTTTTACCTCGAAGGGGTGGGGGGGGGGAGGCAGATGGATGATGATGTTGAGGTGATGACGAGGCAAAGTGAAGATTGGAAATCCAGCAACGGCAGAGACGAAATATATAGGTTTCCGCCATCCCAGCTGTTTTCATCTTGGCAAACGCTGCTGGTTATTGAATCTGTGGATTGAAGACATTGTCGGGCAAACGAGATGGTGTTGTTGTGAGATTGATGAAAGTGAATTAAAGTCGTCGCCCAAACGGGTAGTTTTGTATACGACGTCGTTTGCGGTCGACATGATCCACCTACCCTGAACAACGGACTTGTCCCGTTCGCCATTCACTCTTGTTGTTTGTATTCCTCCTGGCTCTCTTGGTTACAGTGTACTGCTAGAAAATATCTGCTATTTCCAGATACTCCTAATTGAGCCATGTGTTCCTCCTCTTGCAGCTGACTATATACGAGTCGCTGTTGAGTAAATCTAGTTTGTGTGTTCTTATACATGGCAGAAATCGGTTCCAGCGCCAGCAGACATATGATACCATAAACTTGGTATAACCTAGAAGCTCAAAAGAAATGATGCGCACTGTATATCGACACTTAAAGTTCCAATCTGACACCTGGACCACGCACTTGAACATCTCATATTTCTAGGAGAGCATTCGAGGCTTCTTGGTTCACAATCCTTGAATTGCCATACGGCTACCAGGTTTAAAGAATACGGCTCTTGGAACAACTTGAGAATAATAAAAGAGCCTTAAAGCAATAATACACCGGCCCCCCAATTGTCCTGGCTGGTTGGTTCGTCGCAAATGTGAATTGAACTGCAGGCAGTTCCAAAGACATCGATTTTAAGCACTAGAGACCAAGGCAAAATGTCCATAAAAGACAAAACGCAAACAGTTCGATATCCATGCTATGGAGAATACGTGTTTAGACCTTGTGATACGGAAAATTTGTGCCAATTGGCGTTGGGCTCATAACGACACTGGGTTGGAGGGTCGTTTCAAGTGAGGTCAAAACGTTGGCCCCAAGTTCAAACGTTGCTCACTTCCGATGGATACAAACCCGAACTTAGTTTATCCAGTAATTTAGCCGCGGAAAAAAAACAAAGCACACAGCGGGAGGCCCACATACTGCGCGCCAATGGCGAGGTTGGGACTGGCGCAAGGTGAAGTCAAATGATGGTCCTGCAGTCTCAACAACTCGAGTACTCGTATCATGCCAGAAGACACAAGAAGGTCACAAAAGCGTGATTGGAAGTCAGACGTACCAGATCAAAACAATGTTCCCAGAATGGAAGATGCACCGAGATTCAATTCTAGATTTCATGCTTGGTTGCCTCATTTCACTTACAAGATTTTGGAAAGAGAGCTATTCCCCATTCAACAGCGGCCCCCCCCCCCGTTTACTTCTAAGAGGCAGCAAAAGCCATTGGGCTGAATCCCTCGCCCAAGCATCGTGCAGATTTTCTTCAATTGTTTTTCTACATCAGTTGGGGTGGCAACAGATTGTGGGAGGATCATAATACTACTACGGCTTTGTGGGTGTCTGGAGAACAAAGCCCACAGTGGAGTCCTCATTACCACTTTTTTTTTTGATCGATTTTTTTTTTCCCTCGTCCATCGCTGGGCATATGGCAGCTGGCAGTTGAGGGGCACTGCTGCACGGACTGCGCGCTGGCCTGTGAATGGCTTGCCCCTCATTGACGTTAAAACCCCTGGATCCTTGGCTTGTGTCAGTGGGGTTCATCGGCAGCTGTAAAGGGTCGCGCAAAGTGCACGATAACGTGAGCAACCCGGGACCCGCCACCCCCCCCAACCCGCCACCCCGCACAGCGGGATTTTCAGGTAAACACCACCAAAATCTAAATTCAACACTCCGCAATATCTCATGCAATAACAAACCAAATTTAAATCTGATTGAATATTCTGAATCTCCGATGCCGAAATATACAGAGAGGGAATTTTCAGGAGCGATAAAGGATGCTATCGCGACAGGAAATATCAAGGCAGCAGCAAAGCTATGGAACATACCACGTTCAACACTTCGAGACCGCCTCAAAGGAATAGAATCAAAACCTTATGCGCATGCACACGAACAACGCCTTTCTCCTATTCAAGAAGAGTCACTTGCTGACTGGGTTCTAGCGCAACGGTCTCTAGGGGTCGCTCCAACACACAGTCAGCTTAAGGAATTTGCTCAACGCATCATCCAAAAGACAGGCGATAATCGACTTCTAGGAAAGAACTGGATTGCTGGCTTTTTACGGCGAAACCCGAGGGTCAAGACGATACGCTCCAAAGCTATCGATCGCGCTCGTTTAGAGGCTGCCTCTCCCGAAAATATCGCAAAATTCTTCGAGAGACTCGCTTCGCCTGTTATCAAGCGGATCCCCCCAATACCGATATAATATGGATGAAACGGGTATCATGGAAGGCAAAGGAGATAATGGATTAGTTCTTGGAAGTGCCGACGATGATTTTGCGCCTCAAAAGACACCCGGATCGCGTGTCTGGACCTCTATTTTAGAGGCCATCAGTGCAACAGGTGTCGCGTTGCCACCACTGGTTATTTTTAAAGGATTATCGCTTCAACACCAATGGTTTCCACGAGAGCTAGAGAAATTTGATAATTGGATATTCACATCATCGCCAAATGGTTGGACTTCTGACGATATCGCATTGGAATGGCTCAGACGTATCTTTATTCCATCGACACAGCCTGCTGAGCCTCGCCCACGCCTCCTTATTGTGGATGGCCACGGCAGTCACGAAACGATTGATTTTATGTGGGAATGCTATATTAATGATATCTTCATTTTATATTTACCGCCACATTGTTCTCATATTCTTCAACCTCTTGATTTATCGGTTTTTTCCGTCCTCAAGCGCACTTATCGCACTGAAGTCCAAAAACTCATCCAGATCACGGATACCACCGCTTTTGGCAAGGTCAACTTCCTCAACTGCTATGTCAAGGCAAGGGCATTAGCTATGAAGCCGGAGACTATTCGAGCGGGCTGGAAATTAACAGGGCTATGGCCAATTTCTATGCGGCAGCCCCTAAATAATCCATGGTTCATTGAACGGCAGCGACAGCGAAAAGAGCAAAATTCACACGCCTCGCGCAAACCGGAAGAGACCATTAGACCCGGAAATCACAATATTAACGCCTGTTCATAGCAGCGAAGTCCGGAAGGTGATGGAAACACTGCCAAATAAGGAGGAATTTGGACCTGAGGCACGACTCCTCTTCCGCAAGGTCGGCACAGCGCTGGATAAGCATCTCTTTCAAATTGCAGAACAGGAGCAGCGCATACAGCTATTAGAGGCACAAGTTGAGCATTTACGGCCCAAGAAAAGGAAAAAGGTCAAGTTGGGGCCAAATGAGAAGTATGCGACCGTACCGACCTTGTGGAAGACCCGTGAGCAAATCCGGTCAATTGAGAAACAATATGTGGATGATATTAAAGAGAAGAAAATCAGCTACGAGGACCACCTTGACGATTTTCAATTGGAACTAGATTTTGTGCCCGAAAATTGAAGTTATTTTGTGTTGCGAAATGGCGGTGTTTATTGTGTTCACGGTGGCGGGTTGGGGGGGGTGGCGGGTTCCGGGTTGCTCACGTTACCCGCCCAAATGCACTGGGCAACGGAGCAGCGACCACCCAAACTGGTTTTTTCAGGGCTCTAGCAGGCTAGCTTGGAGCCTTTAGTGGGACTAGCACCACCAGAGCCAGGCCAAAAAAAACAGGGGTCTTGGAGGGGCCAACAAAGAGCCAATGACATAGGCGCAACCCCACCAAAAAGATTTCACCGACACACGTTCTTTGCAAGAGATGGTGCAGCGCCGCGAGCGAGAGAGCTGTGTTTTGCCTTGACTTGCCTTGCTCGGGTTGAGCTGCTGACATTTTATCGTGCTATTAAGCTACGGCACACTGGCTCCATCCTCCACAAAAAAAAAAAAAATCTTTCTCGTACCTATTTATCCCCCTCTTCGCCCCTCACAATTGTCCTCAGATCTTGTCTCTCTTACAAGCAAGAACCAGCACACAATCACAATCAATCATGTCTACCACCAGCGACCTTCAGGATGCCAACCTCGAGGAGGCTCTCGCCACCTACGAGAAGCTCCAGGACATTGAGGATGAGATGGACGATGTCGAGGTCGAGATCCGTAAGTCCCCATTGCACATGCTCCCAACAACTCCTCAAAGTAGCCAAGCCGCTAACTGAAAATTCCTTCATGCAGTCCGCCAGCAGGACAAGCTCTGCAAGGACATCTACAAGAAGCGCCAGGAGGTGATCAGCCAGATTCCCCAGTTCTGGGCCCTCGTCTTCGAGCAGGCCCCCATGGACATCGACGAGTACATCCAGCCCACCGACTCCGCTGTCCTTCTTAGCTCTCTCGTCAACCTGACCGTCGAGCGCTTCGAGCTCCCCAACGGCGATCCTCGCAGCATCTCCATCAAGTGGGAGTTCAAGGAGAACGAGTGGTTCGAGGACAAGGTCCTCGAGAAGAAGTTCTGGTGGCGCCGTCACACCGATGGCTGGGCTGGTCTGGTCTCCGAGCCCATCAGCATCAAGTGGAAGGCCGACAAGGACCTGACTGGCGGCATGCTCGACCTCGTCCACAAGATCTGGGAGGACGAGAAGGCCGGCAAGGAGGGCGAGACTGAGAGCGTCAAGGCGCTCAAGAAGATCATGGACGAGACCGCCATGGATGGTGTCAGCTTCTTCGCCTGGTTCGGTTTCCGCGGTCGCAAGGTCACACCCGAGGAAGACCAGGCTGCTCAGAAGAAGGAGCAGGAGAGACGCCAGGCCCGCAAAGAGGGCAAGAAGACTGACGATGATGATGAGATGGACGAGGACTCTGATGAGGATGATGACGAGTATGAGCTCGAGATCTTCCCCACTGCCGATGACGTTGCCGTCACCATTGCCGAGGACCTCTACCCCGGTGCCATCAAGTACTTCAGTGAGTTGGTATTTGCCTAGCTAAGATTTGCATGAATGCTAACCACCCTATCACAGCCAACGCTCAGGAGGAAGCTGAGATGAGCGACGTCGACTTTGAGGATGACGACGAGGATGAGGATGAGGAGATGGATGATGACGACAAGAAGACCCCTGCTAACAAGAAGCGCAAGGCTTAAATGATTCCCGCCTGGAAGATAAAATATTGACCTAACCTATTTTTCTTTTGTTAACCCCCCCCTTCAAAAAAAAATGGATAGACGCAGGGAGCGAGGCAAAAAAAGCCGTACAGGAAGGCTACGAGATGAGATGATAGACGCACTTAGAGTTGATTGACCATACCCTTGAATTCAATTTCAATTTCCATATTTGCACACCATTATTTATTTATTACCCCTTGTGCCGCTTTTCTCTCGGCATTGGAAATTGTCGGCTTTGCGACCTTCGAGCACCGACTAAGCGGGTCCCATGTGGCGTTTGCCACGCTCACCAATGATGTCAGATGTGATTTCATGCTAAAATCCGGGGTATATTACAGGCCGGGAAGCTTAGCTCGCTTACTATTCGCGAATGTGAGCTTTCAATTGTTGTGGCTAACAAAGATGGGAAGAAAAAAAAAGCAGACGATCTTGTGATTTTACTTTACCAATTGCAGTTTTTTCTGATCTAAGCAAACTTAAAGAAGATTGGAATTTGGCAAATCTTGGTTGGTTATATTTTTTTTTAAAAAAATAAAAAACTCCAGTCATCTACGAAAACATAATTTTTTTTATTAAAAAAAACACACTTAATTAATTATTTTCATTTCTAGTTTCAATGCAAGTAGCAGGCTTACTCGGACTAGAATTTTCTCAGAGGAGCTCCTCCAGGCTACAAAGGTGGCGGTAACAAATAGTGTTCAACAATTGTGTTTTGGTCTTCATGATCCGTTTGATCACAGCATGTATCTTGAGGGTTCATGCATAGCCAATTTTTCTTTCTTTTTCTTTCTTTTTTCTTTCTTTCCGTTCCAGGGCTACTTAAAAGCTGCCGTACTAGCAAGATGGAACCGCCGTTGATGCCCTCGTGGTTGAAGGTATCTGCGATATAATCATGTATGAAGCCCAGCATCGATCCCACGAGATTCACCCTTTGCTGTATCTTGCCCGTGAAAAGTTTCTTTTGATTACAATGCCTATGTCCAAACAACATTGCGGGGAAGCTTAAATATGCAACCGCCCTTAAGTCACCGCATTTCAACAGGACCGGCAGAATGAGCCACACTCGGAAGGATTTAGGCGGGAACATTATTATTATTATTAGCCAAGGCACCTCAGATGCTAGATTCGGGCCAACTTGAACCGGTCTGCATGGAGTTGCTTTTCCTAGCGTCATTGTCGAGATTACCATGTCTCAGACACGGCAAGCTCTGCGGGCAAAGGCCGATTGGTGGTTCAAGGTATCCAACCATGCTGTGAAAATTATGCTTCTGGTAAAGATGGAGCCAGACAACTGTCTTCGCATAGAAAAGTAGAGGGTTGTCCCTCGGCATTCGCGTCTAAGCGTGATGGCGCAACGGCATGCTGCTGTCGCTGATGCTCTCATCCTCGAGCCAGCGCTCAACTAAGGCGTCACCATTTATGCACCCCAAGGGATGAAGAATTACCGATCTGACTTGCTACTATCCAGATTTATACCGGGTCACCAACCGCCTGCGTCTGGAGTTTGCTGGCATCGCCCGCTGAGAGCCCTATTTTGAGCAATGTGACATTGTGCTTGGCGCCGCCATTTCACAACAATACGCGGCCGTTATATAATTATAAAAAATAAATAAAAATAAAAATAGAATAACAATAAAGACGACATGTGATATGAAATAGGTCGGAGATAAGCCTTCGCGAATTGTCCTATTCCGTCGTCAACTGAGACGAAAGCAAGCTATGAGATGAGTAAGACCAACCATTCATTATTCGAAACACCAACGCGTCACGTCAGCACTTTGATAGTAGTAATAAAAAAAGAAAAATAACAATTAGAAAGTTTAGAATGACCCCAAAGATAGCAATTTCTCGTACCTTGAAGGCGTATCCAACTTTCATTTTTTTTTCTTCGTGCTGGTATCGTGCCTGTCGCACAGTTGTCTCTTTTCCCAGCGTGTACTATTTCAATCATCCGACTAGTGCAGGCTAAATACGTCATTTGACCGCCACGACACTCAATTGGATCCAAGTTGAGAAGGCTTGATTCCATACTGTCCCGCCAACACAATTTTGAACGAACTTTTGGTTGCACGCATTTGTCAGCACTCTGCCGTCCCGTGCACCTAGAGGCATCATTGGCACGTCGTTTTATCGTCGGGTCGGACTTTCTCGTGCGTAAGATTGTCGCATCGTGCATCTCGGCCTCGCTCGCCATTAGCGAGTTCTCCGAGCCCAGCTGTGAATGAGCCCTCCCGGAGACATTTCTGGATAAACGGTAAAGGGGCTTCATACTTTACTCTTTATAAAGGGCCAAATGCTCTCCCATCAATCATGGAGAGTCTTGTCAAGGCCAAGCTTGAGTCTGATATGCAACAAGAAATTCGCAACCATGTCTACTCCATTTCGCATCAACGTTGAGCCCAAGAACACGGGCCTATTGGGTTTGAACCTGGGTAATGAAGAGGCAACCAAGGTTTCTGAGCTTCTTCAGAAGGACCTCGAGGTCAGGAAGCTCACGCAATCAAGTCCTTGAAAGAGCCACTGGGATTAACATGCAATTCAGAACCATCATGTCTTCTTCAACGCCCAAGGTTTTCATGATCATGTCAGCTCCCTCCTTGACACCCCCCCCCCTTTTTTTTTTTTTTTTTTTTTTTTTTTTTTTTTTTTTTCGCTAACAGGATAAATCGCAGCTTGTCCATCAACTTCTCACTCTCTATGGAACGGGTGCGACGGCCAAGGATATTCAAACTGCTTTTGATGCCAACAAATCTTACCAACTGAAGGCTATGAAGCCTCGCGATGAAGTCGTGGACAAACTTATGAAAGACTGGGGTTCTGCTAAAGAGCACCTTGGCAAAGGGCGACAGTACCCGTCATTCTTGAAATTCTTCCAAACTGAGATTGAGAGGTTGGGCTGGAAGGAGGTGTTGTTGCAGTACCTCTTCAAAGATGATGAACGGGGTTTGGATATGCAGAGTCGTCTGTTTGGCGGTATAAATCAACCAATGTTGCTGTTATTCTAAAACAGGATTAACCAAATCTCGCAGGTCTTGTCCACCCCCTGATTCAGCTCCTCTACGGCCTCGAATGGGAACAACCTGCCCTAATTGCCGCCGGTCTTGCACAGGCTGCCGTTCATAGCAACGACTTGCATGACTTCATCACACGCTCAAAGGCAGCAGCAGCCTCCAACTCCAATTCTGCGCCCATGGGAACCATCCGCGGGCTCTACAACCAAATCTCGAAGAATGAAAAGCTTATGAAAAGTGCTCATTGGGACGACACTAACCGAGTCTTTGATGGTGTCCTGAACCGCTCGCCGGAGGAAATGATAGAGCTTGCCAGCAAGGTCAGAGTCACGCCAGAGGACTTGGAGGAGAAGACGGCCGAGATGATTCACACGGCTGCGTTTGTAGCTGCCGCTGCCGCCTTTCACCCCCCCTATGTCCCCAAGTTTGACTTCTTCCTCATGTAAGCTCGCTTATCTCGTCCAACCAAACCCCACGAAACCCCCCAAACACTGACACCATTTCAGCCACCACGTCACCTCTGCACCTTTCTTTCTCATACTCAACAAGTACTCCTGGGTCCCCACCGAAGTAAAGATCAGCTTGCTGGAAACAAAGATCCGCCTAGATATTCTGCAATACATCGCCCGTGGCTGCCCACCGCTTAACCCAGACCCAGTCTTCGATTTCAAACCCAGAGATTCTCCAGACCTTGTCTCCAAGCAAGAAAATCTCCTGCCGCGGATTCATGCCATTGTCGATGACGGCCATACCGTCAAGCTCTCTAGAGCGCTAATCCTCGCGCAGCGGGTATCACAGCCATATGCGGGTGCGCCATGGATACTTGTGCCAAACAATGAGGCTTGGGTAAAGGCGCAATATTTGCTCGTCGATGCCAACGGGCACTCGGAGCCTAATTGGGTGAGGGCGGCAGGATTTGATGAGGCGTGGGTAGATATCCCTAAACAGCGCGAAGCGCGCGTGTGAATTATTCGTTGTCATGGCCAGTGGAGTTGTGTATCACTAGGAACAGAATGAAAGCAATGCTATTGAATATTTCTCGGGTATTTAAATCATCTTTATCCCTTTTATTCTAGACCAACCCACTCGTCGTCATCTGAGCCATCTTCGCTGCCAACCTTTGCATCCAAATCAATCATTTTTTCTTCACCACCTGCCGCATCCAACGACTTGACCGCTTTCTCGCCACCCTTTTCCGCAGCCTGTGCCAAGAGATAATCCACCATGTAAACGTTCTCATCAGCCATCTTTCTCACCTCATCTCTCATCTTGGCGACGGCGCGAGCGACGACCCGTAGCTCTACGTCGGCCTTGGCACGGTTTGCCGACAGCCAGACACCATGCTTGTCGACAATGGCTTTGATCCAGATGAGGCAAAACTCGATATGGGGCGACTCTTCCGTCTGGGCGGCAACAAAGCGTAGAAGGCGAGAAACGTAGACGGTTGGGGTATCGGCAACGACAAGGGCAACGTCGGACGCTGGAACAGCCTGGAAGACTCGCTTGATGAGGCCAGCTTCGTTAAGACGGAAGGCCATTACAATGGCCTTGAGATAGTCACGTTCGGTCTCCAGGACAGCGAGTGTGGATGCAGGCGTGATTTCCATATTTAGATCAAAGGGATCGAATTGGAGGTCATTGTCCAAGCTGTAAATGAGAAGGCCTTCCGTTGAAGCAGCACAGAAGGCGGTTCCAGTGGGCGAGAAGCCGATACCTGTCACGCGGACTTCAGGCAGCTTCTTCCTGGCCGAGGGATCATTCCCGCGCTTTGAACCGGGAACAGAGCTGTCAACTCGGTCTTCCCTATCTGAAGCCTCCTGGTCGTCGAGGTCCCCTGCAGGACCGGCTTCCGTCATTAGCTTGCTGTTGAGAAATTCCTGGGTTCCAGACAGAGAGAGGTTGACGCTGACTGTGAACTTCTTGAGCAACACCATGGTGGTAACCGAGTACAAGCAAATATACTTGCTATTTCCACCGGCGATGAGACAGCTACCATCGGTGCTATAGCGAATAGTATTGAAGCTCTTTGTTCCAGCCACGTTGGCAGCCGTCCGTCGATCAGTAATCTTTCGGCCACCGGAGACGTCTCTTCGTCCGTCCAACCCCGAAACTTGCTCGGCTTCAGTCATAGACCAGAAAGTCAGCTGGCCATCCAGAGTGGAAATTGCCAGTTGCAGCGAGTCAGGGCGAATAGAAATATCAAGCACATCAGCTTGGAGCTGGAGAGGCTCACTTGTCTGCGTTCGGCTAAAGATGGACCAGATACGAGCTGTTCGATCCCAGCTGCCACTCACAAGAGAGTTTCCATTTGGCGCAAACGCTAAAGCAGAGACAGGACCTTCATGGCCTGATAGCCGATCGAGCAATTGACCAGTTTGTACAGACCAGATGTGAATATCAAATGAGTCAAGAGATCCAGCAGCCACGACCTCACCACTGGGATCCACCGCCATGCAAGAGAAGGAGAGTCGGGTGGGCGCCGTAAAGGTGCGGAAATTTCTGTACCGAATGAGATCCCACGCCCGAATAGAGCCGTCAAGACTAGATGTGAACAAAACATTGCCCTTCTTGGTAAATTCGCAGGCAGTCACGCCGCTGGTATGCTCGGTAAAGGTGACGACACAGAACCCTGACTGGATATCCCAGACTTTAATCTTTCCATCATCGGCAGTGGTAATGATGCGTTGACCATCTGGAGAATAAACTAACGAGTTCATCGAGTCGAAATGGCCCTGCTGCTTGAGGATATAAGACTCAGACTGCCATTCCCATACCAAAAGCTGACCCAGCTTAGAAGCACCAAAGGCCAGCCATTCGCCACTCTTGTTGATGGTAACGAAATCAATGTCGTTTTGAGAGATGCTCAATTTGTGGATGTTGTTAAAGTCAGGCATCTCGTAAAGCCCAAAAAGACCATTTGAAAACCCAGCCACCAGGAGGTTAGTCTCTGGATGGAAAGCCGCGCAACGAACGTGGGCGCTTCCTTGCATAAAATAATGGCGTTGAACAATACGCCAGTTCATGTCGGAGTCATCGTCATCGTCGCGCATGTCATCTTCGGTCAAGCGGTTGATGGGCTTGACGTATTGCCAGTCAAAGACTGCGCCATCCTTGCTGACTGTGTAAATGATCTCTTGGCTTTCTGAGAACCAAGCCCCGATCACACCCTGCTTATGACCAGAAAGAACTGTGGGGGTGAAGTTCTCCTCGGGGTTCACGCTCCATACCCTCGCTGTTAAGTCTTTTGAGCAGGTCAGAAAGAAACGGGAGTCGCTTGACCACTCAATATGTTGGACGGTATCGAAATGACCAGTATGTGTGTGGTATCGGACAAAAGGAGCGAATTCGAGCTCGCCATCGGCGGAAGCGTCTGGTGTAGAGGGGACATGCCACACTTCAATTTTGCGACCTAGACCAACTGCGAAGTGACGGCCGGAGGGCGCAAAGGCGAGCGCTGTGACCGATGCACGAAAGGTAAAGTGGTAGATGGAGATGCGTCGAGGAACATTGGTCAGGATAGCATGGCCATCTTCGTCAATTGAGAGAAGGAGGTTGCCGCGGGGCGTAAGGCCGATTCGAGCAATGTTCTTGCGATGCGCGAACGGGAGGGTATATGATTTATTTCTGCGTAAGTGAGTCAGCGACGTAAAATATATAAGAAACCAGGCTTTGATGCCCCATTGAAGCACAGGCGCACATACTCGACAAGGTTAAAGACCGTCACTCTATTGCCAACTGGTGAGAAGAGGTGGGTGCCATCCGGGCTGTAGAGCAGGTTGCCCTGGCAGTAGACAGTGCCTAGCAAGTTTGAGAACTAGTAAACGAAAGTAAGCATATGCGTGCAACATGGTTGCCACACTTCAGCAAGCAGAATCGGCCGGTTCATACCTTGAAGTCGGTCTTCATTGTCGTCACCTACAGCTCATGGCTATGATACTTGCCTTGGAGTCGCAGATCGCCAAAAAATCGACACTGGCTTATCGATAAGGACCAAATTTTTTTGGGGCGGTAAGTGGGGATGGATAAGAGATAGGATGCAGGCCGGTACATATTTAGTCCGTCGTCCCGACCTCATTCCAGCAGATGGAGGTCGCAATGTCGACTAGCCAAGCTGGGCAAGGCGTGAATTAATTCCCCTGTGGCTCGTTGCCGTTTGAATGGCGCGTGTGGCTAGACGTGCCAGCATGGCGTGTGATTGGCCGGTTGAAAAGGGGATCCGTGGCACTTTCCCCCTGGAAGAGTGCCCGTCCCAGTGTGCAGTGCGTGCGACTGCCGTGTCTTGCACTCCCTTCTTGGGTGACGACGAGTCCCACCCATCCTGACCGCTGTCACTGGAACGAGTGGGCAAGTGCCATTCGTCTGTGTTTGGCTCCTCTGTACCTCGCGACCCCGGCCATCTCCCTGGCGTCCCTAACTTCCCTTGTGCCCCGTGTCCACTCCCCAGCAAGCACTGTCCACTCACGGTCCGCGTCGCACTGGCCAACCAAACCAAGCCTAGGCCAGCCCCCCCCTAAGACGCCTCATCCCAAAGAAGGGCAGGAAATTCGTTCCCCTGAAGCACGAGCTCCTAAACCTCCACCTCGACTTGTTCTTGCTCGTTCGATATCATCGCAGCCGGCCGCGCAACCTTTCACTGCCTCCGTCTGTTTCGTGCATATCGCCTCCAGCGTCCCGTCCTCTCGGTTTATACCCTCTGCCGTTTAACACATCTCGCCCAACATGTCTGCAGCTGCTGAGAGCGCCTCACCGATTGGCATTGCCAATCTCCCCAACCAGCGACACAAGATTGTCGCGAAGCGTGGTGCTGCCTTCACCATTATGGTACGCTCTTCCACCTGTCACAAACCGATGCGAAGTCTTTGTATTCTTGTCGGTTCTTTTTTTACTCTGAACATGTTGACCTGACTGCGCAATTCTAGGTTGCTGGCGAGTCTGGCCTTGGAAAGACCACCTTCATCAACACCCTTTTCTCCACCACCATCAAGAACTACGCCGACCACAAGCGCCGCCACCAGAAGCAGGTCGACAAGACGGTCGAGATTGAGATTACCAAGGCCGAGCTCGAGGAGAAGTTCTTCAAGGGTAATGCAATCTTTCCCGTGCTATATCATGATTTCTGCTAACACCATGTCTAGTCCGCTTGACTGTCATCGACACCCCTGGATTCGGCGACTATGTTAACAACCGCGACTCCTGGATGCCCATCATCGAGTTCCTTGACGACCAGCACGAGTCTTACATGCTTCAGGAGCAGCAGCCCCGCCGACAGGACAAGATCGATCTCCGTGTCCACGCTTGCCTTTACTTCATTCGCCCCACCGGCCACACCCTCAAGCCCCTCGACATTGAGGTGATGAAGCGACTCTGCTCTCGTGTTAACCTGATCCCCGTTATTGCCAAGGCCGATACTCTCAGCCCTGCCGATTTGGCCAAGTTCAAGCAGCGCGTAAGCTCAAACTTGCCCAACCCTCCTTCACCTGCATTTCGCTAATCACATGTTTTAGATTGTCTCGGTCATTGAGGCCCAGAACATCAAGATTTACCAGCCCCCAGTAGAGGAAGACGACGAGGCCGCTGCCCAGCATGCTCGCAGCCTTATGAACGCCATGCCCTTCGCCGTCATCGGTTCCGAGAAGGATGTCAAGACTGGCGATGGCCGCATCGTCAAGGGTCGTCAGTACTCCTGGGGTGTTGCCGAGGTCGAGAACGAGGACCACTGCGACTTCAAGAAGCTCCGCTCCATCCTGATCCGAACCCACATGCTCGACCTTATTCACACCACTGAGGAGCTCCACTACGAGGCCTACCGCGCCCAGCAAATGGAGACCCGCAAGTTCGGCGAGGCCCGTCCCCGCAAGCTCGACAACCCCAAGTTCAAGGAGGAGGAAGAGGCTCTGCGCAAGCGCTTCACCGAGCAAGTCAAGATCGAGGAGCAGCGCTTCCGACAGTGGGAGCAGAAGCTCATTTCCGAGCGCGACCGTCTCAACAAGGATCTCGAGCAGACCCACGCCCAGATCAAGCAGCTCGAGGCCGAACTCGAGTCTATGCAGGGCAGCGCTGTCCGCAGCCACGGCCGCCGTTAAACTGGTCAAACTATTGCCAGCGCTCTTTTGTGACTGCAGTTGGACGGTCGTGCTTTTGTCGTTTCTCTTACCTGCGGCTCCAGTTTGGGGTTTGGAGTTGAAAAAATGAAAGGTTCAAGAATACCACAATGGGAGGGAGAAAGATAGGGGAACGCGCGCAGATGGGGTATTAATGTCTATCGCTCTCCAAGGCGGAAAACGATTGGAGTATAATTTGGCGGGTCGACTCGCGGCCATGTCTGCGAGCTTGTGATACCAACATTGTCCGCGTTTTCTGATCCTGGGTTGTGACGGCGGCTAAACACCAAAAGTACGACCCCCTCGAAACGAACAAGACATCCGGAGAAAGCTTTGATAGTCTCGCCCTTTTTTTTTATTATTTTTGCACCTTTTAGTAGAGCCCTTCACAGCTAGGCATTTTTAGTCCCCACGTAATTCAGTCATCACCTTTCATGATACCAAATAATCTTGGCTTGGCTCGTCTTCATGTGTATACCCGCTATGCAACGTTGCTCAATTATGCTAAATCAAGGAGTGATCTGAGTCAGCGCAGTTACGAAGATTTATATCGAATAATACCAATAGACGTGTCCCAAGAAACTCCATGCTTATACCCAAAACCATGAAACCTGACCTACAAACAACCCTACCCAAATGCTCCAAGATGGACCTTGACGTCGTTGAAAAAATCTCTTCCATGCATTGTATTTCTACTCATTCCGGGCCGAGCATCTCATCCTAAATGGCATCCATGCTAGCCCTTGTTGCAAGCTGCTCATTCTTGTTCCCAAGCTTAGAAATTTGCAGGAACGCATCAACGCCGTAACCTTCGAGACTATGCAACTCCAAACTACCAGCCCAGTACTCAGCATAGACGCGACTCAAAGGCAGGCCCATGCCGAGACGTAGGCTTGGTGGGCGGCTAGTGAGGGAGGAGAGGGAGCTGTCATAATTGGGCGTCTTGAGGTCCGCGCGTGCAAGCTCGCCTTCGACGTGGAGCTCCTGCATAGTGGCGGCCATGCGGGGTACATGCGACAGGTTCTCGAGTCGCTTCTGGCTCTGAGGCCCTTTGCTAAAGGACCAGAGGTAAGGGAGCTCGGCACGTGGAATGCCTCCCCCACGGTCGCAAATGCGGATAATGACATGCTGTGCCGCCTCGCAAATGGTTATTTCGATGGGCGGCGGAACACCAGCAGTGATCGGGTCTGGGTGCCTTTGATGGCGCTCAATAACAGCCTGGAAAGAATTACGGAGAAGCTCGCCAATGATGTACTCGAGGTGACTGAGAATATAGGGAAAACTAGCGTCCATGTGACCATTTACCCTCACCTCAGGGATCTGGGCTTCAGGACCGTTCACGGAACGGGCCAGCGCGGAGACGGCCTTTGAGCAACGGTCGATTACGTCTCTAGCGTTGCATTTGATAAATACCTCTCCAATAAAATCTGCTTCGGAAAGCTTGGAACCAGGAGAGAAGTGCGGGGAATTGAAGGTTTCGGTGAGTGAGAGGTGTTGCTCTGCAATGACCCGTCGAGAGATGCGCTGGTACCGTGGTCAGTAACGGGACGTAGCATCAGAGCAGCTAAGACTTACAGATCTTAGGATCGTGTTCATGAACATATCCAGGTCGTTAGGGTTCATTAACCCGCCACATTCGAGGATGCCCATTGCCAGCTTGGGTATGACAGTCAAGTGGCCCTTGAGGTTTTGGCTGATAATGCTACATATTTTGTCATTGTCCTCCAAAGTCTTGACCTCTTTCATTTTGCGAAACTGGTCAAAGGCATTGTAGTACAAATTATACACTTCGTTGATGTGAGGGTTCGTGACGACGACATACGGCAGGCGTTGCATATCTCGAATACGGTGTGCGAGCCTTGAGAGTTGCATCATTAGCTTGAAGCCCGACAGGCCATCATCCACCCATCCGAAAGGTGCCACTCACCGGGTAGGAAGCTCAGTACGGACATAGTTTGCAGAGCTCATGAGGCGCGATTCCGTTAGAGAACGACCAAAGACCATCAGCTGGCGGAGGCTGATAGGCCGAGCCTCTTTGGCAACCCATCTTGAGCTTTATGTTAGCAGAGCTCTAGGACAAGCTGGTCAAGGGCGTGGGGCCGGCTCACTCGTCAAGGATGGAGACGGGCCGCCATGATGGATTGCTCAGGTTGCTAATGGGGCGCAAGCATAATTTGGGGCTTGTGGATGAGTGATCGCGACTCGAAGGTGTCGAGAGGAAGGCCCGCGGGTCGGTCAGTCTGCATCGCCTGCTTGGTCGCAGGGCGATGGAGGGCATGTCGCCAGAGCTCGCATGCAGACCGTGATCGGAGTTGGGTGATATGCGAGTGGGAAAAAAAGAGCGCTAATTCGACGGGCAAGCTGGAGCATGTGCGCAGACTAGGTGGCAACGAGGTCGTAGCAGGGTGAGTTGCAAAGGTCAAAGCCGATCATCGAGGGAGTCACAGCTGGCGATGCGTCAAGGGTCCAATCCCGGGAGCATGGCCAAGGAAGGACGGTCGGAACCGCGAATGCATGTGGCGCCTCGGGTAGCTGTGGAAAAAACTTGGGGGAAAGGTCTGTGAAGGGAGTTACCCCACATTGGCGATACCGGCGAACAATAAGCCTTACAGTTTTTGAATCTCAAACTTAGTTCAAATACTAATTACCAACAGGAACAATTCACACACAGGGTGTCATCCATCAGTGGCGTTGGTGATCAACATGGACGCTGGAAACCGCATGCGCAAACGTACGCGGTGGGGGTTTAGTCGGATACATAGACGGCCCATTAATCCTGCGATTCTTCCCGTCAACCAACGGTGGCGGAGCAAGCATGATCAGTGAACCCTGCATGACTGCGATCCCTTTTCAGTACCTCGCATGCACGGCGCATCGGCTGATGTTCTATCCAGTGCTGTTAAACAGCTTCGCCAGGGTATGGCAGACGAATCCCGTGTAGCAATGGAAACATGCCATTACGTCGCAAGCTGTTAGCAGAATACCACCCTGTGCACACATGTGCTGGGCATTGCCAAGCAAAAACAACACCCACCCGTCAAATATCCTCACGTTAGCATCCTCTAGAATTAAGATGCAGTATATTGCACTCGTAACGGGGATGCGCCCCTAGTGTTGTACCAAATCAACAAGCAATGGCTCAGAGCACAGCAGAGCAAAGCAGAGTTCGCCATTTTAGGTGGCAGAGGTACCCATGAAAAAACCAGGCCCGAAACGTCATTGGCGGGGTGACCTGATGACGCTCATGTGTGGCGGGGCGTGCTAGGACAGTACCTCAAATCCCACCCGGCAGTTGCAGAATTCAAAGTACATGCCTAACCCGATGCTTCCCCTCGTCAGATCCTCTCTGCCTAACTAGCTTGACTGAAACCAGGCGGCTGTGCGAGGTGTGCTCTGTAGGTGGTTATGTTTCGCACCATAGGTAACGCTCCCTCTGTAGTGCCCACCACGATTGCTCGTCGTCGCTGGTGTGCCTGATTGATTGATTGATGCAAGGCGGGCTTAGCATCTCTCTTCCTCTCCACTCCATTCTACCACCGACTCTACTTGTCCATCCCACACTTTTGTTCAGACTTGGTTCTTGGACTGTGGGATTTGGAGCTCGGGACACGGAGTTTCTTGTTAGATTTTTGCTGGTTCTGTCGTCTGCATTCTTACTTGGTGACCGACCAACCACAATCCTTTCAATCTTTACTCCTCCCATCTTCATCCTACTCTTTTTTCTATCTTCCCAAGCTCCCTCCCCACCATCGCCATCCTACGTCTCTCTCCACCTCTCTGCCTAGTTCCTTTCCCTCTTCTCGACCTGGCCGTCGAGCTGTGGCCACTGGTGCCACTGGTGCTGCCGTTGCCGAGACGCCCGCCCGCTCCACGACGAACGCGCGCCTCTCTCGACGTCTCGTGAGATCTTCCTTCCACCTGTGTCTCACTTGCTCTTTCGCCCGCTTCCTACTCCAACGCAAGCTATTGTTTACTCTGCAGCCACACATTTCAGCATGGTACGTTTTGCCCACCTTGTGCTTCTTTCCCATGGCTCGCCTCTGCCCTCGCGCTCGCAGTCCTCTGCGTCATCCCCCCCCGCCAATTCACATTGATCTCATCCACCCATGCCATCAAACGCTACCGTTTGTCGCCACCGGCGCTTCATCTCTCTCTCCCACCCCCGTTCGCTCAGCTCGATATTTACAGCCACTCCCTATTGACAATCCGCTGTGTTACTAGAGCCACGACGTGAATTCACCAAACGATATGGTCATGGACACGGACGATTACGTCGGCGTTGCTAACGAGCCCGACAAGGATGTCGCCATCATTAACCCAGACAATCTCGATCAAGATGGAGAGCAGCTACAGGACCTGCCCTTGGCCAACGATCGTGCGTTTCCCCCCTTCTATCTCTGTGCCTTCGATCACGCTCCCACTCGGTCCTCGCTCGCCATCATGCCCGACCGCTCCAGCTAACAGTAGACCGGCACAGACGATGCGATGAGGGAGCTTGTCCTACCCCCACTAATCGACGAACCCAAAATCCTCGGTGATCACGACCATACATGGACCGTCGAGAACTGGCGCAGTCTAGGAAAGAAGGAACATGGCCCCGTTTTCCAGGCTGGTGGATATCCATGGTGCGTTCAATGACACTGTCACCACCCCACAGCCATGTCATCTTTGTCGCTGACCCTCGTGCCCCCCGCTACAGGCGCATTTTGCTTTTCCCACACGGCAACAATATCGATCAATGCTCCATCTATCTCGAACACGGTTTTGATGCCGATGCCGTCCCCGAAAATTGGAGCTGCTGTGTCCAATTTGCTCTCGTCCTGTGGAACCCAAATGACCCCAGCCTATACGTTCACCATGCCGCCCACCACCGTTTCACAAAGGAGGAGGGCGACTGGGGATTCACACGGTTTGTCGAGCACCGACGCATGTTCAATGTGCCCTGGGAGGGTGGTAGTCGACCGCTGTGCGAGAACGATACCGCCAACATCACGGCATACATTCGCTTTGTTGAAGACGAGACGGGTGTCCTATGGCATAACTTTGCCAACTACGACTCCAAGAAGGAAACTGGATATGTCGGCCTTAAGAATCAAGGTGCCACCTGCTACCTCAACTCCCTTCTGCAATCGCTATACTTTACAAATGGATTCCGAAAGGCATGTTCCCGGCTCTCGCTCCTTAGCGCAGCACTGCTGACCTCTCCAGGCCATTTATGAAATCCCCACTGAAACCGACCAGAGCATGAACAACTATGCTTACACCTTGCAGCGGCTCTTTTACCAGTTGCAAACATCGGAGCAGGCCGTAGGAACAAACGAACTTACCAAATCATTTGGATGGGATACTCGGCAAATTTTCGAGCAACAAGACGTCCAAGAGCTGTCTCGAAAGCTGATGGACAAGATGGAGGAAAACATGAAAGGCACGAAGGCACAAAACGTTCTCCCTGAAATGTTCAGTGGGAAACAGAAGACTTACATTTCATGTATCAACGTCGACTACGAGTCCAGCGTCGTCCAGGACTTTTGGGATATCCAGCTTAACGTGAGCGGGAACAAGAACCTCCTCGAAAGTTTCGAAGACTACATTCGCCCCGAGAAGTTGGATGGAGAGAACCAGTACTTTGCTGGTGAACAGCACAAGCTTCAGGATGCCAACAAGGGTGACATCTTTACCAACTTCCCCGATGTGCTTCACTTACAGCTTAGACGATTCGAGTATGACTTCCAGCGCGACATGACAATGAAGATTAACGACCGCCTTGAGTTCCCCGAGATATTCGACGCCGCTCCGTACCTCTCAGAAGACTCCGACAGGTCTGAATCTTGGACATACCAACTACACGGTGTTCTCGTCCACAGCGGTGATCTAAATGCCGGACACTACTACGCCTTCCTGAAACCCAACAAGGATGGCTGGTTCTACAAGTATGATGACGACAAGGTTACAAAAGCCACCATGAGGGAAGTGCTTGAGGAAAACTTTGGCGGCGAGTACCGACCTCCGAATGGCTACCCTCGTGCGCCTCTTCAGAAGAAAACGCCCATCATGCGCCAAAACAGCGCATACATGTTGGTTTACATCCGCCAGTCGCGCCTTGACCGAGTTCTCGCCCCCGTCACCAATGATGATATCCCCCGACACTTGAGTAAGTGTCTTCTTGTGATTTTCTTTTTCTTCGACATAATTTCTAATATGATACAGAGGAACGCTTTGAAGAGGAAACCGCACTTCGAGAGGCTCGGAGAAAGGAGCAGAGGGAGGCTCACCTTTACATAATGGCCAAGGTTATTACCGACAAGTCATTTCAACAATATGGAGGAACCGATCTGTGCCAGTTTGACTCCAGCCCCGAGACCGATCCTGCTGCTCCTAAATTCTACCGAATCCTCCGAGCAATGACCATGGAAGAATTCGTTGCTCAAATAGCTGGCGATATGGGCGAAGATGCGCGCAAGGTGCGCCTCTGGTTAATGGTTAACCGACAAAACAAGACTATCCGCCCAGATCAGCCCATTATGGATCTCCACCTAACGGTCGAGGAGACGTATGCTCGCTCAGCTGCACATCGAGACACTAGTCTTCGGGTCTGGGCTGAAGTAGCGGATGAACTCAATGCCGATGGCGAGCCCGTTTGGCCTTCCTACCAGAGCCAAGCAAATGGTGTCATTGTGAAAAATGACACCATCCTGCTCCTGCTAAAACATTTTGATGTCGAAACTCAAACTTTGACAGGGGTTGGTCATGTCTACATTGCCAAGGAAAAGAAGGTCGAGGAGTTGGTTCCATTGATTCTGAAGAAGATGAATTGGGGAGAGAAGCTACCTTCCGATGAAAAGCTTCTTCTGTGGGAGGTATGGTCGGCTCATGATTTTGACATTGCATAGATTCTAACAGTTCTCAGGAAATCAAACCGACAATGATCGAACCCCTCAAACCAAAGCAATCATTGAAGGTTGCTGAGCTCCAGGATGGAGACATTATCTGTTTCCAGCGATCAAGCGAACGCAAGTCGGACCAAAAGCGTGCCAGTGACAAACCACAGGATGCGTAAGTCAAGAGGGTAATCTAGAGGTGATCATTACTAACGAGTATTAGCGTTGGCACATCGGATCGTTTTGATGATGCGCGTGAATACTATGACTTCCTCGAAAACAAGAAGACTGTCAGATTTCATCCCCATCCTAATCGATGTGATCAGACCGAATACCCCCCCTTCGATCTGGTTCTCAACTCCAAAATTACATACGACACTTTGGCGGAACGAGTTGGTACTCACTTGAATGTTAACCCTACACACATCCGGTTCTGGACGGTGAACGCAGCAACAAACAACCCCAAGGCCACCGTGAGACGTGGAGCAAACCCTACACTGCGACAGATTCTCAACCCAATGGGTTCCACCGCCCTTAATTCTACGCAACGAGGCGACGCCTTCTACTTCGAAGTCCTTGAGATGAGCCTGGCTGAGCTGGATACCAAGAAGAGTATCAAGCTGACCTGGCTGAGCGAGGGCATCACCAAAGAGGTACCTATTTTCCTTATTGAAACCATAGCGATAACTGCTAATATCAAAAAGGACCAATATGATTTGTTGGTTTCCAAGACTGGAACCGTGGATGAGCTGATCCAAGCGCTGATCAAGAAGGCTCAGATCTCAAATGAAGAGGAGGGTGGAAGGATACGGGTTTACGAAACCAGTTCCAACAGATTCTACCGCGAGCCAACTCGGGACCACCCCGTCGCTAATCTGAACGAATTCACACAAATCTATGCGGAGCGTGTGCCTCAGGAGGAATTAGCGGTGGCAGATGGTCGCTACATCCAGGTTTTCCACTTCCAGACCGACGTTAGCCGCGTTCACGGAATCCCCTTCAAGTTTTTGCTCATCGAGGTATGTTAATCCGTGCAACTTGGAAATGCCTTTGTCACTAACATTCATGCAGGGTGAGACTTTTGCGGATACCAAGAAGCGTTTGGAGAAAAGAACCGGAATCAAGGGCAAGAGTTTCGAGAAGATCAAGTTTGCCCTTGTGCGACGAGCCAATTACTCGAAGCCTCAATACCTCAACGATGGTCAGTTGATAGATTTGCGCTCTAAGTAATTGATAAGGCTAACAGCTGAGTAGATGATGAACTCTGGAGCGTGGCACAAACCGATGATGACTACCTCGGCTTTGACCATGTGGATAGAACAAGAACATTGAGAAACGGCGTTGGGGACCTTTTTCTTCGATAAATCGGCCAGCAAAGTCGTTGGGTGAAATGTGCATTAAGAAGAGGGTTCCAGCCCGGCCCTGGACCTCGGTGTTTAGCATATCAGTCCTGCTTTTCTCAGGTACTATCGCAACGTATCTATAGCCGTCGTCGGGGGAGCAGGCGTTTCTTCTTTTGGTAATGGACCTGGGATGCATACGAGACAAAGACCATGGCTGTTGATGAAAGAGATATGGATTCGCGAAGGGAGGCGGCTTCGTATTATGACAAAGACGGGGCATGGGCATTGGGTTAGGGCAACGTACAGGGGGGGGGAATAGTAACGACTATTACTACCACGAAGCAGCTTCGTTTACGTCTGTTATTGTGCAAATCACAATGTCAGTTGTGTGACCTTGTCTTGTTGAGACAGCATGTATATGAAAACTGGTGATGCTTCATTACTGTAACATGATTGAGCTGTCTATAGGTCTGATACTTTTTTCGTTGTTTCATGTCTCGATTATGGTATCTAGTGGGGATGTGTTGGAGATCCCAAAAATATTGCTGCTGGGCGTCGAGGATAAGGCCATATGTAGGGTAGGCAGACTTGCGTCAGCCCGTTGTGAATTTTGTGTCCAACCTATCGCGACACAGCATGTACAGTACAACAACCCCTAAAAGTTTGTACCTGGTCTAATTTTCCTAAAATCCTTAAAAGAATTTATACAAATAAATGACGCTAGGAGAAATAAGCAAACAAATGGACTTATTTATGACTTTTCTTATGTCTTCTTATTATTCTTCTCCTTGATTCTGATATTAATATTTTAGGGTAGTAAATTTTGTAGTATCTAAGATAAAGAAATCCACAAGGATACAACAATCTTCCAAGCGTGTATTGCACACACACACACACACACACATATATATATATATATATTATTCAGGGTAACTAGGGTGTATATTTGTTTATATTGAGATTCCTTGAGGTCTTGATTGGACATTTATTAGTGAATACGTTTCTACCCCACGGAGTTCGCATACCGGAGTTAGAAACAAGACATGATTTCGTAACTGACTCGCAAGCTTTGAGTGGGCAGGTAATTATATGTAGGTATTCATGTTCCTTGGAGAAAGGAAAAAAGAAACTTAACCATATTCAACTTTTTTCTACGCCCTTTAAGAATTCATGGACGAATATCAAACTCCACCATCTAGCTATCCTGCTATGGGCCATGCAACAAAACAAACTCCGAGTACCTTATCCGACCTGGGCAGCAGCGTAAAACGCAATGCTTCATGTACCCCCCTTTAATCCAGTCACTTGTCCCCTTATATATCACTTTTACTTTCCTAATGGTATGCACATGTATCTTATTTTCACGAGATCCCTTACATGGGGCTCTCCTGACCGCCAGGGAGACACTCTCTCTCCTCAACGGACAAGTGGGCGCCGGCAAGGCGCAGAAGTTGGGCGCAGGGCTCTTTGCCAGACTTGATAGCAATGAATAGAGGTGTGTGATTGGCCTTATTGCGCTCGTGGACGCTGGAGCCACGGTGGAGTAGCTCTAGAAGGATCTCGGTGTTGCCAGCGACAGCGGCGAGGTGCACAGCCGTATTGCCAGCGTAGTCAGACAGCTTAAGTAACTGACTACCCTCGCCCTTCAGCAGCTCCTTGACAAGATCCAGTTCGCCGTTGTCAATAGCATAACCCAGGGCACTGAAGGCGGTTTCATCCCGTGTCAAATGAGCAGCAGCAAAGTCCAGTGACCCAGCGGGGTGAGAGAAGCTCTGGTGAGCAATTTCAGTCATCTCACCGCGGAGAGAGTGAGACAACCTCTCGCTGATGTCTCGGGGAGTGAGACCAGGAAGGGCAAGCAGGTAGGAGAGCTTGGTGAGGGCAGCCTCGGCAGTTAAGTCGAGGCCAAAGATGACACCCGCACGGCCGAGAACAGTACCCGGGGCATATACAGGGGAGACGAAGCCATTCACGCACTGGCTGACGTTGATGATAACGACACCGCGGCTAACGGCATCCTTGATGACCTGGGTCAGGGGACCATCAGCTCCGCCGGGGATGTTGCCCATGCCAAAGGTCTCGAGAATGAGGCCACGGAGGTCGGGCAAACGAAGGACGGCATCAACCATTTCAGGCTTGATACCAGGGAATACACGCAAACAGGCGACATGAGTGGTGTCAAGGCCCTTGGAGATGTGGAATTTTGCGATGGAGGTTGGGCGGAGGACGAGCGGCCAATTGATAGTGATACCAAGGCCATTCACCTTGGCAAGGGGCTCGGCGTTGGGGCTATCGAAGGCGTTGAAGTTGGTGGCCGACACCTTTGTGGTGCGGTTACCACGGTAGAGGTGGTGGTGGAAGAAGAGACAGACTTCGGGAATGACAAAAGTTCCAGCAATGATGAGCGAGCCAAGGAGGTTGTCAACGCCATCGGACTGGAGGGAGAAGATGGGGGCTTGGGAGCCAGTGAGGATGACAGGCTTTCCGAGGTTGTTCATCATGAAGGAGAGGGCAGAGGCGGTGTAGGCCAGGGAGTCGGTACCATGGAGAATAACGAAGCCATCAAAAAGGTGGTAATTTTCGTGGATAGCTGAAGCAATGGCGTCCCAGTCGTTGGCCGAGATGGAGCTGGAGTCAAGCAGAGGGTTGAACTCCAGGATGCCATAGCGGACATGACGATTGTAGGCAGTGGGTGGTGTACGGAGAGAGTCGATGAGCATGCGGTGTCCATTGCGATACGCGGGGAGACCAACTGCGGAGATTGTTAGAATAAGGAGTGTGTTACGTTTCGGGCTTTGGTGGGCTTTCAATGGTGGTTTGGTAGTGGTGATGGTGGGGATGTGTCATGATTGTTTGTGTGTCATGAGAAGTCATGGTGAATGAAGGGTGGTCCCAGTTTTTTTTTTTTTTTTGGACCAGGGCGCAATACAAACGTACCTGATGGGCTGTTGTCATTGAACGAAGGCCGTGGGGCCATGGCATTTTCCAGGAAGTTGTCAGTTGGCTGGAGACCGTCGGGGCCCTGCTGCATACAAATGGTGCCTCCGGTGCCAATGATAAGGACACGAGATTCTGGGTACGTGATTTCGGCCTGTGTCTGGATTTGGCTGATGTTGTTACCAACAACGCTGCCGGCGATGCTGCCGTGGCGGCTGAAGATGGCGCCGTGATCATTGCCGTTGACGCTGCCATTGAAAGCACCGCTGACGCTGCCGTTTAGGGTGCTATTGATGCTGGTCTGGCGCACATGGTTGCCGTTGGTCATGGAGGACGAAGGGCGATACTCGGACATGGCTTATGCGTGAACCAAGGTCTGTGAGGTGGATGGATGCGGATGGGAGGGTGGAAGGGGAGATAAGATACTGAGGGGAAAGTGGAATCACAGCGCGTCAATTCAGTGAAACGGAGGCAGACCCAGAGTCAGATTGATGGATGATAAGAAGATCAGTGAGCGGGCGCAATCAGTGCGTGACGTCGCGATAACACTGCATCAAACTTGGACCTGTTTGATTTAGTGGCGGGGCACGCGAAGGAGAAAAAAAAAGGAACAAGATAAAGCCAGCGACAGCCACTGATTAACTGGCAATGATAAGACTTCAACGATGAATAGAACAGTAGGCAAAAGGAAAAAAAAGAAAAAGATGCGGAATACTGCAGTACATATGTGAATTGAAAAATATTGAGGGAGGCGACTCCTCTTTAGGCGATACCGGGGACAGGCGCGAAACTTTGCGCGGGAGACAAGATCAAGTGGATCCATTTCGAGTTTTCGAGGGGTAATAGCAACATCGATTGGGAGTTTTGGAGGGGTAATAGCAACTCAACTTTGGCATCGTCTGGCGAGTTAGAGAAGACCTGGGTTGCACACATGGGCAGCCTCCCTAGTCACATGGCTCATCTGACGCGAGTTAGTCTGTTTTTTTTTTGTCTTCAGCCCCCGGCCCGGTCTGTGTGCGCCGCACGAGGCCTTCGGGGAGTTTTCTCATCTCCATCCCTCTCCTGAGATCCCGCTGATTGCTTTTGGTGTTGTGCCGACTGGAGCCACAGAGCGTGCAGCCGACCAATGGTGCCACGTGATAAGGGGAGACGCAGACTATTAGTCCAGTGGTCTGGGTTTCTTAATTTGGTATGTGAGTCCTACGGCTATGCCGGTAATTGGGTACACTCTCTATTCGGTAGTTGGATACTCGTCCGCCGACGCCTTGTGTGTGAGGCTCTTTTTCTCTTGTCGCCATTACCCCAGAGGGGGGAAACCCTGTCGTCCACCTTTTTTCTCTGTCAACCCGTCCGGGGGTTGAATTCCTGCCAATGGCCATTTTGCCCTTGTCATTCATGCTGGCGGGATTGGGGCTGGCCAGGCATGGTCATGGTCTAGGCTGGCCTGCAAGCCCAGCACGGACGGCTCGTAGAGTGGGACGTGCCCGAGAAGCGTGCAAGTGAGAGAAGAAGCGGGAAAAGAAGTGGGAAAAGAAGACGAAGGGAAGAAAACCGTTGCACTTTGCCAAGCTCCGTATATAGCGACGCCGCTTGTTGATGGTGGTGCCTACCAATGTACTTTTGGCAGGTGGGTTCGGTTGTGCGGACGGGGGGGGGGAGCAATTCTGTACATAAATTTTTCCATTCAATGGCAGGCCAATGTCCGGAGTAATGAGGTGAGGCGAACGACAGCTCCGATTTCCGGGCCGCCCTACGCCGTTAAAACCCGACCATTTGGCATCGCTTGGCCTTCCCAGATTGCAGAAACCGGGCCGGTACATGTTTAGAGCAATACCCATTGTGACCTGACAGAGAGCGTTTTGTCGCAGCACCGGCGGTTCAAACGGCCAAATGCTGAAAAAGCATAGACGTCTGTCAGGTTGTCAATATGGCCAATCAGCTCAGACATGGCGCCATGTGATGCAATGGCCGTGGGATGGCAATTTGCAGGCGAGGCCGAGCATACTGGACGCTTGGTTGATGCTTTGGATATGACGTTGTCTGTTCGCAACAACCGCCTTTCTAGAAGAAGACTGTAGGTCGCCACCTACGCAGGACTGTGGGCTCGAAACGGTCATTGAATGGGGTGGCACAATCACCCCAAAAGGAGATACGTACCTTGCATCAAGTCCAGACCCCTTGCTGACTGTGACCTAATCGAGAAAAATTCTGCCGGTTTTTTGTCCTCACCGCCCAGGACGCTGGGCTGGGCTTGGTCGCTCACTCCCTGCCAGCCAGCCGGGTTGTGATAGCATATCCAACGCTGTACAAAAGCGAACTATCGTCTTTGACACAACATCACCCCCCTCTTTTCCCCCCTTCCATCATCGCCGCCATCGCCTGCGTGACCCGTTTCATGGGCTTGGCAGCCACGCGCCCGAATTCCTCAGTTCTGAATCCCATCAGCGCTTTCTCGAGTTTGATACCTTGCGATGCGAGTCCCAGTACAACTTGAAGACGGCCCACCCTTCGCCTGACGCGCGCGAACCACGACCACATCCAACCTCTCCACTTCAGTCTCTTACGATTCCATCGCTTCACCCCACGCCTTGACAACATGGAGCGACAAACAGACACGCCGCCAGACGGCACATCCCCGCGGACTTTTGCTCTCAACCACCTGCGACCGCGGTCCAGCTTTCTGGGCTGCTCTCGCATCTCCGACTATGAGCTGCAGGGCAAACTGGGCGAGGGAACCTTTGGGTATGGCGAATTCCCGGCACGCGCATGCCATTGACGACCTGCGTAACGCCATCTTGCTGACTTTGGTCTCCTTCTCTCTAGTGAGGTCCACCGAGCCCGATCACGAAAGACGGGCGCATCTGTTGCACTCAAGAAAATCATCATGCACCATGAAAAGGATGGCGTATGTCATGCTCGAGCTTTGCTCACAACTTCGACTTTTGCCTCTCTGACACCCTCTAGTTTCCAATTACCGCGCTTCGAGAGATCAAGCTGCTCAAGCTCTTGTCCCACAAGAATATTCTCCGACTAGAAGACATGGCCGTCGAGCACCCCTCTCGTTCAAGTGAGCACCTATCCCCGAACCGCCAAGTTTTTCCTGACTTTGATTCCTGACGCGGTTTCCTCTAGGCGACAAGCGTAAGAAACCCATCATGTACATGGTAATGCCCTACATGGATCATGACCTTTCTGGTCTCCTTGACAACCCTTCCGTGCAATTTAAGGAGGCCCAGATCAAGTGCTACATGCTCCAGTTACTCGAGGGTCTTCGCTATTTACACGAAAATCATATCCTTCATCGTGATATGAAGGCTGCCAACCTTCTCATCAACAACCAAGGCATCTTGCAGATTGCAGATTTCGGTCTAGCCCGCCACTACGATGGACCAACTCCCAAAACCGGCCAACCCATGGGTGACGGTAAACGAGAGTACACTGGTTTGGTAGTAACACGATGGTACCGGCCACCGGAGCTTTTACTACAGCTGCGCCAGTACACCCCCGCTATTGACGTTTGGGGAGTAGGGTAAGAGCAATGCTTTGTCTTGATTTCGTGTCGAACAGAATCTAACCATGAATAGCTGCATCTTTGGCGAAATGCTCGTGCGGAAGCCTATTCTAGCCGGTGAAAGCGACACTAATCAACTTGAAATTATCTGGGACCTGATGGGATCTCCTACGGATGAAAATATGCCCAGATGGAAAATGCTGCCAGGAGGCGATCACTTAACACCACGCCCTCGGCCTGGTAACATTCAAAACCGATTCAGAGAGTAAGCTTGCATCTAGACTTATTTTTTATCCATTCAAGTCTAACACTGGTTTTCAGATTCGGTTCGGGAGCCATCTCACTTCTCAAAGAGTTGATGAAGCTTGACTGGCGGACGCGAATCAATGCGGTTGATGCCCTTAATCATCCATATTTCAAGATGGCACCCCTCCCCTTGGAACCGCATGAGATTCCAACATATGAAGAGAGCCACGAACTGGACCGAAGAAAATTCCACGACCGCAAGGCTGCTCTGCCTCCAGCTCCCAAGGGTGGAACCGTGGGCATTGGCCCGGATGCGAATGGAGCCACGGCTGGCTTCAACAGCAGCGATGCGTACGGTAACGGCCGTAACGGAGTAAATGGCGGTCGGTACCGAAACGGTCCTGATGAGCGCCGACCTGCTTGGCAACGGGACCGAGGGCCTCCTCCTCGTCCACCTCCAGGAGAAGATGGTGACTACCGGGACCGAGGGCCGCGTGGTGGCCGGGGAGGCCCCGGGCCTCGAGGCGGCGCCGACATCGACACGTACATTCCTGCCTATAAACGGGACGATGGAGGCCGCTGGAGAGACGATCGTCCACCCCGGGACGACCGGCCCCGAGAAGATTGGCCTCGTGATGAACGACGCCGTCGTAATAGTAGGGAGGATCGGCGCTATGACCGTGATCGCGGTACCGTGAGCCGCAGCAGATCACCACGGCTTGAGCGATCAAGAGACCGCGAAAGATCAGACCGCGATGTGTACCGACGATAGGATGCTCGGCCAACAGGATCGCTCGCGAAGATGAAACAGGCGTTACCAGAGTTGATTACATAAACAGGCACAAACATATGAGCATGATACGGGTACGAAGTGCGGCGCAAACGGATCGGAAGGAAAGAAAGAAAGAAGGAAAGAAGGAAGGAAAGAGAACATGTCTATTATTACAAGACCAGGCGTGGCATTGCCATTTTTAAAGCATGAAGTAGCGTGGCGTGACGCGAGTTGACAAGACTCGGATGAGGAGACAGCGGTTGTAGGAACATGTACTCTTAGTGAAGCATCTCTAGCTATTTGGAGTGAACACATGGATGGCATGGCCATCTTAGGTTAGAACTCAGAGTCATCTTCTTCTTCGTGTATTGTTTGAGAGAGTAGGCCAGCAACCGGTTTGCGTCGAGAAGAAGGAGAATCAAGCCACTGCCAGTCGATATCTGTAGAGGAGGAGTCTCGTCGATTCTGAGAGTCATTGAAGTGCTTGTTTCTAGATATGGAGCTTGGTGAATAGTCGTCGTCTTGCATACCCAGGCGGCTGGTGATGACTGAGGAAAAGATGGCGAGGATGATACCAGAAAGAATACCAACGCCTGCTGCTGCGCCAAACTAGATGATTGGTTAGATATGCCGTAAGAAAGATGGGTGGCATCCTACAAAGGTGTACAAGGGCTGCAAATGGTAATTTGTTAGCCGTGGTTTCTCATAAAAGGCCCGGGTGGGAATGGCCTACCTCAAGGCTAGCCAAGAAGGCCGTGAAAGCTTGGAAAACTGAGAGAAATAACGACAGGAGATAGATTACGGGAGCAAAGATGGTGAGAAGAATAGCTGCGAAGAAGCGCAAGGGATAAAGAGCAAGGCGGAAGGGAAGGGCACAGAGGTAGAAGAGCTGAGAGATGCGAAAGGACCAGTCGATGGATACGAGAAAGGAGAAGATGACAGAGAGGGCATCGAGGATGATGGATGTTATAGAGGGTGATTGGTCGGCCATGTTGTTGTTGACGATGATGATGATTTCTCAATGCGGTTACAGGGTGGTTGAGTACAAGGGAAGGGGGAGGGCGTGTCCCTGTCAGAGCAGCAGCATGGCTAGAGAGGCTTCAGGATGACATTGAAGACTGTTTAGGGTTCCTCCTCGCGCGGCAGGAATTGTAGAATCAAAGAAATGATGCCGGGTGAGCGGTCTTGAGTGAGTGAGCCAAGATGAGAGTGCAATGAGATGCATTGATTGCGATGAGCCCGTGGATGATAGAGAGGTTCGGGCCGTCTCACCCCACCTGTGGCATACCAGCGGCAGCAGCAGCAGCAGCAGCACCTGGGGGATCAGCAATAGGGGCTACCTGTCCGAGCTTGCGGGGGTACCGTGCCTCGCTGCGGTGGCTGCCGCGCATGGGCAAGTACACGCCAAGTCCCATTTTAACATGCCCTTGCATCCATCCAACCTTGGCTCAAGGTTGAACCACATCTCTCCACTGCCGCCCGCCCTGGGGACGGACCAGCACAGGTTGGGTAGAGTTAACCATGGTGGAGGATTAAAAAAAAAAAAAAAAAAAAAAAAACTGAAAAAGGAACGACCTGGTCGTGTGACAGAATAGCAGCCATCATGGACTAGTATGAACGTCTTGCCTCGGGTCCCAATTGAATTTCTTTAGGCGGGACGCCATTCGCCTCTTTTTTTATGGTCACTTAAATAAACCCTTTTTGCCGGCTAGCTTTTTGACAGCTCCCTTCCCCCTCCCCCGCGCTACACAAATCCGGGGCGTTGTGGCCATGTGTGTGTGTGTGGTACATTTGCCGGTTTTGATGTAATGTTGGGCCTTGGGGCCGTTGCCTTGGTCTGGGTTTGGGTTTGACTGATTGTTGAGTGGCGCGCGGGGGGGAGGGGAGATGAATAAACAGCCCGTGTTTGTGCTGGCTAAAACATGCCATCTGGTAGTGAGAGACAAGGAAGGGACTGGGAGTGCTTGGACATTTACTCGTTTGGGGGGTGCCAGTCGCGATAAACCGCCGCCGGGCTCCTTTCGTCCCTCCGCCCCGTCCTGATCTCTCCACACCACCCCCTCCACCGCCGCCGCCGTCACCACGAACCCCCAACGTTGACCTTGCTTCGCGATCTTGAGACTGGCTCTGTGACTTGTTCTCCTTCCACCAACCCTCTCGGCGCCCCGAGGCCCTGCCGCCGCTCCCCTTGCCGCCCGCCGCCCGCCCTCTGCCTGTAAATCCCTTGCCTCTTGAACCTCGCGCTCGCACGCACATGAATACACGCACGCATTAGGGACGCACACGCACACATCATGGGCAACAACCCGTCGTCGTCGTCCAAGCCCGCCACGCCGACGACGTCGGCTGCCACGGCGTCGGCCCCGGGATCCGGCCACGACTCGCCGCGGCAGCACCGAAAGGACGCCCGCAACATCATCCCCGGCCACACGACCACCCGGTCCGCAGCGCCTCCGGAACCATCGCTCGCCCAGGCCCAGGGCTCCACCGTCGTCAACCGACCCAAGAGCCTGCCTCCCACGGCCGTCTCGTCGCTCAGCGGCTCGCCGCACAGCAACGCTTCAGTGCCCTCCAAGCCTGCAGCACCTCTCGTCGCCGCCGTCGCCGCCGTCGCCGCCGCCGCAGAGCCCAAGCCCGCACCCCGCGATGAGCCCTCCAAACCCGTTGATGTGCCCATCGAGGCATCGTCGTCGCTCCGCTCCCACCACTCGGCCCTGCCCGACCCGCCGCTCATTCCCAACAGCAGCATCACCGACATGTATCTGACCCGCCCGCCGCGTCTGCCACTGCCCATCGAGGAGGAGGTGCACACGCCGGGCTCGCCCATTCTCTCCCCGGACCAGGACCCGGCATTGCCTGACGTCGAGCTCATCGATTCGTCGGATGGTATGACCCGCAAGAGCTCGGCTCTTAGCGCCACCACCGTCGACGAGGAGGAAGGCGAGGAGCTGCGCGTCGACAAGACGAGGCCTACGGTTCCGACTCGGCTCGAGTGGAAGCGCGGTGGTGACAAGGTCTACGTGACGGGTACTATATTCCAGTGGAATCGAAAGCAGCGTCTTCACCCCGTGTGAGTATTCCTCTACCCTTACCCCATGGTTACTTCCGTCCGAGACATTCAACGCGGCTGCCCGTGTCCTCTGTACCGCAGTGGCTTGGCCTTATTGGTCTGCGCCATCTCGGATAGGTGTTACATTCAGTTATGACAGGGTTGTGAATATACATATGAACCCCCCCGTCCGTCATATATATATATAATACTGACGTATGGGAAATAAACAGAGAAGGCAAGCCCGATTACTTCGCCGCAACCGTCCACATTCTCCCCGGAACCCACCATGTACGCTTTCTCGTCGACGGCGTCATGCAGACGTCTCCCGACCTACCCACCACGGTCGACTTTGGAAATAACCTGGTCAACTTTATCGAAGTCAACCCCGACGAAGTCCACAAAACTGTCGAGCTCACGGCGAAGGCACCCGCCGAGCAGCCCAAGCAGCCTCTGCCCCAACCACAACCACAACTAGAGCCCCAGCACCAGCAGCAAGTGCCCAAGGGCAAGGAGGTTCTGCCGCCAGAGGCTTATCGCAACCCCATTCCCTCGTACCTCCTGGACTTTGACCAGCCCGAGGACTCGCCCGCTTACCAGTATGCTGTCACGGCCATTGAGAAGCTGCCCAACCCACCCTCGCTTCCGGGTTTCCTGAGCAAGCCCATCCTCAACGCCGCGACGCTTATGAAGGACGACAACAGTGTTCTAAACATGCCCAACCACACGATTCTGAACCATCTCGCCACTAGCAGCATCAAGAACAACATTCTCGCTGTGTCTGCGACGACCCGGTACAGGAATAAGGTATGTCTCCCCCTCCCCCTCAATGCGGTTGAGGTGTGAATATGAATATTAACTTTTGGGGAAACTAGTATGTCACAACCATCATGTACAAGCCTACTTCAACAGATGAGGGCTGAGGAGCCATTGAATACCCAGGCTGCTTATTTCTTGAAGGGAGGAAGGCCTTGCTCCCGAGCCAAGTTTGCATCCATTTACACCATCATCTCATCTTCGACTGCTGCTTGGGATCAATGTTGCAGGAGCGGGCTTATATATTCGGCATAAATCTTGGGGCGCCCCAGATGGCGCATGGATTGACAATGGAGCTTTCCCCTTTGCTTATGTTTGCTGCTTGCTGGTTCTCGTTAGAAGAGGATAAGTAGAATGACGGAATATTGGAATGGCGACGAGGGCCTGCCCCTCGGCTTGGCTGCAATGATGAAAGAGATATGAAACCATGAGGATTTACGGCTGCGGGGAATGATACAGGAATGGCAGCACAGACACATACAAGCACACAGGCACAGCAACACAGGGCATCTAGGAAAGGCAGGCCCAGGCTCAGTCTCTCCATTTAATAAAGACCTCGTCGGTCCTGAAGCGCTGCGTACATGTGCTCTCCTCGAAGGGTGTACGGAACCCTGTCTCGTAGGCCAGTAGCCCTGCATGGGCGATCATGATCCCGTTGTCGATGCAGAATCGCTCGTCAGTGGCGTAAACGGAGCCCCCGCGCTCGGCTGCCATGTGGCCCATCATCTCCTGCAGACGCTCGTTACAACCCACACCACCCACGATCAGGACCTGAGCGCTTCCAACATGAGCCATGGCGCGCTCCGTGATTTCAACAAGCATGGCAAAGACGGTCTCCTGCAAGGTAAAACACAGGTCTTCGGGGGTAAAGTCTGCGCCGTTCTTCATCTGTGCAGCGAGTGCGTCGGCTGAGGCAAGGATGCCGGAGAAGGAACAGTCCATGCCCTTTACTGCGTAGGGGAGGTCGAGCAGCTTGGTGCCCTTCTTGGCGAGCTGCTCGATGTTGTAACCAGGGGCTGGGTCGTTGCTAATCTCGAGCGTGCGGGCAAAGCGGTCGAGGCAGTTTCCGACGGCAATATCCAGTGTTTCACCAAATATGCGGTAGCGCTGCTCGGCATAGGCAATTACTTGGGAGTTGCCACCCGAGACGTACAATACAACAGGGTTATCAGCACCGGTGATGTAGCGGCCCATCTCAATGTGCCCAACGCAGTGGTTCACGCCGACAAGGGGCACATCCCAGAGTAGAGCAAGCGTTCGAGCGGCTATGGCAACGCTGTTGAGCGGGGCGCCCATGCCGGGGCCCTTTGTGAAGCAGATGCAGTCGACATCGGCAGGCGAGATGCCAGCTTCCGCGATGGCCTTGCGGGCGAGGCCTACAAAGTGAGAGCGGTGGTGGGCGGCGGTGTCTTTGGGGAGGAAGCCAGTGCCTGGCGGGGAGACGAAGGTGTGACGCAGGTTGGAAAGGATCTTGGTTTCGTCCTTGGTGTGCAAGATGACACCGATGCCGAGCTTGTTGGCGGAACCTTCGCAGCCGAGGGCTATATAGGAGGATTTATTTTCAAACGCCATTGTATTTAAGGCGAGGTCGAGGTTGTGATGGCGGGCGGAGGGGATCGTTTAGTATTGAAGTGGGGTATCAAGAGAGAAGTGAAACTATCGTGGTAAATGTAGGGTTGATGGCGACGATGTCGGCCTGGTGGAGATCGCTCCGTGTTGTGAACTGGTTGAGTTTATATCTGGTCTCAATAAGTTTATAATAAAATGGTAGGGTATATTGCGCCGATAATGTGTTTAGACAGACTTCAGTAATGAACGTTAACCCAGTAATACAGTACTGTGTCACGGCCTGTCGTCGAGCATCAGACGTCGTTTGCGCGGCTCTAAAAAAAAAATGAGGGGCGATAAGAAAAATGGAGGGGCACCGAGCCCAGGTCCCAGACCTTCAGTGGTGGGGGAGAAGCCATTTAGTGTTCGCTTAGTTAATCAGCCCCATCCGACGGATCAAGATCTTCGGCTTTGGCAGTTGAGGTCAGCTCGGCCGCCGTGCGTCATTGCCCGCTGGAGCTAGTGCAACTGCTGTCATCTCCCCCCCACAGCAGAATATACCTCTTTCTGACTTGCTCGAGTCCGTACCGACTGAAAAGATTTGTCCAATTGTCTTTTTCTAGGTTGCTTTAGAAAGGCAGCTAGATGGATGACAGGTTACATTGCCTCTTTAATCCCGGCCTACTCGTCACTGCACAGGAGAGCGAGCTGTTGCAGAATCCACATCAGCTTGGAGATATTTTTTCTTCCCCAGCAGGATCTTTGAGCGGAACCCGCCGTGGAACCAACCCCATAAGTGACTACGTACTGAGAAAAAAAAAGGCCACAGAAAAAAAAAAACCCCCACTGAAAGCAAGACGATATTCCATAGCTGCCGCTGCCGGTGACTAGTAGGCGGTAGGTCTAGAATTTTTTTTTTCTGCCGTGCTAACTACTAGGTCCGACTTGGTTGCAGTGTCTCGTGAGTGCCCACTAACAGGCTAGCCATTTAGCGCCTGGAACCCACTGTCACAAGGACCTAGGGAACCACAAACCGCGCTGTCGAAAGAAATCCAGCGCCACCTTACTTGTTGTTCCAGGGCCCAGGCTGCTCACTCACTTTTTCACTGTTACGCCGCGCCACTTGCTGCAACCCACCACCACCCAACCAGCAAGCAGCTCGCTTCGGATCAAACGCAAACCCACCCACGTTCGGCCTCGGGGTCTCTCCTCCTCTCTGCACATCACCTCCACTCGACGGAGCACACTCTTGTTTTTCACGTACCGAATCCATCCTGCCTACGAGCATACCTGATATTTACGTCTTGCATTCGGTGCGTTGTGGTCCCGCTTCCCTTGTCTTGATACAAGGCACAGCCTTGCTCTGCCTCATCCGCTTGGCTCCAGTCCTTGGGCTAACATGACTGACTTATTGCCTAGGACCCTAGTCCAAGCTCATCCCTCCTCCCGACAACACTACCGATCGAAACCTTCCACTTCTCCTTTCCCGACATTCCGCTCCCGAATATAATGCTCCGGATTGCCAAGATTCCGCCGTCGCTTCTCTCGCCATGTCCCATCCTCAACCTCACCGCAAGCTACAGGCTGCAGCCTCGCCCTGGTCTGTGAGGCGCCAAAAGCTACACCTCGCTCTTACTTGGCTTGTCAGCCGACCACGTCACCGACTCCCGAGCCTATATACTATCCTCACATGCCAAGTCACATTGATGTCGAACAGGACAAAGTATTATTACGGTCTGAAGCCAGACCGGCATTTATTTTTCAATTTTCGACCTGGGCCACCAAACGGGCTCTCCACGTCTAAGCCCAAAGACCCCTCAAGCTCCAAACTCCGCGCAATGCCCCAGCCCACGACTGAATACTATACATCTTGAACCTGGTCCAACAAACAAAGACCGCCCTCCTTTCTTCAACCGATACTTGGCCCGCTTATCCGTATCCTTCCAATAATGGGTATAAACACAACAGACAATATCATACACGAGTAACACTGAGTCAACATCGAACATCATGGGAGTGAGGTGGTGCTGTCTCAAGCAGCAGCCGCTTTAGCTTGCGCCTGAGCCTGCGCTTGAGCCTTTACTTGCGCTTGCGCCTGCGCCTGAGCAGCCGCTTGTACTTGAGCCTGCGCTTGTGCTTGCGCTGCTGCCGCTGCCGCCGCTGCCACCGGCGGCGGTAATACTCGGTTCCCTCCTTGTGCTGCAGTTACGGCTTCTGGAGGTACCGCCGGTCTCCCTCTGAACATGTAAGGGTTCAGTGGGATCGTCGCCCTAAATTTCAAAGCGCGGGTGTCAAAGGGATCCACCTCATACACTGGCGGCTCATCATCTTCCGAGTCAGAGTCGTATTTCCAGCGATCTGAGTATTCATCTTCAGCTCGTGGTAGGGTAACCATGCCTCGTCGATCTATCCAGAGTCGGTTTAATCGTCCAATGCGACGGCGGAACGCGGGCTGGCTAGATTTGGGAGGTTCACTAGCCCCTCCCGCTGTGAACTGGAACAGGGGCTGCTCCGACTTGTCCACTTGCATAGCATCTGGCGAGTCCTCTTCCACATCCATTTCTGATGACGTGGATGCAGGCGGTGTCATTAAGTATTGAGTTTTGGCCGGTCGGAACTTGAGTTCCATTCCCTGATCCTTGACCGGCGATAAAGGATCTCGAGTGAGATCGATATGGTTCTGGTTCCACTTTCGGTGGTTCTGAACCTTCATTTCTATATCAAGACGGAGCTCGTTTTCCTTCTCAGCCAACTTGTCAGCCAGCGAGACGAGATCTGTCTCCAATGTTCTACCATCTGACCGTACCGGTGCCCGTAGATGGGCACCAGGTGGTCGTTGCATGACAGGGGCCTCTGCAGGCTTGCGTTTCTGGGGCTGGGCATCGGTTAGTACCGAGGTGTTATTCTTCAAGTTGAGATTAGCCATGTCACATACCTTTTGGTTGATGAGATCCTCATCGCCCTCCTTGATACCCAGTCTAAGTTTAATATCCTTGAGCCTTGCTCGCTCTTCAAAGAGAGCCCGGTCCATGGTGAGTAAGTCTCGTTTTAATATTTCACGCTCGTATGACACAAGAACCAGTTGACGCCCATCCTCGAGCTCACGACGCAGTTTCTTGAGTGTTTCGGCGATCTTGTTATCACGTGCACGCGTTTTTCGAGTCTGACGGGCCTCCCGACGTCGGAAACAGACATAAGGATCAGTGTCATCTGTCTCCTGGTGGGTCTCGAATTTGAGGCTTGGGTGCAAGGGCTTATTCCCAGCAGTTTGCCTTGTCGATTGCCAGTACTCGTAGACAGGCTTGGCATGCTGGAGAATCGAAGGCGAACCAAGGTGGTTCAGAGCAGGAACCATCATGTCATAGGCGACAACAGTATTGTCGACTGATGCAAAGGGTGTTTGCTCGGCCGCCGTGTCCTCAAACACCTCCATGATGCGCTCAAAGTCATCCTCGGAAAGGGCACCGGCAGCCGGTGGTTTACTATTGTACTGGCTCAGGTATTCATCATCTTCTGTGGTCATGTCATAGAGGCATGTAATGCACTCCTCCACTGTTTGCGAGAAACGGATGTAAGAAGAAGGCTGGTTCCAGTTCACCGGATAGAGCCCATTATAGTTAATGTCGCTCTCCTGAGGAGGCGGTACTGGAATTTCTTGATCATTGCTGGTACCGGCCTCTTTGAGGATGGACTGGAGATGGTATTCCTGCAACCAATTGGGTTAGTTTCTAAGTTTTGGTGGGTTGGATGCATCATGTTTAGAGTGGGTCACTCATGATGCATCACGGGAAGGATGCCAAGCCATATCACGTGGATGTGCACGTGATATCACGATATGTGGCAGGACGACTATGCGACGAAAAAGACGCACCTTTTCCTCGGCTTGCTCGACACCGGTTGCGATTTGGTTTTCGGTTGTAAGGGCTTCGTACTCGGAGGGATCGATCTGGTCCTCACGAAGGACGGGGAGGGTTGTTTTGATATTGAGCTTTTTGACGCGGACCTTGCGGGACGACATGGTGCAGGGGCGGGGACGAAAGGCGCAAAGGCGGCGGAAAACCCGCTAGAAAAAGCGATCAAGTCATAAAACGAGGGCTATTTGATCGAAACCGAAGTTTTTGGGATGCAAAAGGCCCTGTGGAAGCCCTTTTTCGATGGCAACGTGGTCGGGCTCGATGGGGTGACGTTGGGGTTTGTTTTGCCGCGCGAAGATTTTTCGCCTGGGTTTGCAAGGGCGCCGAGTGAGAGGAGAAGTGCAGCACTGCGTGCCCAAACCGTAATCGTAAAAAAAATTGACAGAGGTGCTGCGGAGATGACCCGTGCTGGGGGGAGGGGGTAAAGTCACTCGCACGCTATTTTTTGCGTGTGAGGTACCGACGCGCGCGGACCAGCGTCTCCTTTTTTTTTTCTTCTTTCTTCTGGGGGGGGGGCAACAGCCTTTTTGCTCAGTGGCCAAGCTTGTAGGCCTCCTGAGGCGATACTTAACTGCACACACAAAATAGGTTAATGCTGAAGTACCACTAGGCAGGAGCAGCTGAAAATGCGACAGCCAGTGAGTGCGCGACTCAGCGCAGGCAGCCTAGAGCACCCAGCACACCCGCCTAATTAGGCCTAAGCTTGGCCTGCTCCTCGCTGAGCGTTACTGGAAGCTCAGCGCGGTTTTAGCGGGGATTGATGACGCTTACAGTTAGCGACTCCCTGGCAAGATGTGCACGGGTTCGCGCAGGCACAAAATGCATAATCAAAATCAATCACAATCACAATCACGCCAAGCTGCCCAGGCAACCCGCGCTTTCGGATCAGCAAAACACCGATTCCGACCACACGCTGACGTCGCCATGGTTGGATAGGTGCCAATCACAGTGTAATTACAGCCACATTGTTGATGTTTGCTATAGACACGTATGCGAAGTTGATGGGGCTTTTTAGAAAAATTGTAAAGTATGGATGGAATATGGGGTAGTTTTTATTTTCATTTTCATTTTCATTTTTTGAGTCTCGTCCCTATACTCTCTGCTTATTTGATGGATCATGAGCCAACTGGGAATGCAGAGATGAAGTAACCATGTCATAGCATCGCTAAAAGCACCGTTTTGATTGCGCCATCCCGTTTCAGATTTCCTTCCCTCCGTTTTACCGAATCACCTAATATCCACCGTAAGCCCTTCGAGGTGGCACGTGCTCAAAGCGCCTCCAGCTCCGTTTCGTCATTCAACATGCTCCGTCATTGCCCCTCCGCCATTACGGTTCCCCTGTCCCCTTTTAGCCAACCATAGAAAGCCAGCCGCAGTTGCTTAGGCGGGACGGGGCTTCGAAATCCAGCCTTATCACGAACTCCAGGCATTTCCTTTCCCACGAACTCCAAACGATCCTCCCGCAAACCCACTACCGGCCGTTCCCCCCACCTGTACACAACCTGATCATAGCGGACGCATAGGCCATCCCAAAACCCCCCGACCCTACGAACCTCTAATCCGCCACCATGGGCAACACCACCAGCGCAGTCCTGGACAACATTGTCCAAGGGTCCAACTGTGAGCAGACCGCGATACCCATGCCCCGACTCTGATGTTTGTTTTGGGGAGCTCCCCGCATGCTGAGACAGTTGCATAGTCGACCGAGAAGAAGTTGACCGCTTGCGAAAGCGCTTCATGAAATTGGACAAGGTGCGCAACCCCTATTTGATACTGCCAGGCTCGCCTGAAGCCTGGTGATGTCGAGGTTGAACGTGGCAGAGGCTGGTCTTGCTAAACTCGGTATTCTTAGGACAACTCCGGCACGATCGAGCGTGATGAGTTTCTCAGTCTTCCCCAAATCTCTTCCAACCCTCTTGCCACACGGTGCGTCCCTCCTCGACCTCCGCATATACGCCGTCAACCCTGGCGTGACTGACATGGCGGCAGAATGATTGCAATTTTCGATGAAGATGGCGGTGGCGATGTTGACTTCCAAGAGTTCGTGACAGGCCTTAGCGCCTTCAGCGCCAAAGGCAACAAGGAGCAGAAGCTGCAGTTTGCCTTCAAGGTCTACGACATTGACCGTGATGGCTACATTAGCAACGGCGAGCTTTTCATCGTCCTCAAGATGATGGTCGGCAGCAACCTTAAGGACCAGCAGCTCCAGCAGATTGTCGACAAGACCATCATGGAAGCCGATCTCGACAAGGACGGCAAGATTAGCTTTGAGGAGTTTACCAAGATGGTCGAGAACACCGATATCAGCATGAGCATGACTGTTGGTAAGTCGAGGTTTTTGAATTTTCATGCTTTATTTCATAGTATAAAAAGATCGAAAACTTGTCCCATCTGGACTCGACATCCCAAAAGCCAATGACCAAGTTGCTAACACACCCTTCATAGACCAGTTCTAATTGGATGACAACTAAATCAAAAATCGCTTCACGAGATAGGGAACGGGAGGATGCAGCTTCTATCCTTCTAGAAGATGGAACATGTGGTCGAGACGGAAGGACTGGGAACTGGTGTACGGAATCACCTGGCGAACTTAGCACCATCATGATTATGAATTCACGCATTCGGCACACGGCATGTTGCCTTGAACATGGTTTTTGCGCGGGCTCGTTCGCAGTATTTGGTTCCTGATTCTGGATTGAATGCCGACATTTTGGCTCTGTTTCTGATTTACCCTTTCAGAGGTCTTGTCAACCTCTACTTCAACGCAGGTCGGAGCAGTTAGAGGGAATGCTTTAGGACTATACCAGGTGTATTGGAAGCTTTATGTTGGCGATTTTTTGGACCTCCATGTAATGGTGTTCTCAACAAGTACATGGCCATATTCACCTACAAACTACACGTCTCAAGAATTACAGCTTAGATTAGCCAGCCACCTTCCACCATACAAAAGATTTACACGACAATGTCTATCAAGTGTCTTCCAGCTTTGATCCCTAGGATACATGCCAACACGTAAACAAGTAAACAGACGCGGGTATATATGCATACAGCCAAGCAGAGATGTTTGGTTCGATTACTGATGGAAACCTCAATAAGGCTACCTACAACACAGAAGTCTTGCGCCTTACATCGGTCAGATTATTAGCTGGACTAAATCGCATGGTCCCAGCAGACCCCTCGTACTCTTGGCTTGTGCCCGGAGCCTTTCTTATGATCAAGTGTCGTGGTGTGTTGATGTACTTGACAGCATGGATGAACTATGCGAATCACGAGACAAAAGGCATGGAAGACGGTTGACATGTATTTTTTAATGCAGTAGAATCGCCAAGTCACGAATGGTACAAGACGCAGTATAACTTTCTCTCACCTAACAGTACGACAATAGGAACACTTGTCCGATGAAGAATATAAGCCCAGCATGATACTATTCAGCATTGACATTGACTTTACTTGGATGAATACAATTTTCCTAGCCTTTTTTTTTCATTTATCTATTTATACCTGTCGTATACTTCAGCTTCAACATAATTCCACACGTTGTTCATGGACTCATGTGGTGCCAACCAGAGAAGGAAGACAAGTTTGATCCAAGTTACAACTGTCCGAGTCTGGACTGCAAAGCTCGCCTTCACTCCCCTACATACTAGGTAAGTTGTACAGATAACAGGCTGGGCCGGGGAGCTCGCCCTTTGGTTTATTTGTGCTGCTGTGAACTGGCATGTTCTGCGCGTAAATGGAGGTTGTGGAGCGTGGTTGGAAATCGAAAATACGACACTATGATAGGCGAAGCCCGCTCTGGCATTTAGAATTTAGAATATTATAGGCTTAATGGAGAGAGAATATAGATGGATAAGAGACTTTCTCAGAAGGCAGCAGCAGCAGCGGGTACCTCTTGTACTGGGCTTGTCCTATTTGCTAGAAATGCGTTGCCGTCGAGTTCAAAGTCTCGGAATGTCCAAGGTCTAGAGACCGCGAACGGCTGCTCTAGTACATGAACACCTCTGAGTGTGCTCGTTAATGTCACAATAATAATGCAATATTTCAAATTCATGGAGTTTGACTCGGCTTGTCTCGTACTTGTAAAGTCTCGATGCTAGAGTATAAGGGGGGTCATGATGCTCCCCAGCTTGCACCACCCTAACTTGAACACTCACTGGAAACCCGTTCCAAAAACCACTTTTCACCTTGTGCGTCTCACAACTACTACTACTACTACTATTCCTGCTGCTTCTGCTGCTTCTGCTGCTTCTGCTGCTTCTGCTGCTTCTGCTGCTTCTGCTGCTTCTGCTGCTTCTGCTGCTTCTGCTGCTTCTGCTGCTTCTGCTGCTTCTGCTGCTTCTGCTGCTTCTGCTGCTTCTGTCGCTACAAGATTATCTGCCTAGGAGAACAAGACTAGTCTTTGATGTGGGAGTGCTATAGCGACAGGGTCATGCTGTGTAATTCCGCCCACGCAGCAGTCACTCTGGGGGGGCATCCTCACCACCAACCCACACACACACACACACACCCAGAGTGCGTTGTCAGCCGCAATAGGCCCCGACATCTGTCGGCCGCTCCCGGAGTGCGAAGCAAACGAACCGACCGAATAAGCGTATTGATACAGCTGAAAAACCGCGCGCATTAACCAGCTCAGTTGAGTCAATGCTATGCAGGCTCGATTCGACTCGGCTTATCCGACCTGCGAGCCACATCACGTATCACGAACGCCTCCTCAGATCCTTCAGTGACACCTCGACAGCCCCGGGGGGCGAAAATAGCGTCACGCAGGCTCGAACGCCTCGATTCAACCCCCCCTTCGAGACAATCACTGCCGCATTCACTCAATGCTGCATGCGTCAGCCAGATCCCTCACCACCAAAACAAGACACGACGACAAAAAAAAAAGTACGACACCCAAACGTGACCAGCGCCACCATCACCATGACACCCCCTACTCTTCCTCGGCGAGTTCAACCCCCCGCCTGTCAGCCTGTCGTTTCCAGGGACAAGGATAGCAGCCGTGGAGGAGAGTCCCGACTGCTCGGGACCAGCCTAGTGTCCATCTTCCGCCGATCTCACCAAGCCTCACTTTTTGTTTGCAACCCCCGACCATGCCGATCAAAGCCCGGACAAGCGATCCCGTCCTCCCCATCTGCCGACGGGAGAATCTATACTGCAGGCGGTGTGTGTGTGTGTGCGAGTGTGAGTGTGTGTGTCGCATCCCCTCCCCCGTCTAACAGGCGAAAGCCCTCCTGAACCCACCAGCCCGCCGGATCTGACCAAGGAAAGAAGAAAGGAAAACAGGGCAAAAGGAGCCGCAGAAGCAAAAAAAAAACCGTACGATTCTAAGTCAGGCTTCCCCTGCTGAAAAGAGAGAAAAGGAAACACCAAGAGGATGTGAGACAGGTCCCATATCTTTTAAGGTGTGTGTGGGTTGTCGTCATGGCTGATGGGCTTGTTTCGACAAGTCATGCAGTCCACATCGGTGCGTTTCTCGGAACTAGCATCAACGCACCGTCGCGGCAGTCTGAATAAATTCATGCGGGATGGCAGCGGGCGTGGCTGAGACAGTGGGCACCTAGAGGAGCTGGACAAGATGCAGCAACACCATGTCGTGTCTTGCCCATTCTAGCACATGGTCACGCTGGGTTTGCGCCCGCGCGGAACACGTCTAGGGAGGCAGGTGGACGAGTGCCATATTCAGCTCGTATCTATCAAATCAAGGCCACGACTGCGGGTGTGAGGCGTAGCAGAGAAATCTGGGGGTGTCAGGGGGGCACGATTGCGCAAGAAAAGCAAAGGAGAAGTCGGGACAGGTCACAAGGGTGCAGGGAAAAGAAAATTATCACTCATAGTAACGGAATAGCCTCGTTCTCTCGGTCAACGGGGGGGAAAGCCTCCTGGGCCTTTTTGCTCGGTTGATGCAGTATCCAGCACTATTATTACCCTCAATTGTGGCTGGCATGGCTGCTGAAAAAAAGGTAAACGAACATGGGAACGACTTTGACCGGCTCCCAGATGCCCGGTCAGCTCCACCCAGGTCCGTCTCGGCGCCGGAAGCCCCCACGAGTGCGCCCGGTGCCGAGGGCCAGATAGCCGGCGCCTCAAACGCGACGATCCAGATGCGTTACCAATAGTCTGGGCATGGCGTTGGCCCAATAGCCGAATGAGGTAATCTCGCGAGTCAGTGTCAGGGCCCCCGGCTTTTGTCGCAACTTCAAGAAACCCCTGCAGCGCCAACGTGGGGGAGCTTCAGCTTGCTTCTACCACAGACGGCTCCTTGGTTCAGCGGGAAAAGGAAACCGAGGTCACGGGCGTCATGGTGCAGCTCTGTTTTCGTCATGGCGCTTTAACCGGGAGCCTCGCTTGAAAAGGAGGCATGCAGTCTAGCGCAGTCAATGCTCAATTGCTGGGTTCCATCCCAAGGGTTGGTGATGTGCAAGCCACCCGCTCCTCGCTAACATGATACATCACAACCAGTGAGACAGGGCGAACGATTGACAGGATCGTCTTCCGGGGTATGAAGGAGGCGTGGAGAAAGCAAAAGAAAATCTCCAGGTCTCGACAGGACCGCCATCCTGCAGGTCGTAAATTGCTTCATTTTGGTCAGTGCCACCCACCAACATCTGAGTGATACCATGCTCGAGGCGATTTTGTTTCGGCGGTAATATTTCTGTCCTGTTGGTCTGGTCTAGACCACAACCCTTTTGGCTCGAGGGTTTCTCTCAGGGCGTGCTTATAGTCACATGTGATATATCACATTTACACCCTTGGAATGATGATATCCCTTGCTCATAGTCTGGGGGGGCTTGACGAAACCAGGCAAACGCAGGCCAAGGGTACGAGAATAGTCTCAGTACGGGAAAGCAAGCCAGGTGATCTCTCAGGAACTACGGGAACATTTTTTTTTCTTTCGGCAGCACATGATTGGATCACATCACCACGCAGCAAATCAGAGACACGTACCAGGCCAGGCACCGAGCATCAGAGACAGGTGCAAAGACGGCGGCAGAGCACGCAACCGGTTCCCACGTGCATCTCTTGACACTCTGCAACTCAGGCGGCCTAATGGAAGAGCGTAAACCAAGGTGAAAACGCCATGGCAAACACCCCTCGCTTATCGAATTCTTCATTGGTTACCAACACCCACGCTGCCGGGACTTAGAAGACGGCCCCGCGCACTACTGCTGCGGGCCATCGCACCGGCGCAGGGCAAGGGGGGTGAAACCCCCCCGTTGTGGCGTTGCGTTTTGCTTCTGTTCTCCTGTCTGTCCTTGACACAGTAAGCGAACTCAGCCATGGCGAAAGAAGGCGGCGCAGATGGGGAGGCTGAGATGGAGAGCTCTCATTGCAGGGGATCAATGGGGCGGCTGATTTTGCCGGGAATCTCGGTTGCGCTTCGCCATGTGCAGACGAGGGCGCAAGCGAGAGTGGAGGAGGATGGGCAAGAGGGCAAAAAAGAAACAGGTCGGTGAAGCGAGGACAGAGAGGCCAATTGGCCAAAGGGAATAAAGGGAAAAAGAAAAGAAAAGAAAAAAAAAAAACAATGCAGAAGCATCTCGACGAAAACGGGTGCTGCCATCTCCAGCTCGACAAGGGACAACGGGAGGCAGAGCCAGGGCCAGGACCAGGACCCCTCAGCTCCAAAAGATGGTGTTGGATGGTTGGTTGAAATTGATGCCCGACGATCGGGTGTGTGTGCGACAAGCCAGGTCGATCGGCGGCGACATCAGGCTGGCTGGCTGAGTCCCCAAGATCCCATGATGGCTGGTGAATGGCGTCGCGCCCTTTGGGCAAATCTCTTGCATGGGGGGCCGGTTTGGGCGCCACCGGGCCCCATTTTTGCCATCGTCATTTTCCATCCCGTGTTGCGATTGAGGGAAAGGTTGCGATTTGCCATGTCGTCAGCCGCACTTGCGCAGCGTCGCATCGTTGAGTTGCAACGTGATCGACGCCGCGATTGCCCCTCCCCTCCTCGACCCCTCCCTGGACTCTCATCGATCCGGAACTTTCAAGCCAGGGGCTGTCATTGGTATGAAATACTGTCGATTGGGCAGGGTGACGTGAACTGCATTTTGAGCTCTTGGCCGCGGGATCGAATTGGGTTCTCAGAGGGGAGAGGGAGGGGCGTGTTGTTGAGTTCAAAGAGCTTGCTTGTCTAGGTAGGGCGGCGGTCGTAAGCTCCTTTACTAAACACAAGCTTTGGGTGACAAAAAAACCACAGCACGCACCATTACATTGCAGCATCGAATCAAAAGAAGCCCCAACAACAAACAAATAATAAAGAGAGAAATAAAGATGAAAAATATGAGACATTCCCACTTGCAAATGTTGCAGTTTCAACTTGATTTTCCTTGTTTGCAATAGTCATTTTCTTGATTATTCATAATTCTATCTAATTTATTACTACTTTTTCTTTTTTTTTTCTTTTTACTTGTCACAGCTAGACTAGGTAGTAGGGAGACAGAGTTGGCGCGATGCGTCTGCCATGTAATCCGTCACCGGCGGATCAAAGGTAGCTTTTCCCAGACAGCGCCACCGGTGTGTCTGTCGGTAGCCCGCCTCGGTGGCGGCGAGTGGGGACTTGAAAAAAATTGTGAAGAGGGAGGGGTGCGCGAGGCTGTGAATTGGTCATGATGACGGCGGAGAAAAGAACAAGTCTACACTTTGGGAGGGACTTGGCGGGGGGGCTTGGGGAGGCACCAGGGTTGGACGAGTGGAAATGAGACATGTGGTTGAATGAGAAGACGAAGAAGAAGGGGAAAAAAAATCAAGAAATGACGGAAACAAAACAGATTAGAGGTGGTGGCTGTTTTTTCGCCGTCGGTGTACAATGTCGGTCACGGCGCAGTGTGTGAATGTGACTGTTGGGAAGACTAGGAGCGGGAACCCAATGGTTTCAACCACGCAGGTTGGTCAATTGCTGGTCCGGAGAAAGCTGTATGTATCCCGTGCTCTTTTTTTTTCGGTCGACTCCGACCCCAACCCAACCAAACGCCAAAAGATGAAGAAGTCGGTCAGACCTAACCCGAGCGTGCAGAATCACTTGCCATCGAGCCCAAAGACACTATTCTACTACGGGATAACCACGCACAGCGCAGCCGTGTACATACAGTATGTAATTTGGGGGGGGAGGAGGAGGAGGAGGTGTGTGCTCGTCTGACAGCAGTGGGCTTTACGTATCGCCGTGTCAATTGCCCAACCAAGATCGACAAGGTCCGGCAGGTTTCAAAGTGCTCGTAATGCAATCCGACGAGCCTGTAACAGACCAACCCACGCAAGGCGGCGGCACAGCGCGATACAATGACGCGGATAGCCAAAGTCAAGTCTCGGGCTAGCCTCCGTCACAGCCGATACCCCGATAGCCAACCACAGCCGAGAGGTGCGGTCCCCCTCTCGTCCCAGCTAACTGCCGAAACCAACGACAACAATAACAAACTTCATGTTGGGTCTACTATTTCGCGCAGGATCGTACAGGCCGCATGCCCCATAGGCCTTGACCTGTCAGCCAGTCAAGCAAGCAAGCCAGCCAGCCAGCCAGCCAGCCAGCGCAACTTCCTGACCCCCTCCTCCCTCCCACTCCCTCTTGCGCTCTCCTCCACCCTCCTATCTCTACCCTCGTCTCCAATCCTCCTCTCCTCTCCGCTTTCTACTTCCCGCGGCCGCCGCCTTCAATCGGGGCACACAGGGCCCTTTCCCCGGAACAAGCCCCTTGTCACCGATGTGAGCCTTGTACCGGGGTTGTCTCAACGCGATACGATAATACTACGAGCATTATACATCCTATATGTATATCAGAGAGGAGCTGAGAGTGCGCAAGCAACATGTAACAGTGGGGATGAGAGAAAAGGGGGGGGGGGGGGTTCCTCTCTCTCTCTCTCTCTCTCTGTTGTTCGTCTTACTTTATAGGTTAATTACTATGACACAAACAGTAAGTAGCTCGCGGTGGCAGGCAGAAAGAGCCATGAGGAACCCCTGAGCAATCAATCTACGTGGAGCATATGGGTCCGGGTCTCGAATCTCTCGGCACGTTGCGGACTCATTGCGATGGCGCATGGAACCGGGACGTGGTGTTTAGGGAGGCTTTGCATTTAACATGCTATTCGCGCGGAATATATCCTGCGTGTTATTAGTGTGTTAAAGGCTAACCGTATTCTTTATTTTATTTTATTTTATGTTTTCCCCTCTCTCTCTTGGTTTTGGGTTTTGGTTTCCCGTAATTAGGCCGCCGGTCCGTGATCCCTAATTGATATTTGCCCGAGTTCACCTTGTCCTATGCAGTCCGTGTGTTCCCTTGTGAGAGGGTGTGCGTACGCAGTTGCGAGCGCGCGAGCGCGGCCAAAGAGAGGCAAGAAAAACGTCCGTGTCCTGTAGCGTCTCCGACCTTCCATTGCTCTTCCATTTTCTCGGCTGACTCCCCACAGTTGCAGCGAGCGCCCCCCCGGCAAACCGACCCGAAAGAGGTACCTGCATGAGTTGCGACGTAAATGCCGTCGCTGCGCATCTGCTTACCCTGGCGGACGGTACGGGACAGTGAGAAAGGTGTTGTGCTCCTGCCAACCGATTGCCTGTTGGAGTAGGTGTTGGACAGGCATTGGGCCGGGGCCGCTCCACCCCGTCCCATCACTTCGCTCTCGCTTCTCCGTTCCCCCGGTGCCGCATCGTCCGAATTGCTGACGCTCCGGGGGACTGCTACAGAGCGGCCTTTGGGTCCTACCCACACCCCAAGGTATAATAAGCTTTCTGTTTTGCAGCGCAAACGCGGGTTGCGCTCAGCCAAAAAGGCCGCCGTTGGAGGGGGGGCGTACGGCGAGGCAAAGGCGGGAGACAACAGGAAAGGTGGGGGGGAGAGGGAGGGCGTCAGCCCATAACACACTCACGGCACTAACAAGAAAAAGACCCCCCACCAAGTCGCTGTAGGCGCAACGGCGCTTGGCACATACAATACATACCTAGTAGACTAAGACTGAAGACTTCGAGCTAGGCCCCAGCAGGTATGGCTTGTTGGGGACATGCAAGAACAGGACGTGCTACTATTCTTGTTCGCCCGACACACTTGTCTATTCTCTATCCAGCACGCACTTTGACCATGTACCTCCTCCACCCGCTCACCAGCCTCCCTTCTTTACGAAACTTTGGCTGCGTGTGTCCCCGTGCTTTGGGTCTTCTCATCTTGGCAACTAAAATAAAATAAAAAGAGAGAATAATAATAAGAATAATAATAATAATGAAAAAAAAAAAAAAAAAAACCCCCCTTGCCAGCATTATCTCACAGGAGCAGGGGGAAGCGGCGGGGAGGAGATGCTGCATTGCCCGAGGGCGAGGGTAGGTCGGTACCCAGGCAGGAACAGCACGGGGACGGGAATATTCGGGTCCAGGTGCGAGATACTATATCTGAAAGTGTCAACAAGTCATGAGGAGCGTGTGTTGTGTTAACACGGGACGGGCAGGACTTGCTCCAAGTGACAATCCGGTGGCGAGAGAAAACAAACTATGCCCTGGGCCATTCATCTCAAACCTCAAGCCCCGGGTTCCCGGGAACTGTTTATCGCGGTAGTGCCCAAAAAAGAAAGACGAAGAAAGTTGCCAATCCAACCAAGTGCACGAGCTGCCTGTTCCCCAGACACGACACAGCTTTAACCTCTAGATTGACTTCTATGCTACGCACCAACAGCCAACCAGCGTTTTTCCTCGGCGCATTATCCATAGCACACACCCTACTCCCCCGATCCAGTGCTCTGCACAGCCCAACTAGACATCGAGAATCCTTTACCATGGGGCCCTGCCAGAGCTACGAAAAAGAAAGGACACGCAAGGAAAAGCAAAGAAGGAAAGAAAAGAGCTCACAAGTACACGCACCCTGTTCCGCTTGCCTCGTCTTGACTCCTCCTCCCCGGGGCATTACACGCCCAACGCACACCCCCTCTTGGAAACAAGACCAAGCTGAATTCACATCACCAGCCTCCTGTCCCCGTTCCCAGTTCCTAGGGGAGGGGGGGGAGGAGGATGACGGGGGGGCGCTTACACATACATGGCCCCTGTAGGATTCTCTCTTCTTTTTTTTCTGCTTGCTTTCCCACCCAAGGCACGCCCTGCAGGAGCGGCAACCCGTCCCGCCACTTTACGGTCAAAGACAGAAGTAGGGATCAAGAGGGAACCATCCAGAAGCACAACAGGAAGAGGGGGGTGGGATCCGATGGCCAGGGCCAAGGGGGGGAAACGAAAAGAAAGAGAAAAAGCAGGGCGTGATAGGGTGAAGCGGGGGGGAGAGAAGAGGGGGCCGCCCAAGAGGAGGAAAAAAAAAAAAAGACCAAGGCCTTCGGAGCCGGATGTTCGCAAATGATGCCTCTTCCCATGATGGAGAACGGCTTCCGTCCGGTCTATGGCACGCCTGCACGGGATGTGGATGCCCCTGTGCATGTGTTGGCCAACACAAACGCGGTCCCTATAGCCTCCAACAGCCCTCCCGCCCTGGCCCCTTGTTCCCTGCGAGCAACAACAACAACCACCCCCCCCGACCGATGCGTGCGCGCTCCTAGACCTGTTTTCTGGTCAAGGTTCTAGGTTGTTCCGTCGCCAGGCTCCCAGCGACTCGATGTCCTTTCTCGCCATCATGCGCCGCAACCAGGCAGAGTGACTTGTCCTACATAGGTCGAGAGCTGATCTACAACGTAATCAAGGTTGGGCATAAACTAGCACACCATCCCATCACCTTCAACTTTCAGCTGCGGAACTAGTTGCATTCGAAACTGCAGATACAGCAAACAGCCTTCTTAATCGTACAATTGCAATTGGTGGTAATATTAGTTCGAGCCCCATATCTCGTTGAAGCCATCCCATCATTGCAGTATCTTGACAAACGCCTCGTCCAAGTTCGTTCCCATAGCATGTCCAAGCCCGCGAGGGCTTCCCTATCCGAGTCCCCAGTAATCCCATCTCAGCCCGCCCCGTTCCATCTAGGCCCTGTAAGTAATACAACAAGCAAAAGAAAATCTATGCCAGAAAGTTGGAAATGAAAAGAAAAAAAAGCCACTCCTCAACTAAACCTGCCTCTCCCCCGAGTGGTCCAAGTACAACGCAATGCCAACGCCTTGTCTCTAAAACAGTATCCGCACGCGCCCATCCGCTGCCGCCCGATGCCTTTTCCCGCTGACCTCCTAACCTCGTCCCTGTCTGGCCAAGTTTTCCGTATCCTCAGCCGTTTTCCGGTTATTCCCCGCTCCCGCCGTCGTGATTGCTGCCTAGTTATCAATTGTATCCCTGATCAAGCGCCAAGACATCCCAGAAGAAGCTTTCAAGGAAATCGTAAACCCAGAGATGGCAGTACCATCACATAGCATCAGCTGGGCCTCGTCGCCTTTTTTTTTCTTTGCTTTGCTGTCTTCCCTATTTCTGAATGACAGAGAAACTGAGCAAGAAAAAAGAACGAGTAAAAAAAAAAAAATCAAAAGGGGGGGTAGAAAACCAAACCCATAGAAAAAACAAATAGTCACACCTTTCAAACTCCTTCTTGTCCCAATTGCCATCCGGTCCGGCCGCTAAGCGCAACAGGGGGGAAGATCATCTTAGGCGCAAAAAAAACAAAAGAGGCCCAGCTGCTGAGAAAAGCGTAAACCACAGCCGCCGCTTCCCCACTTAGCTCGCGCCCTGGTGTCCAGGAATAAAGAAGCCCCATCCTTTTTGAGTGCCGTTCGCAGGCCTCAATGGTTGTGGAAGAAGCAACCGGTGCCAACTTGACTGGTCTGCTGCCGCCGTTTGGTCACGTTGATGGTATCAATGCGACCCATTTCCGCTACCATCTTCGGGGGCTTCGTACAGATCGAGACAATCTTCGAGCACTGCGCGCAGTCCTTGTTAGTTTTGTAAAGCCTTTGTTTTAAAAGCCAGAGTCTGTCAAGACTTACCAGTTGTAATCTGCTCCTCCCATACTCCGTACTGGTAATCGACGAGACCGTGACGCTCGATTCCGTCACATAAACGTATCAACTCATTGCCCATCTTCTTGATCATAGACTTGGACATGATGGTGTGAGATCGAGATGGCTGCTGCGATGTGATCATCAATTCGATCTGTCTATAGCCGAGGGCCAGCCAGGCGTGGTTAAAATCGTTCCAAAGCTTGATTCTGTCTGCGTGAAGATTGGTGTCGTCTAGATTCAGGCCTGCGCAAGCAATGTCAGTAATTCCTTTTCCAGGGGTTCAGCTCTCGACTGCGAGCTGCCAGCATACGTACCGAGGTCAGCAACTTGTGACAGGAGCCAGCCAGAGACACTGAGCAGTGTCTCAGAGGCGCTCTCCAAAGAGCCATTAACAATCTCCTGGAAGATGGTGCCCAGCTGTCGCTGGTAGTTGACCCACTTCTCCTCCAAGGCGCCTTCGGCATAGTCATGGTCGTCGGTCATAGAGACATCGGCGCTCGCTGGCGTTTGCTGAATCGCGCTCACATTTGACATGTTGCCCGCGTAGCTCATGGGTGTATTCTGTTGGTAGACGTTTGCGGATCCGCTCGAACCTTGTGCAGACTGCTGTAATCCGGGACCGCCGGTGCTCCCAGTGTCGGAACCAAAGTACGTTGAGGCAACGTCGGGGGTCATCATCTGCATAGCTGCAGATTGTCTCGATCCAAACTGCTGCGCATCGTAGACGGGCGTTTGTGTGCTCGGTTGCGGCACGTTGTACATCATGGTCGCGGTGTTGTAACCGCCAAAGCTCTGCGTTTGTTGGCGCGAGTCCGCGCCGTAGTCGGACCCGTATGCCATGGCTGCTGTAGGCATGTTTGCTGTCGAGAATGACGCTGTAGGTTCTTGGTAGTATGTGCTGTAGTTTCCTGCGCTTCCCATTCCTCGCGCCGCTGACGGGGACGTGTTGATGGGTGCTGGGCGGTATCTATCGTTGGAGCCTCCGGCTAGTGAACGACGCTGCTGGGAAGGATCGTGAAGGGAGTATCTCTGGTTGGAAGTTGGATGAACCGGCGGTTCATTCTGCCTCCTTAGTCGGTTCGGGTCATCCATGCCACGAAGGCCTTGGTTGCCACAGGACTCTATGGTCGAGCCCAGCCGATGCGTGGCGGGCAACGAAGCGGACTGTACAGCGGCCAGCTTGGATCACCTTTGGAAGTTTGCGCACAGATAAAGGTAAAAAAAAGAGGTGGCTAGATGGTAGCCAAGGAGAGGAGAAAAGCGCTGAGCCAGGTGTGGTGGCCAAGACGCAGATGCAGAGAGAGCGCGTGTGGTGCAGATACTGGAGGGGTTCACCGCGGGGTCGTAATACCGAAAGCTGTCAAGGTAGATATGTAGGCAGCAGGTAGGTAGTCTTTGCAGGCGAGAAGATCGATGGCCGTCGATCAATGATCGGGCAAGGTAGGGAAGTTATGACTAGTCCCAGGTGGTAGTCAAGTTGAAGGGTAGCAATGGAGGCTTCTTTTCAAGCAGGGTGCCTCCGGCCTATTATTCGCAGCCAGAAGCAAGCAATGCTTTTTATGGTCGGGCAGGGAACCTGATGGCTAAGCCGAGACTTGGGGCAGCTGGGTGCAAGGTAGTTATCAAGTCAAATACACTGACAAGGTCAGCCGGAGCTAAAGGCTAGCGCAATTCATGCCGGAAGGACAAGACGTCGATGAGATGACGAAGAGCGAGGCGTTGGACCCGCAGGTAGCTTTGTCTGGGGCTCTGGGGCCCAGGGCTGTAAACAAGCCGGTAAGGCGAGTGGGACTTGCGGATGAGTTGTCAAAACGGTCGTCTCGCACAGTAACTAGGAGTATCCCGGCGAGACCCCATGCAAAAAGACCTCGGGCATGAGAAGCACGAGCCCACTGCGATCTGCCCGGGCCAAGGAGCCAACCGCACCAAAGTCTCAACGAGCGACCAGAGCACCCAAGTGGAAAGTGACTGACTGGGTGGGTTAGTTAGTTGGGCGCCCGAGTCCGCCGAGTTGAGCGATGACGGCTTTCTAGCTTGGTCGAGAAGAATTTAAGTGAGGGCAGCTAGTAGGCACGTACTGTCTGCATTGGGGGGGCGTGTGCTCGTCGTGGTGTGCAATCGAGTGGAGACTGCAGACAAAAAAGATTCGGGATCGAAAGAGATGATAAAAGTCAAAATGTGTGAGAGGATGCTTTTTTGATCTTTATAACTAATCAGAGTAAAATCGACGAAATGACCTGCACCGCCTGTATGGGTCCGCCGATTTCAGAGCAGGGGGAACAGCGAGTGAGTGATCGGAGTGACTGGGGAATCGGATGAGAGAGAACCGTCACAGCCAAAGAGGGGGTGTAGTATCATTGGAGACAAACACCAGAGGCGAAAGAGAGGTGAGGATAAGGTGAGGCGAGGGCTAGCTAGATTGGAAACAGGTTCCAGGGAAGCGTCGACGATGGCGTCGAGTTGCTTCAAAGATGCGGTGCCTGGAGGAAAGCTTGAGCACTCGACACCCGAGAGCAAATCCGTCAAACAGACCGTTTTGGAGGTCAGAGAGTATGCAAGCAAGAGGTGGTGGCAACTACTTAGTGCGTGGGTGTGTGAGTGTGTGAGTACCTATTGGGGAACGGAGGGGGGTGCTGATCGTTGCGGGTAAGGTAAGGTGAGGCCGACAGGTTGAGGCGCTATGCCTTTGAATGGCTCACAATACACCGATGAGCTTGGCCTCAAGAGCTCTCTGTCGATAGCTCCTTTGACAAGGGACCATCCAATACCCCCCCGTCAGTCTCCCCATGCCACAGGCGACGGTGCTCGCACCTTGCGACCAGACCCCGGCCATGGTGGTAGGAGAGCACCATGGCATGCACACAGCACTGTCAGAGGCGCCCAGATGAAGGGTTTCGACGTGGCTTGTCATGGGGTAGAGCTAAGATCAGAGGGGTGCGCCTCGAGCAAAAGACTGTTTATGCCCGTGCCACTAGGAGCGTTACGGGCGCGCCGTGATGAAGACTCGCAAGGCAAGGGCATTGGGATCCGTGGGCATATCCGTCCGCTCTGGGGCCCAAGTCCCAAGCACGGACAAAGCGAGAGCATCAGTCTTCCAGTCGTTTCTTCTTGGGCGAGAGCCCAATTTGCCGTGTCGTCTCGTACATACATGGGCGGTGGAGGCCAGAAACGCGGTCCAATTTCATGATACGGCCCGCAGCTGCCAGCGAGTGGTGCTTGGTCGGATGCAGTCGTTTCCACTGCAGAGGAACGCTGGGACGTGTTTTAGGGGCCCCAGCGAGGGCCTTGGGAGGAGGGGGGCCTGCTGTGCTGTAGGTGGTGCAGTCTGGTGGTCCGTACAGCTACAGCAGAATGAATGGGGGCTCGATGGGGATTCCTGGGCTGGTAGGTTCCAATGGGATGTGGGTGGATGATTGGCAAAGTCTAAACACGTCGTGAAGTGGGTTTTTTCCATCTTGAGACAAGTCTCTCGATCCTGATTATTACTGGTACGTTCCTGGCTGGGCACGCAGCACTGGGCAACTGAAAGTCAGATCACAATAGTTGGTGGGAAAATGCTGCCAGAGCCATCACCGTCTTGGCCCCCCCATTGCTGCTACGGGCCACGAGAATGGGACAGTGCCGTTTTCCCGCGCCTGCCTGAAAGCTCAAATCCACGCAGAAGTTTTGAAACAGATCTAGTGCACAGCAGCAGCAAAAAGAAAAGAAAGAAGAAAATACAATTGGTGCTGTGCCGCACACGAGCATGTCGACGATTTGACGTTGTCCTGGCAGACCTGGGTTTCCCCCGGGTCGGCTGAAGATCAAACAGGCGGCTGGGTTGCCGAAAAAAACATGGCCGAGGGGGGGATGAGTACCGAAGGTCACTGGCAAATGGCCAAACGCATGTAAGCCATCCGGCGTGTACCTGTCAAGCCGCATTCCCGTTGCGACCTGGGATGGCGATTGCGCAGCCAATCGACACGCTCCGCTACTGGACCTGTCCCAGGCAAGTCGAAGGAGATCGCATCGCATCCCGCCATTCGGCAACCGACGGCTGAGATTGGAAAGAAAAAGCAAGCCAGTCGGGCTGAATCTAAGACACGGGGTGTTTGGTTGACATGCTCTCCACTACTGAGTATGCACCGATCATGTAGACTAACATGGATGAGAAAAAAATTTGATGATCAGAAAAAAAATATCTCTGACCAGGATAGCTCAATGGGGCATAGGCGTACTGGTAATTTTTATTTTTATTTTTTAAGAAAAAAATTGGGGAAAAAGAAACCCGTCGAATACCAAACAGAGGGAGCAAAAAGTAAGTAAAATCAACCAAGATCGAAGAATAGCTTAGCCACTGCAAGATCCAGAACATACTACAAAGGGACAACTGTTGGCCAATCGATGGAGGAGGGCAGCCTCAGCTTCATCCATTATAATCCATGTCAAAAGTCATCACAATCTTTCAACCCAAACTCAGGCAAAAGCACGGGACAGCATCAGAACAAGTCAACATGAGACCGATTTGTCTTGATCTTACCTCACGAGCACCCGTTGGTCGGCCCGCGTAGTTCCTTCGGCGACTGCGACCACGGGACAAGCATCATTGTCCGAGCCACAGTCATCGGGTTGGCAGATGGGGCTTGGAACCTGGGGCTGGTGAAGACGAGGGGCGGGTGAGGCGATAGCAGCAACTTGTAAGTTCAGACAGGCTGGGAGATGCTTGTTTGCTAGCGAGCTAGCCTCTGCGGATAGAAGCCAATAAAGACTCGAGAAATTCCTGGCGCAACCATGAGGAGAAGAACGGGCCATCCGAAGCCGTGGAGCCATGTCATTGTGAGAGAAATAATAAAAGAGAAAAAAAGAAAAAGAAGAAAAAGGAAAATTCTGGGCCCTTGTACCATGCCTCGACGAAAATGAAGGTCGCGATACCAGGGGCCAGGCGAAAAGGTAGCAAATAGCATGGATGTCGTCAGGCGGAAATTTTAGTGACAAGGGCTGCTGCACCAATGAAACTCGATCGTGGGGCAGTGTCGGTGGGGAAGGAGCCCGAGGGCGGGGGTCGCAACAAGTCCTGGGACACTGGGAGAGGTGGGATAATCGGGTCCCGGGGTGACAGAAATGTCCAGGCAGACCCGTGAAGGAGCATGAGATGCCACCTTACATACACCCTTACAAGCACAGTCTCTCACACAGCACAACGCAGAACAGCATAAGTGGGAGCTGCAAGCAGCATCTGCCAGCTGGAGCTGTGCCCTCCCTGCACCGCGTGCCGCCCAGGCCAAATTTGTCCAGGGTACCTACAAGGTCCAGGCAATTTGTGTTACATCTTAGGTATCTGCCGCCACCCCTCCGTCTCCCTCGGCCACTGGGCCTCTCGTCCCTGCCTGCCAGCAGCCGCCGCCGCCGCCCGTTTGCCACCTGTCACAGTCTCCGCGACAGGTACTCTCCCCCACACCGCTGTAACCTCCCGCAACTTTGTCCTATTTTTGAAATCTAGCACCCACGTCTAAACACTAGACAGACCGCCAGAACCAGCAGGGAAAAAAAGAACAAAAGAAAAGAAGAAGAAAAAAAAAGAACGGCACGGCTCTGCATAATCATGTGCTAGTGTCACCACCCACTTTTCGGGTTCCTACTCCCGCCTAGATCTCACCATACGTAATAATTCCCAATGGATCCCGCTGGATGTGTTCACTGACCACTTCTCGCTTGGGCATCCCCCCCTTCCCTGCTCAAAAAGGCAGTGCCCAGATAAATTTGTCCACCTCCCCGTCACCGAGATCTCCCATCGATGTCTCCACTCACACTGGCGGGTTAGCCCCGTACCGGTACCTGAGCCGCAGGGTTTGCTGCTGAAGCTCACTAGCTGACGCGCATATCGGATCATGTCTCGCGCGTCTAGGACTGCAACAGGCAACGCGCATCAGCTCTGCATAAGGGAGCCGTCCCGTACACCAGGACTGGTTGGTGGTTGTGAGTGGAGGTGAAAGGTCCCCACGTCCCCGAAATCGTGAGAGAGAGCCCAATCACGACGCTGCCCACAGCCCAGAGCCATTGGCCAACTGGAAGTCATTTGGTCACGATTCCAATTTACTTGGATGAGGCGCAAGAGCCGCCTTGGGCCTGTCTGGCTTGCACCAACTGGTCCATCCGTCACGATGATGAACACATCTCTGCTAAAAGCGTGCTGGTGGTGTGCAGGTAATGACGTGCCGCATGTAGCATTAGTCTGCCATGCGATTGCTCGCTACGCCGCCGCGGCAATGTCTTCCTTGGCAGCTGCAGTGTGTCTGCAAGCCACGGCATCGGAGTGGCTGTCAATATGAGATCAAGGACGATCTCAGCCTCGTCCACAAAGTGGCACGCTGCAAAGATGTACCAGTACTAAATGAGAATATTGTTACCGCCCAGGTGTTCAGACTGCAGAGGGGGCCAATCTTGACCCTGTCCAGGGCTCTCATCCAGTCATGTGCGTCCGCCCCAAACGCCGACCTCAAACAGCCGTCCTGTCCTCCAACCCTCCGCCTCCACCTCGGGAAGCCTCTATCGGCCCTGACCAGGCCTAGGCCCGAGCTGGTCTGGTTTACGCCGACGGCCTCAAACCTGAGTCCTCCTAGTATCTAAGTGATGCCACCTGGGTGCCTACCAGCCCCTGCGGTTTTTGCTGGATGCCGTCATTGGGACTGTTAGCTGTCTTTCTGGTTGTCATTTTTATTTTTATTTTTCGGGGGTATTCTCTTCCAAAGACCCGCCGGTGCAGAAAGACAAAGCCTCCCTGTCAACGCCAGCCAGATCGCTGCATCCGAGCGGCTGAAACACCCAATCCACATTTGACCTTCTAGAAAGCTTCTGGATCTTGAGATGCGCCGTTAAAGCTGTGCCACAACCGCCACTGTCCCTTAACCCACGGCGCTGCAGATTAAACTTCTTAACCGAGAATTCGACCTTCACCGTTCATCTCCTTAGAATTAACCCTGGGTGAGGGAAGGTGACAATCGCAAGAAGTCCAAAAAAAAAAAAAAAAAAAAAAAACCAACACCTTCTGGTTACTATTTCGGAAACGGATAGGCGGCGCAAGCATCTATGCCCCAGACCCTTGAATTGACTTGGGACGATTCCAAAAAATCGTCATGCCTGAAGTAACTTTGGCTATCCCTGCAGGCGCCATGTGAGCAGACCTCAACGGTCAGCCAGCCTCCATGAAATTGAAACTTCGTGGGCGAGTTAATTACTTACACGAAAGCTCTCACGCGGCCACACAGTTTTTGCAAGCCACCGAGCCCACTCCCACATGAGTCTCGTCTTAATTGCCGCCGACCCTAGACATTTTGGTGCCACTTTGGATGCGGATGGGATGGAATGGAATCGGAACTGAGTGAACTAAGCCCATGGACTGGAACCCACCCCATTAACTGACCTGCGAGATTTTCCCCTCTCCATGGAGTTTACCCTGTCCCGCGATACCAGTCGCAACACAACACCACCACCCACAAAAAAAAGAGTTCCCCACTCGACACCGGTTCAAACCCAAATGTAGACAGACGACTTTGAGAGCCGCGAGGGCCCTGTTCCGGACGACTGATCCGGTGCAAAGTACGTTGTTTTCTACAGGGGCGCTGGTGTCCACCCAGATCAAGTCATCTACATGCCGACAAGGACTGGACATGGGCTGATTTGCAGCGTTGTCCGACATTACCTTGCACCACACTCCATGTGTGGCTTGAGTGCTGTGTGCTACGTTGTCAAAATGCGTAGCTGTATACGAACTTGCAGGGAACTTGATGTATGGTCCGTGTTTCCTCCGGCTGGGCCGGTTGGCAGAGAAAAAAAAGCCATAGCATGTTGATTGAAAATAGCAATGCTATGCTACCCTACACTTGCGTGCAAAACCAAGGGTACAACCAGATCGCCAACTTTGTAGTTCCAAACCAAGGTCTCCCATGTATGCTACAGGGCGTTCCTCAGATCCAGCGCTCCATGAGTGTGCGGGAGTGGACGCTTGGCACGTGGCGAGGATCCGATGGCATTACGATGGCTGACCCTGCTTACCACCTTGGATGACACTTGTGGTGTTGGTTGACTGCATATTTACGAATACCCGCCAATGCAAACCATGGATAGATTTGATTGACATCTGCAAGACATACCCTACTGCAGAATGGGATGGTCTCTGCCACGGAAAACGTGTCACACTTTAACCCCGACCGAGCGTGACTTGCTGGGGATTATACGTTAGTCTCGGACTTGATAGCCAATATAGGGTTACTAAAACTACATTCATCATTGTTTGTACAGTACGTGTAGGCCGAGTTAGGGCATCGCTTGGCCCGTCCGCCATCCATCTCACTGGCCCCCACACAGCCGTCGTCTCGTCCCACAGCTGCGCATCGCCAACTTTCCGACAGTTCCTGCTTATCGCTTGACCCAGGCTGGCATCTTGCGCGCCTTGACGTGACCGTGCTTCTTCCTCTCCACAGTTCTTGGATCCCTCGTGATGCACCCGGCTGGATACGGCAATATTAGTTTTGTTTCCAAAAGACTCGGCATCATGGGATAAACGGAGACACGTACCCTTTCGGAGAGCAGTCTTTAGCGCTGGCTCATGGAGGACCAGGGCTTTGGCAACAGCTAGAGTGAGAGCTTCGGCTTGACCGGTGGTTCCTCCACCCTCCACCTGCGCCCAGACGTTGTACTTGTCTAACCTTGCGGTAGCCTGCAGAGCCCATATGGCACTTTCACGGTCATGAACACGGCCGAACGCCTGGCTCAGGGTTTTGCCGTTGATCAGAATCTCGCCAGTGCCCTCCACAACCCATGCACGGGCGGTTGATTCCTTTCTCTTGCCGACACCGACGGCTCGTCCATAGCTATCGACCACACCGATACGAGGAAGATTGCTGAATGGGTTCACGTTTCGTTTGAACTCCTCCAGAGCAAGCTTGACCTCCTCGGGGAACATTGATGGTTCGATCAAGTTCAGGCGCTTGGCAACGCGCAGGACCTTGGCAAAGTGTGATGCTTTCACGGGCTCGCCAAATTTTGAGCGCATATCCTCAAGTTTTACCCATGCCGTTTGAGGGCCCGAGTTTGGAGGAAGGGTCGGGAGGTGGTGATATTTGGTCATGAGACGAGCAATTCGAATGTAGAGGTCGTTGAACTGCGGCTCCCGAGAGAAGTATGAGGCCGTCGATGGGACAGCACGCGCGTGATTAATGCCCTGGAAAGGCACCGGGATCGACTGTAACTCGACCAAGGCGGATTCGGAGGTAGAGGGGCCATTCGATGATTCGGTGGTTAGGTTTCGGATGGCGAGTTGGAAGCCGGGTCGGGTCAAGGCATTTTGACGCAATTGACATCGCGCGAGCTGGCTGGAGCATCGCAATTGCCGTAGGCCGGCCGAGAATGTGGACATGGTGGCGGGATTTCGAGGTAGCCCCGTCGAATTGGCGGATTCGGGCTCTCAATGTTCACAAATCTGACCAGAAAAACTTCACCTTAATTCGACATGCACAGCAGGGCGCCAAACTCCGCAGCGGTCACGTGGAGGAGATATGGATGAGCTGATACGTCGGGTTTTTTGCTCTAATTTGAGGTTGGGCTTTAACGCCACACGGAAGCTCTCACCGCCTTCGGGCGCCACACGTTGAGCCACCACGTTGCCCACCCGTTGCTTAGGCAGAAAACTAGCGCGGGGCATGCAAATTCCGTCCATATATCCCACCACGGTAAAAAAAAATTCATCTCATTCCCCTCCTTCACTTCTCTTCCACGTCACACTTTGAAAACCTGTTCTCGCTGCCTGCCCAGCAACAGACCAAGATGGCTTTCGGAACTCTCTACACTCGCGAGGTATTTGAGCTCGTGCCCTGACGCATAGCTATCCGGCATTTACTGACTGGCTTTTTTTTTCCTGTGCGCAGGGCAACGCCCGCTCGACCGGTATCAAAGCCGTCGCCAAGGCGAACGAGCTCGAGCTCAACGTCGTCGAGGCCAAGTCTGGCGAGGCTACTGCTGAGCACCTCAAGGCCAGCGGTCTTGGCAAGATCCCCGCCTTCATTGGCGAGGATGGCTTCGTCCTTTCTGAGGCCATTGCCATCGCTGTTTACTGTAGGTGATATTCCCTTTGCACAGTTTTTTTTGCAAATTTCTTTTTTGTCTCCATTACCTTCCCCCCCCTTTGCGAATGATGACCAAGCTTTTCAAATACAGTTATCCCTGTCTGAATTTTTTTTTATAAAATCAATTTGTGGATATAGCCTAACTTCTGACCCTGCAAACCCATCACACTTCTGCATTCGTTGCCACCTGATGAGCGTGGAGCCATTTTGCTAACCCCGCCATAGTCGCCTCTCAGAACGAGAAGACCACTCTCCTCGGCAAGACCAAGCAGGAGTAAGTGGATCTCACACATATGACTCATAGCAAAACTGACGCGTTGCTCCTAGCTATGCCTCCATCCTGAAGTGGCTCTCTTTCTTCAACTCCGAGGTCCTTGTTGGCCTTGGTGACTGGATGGGTCCTCTCCTCGGCCGCGTTCAGTACAACAAGAAGAACGTCGACGAGGCCCAGAAGGCCACCCTTAAGGCCTTTGGCGTTGTCGAGGCCCACCTCCTCAACAACACCTACCTCGTTGGTGAGCGTATCACCCTCGCCGATCTCTTCGCCGTTGGTATCGCTCAGCGCGGTTTCCAGTACTTCTTTGACAAGCAGTGGCGTGAGGAGAACCCCAACGTCACTCGTTGGTTCAACACTATCCGAGCTCAGCCCATCTACTCTTCTGTTGCTGAGCAGATTGAGCTCCTTGAGACCCCTGCTCTGACCAACACCCCCCCCAAGAAGCCCGAGCAGCCCAAGAAGGAGAAGAAGGAGAAGGCTCCCGCTCCTGCTCCTGCCGCTGATGCTGAGGAGGAGCCCGCTGCCCCCAAGGAGTCCAAGCCCAAGCACCCCATTGAGGCCCTCCCCAAGGCCTCTGTTCCTATCGATGAGTGGAAGCGACAGTACTCCAACATCAAGGACCACGATGAGGCCATGAAATGGTTCTGGGACAACTTCAAGTTCGAGGGTGAGGGCGAGTACTCTCTGTGGAAGGTTGACTACAAGTACAACGATGAGCTCACCCAGGTTTTCATGTCCAACAACCTCATTGGTGGTTTCAACAGCCGCCTGGAGGGCTCCCGCAAGTACCTCTTCGGTACCGGTGCCGTTTATGGTGCCAACAACGCCTCCGTCATTCAGGGTGCTTTCGTCATCCGTGGCCAGGAATACCTTCCCGTCTTTGACGTCGCTCCTGACTACGAGAGCTACGTCTTCACCAAGCTTGACCCCACCAAGGAGGAGGACCGCCAGTTCATCCACGACTCCTGGGGCTGGGAGAAGGGCATCGTTGTCGATGGCAAGGAGCTTCCTAACGCTGACGGAAAGGTCTTCAAATAAACTGGTACATAACGTGACGTGGAAGAGATTTATGATGATAATGGTTTAACGGTTAGATATGAATTGGGAGAGGAAAAAATGGATCATGATGACGGGTATGGCCCTCATGGGCTTCTTTGGGACGGGCGGCATGTTGTGCGTATGCCCTAAAATTCCGGCTTTTACGAATAAAAAGACCACGGACGCAGAACTTTGCTGCAAACAATAATTTGGACTGTGAATAACATGTCAATTGTGAATGTTTGATTGTTCCCAATGAAGGGAACATTGTGGTTCAGCTCCATTTGTGAGGAGGGGGGGTAGGTGATCCTCGGGTATCTCGTTTATAAACATAACCAAAGCTGTTCGACGAGCATCTATGTGAACGGTAGTATAACCCCGCACTGCATCATTCTAAGGCGTCTTCTTGTTTTTTTTTTTTGGTTCGAGGTGGGGCGGGGGGTTGGTTCAAGAGGATAGCAGTTTGTAGTTTGGATCAAGGCTGAAGGGACTGGTCCTTATAAAGCGACTAATGTCACATTGGTAGGAGAGCGAGTTGATATAATCATGAATTTGGGGTAACACATGAGATGGCTCGGTAGCAAGTCCTGAAAACTCTGGAAGCTGAAGCAGATTGAAGGGCTCAGTGCGCGCCTTTTCAAAGGAGTCGTCGACGAGGACCGTGTTGGTCTGATCCCAGCGGCCACCTTCGAGTGCAGAAGGGTGGGAGGCCATGACATGAGGGTTGGACCACACACTTGTGAGACGCTTATAGACCTGGACCTTGGAGTTGTAGTCTGAAGGAGAGAGGCCGAAGCGATCGCGGGCCCAGATGAGAAGGCAGCGGTCGCGTTGGGCAGGTGTGAGCAGCTGAGAGACCATTTTGGAGACGTTTTCGGGGCGGGCTGAAGACCAAATGGCAACGTAGAAGGTGTCGAGGCAGTAGTTGAGAAAGGCGCGGGCGTGAGGGCGTTCGACAAAGTTGGAAGGGCGGTGCTTGTTGGGCCTGTGGAGGAGCGTGCCGTTGAGGTCCATGATGATGAGGATGCGGCGTGGCTGAGTGAGGGTTTTTGGGTTGAGGAACGCCTGGGTGATGTATTGGGGCGTAGGGTCGGGAACGCCGCCAGAAGATGCGCTGGGGGCCAATGGAGGCGGTGAGGACTCTTTGGACTTGGACTTGGGCTTGGTTTTGGATGTGTTCTTGAGAGCCGGTTGCGACATGGCAGCGGGCTGGGTTGGTGGTCTGGTAAGGGAGATCAAGTCAGTGGTGACGGTCGCCAAGCAGCTATGGATGGGGGGAGAACAGCGCACCGAGGGGCTGAAATATCTTTAGCTTGTGGGAACAGCATTGGTCCTGAAATCGCGACATTCGCGATTGGAGTTTCGATTTGGACGGCTTGCTTGGAGGAGACTCTCAAAGTCGCCGCCTCTTGCTGCTGGCGGCGCTTCTTGCGAAGTTTGCGGGGAATCTGGTAATCGGACATTTCTGAGGGTGCGCGTAGTTCTGGTGGGTATACAAATGTGGAATTGAGTGTTTCTGAAGCAGAAGTGTGTTGTAACTCTGAAGGCGGCGGTTGTGGTGTTTTTTGCGATTGTGATGGATGAGGAGCAGTTGTTGATATGGAATGGCTCAGAAGAGAAGCGCGCATCAACCTGGGGAGGTGCGGGTTGACGATGCGACGAATTCCAGCGAGCATTAGAGAATGCGACATGAGACTTCAAGAAAGCAATGGTATTTTTTTTTCTTCCATACGTTCGCACACTCCCTCTCCAAGTTAGCTCTTCCGCCGTTGTGTCCCAGGTTCCAGCGACGATCGGCCAAGGACCCCTGCATAAAGCGGTGGTATGCAAATATCGGGATTTCCGATAAGATTTCAATGTGGGCTTATCGGTGGGCAAGAGCCGGAAAAAAAGTACCACGGCGGACCGCTTTAGACAGTCGAGGCGTCAAAGCTAGAGCTGGGTCTCGATCAACATCGTCGAAGCAAGTTCAGCACAGCACACTGATATTGAACCATGACCTTCAAGCGGAAGATTGGAGCCAGCGGCCTCCAGCGACGAGTCCGACCCAGGCGAGAGGATGATTGGGAAATGGATCACAACGACAACCAATCTTCGTCAAGTGAAGATGATGAGGTGGAAGAGGAGGGAACTCGACGACGTAACCACGATGACGATGAGGAGGACGAAGACGAAGAAGATGGCTCCGAACCACAATCCGGTTCCGAACAAGAATCAGATGTTTGTTGAACTATGATCCTGCTTTTCGACATTACATTGCTAACCGACTCATCTAGGAAGAGGGAGAGGAAGAGTCCGCTGCGCCAAAAGTAGACCTCTCCTCCATCTCCTTTGGCGCTCTCGCAAAGGCCCAATCCTCCCTCCCTCCCTCCAAGCGCAAATTAAAATACACATCTGCACCAGCCGACTCTTCCAACGACCAAGGCCGCCAACCCGCCGCGCCCAAACCCTCAGCCCGCCCCTCCAAAGACGACCCCAAACCCAAGCGCACCTCCAAGCACGCGCCTCAAGAGCAGACATCCAAGAAGCCTGTCTCCCGGCGCCGTGAAATCATTGCAGACAATCGGCGCCAGGCCCGCGACCCCCGCTTCGATCCCCTAGTCGGCCGGTTGGACGAGGAGAAGGCCAGCAAGAACTACGCCTTCCTGGACGAGTACCGAGACAAAGAAATGGCCGACCTGCGCACGCAGATCAAGAAGACGAAGAACGAGGGCGCCAAGGAGTCGCTCAAGCGCCAGCTGCTGTCAATGGAGTCCAAGAAGAAGGCCCGCTTGCGCAAGGAGGAGGCGGACAACCTGCTGCGCGAGCACCGCAAGCGCGAGAAAGAGCTGGTCGCCCAGGGAAAGACGCCCTTCTATCTCAAGAAGGGCGAGCAGAAGAAGATGGCCCTCATGGACCGCTATGCTGGCATGAGCAAGGGCCAGGTTGACCGGGCCATTGAGCGAAAACGCAAGAAGGTTGCGGGCAAGGAAAAGAAGGAGCTGGATTTTCTGCAGCGCAGGTCTCGTGGTTGAAAAGGATATTTATGGCACTATCCAACAAAGGTTTTTTTCCCCCACCCTTGCTTCTACAATGACCAGCTCAAAAACCTGTTCGTGTTTGGAAGAGAGTCATGAATGTTGTTGTGCACATCTTAACCACCCGTATTTTTATTCTATGATATTACATATACCCCGCCAACCTGGTTTTTGATGCTATATGCCAGTGGACGCATAGACTTGGTAAATATATTATACACAATCGTACACATAAGTAAAGTAGAGTTGCCGGCTTGTACTTTTTTTTTTCGTTTCTTCATTCGTCATTCTCCCCCTTCTTTTTGGTCTTGGTTTTTCTCAAGATAGCCCGTCTTGGCCAGGCTCTCCTCGAACATCTCGCGACAGCGCACCTTGCTACCCAGACGAGCACAGAGCAGGAATGCACCGCTAAGCTTGCGGTGAAGACTATAAGTCTCCTCGGGCGGAGGGGCCAGTCGCTCGTTCAACATAACGGGAATAAAGGACTTTACGCGTTCGGTAATCGTCTGATCCTTGAAGTCGTAGACTTCAGGAGCAGAGGCAAGGAAGGGCTCGGCCAGCGTGAGCACCGATTGTGTGTGGGCCTCGAGCATAATCTTGCTCTCATGTCCAGTAAGGTAGCCCAGACTCTCCGACAGTGACTTGACAGTGGCCTTGTCGCCGCGCGAGGCAGCCTGTAGAAGCTGAACATACTCCTTCACAAACTTATCCGGGTACTCGCGGGAGGCACCAAAGTCGAGCAGCTCAAGCTTCTGGGTGGCCTCATTGTAAAGGAAGTTTGTCCAGTTAGGGTCCGTCTGCATAAACTTGAACTCGGTAATCTCGCGAAGACAAAGGTGCAGGATCTGGGTGCCAATCCAATCACGCTGTTCCTGAGTAAAAGACTTGATGCGGGTTACACCAACGCCGTCCATCCAGTCCATGGTCAGGACTTGCTTGCCTGATGCTTCAGGATATACGGTTGGGACGGAGAAGATGCCGTCATTGCCGCCGAGGAGCTCCTTGTAACGGGTAGCACACTCCGCCTCACGCGTGTAATCACATTCCCAGCCGAGCTCGAGGCGGGCGTTATCAATGGTCTTGTTCAGGTAGAGACCCTTGGGAAGAAGTTTGGTGGCTGTGAGGAGAATGCTGAGGTTGTCAAGATCCGAATTGATAGAGTCAGCGACGCCAGGAAACTGAATCTTGACGGCAACGCGCTGGCCGGTAGACTTGAGGACGGCCTTGTGAACTTGACCAATGGAAGCAGCGGCAATGGGCTTCTCATCAAATTCACTAAATAGCTCTCGCCATTCCGGCCCAAGGTTGGCGGAGAGCACCTTGTCACGCTGCCAGGCGGGCATGTAATCAGCGCGATCCTGAACACGCTGTAGCACCTCCTGGATAGGAGCTGGCAGCATCTTTGTGTCCTGGAAACTCAACATCTGTCCAATCTTAAGCGCGGCACCACGCATGCGTGAGAGCTTTGCAACTAGACGCTCCATGTTGGTACCGCTGAGCAAGACAGAGCCAGAGCCACCGCCGCCAAAGGCCCGGCTGACGCTCTCAGTCATGGCGCCGCCCAGCATGCCGGCAGCGAGGCCACCATAGTTCCATATGCGGCTTAGACGGGAAGAGGGAACTGCCGACTCGCGAAGAGCGTGGGCAGAGGTCGGTCGGTGCAGCGGGTTGCTGTCCGATAGGTCTGGAGCTATATTTGGAGCAATAGGCTCGTTGATTGTCTTGTTTTCCTCAATTATTGGGTTGCTTGTTGATGGTTTAGCCAAGACAGGCTCCTCTGGTACGGGTTCCGCCTCGAGTTTCACCTCTGGCTCCTTTGGCTTCACCTCTAGCTCTTCAGGCCCCACTGTTGACTTCTTGGATTCAGGAGCCTGCATGGAGCTTTCCTCTGGTTGAATGGGAGGAGGGTTAGGCCAATAGCGCATAGGGTGTTCTTTGGTGGCACCTCCATTTAACGGGCCATAGCTTCCGGGAGAAAGCTTTCTCTGCTTCCTAACTGAATCCAGTATCTTGGACCCATGGGTGGTGTGAAATATGTTGGCGTCAACCCCGGTGGGCAGATCAAGGTCTTCCTTGGCCTGGGTAGACCTCAAATTGGATACGGCGTTGGCGAAGGCCTCTCTCCTTGCCTGAGCATCCTCTACTTTTGTATCCGATTTTAGATCATGCGCTCCTGTGCTCGGCTCTCCATGCTCTTGGGGCTTCTCAGGTGCATGCTTGTTTCCCCACGATATCGGCGCATCTTGTTCGAGAGTGAGTTCGTTGCTCGAATCCTGCTTCTCTGGTGTCGATTGGCCCTTCTCCTCCGCCCTTCCGGTCTGCGAGGTCTTCTGTGCAGCTCGTCGTCTAAGCACAGCGCCGACACTGGATGTGCGGCTGTATACGTCGAGCTGACGGCTCCTCAAGGCGACATGCTTAGCGGCGACGGACCGGGAGGCATTGAGGACCGCTCCGAGGTCAATGGCAAGATCGATGAACCTCATTGAGTACGGCGTGCTGCGCGGCCTCAAATGACGGTGCACGCATCGACGGGGGATTCTGGATTGGCGAGCTGGTGTCGTAAACCGGGAAATGTGCGGTCGCGAGTGGTTCCATCCAGATTTGCTGCCAAAACGTTGCCATGATTGATTTGATCTGATATGCAACTAAAGGGGGTATGATGGCCAACCACACACCATAGCAATCCCATGTCGGTATTCTCGAAGGAATCGGGTTTCCATTTTCTAATTTCCATTTTCTTGAGAATTTAGCGTTTTATTTATTTCTTTTTTTCATTCATTATTGCTGATCATGGTAGGTTTTATCCTAATTGCTTTCCCGATAACCCTTTTCCTTTTTTTTTTTTTTTTTTTTTTTTTTTGGAAACGTCCCCAGCCGATGTAGCGGGCAATATGATTAGGCCTATCAACATTAAAGTAAGGTAGCTATGGGGTTTCTGTGTAGCAAGGGAGGTATACTTTGGCCTAGTGGCCGCCGATTTAACAGAACCTCCAATTTTATCGGCTTCTGACAAGCTTCGTCACTCTTGTCCTGGTCCAGGAACTTAACCTATAGCTATTGGCTCCTTTTCAGCCCCCAATCCAGTTGAACAATGCATGGGTCGGCAGCCTATATTTCCTATGTGCTCACAATCACATCTTATAGGCATGTCTCATTTCCTGTAACGGCTGAAGCGGATAGCCAAAAGTCAGCAGCATGATTTCCTTGTGTATGTATTAACACCCGAAACAACTACCAATCAAGCGTTGTCATTAGCAAGGGGATGGGATCGTGCCGCATTGCGGTGACGAACAGTGCTTACAGATTTGTGTAGGTGGAAGCTAAGCCTCTCGTGGGTTGTATTGTAGGGTTTCATCGCTTGTCAATCAGTCGCCTCGTTCTCACAGCCCATTCATCCTCTACAAGGCAACCATCTTGTTCTGTCATGTCGATCGCCTGGTTCGCATCATTTTATATAAAAATGGCTCCCATCTGTTCCGAAAATATTTTTCGGTCATTATCCAGCAGCCACAACAACTGCCATCTTGTCAATATGGAGCCGTTCAAAATAGATGAAGAACTAATCGCTTCTTTTGACGAATTAAACGTGGACGAACTAAGCTCGTTCGCTGAACTCTACAAAGACCCTACGAATGATGAAGAAACCGAGCTGTATATCTACACCTGCTTGGTTATTTTCCAGAAATCAGACGAGAAGGAATACCTTGACAGAGCCATCCAACATGCTCGGATTTGGATCGAAGCCACGCGTGTCGCAAACACGGATCATATGCGACGAATACTTATTCTAGACGCATTATCAGCGAGGATCCGTAAACATATCGGCCGTCAAGGTGGCACTCAAGAACTTGTTCAAGGGATGGAATCGTTGCATATGTGAGTCCTTTCTCATCCTGACCGACGTAAGCGTGGTGTTTCCGCGATAAGCCCGTTTGCTCAAAATACCAGCACTGCTTTTCCTGCGCTATGCCTATTTGGCCTGCAAGTTAGTAACACTGATAATAGCAACCAAAGATCGCTCCCTGTGGAGGTCAATACCTTGGCGGAGTCCGTGGCTTATCAAGCGATGTGCCTCACGGGAGATTACGTCCGTACTGGTCGTGCTGACAAGTTAGATGAAGCTATCAAAAAAATGGAGCAGGCAATAAATATGTTTGGTGTCTATCTAAAGCCTGATACCCTGGAAACTTTTGCAAGAATGCTCCATTTACGCACCCAGAGAACCGGGTCGCGAGCTGATCTGGGCCGTGCAATCAATGCCATGTCCACGGTATTAAATGCCACTCCTCAAGCCGACTCGCGAAACTTCAAATATTCGCTCTTCTTGGGTTCACTATTGCATTTACGATTTGAGTATACAAACTCCACGGAAGATATTGACCGGGCTATCGAGCTCGCAAGAATGGCCAATGATACCAAACCTGAAGATGTCATCGATCGTGGTTTTTGTCTACATGTCCTGGCGAAATTTCTCCTTAAGCGATCTAAGAACAGGGGCTCACTGCAAGACCTTTATGAGGCGACCAGTTACATAACTGATGCCATTGGTCGTATTCCTCAAGATAGTTCTCGTTATGTTCCCTGCTTGGAGACCCTCGCATCTTTACATGTTTATCGATACAAACGACTGGGATTTGTGGAAGACTTGAATCTCTCAATTGAAACGGCAGTAAAATTGTTGGATGCTACACCTAAGACACATCTCGATCGAGCTATCCGCTTGCGCATCCTTATAGATGGGCTCATCTGCCGGTTCGGCGCGCAAGGCTCTATGCAGGACCTGGACCGTGCAATTGAGATTGCACATGAGGCAGTCGACATTACGCCCCGAGATCATCAAAATCGCCCTTCGTGGTTAAGCTATCTCGGAACTTGTCTAGGCATGCGCTATAAGGAAAAGGGCGAAATGGAAGACTTCAAACTGGCTTTTGAAGCCATAACAGAAGCGATAAACAGCAGCACACCTGGACAATTTATCCACTCAGGGTGCTTGCGTAGTATGGGAATATTGCTCAGAGAGCGATATGATCGAACAGGTTCAGTGGAAGATCTGAATCGCGCAATCGACTATGAGACTAAAGGTTTTGACGCCAGCGGTCAAATCTTTCAACATCACGCGCCACATGAAGAGCTTGCCATATTATTTTCTTCTCGGTTCGAGAACATAGGCGCGATGGAAGATTTGAATCGTGCTATAAATCTGACACGTGGTGCGCTGGATTCAACGCCTACAACTGACCTGGCTTATTTCATGATATCGCAAAACTTCGGAAGGCTGCTCATTATGCGATTTAAGCGACAAGAGTCAGTCGATGACCTCAACGCTGGAATCGGTGCATTGGAAAGTTCAGTGAAGATGGCCCCGAAAGTCAGTAACTACCATGTTGCCCTATTTAACTTAGGAAATGCACTTACCATACGATTTGAGCGGCTTGGTTCAATGGAAGATTTGGAGCGCGCGATTGTTATTACGACCAATTCACTAAATGAAACCCCTCAACATAGTCCATATCGAGTTAATTGCCTGGATAGCCTAGCAAAGTGTTTGACTCTTCTTTTTGAACAAACTGGATCGATGAAGGAAATAAACCAGGCGATCGAGTATACAGAAGAAGCGGTCAAACTCTTCCCTTCAGGGCACCCTCGATGTGCCACAACCTTACAAAATCTCGGAATTCGTTTATCCAAGAGGTATAATGTGACGGGAGCACCAGATGATTGGAACCGTCGACTGGAGGCGTATATTGATGGTTGGAAGTGTGAAGCTGCTCCACCATCAGTCCGGATCCCACTAGCTCACTACGCAGCCGACTTTCTCGCATCACAAAAGGATTGGAAGAGATCTTTAGAGCTGATGGAAGGAGCGATGTCACTACTTCCTTCAGTAACTCTAAGGTTTCTAAATCGTGCTGATATCCAGAGCTTGCTTGCAGGTCTTTCTGGTTTGGCTTCTAGCACAGCTGCCGTCTCTCTTAGCGCGGGCAAGAGACCGGAAGATGCTTTGCGTTTTCTTGACCTCGGCCGAGACGTCATTGCTGGTCTTCTAATGGACATGCGTGAGGATGTCTCTGAACTAGAGCGGAAGCATCCAAATTTGGCGGAGCGATTCAAATTCCTCCGGGATCAACTGGATTCTCCTGGGCAAGTTGATCACCCCACCTCAGCCCTGGACGACAAAAACACGGCGTCTTGGGATTTGAAATCCAAACAACGCCGCGAGGCAGCAGAAGAATTCAAAAGCGTGGTTGAAGAAATACGTAATCAGCCTGGATTGAGCGCATTCATCCAACCGCCAGGCACAACAGACCTGATGGCAGCAGCGGATCGTGGTCCTGTTATTGTTATAAATACACGGCGTCTTCGATGTGACGCGTTCTTAATCGGGTGCGATAGCATTGAAACGATTCAACTACCGCTTTTGAAACACGACGAAATCAGAAGACGGGCCATGGACCTGCGGCCATCCTCTGACCTAACACCTTTACTAGAATGGCTTTGGTATACAGTTTGTAGTCCATGCTTGGATGCACTGGGTCTCAAGGAGGCTGTTTCCAGCACTGCAGACAAGTGGCCTCACGTCTGGTGGGTTCCAACTGGGCTCCTGAGTCAATTTCCTCTCCATGCTGCTGGGATCTATACAACCCCGTCAACAGATACTGTCCTGGACAGAACAATATCCTCATACGCATCTTCGGTCAAAGCTTTACTCCATGGCAGAAAGCATCATCAAAGCCATCTCAAGAGCTCGCGAGAAGATACTGCCCTCCTAGTTTCAATGCAAAATACGCCTGGCTCTGGAAGTTTGCCGTTTGCTTCTGAGGAAGTAAACATTCTACAGAAGCTCTGCCCGTCACTTGATCTCGTAGCAGTTACGCCACGACCGCGAAAGGATGAGATTTTGAAACACCTGCGAAGCTGCAAGCTGTTTCATTTTGCGGGCCATGGAAACTCTGACTTTCAAGACCCATCAAATAGCCGTTTACTGCTTGAGGACGTACAGGAAGATCCGCTGACTGTAGAAGACTTGCGCACTAGTAGACTACAGGAAGACCCTCCATTTCTCGCCTATCTTTCCGCTTGTTCCACGGGGACCAATAAGAAAGCTACTCTGTCTGACGAGGGGATTCACCTTGTCAGCGCGTTTCAGTTGGCGGGGTTCAGACATGTTGTTGGAACACTCTGGGAAGTATCAGACAGCCACTGTGTTGATGTGGCAAAGGTAATGTATGAGACACTGAGTGCGGAGGGCATGAATGACGAAGGGGTCAGCCGAGGACTGCATTACGCTATTAGAGAGCTACGAAAAAAAAGTGTAACAAGAGATACAAGGGTGCGAAATATTGCAATGATTTGTGAAGAGGGTGAGATTGAGATGACTGGGATGGATTTCTACTGGGTTCCTTATGTGCACTTTGGTGCATGATCATTGTATTGATCATGATGGATGATGTAAAGTACTTATATTTAGTGGCGATGCTATGAGCGGGTATAATTGAGTAAATTATTTTCTTGATATAGAAGCTCTTGAAAATAGAGCGGGGCTTTATTATACATTTTTTGTCCATCATCCCAAACCATCACTTGCTCCCCTCTAATATTAAAGCGACCCTCCCTTAATACAGGCTTGCTTGAGGCTAAAATTAAGCAGAAGCTTAGGGGGGATATAGATAACTCAGAACAATACTACTTGTAATATCCTGGTTTATTCATTTACTTGTATTTCCCCAGATGAATTTGCTCCATCACTCGCTGTTCTCACGCATTGTAAGGTATCTATGTTGTTTTGTGCTCATCATTTGTAGTATACATCCTCGGGAGATAGAACCTGCTAAACTCACACAGAGTTGAAAACTGCATTCTATCTAAATTATAACATTATTCCTTAAATTGGTCTATGATTTGCACATATATCATTGCTAATTTATCGTTTTGATCCTGAGGCTGAGCTCGCTCTACTTACAGACCTCAAAAGTGAACCTCTGGGTTTCATGGGAGTCGATTGCCCAAACGAATTTCCTGGTGATCCTTTCCCAGGAGTGCCAATTTTGCTCCAGAGTCTTTGGGCCGCAGGGGTCAACCCCCCTGAGACTCGTGGACTGCTTGGGAATTTCGGCACTGGTGTTTTGTCGACTTTGCCGGTCAGACCATTCCTCGTCGATTCCTTCTTTGATTTGGCTATTCGATCCACCATACGCTCATGTAAGCTTTCTCGTTTTCGTTGTTCTTGCAACTTGAAAGGGTTGGTGGACGCGTCACCTGGTCCGAGGTTGATAATTGGTATGGGAGCAACTGGGTCAGGCTTGTCATCTTCATCATCAACAAAAGCATATCCATTGACTCTTGGTGTCTCTCCGCCTCCCGCAACGCTGGAACTCTGGTCCTCACGTCGAGGCCTACCCGCAACCGCGTCCCGCACAGCAGACATGGTCGGAGACGGGGGCCTTGCTGGTATATGAGTCTGTGGCATTCTGGTGTTTTCGTATGCAATGGATTTTGGGGCCATTTTTGAAGCCTCTTCGGCTTTCTGGGAAACTGTAACCACCCCATCTTCGACGCCCTCGGGCTCAAACATGAGGTTATTCCTGGGCTTGGCATCCCAGGTATCTGGCCGCGCTGGGCGGTCATCCTTGTCCTTGATCGCTAGTCGGTCACGTTTGTGGCCATCATCAACAAGACTTCGTTTTTGTTTTAACTTGTCCTCTATTTCCTTCTGTTTAATCATCTGTTTTGAGGGAAGTTTGTTGCCGCGCCAGAGCCATCCGTACTTTTCAGCCTTTTTCTGGTTTTGCTTGTCGACAAGTTTATAAAAACTTTCATTATCCTCGCTGGTATATGTCTGCTGGAACTTTGAGAGACTCATATTTGCGTCGAGACGCGGCCGCTGCGTTGGAATAGCAAATGTGAAGGAAGCCGGCGTGTCTGCGCCATAGGCTGACGGCGTTTTATCGCCGCTGACGAAAGATCCAGAGAGTGGTTGAGAAGGTGTCCGCCGCCCTGGGGTCATGACTTGCTGCAGCCTTCGACCGGCACTTGAGATCCAGGCGGCATCTTTTGAATCAAGGGCATCAAGATACTCTTGCTGGGTTTCAGTTTCTAACAAGCCCGGGAAGAAGTCGCGAGCGATGATGTGCGAGAGGGTATCCGTATATGTGTCCTCATCCAGAACCTGCTTGGGGCGTTTGATTTTCTTTGCTGGGGGAGGTGGTGGCATCAGGTCTGTGTCGGTCCTCTTACGAACCAACGCATTTGAGTTGCTCGGTTGTGATGGGTCCATCTTTGCTGTAGTTGGCACGTCACAAAACGGCGCGCAGTTGAGAGGAACGACAGGCCAAGGGCTACGTGTTTAAGCGTGAATTAAGACAGCACGCGTGGGATGTAAATAGCACTCGGCCCTTGAGGATGTGGTGATGAGCGGCCTAATGCGACGTTGAAAGAAAGTCAGCGGCAAGCTCGAGGGCCAGGATGATTGGTGGGGCCGAAGCGGACAGAGGTCGAGCTGGTGCTGGTGCTGGTGCTGGTGCCTGGTGGCGCCTTTGATGAACGGTGATGTCTAAGAGAGACGCACACGTGCATATGCAACTATCCGATGTGGCTGTGGCGATGAGACTGGTAGGGTGGAGGCGACTTCGGCCAGCCCTGCGTGCTGTACAGCGGTGTTCGGCGGGTGTTTGGCGGGCGTTTGGCGGGCGTTTGGGGGCGGCGGCACGCTCAAGATTACTGGTTTGGGCAGGACCATATAGGGCTTGCAGAGTCGGATAGCGTGCTGGGCTAGCCACTGAACGTCCCCGGTGTCCCGTTCTGTCGTAGGGCACACCGCGCCAATGACGCCGACCGGTCCTGGAAGCTTCCTCCGTCCCGCATTCTGCTCCACCAAAACTTGTGTGCACTTTTGCAGCCATTTGCCTCTCGCCGTGAACCACGTCCCCTCCTCGGCAGCCTCGCCCGCCTTCTACGTGCCTCGTTTGGTCGCCCGAATTCCTCTTCCGCGAACCTGCTTCCTATCCCGACGCTATTATACCCCATCTGAGCAAGTAGGCGCCCGCTGCCGCGTTCGGCGCATTCTCTCCAACATCTCGGAGGCCGAGTTCCACCCCGATCTGTCATCCTAAGCTTCCCCACGTTGGCCCCTCCTCACAGTCCGTTCCGTCTCTTTCCAAAATCCTCCTCTCCGCCATGTCGCAGGAAGCTGTAGATTTAAAAAACAAAGGCAACAAGGCATTCGCCTCGGGCGACTGGCCTGCCGCCGTTGACTTCTACTCGAAAGCTATCGAGCTGAACGACAAGGAACCTACTTTTTTCACCAACCGAGCCCAGGTTCGCGAACCCCTCACGGCGATATTGTTCACTGTAACACATGTGATATATAATTGCTAACCTGGGCGTCTTTTCGGACCGTTAGGCATATATTAAGACCGAAGCGTACGGTTATGCCATTGCCGATGCCACTACTGCCCTCGAACTCAACCCCAAACTAGTCAAGGTGGGCAGCACCTCCCTCTACTTCTCCGATCCTAGACAAGGGCTAAAGTGAATTGCTATGCGAGATAGGCCTACTACCGACGTGGCTTGGCAAAGACGGCGATTTTGCGACCCAAGGAAGCCCTCGATGACTTCAAGGAATGTGTCAAGCTGGACCCCGGTAACAAGGATGCACGACTTAGGCTGGAAGACTGCAAGAAGATTGTGCGCCAGTTGGCCTTTTTCGCAGCTATCGAGGTTGGCGATGAACCCTCTGCAGCCGAGGGTCTTGACTTGGACTCCATGGTGGTTGAGCCCGAATATGACGGCGTTCGTTTAGAAGACGGCATGACCCAGGAGTTTATTGACGACATGATTGAACGATTCAAGACTGGGAAAAAGATCCACCGCAAATACGTCTACCAGATTGTCATTGCCGTTAAGAAGATTGTCTACGATGAACCAACCATGGTCGAGGTTGAGATTCCCAGCGACGTCCAATTGACTGTCTGCGGTGATACCCACGGTAAGACAGCTCCTACTACACTAACAATGGCATAAAAAGAAAATACTCATAGGCTTCACTAGGACAATACTTTGATCTCATGGAGTTGTTCCGTCGCAACGGCACTCCCAATGACAAGCACTGGTACTTATTCAACGGTGATTTTGTCGACCGAGGCTCTTGGTCCACCGAAATTGCCCTTCTCCTCTACGCTTACAAGTGGCTACGACCAAAGAATTTCTTCCTGAACCGTGGAAACCACGAGACAGATGATATGAACCGCGCATATGGTTTTGAGGGCGAGTGCAAAGCCAAGTATAATGACAGGCAAGACTACCCTTCACCTAGCTCCCTAGCGCTGCTGTGTTGACCAAAGATGCAGAGTATTCAAGCTGTTCTCAGAAAGTTTCTCAGCCCTGGCTTTGGCCACGCTCATTGGCAGCAAGTATCTGGTGCTTCACGGAGGCCTCTTCTCTGACGACAGCGTCACTTTGGATGACATCCGAAAACTGAACCGACACAACCAGCGACAACCTGGACAGGCTGGCTTGATGATGGAAATGCTCTGGACTGACCCTCAAGAGGAGCCTGGCCGCGGCCCCAGCAAGCGAGGTGTGGGTATGCAGTTCGGACCTGATATTACTAAGAAGTTTTGCGAGAAGAACGGCCTTGAGGCCGTTATTCGAAGTCACGAAGTTCGTATGGAAGGTTACGAAGTTCAGCACGACGGTCGATGTATCACTGGTACGTTATTTTGGGATTTCCCATGTTTTTTTTTGTTGCTGACGGACCCGTATAGTCTTCTCTGCTCCTAGATACTGCGACTCGACGGAGAACAGGGGTGCCTACATTAACATCGGCCCTGATTACAAGCTCAAGTTCGAGCAGTTTGATGCCGTGCCGCACCCAGATATCCGCCCAATGGTGAGTTAAAAACAATTCAAACCCTCGGCAAGATTAATGCGACTAAAGCTAACTATGTTGACAGGCTTATGCCCAAAGCTCCCTTATGTCATCCTTGATGTAGGAATGCAATGTTGGAGTTGGCGTCAGGATAGTGGACTTGTGTGGACGGCCAAGCCAAGGCATGTCCCGGGCGTCTGGGAACGGTGCATTTGCAAGGGCAGGGTTGATGGAAATGTACACATACATTTATACCCATCTAGATAAGAAAAGTGCATCTTGGGCTGTGTTGACAAGTAGTGCGTTCTGTGTTATGAGTTCCATAGCTGATCTTGACCATCTGTCCCAACCATGGTACCTAGCCAATCGGAGCATTGTCGAACTTGAAGCACACACTGGACACCGTTGTCATTGGTTCCCTGCCATGCAGTGATGGCCGCCGAGAAGGACCCCAGATCTGGCTGGGGGATTCGCACCCAACAGTGACTCCCTTGAACTTTGAGGATATCGAGCGGAATTGCCACACCTGTGAGACCTAGGAACTGCCGCAGTGCAGTAGTGCAGTACGATTTAACCTGTAGGTTGTCGAGCTCAACAGGCGTCACGCCATCGGTGACGAGTTCCAGATGGGCATAGGAGAATGCAGGCGCCTTGATTGTGCATGTGAGGATGTCGTGAGATTTTTGGAGGTCTTTTTGGTGAAAGACGGACATTTGGGTCCCAGACTCAAGATTTTCAGTCATGATTGGGCGATGCGGCTCGCTAATATTTTTCTTTTCTTTTTTTTCGGTTCTCCCCTCAAAGAGCACTGGTTGATGGCTGCGAAGTTGTGAATACTCTTCGATAGACTTCGCTCATGTGGTTTTGGGGTGGGTATCACTTTAATTGCATATATGTCTTAGATACATATTCACTTTCCGCCTCTTGGGGACAACAACTTGAGCTCTGAACCATTGCAGAACCTCCCGCAGTATCGACGTCCTCGCTCATCTCGAACCACGCCCAATCTTTTGCGTCAAAGCAATCACATCGCACCAGCGCGGGCCCTTGCGAAATGTCATCCACCAACTTTGTCACGCCCGGCCAACAGCGCCACCTACGCGCCTGTATGGTTTGCTCCATTGTCATGACATACAGCGTACGCAAGCCTCTTCCCCAATTACCTCTACCAACCAGAAAAAAAAACCGGGTGCTGACTTTTGCCTTCTCTATAGCGCTTCCGCGACGAGGGCTGCCCCAACTGCGAAGAGTTCCTCCACCTTGCCGGCTCGCAGGACCAGATCGAAAGCTGCACGTCCCAAGTCTTTGAGGGCGTCATCACCCTGGCCAACCCGGCGCGTTCGTGGATCGCCAAGTGGCAGCGACTTGATGGATACGTTAGTGGCGTATACGCCATCAAGGTCTCTGGCCAGCTTCCCGACGAGATCCGCACGTCACTTGAGGAAGAATACCGGATACAATACATCCCGTAAGTTGCAGACATTGACCTTCAGAACAAGAAGAGAATCGAATTGGCTAACTAGGGCTTTCTTAAAGGCGCGACGGAACCGAGACGGAGACAGACTCTTAGCAAGAGTCCTGACGGCAGTTTCTTGTTATTGATGTTTCTGGCGAATATGGCGTTAGATAGGGATGGGACAAGGAGACATGAAGAAAGACGGAGACGGGTGTGGTCACGCAAGTACAAAAATCATTACTGTGGTATTCATCATAGACAAATCCGCATCAAGCCGAACGCCCCCGGCATATTTCGAATCATACATTCTATATCTTGTACCCCAACGCCGTGTCATGATCTTGGCTCGTTCAAGGACCAGAGTCTGGCTCTAGTTGCCTCTATGTTTCTTGCTCGGAGGCATGCTAAATCCAGCCGTTGTTCGAGATCGCTTCTTTTCCATCTCCTCCTTCATGATGCGCTCCGCCTCGCTCATTTTCTTGGGCTGCTCAAACATGGCCGGTTTCTTGGAGCCAGAAGAAAATGCATTCTTTTTCGCTTGCGCAAATACATTCTTGACTTGAGGTTTGCCTCCCAGCTTCATGGAGATACCTCCGAACCCGTTCGGCTTGGCTGGTGCTGGGGCAGGTGCAGGTTCTTGAAGTTTCTCGGCATCCCCGTTGGTAGGCTTTGATTCTTCGCTCTCAGGTTTAGTTGTAGTAGATTCTGGCACTTCCAGGGCCGCTGTTGGCTTCGCACCGAATGATAGCTTGATCTTTTCGCCTTCCTGTCTCTTAAGTTCGCGTGCCTCGCTCTCCTCCTCTGTCGGTTCATCTTTGGCGCCCGTTGCGGCTTGGGCTCGTTTGATCTGTTCCCGAATCATGCGTTGCTCTAGCTCCTCGTTTCCCTGATCCTGCGCCTCCTTGCGACGAAGCGCATCTCGTCTTCGCAGCGCTTCAGGAGAGTTGTCAATCCAGGCAATGTGAAGGCCTTTGTCGTTCTCCTCCACGCGACAAATACCTTCACGGCCAAGATGCTTGGCAAACTCGGTCAGTGATGGCCATTTTGTCGCGTTCATGTGGATATGGTCCTTGTTTGCAATGTAATCCTGGTAGAATCTATTTATATGCACTTGCTTTTCGCCATGGCCGGTTCGAAGGAGCTGAAGAAAGTCGCGTTGGAAGTCGTTACTGAAGTTGTTGATGAACTTTTTCGGGTCTTCGCCCACAACAAGCATCTGCCGTACGTGACTCTCAGATTGAGTGTGCATTTTAAACCCATTAGCGTCTCGGCACGCTTTTTCGCAGACCTGGCAATACCATCGAAGGCGCGAGAGGCCCTTCGACTTCATGCGGTTGGCAACATATTTCGTCGACCCAACCTCGGCCTTGGGCATGGTGGGCGGAGTTTGAAGGATACCGCGGTTTTGCGCGAACAGGGACGAATGACTTCGGTTTATTCGGATGGGAGGGTTTGGTTTCGTGATCTGGAATCTCGCGATCGGTTAATTTGATCGAGGGTGCAAGTTGATGATACAAATTGCGGTGCTGGTCTGACCGCAGTGGGGATGCCTGGCTGGATGAGTTTAATGCTGCAGGCTTAGACCAGGATTAGCCTTAGCATTCGCCGCTTTATGTAAGCAAGTATATGACTGATTAATCCAAAAGGGTTGATAACTTCGTCAACGAACACAAGGCCAATGAGGGCCTTATCTCTCCAAAATGAATAATTCGTATAATTGGGTTTCTGTTTCTTTTTCTTTTTCTTTTTCTTTTTCTTTTTCTTTTTAATAAATGCACCAGGACTTTACCAATCTAATGAATTTTCGAATAAGCTGAGCCAGAGTCGTCACGCAACCATGGCCATGTGTATAAGTAGTAGAGGCTAAAGTAGCGGCGTGGGCTGTGGACATATATGGTCCGTGCTGCTTCGGACCGCATTTATCCGGATTAAACGTCGAGGCAGCCATGGTCGTGGGCGGGCCTCTGGCTCATGATTGAATTCTTTCATATATAACCAAGATCGAGTCAGAAGATTTCTGCCAAACCCCCATTTTCTGTACACGGGCAATAATCTGTACTGACCGCGACGGTGTCTCTTCTTACACCTCTGGCATCTTCAGTTTATCTTCGAAGCCTCTCCCCTCAACTCAACTTCGCCCAATATGTCTGAGCGTAAAGTCCTCCAGGTATGTTCTCATGATATCCCCCAAGAAGCTTTGTGATGAGCTATTCTAATGATTCTCATAGAAATACTACCCACCGGAGTTTGATCCAAGGGAGATTTCCCGTCGCAAGGGTCCTAAATCAACGGGGCCGCGAGTTCAGCCTGTTCGATTGTGAGTTATTCCGCAGTTTCGCATGCAATATTGGTGCTTGTTTTCCACAGAAGAACACGATTTGCTAACTTGTTACAGGATGGCACCATTTTCTATGAAATGCACAACGTGTGGAGAATTTATCTACAGGGGTCGCAAGTTCAACGCAAGAAAGGAGACGCCTCTAGATGAGAAATATCTGAACATCCAGATATTCTTCTTCAGCATCAAGTGTACCCGTTGTAGCGCTGAAATCATCTTTCGTACAGACCCCAAGAACAATGAGTATGCCATGGTAAAGGGTGCTGTGCGCAACATGGAGCCCTGGCGAAATCGTGCCGCTGAAGATGAAACGGTAGAGCAGCGCCTGGACCGACTCGAGCGTGAAGAGGCCGAGGCTGCAGGAGAGGAGGAGAAGAATGCGATGGCAGACCTGGAAGCAAAAAATGCCGACGCGCGAAGAGAAATGGCTGCAGCGGATGCGTTGGATGAGATTCGACAGCGAAACGCCAGGATCAACCGCTCCGAGAAGGATGGTATCGACTTTGCCGATTCGATCGTGCGGTCCGAGGATGAGGAACGAGAGCGCCAGGAGAGAGAAGATGACGAGGCGGCAAAGAACGCATTCGCTGCGGTCCGAACCCAATTAGAGACTGTTGTGGAGGATCCTATCAACGGGGAACTAGACCAGCCAACAGCATGTCCTGTTCAAGTCGTGCAGGAAGTGGCCGTCGAGGCCGAAAAGCCTGTCCCAGCTCCGTCTTTTAAGAGGACTGTAAAGAAGAAGAAAGATCACTCAGCGCTTCTGGGCATCAAGAAGAAGACGCCACTTGTTTAACGCACTAGAGGCCGAATGGGACGGCGAATAATGAACCTGATTGTGGTGGGAGACAAAGGAATGAACATCTTGGTTTGGATTGGCTGAAGCAACGGGAGTTTGGGGGGTTATTGACATTAAGGCATCCAGACGCATGGAATAATCGAGTTAGATTGAGGTTCCAATCAACTTAGCAAGTGGGTTTTGACAAGCTACGTAGTTCTTCTTTCAGGCATTTCATATTGCAGGTCTGATGCGAAAAAACATCGTCATGCTTGGATTTAGTTCCGCTACCTCTGAAGTCGCTGCAGGCTACTCTTGTTACCTTGTCCCAACCCATGCCCGATATGCTCATGGTATTCAACTAGCTGCCCATTATATTCGTGTGTTCCCAGAACGCCGCGCATTAAAAAGAAAACATTCCCAGCTAATCAAACGCAATAACAAGATTGCGTGGCTGGTGGACTGTGGTCGTTGATCCGTGGTCGCCGACTCTGATCGAAATCATTCGTTTTAGAAAATTCCGTACGCCGTTTTTAATCGTATTTCGTCATTGTGATTTGCAGGAGGAGAGAGAGAGTGTGTGTGTGTGGTGACATTGCGTGGGCCTGACTGTCAGACAGGCAGTTTCGCCACTGTTAGGATCGCTGCAGGTCGCGTGCAGTGATGTCATGAGGGGGGAAGCGATTGGATTCTCCGGGCGGATATATCCAATCCAACCATTTCGGAGATGGATGGATTTATGAGTGATATTCGGTGGGGCTGGCGTTATTGCTGCTGCTGCCGTTCATGGTTGCGGCTCCAACATGGTGGTGGGAGCCCGTATTGGCGCCGAAGGCTTGCATCTGGCGCTTGGTGTGGTCGTGCATGAACCTCGCGTAGCTTGAGAGATCCTGCGGAGGAGGTGCAGCAACGGGAATGGAGACAGAATAAGCGTCTTGTCGGGCAGGCATGATGGAATTTTTCTTCTTCTTCTTCTTGTATATGAAACGCGAAGGACCTGTCAATGTTGGAAAGATTGGTGGGCTGAAGGTCTGGGCAAGAGAGGCAAGGGCAAGAGCAAGGCAGTGAAATGTGGTCTGACTTAAGTCGTCTAGAAACGATATTAAAGGGGGGGGGGGATATGTGTGGAAATTGGTTTAATATTCCTCAGCCAGGTGATATCAATGTGGATTGATTGTATTGAGTGAGAGAGGGGGAAGCAATTGGGATGCACTGGGTCTTATTATAGCCTTGTAGAAGTGGCGGTAGGAGAGGAAATAGGCTGGGGTGGATACACAAAACAGCCTGGGATCAGCCTTCACACACCCCGAGGTCCCCATGGATGAGCAGACTGCAGCTAAAATGTGGGAGGTGGGATGGGGCCTGGCACGGATTGTCCCCTCTGTCGGCCCCTTGGATGCCCATCATCATCAGCATCACTTAGATGGACCCTTGATTCACCCCCTCACACGTCTCCTTGTCCAAAGCATTGGGCTAGCTTGGCCAAACACGCGCAGTCGCACAAGCGAAAAGGAAAAAATTGAAAAACTCGCTCACACCCACCCACCTTCGCCCACCTACTCCCGCACACACCCTTCAACCTTCAGAGCTTGTGGTGGAGGAGATCGCGGTGCTGGTCCAATCCTGTACCGCCTCGCCCGCAGATCGTCAGTGATTGTCGGCCTCTTAGTGTGGGCGGATGGCGTAACTCTTGATCTTTCGCCATGTTTTAATTGACTAGTCGCATCAGGAAGGGACCCACGTCGCGCCCTCGCCGTTCAGGGTCCTCTACTGCCCATCCCTCCCGACCCTTTTCGCTCCTTCGCCACTGCTCCGTCCGGCATACGGTATGACAGTACAGACAACACAAGGCGCCACAAGATACATTACGGTGGAGAATTGAGGTCAGAGCTGCAAGAAACCAGCCTTTTGCTCGAGGTGACCAAAGCGGAAAGACCCTGTTGATCCGGACCCAGCGTTGAAGTCATATCTCATGTCATCACACTCAATCTCCTCCCTCGTGGGAATGACATTGACAGGCCAGGAAGGCTGGACACGCAATGAGGGGAAAGCGTCCAAGGGAAATGCAATGACATGCACGGCACACCGGACCGGCCGGCAATCATCGAACCATTCCATGGACAACGCATGGCTGCGTCTGCACCACGAGGCCCAGACTCTTTGAGATATCTGCGGAGTCGGCAGGTTTATGCCCTTGCTGCTAGCTCCCCCCATGCAGGACGGGTTAGCATTGAGGGAGGGTCCTCGCCCACGATGGAAAACTAGATCCCAACCCCAACCAAGGGACCACCGAAGAGGGTCCATTCAAACCTCTAGAACCCCCCTCTTCAATTGCTTTTGGAGACTAGCCTACTGGCAGGGCTACTACCGGCATCAGGTGCATGTGTTTTTGCAAGCTTCAACCTGGTTTGCGGGTCACGCGGATTACCGTGAGGAGGAAACGGGTTCGTGGGACGGGCAAAGCAGCATTGAGCCCAGGTAGAAGAAACACGGGTGCCATGCAAGACCATCCCATAAACCACAAAAGCTCCCCACTGGGCAATAATTCCGAGACTGCGTACCGAGTTTGTTGAAGAGGGATCGCCGCTGTAGCTGCTGAGCTGGGAGACAAGCCTCCGGGATTGGCGTTGCCCGCGCTGACTTGTTGGTCGGATTCGGGTTTTGACTGGACGAGGCCGGGCAAAAGCAGGATTGATGGAGACTTTGCCCAGGCCGAGCTATGACCGGCGAGCTATTCTGAGTTAAGGCTTGAAGTCCCGCCAGCGGAGCCGCGGGAGCCCCCTCAAAGAGGGAAAAAAAGTATCTAGATCGACGGGCGATTGGATTTTCGCGGCCATCGAGAGCGGAGAGCGGAGAGGCTGCCAAGGGCATGATTGGACTAGTTCTGCGGGTGAGATAAATTCAACACTTCGGGAGGAGAGTGTGGAGTTTATCTTGGCTTCGCTGGGGGTCTGGGCCGGGCCATGGCATTGTGCTAGGATTCCCATGCTGCACAAAGCTGGACGCCGGCAAGTCAAAGGACATCGTGAAGCACCCCATGACGGACGAGGCCGTTGTCTAGATTTGAGACCGCCCGCGCCCGGCCACATAAGGCAGGTCTGGTCCCTGCAAGGCTGTCAGGGTAAGCTTAACGCGGTCGGCATTGAATTTCGACAAGGCGGCGGCAGCCCGTTCTCCGCCAGAAACGCCAGAAACGCCAGAGGGCTTTGGTGCCATCGTGAGAATTGGATTCTGACGTCGGCCGTCGTGATTGAATTGCCCAGCAGCCATCATCTAGATGCCCCCCCCGATGTCGACGCCACCACCACTACCATCACTCCCTCTCTCCCTCCACCACTCCACCACTCCACCCCCCTGGGTATGTAGCCTCATGCTGGATTGACGTTATTCGAAATTACCATGACTTGCATTCAGGGCGAGCATCATTACGTCGGATGGTCCAGAAGTCTAGGGATGAAGAAGAAGACCCATGGAACCAGGCGCTGGAAGCCAGTGGGCCAATGACGGCATCGCCCACTCGCCCACCGCTGACACCGCGGGGGAGGCGCGCCAGTGAGGTCACTGAGCGCCGCCACAGCTGCTGATGTCACTCTGCAACACGGACCATCTGGCTGTCCAAGTTGGCATCAAATGCTGAACAAATCTAGAACCAAAACGCCATCATCACCATCATCCTTTGTCACCCATCCCTGCTCTGCCACGTGCCCTGTAATAGAATTGGCAGTTTTTGGCTTCTTCATGACGAAAGCTGCGCGCTGATGCTTTCCTAAAAGTGTCACAGGCCTCACAAATCCATTTTGTCACGCTGCCTAGTTCTTGTGTTGCACCAAGGTCGCGACAAGCTTCAGAACGGGCGCCGCCAAAGAGCCTCAACCGCCACGCCATGCCGCCCCTTGGCACCGTGGCTCCTCCCGAGTTTCGAGGATCATTTCCGTTTAATTGTGTCTTGCTTTGGCTCGCTGGTGCTTATATTGACCAAGCAAATGCCATTGATCACTGCTGTTGGTGGAGACTCACTCCCATCTTGGCTCTACATTTTTGCTCCATTTCGTCCTTGTTGGCGTTTCCGTCAAGGATACACGTGACGATGATGATTATTATGATGATGATGATGATGATGATGATGATCTACTACGTATTGCCCAAGCTCGCCTCCTGAAATTCTGGTCTATTCCGTCATTTTCGGCTAACCGTCTCGTTTTACTGCGTACAGTACCGTTAATGACGGTGACTCGGACGGATTGTCAAACTTACACACCATCCAAGGCGAACCCCGGACGTCTCAATGTCTGGACTGACGTCGTCAATAAAATCCTGTGGAATAAATGATGCTTCATTACAACCCTCTTTATCGATGTTTATCCCAGCATCGTTGCAGCCGCCGTCGTCACCCAAACTCGCCCAACACCAACATTCTTCAACACACGCCCTGAGGTCGTTGGACAACTGGGGCCCGCCGAGGGACGTATAGAATCCCCTTTTCTGACGGGTTTTTCCATACGTAACCTACCTCATCCCCCAACTTGGTGTCTGGGGATGACGTTGTGTACACCATAACCACGGGAATGTGCTTCAGGGGGCGAAATGCTTAGGGTCTCAGTTCCACTCATCATATTTTATGACGATGGAAGTTTTTGATCTTCGGTCTTCTAAAATGCAGTGACATCGTGATTCCGGGCCTTGTAAAAGTGATTTTTGCTGCTTCCCATTTGCCATGATCGTCATGGGGCAAGGATACCGGAGATTGCTTTTGGGAAGAAGTCGGCCGCCACAACGAGAAAAGAAACGATTGTCCTGTCACAATATTCATCTCGATAGCCCCTTCGCAAGTAATGCCATTGGCCGAAGAGTTTTTCTTTGGGGTAACGCAAATGGATCTTTCCCCTCAGGAGTGACGATATCCCCATTCTTTTTCTGACATCACAACTGACTGATGCGGGGACACGGGCAATCACGAACTCTGGTAACGTGGGGGTGTGCTTCAGTATTCATCATAGTCCATGACATCTATCGTATGGCCTGACCCTCGGGGTGATGACTCGACAGTGGAGGGTTATGTCATTTTGTTTATAGCCGAAGAGCATCAACGAGGGATATCAGCACATATTATCTTGGAGATCTTATTAGTCAAGTATTTATACATTTATTAATGCTCATCAACGTCATTGAGCGTCTGGGGAAGGGGGAATGACTGATCTAGGGTAGGTGTGTCCCCCTGATTTAGCCATCAATCTTCAATTTTTCCCACATGAGTTGGGCATTTGACACTTTGAAATCTGACGTTGATTAGATACATATCCTCATAAAATTCGTTGTATTTATACGGAGAAAGGCCTTGACGGGAGGTTTTTGTATATGGCGTTGCTTGCATCTGTTGATTGTCATTGATCGTGGGCTTTGGTTTGCCAAAAATTTCATTGGTAATCATCATGTTTTAAGAGGAATACGATCGCATGGAACATGGAAAAAAGGGTTACCTGCTCGCAAAGCAACGAAAAGAAAAAGAAAATAAAACAAATAAAGCAATTTGGCATGACTCCCATGGATCTGGAGCACGCAAGCAGGTATAATCCAATGAAAGCCAAGCTGGGCAGTTCTGCATGTTTTGGCACAAATATGAGCTGCCCCTCCGGAAGCACAGCGCGTTGATACATGGCTGTGACAAAGAGGCATGAAATTTGACTTTCTATCTGCTTCTTTTCATGGGAACAGGCCAATCAAAGTAAGGTTACCTTGCATTGAGCCCGCGTACGCCTTCCTTCGTGTTGTTGTGCGGGGTATAAACTGTCGACGAGGGAGGAGATGCCGGATTGGGAAGTTCTCGATGATGAGCGGGGCTGTGATTGGCTTGGCTAGGGATGTGAGATCCAAGCGTTGCGCATGCAAAGCACGCGTTGGATAGAAATGACAGCGGGAAAGGAGGGCTGAGTATCGTATCAGGGACGAATTCACATGGGCTGGTTGATCCAGGAGGTGGCTGGCACCCAGCTGTGATCATGTGGCCTTCTGGGTTTGTCGGTGTGACAAGAACTGGTCGGCAAGACGGATCGAAAATCCGAAGGTAATCTGATTTCTCACAGTAGTATGCTCCACTATGTATGCAGGTTGCTGACCCGTGAAATCGTTCATCCCGATAAAAAAAAAAAATTTAGCATTGGATACTCTCCTGGCTAACAACCGACTACCGACATCTGCAGGTGCTCTGTTCTCATCGGAAGTCTAGCCCCGTTCTAGAAAATTTACCCCCATGGCCAGACTAGGCAAGTTGGAACGCGGTTTGGCCGCCCAATCGCTCCGCCAGGCACCACCTCATGGGTTTGACGAGTAGTGTTCAACTGTCCGCAAAGGTTGGCTTTCCTTAGCGTCCCCGCAGGACTACATAGTCTCCGCCACGGAGAGGAAAAAATTGCTTAAATCCGGAGTTGACCCGTTGCTCGGCCGGCAGAGCGAAATCTCGCTAACTCCGCTGGGCTTGCACACCTTGGATCAGCAGGCGGAACATGAATTCCTCACCGAAAGAGTTTACGTATTCGTGGCACTCAAAAACAAAGTCCCTCTCCTGGTTGGCTATCTTGAGTCCCCGTAATCATTATGAGTCAATCGGATACAATTCCGCAGTCGTTGGGGTGCAATTCCCACCCCCAACAAGGCCTCATTTCTGGGCGTGATGAGATAAGAGAGAGCCCACATGAATTCCTAGTTTGATGCATGTTTGAAAGTAGCTTCTGTGGCTTCCCTTGGCTACATGGGTCTTGAAGCTGAATAGTTTGTCATCCCCAATTGATAATCGCACGTATTTGTAATCCAGCTCGTTGTTGCTGCCGGTCTTCTTAGAAAAGGGACCACCGAGGACACCCAGCCTCAGTCCTCGTGTTTCCCCTCGTGTCCTCGTAACTCGAACATTGGCCCATCCAAGCACCGTGGTAGTGCATTGATACGTCTAGTCTTTGGCCAGAATATTTGGAATCGTCTTTTTTGAGACGTCAACTGCAAAGTGAATCATACGCTCTCCTGCCCTCCCCTCCCCCCTGCACCCATCATGACTGGCTCTGCCAACAAGGTGGGCCATGGGCTCTGGGGAGAAAACACCCAGGGCGAAATCAGCGTCTCGGCGGCCATGGAAGAGTTCCAGGAATTGGGACGGCAATTGACGGCAAAGTCGCGTCTCTCAAAGGCGGAGGCAGACCCCCCTCGCCATGATGCAGCAAGTGATTCAACTCGTTGGTCCAATGACGAGTTTGACCTTCCCGAGTTTCTTCGAAGAGGCATCTTGAACGACAGAACACCGGAAGGGGACCCTTCTAAGCGACTTGGTGTCTCATTCAAGAACCTCACCGTTCGAGGTGCGGAATCTTCCACCGCCGCCGTCAAGACACTCCCACGAGCTATCCTCAACACTTTCGGACCCGACCTGTGGACCTTCATCAGCAGTAAAATTCCGGCCCTCAAGTTTAAAGGTCCCACCGTCAATCTTATCAACGACTTTACTGGTACGGTTCAGCATAGTGAGATGATGCTCGTCCTCGGCCGACCGGGATCCGGATGCTCGACCTTTCTCAAGACCATTGCTAACCACCGTGATGAGTACGTCGGTGTTGATGGTGAGGTGTACTATGGTGCAATCTCGGCCGAGGACCAGAGGCGTCGGTTTAGGGGCGAGGTGGTATACTGCGAGGAGGATGACCGGCATTTCCCTTCACTCACGGTTTGGCAAACGTTGTGGTTTGCTCTCAAGAGCAAGACGCGTAAGAAGGATGAGTGGACAATCCCTGTAATTTTAGACGCCTTCCTGCAGATGTTTGGAATCGAACACACCAGGAAAACACTAGTCGGTGACGAACATATCCGTGGCGTGTCTGGCGGAGAGAGGAAACGAGTCAGTCTGGCAGAGACATTGGCTACGCGAGCCTCGGTGGTCTGCTGGGACAACTCAACCCGCGGTCTTGATGCGAGCACTGCTCTCAACTTTGCTAAGGCGCTCCGTGTTTTTACCGATGTTAGCCAGCGGACAACACTGGTGACCCTATATCAAGCCGGAGAATCCATCTATGAGTTGATGGACAAAGTCCTGGTAATTGATGAGGGACGGATGCTTTTCCAAGGACCTGCCACGGAGGCTAAGAAGTATTTTGAGGATTTGGGATACTGGTGCCCTCATCGACAGTGCGTATCCATGGTGCATGTCAACTATGAATTGAGCTGACAGTGCTTACAGAACCACCGCTGACTTCTTGACATCCATTTCCGACAAGAATGCGCGACGCTTCCAGCCCGGTCGAGAAGAGACTACTCCCAAGACAGCCGAGGAACTCGAACGAGCGTTCCGAGAGAGCCGCCATTATCAGAAGCTTCTGGACGACATCAAAGAATACGAAAATGATAGCCACAGCTCAGAAAATGAAAAGCACAGGGAGTTTCAGCAGACCGTTCAGCTCTCAAAGTCTAGACACGTCAACGAGTCTTCGTCTTTTACGATTTCATTCCCGCGACAGGTTCTCGCTTGTCTCTACAGGCAGGTATGGCTCTTTTACCATGAGCGTGATTCGTTTTACATGCGCCTCTTCATCATTATAAGTATTTCGCTTATTGTTGGATCCCTTTTTGCTGGCATTGATGCCGACGCAACATCATCGGCCTTTTCAAAGTCAAGCATGTCCTTTTTCGGCATCGCCTTCATTGGCTGGCTCCAATTCGCCGAGTTGATGCCGGCAATTGTCGGTCGGACGACGCTACAGAGACAAAGGGAATTCGCATTCTGTCGTCCTTCAGCGATCGTGTTGGCCCGAGCGGTTCTGGATATACCAGTCTTGTTCATCATGGTGATCTCGTTGGCGATTCCCTTTTACTTCCTGGCGCGGTTTGACGTCGACGTCAGCAAATTTTTCATCTTTACCCTCTTCGTCTACCTCGTGTCATTTGCGCTTACGGCAATGTTCCGCATGTTTGCCGCATTCTCAAGTACGGTGGACGATGCTATCCGATTTGTTGGTGTTTGTGAGTATTCTTGAGCATCTAGTGACGACGAACGGAAGACTGACATGGAATAATAATAGTCATGAACATTATGTTCATGTTTACTGGCTACATTATGCCCCGAAGCACGCTCCTAAGTGATGTTCCATGGTTCGGTTGGTTCACATATATCAACCCAGTCACTTTTGGCTTCGAAGCATTGCAAACCAATGAGTTTAACGGTTTGAGGATGAAATGCAGTGAGGCCAATTTGGTTCCCAATGGACCAGGCGCACAGTCGGGCTATCAAGGATGTAGTCTACCGGGGGCTGAAGCCGGCAGCACAGAGGTAGATGGTCTTTCCTACCTGGAAATCTCATTCGATTTGTAAGTTTTTGTTGTTGAACCGAATACGTTTTTAGCTGACAATGAAAAGCCTGCGATCAAATCTCTGGCGAAACTTTGGCATCATCATCGGATTCACCGTCTTCTTTCTCCTCCTCAATGTCCTGGCGGTTGAGAAGATACGCCTTGCCGACTCCAATACTCAGTCGACCGTTTTTGCTAAACCTCCGTCCAAAAAGAAGGAAACCGAAACAACACAGGCAGATAGCGACGAAGAATTTGAGAAGATTGGCGATGGAAGCAGTATTTTTACTTTCAAGAACGTCAACTATACAGTGCCATACGGATCTGGCCAGCTGCAGCTGTTGAACAACGTCTCGGGATATGCCAAGCCTGGAAAAATGGTGGCACTTATGGGAAGTTCGGGTGCTGGTAAGACGACTCTATTAAACACCCTTGCCCAACGACAAACGGTGGGCGTCGTAACCGGGGACATGCTTGTCAATGGACATCCGCTTGGGGAAGAGTTTCAGCGTGGTACAGGCTTCTGCGAGCAACGAGATATTCACGAGGGATCATCTACAATCCGCGAAGCATTGGAATTTTCAGCCTTGCTGAGACAGGAGCGTGATGTTCCACGGAGCGAAAAAATCGCCTATGTTGACAGAATTATGCATCTTCTCGAACTAAACGACCTGGAGCACGCTCTCATATCTTCCCTGACAGTTGAGCAGCGCAAGCGAGTTACAATTGGTGTCGAACTCGGTAAGTCGTGGCACAAGCACTCAAATAGTGGTGGTTGCTAACAACGTGAAGCCGCGAAACCGTCGCTGCTACTTTTCCTCGATGAACCGACATCTGGTCTTGACAGCCAGTCCGCCTACTCGATCGTTAGGTTTCTCCGCAAGCTCTGCGACGCCGGCCAAGCCATTATCTGCACCATACACCAGCCTTCGTCCGATTTGATTGAGCAGTTTGACATGATCCTTGCCCTCAACCGCGGAGGAAAGACGTTTTACTTTGGTCCCGTGGGAGAGAACGGCAAGGTTGTCACTGAGTACTTTGCTGCGCGCGGATTCCACTGCCCCCCGAGTCACAATGTCGCCGAATTTATTCTTGAGACCGCCTCGAGACCGAGTACCAACGACCGCGGTGTCCGGGTGGATTGGAATGAGGAGTGGCGCAAGAGCAACGAGGCCCGGGCAATTGACGATGAGATTGACAGAATCACAGCTGCAAGGGAAGAAATCAACACCGCTGGTAAAAAACCAACCAAATTCGCAGCTCCGACGTGGTATCAATGTCTGTTGCTCATCAAGAGGACATTTATTCAGCACTGGCGCGAACCACATTATGTGTACGGACGTCTCTTTATCAGCGTTACCATGGGTATCGTTACTGGATTTGTAAGTTCATCTCCCGACATTCTTCATGCTCATCTTTTCTGACCAGAGCCAGACTTTCTGGAACCTTGGAAACGATATCGCTTCTCTGCAGAACTTCATGTTCACCGTCATTGTTTACCCGTTTTTTGTTCCCCCAGCTATTGTGAATAGCGTTGTTATTTACTTCTTCCGCAATCGTGACCTCTGGGAGGATCGTGAATTGCCCAGCTGCACATACGGATGGGTCGCATTCTGCACCGCCAACATTGTGACGGAGATCCCCATGTGCATCGTATCTGGGACACTTTATTGGATGTTGTGGTATTTCCCCGTTGGCTTTCCTGCGACAGCCTCGGTATCGGGATATGTCTACTTGATGACTGTTCTGTGGTCGCTTTTCATGTCTGGTTGGGGCCAATGGATCGCTGCCTTTGGGCCGAAATACTCGACAGTGTCTAACGTAAGTATCACTTTCCTTATGGAGCCTTGTCTTTTTCTTGCTTGAGAAAATGTTGTTGACTCAACTTTGCATAGGTTCTGCCGTTCTTTTTCTGTATTGTGGCACTTGTAAATGGTGTCTTTGTGCCGTACAGTACACTGCCAGACTTCTGGAAGTATTGGCTATACTACATTAACCCATCGACTTGGTTCAGTAGGGGTGTCCTCTCTACCACCCTGCCCTTGGTGACAGTTCAATGTGCCGAGTCCGAGTTTGCTCGTTTCGACCCACCTCCCGGTTCCACCTGTGGAGAGTACGCAAAGTATTACATGGAAAACATTGCCAAGGCAGGCTATCTCCAAGACGAGAACGCGACGAGCAACTGCGGATTTTGTTCATACCAGAACGGCGCCGAGTACATGAAGACGCTGAATGTGGAGATGGGCGACAAGTGGCCTTGTGTGGGGTACGTGGTTGCATTCGTCTTGTTCAATTGGTTTCTCGTATACTTCTTTATTTATACAGCGCGAATCAAGAGGTGGACTTTCGGGCTGGGGGCCCTTGCGGCCGGTGTTGGGCGTTTGAAGGAAAAACTGACACGCGCGAAATCTGAACATGGCGCCGATGATCAGGTATAAAAATGAGCGCGGTTTACATAGACTAGAAAAGTTAGAGGTTTGACTGGGATTTTGTGCTCGTTGTACTTGAGAATCAAACATTAGCGTAGCTTTATAGATCAATGGCGTGAGATTGTCACATTGTGTCGCAAGTGGATATGATCATACTTTGGTTTATCGATCGGTTGAAATATCGCTAGTAGTGACTGAAAGGCTTACAAATGCAAGTCGGCTGCATTTTATTTCCCTTTTGCCTATGACTAATTGTGACTCCTCCAAGGTTCCCCAATGAGTTAATTGCATGGGTGACTTGTTGATATCCCATTCCTGGGCGAAACGAACTATTATTTGACTAGCCTAGAGGCCCCCTTTGACTAGTAGACATGTCCGCTGTGTGGGCCTGGATGATAGCCCTGCATGACAAAAATACAAGGGGGCATCCGATATTAGACGTTCACGCGCGGGAAACGGTACCCTGAGCGGCCTGCTTTCTCTTTCACTTAGAAATAAAAGGATTTAACCTTTTTGCATGTGGGGATTATTTATTAAGCGGCAATACGGTGTCCTACTAATGAGCCGCATGGGTTTGAACACTCTGAAAACGGATTGAGATTCCTCTATCGGCATCTTTTTTCAAGGGCTCGGTCCAACTTTGTGCCCACAGAGAACGCTAAAGCATCATCTCCCGGACTAGGATTAAGGTAGGGAGGATCTAATTTAGTGGGTATCAAGGAACATTATATGTGATGCAAATTTGGCAGAAGTAGGGGTACTAGGGACAGGTGTAAACGGCTTGCATGGTCATGTCATGCGGCTTAATCGGATCGACTCACTAGCGATTGGCTACATGCAAGTGCACAAAAATGACAATTTAACAATCGCGACCACCAAGCGTTGGGGGGGGGGTGGAATTGTTTGCTGAAGTCGTGATTCGGTCGGGTTGAACAAGAAGTGCTGATTTATAGCACCGCAATGAGTATTTTGTGATATCGAGACACATGCAAATAAACACACATGACCCTCTACACAGCTACAACAGTAAATGACAAGATAAATAAAAATAAAATAAATAATAAACACACTTCCCATGTATCAGAGGGAGGAGAACCCCTAGACTCTGCATGTCTGGCTCAATGTAAGGGGGCTATTATCAAATTTGGGCGGCAAGTGGGTCCAATCGAGGAGGCCGGCGTCAAGACTGATGATTGGACGCGCTGGCCAGACCCGACCCACGCCGCTCGCCAGGCCCCACACTCGGGCCCGGGTCACCGCGCGGTAACTAATCGACGCTCGCACTAGTACCCATGAAGCTGTCAATACAGCCACGATGCCGTCTCGCCCAGGCTGTAGGGCTCAATCGCCCCCGCCTCCCGTCTTGGCCCCGTCAATGCTAATGTGCTTTCGCGCGCGTCTTTCTGCTTTGTAATTTCACTTGCGCCAGTCATGTTGCGTTGCTCGCGAAAAAAAAAACCCCAGTGGCTTAAAACTTTGGGGCGCTTTCAAAGCAAGCTTGACAAATTGACATTGTTCGGCCATTTGTGGGTCTTGGGCCCGGCTCCGAGCTTTCAAGCCCGGATGTCAGAAGCATACTTATACAGAGCCCAGTCTCCAGCCGAATATCTAGTCCATCATCTTCAACACCATCAATCAACACTCACAAGCCACTCCTCAGTCATAGCTTGCAAAGCAACCCCCCCTCACACGACCTCCTCCATCCAGCACAACCACCACCCTTTGAATCGCAATCAACCCCCACACCAAACATCATCATGTCTTCCGAAAAGACCATCGTGGTCCTCGGCGCTGGCCCCGCTGCTACACCCGTTATCCGCCAGACCATGGTCAACTATGTTCTGAAGAAGGAAAACGTTAAGCTTATCGTCGTTACACCTAGCTCGGACTTCTATTGGCCCATTGCCACGCCCCGTCTTGTTGTTCCTGGCCAGCTCCCTGAAAACAAGGTTTCTGTCCCCCTGGCTCCTACTTTTGACTACCCACCTAGCAAGTTCGAGTTCGTCTTGGGCAAGGCCGCCTCTCTTGACCCCGCAGGCAATGTCGTTGGTGTGGAGCTCAACGCCGGCGGCTCCCGAGAGATCAACTACCACACCCTGGTCATTGCCACTGGTGCCCGTGCCAAGGACGAGATGCCTTGGAAGTCCCTTGGAACTGCCGAACAGACCAAGGCCAAAGTCCACGCCCTGCAGGACCAAATTAAGCAGGCCAAGACTATTGTCGTTGTTGGAGGTGGCCTGACTGGTGTCGAGACTGCTGGTGAACTTGGATTCGAATACTCCAAGGCTGGCAAGAAGGAGGTCATCCTCATTCACTCGGACAACTTGCCTCTCTACGACCCTGCCCTTCCCAGTGTTCGTCAGGCTGCCAAGAAGGAGCTTACCAAGCTTAAGGTCAAGCTCATCCCTAACTCTACCGTCGTCGGTACTACTGTCAATGGCAACGAGACGGTTGTCGAGGTGCAAGGAGCCGATGGCAAGACCCAAACCATCACCGCCCAGGCCTACCTCCCCACTACTGGCATCATCCCGAACACCGAGTTTGTGCCCAAGGAGTTGCTTGACTCCAAGAACTTTATTAAGCAGACGAAGCACTTGCAAGTTGAGGGCCACAGCAACATCTTCGTGATCGGCGACGCTGGTAACCTGGAACTGTCAAAGGCTTCAGCCGCTGAGGCACAGGCTTTGTACCTGATCAAGAACCTGCCCCTCTACCTCGACGATGTTGCTCGACCTGAGTATGAGCCCGCTGCTAAGGTGATGTTCGGCATTACTATTGGCCGTAGCCGTGCGACTGGCCAGATGGGAACCTTTAAGCTGTTCAGCATCATGATCTGGTTCTTCAAGGGACGATTCCTCGGTACTGACTCCTCTGAGCAGTGGGCTGCCGGCAAGCGCACCATGAGTGGAGTGATTGAGAAATAAAAAGACCAAACCAACAAAATCGCGAGTTAATTATGCCTTTGGGGCACTTTGTCATAGCGTAGGGGGATTGTCTTGTTGCTCTTGGATATTGGCGGACTGTTTTGCCGCATGCTTGGATTCTGATACCACCGGAACGATTTTCCTTTTGTGTTTGCTTTATTATAGACATAATTAATCAAATTTATTCTGAGAACTAAGCTTATTTCGTGTCCCTTTTCTCTCTCTCTCTCTCTCTTTTTTTTTTTAGGTGGAACCCCGGATGTAAATTTATTCCTAAAAGCTATTAATAGCAAGTATAGGAATGAATATATCAACAAACATGGTCTAGAATAAATTATTGGACACTGCAAGGAGCATTCAAGTCGGTCGCAAATACAAAACCTTAGACCTATGCTCCGAGGTAATGGTGCGCTTTAAAACGTGGCTTGTAGGTACCGATCTGTGAATTATCTATATCCTGCTAGTTCTTGATCCGTGTGATATTATGTGGCGATATTTCAAGGGTTACAAAGGGGATTGCAATTAATACAAGTAGGTGCATATTGGAAAAATAACGCTCTAGGTTTAATTATATTTGTCTCTTCCTATTTTTTCTGTTTTATTTCTGTTCTTTTGTGTCTTTTTTGAATGAGTGCAATGATATCTTAGCTGACGCATAGCTTTTTTTTTTTTTTTTTTTAGCTTACCAGGCCCTCAGTATACGAAATGCCGAATTATAGACCGGATTCTACAAGATTTGACTTTGTACATAAACTTGAATCGCTGTAAAGATACTGAGATGTTTACTTCCTATATTTTGGTTTGGTGAGAGATGCTTTTGTTCCTTGGCGCAATGCTATGCCTCACATCACCCCACGATCTTTGTGCGGAATTAAGCCGCTCCAATAGGTGACCCACCCTGGGAAGGTGCAACCATCAATCCATGAGAGGCAGCTTGGCCCCTGCAACGCTGTGCCATGCAACCTGGACTTGGACTCTGAACAAGCTGCAAAGCGCGCGTCTTTTACCTTTGCAGTGGTGAATCACCGCCTTGGGAGGTCTATACATCTTTATTCTTCTGTTATGTAGACTCAGCACCGAGTGCCGCTCCTCCCAATCAACCCATTTGCTGTGGCGCAGCGTCGAATCTCTTGTCGGCAACCCGTCCCTGTACGACATTTGGACGACGACGACAAAGCACAAATAGCTGATCCCTCCCCTCTCACAACGGCTCGGACACGACCGCACCCACATACACTGCGAAACGCGACCCTGATTACCTCCGATATACCCCAGGCCATCTCGGCGCATCGTACTTTGGAGCCCGAGCCATGGACGGACGCGTCGTGGCAGGAGGCGCATTGCGGGCAGCCCTGAACTACTGGGCACAGTTTGTGGCCCGCTGCATCTCCCAGCGCCTTGATACCGATCGCTTCGAGGCATATGTTCGACTTGTATACTCCAAGCATCCCCTCCCTCCCTCCGCCGTCGCCGACTTCTTCCTCCGACCCCAGCCGAACAACCATTACACCCTCGACCCCCGCATCCCGCGCTACCTCCAGGTCCTCATCGAGCTGGGTTTCGTCGATACGCCTTCTATCCTCAAATCGCTGTACAAATATTCTTCTTCCCACGCCAAGGCCCAGGCCCAGCCTCAGCCAGACTCACAGGCCCAGCCAGAGGACGCCAGCAAGCAAACCTCCCACGACAAGCTTACCAAGCCTGAAATCACTCGATGGGAGAGCTCATACTGGTTTGAGGAGTTCATCTTTTATAGTTTGACCAAGTCTGTAGTTCATGGAAAAGCTATTCCCGATTCGCGAACTGCCTTGGACGTGGCCAGAATCATCTCTAAATGGATGGCTTTGTTCACCTCCGCGTCGACAGCATTTGCAGCTGATGTCATGGAACATTTAGAGTCCTCCCAGGCTAGGGTGGATATGGAATCATCGAGGGCTGGCTTAGTGGCGCTCCTGCTGCGTCTTTGCGAGAATGATGTGCTCATCAAAGCTGTGAGCAAGTCATTCGCTAAAGGTAATACCCCACCTGATAGCTTGTGAGCAAATACTGACCAGACTGTACCACTTGATAGATGCTAGAAAAGAGCTTTCGGCTAGCTTAGCCAGCTTCGTTCCCACTTTGCAACTTGTACCTGAAATCACTGAGAAGCTGGAGCTCTTCCGAAGAGACACGCTAGCCAGCCATGATTCTGCTGACAAGAAGAAAGATGCTAATACAGCCATGGACGACCTGCTCGACTCGACGGTTGGTCTTGAAAATTTTGCTGTGCCAGAAATTCCCATCAGCAATACTAGGGCTGGATTATACGTTTACCTTAACGCTGCTGTAAGTAGGAATCGCATATATTGCTTCGTCCATTCTCTAATATCTCTAAAGCTCTCAGCTCGACCATTGCTCGATGACCATGCTCTTTTCTCATATATGAGCAACAGGTACCAGGTTTGTCATCCAAAAGTACCAGTTTTTCTTTTGATTATTCTCATCATTCATCTAGGGAGACATCCAAGCTAGCGCCATTGACCTCATCCTGGCATCGTTTGATATTCTGGCCAACGCCGTGTTCCGCAACGAGGGTCAGAAAGACGCTCATCTGTTGCGATCATATCTGATTAACAAGGTTCCACTGCTTCTGTATCAACTCTGTCCTCCCGAATTCTCGGGCACATCAGCCGAGTTCTGCATCACCCAGGCGCTCAGACACGTAGATACTAGTATTTTCCCTACGGCATCGCTGATGTTTGATGAGTCGCGAAACAACAATCCCTACACCGAGAGTGTAAGAGAAGAGTTTTGTGCTGCATGTGTGCTCCACGGTTTAGTACAGCGAGAGCATGTGGAGAGGATCCTTGGTGAAATTTCGATGTCTTATGAACCGAATCTGGAAAAGTACTCCAAAGATAAGCTTGTCCAAAACTGCCTCTCCGATCCTGAAAAGGTTCAAGGGTTGGTACGTGAGTTGGACAAAATGGATGGTAACGTTGGCGCTGTTTGCCAGGCACTGATTGAAGTAAGCCTCGCCCACTTATAACTCGACTCGTACTAACAAGATTAGGTCTTGCGCCAATTATGTAACAACAAAGATACTATGTCTCTAAAGCTTCTTTGCGGGCAACTAGCCCAAAAGCCGCAGTCACTGGATGTAATACTGCTATTTGAAAAGCTACCGGTGATCCTGCAACCCCTTTGCACTTTATTGGACAATTGGTCATACGACGAAGATCAAGGAGAGTATCAGCCAGTGTATGAAGAATTTGGAGCCATCCTTCTTTTGGTATTAGCGTTTGCGTACCGTTACAACCTGACAGCCTCGGATATTGGGCTACAACTCCCAGATTCATATGTGGCCAAGATTCTAGCTCGTGGACACATTAGTCGATCAAACGAGGACCTGACTGAGCAAGAAAACGGCCATTTGAATGGATGGATCCATGGTCTCTTTGACACGGAAGGCGGTGGTCTTGGCGATGAGTTGATGTCATCGTGCCCACCTCAAGACTTTTATCTTTTGGTGGCCCCCCTCTTTCAGAACATTGTTGTGGCCTATACGCACGGTTACCTAAGTGATGAAACCCTCAAGAGCGGCGTTGAATGTCAGTTTCCTTTTGACTTTGCGACCTTTGATTTGCGGGTTCCTTGAGCTAATGCATTGACAGATCTCGTTGATACCTTCTTATTGCCATCTCTGGTGCCGGCCATGCGCTTCCTTGCGGACTACATATGGATTGATCAGAAGGAGCAAAAGTCGATTATCAAAATTCTACAGCTTATCCTTCTACCAAGCTCGATATCAGGCGAAGCAAGCACGATGCTGTCCTCGGTTAAGAACCTCGTTGCCAAGCCCCTAGAGCACGCTCTCCGCATGTACCAGCGAAGAGATCCCAAGAACCAGGACATTGAACCCTTATTGAGAGCACTCAAGGACAGCATTCCACTATCGCGACGAACCGGAGAGCCAGAACATAATGAACTGGAAACCTGGACTACGATGCCTAGTAGCGGGATGGCAAGTGCTATCAAGCTTACCATCCAAGGGCTTACGCAATGGAGCATGCATCCTGGGATGAACATGCCATCATATACACATCGTCAGCTGCTGGTTGCACTTCATCTTCTGGGCCCCAAACGACTCCTCTGGGTGATACTGGAGGAAGTTCGACAACAATCTGAAACAGGAAATGCCAGCTTCGTGTATGATGTGGCCAGCGCTTTGATCTGCGCGCCTGATGCGGCCAAAGAGAGAATCGCACACGGCCATATGATGGATGCCAATGGCAACATGCCTGCCCCAATGCAGCGGTCATCGACACTTCGAGACCTGATTAAGTCAGAGGCTGAGGATTACAGGAAGATTCAAAAGAAGGACTCAGTAATGGCTGAACTAGTGGTGCGCCTCTACCGAAGGGTTGAGGCGCAGATGGTGATGCCGGAAGCGCAAATGCTGCAGCCGGCGGACATTTCCCTTAACCTGAACGGCGAGGCAGCGGCTCTGGGCGACCCTCTGGCTGCTGCGGCCATGCCAGGAGATAGCATGTCAGCAGATAACATGGGCTTGGATATGAGCATGAATGTTGGCTCCGATCTTGGTCTTGGCGGATCGATAACCGGTGGGCTGGATACATCAGCCGATGCGGACTTGTTTGGTGGCCTTGATACTACTGACATGGACAACTTTGAGTGGAACACGATGGACCTGTCTTGATGTTGTGGTTCAGATTAAGGAATGGCGTCTGGTTTTGGGTGGTACTGCTAAACAAAAGTCATTGTTATCTCAGGCGCATTGTAGGCATTGATGGCGGGACACAGTAGAAGAAGGAGCAGCCGTTTCGGCATGGCAGCGAAGCGCGCAGGTTTGGGTAATGCCTCTATTCTCACGGTGTAGTTGAAGATGGAGAGGTTCACCAGTGTAGACGATAAAATGGGAATAAATAAATAAAGTAAAAAAAAAAAAAAACAAGACTGTCCGACATGATGCGACGTCTCTCTCAGATATATCATGACACTTTGACCCTAACCACGACGACCTCTTTACTTGTAATAATAGGATACTAGGTACACACACACACACACACAAACACACCTACTTACACACCAAGTATATATATATATATATATATACTATCAGTTAGCCGCAACCCACTCACCAATGGTAAACTGCGAGTTGCACATGTTGGTCAGCTCCCAGTCCTCGCCTCCCATGATAGCCTTCATGTTGACATCGCCGCGGCCGCCGCACAGGCCGGCAACGAACATGGTGGCCATGAAGTGGTCGTCGGTGGCGTGGGCGTCGCGGTACAGCGGGTGCTTCATCAGGCTGGTGGCCTTGCGGCGCAGCAGTGGGCCGCCGCAGGGCTTCTTGCCGCGGATGACCTTGCCGTACTCGGCGTGGTCCCTGGGCACGTCGTCCTCGTAGCCGTTGCAGAACAGATCGATGACCTCCTGGCGGAAGTCGAGGGCCCAGTCGCCGGGTGGAAAAGGCTGGGCGAGGCTGTCGCGGTAGCGCAGCATGGGCGCGTAGACGTTGCGGTAGAGGTTGTGGACGGAGCCGCCGGAGCCGATGAAGAGCGTCTTGTGGCGGACGGCGCGAAGCGGGCGGAGGGCGGCGCCGACGGCGAGGTGGAAGTGCGGGTCGAAGGTGTGGTTCATGCTGATGAGCGTCGTGGGCGGGCTGCCGTTGGGGAACATGCGGATGAGGATGAGGTACGTGTCGTGGATCCAGTCAAAGTCGGGCGCCAGCTCCGAGTCGATGCCCGCGGCCGCGAAGTGCTCCTGGATGGTCGGGATGAAGCCCAGGTCCGGGTTAAGCTTGTAGTTGACGTACTTTTCCGGGTGGACATAGGCCACGGGCGACTTTTGGGGGTTGGGATTGGAGGAGATGAGCACCGTGTTGGGTGTGGACGTGGCCCAGTGAGCGCCCTGTTATTTTTTTGCAATTGTTAGTTCAGGGCTTTGTCTTTGTATATATATATATGTGTGTGTGTGTGTGTGTGTGTGTGTTGTGTGTGTGCATGAGGGCCTCCTACCATCATGATAATGTGCTCGACGCCGTTTGCGAGCGCCTCGTCGCCGCACGTCTTCCAATACTCGCCCGAGTTGTGCGCCTCACCCAGCATCATTGTGCTCCCGTGGGAGTACAGATGCACGGGGTTCATGGGCTCTTGCTTGCTTCCAACCGCCATGTTGACTGATGATGATGGCCTCCGCCGAGAAAATGGACCAGCTTCCTCCAAGCTGTTGTCAGCTTGGAACTGTTCAACAGCGATGCTTCGGAGGAGGAGACTTACAGTGGAAGGTAGCTAGCTATGAGAGGAAGAAGAGGATGGGATGAGGATGGGAATAGGAATGGGGACAGGAACAGGAACGCTCAACCGTTATAGTGCAGGAAACTTTTTTTTGCTAGGGTATCAAACTTGAGCCAGAGCAGCCAAATGGACCACCAAGCCAAATGAAAACGTCGGGATGCACTGGTAATATTCATATCCCAGGTGAAGGAAGCACGGAATGGTTAGACTCAACGCGACCCAGGAAGCCATGTGTTGCCACCCTCCACTTGTTCCCTGCGTGCCCCGACCTGACAGCAGCCATCAGCCAATCTCTACTAGCCTCCCTCTGTACCTCCTCCTCCCCCTCTCCCCCCGCCATACATCGCCCAGCCATGCGGCTCGCTCTTTTTTTCTCCAGCTCCTTATAAAACGGGGCCTACGGTTTCGGTACGCGACGGGTGGGGCCGAACTCGGGCCCCCCGTGCCGAGCCCGCCTCCACTTCCCGATCCCCGCAAAATGAAATAAACCCATCTCTCAATCCCTCGACCATCAATCTGGGCGAGATAGGACCCCCGTACTTTTTTTTATCCTTGTGCGCCAGGCTCAGGGAGCAACCAGAAAATAATGGCCTGCGTAAGCCAGTAAGCTCTATTTAGCTATCAACAGCATGTAAACATAGAAACACGTCGCGTCAAACACCACAATGCTCAATAATTATTAAGCGCCAAAGATACGCCGATCCAATTTAACTCGGCATTCAAAATGGCGATTACATTATCGCAAGGTTTATGACATTTCTAGTGCCCCATCTTGGCAAGATTACTGTCTCGATTTAAAGTTGAATTGAATTCGCGTCTGCATCATTGGTGAAAAAGCTAATACTACAATGTCTGCCAAGTATGGTGATTGCCTCTCGTCAAGAAAAAAAAAAATGAAAGAAAAAAAGGGAAAGTAAATTGGCTAGTAATGATGACTATATAGACAACAGTGGCTTAGACCATCCAAAGTCGACAAAGGAAATAATTCAACAATGCAACTGGTTCAATATATTCACACGCGTGCCAAACCGGTCTTGGCCACGCATACATGTCTTTCATCCACATTAAGCCCTCACTCTCAAGTACAGCTCCACACCTCGCTTGCCTAGGAAGTAGGCACCGTAGCCCATCAGTGGTAGCACAACGGTGGTGAGTGTAACAGAGAAACCAAGTAGGGCACTCCCCTCGAAGAAACCAATGTACTTGTTATCCGGCTCGCCTGTGGGCTTCAGAGGCTTTATTGCCAGAGCACGCACCGACTGAGCGGTTGCGCCAGCCTCGCTGTTCAGCAGCTTCGCCACTTGTGTAAATGACTCGGGATGGGTCTCGACGAACTGCGGGCGAGGCACGGAGAACATTTTAGTGTTGTACCGGTAATGCAAGTCGGGGTCTTGGCTAGTGGGTGCAGCAGGGCCAACGAGTAGGTGGCTTGGGATTTGGTTGATCAGCGAGATGTGCGCGGGGATGTGCTGCGAAAGGTACTTGGCTGCACCGACAGAAGAAAAGCAGTAGGTGGCGAGCAGGGGTTTCTCAAAGGTGGGGTTGTTGTAGATGGCGTCGAGAAGACTAGAGCAGGTGAGGATGGGGAGGAAGCGGCCCTTGACCTTGAGCCGGGCAATGGAAGCATCGCGATCCTTGATATCGACCAGCTTGAAATCATCAGAGCCAAAGCTGCTTACTAGCCTCTTCTCCTCAGCCTCTCGAATGGCCTTTCTCGACTCGCCGCTTTGGTTGCTATCCACTCGCTTGACCGACGTCTCATTGGCAAACGACAGTGTCGCATATCGCGAGCAAGCCTCGAAGAAATCCTTCTTGACGTACTCATTGACAAGTACCAAGTCGGGAGCATAGGGCGACATGCCACCGAAGCTGAAGCGCGCTGAAGTGATGGCCTTAGCAGCGAGATCAAGGTCAGCAGTGCGATCGACAATGGCAACGACACGGCCTTGATTGGATGAGAGGAGCTGGTTTGTGAGGCCGCTGGAGGTGGATTCGTTGGCCTGGTCAACCAAGAGGGCATTCTCGAGGACCGCAGAGTCGGTAATCTTGCTCGTAATGGCAAAAGTATTAATGTCCAGGGCCTTGGGAAGAACCTTGCGGAGGGCAGCGTCGAGGTTGAGGAGACTGTCTTGCAGCTGTGAGACGGAAATGTTAGTGCTTGGCATGTAACAAAAGCTTTCTGGATGTTCAACATACCTCAAGAGCAACGCAGCATGCGGCCGAGATGGCAGCAGCAAGAGGACTGATGATGGAAAAGAAACGGGTGTGGCTAGACGGCCTCAAGACGACCAAACCAAAGCCCAGGCGCCTGTGGGCAAAATCCTTGCCGTGCGTCACAGAGTATTCGTCCTCAATGAGCTGCTTGAAGTCGACGCCGTCATAGAAGTGGCGCACGGCCTCGAGAGCGAGGTAGAACTCTGCATCAACCTCTGCAGCCGATGCGCCTGTGTCTTTTGCTATGGCAGCGATGATGTCGGTGGCATTGGAGCGCAGTGCAAGGTGCAACGCCTGCAGCTGGTTCTGGCGGAATCGTGGGGTTTCCGCGCGACCGTCTAAGACGGCGTCTTGGAGACGCTCGATGGCAGCAGCCATTGCGATATGATGATTATGATGAGTCGGCGTGGGAGTTTGGGTAAGAAGAAGTGAGAGTGAGAGTGAGAGGGAGAGGGAGAGGAAGAGGGAGAGGTAATGGTGATGGTGATGGTTTCGTGTAAGTTGATGATGGGTGCTAGAACACAGTAGGTAGGTTCAATTGAAGATGGCGCGACAAGAGAGTCAAACAATCCCTTCTTCTTTTTTTTTTCTTCTCTTCCCTGGCGGTCTTGACAAGATAACATAAGCCGACAATGAATTAATCTCCAAATATTTCTCCTCTTCCACTCACACAAGGCTAAATTTCCAGTCTGGCCACATTTTTCCCACCTCCCAAGCTCTCCCCTCTTTCCCCGGATGCGACTGGGGGGGGTAATCGCAGCTCCCGGCTGGGATGGGGGGCGCATCGGTTCGGAAAGTGGGGGATGAATGAGCATGACACCAAAAAAAAAAGGGCATCAATTATTGGCCCCCCCTCCCTCCAAGGGCGTTGCGTGTCTGTGCCCAACCCAACTGTCGCCCGGCATATTCGGGGCTAAAAACCGAGTCGACAAAGAGAATCAGTCGACCCATCCTAATCCGTCACTTGCATTTGCCGTACGGACATCCCATTTCTTTTCCCTGACGGAATCTGTGTTTTCGGTCAAGGCATCGGCATCTGCCTTCAACATCAAACCATCAGCATCAGGACACTGGACGAGAGCAAGGGTAGTATAATCTATCCTCTCCTGTGATCTATCTGCCTTCTCTTTTATTTTATTTTACTTTATTTTTTCTCTTCTCTTCTGCTTTGCCTTTTTCTATCTGCCCATCGTCATCATAACTTCCTGCGATTCCTCTTATTGAATGAAACGTGGACCGCAATAAGATATCAGCATCCATCCATCCAAACATTACCCAAAAATGTCGTCCTCCACCACTGAAGTCATCACTCAGGAGGACGTGCTCCGGGACTACGAGATCCAGCTTACTCCTGCTGTCAGCACTCCCGCTGCCAGCACTCAGCGCACCAGCGACGAGACACCGGGCATCCAGACTGTGTACAACGACAACCACGAAACTCTCGATGGCCCTCTGCCTCCCCACGAGAACCCTGCCGACTGGCCAGACTACTACCGCCAAGTGCCTCCTTACCGACCTACCAACAGTGGTCGCGATCTGGCTCTGCGACCTGGAGGATCCCACCCCATAGAGCAAGTCTTCATCTTCCACATGTTTGAGGGTGTCACATTTCAAGTTGTAAGCAATTTTCAGTCGTCTTCTGCTCTCAATAACTGGCTGGCAAAGTTCAAGAGACCTAACGCAAGGCGCGCGCTATAGATTGGAAACAGGATCTGGAACAACACTTTTGGCAGATTCAACAAGTCGGCCTTCAGATTCAAGATTGGAGGTGAGATTTAGAATCATGTACAAATAATGGAGACCCCGTGGTCCGTGTGTGGAGCGTTTGGGGAGCAGGGCGAATACCGCCATGACATTTCTTTTGTGTTTTGCTTAGCTATCAATTATTCTTATTACTGCTGCTATGTTATTACTTCTCTAGTAGACCAGGACGGGAAACCAGCAATTGTTCGTCATTGCCATTCTTTAATATTTGACGCGTCCAGTTTTTGTGTCCAGAGAGTGAGCGAGTGATTGGTCCCCCGTAGCCCTGTCAGTTTCACGTTGGTAATACATAGCTGGTGCAAGGAGCCGACATCATCGGCCTCAAGTCTGCCGCAGGATTGGGAGGGAAAGGAGAAAGAGAAAGAAAAAAAAAGCAATAAACCGCCGTGATTGGATCTCAGTACAAAGTCACTGTCCGCTTACAGGTGCATCCCCGCGGGCAAGCTCCACTCCAGCAGTGTATCGGCCATCTTAACTCCGCCTCCGTCCCCCCAGCCAGAGTCTCCACGCCAGAGTCTCCCCGCCCCCACCGTTCCGACGACCATCGATCTGAGGGCCTCCCGGGTTGTGCACTTCGGCAAGTCGTTGGAGAAGGGCAACATCCAGCAGTAATTGCGTGCGAAAGGGGGTTTGCGATTTCCATTTCTTCAATCGCGTCTGCTCTTGATTTTCCTCCTCCTCCTCTTCTTCTTCTTCTTTTTTTTTCTCCTGTCTCTCATCAATTCATGATCGCTGCGTTTGCCCGGCTCTTCTCTTCCACCAGCAGACACAGATCCACCTCACTTACAAGACTGCCCATCATGACTACAGAAGTCGTGACACCCACCATCCGGGACATCCAGGAGACGCTTGTAGACGACGAGAACAACCTCGTCTTCCACAAGAACGTCTCCATCCCCCTCAAGGCCTCCAAGCTGCCCGTCCGCGCAAACGTCTACCTCCCCAAGTCGGCAGACCCCAACGCCCGCTGGCCTGTCCTCATCACCTACGGACCCTATGGCAAGGACATTCCCTACGAGACCTTTTTCAACGGCTCCTTCAACCAGGTTAACCCCGAGCACCGCTCCAAGTACTCGTGCTGGGAGACTCCAGATCCTGTCTACTGGACGCGTGAAGGCTATGCCGTTGTGCGTACCGATGAGCGCGGCCTGGGTCAGAGCCCCGGTCTGCTCGACACCATGAGCCGCGGCACCAGCGAGTGCTTCTTTGACGTTGTAGAGTGGGCTGCTGAACAGTCTTGGTCCACTGGCAAGGTCGGTCTCTTGGGTATCTCGTACTACGCTGGTTCGCAATGGCGTGTGGCCGCCCGCCGACCCAAGGGCTTGGCCGCCATCATTCCCTGGGAGGGCATGTCCGACTACTACCGCGACCGCTGCCGACACGGCGGTATTCTCTCCAACAAGTTTATTGGCTTCTGGTGGAACCGCCAGGTCCTCGTCAACCAGTACGGTCTCGCCGGCCGCTCCCAGCTCAAGTTCCCTCCCGACGGCCCTGGTGCCCGCGGTCAGCAGGACACCATCGAGGGTGACCTGCCCCCGGAGGTGCTGGTCCAAAACCGCAAGGACCAGACCGAGGATAACGTCAAGAACAAGTTCCGCGACGACGAATACTATGCCAGCAAGGAGTACAACCTTGAGGACATTGAGGTTCCCCTTCTCAGCGTCGCCAACTGGGGCGGCATCCTGCTGCACCTGCGAGGCAACGTCGAGGGATACACCCACGCCGGCTCCAAGTTCAAGTACATCCGCTTCATCACCGGCCGACACGATCTGCCCTTTTACTACAAGGAGGAAGTCGAGGTCCAGAAGAGCTTCTTGAGCGCTTTCCTCAAGGGCAAGGACGAATACGGCTGGAGCACCCCCGGCAAGGTCCCCGCCGTCACCCTGACGCTGCGAAAGGGCAACGTTGGCTTCAACGACGCCGAGAAGGAGAAGGCATACGAGAAGCGTGACGAGGAAGCTTGGCCCATCCCCCGAACCCAGTACACGAAGTGGTACTTGACTCCAGACCAGGGCTTGACTCCCAACAAACCCGCCGCAGACTCCAAGTCCATCTCATACCCAGCGCTAGGCAACCTCAGCAACCCTAAGTTAGTTCAGTTCACCACAGCGCCCTTTGAGGAGGAGACGGAGATCACCGGACACATCACCGCCCGCCTCAACGTCTCGGTGACACCCGAGAACTCTGGCGAGACCGACATTGATCTGTTTGTCACTCTGCGGTACATTTCTCCTTCAGGCGAGGAGGTGCACTACACTGGAACCGCCGGTGACCCCATTCCCCTTACCAAGGGTTGGCTGCGTGTCAGCAACCGCAAGATCCACGAGGACCACCCCAGACATCGCCCTTACGTCCCCCACCGAGAGTACCTATCCACCGATGTCCAGCCCGTCAAGGCTGGCGAGGTGTACCCCGTCGACATTGAGGTCTGGCCCACCAACGTAGTGGCTGAGAAGGGCAGCAAGATTATCTTCGAGGTGGCCAGTGGAGATACCCAGGGAAGTGGTATTTTCCAGCACGAGAGCGACGCTGACAGGTAAGCTTTCTTTCTTTTTTTTTTTTTTTTTTTTTTTTTTTTTTTTTTTTTTTGGTTGTTGTTGTTTTTACCAGCATCAAATCACTAACATGCAAACAGAGTGCCCTCCAAGTTTGCAGGCGCCAACACTATCCACTTTGGTGAGGGCCAAGACAACTACGTCACATTGCCCATCATCCCACCCAAATAGATTTAATGCTGCATAGAAAGTTCCCGTATGTTTGATAGATTAGAAAATCCACAGTTTGGGGCTAATCTTGTAAACCGTTTGCCTATTTTAAAATTAAAAATAAATTACTTGACTTGAAACTCTTCTCAACTCATCTCCGTTAGTGAGCATCGGTTGGCCCTCTCTCTACTCCATCCCTCTCTCTACTCCGTCCCTGGCATGATTGACACCCACCCACTCGTAACCCGCCGCCCGGCCCTGAAAAGAAGGTTAGAATATAGTCTGTATAAAATGAACCAAAATTACAAAGGTCTTGTCTACTATGTTGTAGCCGTATCCACATAATTCATCTTCGGGCCCCCTCATGTCCTCGGTTCTTCGGAGCGGTCCATCCCCCGCCATCCACCATCCACCTCCAGCCGGTCCCTGCAAAGCGAGTCCGGTGGGGGCGGGGGTGGGTGCCATGAGCCAACTTCCCGTCCTGGGCTCGTTATGAAGCATCAGGTTGCTGAAAGAACCGACCAGCACATTGTTTTCTCATCGTTTCTACCAGAAAAAAAAAGAAACACCCTTAAAATGTCCTACGCCAACCACTTCTCGTTAAAAAACATCCCCTATGGGATTGCTAGCACCAAGAGTCGTTCACCGGCAGCTGCCACTCGGCTCGGTGATCTGATCTTCTTCTTGGCCGATTTGGAGCTGGATGTTCCAGCAAGCGTAAGAGAGGCCTTCTCTCAGGTATTTAAGCATCAAACCCCTCGTTGACTCTACCAAGACCAACGCTAACAAACCAGTCCACTCTAAACGCCCTCGCGGCCAACGACAAGAAAGACCTCTTGAAGCTCCGCAGCGCTCTCCAAACCTTCCTCGGCGATGAGAAAAATGTAGGAAAATATGGCGTCCCCATTAGTGAAGTCGCTACGCACATGCCCATTGAGGTGAAGGGATTTACAGACTTTTCCTGCTCCACTGAGCACCTACTCAATGCCGGAGAAGCTGTCCAAGGAGTCCGAGTCTTCCCTCCCGCCTCGTTGCATCTTCCCATTGGTTACACGGGGCGTTCGTCTTCGATAGTCATATCCGGAACATCCATCACCAGGCCATACGGACAATACAAGGATGGGGACGAGATTGCCTTTGGGCCAACCAGAGCCCTAGACTACGAGATGGAAATGGGTGCAATTATTGGAAAGCCCTCCAAGTTTGGCGACAGGGTGTCTATTAACGACGCCGATGAGCACATCTTTGGAATAGTCATTGTCAACGACTGGAGTTGTAGGTTTATGAACTTCCTACCATTAGAAAGCGGCTAATTTGGAAAACAGCGCGAGATATCCAAGGTTTTGAAATGGCACCCCTTGGCCCGATGAATGGTAAAAGCTTTGGGACGTCCATCTCACCCTGGGTAGTAACACTGGAGGCTCTGGAGCCATTTGCTACCGAGCCTCCTGTGAAGAAGTTTGCTGCCCGCCCATACCTCCAAGATAACAAGGCCAAGTCGAGCTACAATGTTACCCTAGAAGCCGAGGTTTTGTCCGAGGGATCGGCAACTAAGACATGCACTGCACAGCTGTCATGGATGTACTGGACGTTCCGCGATCTAGTAGCACAGCAGACCATCAACGGATGCAACATCAACTCGGGCGATCTTTTAGCGACCGGGACTGTGTCTGGCGTCGGCGATGATGAGCATGGATGCCTACTCGAGATGACCAAAGGCGGAAAAGTTGGCTGGGAACTGTCCAACGGGAAGAAGAGAACATATCTCGAGGATGGCGACGGCGTGCGCTTTACTGCATATGCTGGGGATGGTGTTGGTTTTGGGGAATGCATTGGATATGTATCTCCCGCGAAGCCGTTTTGAATCATATCCAAATAGATTGAAACCCCAATTGTAGTAACTTACTTCTAGCTACAGCCTACGACATACCCAACAGAAGTAAGGCCACACCTAGTAACCCATCCATTCATGAGCCTTTCTCTTAACAACGATTTCCTCCAAAGACCTCTATTTTCACATAAATTCTTAAGAATAGGTGTGAATATATACATTATATAATACGACGGAAAGTTATTTGGGTTTAGGGTAGTGAGCAAGGTAGTTGGCGGGTATTATAAAAAAGGCTGTGCGTATTAAATCTCCAATTCCGTGTATCAGGCAGTTATATCCCGTTTAACCCCCCCGAGTATCTAATATTGGAGCTTTTGCTATAATAAACGTTTCTATTCCATTAAAAAAGCTACTAAATGCCGCTAAACTCTACTAAAATTGACGTACCAAAGCCTGCTAAAAACCCCTACAAGCTCGCATGAAAACAGTGTGTACTATTCAAGGGTTAGGGTTAGGGTTAAGCTATCATATTATCATTGGGTTGGTCCAGTGCGTTTTGTTTGCATTAGTAGTCGGCAATGCATTTATTTCAGCCTAAAATAGTCTGCCATAGCGGTCCGCATTTAGTATTCTTTGGCGGTGCTTGGGGGAAATGTCTGTCTAGAGCAAAACACGCATCGCGCCACCAACTTCGCTGCATGCGAGGGCTCAACGCATACAGCCTTAACAGGTCGCTAACTACAAACTGAGATAATCAACAGCTGGTCTAGAGCTTGGTACTCCGATACTGGATCGCATAATTTCACCAATTCTCGGTCACTCTTCATCATACAAGTAGGACAACTGGAATACAGAGATGAAAGGTTTAATTGAGGGTTAGCTGATACTGTGTAAAAATATCACAACTTTCCGATTTTTCTTTCGGCAGAAAAGCATACTAGACTAGAGTGTGCTCTTGAATCAAGTCCACTCTCAAGGCATTTAAATATGCTTGAGGATCAACTCTACCTCAGCGTCGGCATTTTCTAGAATATGCTCCGGTGGGTATCGTGGCTTCCAGCCAATAGAGAGCCCGTTACTTGCAGTCAAGGTGCACCTTATGTTGACGTTTTAGTCAGTGAACGCCGACACAACATTGGCGGGGGAAAAGACTCACTTGCCGCCCAACTGGACCCGGACAAGCTCTTTGGGACTACCAAGCCCTTCTGCCATTTTTTCAAGAGCAGCATCGTCGGCCAAGGTCACAGTTGAGTCTTCAATCATACCTCTCTTTTCGAGTGCCTTGGCCATCGTCTCGTAAATGTCATCCCATGCCACACTCCCCGACGATGCAAGGTAATGTCCGTGCTTCCCATGTTTGAGGTCTTTGCCTTGAAGAATATTGCGCAGAATTTCCAGATATAACGAAGCATTGTCCTCATTATGGCAGACTGGCCACGTCTATGAACACACACCTTAGCAACTCCTTTGCCAAATTCCAATTATTTGAACTTACTGGGCGATCAGTGTCGACTTTGAACACTCGTTTAGCCGCCCTTGCTGCCTTTACGATACACACGGTTTGGTTGGAAATTTGGTTCCCAAAACCCTTGCTCTCGCCGTCTTGAGTTTATAGCTCCATATCAGTTTGGGTCTAGTGTTGGGTTGTTCAAAGTTACTAACAAACAATGCAAGGGGCAAAAATATAGCTTCGGACACCCAGCTCCTCAGACAAGTCTATAACAATTTTGTTGCCATCCTTGGCCTATTTGGAAATTTGGTGTTAGCGTCTAGCAGGCTGTTGCTTGGAATATTGGGATCTCTAACACCCTGAAGTAACGAGATAGGTGCTGGCGACCCAGCTTGAATGTCATACAATCCTGGGTCATCGTCAAATAAAGGCTGGTCCGTTGGGGTACCAGCAAAGACTGAAAAGATCTTTGCCCCAGTCGTCTTCTCCCATGTGGTTAGTCAGGTCTGTGATACGGCATTGATAGGATGGATCAGGGAACTGACTTGAAGAAAATGCACATCGATGCCTGTGTCGTTTTTAACTCTACCCAAGGCTTTGATGAAATGTGGTTGTCCCTTTGCACTAAGGGCGTCAATTAGCCAACATACAATTGAGATGTTGTACTTGACAATATTTTCTTCAACGGCCGCGGCGTCCCATGGACTAAAGGTCAATGGCTCGACCCCAAATTTCTTGGCGGCTTCAACTTGAGCGTCGCCCCGAACCAGCACGTAAATCGTTCTATGTGGAGGGAGGTTGGCATCGGCAATCTGAGCCAGCAACTGCCCACCCAAATACCCAGAGACGCCAGTGATGAGGATGTTGTGTGACATTGTGGTTTTATTTTCTCCTTATTATGAAACAAGAACAGTGAAAGATTTACCACTATATAGATGGGAGCTCTGGTATTTATATTAGAATCCCTCAACACGGCGACGCTCTCCAGTCGGCTTACAAATATTCTTCCTTCTTGAGGATTAATAATGTCGAACCAGCGTTTAGGAGCAATCGGATCGGAGAATAGCACCCCGATAATCCTCCAACACGTATTCCCGGCATATTTACGATCAATCTAAAAGAGCGATTCCAGTTATCTTATCAAGCTCCCGTGAACAATTTCTTACGTAGATACACTAGTTATCGTCGGTGTTACAAGCTGATTGCGTACCTCTTCTTGATTGGCGATTATGCGGAGCTTAGTACATAACTAAATGTAGGCTTTGCGCTCGCTGAAATGCTTTGCTGACAATGACGTATTATGGCATCATCGATGCCATCTTATGAGTGCTAAGCTATGAGCCGATGACCTAGTCAAAAAACCACATGTACCAATTGACATTGAGACAGCCATCGGTTTTGCATATTGCATTTCTGTATAGAAGACATCGAAATCGAAATGACGATTTTAGAAGTGTTTAGAGTCGTGGTATGATTCTCAAGAATTTTCCCGTTTTCTTCTTTGCAATGAGTCTTCGTATGCGCTGGAACGCGTTACTGGCACGTGGTGGCTTGTTGACTAGAGTTAGGAACAAGAAATATGCTAGGAAATAGTTGTAAATGAATTTACTTTTGCAGACTTTGAAATATAAAAAAAAACATATTGGGTGTGTTAGTACAAGAGGTATAGCATTGTTTTTAGTTGTAATCCCATCACGCCACAAAATGCTGGTTACATGGCTTTCCTAGTTTTAGTTCTACATATTCCTCTTGATCAATTGCTTTATTTTGTCGTTGGTTATATATATATGGTCTTGAAAAAAAGAAATTATTAAAAACAGAATTTCGCTACTTGTCAGCGATCAATTTATTGTTATAGACTCCTCATATTTGGAGCAACTTGTCCAAGCCACATCTCATCCGTCCAAGCCACACGCGCACGCACTACTGTGGCTCACATGCTGGCTGCTGTGACGGTTTGAGTTCAAAGCTCCCTTGGAATCGGGCCATTGGAGGCAAGCTGGTCCAAGCTCCTCCACCAGCCGATTCACTTCTCGCGTGTGTTCCAGGGGTGGTCTCCGGGCGGCGACCCACTGCAGCCCCCTTGGGCAAACCCGTGTATGCCCCCTGAAGAGGTCTCCACACGAGCACCAAACACAGCCTAGAACCGCTGGAACCTTCTGTAGATGACTGCGATTGCAGCTCTGCTTGCGACAAGGGACAAGGGGCACACGCCCCCTGGTTCGCTGGTCGCGCGACTGAGGCCAGATTGTCACCCGCACCAACTTTTCCCCATCTCCCCAATCTCAGCATTGTCAAGTCAAGGGAACTCCATTGCATCTGTGGTTCCCTCTTCTTCCTTTCTTCTTCTCCCTCCATCCCCTCTGTCCTTTGGCTTCTCGTCCTGTCTCCTCTCCAAGGTCTCCCCGTCACAATGTTTTTCAAGGCTTCTCTCCTCGCCTTCCTGGCTGCCCAGGTCTTCGGCGCCGTCGCCCAGGTACGTGTTGCATAATCAGCCAATTCATCGCCTCAAGCCATTGTCGCATAACTCTGACCTGTTCGCTCAACAGGACGATGTTCCCGGCACCTCCCCCGTCACTCCTCCCGCCCTGCTGGCCGATGTCACCGCCACCTTTCCCGAGGCCGACATCTTTGGCGTGAAGCTCGTCAACGGCCGCCCTACCAAGGCTGTCCTTGAGATCACCAACCACGACACCAAGCCCATTGAGCTTGCCTTTGTCCATGGTGTTCTTCTCACCACCAAGGAGGTTCCCGAGGACACCCCCGATTACCTGAAGATCGTTCGCAACCTCACTGCGATCCAGTACGACATCGAGATTGAGGGTGGCGAGAAGAAGGAGCTCCCTTTCACCTTCGCCCAGGACATGAACCCTCAGGATGTCCTTGTCCAGCTTGTTGCCATTGTCAAGGACCCCAAGGGCGGCGTCCACCAGGTACAGGCTGCCAATTCTACTGCCTCCATTGTTGAGGCTCCCACCAGCTTCCTCGACCCCCAGATGTAAGTTGATGGTTTATTCGCCATTGTCTTGTTTTATTTTGCGCCTTGCCTAACATTGACTCTCTAGCATCTTCCTCTACCTCTTCTTGTCCGCTGCCTTCGCCGGCACCATCTACTTCATCTACAAGACCTGGGTTGAGGCTCTCTTCCCCCAGGCCAAGCGTGCTCCCAAGCCCAAGAAGGCCAAGAAGACTGTTGAGGCCGAGCCCCTGTCTGGATCTGAGTCTGCTGATGCTGCCGCCTCTGGCAAGGGATACGACGAGAGCTGGATCCCTGACCACCACATCAACCGCCCCGCTGCTAGACGTGTCAAGTCCGGCGCCTCCAAGGGCAAGAAGTCTGAGTAAGAAACGACTCGGACGTTTGTGCTCCGAAGTTGCGACACATGAACCTCAAGTGCCTCACACTTGCTTCCGGGCCTGACGGATCCGGCAACTGTGTCTGGTAAGGCGAGAAACAAAGGGCTGTGTAATTTTTGGTATTTCTCCCTCAATTCATACATCTTGTCCTCCGTTTGGGTAAACTGAAAAAGGGGAATGAAATTATGATGTATTGAGATATGGGGTGGAGTTATGGATGGAACGCGTCATGGAAATCAAAACATCCCAAAAACCTTTGTACATTATTATTATCGCATGCGCCAAAATTCGGCTACCAGTAATGAAACCAAGACTTTCAGCCACGTTGCCCCATCTCACTTGCCGCATCCCCCCCCAGCTGCTGAATGTGAAACGGTCCCAAGCACCAAACGACGCATGATTCATTCGTTACAGAATTCGTTACAGAGAGCGAATAAGAAATCAATTACTCTATCGAGAGTATACTGCATCTAATCCTACTCGTCGTATAGAAACAGCTATAGACCTTGCCATATGCTAATTCCACACTCTATCGTAAAAAGAGCAATCCCAAACCTCGTGTCTACATGCCAATCATTCATTTCCTTGCCTCTTCCCCCCTCTGCTCCGCCGCTTCCGCTGCAAGGTACCCCATCACAGCTTGCTCTTGCAGTCGTGTGTCGCGCTCTTCTGCGTTTCCCCTCCGCGCGACATGCCCAAACAGGCATTCCCAAAGGTCGCCTCGGTCAACCATCTCACCGGCTGTCTTGTCTTTGCTCATTAAGCGCGACAGTGCTGCATGTTCCAGCTCGAGCGTGTTGGCAGCCTCAATGTTGGCGTCGAGCAATTCGGGCGTCGACTCCTTGGATTTGCCCTTGGCATTGCGGCCCATATGCTCCATGCGACGCTGTACGGAAAGGTTGTAGATGGACTCTTCAACGGTTCCGGAAACGAGATATAGCCAGACGGTCGTTTCATGTTGCTGTCCAATTCGATCAACTCGCGCAATGGCCTGGAGCTCCAGTGCTGTATTGAGCAACGGCTCGCAAAGGAACACATGACTTGCGTTGACAAGGTTCAGTCCACTTGAATGGGCCCTGGCATGAAGAAGAAAGCATTCAACCGAGGCATCCTCTTTAAATTTGCTGATTCCGGAAGGATCATCGATAGACGTGTACCCGATGCGGAACCTTGAAAATGCATTCCTGAGAATATTTAGAAACCCCTTGTATCTGTTCGGCATTAGCATACTCGGCTCCAAGGGGCGCAAACTAGGTACATACTGCGAAAACACAATTGACTTTGCCCCGGGATCTGACTCCCGTAGCCAGATGAGATGTTTCACCAAGGTGTCGACTTTGGTGGTGAATGATGGTCCATCAAGGTTGATGTTCTGAATCTCCGCAAGCTTATCAGCGTTAAATTCCGAATAAATCACGGTCTTCTTAGGTGAAGAATTGCGCCTCTGTGGAGAGTCGTCCGGAGAGCCATTTTGGCCAGCGTCAGGAGTGTCGCTATGGACCTTCAATTGCTGGGGGTTAATGGTAATGTCATGTAGATTAGCTGCTTTCAATTGCTTTTTGCAGACGGGACAATTATGGTGTGCTTTAAACCAGAGCATGATGCATTCTTTACAAAACTGGTGGCCACAAACCGTCAGAACACCAGTCGTGAATGGTGTTTGACAGATCACACACATTCTTGGTTCATTCGACTTGGATCCCGCCTCCTTCAGATTGACAACTAAAACCATGATTAGAAATAGCCATATGTCGTGGTGAAAACATAGCTTACGATATCTGTGTTTGGCTTCAGCTGCGGACAGCTTCTTGCGTAAATTATCCTCAGTCTCTTGCAGCTTTTCAATGGTGGCTTCTGTTCGCGGCCCTTCATATGGCAGCACGCTATCTGATACAGCTTGAAGTTGGCGGTAATACTCGAGCCGGTTATTCATGGTTGTCTTGAACCTCTCCACCTCAGTCTCTAAGCTTGTAGCTGCCTTCGTTTGCTGAACCAGAAGCTTTTGAGTTGCTTTCATCTGTCTATCGGCAATCGTACTTTCCATAGCGGATCGATCGGTTTCTTCTCTGGCAAGTCTTGAAATTAATCCTCGTAGTGTGCTAATGGCGGCTCTCATTGACGTAGAACGAGGCTTTGCCTCTGCTCGAATTTCCATGAGTTTAATAAGTTTCCCTGGCGCCGGACCGTCGCCTTCTCTGGCAAGTTTTAGAGAAGTTTCAGTCTCATGTTTTACCAGTTCGTTTGTTTGTCCAGTCATAGCATCTTGTCGATCTGCAATGACAGCACGTAGAACTTGAACATAGACCATCAACTCATCTTGAATCTTGGCCGACTCTCCAAGTTCCTCGCCTGTGGTTTCGATGTCATCCTCTTCATCAACCAAGGGTTTCAAAAGAAGTTGGATAATATACTCTCTCAACTCATCAACCAGATTGGCTTGCTCATTTAGCTCTTCGTAGAGAGACTCTAGCTCATCCACGACACGGCCACTTTCGATGCCCCTTTCAGATCCCGTCAGGAGTTCAGCCACTTCTACAAATGATTGATCGGATGCTTTTTGCGCAATTTTCTTCATCAGGCGCGTTGTTTTATGGTGAGTTTCGCGCAAAATTTCTCGTCGAAGAACCTTGGCTTCATCATATCCGTCATCTTCAAGCTTTTTGAGGCGCTTGAAATCTTCGGAATCAGGTTCAGTCATCTCGGGATTGTCTCGAATTTGGAAGTAGGCGTTAGCGCAAAAGAAAACTGCCTTGTGATGCATTTCAAGGGCTCCACGAAGCTTGCGCCGGGACTCGCCCATTCGACCCTTGTTATCTTCTTCGTTGGGTTCGTCTTCAGAGTCAGATGGATCACCAAAGTCTTTCAATTTTTGTCTAGGGACTTCACTTTCGCCTAGCTGTATGGCCAAGTCCTTGAGGTCTTTACGGGCATCACAAACAAGTTTTGCTGTCACAGTTTTCACGTTTGTCCATATTTCCAAAGCTTCCTTCACTCGGGGGCTGTTTTCGTAGAGTTGTCCGCGAGTTAGCTTGCTAGAAAGATACGCTCTTTCGTCTGTACGGATAGTGTTTTCGCTTTGCTCAAGCATAGCATCAAGAACTTCGTCAACCGTACGCATGGGTCGCGATTTTCCATGGCCTAACGCACGTCGGTTATATACTGCCACTTCGGGATGCAAGGCAGTCTGTCGCAATCGGTTCAGCCACGTCCTCATCTCTTCTTCATAGTTATCAGAGCTCCACTCATCGGTGACGGGCGCACCGTCAAGCGAGAGGTCACAGGCTTCCGTCATCTCTCGATATAGCGATTGGTAGTGCTGCTCCTCAATAGCAGTAAATGGCATGCTGATGACGAACCGTTTCTGAGCTGGTAAGAGCAGCTCGTCTCGGACCAGGGATTTTGTATGCCGTAGTGAAATGGTCTTGAAGAGCTGCCGAAAGGCCGATTTATGATCTCTTATCAAACTTTGCCAAATTTGCATTGAGGAGCAATACGGCTGATATTGGAGAAACAACAGCAAGCCAAAGAGGTCGTTGATGTCATCTTTAACCGGAGTTCCGGTGATCCCCCAGGCATTTATTCGAGGAATGACTCTGGCTACTGTGGCGGCCTGGCTGAAGCCATTCTCAATCATTTGGGCCTCATCAAGACACACTCTCCACCAGGATATTTGAACAAGCGGGGACTTTTGCCGAGGGTAAACTCGTTCATGCCGTCGAGATCTTTCTGGGGGTGTCGTAGTGTAATGTACCTCTGCCGAGAGAATACTGTAAGTTGTGACAATAATATCATAACTGGTAAGCTCTTGGATCGCGTTTTCTTCGTCAACTTCGGTAAGTTTCCTGCGCCCCTGATAAAATTTCACGCTTAATGCTGGTGCATGACGGGCGATTTCTGACATCCACTGTGCTCGAAGAGATTCGGGTGTGACAATTAGGGTCGCGCCAGTGGGAGTCAACTTCTCTCTAATCTCAAATTCAGTCAGCACAGGTGGGCTTGGCCTTGGGTGAAGGAGAACCAAGCCGAGGATCTCGAGAGTTTTTCCTAGACCCATCTCCTCAGCCAAAATTCCACCCCGCACAGCTTGACCAGCTTGTTGAAATGGAGTAATGTCTCGAGAAACGGCATGGTAGACGTCACTCAAGTAAAAATCTTCTCCAGAAGCATCTTTCAGTTTGCGGAAAACATTGACGCCAGAATTCACCTCACCCGCCGTGTAAGTCTCCACAATTCTCCGGTCGGTCCACCAAACTCCTTCTCGCTGCAACAGCCACTGGAGAGTCCTCTTCTGATATGGAAAAAGAGTTGCTTCAAGGGCCGTTATTTCAATAGAAGCAGCAATAGTGTCATCCTTCGGGGGGACATATGTTGCATCGTAAAAGTCCATTGGAGACCATTTCCTATCGGCAGGATTAACAGAATCTTTGATGGGAAATACTGAATCAATGACAATTTGGCTCAATTTACGCTCCACGTTTGATCTTTGGCGATGAAATGGCGTTGGTGTCTCGTTCCAATGAAGCTCAAACAGGAGCTTGACTTCTGCCACCCGGTCATGTCGTTTTACAGCCACATCAACCGTTTTCCATAGCATACCTGGTGTTGCCTGTTTGGGGTTTGTCGAGGTGACTAGAATTATAGATTCCGTGTGATCAGAAATATCTTGGGGCCTCAATGACACAGTTGCTGAAAAGGAACCCACTGGAGCACCGGACCGGGTCGAGATCGAAATGCGATTCTGGTGCATGCTGATTGATAGGTACTGACCAACTCCACGACGCAATACGCTGAATTCCTCAGGTGCATCATCGATGCACCTACGATAAATAGTGACTTCACCACTTGCGACATAGATAGAAGGGAAAGAATCATCAAAAGCCATCTTGCGTCGCTTTTTAGGTCGTTCTATCGAAGATGAAGCTTCCTTGAGAGCCTCGGATCCATCGGTTGATGGCAGATTACATAGAAAGTTGATAAAATCAGATGGAATCATATCTGTGAATGTATCTGTTAGCTCGCAGGTTTCCGAGGGTGAGGAGTGAACCAACCATCAAGACCAATATCATGACAGCCACCAGGCTTAGACCCACGACGGGCTGTCGCTTTTGCCCTGCCCATGTTTGTTCTTTTTGTGTATTTACTCTAATCTGGTTTTGCATAAGTCCCGGCGTCGTACCGCTCAGAAACACGTCAGAGCATTTTTTTGCTCAAGGCAACAAAGACGGATGTAAGAGGGATGTAGGAGGGAAGTGGGAGGCTCGAGGAGGGCGTTCCTGGAGCCGGGATGTCAGCCTGGTTGGCCCCACCATGGCGCTGGGCCAATGATAGAGTCCCGATAGCGCGCCACAACTATCGATGAGGAAATCAAGCCACAGGTGCAGCCTTGCTTACCTAACATCGACCCATTGGCAAATTTCGAGATTCAACCATCTGAGGCTCATGAACCACTCGAGTTCGACGATCAACCCCGGCGCAGAAGCCACGTTCTTCTCAATCGATCCATTGAACGATGTACGTACTTTCTTCAGCTTATTTTCTCCACTGTTAGCTCTTTCATGCATTCAATCTGACTTCGCTGCAGCCACCATGAAGGGTCAACTTCGAGCATCGTTGGGTCTTTTTCTCCAGACCACCAGCGCCTTTTCTCGAGCTGGTCAGGTCCGATTCCTCCACAAGACGAGACCAGTGCCTCCGGTCCCCTCGCCTCGACCATTCGTTCCCGATGTGTCGACTTTCCTGACTCTAATCGGCCGCAACCTAAGCAGGTACGCCAATAAGTTTCCGTCATGGGACGCCCTATTCTCTCTTACCTCGGACGAAATGAGAGAGCTAGGTATTGAGCCTGCACGCGATCGCAAATACCTTTTGACTTGGATGAACCGATATCGAAAGGGTGCTTTGGGTCCCGGAGGAGATTTCAACTTCGTCAAGGACGGCGAAGCAATTCTCAAGATTGCCAAGCCCCGCGGCTCGTCCTTCAGTGTTCCCATCAACGTTCCTCATCCAGATTCCGGGGCTGAGGTTGGTACTGAGGTTGTCCGCCCACTCGGATACCGAGTTTCTGGCCTGAAGACGATTGTCGGGCCTTCAGCACGACAACTGCCTGGGGAAGATTCTGCGGTTGTCAAGGTCAGAGAGGGTATGTGGGAGCACCGCCGGGGCCGCAAGATTGATGGTGGTGAACGTAGACGAGCCGAGATTCGGTTCAAGAAGAGGTCTGCTGAACGAAGAGCCGAGCGGGAGGCGGAGATGGCACAACACATGTAAAAGTCCATTTGGAAGCGAAGGGAATGTCCCGTGTACATTAAAGCTTGTAGTTATATCAGGACCTACTTGGGCTAGTGGACTATTTGGCCAGATATGGTTCTATAGACGGAAAGTTCAACATGATATCTATGTGTTCATGATACGACCTGGTATTGCCTCTTGACGAGTATAGGTGAAGACTGTTGAGTTCTGAGATGTGTCATTGACTTGACTGTGAATCAACAAAATGGAAATTTTTCGGCGGTTGTTTCAATTATTACTGTTCTGCGAGAGTGAGTGAACGTGGTGGAGGCAGTATGTCGCATCTCACATCATTCTGACCTGAGATTTAATAATTGTGCATTTCATTTTGGGGACATTAGATCCGACCTGTTGATAAAAATGGGCATTCCAACTCGGGATGATTCATAATAAACAGAAAACCATTGAATCATTCCAAGCCTTCAAAATTTAAGGCAGCACCGCGAATCCGATAGTGCAAATGTTTTAATACGCATAATATGGATGGGGGAGAATCTCCAACGGCGATTTCCAACTAGGGAAAATCCACCAGCAAAAAAAGTAGCAACGTCAGCCATCTCCATGCGGAAATAAAAATACATCCCAGTCCCCAAACAAGATCCCTACCCCCGAATGCGAAAATTCACAGAAGCTTAATCCAACGACCCAAGCAAATGGACTTCCGCGGAGATTTCCCCTGGGCCTGTTTTGTCAGCGATTACCAAGACTTGGGGGGGCATGGATGCGCGTACGTCACCTATGGCATCAGTGACGGTTACAAGCAATCGGACGGCATATCCCGCCACCGTGAGCCATGGATCCGGGAAATCAGGGTATGAGAAACGGTCATGCATTTGAACGGCAGCCGTTTTATGAGCTAAATTCAAGGCTAGAAAATGAGTCAAAGGCTGCTTATGACATCTGAAAAAATTAAAGATGGAAGTGGTTCATTTGGACTGTATTTTACAATACTTTGCACGCTGCCCTCAGGGACCATGACCGAAAATTGAACATCACATTATACCGTCCCCAATGAGTTCTAAAAAAAATCAATTTGATTCAACGTTACCTCGAAAGGCCCAGCGAATGCCCGCCCACACTAAAATTCGAATTAATGGCAAACCGAAAAAAACGGCTGAATGCATCAACTTTCTTAAAGATGACGTTTGACGGAGGCAAATCAACCAAGAAGGAAATAATTCCTTGGACATATAAACCAGATTCATATATATATTTTTAGTCTCTTCTTTATTACTCTAGAAAATATCCGCAAGGTGGGCAGTGGAAGAATACGAATACCGGGGAATGAATTCGAGCCGAATTCAGCTCAATTCAGTTCACGCTGTGAGCTCACCTCCCACGAGTCAGCCTAATCAACTCCAGGTCATGCATCAGTTCCACACGGCATCCACTATCAGGATCCTGCCCCTCAGTTTTCAGCGGACAACAAGGATGGAAACAGACTAGGTCGTCTTCGCCGTTCAAGGTGGTATTAGGCGCATCCTGTCACGCGTTGTTCCAAGCGCCTCAAATTGTCGGCGTGTCGAGCCATGGTTACAGATGCCGAGGCTAAAAAAACACACTGCTGGGTATCGTACCCGAAAGAGAGCTCTCTATATTGTAGCTAATTACACCAGGGGGAGCTTGGAGCTGGGACCAGAGGCTAGGAGAGCTCTTCCTGTTGTAGATGGTGGTCAGAGATCAAGCGCAGGCCAGGTGGGATTGATCAACATATGGCACGGGTTTAGCGCCTATTGGACACCCGCCGCCCTTTCATTGCCGCTATTCACAAATTGATGAAAGGCTGGCCCGCTTGGCTAGGTTTGCCGATATCCAATATTCCCGGCCGCCGTTTACCATGGTGCCCATGATATGCATCGAGTGTGGTAGCCGAACAAGGAGCGGAGGCCAGCGTCGGGTGGGGAGGTCGGGCCTGGGCTCATGGTCCGTCAAACACTACATCCCATCAGAACCCCTGCTTTCTAACCCAGATGCAAGTCCTTTGATCTAGCGTCTCCTTCTCTCCTCATGGTGCGCATCCTTGACAGAAGGAGCATGCTCTGCGAGCGCCCCTGACCATGCATCATGTATGTCCAACCTTGCACAGCACAGCACAGCACACCCCTCCTTCGGTCAGCACTCTCTCTAGCTCTCCTTCTCTCCCACCCTCTATAAACCCCACGTTGATTAAGAATCTTATCTGCAGTCGTGCTGTGATGAATCCATCATCGACGAATGAGCCTAACAACATGCCGAGTTCCCGTCTTGGGGCTCCTTGGCAGTCAATCAATTAACGGCATTGCCAGGGATGCAGCTATTTTCGTGCAAAATGGATTTTGACATCTCCGAGGAGAATACAACGAGGTCTTGGTCAAACAAGCTCATCCGGTGCTGTTTGTGATACACATGGTTGGAAATCGACCGATTTAAGCCCTGTAACACCTGACAACTTGGGCCATTCTCAATGGAGCCGGTGTGGCTCTTACCCATCTCGTTCTCAATATCCGAAAATTTTCAGCATCAGCTTTTTCGCTTTGTACTCGCCGAAAATGTGTGCTATTTTTTTTTTCTTTTCTTTTCTTTCTATTTGTCTGACTTTCTTTTTTTTTTCCACTCAACGTGCTAACCGAGCCGTCTCGTGGATCAGTCCGCCTCCACACACAAACACATGGCCAACCAGAAGCAAAAAGTAGTGACCGGTGATAAGGGCGGCGTGCGAGAGGAAATAAGCAACTGACACATGTCTTGATCAAATTCACACCCCCGCGTGGCCGTCACGCTCTGGGCGTTGCCCGAATGGTTAAAAGTGTTCAGAAATAGAAACAGCCATCTCAGCCGTACGTCTGGCACAAGTAGGTGTGGTAGCCCCAAACGTCATGAAAGTAGCAGCCATCCCCGGTGAGGCTACAGCATTAATTGGCGTGTTGGCATAGTCGTAACGTCGTGGCATAACGCGCTCATCGACGTTATGGTGCTTGTGGGCTCTGTGTTGGATTTGCTCCCTTCGGCGCGATATGCTATCAATCCGATGCAAGCCCCTCCGCCGCATGTCGGTCAGGCAGGCAGACGTGTAGTAGGCTTTCAGATGCGGCTTCCAGAAAAAAATGCCTTGCCAACCCGCGATGCCATCCCAAGATGGGTCTCATAGGGCCCTGCCCGGTTGATGGCAAGCGCCGGAAGCACGTTCCCCTCCCGCCACCACAATCCTTCCTTCACCTCATCAAAGGGAACCAGACACACTGCCGCAAGTGAAAAGGCTCCATGCACGTCGGCCGAGGGTAAATCGAGGGGAAAAGAGCCTGGGGGCAGTCTGGGAATGCAACTGGTCAACTTACATGCCTTAGCTCGTGTATATTTTTAGTGACTCCAGAGCGCCGGCGCCATGTTCACCAAGAAGTTGCAGGGTTGGGTTTGGATACACTGAGTTATTGCCGCCTCCACTGACGATCGCTCTGGATGAAGAAAATCAAAGGGGATGCGGCTGGACGAGACAGCAGAGGCACGCGTGGTTGGAAAATTTAATGTACGAATTACCACATACAGAATCAGAGGAGGCATAAGAGAGACAATCGGCTGGGAAGGAGGGTAGCATGCCGCCCGCTAAACTTCTCAGGAACTATATTTGGCATCATTTCCCCGTCTAGTTCCCATTGTGTCAATGAGGTCGGTCAGATGGGCCGTAAGTGCCAGAGGGGGTGTGTGTACCAGATGGCGGTTGGTGATTGAGATCACACGATCAATCAACTTTTGAGAGAAGAGCTTTCGTTGTGCACAAGTGAGATGCACAACCGATGCACAGCCCATGCCATGGTTCAAGACGACGATAACCAACAAATCGCAACGAGACCATCCTGAGCTAGGAAACCCATTCGAATAGCAGGTCCACTCACTGAGCGACGACACCAACAACCACCGGTCCCGGATCTGCCTGGGGCCTGTCCAGCCCTGCATCCTGTACCGAGTCCAGGCGGGCGGGATATGTTGCCCAAAGTGCAGGGGATGGCAACACTTAGAGGGGTGAGGTAGCGTGCCCTTAGCGAAACCAGCAGGAGGGTGCAACAAACCAGGGAGCAGTATGCGTGCGGGTGTGGATGAATTGTCGAGCTCGTGGTGTTACCATTTGTTGGCTCTCGAATGCAGTGCAGTCTAAAGAAAGATTGTCTTGTTAACCTTATTTTCTGAATATCCCTACGGGACTTGGCCCTGTTTGTGCCCTGGTCCGGGTGCTATCCCTGTGAAGCAACAATGGGACTGTGGACCCCATGCACGCAGAATGAGGATGTTCCGTCCCCTCTTATTCCACGTACTACGTTCTGAGAAGCCCGCATCCGCCGGTAAATCGTGTGCAGAGAGTTGCTGACATTGTTGAAATTGCATAATTACTCGAGCACCTAATTCACATTCCCGTCATGCTCACACACTGAGAGGGGGAGCTATGAGCATCGTCTCCTTCTACTAATCCCTATATGTGTAGGGCTGATGATAGGCGGACGGAGTGGGTTTCGCTTAGCAATGGCGCCCAAGCTCCTCCATGATTTTGCCTCTTTTGGCACGAGCTGTCGGAATTGAGCGAGGACGGGACGAAAAAGATGACAGACATCGCAGAGAGGTTACATTTGAACGAGATCCAACGAAACAGCCCTGCTACGTAACATTCAAAAGGGCAGCTGGTAACTCGGAAACTAGCAGCAGCAGCACTCCGTCCAAGGTGATTTGCCGCCACACGCATCCGTTTAATTAGCCACAAACTCACCCTCCACAAGCAAGCAATTACACGCACCTGCTTGCTAATTACCCCGGTGTTTCTCGGGCCACCAACACCCTAACCGCGACCTACGGTGTGCCGCAAGGTGAAAAAAAAAACCGCGAAGCCAAAAGGGCCTCGCTAGTTCAAAACAGCTTCGCGCCCGTCGTGTTCCAGAAGCCTACCACGCGGAACTGCAGACGCTTTTCTTTTCTGCCTTGGCCCCCCGCGCGTCTCGTCTGCAAGGATGGCGTGTGCATGGGGCATCTTGCCTAGTCGTCCAGTTTTAAAAAAGAAAGCCACTGGCGAGGCTGTTGGTTTGGAAGCAAGACGACTCATCTCGCCCAACATTGGCTAAACTGTCTTTAGCTCGCCGAAATGCGGAGGTTGCTTGCACGGCATTGGGCCAGCTCAAAGCCAGAATGGCTGCACAATCCCAGCCCATCCCACGTCCCAGAATAGGCACCGACAGCAGCCAGGTACTGGCGGCAGCAGCCTGGCCGGGTGTGATCTCACCGCACAGCAAAGAAGTTGTTGCAAGCCAACCGAGTGCCTGGATCCCATCCAATGCTCAAGCAAGCCCACCCTTCAGCCCGGCAAGAGCGATCCGGACCCCAGCCAGGGGACCTCACGGGGGATCTCACTGCCATTGGGACCCAGTCCCGGGGAGGGCTCGAGTGTCGTCCGAGGGATGGTAGCATGGTACAAGGAGTCTGCCATTTTGATGAGAGCCCCGATTAGTCCCCAATTAAGACCATGACACCACTCCATGACAAGTGGCGCCCGGGTTCATTTCATGAGGGCACAGCATACTGCGAATAAAGCGAAGCAGGAGACTGTGGGCATGTGAGCACTCAGAGGAATAAAGTAGAGAGGAGTGGTTTAGGCGAGAGATTGACGGTTAGACGCACGCCCCTTTGTACTCTGCGATGAAATGAAAATGTGATGTAATCAGATGCCGAGAATGAACTAAATAAGAAAATAAAAAAGAAACAAGACCGCAGAAGCGAATTAAAGTCAAAAAAAGCCCTGTTCCGTGCTCCGCCCGCCCAGCCAAAGCAGAGCAAAAAATGCCGCCAGGCCTTACTGGCGTCACTCTGGCGCGGTTTCCACGTCGTATAACTCGGTTTCGGGGCAATCCCACCCGTTGCTAGCCCGCGGCACTACGTCCTCGACGTCGGGTAGCTTAGCTTGACTCCTGTTACTGCCACTGGGCCAGTGGCTTTCCTCGCTCAATGAATTGGAAAGGTCCCATTCTCACGATCCTAGCGCCACCACGTTCGGGAATCTGTCGTTACACCTGAGGCGACGCGTGCAAACGGTACTTGACCAGACACCTCTTGCGCGCCCTTCGCAACTCATGCTTCCCACCTTCTCGCAGGCGTTCGCTCGCCTTTACGGTAATTTTTTTCTTATTTTTCATGGCGACTCTCATATTTAGCCTAGAATCCCGTGCATAGCTCATCATTGTCGTCGTCGTCGTTGTCGTCAAAGTCAACGTCCAAGTTGACACACAGCAACCAATTGCTAACTAATCAGTCAAGGCTGCACCCTCCACGTCTCCTCCGCCCTCTGGTTTAGGAATACATCATGACTGTGACGTTGGCCCTTGACGTGGGCGCACACGTATTTCCCACGCGTTTCGTATTTGCTCGGATAAGTTCAGGAATGACTCTTTTCTCCCTTTGCCTCTGCGACCCTATTCCAGGCGGCAGATGACTCGACTGTTGTCTTTCGCACCACGTCTCCAGCCCACCTTAACACTCGGGATAAGATTATGGCAACCTGTTTGACCCTTCAGCCGCTTGACCCCGCGATGTAACGGTGCCTCACACTTGCTCATGTTAACGACCATGGCTGCAACCAGACATGAATCTTGACAGGCCCGCGCCCTTGTTTAGCTTGACACGTTTGAGGGAAGGGAAGGGCTTCCCGGAAACCACCCACATCCCAGCTATCAATCGCGGATCGCGGGCAGCCAGGTCAAGGAATAAAAAAAAAAGCAATGTACCGCATAGCATTTCGGTCAAGGGCTTGCTTCTGAGCTAAAGGCTCACCCCACTTCTTCAACTCTGATCAATCTCTTACAACTCACACCCCCGTTCCAAAATCCCATGAGCTAGTCAGCTCTCCTCGTCCTTCCCACACACCCTTCAGTGGACTATGGGCTCAACCTCCAATGCTCAACCTCTAAATCCCCCATTCCCGTTCATCGTGCCGGGGGGCAGAGGTAGTCTAATCGCTTGTGCCGTGCCCATGTCCCAATCTTGAGACTAAACTAAACAACGCCCGGTAGGGCCCGTTCGTAGCCCCATTGAGGAGCATTGCCCTACCAGCAATGTTTCCACCTATCCCCTCAAACATTCATGGTTCTGGGTCCAGACGACACCGCCGGACCGTCCACACCCCCCTCCCTCTAGCCTTGCGCCCAGGGCTGAAGGGCATGTTAGGCCCTCTTCAACCAGGCATTTGAACAGGCAAGGGAAAAGCACCTGTCGAGGAGGGTTGAGAGAGGGGCGTATACATATTAAACCACCCCATACATCACCTCTTGGGCCCATCTCATTCACATACGCTGGCATTCTCGCCTTCAATTTCTCTTCCCCAGCCTCGGGTCTCTGTCACACATTGTAATCTCCAGATTTGTTCAGTCTGCCCTACCAGCTGCATTCTGATCCAAGGGCCCCGTTTTAGAACCGCCTCCCACCCCGGCCCCCGGCCGACTCACACACGGGCTCTGCAGATCCACTACCGCATGGCTATCCCACCTTTGGAGGGATCCGAATGGCACGGGGCGAGCTTCGTCTGGTACGTACATGTATATGCACTGCTCCGCCATATTAAACCCCCCCTTGGGTGTCTTCGTCGTCGTTGACGAGCACAAATCGTAAGGCAACCCTCCCTTCCGAGCTTAGAGCATCAGCAACACGTTTTCTGATGCGTCTCGGCCGTTTCCTAAACTTCTCGCCTTGACGTCTGCTTCACCAGCCTCGATTTTGGTTCACTCCTTCCCAGCACTCCCACATAGCACCTTGAGCCTACAGTACTTGCATATAAGACTTCGTTTCCCCCCCACCAGTATCCTTAACTGCTCCCCTCCCCATCAACTACGCCTCACTACACCCAACATCTGCTTGGGTGTTCTATAAATTCTCTATCAATAGTAGATGTCGTCTTTTAAACCGTCATCTAACCATCTATCTCCCCCAGTCATCCGCATCCAAAGTGCATCACCAGAAGTTCCGGATCAAAAACTAGACAACTCCCCACGGCAACATACAAAAGCAAGTGGACTTACACCACGCCGCACACAATCACTTCCTACAGAACTTCGTCCCAGTCACCAACGACACAAGAGAAAGCGATCTGCCTCTTCTGAGCTCCCTGAAACCCCAGAATCTGCCGTCAAAATGTCGTCCGGCAGCTCAAGACATAGTTCAAGCAGCCCACGGAAGCATAGCTCTTCTTCGTCTTCGTCCAAAAGGTCCAAGTCGAGCCCGAAGGACCTTGACTGGAGCGACGTGACAGATCCCGAAGAACGAAGGCGCATTCAAAATCGCATCGCGCAGCGCAAGTTCCGTACGCTTTCTACCTGCCCCTTTTGGAAACTGGTTCGTTGCTGACGCAAAACTCTAGGTGAAAAGGCCCGAGAAAACAAAGAGCGGGCAGAGCGAGATTCCCGAAACCAAGAATACGCCGGCAACAGCTACAGGATCCCATCGCCAAGCGACTTTATAAACGAGGAGGTTTCGGGCCTACCGTGGGGCAGCGTCAGCTTCGGACACTTTGTAACACGAGGTCAGGAGGCGGCAAGCCGACAGAGCAGCGGCCGAGGGACCTATGTCGGCGATGAGGCGTTCGCTTCGGCGCCGTATACGGCCTCGTATGGGATGCAATGGACGCAGCCAGCAAGCTACGGCGGCAGTAGTGGCGGTGACGAAGTATATTATGACGATTCCTACCTTTACGACCCTACGACCGGACAAGGCCGATGAGCCGCAGCACACGAATGGGTGAGTCAAAGAGGAAAAAGAATAAGCACGCCCTTTTTGGGGATGGACCCCGAAAGCATACTATACAGTGTTTTTGCTAACGGCTGAAAAGCGTGGCTTCGCTGGAATGCGGCAGCTCAAGTGTATTTTTGGGTATGATGTCTTATGATGATTTCCTATTGTTTTGTATTTCTGGGCCACGAGCGCTCCGATACCCCCGCTCGCTTACGATGTTTGAATTATTCTTGTTTTAACTTTTTTTTTACGATGGAAAAATCTCTTCTTCACTTCTTTGTGTTTGGCTATAGACGAACCTATTTTCTCTACTCTCTTGTTTACTTTTTGTCAGAAGAGAGGGGCGTTTTGTTGGTTCTTTTTGGGGGGCACAACAACGAGTATAGCGTCTAGGAGGAAAGGATTGCCTTACAGACATGAGTACACAGGTAAAGCCAGAATAGGAATAAACGTCGCATGTGCAATGCCTCGGAGAAGCGCAACAACTTGCTGGTGGACGTGATGGTTTGCCAAGGCTCAGCCCGTCGATCATTGTGCCAGAACAGTGGGGGGGCCGTCTGGCTCTCTGTAAGTGGAACCTTGAGATGGTTGGTTGCCAACTTAGACATCTGAAGTCAAATGCCCCATCGCTCGAGGCCAGCCGGGCCCATGTCTGGGTGTCTGGCGAAGCTGTTGTCTTGTTCCTTAACTGTTTCTGTGCATGTGCATCAACGGCCTGGCCGCTTGTGCATCAAAGACTCTTACGAGATGGGTACCTACCTGATACACAGCCCAGGCCTGTCATGATGAGAAAGTATGAGACATCGATAGGGGTCTGTGTGGTGGATGGTTACTGCTGATGCTCATTCCCATCTGAGCATTCCGCACTCGTCACTCACGAATCAGCAATTACGGAGCCTGGGTCCGTCTCCCAGGATGGAGGCGGTGGGCAGTTGTCTCCAGGCTTCAACCTAAGCCAAAGAGAGAATAGAGACGGGAATCTCGGTATTGATTGACTAGTTTCTACGGGTGGTCGTGTGACGTACCCTACGCAACCGATGCACCATGATCGGCAATCCAGAATCATGACAAATTTGTGCTCTTATTCACGATGGCCATCTAACTAGCTGCCGTGCTAGCACCTACTGAATAGTCTCTGAGTGCAAGGTAACGGAACGCACTGAGGGATAACGTCTGCCCATGTTAGTGGCTAACTAGCGAACGCCCCATCTCCATGCCCCGTAACCGCGTATGGGGCGCTTGTGTCCGTGTCCCCGCCCACAAGGCAGAATTAACTCGAGCCCACCCGCCTTACTGGGCCGCCCTGCGTATGGTTGGCAGCTCTAGCTTGGCGCAATGCTCGAAACACCAACAGCAATGCAACATTACGTACATCTCTCAGGCCAGAGGCTGACATGGCCGAATCAGACGGTCTCAAGATGGAGATAATGGGTGCTAGAGACCTAGCAGGCACCCCTCTGTGCTTGTCGTACATGGTGATGGCGCCAGGTACGTGACCAGTCGGCGCAAATTGAATCTGGGCGTGGCGGCGCCCAATACCAAGCGTAATGCGACGGGACGGACGCGATACACGAGATACACGAGATACCCTTCTCGGCATCCAAATTACGGACCAATGTCCACACAGTTTATATCGGTGCCTTGTGGCGGCGGTGCCAGTAAAAGTTCCATGGCGGACCTCGTCATACAGACTCATCACCATACCTATTCTTGTCCCGGCTACCTTGGCGCTGTTAGCTCAGCATCACCTCAGTTCTATGGTGGGAAAGGACATAGATGCATGCGACAATTAACACCTCTGCAGACAGGCATCCCCCTCCAATGAGATACCGTGCAGCTTTCTCATGCTGTTGCCCAAGTGTCATCAGACGAAACGCATATCCATCAAAAATGCCTTGGCTGAAGATAGAGACACCCTTTGACTACCTAAATAGGTAAAAGAATCCCCCGTCGCAGCTTCTGGCGTTTCTTCCAAACGCCCGGCTCCACTCCCCATTGCAGCAGCCGCGACCCCTGCGCACCAGCCTTCCCCCGCTAACGCGCGCCACCGCCCGGCAGAAAGAAAAAAAAAGGACGGGCCGTCACCAGTGATTGCTTCTGGCAATTGACTGGAAGGCGCATCGTGCTATGCTTCACCATTAACACCAAACACCACACACCCCTCCTCGCACTCCCACCCCCAAACTACTGCCTAGCTTCGCCCTCTTCACACCTTATCGTCTCCATACTCAAGGCACACTGCCTTGTTTTCCCGTGCGCCATGTCCCCGACCACGTCCCCCGGCAGCTCCAAGAACCCTGACCAGCTGAAAACACAGAAAGGTGAGGCGATCCCCCCGGTCCCCAATTCCTTTCCTGCCTACATGCATCCAATCCTGACCTTGATTGCCCGCCTCCTGGGCAAATTCAGATGCGACACCAAGCAAGAAGCGTACCCACAAGGAGTCTCAAGTCGAGGAGCGCAAGAAGAAGCGCCTGGCCAAGTCAGAGGCCAAGCGAACCCGCAGCGCCAATGCAAAGTCCGTCGCCAAGCGGAGCGATGAGCGAAAGGCTTCCATGAAGACCAACAAGAAGAGCAAGGCCGAGAAACAAGCAGCCGCCAACACGCCCCGCAAAATTGCCAAGCGCAAGGAGCGATTCCTGGCGCGATCCAAGTCATTGGAGGAGAAGGCCCACAAGCTTCTTGCTGAAGCCAAGAAGGCTGCTGCTCAATATCAGCAGTTGGTTGACCAAGAAGTGTGTGCGCCAATCGCTAATAGGCGTATGTTGTGAACGATAGTCTAGCTAACATTAAATGTTACCAGAAGCAAGTAGTTGCTGCTACCAACAAGAACGAGGATGACAGCGACGATGCTTCGTCCGATGCCACCTCCGATAGCGGATCCGATAGCGACTCTGGCAGTGACGAAGACGCCCAAGTGACGAAGCCAACCATGGAAGAAGTCCCCGCTGAGGTCCCCGCCGACGAGATCCTGCTTAAGCAGCGCCGGCTAAGCAACGCATCCCAATCCAGCTCTCGACCCAAGGTTGAAGGAAAGAAGTCCAAAAAGTCCAAGAAAAACGACGATGCTACTATCGAGGATACTATCCCCAAAATCAAGAAGGAGAAAAAGGCCAAAAAGGCAAAGACCGAAAAACAAGGGACTGAGGAGGAAGACGAAGATAAGGACAAGGCTGAACCGGAGGACGAGGTTTCTGACAAGAAGAAGAAGAAGGATAAGAAGCGAAAGCACACTGGTGATGCTCCCGAGACACTGGCAGCTGAGAAGGAAGCAGACTCTGGCGCTGCTCAGGCTGAACAGTGGCAAGTCGGCGATCTTGGTGGAGGATCTGCCCGTCAAGCCAAGTTCCTTCGCCTCCTTGGCGGCAAGAAAGGTGGTGCTGCTGTTGCTACCAGTGCTGTTTCCAAGGGCAAATCCGATTCCATCAAGGCTGAGGCAGATATTCAACGACAGTTCGAGGTGGGAATGAAGGCCAAGAATGAAGGCGGCAGCAAGCGCCGTGGATTGGGTGCATAGGGATAATGATACGACGGCGCATTATGGGCGAACGAGGTTTTGCTAGACATGTTATTTCATTCACTATCAGTGGCACGGCGTCAGGTAGACAAAACACAACATAAAGCCCTTGGTTTGGTTTTTTGTCTTTTTGTATCTTTACAAAAAAAAAAAAAGGAAGGAAGGAAACGAAGAGGAAGAAAAGTGTCCCATTACAATCATACCGTTTTGTTGCGCCAGTGTCCCACAAATCCATGATATCTCGAAAAGGTCCAGTCAGCTCTGAAGCACAATCAATATACGCCCTCCATTCTCCTGCCGCCCGCCATTACGCAGCGACACTTCCCACATTCTCAATGGGCGACAAAATCTCGGTTCTTTTCCAACAGTTCAAGAATCGGACACTCTCGAGGGAGGAATGGGGCGCGCAGGGGCGTGTGTCAAGGTTGCAGTGGGTGTTTAGCCGAAGAATCGAGAAATGACCTCGAAGACGAGGCCGCCGAAGACGACGAAGGCGAGGAGAACTATGCGCACACGTATACGTTAGTTCTATAAAGCCGGCATTCAAGAAATCGTGAGGAGGATTCGACATACCGAACCAGAAGACAGAGACAGGCGACTTGGGCGTCTCCTTGACGCGCTTCTTAAGCTGGTCCTCGGATTTGCCCATACGGGTCTCGTTGTCCTTAGCGAACTTTGCGTTGCGGCGTCGCTGCTCGGGGGTTTGCGCCTGTTCGGTCAAATAGTGGTTAGTATGAATTGTTTCCTCTTGGTGTTGTAGCTTCCGCCGTAGGGATGTGCCATGTAACAGGACGCGCGACAAGCTGACAAGCGCCGCCCCCCTCCCCTGCGTTTGCTACTTTTTTTTTGGTTATACTTACCATGATGATGGTGTGAAGTAAAAAGAATAAAATAGAATAAAATAGTAAAACGGTATAGAGTGAATGAAAGTGAGTGGGTGAGACCGTATGGGTGGTTTTAAAGAAAAAAGAAGAAATATGACTTGGTTTGCCGATTGCTGGAGTGTAAAGTTGTCAAGATGGATGGATTGGGAATACGTCGCCACAATAAACCGGGTGATCGTCGAGGGGACAGATTTCAGCCGTGTGGTTAGCGGGTTTTGGGACATGTGTTTAGAAGGGAGGCGCGTGGGGCCGCTAGAAAACCCACCACTCACGGGGGGCCTCCCCAAGTGCGCTCGCCCCTGACAGGGCGCTCGACTCTCCCGTCCCCGCAACGAGGGGTCCCGCACCGCCACAGCAGGACGGCAGCCTTGCCAGCCAGCCGGTAATTTGTGGCTGGCCGATAAGGCTTCCTTATCGCACTGCATGGCGGACGTTTTTGTTCCCCAGACGAGACCAGCGTCAGTAGGATCCTTGCCGCAGCGTGTGCGCAAACAGAGCGGATTCGGGATCGACTAGCGAACAATCGCTATTTTTTTTAAAATTCTTTTGTTTTTTGGCGCAACGACAAATATGACGACGGCGATGACGGCCCTTGCGCGGTCGCGTCCTGCTGCGGTCGCGCAAAGCATGACGCTCTCGCTCGCCAGACGGACCTACTCAACCAAGAAGGCGCCCAATCCGGCCGTATGTCCCTCCCTCATCGCCCTCCCGTGAGTGGCGGCGGCGGCCGAATGCTAACAACGAGCCGGCAATTGCAGTCCCAGTTTTACAGACAATTCACTCGGCCCATTGCCAAGACATTGCTCACTGCAGTGTTCACCTACCAGGTTACCTATTGGCTGTGGGTGAAGGGCGAAACAGACGAGGTTCGCGCCGAACGAGACGGTATGCTTTGATGGTTCCCTCTCCCCACGTTTTTTATTTTTATTTTCTCTTTTGGGTTCGAGAATCGAGAGGGGAGGGGGGAAGAGTGTATCAGTGAGAGTGTCTGGCTAATTCACCATTGTAGCAACAATTGCTGGTCTTGAGGCCACGGTCAAGGCGTATGACGAAAAGACAAAGGCTGAAGCTAACAGCAAGAGCTCATGACGCATGACGGAACCAGGACCGCCAAACATGTGTTCGGAGAAAGCAGGGAATACATTGGGGGGGGACACCATCACAATAACATATACTTGTCACTCGTAAACTGGACAATCGTGTAACAATTTCTTCCATACATGTACAACAACAATTAATGACCGTAGTATTCATACATGCCATCAAATGACCCTATCTATTCAGTCACCCTTTTCAAAAAATCTCATTCTCCAAGTCTCTGCCAGCCGTTAATATAAGACGGCCTACCAGGAGTGCCGGATCTAGAACCAGTCCACCATGACACAAAAACTCCACATTCATGCTGCCCATAAAATCTCACATAGAAAGCAAACAAGAAACCGCTCAGCCTCCGCTCGATGCCGCTTTCCCTTCCGAGGTTAATGCCGCCAACGCCGTAGTGATCGATTAAACAAAAACATCGAACGCCCGCATCCCATAAAAGTATAACACTCACCCTGACTGCCTCCCTCCCTCTCTCAAAGAAAAAGAACATATTAACAAACGCCAGTGTCCGGAATGATTTCAAGTTACAACCCAAGCCAAATGAGAACAGGTAGCACAGCGAGAACGAGCCCACCAGGCTTCAAGGTTACTGCCGGGCTGTTCTGCGTGCGCGCCTCGCCGGGATAGTTGCAGGTAAAGCTCCGGTTTCGCAAATCGCGACGGCCGTAACTCATGTTGAAAGAGGGAAGATCGGGCTGGGGACAACTAAAGCCCAAGGCAGCAGGGCAAGACTGAACTAGCTCGTAACAAACATCCTCGCAGGGAAGCAATTCCTTGTAGGGACCTGGTTGGATTGTCTCGTCGATCCATGTGTTACGGGATGCGTTTTGGCCTGGCGTCTGGCCGAGCTCTGTGCGCAGCTTCTCGGAAAGTTTGGTGCCGTTCGGGAATGCCTGGGCAACATTACGGTAAATGCTCGTCGTATCGTCACTGCTCATAAAATCCTCGCATCGCGGGATCGAAACGGTGCAGAGCCATCGCTTATAAGCACTTTTACAATTTTCGCAAGACCGTACCAGCGAGTATTTCGATTGAGGAGGCACCTCACATGGGATCTGCATCAGAGCCTTTTCGAAGTTGGCGTACATCTCCTCGGCATAATTGTCATAGGTCTTGGCCAGTGTCGAGCTGTTATACTTTTCATCGTTCCCAGGAACAGCATACTGAATATCGTTGCAAAACTCAAGGTTCGTTACAACCTTACAGTTTGTAGCTAGGCAAAAGAAGTTAGAGGTCATCTTGTCAAGTATCTAAGCGAATTCACAAATCTCACCAGAAGATGTCTTAAAGCTTGTGGCCTGGAAAACAGTGCCTCCTCCACCTATACTCGTGTCTCGCTTTCTTTTGGAAGAATCACCTGTAGTATTCCTCGTTTGGACAATAATACCAGAGTAGGAGGAGCCGGGGCTGAGTCCTTCCAAGTAGAACTCCTGTTTAGCAAATCCACCAGGGCCACGGGTAGTGAATCCCATGCTGATTTGATCCAGGCCTTTTCCAGTTCCTGACGTGGTTCCCCAAAGTTCTGCTTTCTTTTTTAAACCGCAGAACGAATGCTGCAGGCCATCAATAGTGCTGGATTTGTTGTTTTGGATAAAAATGTCATAGGGGAGCTGCTGCCTAAGAAGCTCTTCGCTCTCAGATTGGCTATCAGTCAGGTTACGTGTTACCAAGATAACTGAACTCGAGTCACTATCCATCCAAAGAAGCTGCGAGCTATTTTGAGTATCATATTTATGATAAAATTCGTCGAGAGAAACGGCAATCTCAAAGTTGTATGTGTCGTTGTATTTCGAGGTAATGTTGGAGGCTGCGATACCGAAATAGACATTGCCTGTAGTATTTAGGCTATGCATTACAGCGCCTTTGTCGAACTCTAGTAGGTCCATTTTGGATAGTTCATCGGAGGAACTTGGACATGTAATGTCGTCTGACGTCGATACATAGAGGCGAAGTTGTGGTGCTTGTTGTGCTTCGCCACTCTTAGTTTTACTCAAACTTGGTTGCAGGCATGTGTTGGCAGAAATGTAAACAGTCTTCTCTGTTGCCCGACGTAAAAGCTGGGAACTATCGCTGTCCACCTGGCCATGTGTTCCATCACCGTCCTCCACGGTGTCCGAGTCTAAACCACGAGTGGAGAGTTTGCTTTTCTCGATCATGTAGCATACAATTTTTCCTGGGTCCACGTTGGAGGTTTCGGGGCCATTGTTCGTGAGACTCGACACGCCCGAGGGGGCTCTTCCGATGATGCTGCGATCGAAGGCAGAGAAAGCGGGTTCGTATGAAACATCGAGCGGACCGGATCCCTCGAAGGGTTCTTCAATGTGAACGGCATGATCTAACGACAATTCGGTAGCTGATGCAAGGCTAGGCGAGAAGAGAAGCAAATAGAGAGCGAATATGAAAAGAGAAGCACCCAGCGACGCCGCAAGTCGTGACTGAAGAGGGCTGAGTTGCATGACGAATGCATGCCCTCCAGGGGTGCAATCGCCTGTCGATTATCAACCTGTTGGGGGAGGATATGGGCAGATCGAAAAACGTCGGTTCGATGATGTGCGTGTTATCAATCGGTCTCTAGCATCAAGGGCGCAACGATAGAGTGGTCAGGGGAAAAGTTCCAGGAGGCGGCGCGATGGAACAAAGTATAGCTGACAAGCGTATCCAAAACGCCATATGCGCCAAGCGAGACTCCAGACAAAGTGAGGCGCAGCGACAGCAGTGCACCGCCACATGGTAACGCGCCACAGCTACCAGGGAAGCCCTCCTTAGGCTGGCCCTCTAGCGTGCTAATCCGGCCCCGCGGCCAGCCCAAGGGAGCTAAAAAGACCCGTGGCAACTACGTAAGTCGATCAGAAGCTCGACCACCCACCCACTCGCCAATGAACGATTACGTCGTCGGCCGCGATAAAGCGGGATAGCGGATGATAGGACGCAATCAGGTAGCGGGCATTTATGACGCGGAATCGTACTTGAATCCCGCAATTACCCTTCCAGCAGGTTTCGAAAACATAGTTGCTGGCGTAAAGCATCCAAACAGGACGGGGATATCCGAGCGAGAGCAAGTGGAGACGCACGCACACACACACACACACATATGCACACACACGCACGCACACACACTTATCGCGAAATGTGTTATCAAGCTTCCAGCAGCCGCCTTCTAACAATCCAGCGTGCAAAAGCGCTGTATACATTACAATCAGGGTCATCCCACATGCTTCATGCCAGAAACGTAGACCGTTGCCGCCCCTAAACCCATAGTTCCATCTGTTCATTTCGATGCGAGTTCCTCTCAGTCGGAACTGCGCAGGCCCATAAAATACTTAGGGATAGATTGTTTTGTCGTACTCCGTCATGACCGATAACCAACTTGGCCCGGGAATGCGTGCACATTAAGAGCGCACGCTAGGCTTAGCGGCCAAGCTATTCCGTGCTGGTCGTTTACTCGGTCTTGTCGAGGCCGTCAGCCTTGGCGCGAAGGCCGGAGGCAGTCGAGCCAGCACCCACGAAGTATCGGCTAAGGGCGGGGGCAAGGAAAGATCGGAAAACAATCTCGGCACCGCTAAATCGATTTATCAGTTGACGCTCAGGCTTTTTGGTGGTTTACGAATGGTGGGGGGATTTCGACATACCGGAAGGTGGGCAGAGAGAGCCACAGCAGGAAGATAAACTTGAAGACAAAGTAGAAGGGGAACCAGTAAACGACCTGGATGAAGCTCTCGACAACGGTAAAGAGGGAGAAAACGACCCAGTACTGCCATATGGTTAGCAATGCGGTTCAAAGGGAACGATATTCGGGGAAAATCGACGCACAGTTAGCCACTGGGTATCATCCTCCTTGTTGGCGCTGAAGAGGGCGGCGAGCGAGTAGTAGCCGGGAATGACGAAGCCGGCAAAGTTGGTCAAGAGCTGGCCACCGAGGTTGAAGATGATGAGGAAAAAGTATAGGGCACCGACACCAATGGCGGCGTAGGCCTTGGGGACGCCCGCGGTTTTCTCGAGGTTGTTCAGGGCGGGGTACTTGGACAGCTATCACGATGGCGTCGCAGTCAGCATCATTGGGCGCCAGGTGGGAGACGGGGGTTTTGCTTGCGCCCACGTCGAGCGCAATCTTGTGGTCACACAAAAAAAAATGAAAAAAAAACAAAACATACCTCACGGTCGAGCTGAGCCAGGTACTGCTGGGCCTTGTCTTGAGCGGACATTGTGATTGTTGTGGTGGAAATTGATTTGGGATCGAATGTGTGTCGTAGTCAACCCAAGGAAGGGACAGGGTGTGTGCGGTAATCGTGGACGTAGTTGGTTAAAAGTGGAAAAGGTCAAGGTCTGTGGAAGCTTTTATCGCGGCGCTAGCAGCATGCAGCAGAAGCGAAGCCTGGAAAGCGGGAAGAAAATTGACGCGGCGTCAGTGGCTTGTGACCTTGACCAAGATGCAGGTGCAGAAATAGGTGCAGCTGATAATGACTCGAGGAGGGGAAAAAAGGCCTGAAGAGGAGAAGAGGCAACAATGAATAAGGGCACACGGATGGAAAACTGGGAAACACAATCGACCGGACTTTGGAGCTTAGGGAGGGGGGCTTGTTTGACTTAATCAGCTGTGAGACAGGGTCATGCGAGTCGGAGCAATACCAGCGCACACGCACATTTGTAGTCGACTGACCAGGTACTGAGACGAACAGCCGTTAACGCTTCAGGTAGGTGTCATGGCGAGAGGTACTCGGGTTGACTTAGAGAGTCGCACTACGTCACATGTATTTTTTTTTTTTTTTTGGGAGACTAGTGACTACATCACTGCAACTCTGTCCTCAAAATAGTGCAGGGTAGGTCTGTGATGCAACCACAGTGCGTCTCAAAGCTCAAACATGATGCAATAGAAAGGGGCCGTATCAGTAGAATTTGCAGGGAAATTGTGATGGTGAAAATGGCTGCTGCTGCTAGTAGCAGGACTCAGGTGCTTGGCGATTCCGATCGGAATTTTGCAACTATAGTGATAAGGGCCAGTCGGTTGGAGCATGACCTGAGTTCATAGTTCCAGAATCACAACCATGATAAGGCATGCTATGCTTCTCATACAACACAACCAGGCCTCCAAAGGCACTTGTCGGTGCTTGGTGCCGACCAACAACAAACGCATGCAATGCACCCATTGGACCGAGACGTCATCGACTCTGATCGCGTGTCTCTGTAAGTGTCAGCTCGGGTGGATTTGATTTCGTTGCCCAGTACCAGACGGGACAGCATTCTGGGACAGTCTCCTGGACCAGCAGCGGTGGTTCAGAAAATTCCCTACAGGGCGGGTAGCGTGCTACAGGCTGCATATGTTTGATGCAACTGGGGACATGTAATTATACTCCGTGGTCGATCCCGAACCAAATTCCACCTGTTCCTCGGCCTGTCGTATACCAACAGGATCGTGGGGCACGTCTTGCACGAGCACAGCCATATCTAGCCACAGGACCCATTTCTAGCCCGCCGTGCACCGCCAAGCCAGGTACCACGCACGTCGAATTGCGTGCATTTTGCAAGGTAATTTGGCCGACGGTACTGCGAACGGGTCCAGAAAACGGCAGTGCACTAGCCACAGACCACCACTGGCCAGTCACGGCAGTGAGTCCCTCAGCCCAGAGGAATTTCGAATTTCGGCTAATTTGGCTAGACACGCGCTTACCTAAGGCTCGTCCGCGACCACCCGCCATGCTGACCGAAAGCCCATGCTTTTCTCCTCTCGTTGGCCTCGCAACAGGAAAACAAGCACAACATAACAGCTCCTTCAACGACACCCTCTCTGGCAAGCGCCGCGCATCTAGACAGCATCCTGTAGCGCGTTTGCGCGGTATCTTGCAAAGAAAGCCTCTATATTTCCTTTCTGGTCGTTTTTGTCTCTGATACCCGTCGCCGCCGGCTTTTGTCGCCCTTCACCTCTTTGTTGTTGTGTCGGCGCATTCGGCCCCGGCCAATGTTTGTTGTTCGGTAGCCCACAAATTCCTCGAGTCCAAATCAACATAGCGTCCCTCACAACATGGAGCAGAGTACGTTCTTCCACCTTTTTTTCCTACCCTAACTTCAACCACAACAACACCCTCGGCTTTCGACTACTTTTCGCACACCCCCGATGCGAGCCTCGTCGAGCTGACAATTGTTCTTCAGTGGATAACCCAGCTGCCCGTGCTGCCATCAAAGCAAGAAAGCGTCCGCTCTCTCGCGCCTCAACAACGTCCATTCACAGCGTCAACAACCAGCACAATCTCGACCAGGCTGCCTTTGCCGACGCCTCAGAAATGTATTCCGGGCAATGGCTCGCCAATGACCATGGCCACCACAAGGACCTGGGCGGCGCTCCTCAAATGTCCCCTGAGGACCTGATTCTGCAGGCCGCAACCCATATGCAGGGTCAGGAGTTCGCTATGGATGCGTCCATGGGTGCTGCCATGGGCCATCCCATGCAGTATCAGCAGAAGCATCCTATGCCTCGCCATCCTCTTCCTGCTGAGCAGTTCCCAAATAACACTAGCTTCACCGAGGACAGCACCCAGATGCTGGACCGCGACGATCACGACGAAGGCGACTCTTCAATGCTGGGCCTCGCAGGCCCTCCTAAACCGACTTCGACTCGATCCAGTGCCAATAACGAACTCGAGATGCGACAGCTTTTCAGCGCTAACAGGCATCGCAACCTGCAGGATGTCGCCGGCGAGCTACACGGCAACGAGCGCGGACCTAACTCGGAGCGAACCCGTCAGGTTTTTGCCATGCTCTGGTACGCCCCAGGCGCTTGTCAAAGTTAGACTACCGTTGTGTGCTAACAATTATAGGATTAACTCTGTCTGCACAAAGGGCAAGGGCTCTGTCCCTCGTGGACGAGTCTATGCTAACTACGCCTCCCGATGTGCTACGGAGAGGATTACCGTCCTTAACCCAGCCAGCTTTGGCAAACTGGTCCGCGTGCTATTCCCCGGACTCAAGACTCGACGTCTTGGTGTCCGCGGCGAGTCCAAGTACCACTATGTCAACTTCACCCTAATTGACGATCAGCCTGATCTGCGAGAACCGTCATCACAACCACCGCGGCCTTTACCCGAGGCCAGCAGTTTTACGCAGAGCTTCAGGTATGTTGGTCCCAGCCCCACGGACTGTGTGAAATAAAGTACTGACATGTGTCCAGCACTGCTCCCGCCCAATCAAGCGGAAACCTAGGTCGAGATTCCCTACCATCCCCTCACATTGGCACCGACGCCAAGAACACCGCTTCCAGCTCAGTTGGAAGCAGATCACATAGCTTATACAACCAGCCTGACCTGGCCAGCATTGATCACCTTCAGACGACTTCGACGAAGACGAGACTCGAACTCGCGTTCCCATCAGACAGTGACGAATCTCCCGAGCAGTCCCAAGCCGTCGCGCTCCCCGCCATCGAATCCTACCTCCCGCAAGGAACCGACCCCGATGCCGCCAAATCCCTATCAGCTTTATACAGATCACACTGCACATCCTTGATTGAATGTATACGATACTGTAGGGAGAAGACATTTTTCCATCTGTATACTTCCTTTCAGGGAACTTTGACAATGCCGGTACAAAAACTTTTCGGCAACCCTGCGCTGGCGCCTTGGATCGAGCAGTGCGATTTCAGTCTTTATCAACGAATGATGAGTATTGTGTCGGCATTGACATTGCAAGTTGTCCCCAAACCGGTATTGGATACGTTGAGAAGCATTTCAGAACGGCTGGTGCCTCACATTCGAGATTCATTCCAAGGCCAGCCTCAACACGTCATTCGAGCCAAGGAGGCACCGGCTGCTCTGTTTGCTGGCCTGCTAGACCGGGCGCTGAGAGTGAATCTCACAGCGCACGCTGCTGCTAACATGCTATCTAATCCTGCAAATCGCGACCAGATGTATGTGGATTGGATCACCATGATTCGGCCTCGAAAGATTGCCGAATGTATTCCTACTCGGGGTATGGATGACGTGGTGAACTTGTTGCTCAATGAGATGCGTGACCTCTTGAACCCTATCAAGGTGCCCTGGGAAGTGGAGTGCCTCACTATTTATGGCGATGTCGCTTCACGCAGTACTCGGCAACTTGACGGAGAAAATGAAGGCGAATCATCAGGGGCAAACGTGCTTGATCGATGGGTTGGTTTCTTGCGAGGGTTACCGACCAAATTTCCATACGCCTCTCACGCAGACCTTGTGTGGTGCGTGGAACGAGTCGGTACAGCAGTTATGAGGGATCTTACACTGGCCCAAGGTAAGAGTTTTGGGTCATGGTGGGTAACAAAGACTTGGGTGGACGAGATGGTATGCTTCCTTGCGGAGCAAGGAGGTTTCATGAAGCAAAAGAACACTCAGAGCAGTACCGTGGTTGCCACCAACATACAGTCACAGGACACGACCAAGGATACAAGCCGGCAGGCTTCGAGATATAGCGCTGGTAGCGATGATATCAACCTCAACACCATGTCGCAAGGACAAGCCGGGCGCGCACCGTTTCCTCCGCCAAGCCGATCAAGTCAGAACACAATGGGTATGAGTGGAGGAGACTCGCACGATGACAGCGGGATTGGCATCCGGACGCCCGAAGAAGATTTCCCCATGGACAAGTTTGGTTTCACGGGGGCTGAAAACCAGGACCCCACTCTCATGGCGGGCAATGAACTTTCAGCTGGCACAGGCTTGTGATTTTTGTCCAATTAGGGCAGTGACTGGAGTTGAAATGGTCTGGCGTTCCGGGGCGGGGCATCTATCTATACGGGTGGTTTAATATATGGTTTTCCCAGAGGGTTAATTCGGCATGATGGGATGAATGGACGAAGGCATGACGGCAGTCCAGGGGATCTGGAGTGATTGTGGTTCTGTTCTGGTTCTATTCCATTGGCACAGGATGAAGGTGAAGCCGTCATTGACCGGCCGCCGGCGTGCGCAATAGTGGCTTCTGTTTATTCGATGTATGTATATTTTTTAAAGTGGTACCTGTCCCCTCAGTTTGGGAATGGCTTTTTGGAAACGGATTGGCCATGATAGGATCTGGCTACTTTTGAGGAGACAGACAATGGAATGGAATGCGTCATTACCTGTTCATGATTGTTCGGCTGCTCACCAAGGAACTGACTGCAATGGCAATGATATTGGCAGGGCCATCTGAGACACTGATTGGTCCTATTAGAGACAGAACCTCAAGTGTCACGAACAGATACAAGGCAGAATGACTGGAGGATAAACGTTAGAGTTGATGCTTAGCAATTGATGGAAACGGATGACAGGACCCCCCTTCTACATCTGGACCTTGTATACACAATCGTGCAGCAAGACAAATTCGGGTTGCCTTGTGGATCTATAAATGCTTGTTGGCGCAAGACTGATCTGTTTTGTGTGAGTGGGCCTTACTCCCACATGGGATTATTCGCGATCAACCACTTAAGAGGTCTCCAGCATCCCGAGCAGCCGAATCAAACTCGTTGCATGCTGTTGATTTAGGTGCGTACCCTTGCTTAGAGTTTGTTAACTCGGTGATGCTAGGGTATTTGTGGGTTTGATGGGAGTTTGTTCCAGCCGTCTCATCCCGATCAAGCAGTTGAAAAGGCAGAACAAATGCTATCCAGGTCCACTGGTCCTTGGGAATTTACGGATTTGATGTGACAGGGAGCACCGGGGAGACGGAGGGCGTGTGAGGCATGGCTCATATTGCCCCTGCTCCGTCTTGCAACCAATCCAGACAGCACCGACACAGAAACTAGGAGATGCGACGGCGGGCAAATGGACCATAAAAAGACATCCCCTCCCCCGCACACATTTTGTCAGCGGCCACTGTCAGACAGGAATCTAATAAGGGGGACATGATGGTTGGATGGTGGGATAGGAAATACGACACAGTGAGCTGAGCAGGCGGGTGTGTTTGGCAAGGGAATCAATTAATGCAACGGCGCATGCGGTCTAGACCCGAAAAAAGAAGTGGGGGTGCCCTCGGGCTGAACAGGGGCGAAGAGCAGCCGAAGACGGAACGGGATGGATGGCGTCTATCGAGTCATTTTGCCGACTGCCGACCGCACTTTGCGATGTGATGACATGCTGACAGTGCATTGGGGGAACTTAAAAGACCGCCTGTCTGTCTGCAAGAGCCGGTCTTAAGTAAGAGATGGCAGAGGGGCGGAGGACATGGGTGAAGGAGAAAAATAAATAACGTAGTTTGCCTGCTGGGTGCCAGATGTGTTGATCCCTTCCGCGCTCCTACTCTGCTCTCACGACCACTCACTTCACATGGAAACCAAGACGCAAGCCGATTGCCTCTCTGCTTTTTCACCAACGGGAAAATAAGGGAAATCCCCCGTCCAATCGCTAGTCGCCACGACCCTCTACCATCGGCCTCAATCTTCATTACGTGCATAGCACTGTGTCTTTGTAGTCAGATCTCACAAACCCTCGTGGTTCCCGTCCGACCGAAGTCTGCGTGCCGTTCCTGTTCCCGTTCCCGGGATCATTTCTGTCGTCAGTTCAGCACTCCGATGTTGGCGCGGGATCCTTGTCCATTTCCCCCCCTTCTTCGTTTGTAGTAGAGTCATACACACGGGCACCAAAAGGTAATCTTAAGAATTGAAAGGAAAGAAACGGAGCTGGGGAGTTTGTTGTTGTGTGAAGAATAAAAATACACGTCGATGCTTTCATCTTTCATATTCCTGTCAATCAAGGCTTAATTCATGCTAATGCCTCTCTACTTTAGCCTCTTTTTGCCATCTTCAATCAATTGCGGGTCATCCTCTTGGCGCTTCTACCATCTGGTTGCTAGCCCATTTTCCGCTATTCGGACTTGGGAATTTTTTTTGTTACTCATCGGCGCGCGACTCCACCGTGACTCGCTGCCAATCATCGCCCTAGAGTAGAGTATTTACTCAGCCTCTGGCCTCGAGTCTGAACCTCTCCTTCTTTTTCTTTTCCATATTCCTCCGCAGCATCAGCTCCGGAGGCCTCTACACTGTGAAATGGGAAGAGGTCCTTTCAATATTTCCACAGTCATGCCTAGTCCCGTTTACAACAACCAGTCCGATTTCGGCTGGGTCGTCCAGAAGTTTGGCGGCACCAGCGTTGGTAAATTTCCAGACAAGGTTTGTTGACACCCATCATGACAGGAAGAAGGAGAAAGAAAAAAAGCAGACACGCATTACGGTGGAGAAAACGGATTTCCGAAAAAAAAAAATCAGGTTTCTAACATGGTCGTTTTTGTATAGATTGCTCGTGATATTGTCAGGTATGATATCACCCCAGTGTTAGAGACATGATGAAAAACATGTCCAAGAAAAAAAAGAAAGCACACGTCAATTGGCATCGCGGCATACTAACCCCGCGTTTTCCCCATCCAAACAGGGCCAATCTGTCTCAAAACCGAGTCATCGTCGTCTGTTCAGCCCGTAGCACAGGCAAAAAAGCAGAGGGAACCACCAGCCGGTAAGTTTGCGAATGTCATCAATTGGCTTGATTTTCAATATTTCCCTCAGCGGTAGCAGCCCCTCCTTGCCATCCCATCATTTGGCTGTTCGTTTTTCTCCCTTAGCCACCTTCACTCTCGCCTTGACTCACCCCCGCTCTCCAATCCGCGTCCGCATCTGCACACTATGCCGCCGCCTTGTTTTATGCATCATCGTGCGTAGTGGCTAACCCATGGGGCTCCTTGGCCCGCAACAGACTGCTAGGCGTCTATGGCACACTACGCGGCGTTGGTGCTGCTATGTGCACCGCTGACGAGGAGCACAAGTGCGAGCTCGTCGAACAGGCCCGCGGTCTGATCAGGGACATCTGTCATGACCATACCACCGCTGCTCAGACCTTCATCAAGGACCCCGTGCACTGCGAGAAGCTCGTCAAAAAAATTGAGGAAGAATGCCAAGAGCTCACCGAGTACGTCGTCGCCGCCAAGCGCTTCAACCTCGAGATCAATTCGCGCGCCAAGGACCGTGTCATCAGTTTTGGTGAGAAATTGAGCTGTCGCTTCATGGCGGCTTTGTTGCAGGACGAGGTAGGACCTTCCGCTGCAGATGAAGGCATTTGAGGACAACGAGTACTGATTTTCATTCCAGGGCGTGGATGCCGAATATGTTGACCTAACTGACTCGTTTCACTATGATATTAACGGCACGCTGGATGTAGAGTTTTACCGCACTGCTTCCGAGGCTTTTGCCCGCAAGATTGTCGCATGTGAAGGCCGCATCCCCGTCATTACAGGCTTTTTTGGCAATGTCCCTGGCAGCCTTATTGATGGAGACATTGGCCGTGGTTACACCGACCTTTGCGCTGCCCTTTGCGCCGTTGGCATCAAGGCCCAGGAACTGCAGATCTGGAAGGAGGTTGATGGTATCTTCACGGCCGACCCGACCAAGGTGCCCACGGCTCGCTTACTGCCGTCCATCACGCCCTCTGAAGCCGCCGAACTGACATTTTACGGCTCCGAGGTTATCCATCATCTCACCATGGACCAAGTTATCCACTCCAAGCCTCCGATCCCCATCCGCATCAAGAACGTCAAGAATCCGCGTGGCAATGGCACCATTGTTGTTCCTGATCCTATCCTCTCTGCTGGTCACCAGTTGCAACGTCAGTCACCTAGCAGAGAGGGCAAAGTCCGCCGTAAGCCCAAGCGTCCTACGGCCGTCACCATCAAGGATCACATCAGCGTCATCAACGTTCACTCAAACAAGCGCTCCATTTCACACGGATTCTTTGCCAAAATTTTCGCCATTCTAGACCAGCATTCCGTCTCGGTGGATCTCATTTCCACCAGTGAGGTCCATGTTTCCATGGCCATTCACGCTGGCAGCACCGAGATTGAGGCTTTAGCCAAGGCCACCCAAGAGCTCGCCGTTATCGGAGAAGTCACCGTCTTGACAGACATGGCGATCTTGAGTTTGGTCGGTGCCGAAATGAAAAACATGGTTGGTATTGCCGGACACATGTTTTCAGTTCTTGGTGAGCACAATGTCAATATTGAGATGATTTCACAAGGTATGTTCTTTTTTTTTTTTTTTAAAAAAAAAAAAAAATCTATTTTTATCCAGGTAATGAATGGGTTGATGCTGACGAGAAATGCACAGGTGCCAGTGAGATCAACATATCTTGTGTGATAAATGCCCGTGATTCCACTCGGGCCATGAATATTCTTCACACCCATCTTTTTACCTTTCTAGAATAGGAAGAAAAACATACATTACCAGCAGACAAGAGCTGAGTAGCGAGATAGAGCAGGAGCATTGCTTCGGTCGCATTTTAGCCAGGCAAAGTATTCACATATCAGAGAAGTTGATAGTTAGAACATAAAAACCGAGCTATTTGCTCATCTACCATTCCATGTTTGAAGCATGGACTTGGCTAGAGCATGTTTTTGGAGTTTGGTGTTGGATATATGCAAAATCATCTAGATAGAATTGGTTTGATTGGGTATGCTTTTTTTTTTTGCATGGAGGTGGTGTCAAATTTAGGCCAGCGTTTGAAGCATTACTTTTCTTGAGCAGTACGTATTTTTTTGTGAACGTTTGATTGGCGTAAACATGTTACCAGTGAAGCCAAGACCGTACCTTTTTGGGTTGTCCGTTAAAAACCACATCGCAGTTGAAGATCGGTGCACATGCTTAAAAAGCCCGATGCTATAGGGTAATATTATGCATAAGGCATAAGGGGGCGTTGCCCAGAAGCTTTGCTTGATGCGGGGCATCATCATACCGCCCAGCTTCTGCTAACTATGGGCTAACATGACAGCGTCGCAACTACGTAACATCTAACCGCCACAGGGGAACCTAGGTCCAAACCTACCGATCTTACCATTTGCAACCTCGCCCGTCCCGCCAATTCTACGCCCAAAGCCTGACACCGCCGCGACAAGCTCCCTCGCCAACGGTTCTCTGTTTGCCCAACGCTCAATGCCGCTGTCGATACGGGTCGGCAGATTGGTGGCGACATGTTGATAGGCTAGACGGCCTGTGCTAGAAACACTCGCAACCAGGCCACGACTGGCCAATCCAGCCCGTCTGGGGCACAAGTTTACCCTTGAAGCGCTTGCAGATTCCTGAATGAACCGGCCCGCCTGCGAAATACACACCAGATCTGCTGCCCACCATGTACAAGTCAAAGAGCGCGGCCGCCAACCGCGGCAGCATCCTGAGGACATTACAGGCAACTGAGATGCTTGACTCGCGGTCTAGTCTCCCAGCAGGTACGTTGAGCGGCATTGTGACATGTCTACTCGGGCACACCGCCGTTGTTTGCCGTGCAATGTGACTTTGGCTAAGCTGGCGGCATTAGAAATCCTCGTTTCAATCCTCGACTACCTCCCCGTCGCCGACCAGCTACGATGTGCCCGCGCCTCTCGCCGCATGCAGGAAATGATTTACGACGATACTCGATGGGTTTCCCGATTAAAAAGCATGGGGTGTTGGGACGAGCAAGAAGCACGGCGCCGCTTTGAAGAAGCGGTCCGAAAGAGGCGAGAGACAATCGAACGTGCAAAGAAGGCTGCTGCACAGGGCAAGACAGCCGAGGCCGAACCCACATCGACGACAATATTCGATGCAACAGCTGAAGAGGCCAAACGGAACCAGGTGGCGACATCGGATGTTCGTGATGGATTCGAGACGATGACCCTGGGCGCTCCGTCAAGTAACCCCTCCGAAGACCCCGCTGCATATCTCGACGTATTTAAGAAGGTGCGCAGTATCCGCGGCGGCGCACGGCAAGAGTTTGGAAAAATCTACGGCGCCCTGGCGCCATTCTACTTCGATTTGGTCCGGGCAAAGAGCCATGCGGACCCCATTCTGTTCCAGGCGTTTCGTGATCCCGAGAAGCAGGCGCAGATGCTCTCCAACCTGGGTCGTTTCGCCAAGAGCGACTGGGCCCCTGGATGCTTTGATCGAGAGGAGAAGTTGATTAACATGACGGGAATCTTTGAGAGCGCGGTGTTGCGTGAGTTTGAGCAAGGTTACGAATTTTGGGATGTTGACGGCAGGATGCGCCGATATGCTCATGTTTTGTACATGCTTAACGGTGCCACAACTGGGGCTGGCCTCGACCTATTCATTCAGAAGCATCCGATTTTTAATGATCGAGAGCTAATGGTCAACTCAATGGACTGTCTTAATCATGCCCCAGTTGACGAAGTAACACTGGAACCATCGCGCTTGTTTTTCGAGATGCTGCTCGCCAAGGTCAATGAGCAGGCTGGTGTTATGGAACGTATCTTTCCTGATGCCCATGCCGTTTTCTGGTCATTTGTGGACAAGGTCAGGGAGGACATAATCATGGAATACTCAACCCCGTTGTTTGACGAAGCCCATGCCCGCAGCCTGGCATCTTATCTGAAGGCCGTATCGGGAATATTTGAACAGACGATGCTCTTCCTCCAATCACTTACACCACCAAAGGGATCAGCGCGCGACCTCAAGGATATGACCAAGGAGCTTGCCTTGAGGATTTTTGAGCCGCATCTCGACCTTTATCTCCAGGCCGAACTGGACTTTTTCACAAACCACGCCGATACCGAGGTGGCGAGGTGGGAGAAGAAGCTTTCTGAACAGGATTCATCACTCGAATCATTCTTCATGTCGAACATCAATCGATCAGCTGACAAAAAGGACTTCTTGAGTTCGTTTAAAAAAGTTGTCATGATGCCCGTCACGGTGCTGCCTACCTTGGGCTCACCTTTTGCCACTAAACCGGCCACACCTGCACCAGAAGCAAATGGTGCAGCGAATGCGACTCTGAGCCCTCAACCATCCCAACCAGAGACACCAAATTTGTCTCTTGAAGGGCGACGAAGTCCGCTACCAGAAAAGGCACCTACGGACGAACTCGCTGCCAAAGCAGCTCTAATGGCATCAAAGTTGGAGGGAATCAAGTCCTTATTTAGCATTGAGGTTGCTCTAAATCTCGTCCATGCTGCGAAATCGAGTCTTGGGCGCGCTTCTGTTTTTATTAAGCTAGGTGGACAAGCTGGTGGTGAGGCAAAGGAGCAGTGTGCCACCGTTTTTGTCGTGCTACTCCGTATTCTCGGACAGAAACATGTCAAGACCGGATTTAAAATGGCAGTCGACCACCTCTCGCATTATAACCCTCGCGAGGTCAGCGATCATAACAAAGCCGGCGTGGCTCCTCTCGTCACTTTTATTGAGCTTGTGAATGTCGGCGACCTTATCTCGCAAATGATTGACGTCTTCTACGAGCAACAGTTGGCAACGCCCAAGATTGCTGACCGGAACGACTTTTTGGACCCGGCTGGCTTAGCCAAGAAGAAGTTTGAACAGATGCTCGATGAAAGTGTTGCGGCAGGTCTCAACAAGGGTATCGACGTCCTCATGGACGAGGTCGAGTACCTCCAAGGCACGACACAGGCTCCTACCGACTACAACCCACCCACAACCTCGACCACCGCTGGCATGGACTCGAGCGCTGCCGCTGCCGCTGCCGCTGCAGAGGCAGATATTGGCCCGACCGCAACGGCGAAGCGTATAGTCGACCTTGTTTCGTCGCACACAACCATGCTAGTTGGCACAACAGACAAGTCAATGCTTGATGTCTTCAACGGCGAAGTTGGTCTGCGCCTTTTCACGGCCATCTGCAAGCACCTCAAGCGCCAGCGTATCAGCACCGATGGTGCTATCAAGCTCATCGCTGATATGAACCTTTACTTCGGCTACATCCGCACCCTCCGCAATCAGGACCTCCTAGCCTACTTTGGCGCCCTACGTGAACTCTCACAGATTTATCTTATCGACCCCAGCCACGCGAAAGAAATGGCCACCGTTATTGCCGACGGCGATCGCTTTGGCGGTGTCTTCCGTGCCGAGGAGGTCTACGAATATGCCCAGCGCCGCGCCGACTGGTACCAGGTGCGCGCGCGCGTCGAAAGAGCCATGTACGGCATGGAGTGTTCTCTCATGTAAACAAGATGAAAATAAAGAAACGATAGCCCCCCCTTCCTGTTAGGAGGAGATGACCTAAATGGTGTGGAGATGATGAGATGTGTTATGAAGATTTGAAAAAAAAAAGAAGAGGAAGAAGAACAAGTGATAAAACGTCGAAGCAAGCGTCTTGATTGGAATTCATTTTGCAACTCAACCGAACCAAAAACGGTATATAAAACCAAGGTATAGAATTGCACAAGATCTGGGCTATCATGCAAGTAAAAAAATTAAGAGTCAATCCAACTGTCTGGAATATGTATTTATGATCCGATGAACCTAAGCCTAAGAGGTGTGTGTCTATGCCTCTCCTTTTCCAAGATCCCCTTGCTGCCCAAACGCCGTGAATGCCGCTTCCTTGACCAACCGTTGCACCCTCCCCCTGTTATGGGTGTGAATATGTATACTTTTATTTCTAATTTCCTTCTTACCCCCTTTCTTTTTTGTCTATGCAGTACCTGGCTTAAGCCTTTCCACCAAAGTCGAGCTTGCGAGCGACCTTTGAGCCGCGGTCATCGTCAAGGTTGCCTGGACGGCGCTTCAGGTCGGCTCCCATCTTGTCTTCGGCGGTGGCGCCACCCTTCTTGGGAAGGTCTTGTTTGCGGGTTGGTTTGGGTTCCGAATGCCACCAGCGATGCTCGAGCATTTGGCGGGCTGTGATGCGCTTCTTGGGATCGAGGATGAGCGTCTTCATGAGCAAGTCGACTCCGTCAGAACCAACGGTGCCGAAGCGCATCTCGTACCAGTCTTTACCGCGGACGGGATGTGTCGCAGGCACGGCATAGCCAGGGAGTTTGGAGACGCCTGGCCAGTTATCCTCGGTTGGGGTGCCGATGGCCTCGCAAATGAGCTTGACCTGATCAAGGTCGGTATTGCCAGGTAAATAGGGGGCACGCATGACGAGCTCTGCAAAGACGGTACCGATGGACCAGACGTCGACTGCGCCGCTGTAGTGCTTAGCGTCAAAAAGCAGCTCGAGAGGACGGTACCAGCGGGTGATGACACGCGACGACATGAGCTGGTGGGGGTCTGCGAAAGAGCGGGCAAGACCAAAATCAGCAAGTTTGACCTCGCCGTCAGCGGCAATCAACAAGTTGTTTGGCTTGATATCGCGATGGAGCACGAAGTTTTCGTGACAGAACCAGACGGCACGGGTAAGCATGCCCATCCATGTTTTAATGTCGGCGGCACCATAGCGGACGTTGTCCGTGTCGCGGATGAGCATCTCGAGATCGCCGCGGGGTAGGTACTCGAGGACGAGGTTGAGGTTCTGGTCCTTTGAGGAAAATACCGAGAGGAGCGAGATAATATTGGGATGGTGCAGTTCCTGGAGATGCTTAAGTTCGCGGACGGCGTCGGGGGCCATGCCTTCGTCGTATTCCTTCTGGACTTTGATTTTCTTGATGGCGACGAGAGTGGTAGGCTTGGAGCGGAGGTGACCGAGGAAGACGATAGCGTAGGTACCTTCACCTAGTTTCTTGCCTACAGTATTCTTGATTAGAAAACAGCCAAGGTGAACTTTTTGTACAATGTGTTCTTACCCTTGACCCATTTCTTCTTTTCTTCGTCGTTCATCTGCTCGGCGAGATCCAGCGTCGTTGGCACTGTGGGGGGTGCTGGAATCGCTGGCGCGGGGGGCTTGGGGGTGCCATTGGAAGAGGAAGTCTGGCCAGATGTGAAATTTTTGAGGGGAGACGAGACTGCGCGAGCGAGCTGTTGGTTTTGCTGGACCGTTTCGGCCGTGTGAGTGACGACGGGAGAGAGAGCCATGGTGGGCGGGATCGGGTCTCAAACCGAGGGAGTAGGCGATCGCTTCGAATTTTGACGGGCCAGCGCAGCCAGGCAGATTATAATTATTCTATTGGCAATGGCGGGTGCGCTTTAGCTATTGGTACTAGGCGTGGGTGGATGGATGCTGTGGTTGACTGACTGGTGTTTGTTATGCTAGAGTTCCATGAAGCTGCCTTGCCTGGCTTATCTTATCGTGCATTGCGCGCCGGAGCATCGGCGCTCGCCTTGCCGATTCGACCCCCCATGCTAACTCGGATCGCTCACGGTTTGATATCATGTCGACAATCAATTCTTGCTAGCTCAGGACGAAATGAAGCATTGCCAAAGGTTATCTTAGAAACCGGAAAGCTAGCATCTCTATTTTTGTCTTTCCGTGCTCAAACCTGTAACGTGTCTTGTCTGAAACATGACGGCCAATGCTGAGTGCTGCAGCGCTAATGTATCCGCATCGCGAGTGCTGGCCCAACCCATGGCTGAGAAAACTTTACATCGTCTTATGAGCACATAAATGGAACCGATGATCTAATTCAACTACTGTAATTGGAAATATCTCATTATTGAAGACTGTCGCTTGATGCACCATGCATGCACAATGTGGGTTTCAACACGCGCGCGTGTATTTTGTGGAACGAACGAACTTGAATATGACTTGGCATTTGCTCCAATAGTCTGCATGTACAAAGGTATCTACCGAGTACCATTTATGGATGCATGCATTTGAGTAAGACCGAAACCTCCGAGAGTCGCCGTCTGTCAGATGTGCTTAGGGTTGACGATTGCGTCTTGCAGTTCTACTCGGCGCCAATTGTTGAGACGGTGCTTTCATACATTCATCGTGAAAATGAATACAAATACTTACATATAAAAATGGTGGTGCCCATCGATGCTGTTAGAAGACTCTCACTTCAGCCTTTACCAGTCACTCGCTCATCACATTCACCCTTGCTTGTAATAACAATGAGATTGTCCGTTGCCACCAGTGTCCTCTACGCCATCTCAGGCATGGCCCTTTCGATTGCACCCCCAAACAACGGCCAAGGTGCGGTCTTGCCAAAGGGCCGTGATCAGGTTCACACGCATTCCCATGATCACACCGTGGACTCTCCCGGTCAACTCCACCACCCTCATTGGCTTGACGATAAACCTCCTCACCCCAGCTATTACTACAAGGTCGACAAAGACCATAAGCATCCAGCACATGCCTACCACTTTGAGGACAAGGTGCTGACAGATGTCCTGGTTACAAACAAGTTGAACCAGCTCGCCAACAGGGCAGATGATATTGCTGCCTATGTCCAGGCCTTTAAGCAGTGTGGTCTCAACGATCATTGCTGGAAAGTGAGTGGGCGTCGGGAGGATACGCAGTCTGTAGCGGATATTGATAATGGATTACAGAACGTCAAAAACGCCCTGTATGAGCTCGAGTTCGAGCTGGATGCTTTCGACACGACCATTGACAAATCGAACCTTGACAAATGCTTCACCTGCACCCAGGAGTCTAGGATTGCTTGTGCTTACAAGACGGTAAGTGGACACAGCGAGATGCTTGCTATGTGGGGAATTTGGATCGCTGACATGGCCATGGCTAGTACGCTGACTCCCTGATCCTCATGCTCAACTTTATCCGGGATAAGACGAAGGATCTCCCAGGAGAGATTGACAAGCATGTCTTGACGGCGATTAACAGCCTCCGCGGCGCCGACAGTGTGAGCCTTTACCCCCATCTGGAGTTTTGAGGGTGATTATACTGACTACGTAACAGACTTTTGTACACGAGCTTGGTCGTCGCCTGTACTGCGAAGATTCTCTCAAGGCCATCATGGGCAAGCATGGCGCTGTGGATGGTACTACCAAGGGAAGCATCAACGAGGCGTTTAGCAAATTCATCTTTACGCCGTTGATCACGGGGGAGCACTTTAAGAACCAGGGCCACCGCAAGGCTCATTAGACTGGGCCTAGTGATCGATGCGTCGATCATGTGTCCTCTTGTATCTATTGGGTAGGTATATTGCAACGATGATGTCTTGAGGAGACTTGAGTTTGTCGAGACATTCTTGGTGTGGGAAGGGGGGCACGGAGAGGCTCATTCTCTCTCTCTCTCTCTCTCACTTCCTTCCTTGGCACCCTGGAAATGTCATCTTGATTGCTTTGGTTATATAAAAAAGAAAAAAGAAACAGATGGGTTTGTCTTTGTGCCAAGCTCTGTATGTGGACCACTAAAACCTTGAGCATAACATGTTTCATTAACCAAGGACGAAGCGATTTCGCATGGGCAGGCATCCTGCATGGCTCCACTCTGTAGCGCCCAATGCCGCCCAAGCCGAGTGGACGTGGGTTCATCCAGCTTATTTGAACGTACTTTTTTTTCTGAATTAATAATTTATGTGTCAATGATGTCATCCCCTGGCTTGCGCCTCATTGACAAGCATCCCGGCATCTGTGTTGCACCCTTTTCTAGCGTCGCGACCTCGATCCATCCCGCCAGGCACACTCTTCTCCTCCCTTCTGCGCCACCCTCTCGTCGCGTAAGCTCGCCAAACCGTTCACGCCACGCTGTGCGACCGCACGCGACCGCACCGCTGCTGGCAAGGCGCTCTGCGCACCAAAATACCGCTTTCCGCCTTTAACTCTCACTAAGCCTCGCAAACGCGCACTCGGTGGACCAAACCCCCTCCTTTTCGGATTCTTTGAATTGTCATCTGCCGGTCAGGCGCCTCATTGCCTACTTGGCAGCTCGGCGGGTGGGTGACGTTGAAGTGCGGGCCTTCCGGGCACTAATGTTTAGTAACCGGGCCCCGTTATGTCCGAAAGCCCGTTGCGTCGAGTAAAAGCGTCATCGCCGCCATTGACATAACCATTTGATCTCCACTCGTTTTGGAGAAGCCCGAATCAATCCTGATATTAAACAAGCCTGGCTTTCAGCAAACATCACATTTCCTCATTTCATTTTTTTTCCTACACTCGATTCCTTCACTACACCTTACAAACCACACACCACACACCACACCAAGTGGCTCACCTTCCTGGCCTGGTTCAGCGAATCAACACCTTACTCGATCCATCCAACACTTCCCCATCGACGCTAGCAATGGCCATCCGTGGCATAGTGTCTTATTGGGTATGTTTGCGCCCGCTTACTCACTTGAGTCTACATCAACTGATATAGTGCCCTAGGTTCTTCCCATTATATCCGGTTTCGTATGGATGGGCATGCTCCTTGGCATGCTCCTCTCCTGGATCATCGACGATCATGCCAGACGCCTGCCCACCATGAACGAAAAGGCAGATATCGCCTACATCAGTAATATTGGTGCCGACCGCTTGCGACCGCTATTTATTGCCGGCTGTGTCCTTACCGCAGTTTTCCTCGATGCCGCCTTCGTTGCTGAGCGTTGGCTGCGCCACAACGGCCGCCTCCTGCCCAACTCATCTCTCAGCGAAAAAGTCCTTTCGATCCTGAGCCTCTTATTCGCGACAGTAGGAACTGTTGGACTGATTTGCTTGTCCATCTTTGAGACTGGCACCCACAAACGGCTGCACAACACGTTTTTGGGCCTATTTATCGGCGGCTACCTTTTCTCCGCCGTCTGCCTCTGCTGGGAGTACCAGCGTATGGGAATCAAGAATCGCGACCACAGCAAGCTTCGTCTGTCGTTTTGGGTGAAACTCGTCTTCATTCTCGTCGAATTATCTTTCATCATCGTGTTTGGTGTTTGTGCCAAGACAGACAACCGCAATCCTGCTGCCGTTTTTGAATGGATCATCTCATTCGTCTTCTCTTTCTACGCCTTCTCTTTTGCCATCGACCTATACCCGGCAGTACATACAAGAAACCGGGACTCGAGATATACTAGACGCATCAATGAGAAGACACGAGAGGGTAGCACTAGCAATGAGTCTCGAAATGACTTCTACCAGCGCGATGCTGAAGTGGCTTAAAGCTGAATGTCCTCTCCGTCCTATCCTCATTTTTAGCGTGTATTTTATACGAACACAACTTTATGAAGCGGGTCAGGTATTTTTTATTTATTTATTAGGTTTAAGATTCCCCATGGTCATTATTTGAACAGGCGTTGCAGAGCACGGGAGAGCAATAGACATAAAAGACGGTTTCGTCAATTGATGCATGATTTATATTAGACTTACCAATATCACTTCGGCAATCTAAAGATCCGGGAGGCTGAGGTCACGGTAGGATGCCGTGGTGTTGTCATTTCGAGGCCTGCCAAGCCAATGGTCCAACTGTTACTGGTTATAAATTATATATATGTATTATTGTCCATTTGGTTGGCTGTTATTCCATCCCATCCTACACAGACCTCTTGTTATCATTCAAAGTAGCAAGTAGTTTACACGAAGGCGAAACTGAGAACCACCCTCAGTTAAACTACCCACTGAAGGATGCGCCAAAAGCTCAACCAAATCAAACAATCATACACAAAATGAACCCGATACCTTAATAATTATCACTATTATCGTTCACTATCTAATTGACTTTGGTATTTACAGGGCCCTAATCCCTTGCACAAAATATCCCAGTGGTGCGGCGCTTCCAATCCCTCCTTTGCAGCCCTTTCCGGAGGAAAACCTCAAACTGTTGGATCAGTGTACGGTGTCAAACCCCCGGGTGCCCAGAGTTGTGGGCCGGAACCGAGACGCCGTTGAACATGAATAAATCAAGGCAAAAACTCAAGAAACCAATTGCACACAAGTTTTTCGGGTCCAAAAAAGGGGCCCTGTTTATATTCACTCGAAATCAATCTATCGTGCCACCGCTTCAATTGCACCTTTAATTACTTACTCCCGTCGGCCTCTCAAAATAACCCCGTCGGACCCTCAAATACTCTCCCGTCGGCCCCTAAATATCCCAGTTCACAACACTATCATAAAATCCAGAGGCCATAATGAAAAGTCCATTTTGCACGCAAAACCTATAATATTAGTTTTAGGAACCAAGCTACCTCTCAATCTTCTCCAATGATCTCGTTCATGATCGTGAGGAGGTCTTCACCTATGTTCAACTGTCCCCACATGAAGTCTCGCTGTGCGACTTTTTGCAGCATGCTGCGTAGCCCCTCCCAATGAGTAGGGGCCTGACTGGCAGGCCACTGCGGTTGCGATAGAGGAATAGCGAGCTGAATTAATATCAGGGTATATTGGCCACACACTTGCTCAACCCGAGCAGCGTTATCAGGATGCAGTGGGTTTGTCAAGTCTGCATCTTCCAATGTTGCGCGTGAGTATACTCCTGACAAAACCATGATATTCCCAGGAAGAGAGATTAGGGCTTCCTTAGCAGTGGTATCGTTTGGGAACCTGAAACCAGGCAAAGATATTCGCTGTAGCTGAGAGATGGCCCTTTTTGTATTGTGCTTTGCCTCGCGGATTGCCGTTGCGAGATGATCTCTGGGAACCATAAAATCTGTCTCCATCATAACGTTGATGGAGTCCCATTCCTTTGATCGTGTTGGTGTTATTGTTTCTGCTAATCGGGCCCTTAATCGGTTTTTTTCGTGCTCTGACGAGAATTGAATAGGAGTTTCTGGGTCTTTGTCTAGATAGCTTTGAACAATTTTGGGGCATTCCTGTCCATCATCAACGATGCTGGGGCTTGTTGAGGGTCCCCTATGAACCATGTGGGCAATGATGGAGTCAAGTTTGCCCTCGTTGGCAGCAGCAAAGTATGGCTCTAGCCCATCGCATGTCGGCAACATCTGCTCTTCATCCCAGTAGAAATGCTTGTAGGTTCCAGAAATATCTGCCAGTGCCTTCAACTGCTCATTGTATCTTTCAACAAAGCGCTTCTATCTATTGCCACCCCAGCTGGGGCGATCCGCCTCCGTTAATGGTGCCAGTACACGGGACAAAGTTGTCTGGTCAGCAACATCAGAGTGAGGGTCCGGTTTGGATGGTACTCTTTCTGAAATACCTTTGATTTCATCACCACTAACCTCAGGATCCGGGTCAGTTTTGGTGGAGGAATGCAAGGAACTGTAGTAGAGAGTTGATGTTTGTAGTTACAGCAATTGATATTCATAGTAATAAGTCATTTTAAGCATCTTTAGATAAGAGGAAAAATTGAATTAAATAAATAGAAAATATTAATTAATTTTATTTATTACTTATTTCCAAGGTACAAAATACACTAAACTTTTACGATAGAAATAATATAAATACTATATAGCTAAATGTATTTGTAGCTTATTTATAGTTCTAGTTTCCTTTTTCGGTATGATTTGTTACTACAACTATCAATTCCTGTAACTATGAATATCAACTCTCCTGTAATATTGCGTGCAGTCGCTTCGGTTGACATTGGAACGTCAATGTTGTAGCGATTCGTTTACAGAGGTGATTATCTGTTCGGTCGTGGACTTGTCTGTGGGACCTAGTTCGAGAACGTAATCAGTATCTTGTTCATCCATGTTGTTGGGGTTCTCGGACTGCTCTGGGCAAGGTCCATCTTCCGTAATTATGTCCTCCTAGTTGGACGACTCAAGTGATGGTTCATCGCCGACATCAGTCGAATCTGAGTCTTGTTACCCAGTATCGTTGCGAGCGCCGGCCCTCATTCTCGTCATGTGCTCTGCCTGGCCGTTGAGCATGCTCTGGTTTTTGACGTCTTCATTGTCTACAATATTTCGCCTCTTTGGGCCTCTGGGCTTTTGCAGCATGATGGAACCCCGGGAGCCTGGAAATAAAAGAAAGCCTGGAAGCTCTATCGTCATAGGAACGAGTGATTGAAGTTGGTATTTTTCTTAAAGGAATAAAACCCGAATAAAGGCTGAGTAAAAGCATGCGTTGCACGAGCGTATAGATTTCATTGAACGAGCAGGTGATTTGAAGAAATGACATGGAAGGAAATGTTGAGAGATTAGGCAAACGAAAGAACGAGTACCAATAACACCGATGGATCCGTGCAATCATTCATTCGCGCGCTGGTGATTCAAGCAACTGGAGTAGCCTAAGAGGTTTTTGCATACAAACCACAGCGAACAAAACACAATTTCTCCTACCGAACAAAACATCGTCAGTTAGCCCACTGGGGAGAGAAAAAATGAAATATCTGGGGGGGCCTCTCCAATTTTTGTTTCCACCATTCTTGATGGCTTTGTATCTGGAACTACTCAATCAAAGAGGTCAACAGGGCTGGTGCGAGCTGATGAAGGCTGATGAACAGCTGAGCCTAATCGAACAAAAAGGCCATGAAAGCGGCCAATTATATAAGTCACGTGTGGCTTGTGTTTCGTCTCATAATACCAACCTAATCTACACATCCATTCCTTGCTTAAAATACTAATTAAACGCCATAAATCACGATTTAGTCGACAACCCATACTTGGTTATCCGGTAGACCTTCCAGTAGAATATCGTGGGAAAACTGTTTTGGAATGATTGCCCATATACACTCCCTCATGCCAGCACCAAGAGTAGCCTCCACCGCTTCGGCAAATTTGGGCGTCGCATCCCAAAATGCGATACAGATTTTCTCCATCCTCTCTCTCATTTCTGCTTTCACTGCTTCCCACTTTTCCCCTTTATCATCCTGTCCTAAAAAGTCTTTGAACTTGAATGTCACCGAGTCTTGTGCTAACTCCCCTGCTAAATGACGAAGTCCCTCGACCATAGCCACCTCGATGTCACCAACTTGGTCAATGACAACGGCCCTGAATGAGTGGACATGGAGAGCGCCTACTTCGTCTAATTTAGTGTCCTGAATATGAACCAGTAAACTCTGGCACATTGACTGGGCATGTTCTGTAATCCTGCTATCCATTCGCAACTTGTCAAATATCAGCGCCGGGCCTCGCTTGTGTAACCCATTACACAGTTGGTTTCTAGCCTGAGACCATTCTTCTAGTCGTTCTTTAGTAAAGGTTTTGGTCGTCTGGTCTCTCAAAAGCTCCGCATCCACCATCCGAAACCACTTGCCAGTTGAATACTGGTTGATGTAAATCATATCCTCTTGAGGCTTAATTATACCTTCCCATGGATGGAGCGGGACATTTGGGTTTAAAGGCCGAACCTCCAATCGTGCTCCACTGAAATGAACGCGAAGTCCAAGAGGTGTTGGAATGCCAATATCAGAAGGTCTCATGCCTGGCATGTCAAAGCGTATTGCCCTGGAATTAACATCAATTGTAGACTCAAACGAGGAACCAAGCAGTGAAAGCGGGGCCCAACGAAAGCCCGGCTTCTGAATGGGATTATCTTCAGTAAAAATTACCCGAGGAGGAATGCCTCCATAACGATCTGCGAGCTGTTGCCAAACCAATGCCATTCTGTCCCCGCGAGTTGGAGCCTCTGCAATGATCTTTATGTCAAGAGAAAGTAGAGTTGCGAGACAAATTGGCTCGTCACTTGGAACAGTGACGCTTCTGAAATAGAGAGCCCATTGTGTTTCCCAGAGGCGAACTAGAAGATCATTGGCGAATGCACTACTGGGGCCTTTGTGTTCCTGCTCGAGCTGGCGGCCATGTATTTTTTGCAACTGTTGAATTTAGTTGATGTGAGAATTATCGTCTGTGCTAGCTAGATCGAGTTCTTACTTCTCTAAAAATATCTTCAGATATTTGGAACATTCGAGTATCAGTCTTTGCGGCCTCTTCCAGTTGCCTATATAGATCATAGTCGCATACTGCACGATCTGCGAGCTGGAAACAAAGGGACTTGGACAACGTGCCCTCTAGTAGAGTGTTAGAAAGATTCCGCCCAATTGTAAGGTATTATACTCGCCCTGAAGAGTCCAAAGTCTCCTCATCCAAGCTGACGTCCCAAAGATCCGAAGTAAAATTTCAGCCGGGGATGTATCTGAACTAAGTTGAGATATTGATGAATCCAAGACAAGAACGTGGGTTGCATCTCGATATACATCTGCGATTCTTTCCAGAGAGAGTGTTTTACCAGTGGATTCAGTGGGACAGCAGAGCGTGTCTATCCAAAGTCGGAACGCCTGGGTATTATTTGATGAATCCCAATTTGGCTCCATAGTGCTTTGAAGTTGAGATATTATAGTCATGAGATAATTTACCTGGCATTGTTGGATGGTATTGTGTTTCGGATTTCCGAGTCCATCTGCCCATACCTGCACGCCTCAGTAATTAAATCCAAAAATCTTAGCAATGGTGGGCGGAGACATACATGAGATAGTGCAACAAATTTGGAATCAGGAGTCTTCTCTTCGATGGCCAGTGAAACGCGCCCACCTTCAGAGGAAACAAAACGTAAGATAGGATAAGATGCAGTGTCTCGCAATATTCTTTGCACTTCATCAACCAAAATTTCATACTCGGAACAGACACAATCGTTATCAACATGTGATAGCTTATAAGTTTCCATGTCGTTTCGGAAAGCTCTGCACATGGTTTTTGTACATTCTGAATGGTTACGATGGTTTGTCGTTCTTTCCAGTTTCGAGAGAGTACAGACACTTGCCAACCCTTGATACGTACTTAAAATTCGTTCTACTTCGTTTGGACACCATCCGGAGTCGACCATGCCGGTCCTTAGCACCAAACTTCGTCTGTTATACTCTGAACCCCATGGAATTGCTGCTTGGTTCAGTTGTGGATGACTGAGTTGTGAATTCTTCATGATTCGTCTGCAACCTGCTCTTGTTGCGGCCGATAGGAGTTCGCCAACCGCTGAGATGGAAAGCAGAACCTGGTTGTTGAAATCGCTGTGGATGTTGCCTATCATGTGGAATGTAAAAACGAGACACTCTATGAAGTGATACAGCAGGTCTGTAGTGAATGAGGGCCCCTCCATCATGGTTATGAGGATGGAGTCAACGATTTCAAGCACCGCTAAATTGTTCATGTATTTTTGGTCTTCCTCAACGATGATTAACCGTTGGTAAAAGTCCTCGCGATGGGATTGTATATCAGTTTCCGTGTGGCCAGGAGCCTGTGCTGGTCCTTCGTTGAGACCGCAGAATTCGGCTATCAGTCCAAAATAAAACCATGCAAGATAAAAGCTCTCATTTTCTTGTTTGGTACCTGGATGTAGCATCTCCGAGTAAGGGATATGAATATCAGGGTTTGGCTTTCGCAAGACAAAGGGAACCTTTCTGAGAAACCCTCTTCTGCTTGCGAATTGTAGAAATGGCCCGTAATCCCATTTTAAGCCATCGATGAATGGTGTCTTTGGGAGAGGTTCTGAGGACTGGATAACGGTGAGGATATCCATCGAGTGGGAAAGGATGGTGAAACTGGACGGAACTTCAGGAGAGGAAGCGGAGCTGTGGGAGGCAAGTCACGATACGATAATTTAACGCAATATTATCTTATTAGGAATCCATGTGAAACCTGATGACCTAGGCAGTCTTTGCACTGCCCCTCTCAGCTGAGCTTGGCATTGCTCTAGATATACTTTGTGTAACTTAGGAGCCTAGTACGAATACGGGTGTAGCTGAAAGCGAGTGAGACATGGGTTGGGTGACACATGCTTCATATTCATAGCATCAGCGAATAATGGCAAAAATAAAAAATGAAAAAAATAAAAAATCAGATAGGATTTTCAGGTGTTTTCTTGCTGAAACTCTTTATTATTAAATGCTGAGAAGTGCCTTTTTCTTGACCTTATTCATGTTGTTCATCTAGACTAATGAGAATTCATCAGTTTTAGTCAATGTCTCACCAGTCAATTCCCTTTTTTTTTAAAAAAATTTTTAACACATAACCACTTAAAATGGCAACGGACCTGCCGGAAATGCTTCATCTAATAATTTTTTATGATCTTGACATGAAAAATAATACAGTTGGCGTCTTAGACACTAAAAAGAAAAAAAATCATTAGTGCTTGTTATTGAAACTATAGGACGAGTGCACGACGGCTAATCGCAAAAAGGAGAGAAAAAAGAAGAAAGAAAAACTCTTTTGATGAAAAAATTCACGAGGCTTCACTTCTGCTCCTACATAAAATTATGCCAAGTGGGTCAACCGAGGTGATTTCGCTGACGTGAGTTCGCCGACGGTGTAACGGTGGTCACAGTGGGCGGAATTCGTGCTTTTCAGGCGGGCGCGTGCTTAAGGTTGTCATGATGCGTCCCCCCACTGTGCCCATGACCCTCACCAGCCATGTACGGAAATCGGTCGTTACGCGGACCGATCGGCCGGGCACGGCCAAGTCTCATGACATTGTGAATTTGAGGAACTATTGGCATTCCAAAATGAAAATGACGCCGATGGTGAAGCCCACTTTACCAGATCGAGATCTGCCGGCTCGCCAAACAAACGGGGTCGGACCTTTTCTTCTTTTTATTCTTATTTATTTACAGAACTGAATCTCCTATTCTCAAATACGAAAAAGCATGTGCTACCTGCCACCACGACTGGCATAAAGGACAAGAGTGCAATGGTCTCGACGTCTCCAACTCCGCCCAAGGCAAAATCGCCGCGAGCTCTTGCTTGCGTACTCTGCAGGCGCCGCAAAGTGAAATGCGACCACAATGTCCCATGCTCCAACTGCGTTTTGGTATAGTCTCCATTATTCCTTGGCGTGCGAATAAGGATTGATTGTCTCCTGTGCTAGCTCAACAGGCCATGCGTTCCTACGCGCCCGGCGCCTGCAGGCGCGAGGCAGAAAATAAAGGCTGAGCTTCATGCGAAACTTGTGCATTTCGAAGCATTGCTCAAGCAGTTTGAAGATACAAGCATGGACGATTCAATGCGGCCCGAGGGGACCACGACATCGCGCCAAGGACATCGTGATATCCATCATGATAGGTCATCCGTGGGGTATTTAATCGAGCAAGACAAATCAACAACTTATACAACCAGGACCTTGTGGGCAATGGTACACGAAGAGGTAAATCGAATATAGAATTCCCCGAATAAGGCGTTGGCTAAGCACCGATCTATTTAGTTGCGAAGCATGCAAAACCTTGTAACAACAGACACTACAAGCGACACAACCTACGAACAGCCACCGTGTCTAACGCCACCTGATTTATTTGATCCCTGCATTATCGAAGACTCTACAGTGGCACATTGCATGGAAAGTTTGCGTCCCTCGTCAATTCAGATATGGAACCTGTGGCAGGTATTTTTGGTTCGAGTGCATCCATTGACGAAGGTCGTCCACGGACCAACACTGCAACAATCAGTCCAAGAATCGGCACAAAATACTTGCACTCTTTCTTGGGATATGCAGGCATTGATGTTCTCGGTATATGCCATTTCTGCCACCTCTCTCACCGAGTCCGAATGCCAGCAAATGCTCCAACTTTCGAAGGTGGATGCACTTGAGCAGTTCTCTGAAGGGTTGAGAATGGCCCTGCTCCGGGCACAATTCCTCGCGTGTCCCACTCTCCCGTCACTTCAAGCATTGACATTGTACTTGGTAAGCACCGAAAATTAGCATCCTTATGTTTAACAACCTGGGTTAATTTACGGCTTAGATATCCCTTCAGGGACGTTACAATAGAGATGCCAACTGGATCCTCAACGGCGTTTGCATACGAATTGCTCTCAAACTGGGCCTTCACCGAGACGGAGAGCTTCTCGGCTTATCGCCATTCGAGTCAGAAATTCGAAGACGTATTTGGTGGCAGATTATGCTCCTCGATGTGAGATTTGCCAGGGCATCGGGGTTGGGCTTGACTCTTCTCCCTCGAGCCAGCCATTGCAAAATGCCCGCGAATCTGAATGATGCAGATCTTGATCCAGCAGCGACAGAACCATTCCAGGATCGGAACGGTCCAACTGAAATGATTGTTTGCTTGCTATTTTACAAGCTGGGGCAACTTTTGATGGATGGGCAGTGCTGCCAAGACCTTGTGACCTACGGTGAGATGATTGCTACAGGGTCCGAAACTGGATCTGAAAATCAGCTGCAGCAAATCCAAGACCTAGCCGAAAGAATAAAAACCGGTCTTGACAGCATCATGGAAAGATTCTCCGACCCCTCGGCTGGCCCATTACATGAACTGGCAACGGATGTAAGAGTGGTTATAAACGAAAGAGCCGAACTCTTTAATTGGTCGCCGTGCGAACAGCCAGAATGGGGTTTTGAGATTCTCACGCCGAGCGACAATTTATTCAAACTCTCCATTGTTGCCATTGAACAATATGTGAGATACCGGGAAGCTCTGAGCAGCAAAGGTTTTCTTTGGTCAACTCTTACCAGCTTCCATCACGACGTCTTCCTCTACATGGTGGTCCAGTTATGTCTCCGGACCTCGGGGAGCTTGGTGGAACGGGCTTGGGTTCAGATCCCCATCGTTTACTCGCGCAACTGCGATTTATTTGATTACGGAGAAAGCACAAGCCTAGTATTGGCAAAGTACGTCTTGAAGGCTTGGAAAGCACGACGTAATGTTTTACGTCTGAGACTGGGGTGCGCGATTGATGACCCGGATTACATACAAAAACTTGAGAGGGCCATGCTTCAACATCAAATCATGCAAACTGCGAGACTTGATCGTGTCACCCCAGTCCACACAAAGAATTGGTTTATAGGGTAGGTAGGTAGGTAGGTATGGGGCCATTATTGTTTTCTGTTGTTCGTGTTTTCCTAACTACTTTTTTCTTTCTTTTCGGCGGGCCAGCATTTGGATTACTGATGGTGATAAGAAAGAACATGGCTTGTTTAGGATTGCTGTTCAATCGGAGTTCGGTGCCGAGAACGGGGTAATTACTTTATGTACCGGGCGGGAACCTGTTCGTTTTGAGGGGCTTGGCGGTGGAGCCGCATCCATGAACTGGTCTGACGCACCCTGCCTGCCCCCCAGCAAACTTGTGAAATTTGGGGCATGTGTAGTAAGTATGTAAAGATGCCGAGATAGGGGAATTTACAAAAAAGATTCTGCGTGCAAACGCAACAAGACCGGGGAAAGAAAAAAAAAAAAAAACCTTGACCAGTAAGTTGGCCGCTCAGATGGCTTTGGCCACGGAGATCGGAGAGTCGAGCATAACAAAGCCGGCCACGAATCCCGATAGTCCGCGGACTCCGCGGGCTTCTTAACCAACATGTCCGTCGCTCTGCCTCGCCTGCCCTGAGCCCTCTTCATCCCTTCAGTATCCGCCCATGTCCAAGGGCAAAATGGCGCGAAAGTCACGGGTAATTTCGTGTCACTTTTGCAGGTCGCGAAAGCTGCGGTGCAACCGCCAGTTTCCGTGCTCCAATTGCACATCCCGCGGACTTTCGTGCCCCCCACCCACTCAGCGACAGGCTGCCAGGGAGGCACCAACCACCAAGGAGAATAATGACATTCTCGATCGCTTGGAGAAACTAGAGGCTCTGCTTTCGGTCCAGCAGTCAAGTCCAGCAGAGGTACCTGGATTGTCGCCTGCCGCCACATCCCCAGATCGCCACGAGCACCTGTCTCCGCAACTTCAGACATTGATCCAGGATGCTGTATCCATTAATAAGTCATGTTTTGGTATCCGAACCAAGGTGAGCCACCTCGTGCATCATGCATACACTGTGGCTTTGAAGAAATGTGCCATCCCCATTAACTGGCTCCTTGCATCTACATAGGATTCGCTTCTTAGCAATCTGATTATTCGCACATCCCCAATACGGCTCACCGCTCATCTACACCCCCGTCTGAGCCAAGACTCGACGGTACCTGCGCATGCCCAGCTGAAGGACGCTGCCGCTCCATGTATTTGGCTGCCCAGCCGCGAGGAAGCCGAAATATTGATCTCAAAGTACATCAATGATCTCAGTTATACTCACCACTTCATTCACGGCCCTTCGCTAACGGCCTTGTTCAACGATGTTTACGACCACCTCCAGTCGGGCGCTTGCCAGGCTGCCCCTGGGTCTCTTGTTCTTCTACTATCTGTTTTCGCCTTCGTCGCCCACTGCTGGATAGCGGACGATGGGCTGTACCTATTTTCTAATTTCAAAGAGGCCAATTCCCAGGCTACTGCCTGGGTGGCGGCAGCATTTCAAGTGTTGGATGCCTCTCAGGTGTCTTCCAGCGCGTCATTAGAATGTGCACAGGGCATATCCCTTCTTACCATCTCCATATTTGCCTCCGAAGCCATGACGACACGTTCGTATTATACTCTCTGCAGGGCGATAGCCATGGCACGGGATTTGGGTCTGCATCGAATTGATCATCGACAGGAGCGTACAGGCTCCATCGATTACCCCCACTTCACCGGGGTCAAGGCTGAGATGGGACGAAGAATTTGGTGGTATCTCGCTATTATAGATTGGTGCGACTTCCAAACACTCCTATTTCGCTTTCTGCGAGCCTGGTCTAATTTGTTACAGGATGGTGGCTACATGTGCCGGTCCACAAGAGGGGACGTACTCTATCAACCCGCGCCATATGGCAGTACGAAAGCCTCTAAACATCAACGATGAGGACCTTACAGATGAGAAAGAGCCAATATCCAGGCCTCCTGATGAACCGACCTGCATGAGCTACTTTATCCAGCGTCTGCGACTGGCCGAGGTTATGAGAGATTTGATTGATAAAGACATTCTTGCTAGCTTCGATACTCTCACCATGGGCTATGAGCGTGTATTGGAAGTGGACGCGGCCATCACTCGTTACGTAAAAGATCTCCCACGATACTTCGTTGACGCTCCTAACCAGGAGATATCCTTTGCGCCGGAATCCAGATACCCCATACGCATAGCACTTCAGCGGCACGCTTTGATGCTTTTCGTCTATGGGCAACGCTGCAGGTTACACCTCCCATACTTTACTCGTGGGACGGTGGAGTCGACATATGCCCATTCGCGAAAGGCCGCTATTGAAAATGCACAACTTATTCTGAACCTCGAACGGAAACTAAGAATATCCGGTCACGCATTTTCACCTTCGAGATTCAAAATGGGCTCGATAGCTTTTGGTATTTTTATGGCTGTGGCTACTTTGGTATTTGATGTCTGCTTGGTTACCGAGGGATACGAGAATGATCGAGGCATCAGGGAGGCAGAAGCGGCTCTGGCGTGGAAAATCCTTGAGGAAGCACAGTCCTACTCACCTGTCCTGTCGAGGGGGGTAGGAACTCTGCGAGAGGTCATGAGAAAACACAAAGTATCGCTGTCGACGGACACCGGATATGGCGAGCGGGCAACAACAGTGCACCAGCTGAGAAGCATGCAACCAACTGAAAACTATACGATGCAGAGAGGAGTGGAAGCAGGGATTGGCGCAAACTCGCGGGGCCCGTTCAATTCAGGGGAGCTTTCGGACGGCCAGTTTCCCAGAATGGACTTTGAAGGCATAAATTGGGAACCCCTTTCATGGTTTCTGGATGGTTCATGTATCTAATAATGTTGATGGGGAATAACTATTAATGCATATGAAAACTAATATGGGCTTTGGCCTTGCGGTGCTTTCTTTTACCGAGCATCGTAGATAGATTCATGGGTAGAGAGATGTTATATGCACAATATCATGCCAAATCAGTAAATCTCGCTGTACTGCACATGCCTATCTATTGAACTGCAATATGATGACGGAACGAGCCCCCTTGCTGATGCCATTATCTGTGTCATCACATTGATGTCATCCAATGTGTGAAAAAAGGCTCCATGGATGGAAAGGCAATGATTGGTAAAGCGGGATTGCAAGCCCCGAATCCCGCACGCTGTTCGCTCCCAGTTCCAATGAGCTCTTATAAAACCACGGTCATACCGCGCTAAGCTGGAGTGGCTGCAAGCAGGCCTGTTTGGCTTAAAAATAAGGTGCATTAGTCCCACCATGATATTCGCTTACCATACGTGTTGACCAATACCAGCCCAAACACTCCGTCAAGTCCGCGGAGTTCCGCCGCAACCTGGACAAACAACAAAACCAAAGCACTTTGCTAACCACAATCTCTCTGTGCTCACGTATTGGCTTGATTGAAGGAGATTCGGGCTTTTAAATTGTCCCGCTGCTGGAAATTACGAAGGCGCTCTGAGGCTTGGTTCCCGCTTTAAGTACCCTTTGGTGCCATTCGTTCCTCGCTGTCACATCGATCTACACCTTCATACATGCACTAAACGATATGGGCCAAGCCGCACCAACCTTGCCGATCATTTCACCAACTTGCAAGTGCCTTGACAGAAACCCCAAGCGAATGGCACAGTCCTCCGATTCCTGAGAGGAAAAAAAATCGTGCCCTCTGCTGCTGCCCTTGAGACGCGGCCCGCCATGGCGAATCCCAAGGGTAATGATTATCAGCCCGATGATATCGAGCCAGTCAAGCACACCAAGATCCCGTACTGGAGAATGGTGATAGACCAGGCCGGAGTCACGCCAGAAGTCCTGAATTTCCAATATGAAGGTTCCGGTACAGAGGAGAACCCGTTTCTGGTGCAATGGATCCCCAACGATCCCCGAAACCCCATGCTCTTCAGCACAGGCACAAAATGGTTCATTACGATGATGGTGGCAATAGCAACACTAGCCGTGGCATTGGTATCGTCTGCGTATACCGGCGGTCTGGCCGAGATCATGCAAGAGTTCAACCTGAGTCGCGAGGTGGGAACTTTGGGTGTTTCTCTCTTCGTTGTTGGCTTTGCCATTGGCCCGTTGCTGTGGGCGCCGCTCAGTGAAATCTTTGGACGCCAAGTCCTCTTTGTAACAACATACGCTGCCCTGACAGCCTTCAACGCCGGCTGTGCGGGTGCCAAAAACGGTGCTTCGTTACTTATCCTGCGCTTTTTCGCGGGAGCTTTCGGATCATCGCCATTAACCAACGCCGGTGGAGCAATTGCAGATATGTTTCCGGCATCTCAAAGAGGGTTGGCGATGGCTCTTTTCGCCGCAGCTCCATTTTTGGGCCCTGTGTTGGGCCCAATCACTGGTGGATTTATAGGCATGAATTCTGGCTGGCGCTGGGTCATGGGTTTTCTTGCCATCTTCTCGGGGGCTCTTTGGATCATCGGGAGTATCCTCATTCCAGAGACTTATGCGCCGGTCCTACTGAAGAAAAGAGCCATAGCTCTATCCAAAGCCACAGGAAAACACTACATCAGCGTCATCGAACATAAGCAGGGAAGAGTGACTTTGTCTGGGTCCATCAAGGTTGCGCTTTTCAGGCCTTGGGTCTTGCTTTTCAAGGAACCTATTGTCCTTCTTTTATCAATCTATATGGCAATCATATACGGAACACTCTACATGCTCTTTGCCGCCTTCCCAATCGTATATCAGCAAAATCGTGGATGGAACCAGGGCATTGGTGGCCTTTCATTTTTGGGCATCATGGTTGGCATGCTTTTTGCCATTGCGTATACAATTCCCGATAACAAGCGGTTCATCCGGATTGAGAAGGAGCACAATGGATTTGCGCCTCCCGAAGCCCGGCTCCCCCCAACAATCGTTGGATCTGTTGCTATGCCTATTGGGCTATTCTGGTTTGCCTGGACCAATTCCTCCTCCATTCACTGGATTGTCAGTATTATGGCTGGGGTTCCGTTTGGATTTGGAATGGTGTTGGTCTTTTTAAGCATCATGAATTATCTTATTGATTCTTACACAATCTTTGCAGCTTCTGTTTTGGCCGCAAACTCTGTCCTGCGCTCCTGTTTTGGAGCAGGGTTTCCTTTGTTCGCCTCCGCGATGTACGAGAACTTGGGCATTCACTGGGCTTCTTCCGTCCCTGCTTTTTTGGCTCTAGCCTGTCTCCCTTTCCCTTTCCTGTTTTATAAGTATGGGGAGAGAATCAGGTCTCGATGCAAGTTCGCCGCTCAGTCGCAAGAGTTCATGCAAAGCTTGCGGCAATCGCAAGCTCCGCCAGCACCAAGCACAGAAAAGCAGGACGACGACGACAAAGAAATGGAAGACGGCCAAGCTGATAACGGCGACGAAACGACAGTTGTTGATGAGCTTGCCTCTACCCCTAACCGACCTCAAACATCGACATCTCACGGGCACTCCAGCCGGCGCCAATCATACGAAGGAAACCCGTACAACATTGATCGAGTCAACACCAAGGAGTCATTTTCATAGTCTCACCATGTTCCAGAAAACATAAAATATCCAACTTGCTGTGTACATAGATTAAAAACACCTTAGATCAAGGCCGAGGGTCATGGGTTCTCGTATCTCGGGAAAAGAATCATAATGGGCACTGGAAACAACGCATCCGGTAGAATATTTTGAAGATTGTCAGAGCGAAATTTGCCGCTAAGCACCCGCTAAAGGTTACCATAATATGACAGAATAAACATAATGTTGCAAATCTTGGTTGCCTCCTTATATGATAAAAGCTGTAAAGTTGAGCCAAGGTATACTTTGACGATCCAGAGGTAAGGATGCTTGCTCCAGGAGACTCATGTAAATGGTATTTGAGTTGTGAATGAGAAAGACGAATCAGTGGGCCGCCGGCAGTTCCGAAACCCGAGAATCTTGGATCCCGCCTTTCCAGCAGGGTTCCAGGCGGAGTCTTGATCGGACCCGAGTGTAACCTCTACCCCTGTAAGCTAGGCAGCTAGAAAGGGAATAAACTGCACAGCACATACACGATACTTCGGCTGATACCAGCTAAAAGTGCCAGTAGCCAAATTTTGACGACTCCTAGCAGCTCGGAAAATCCGGGGCGGGTAGGTTGAATAAGACCCGTTCAAGCCGCCATAAATGGTTCCACGGTTTCTCTCCCATGCTTGCATTTCATACAGCTCTCCTATTGATCTAGTTCTCGTGTTCTTCCGTCAAAATGAAATATACCAAACTCCCCTTCGATCCCGAACTGGTCGGGTTTCTTGACGAGATCAAAAAGGAGGAATTCAACCCCACGCCAACGGTTGAGGACATCCTACCAGCTACTTTGTCTCACGAAGAATTCAAATTCCAAGGGCCTGATGCCAATGAGTTGACAGTCTCCGTATTACGCCTCAAAGAATCCAATAGTACAGATCAAAAGCGCCCAGGTATTTACCACATACATGGTGGAGGGATGATGATAGGTAATCGCTTTTTCACCATCCCATGGTGTCTGGAGGCCGTTGAAAAGTTTGATGCCGTTTGTGTCACAATTGAGTATCGTCTTGCTCCTGCGCACCCGGATCCAGCCCCCGTCGAAGACTGTTATGCCGGCTTGTTATGGACTCATGAAAATGCTGCTCAGCTGGGAATTGATCCCTCCAGGATACTCATTCACGGAGCATCTGCTGGTGGTGGCCTGGCTGCCGGAGTGGCTCTCCTCTGTCGTGACCGAAACGGCCCTAAATGTATGGGGCAATCTCTATTCGCACCTATGCTGGATGATCGAAACGATACTGTATCTTCTTTCCAATTCGAAGGCGCAGGCCTCTGGGATCGCCAGATGAATTTCCAAGGGTGGACAGCCCTACTGGGTGAAAGGCAAGGAACTGAAAATGTCAGCATTTATGCATCGCCCGCGAGAGCGACAGACCTGAGCAGACTACCCTCAGCATATATTGAGGTCGGATCTAGTGAGACATTCCGGGATGAAACCGTCCAGTACGCCCAGAAGCTATGGAGGGATGGAGTACAGTGTGAATTGCATGTATGGCCAGGGGCTTTTCACGGTTCAGACTCTATTTGTCCGGAGGCTGCAGTGTCGCTTATATCGGCAAAGACAAAAATGGATTGGGTGGGAAGATTGCTTCGAGATTCTGCCTCCTCGTAAACTTTACGATCCTTCTCTTATATAGTAAATAAATACACATTAAACCGTGGCGGCGTGGGGCCTTACAACCCAAATCATATGTAGTTGTGGTATCAGAGTGCAGCATGGGCATGCTCCCTCTCTAGAGCAATACAGCCATCACCACATATCAATCGGAATTGGGTGTCCAACAGGTCAGATCGATGCCCCCTCCCTTCCATTATTCTTCAATCCAGAAATTTCTCTTATACATTGGAGCTCAACTATGCGAGATTGATCGTATCTAAACCAAAGCAACTCAAATCTAACCCTATCAATTCACCATCATGTCCCGAAAAGGGATCAATATCATAATCAGCACGTGATTATATTCATGCGAGATTCTAATTCCGGCTATGGTTGATGAGATGTATACATGTATTCATCAAAGAGTCATAATTCATTGAGAGATAATAGTTTCTAATTCAAAAGAAAGGAACAGAATCTATGAATATCAATTTCAATATACAAATAGGATCAAATTGAAAGAGAAGACTTAGACCAAACCCCCTCAAGCCGGAGGTAGGTGATGGCCTCGTGGTGATCCGGTCACTTCGTTTGTGATTACCACGATGCTATCAATATCTGATTCCGGCGTTCTTCCCCATCCGCATTCCGTCGCAATTCCAAATTCTCGAATGAACCTTTGCACTGCTCGAATCCGCTTCCGAGTGCCGACCAAATCATGGGCGTGAACGAGCCCCAAGTAAAGCTTCGTGCCTTGGATTTCCAGTGTCGGCTTCAGGTCGGAAAGAGGGTTGAAATAACTCTCTAGCTTGTCCATTGCACTAACCGGGACCGGGCAATGCATCCAGCTGAATGGGTGCGAGGCTTTCCTAACAATCTCCTGATGAAGCTCCACGACACCAGCAAGGGATTCGGGCTCAACAAAATGCTTATGTTCCACATCACCTGGCCGAATGTCAGTTAGTCTGTATGTTCAGGTTAATCGTTATCTTACCATAACAATAGTGAATTCCCATTTCAACATCCATATCGATCATCCATGTCATCTTCGTGATATATTCAACCACATGCTGTCTACCCTCAAACCAAGGCTTTATGGCCAACCCTTCCCAGAGGTACATGTCCATCCCAAGATCAACTTGGATGGCCAAATCCTTGTGTGGAATATGTCTCTGAATCTTTCGTATCGATCGGAATAATGCTTCTTCGTATACGGATTCAATGTCGGCTTGGAAAGCGGGATGGATAAGGACAGAAAGAACATTGGCGACGGTCGGTAACGAAACTTGGAACTTGACGTCTTTTCCAATGACACCTTGATCCCTCAGCCTGCGAAACACGGAGTAGCTCCTGATAGCAGCAGTGCAGTATCCCGTATCGATTTTGAGTTTTTCAATCTCAAGGCGTCCCTCTTCTATCTGACTTTGAGTCAAAGGATCTGAAGACAGGCTTTTATGCTTGACAAAGGGGGAATGCAAAATCGAAGGGAAGTGCTGGGCTTGGAACAGGACAAAATAGTCCCTCTCACCGGGCTCTCCGTCTGGAATCCTTTGGAGCCCGCTTAAATTTTCGCTGCAATATCTCATCACGGATTCTGTGTTGCCGCACGGGACGCTCCCCACGAGAAGACAACCGGTAGGGGCCATTTCGAATATGGTAATGTCATTGAAATTTGTTCAACTGGCTGGTGAGGGCTGTTTGTCCATGCCAGCCTCAGCTTCAACGCTCTTATTATATAGTAGTCTCTCACCTCTAGCAAAGTCCTAGCTTACATAGCCACATCAATCTCGTTGGTAATATCACCAACACCAGATAGATCCTCATCCTATCATCAACCAACGTCTCCCGCATATTGGCTTTGAAAAAAGCACGAGTATTGATTGGGAATGTGCCTCGTCACAAGGCAGTCTCACGCAGACCTCCCTCAGATATGAAGTATGATACTTTCCAACGATAATTGGTCACGATGTCGCGTCAAACTGCCCTTTACGGTTGCTGGCTGTTGAAAAGGATTCATAACCTTGTCGTGCTTCCACCTCATGGCGAAGTCAGCAAGCATGGGGGCTATTGGACCAAGCCCAATATAGGAAATGAAATATGGATAAGGAAAGATTTGCAGCTAATGCAAGTGAATCTTACTGCCCGTGCTTTAGTTATAATTCCTTCACTGGGGCGCTCACCCCCATGAATCAGCCACCAACATGCCAAACCTCATCAACCAACAAGCGGCTCCTATTCAGCAGCTTCATTGCAAATGCCATCTCATGGAATTATTTCCGCACCTTTTTAGGAATTGGCGAGGCTTCAATTACACTAGGTGGATTGTTTGGCATGCAAAGCTCCCTTTTGCCATTCCTTGAGTCAATGTCGGCAACACTGGGACAAATCAGAGGAGCAGCGAACTCAGTGACTACAACCCGTCGACTAGGTAGTGGCGTTGCCCTCTTTGAGGAAGATGCAGCAGAGGCACCAAATTCCCGCGCCGGTCTAACCGGTTTTCTTAGATATTGCTTTGCATACTGGATTCTACGCAACCAGCAAGGCGATCCATGTGACTCCGTGTCTTGGTTTCAGACGGTTTTTTATTGGCAGAGCCGTGGAAGGGTGGGGAAGCTGAGCGAATCACCAAAGCCCAGATGCAATGTTTTGAGATATTTTTTTCGAGTGTTTTGGCCACGTCCCATATCTAGCACCACAACGGCAAGGAGCAAAGGGTCCGTGGTTAGCTATGTTTAGAACCAACGGGCAGACGGTCTGTGAGTCTCTTGGTGTTTGTGATAGAAAGTCGTTGCATGAGTAAATATACACCAATACGTGGTCGCCTTGGCCGGACCAACGCTCTGTTTGAAACTTGGTCAGCAAAGCCCTAGCAGTCATTGCCTACCGGACTTGGATGAGGAACCCCAGTCAGCCTGCAGCCCTGTGCCTGGACGATTTTTTTATTATTTGGTGGAACGCTAGCACTGTAACACAGCTCAACAGAAGCGGTCATCGTAACGCAATGTATCATGTTGGTGATGACGCTCCTTCGTGGTACCGAAATTATCCTACAGGACCAAGAAATAGAAAGGAGATATTAAAATGGCATAGTTTTGCCTAAATTTCAGAACACGACAACGGACTAGAGCCCGGGCGTCTTCAAAATTCGAGAACAAATTACCATCCCCCTACGCCCGCTCAGAGATAATGGACTGCCAGTTAACATGCACATCCCGTACCCAAAAGTCATTAAACAGGGCTACATTCTCAAGGTTCCTAGCCAGAATTCCATAATAAAATACTTCATATATACTACTGTGTTCAATATCGACACATTATTTATACAGTCCTAACAAATACATTGGAAATAGGGTATCTTCAGTGCTAGCCGCCGCTGAAATGAATAGTACAATCAAAGTTCGTCTCAATGATCCATCATCTCTCGAAACCGGGAGTCTCTTGATGGGCTCTGGCTGTCTCGCAGAATATTTCCGCCAATGGGCCTAGGTAGTGACATGTTGTATTCTGGAGCACTGGCGCCGTCGTCCGAACTTATAGGACTTACTCCACGAGAGTCTTGAATTGAGTCTCGGTCATTTGTGTCGAGGCCCTCGCTTCTTCCCGCAAGCGCAACGTCACGCATACTTGTTGCCCGGTTGTCCAAACTCATGGTGCTACGGTTCGATTCTAATCCTCGGAGGGCGGCGCCCCCGAGGAAGCTTTGCCTCTTGTCATTCTGCCTCTCGTTTTCGCTGAGTGACTTCCCTCGGGAAAAGCGATTCTTGATCCAGTCCTTCACCCGGGCTGTTGGTGAAGTCGCAGATTCATCAGACTTTCGTCGGGCGTTGGTCGTTATCAGCGTGTTTGTTTGAACATTAGCCGTTGGGGACGGTTCCGCGAAAGGCTCATACTGGGTCTCGGTAGGCACGGTATTCCTATTGTCATAGGCGTCGTATCCACCTACGGCTATCGAGTGCGGCCGAGGTCTTCGTTTTCCTTCCTTGGCTTGGCGTTTTTGTTCAGTCCGAGTTGCTCTAGCTTCCACTTTTTTTGCTCTCTCTTCCTGTTTATCTTGTTCTTTTACTGACAGTCAGCGACATTCAAGGACCTGTCTGTTCTTCAACTTACCCTTCAGCTTTCGTGTGATTTCCTTGATCTCACGTTCCCTAGCCTTTTCCTTTTCTAACTCGGCCTTTCTAGCCTCCTCTTCCATTCTCAGAGCGACCTGGCGCTCACGTTCGGCGTCGGCTTTTTCTTGAATATTATCCAAAATGGGCTGTACTCTCTTGGATGCAATAGCATCGACCTCCTCTGGTTTCATGAACTTGCCACCGCCAATATCGACTTTGCCTTTATTTTCAGTACGGGATTCATGCTTAGCATTGGCGACTTGGTGAGCTTTGAGCTCCCACTCGGTCAACATGGTTGGGTTGACTTGACCAGTTTCATGGTATACCTTCTGATCCATACCCTGAAGACGGGCTGTCACATTGCGTTGGGCAACGGCCAGGAGAGCATCGCGGTCCTTTTTGCGTTTTTTTTCGTCGATCTCGGATAGTTTGTTTGAAAATAACGACATCTGCTGTCGAATCCTTTCAGATTGTTGCCGGTCATCAAGATCGCCGTCGCTCGAAGACCTTCGTCTCAACCTAGAGGTGAGGGAGAACCGATGGCGTGTATGTGATGAATTACCGTAGTATTCGCTGAATTCTCGGTTTTTTTGGTGCTCGCTCTGGAGCTTTGCAAGCCGTTCTTGGGCTTGCCTGTATGCAACCTCTTGGAGATCGATGTAGGGCTTCGGTTTCTGGGCGTTTGCGACGAGATCGTGACCATGGCTCTCCTTAGTTTGATCCACCATTCTCTGCTGTTGGCTGTACATTTTCCGTGCCATCTCAACAGCTGTGGCGTGCAACTTTTCGTTATTTAGGCGCTCATCAACCTCCAATTTGACAGGTGGCTGTGACGTAAACATATTACGAGTCATTGCGGTGACGGGCACAGCGCCAGCATTATCAGTGGATGTCTTGGATCCAAGGGATGCTTGGTGCGCCAGCGTGGCACCACTCAGCGCATTGGACGCAGCCAACGATTTTTCAGGATAAGACTCAGATGTCTGAGGTGCGGCGGGGGTTGAAATGGCTCGGGGTCTCATACCCTTCATCGCCCCTTGGGCAGCGGCAAGCGACCTTTGACTTTGTAGGGATTTAGTAGAGGTTGAGGGGTGGAGTTGTCGTATCGAGTTTGCGCGGCTCGCATTGAAGGCCTGGGTAGCAGCAGAACTTCCCCAGCCGTCTTGGGAGCTCTTCGGGGCTGGCGTCACCTTGTTCGCCGTCCTGTTCGCAGCGTTGGCTGAACCCACAGCCAACAGAGCGGCTTTGGCGCCAGCCGAGCTAGATATCGGCTCCCATGCGGGTGCCATCTTGTAATCCTTGGCTAACACGGCGGCCGCGAAGGCCTCGGAACTCTTATCGGGCTTCCAGCACTCGATGGATTTTTGGCTGGACCATCCAAGAGAAGCAGCGGCACTAGCAGCAGCACCATCCGGACGGAGACCAGAAGATGGATAGCTGGGAAGGTCGCGGGGCTCAGCATATTTGAGGCGGCCACCAGGCCCGGGGCCTATTCTCATGTGAGTGGTTTGACAGGCCGGGGGCCGAAACGGCTGGGGGTGTTTGGGTGTGAATGGGAACTTGGTGCATGTACACGTACCTGGCCCTGGCGCTGAGGGGGTTTGAATCATGGCTGGTGGCGGGGGTGGTCCAGGGGGATGCGTCCGTGTTGGAGGGGATCTAAGACGGCTTTGAAGCCACTGTTTCTCCAAATACGAGATGTAAGCGGCCGCTTGGAAACAAGCTAGGCTTGTACAAGATATGCTCGGGCAATGGCCCAGCGGCCTAATCTGCAAAGCGACAGTCTGGGAATGCTTAGGGCGATCGTTTGATGGACGTATAAGTCGATGATAGGTGCGATGGTAGCAGGAGTGTGGCGCAGGCTCTGTCGGGTGAAGCAGTATGGGATCCGTTGGTGTACGTCAATTCGATCTCGGGGGTTTTACTATCGGCATGCGAGTGGTGCATTCGAGAAGGATGCTGCGGGAAGACGGGGTCTCGTTGCAGGGAGCTGACCAGGTCAGTGTGGCAACGCGTAGGTGGGTTGATATGACGACAATGTAGCAATGTAGGACCGTCTGTTTCGTGTGCAAGTCTGGCAGAGGGAGGGGGGAGCAGGGAGCGACGGGGTCGTAGATTGAGGGTAGGAAATATGAAGGAGGGCCTGAGAAAAGAAATCCCCTAGAGAGAAAACCAAAATGTAAGCAAACGTGTGTATCGTATCCGAGACGTGTAGACGCAGCGGGCGAGACGGTGCGGTGGGTGGGAGACGAGGGACAGGGGACGATATATGGCTTTAAAATTCGAGTTTAATCGACCGAGACAATGACGGTGATATCAGACGAACCGCCAGTGTACCTACAGTACAAGGACGGACAGACAGACAGGCAGACGGCGCGGCTGGCTTCCTTGCCGCACACGGACTGACTAGCCCAGCCCAACCAGGGCCCATTCAACAGACAATGATTTTCCTACGTCAGGGTCCGTGCTGCCCACTCTATCCTGTAATACCTAGAAGTATTCAGTCTGGCCGGCCATAACAGCCCAGGGCCACAGGCTCGCAGGCGCAGCAGCAAAACGTACACGCACAGCTACCCGTACCCCAGAGTGGTGCTGGGTCCTGACGTCATGGGACCCTCGATGATGATCTCGACATTGGCGCTAGCAACCAAGCGGGACCCCCGGTCACAGTGAAGGCCAGTGCGTGATACGAGGGCAATGAGCAGGACAGAGAGGTCCTGATGCTCCCAGTCACACACAATCATGTGAATCCTGCGTCTGTAGCGTCTTACGAGCAAGCATTGGCGCAGGCGAAGTCAATGCATTATGTCTTAACCTCACACAGTCATTCCAAGACAACCAGTTTGAGACGTTGTGCTGAGGAGACACGCCTGCGCTGCCGCTGGCATCTCGGTTTGCTGTCACTTCTCCAAGCACGAATGCATCTATCTATTCACACAAGTTTGGGTGTCTCTCAACAGGTCATCTCAGATAATTCGCACCGTGCGGCTGCGTTCTCCTCCTCGTCATCTTCCGGCGCAGAGGCCACTAGCCTGGCCTTTTCAGTGACTAGGCGGAGATCTTCCAAGCCACCAAGCAGCACCAAACTCTTTCCGCGCCTCATCCAACTCAATCTCTCCATCCTGGAATGTACGCTTGACGTATACCGGCATTAGGATCGACCTTGATTTTCTACTGGTTTCTTGCGAGGGGTCATCCTTGGTGGGTCTATTCTCGGATGCCGAAACCCCCGGCAACAGTTCGGGAGTCCATCTAATGTGGTTTCTGGGATTGACCACTGTCCTGCGTGTTCCCAAACGACCTTGGGGAAAGAGGGCTTTCGGTTTTTCTGCTCAGTAATTGTTATTCCATGGATACTTTTTTTTATAGAAGAAAATGTCCATGGAAGACAACAGAAGAAGCAAAGAGGAACCCCCCCACCAAAAGAGTTGTTTTTGTGGTTGACTGTAGGGTAGCTATAGAATTAGGCGGGTCCGAGAATTGTAAAATCTTCAACGTCAGCCCTTGCTCGGTACTTGGCACATATTCATCCAATCTCACCTACCGCCGTTTCAATCTTGGCGTGGGCTCATGTTACACTTCACAGTTATAGTTTGCGCTAATCCGTGCCCAACATCATGCCTGTTCCCGGTGACTTTGAAAAGATCCTCAACTTCCGCGATGTAGGCAAGACGGTGAACGACTTCCTAGGTGTAAGGTGAGCAAACAGACATCTACCAAAGCAAAAGTCCAGGCCGTCAGATTTAACCGAGATAATCACCGAGTAGACGAGTCAGAGAAGGCATATTTTATCGATCTGCAAGACTAGGTGGGAATCAATGCAGCCAACTGCACCATTCTGTACAGCATCGCTCACTTCATATGCCTCAGACGATGCCACTCTGGCCGATAGGGAATACATTAAGGACGATCTTGGAGTGAAGACGGTGATCGACCTTAGAACCAGGTATGTGATGTATAGGCTCATTTCGCTCTCGGATCGTCTTGTTCTGATCCTCATTTAGAACGGAGCATATAAACAAAGAAAAGAAGCGCAAAACACAAGCCAACGACCCCTCTCTCGCTAAGCTCAATCCCGCCCTAGCAGAGCCTATGTATATACACGGGTTAGATTACCGAGAGATTAAGATCACGGGCCGCCCTCTGGAGAAATTCTGGCTGAGCCAGTTGGGCTGGTGGGAACTCATGTGAATTCAAGCCACTCAAAAGATGCAGCCAACCAGCTAACACGAATGGCTTGGCAGACGTTTCCTCTTCCTATTCCTATTTGGCTATCGCATGAATGCCATCCAGATAATCGGATCCCGTGTTATGATACCGCGCGGGCTTGTGGGCTTAGCTCGCGACACTATCGACCATGCTCCTGTTGAGATCAGAGAGACACTATCGCTCTATGCCAACACTGCAGCGCTCCCTTCTGTGGTTCACTGTACACAGGGGAAAGACCGGACAGGTAAAATGACACCTCTTTCTCCTGCCCTTACCACAAGCTGACTTGCCAATGACTTACAGGTCTCATTTGTGCATTAGTGTTGATGATTTTGGGAATTCCCACCTCAGCTATCGAGTACGATTATGGTCTCACTGACGAGGCACTGATCCCTGAGCGGAAAGAGAGACTGGTCGAGATCCGAGAGATTGGCCTTACAGAGGAGTGGGCTTATACTGCCAAAGATATGATAGTGGGTATACAGCGCCATTTGGACGATACTTACAGCGGTTTGGACGGATATCTCGATAGTATTGGATTTGGGTCTGAGGATAGGTCCAGGCTTCGCGAGGCGTTGCTTTATTGAATGAGGTAGGATACTGGCTGATAAACATGGGCACGGCAAAAGATCCAATCGGCGTCCAGTGTTCTAGGGGCTATTCATCCGAAGCGTGCCACATACGCCATAAAACCAAGTCACAAGGGAGGTGCACACATGTTCTTTCGCTTTAGATGTATTGTCTATTTCTTTCTAAACCGGCCTTGCAGCCAACATCTATACATCTTAATCTTTTCTGCCCGATTCACGAGCATACGTCTGTCGACTCCCAGGTTCTCAATCTCGAACAGCTCGGGCATGTCAACTGACCCTGGATCTTTATCCGGTGTCCCGGTCTTAGCAACATCACTGGCAGCGAGAGCCTTGCCCATCCAGATATCGGCCAGTTCGGCCTGATCAAAAAAGTAGACGCGGGTTCCATCGCCTCGAAGGTAAAAGTTTTCCTCAAGATAACGGCCCTTGCGGAACCGAACCTGGGCAAGATCTCCTCTTCCATAGTCTCGGAAGCAGACCAGGCCACCTGGCTTGAGGAGTCTGTGTACATTGCGCACAGTTTGCTCCCATTGATTAGGGGCGAGAGCTGAGAAGATGAAAATCATGATGGCGACATCTACGGACCCCTCCTCCAAGTCGGGGGGCAAGCTATCACTTGAAGCATCCCACACATCGGCCTGCATATGCTTGAGGTCATACCCCTCATGCTGTCGCATGACTTCTACGGCAGTTTTGGAGTAATCGCAGGCGTGGATCTTTAGGTGCGGGTTCTTATTATTGGCCAAAATAGGGAATGCTGTATTACCAGCACCTGCACCAATCTCCAAAACGAGCTTGGGACCGGCGTCCTCTTTAGCCACCTCGGCAAGGACAGGGAACTCCTGCTGTAACCATTTTCGGTTCTTGAAGAAGTTGGCCTGGTTGTTCTTGTAAAACAGATTCCACCATTTGGCGGGGTCCGTGTTGAACTTTTCTAGACTGTTGGTTAGCGCGTCTGATTTCACAGCTGCAATGAAAAACATGAGTGTGTATGTAGGTGGTGTATCAGATGGGAGCGAAAGAATTGAAGGTAATGTTTGTCTTCATTAGATTCAGATGAACTATGCATTTGGTTTGGAATCATCATAAACACCAGGCCCAAAGGCAGATCTGTGCAAAGGGAGAAAGTAAGAAATATGGGGATACGCACTCTTTTCGAAGTCAGAGACGGGATGTTGTCGCTGCTTGGCATATTGTTCTTCGGCGTGCGCCTTGTACGCATCATCCGTCTCGACATGATCCCAAGCATTGAACTCGAAGACATCATCTCCGTCGTTCAGATACCGGCTGCCAAACTGGAAGGGATCGGTCCGCTTCAAGTTGTTGGCGGGGTCGTGCGATCGATGAGGTGGCACCTGGTTAGCAGTTTGGGCTTCCGAGTCCTTGATGTCCAACGCGGCCATGTTCTCGATGGGGGCGGGGACGGGCTCGGCGGTTGGGTTTAAGGCGACAGCATCGCCACTCGGCATTGTTGACGCCATCATGGACGATGGTGGCTGGTAGCGTGCACTCGCAGGCGTAAGGAGCGACTGCCTCTGGCGACACAAAACCATGCGTTGCGAAAGTGAAGGAAGAGCAACTGAAGATGGAGAAATTTTTGTTGTGGACGGTTTTGTCTGAAATAATTTATTTGTGGGGCAGATGAGAAGCGCAATTGGTCCCAATCTCGGATCGGGATGACATTATGCCGGATTTGTGAGCTTGAACTGGTGGAACCAATCATGTTTAGCGTGTGAAGCAGGCATGTCCATCCGACTTCAAGCCTCTCGTGTCCAGTTGTGTCTTCGTCGAGAAACCAAGCGGTGCACGAATTCCTTTAGAAACACTCTTTCGAATCGTCAATTGCCCAAACACACGACCCGTGTTATACTATTACCCTACGCGACTCGTTCTAGCCCATCAGCTGCCTGCTATGGCCCCGTCTCTCGTACAGCCGCAAGGCCACCTATCCCCGATCGAAGTTCGCCAGCTTGCGGAACAAGCTCCTAGTATCCTGCAAAAGAATCCCAAGGCAATCTCTGCGTCGCCACTATCCTCGCTCTTCTCGGCACCCGAGACTGCGGATCTATGGACAATCTACGAGAATCTCTTACTTTCTTGCCTCCGAGCGAGTGACGACGAATCGGCGCACAAGTGTTTGGAGAGATTAGTACTACGATTTGGCGATAAAAATGAACGAATTATGGCACTGAAAGGTCTGGTCAAGGAGGCAGAGGCGAGCAGCCAAACTGAGCTCTTGGCGGTGCTTAAAGAGTACGAGGATATCCTCGAGGAGAATAATGCAAACATTGTAAGACAGGTTTGTAACGAGCCGTGAGAACCTTGGCTAACAAGCTGCAGCCTATTGCGAAACGAAGAGTCGCCTTGTTCCGGTCCATGGGCAAGATTTCCGAAGCGATTACATCCTTGATATGGCTTCTCGAGTTTAGTCCTACTGACGCCGAGGCGTGGTCGGAGCTTGCAGATCTATACTTGTCCCAGGGTCTTTACTCGCAAGCTATTTTCGCGCTGGAAGAGGTGCTTGTGGTGACGCCGAATGCATGGAACGTACGTGGCTTTATTGTTTTACTTTAAAAATCACCGCCTAATAACCAACCCCTAGATGCATGCCCGACTCGGAGAAGTACTTTTAATGGCAGCAAATGCCGGGACGGAGGCACCCTCCCAGAAGCACCTTGCTGAATCGTTGAAACGATTTTGCCGAAGCATTGAGCTCTGTGATGATTACCTACGAGGATATTATGGCCTGAAGAAGGTGAGTTGGTGGATTGAGCGATTGAGCCAGTGCAGAGGTTGGTGTGCTGACATGATTTTAGGTTACCGACGAGATTCTCAGCGAACCTGGGAAATTCAAGAAACAGACGGAAGGAGAGGGCTTCTCACTGCCAGGCGAGTCGACAGTCCAGAAGCTCAACCAGGTATCAACTGCGAAGTTGGCCGAGATCGTGCGACGTTACGGGGCACAAGAACCGCTGTGGCAAGGGTATAATGCAGATGAGATCGCTGCGGCTAAGGGGCTGCTTGATAGATCATCGTCGAACGCGGCTCGGTGAGGATGAAATTACACTAGGGCTGCGCAACCCGATGGTTTGGTTGATATGCCAGGCTTCTTTGCAGCCCGCGTAGGGTAATGTGGGACATGAAGCCTGCAATGTTAGGCTGATCGGTGGTGATGGCTGCGCCCCTGACTAGGCAAGTCTTTTGGGCTATCAACATGGCATTGACAAGAGAATGGGTGGGAGAAGAGGATGCGGTGGATCTAGAACTCTCCAAAGGCTCACTCATCCCAGTGCCGAGAGGCAACAGGGGCACTGGGCATCTAGCACGTGGCGCCACTGATGAGTGGGTGGCGGGGAAAAAAGGCCTTGTCAAGTGGATACGGGGAAGTCAACAATGAAAGGTTTGAGGGCGAAACGAACACAGAGGCAGAGTCTGTCGACAGACGACGAAGAGCGGAATCGATGGCTGGCAGATGGCGGCGATTCGGGCAGAAACAAATTAATGCCTAGGGCGAAGAGAGTTTCATTGCGTTTGTAATATCGGGCTCGTTGGGCCTTCCCAAGCTTACAATGACCACATGAGGATTTGTATACTAGTACCTGTGTGCAGGTGTAGCGCCAGGATTGGGTTTCAATGTAACAAAGCACAGTAAAAAAAACCTCCCAGTTGGTAGCGCCAGCCTGGCCGCAATTGAATCGGGAGTATCATGCAAGGGTGGAATCGCCGCGTTATGGGCCCACTGTTGCCCAAACACTGAGATGGGTCTGTCTACACGCGATACGCCAATTGTTGGGTACCCACGGAATGAGCCTTGTGGGTTTGGGCTACAGTGGATGGGTCTGGTTTTGTGCTTCGGGGGAGCCCGCTCCCTGGGGATGGAGATGGCGATCCCATGACCCATCAAACGGGTGCTTGGACATTAGGTTCTTTTGAGTCGTCACTGGGTCATGATGCCGACCCAAGGTGGCACCGGGATACCCTACCTTGGGGCGACTATGGATAGTGTCTGGCCTCAAAAGGTCTTGGTGGCTGTTTTTGGAGCACAAACCTCGGAAGAAAACAAGTATACCAAAATAGGTATTCAAGGAAGTAGTACCGCCAACGATTATGACCCGGCGGCATTAGACCTTGGCTGACACACCCCATTGTCCACGTTACTGCGTATCATTATTCGTCAGGAAATGGGTGGGCAGACATAATAGCGCCTTGGGGGGCTCCTTGTATTTCAAGGTCTAGGCATAAGGCACCCAGAAGGCAACCAAGCATGTGCACTTGAGCATGCACCTTAGCTTCATCTTGACGGCGCAGCCAGCGACTAGGCCAAGTAACACCCGGGGGCGCCCATCTTGCGACTCCACCTGCCACGGACTTGCATCAGTGCTCGATGCTGAGTTGGCCCCGAGCCGGGCCCCTCCTTGATGGAACGGAGATGGTCTTTGTGGTCGAAGTTTGAGCGGGTGTGGAAGATCAGGCGTCAAGACGTGGCCGGGAGCGCCAGGGCCGCATACATCCGCATCGTGAGCCTGCCAACCAGCGATGGCATGGTGGCAGTCGATGCAGTGTGATGGTGCGAGAAAACAACATGGCCTGTAGGCGAAGGGGGAAACCAGAGCATCGAAGTTGGGGAGCCGGTGTGATATAAGTGATATGCTTTGCCAAAATGTGCCAGCGAGAAACGAGTAAGAAAATGGGTGCCTTTTTTTTGTGCACGTCCGCACTCCACCAAAGCCGCTGTAAAGCCGACCGTGATCATCGACGATGCCATGTACCCATATCGAGATAACCCAATGCTTTGCTCTCGACACTGGGACAACAAACTGCTGATAGCGAACCGATTACTCTATGCAAACCTACCCGCTCCTCGGACCGCTGCGGTTTCTACGACCTGACGCACGGTTGGATGACCCTACGTACATAAATGACGATTCAAATCACCAAGACACACATACCCCTGGAGTGCACCGAAATCAAGGGTCTCCCAACATGCGATTCCTCCCTTGAACTTCAACAGCCAAGTTTGTTGTTCTCGGACAGAAAATGATGGGAAAAAGGGACCGCTGGCACAAACACGAATCGCGATGCAGGTGACCGGTGTTTGGCCAGCAGCTAAAAATACCGGTCTGATGGCCCTCACCCAGGTTGAAACCAGATACGGGATTTACACTGTCTTAATTGGCTCGCCAGGCGGAAAAGATGCAACTGAGATCTAAGGCCGATTCAACGTGTTTCTGTGTTGGCAGAGACCGTGAATTCCGTGGTTGCCTGCCTAGGTATGCAAGTTCATTGTTGTCTCGCTTTTCCAGTACATGTCAACGGACGGTTGATTGTCTGCCTGGAAACTGTGTTTTGTCATGTCACTATAGAGTCCACCGCCTTTGTTCGTTGCCTACCTAGGTACTCTTAGCACTCTCCCACTACCACTACCCGCTTTCATACCACACGTCGATTGAAGCTCGTTTCTGACTTTAATGTGACAAAACAAAACAAAACAAGAAACCCCCCCCCATCCAGAAACTATTGGTATAAAACATGTATTTGCTGTGATTTGTGTGAATTATGTCTCTGCCTGTTAGCGGCTGCGAGAGAGTGAGTCAACAAAGCACGAACTGTACGCAGCCCAGCGGGGCAGCGTGGCCACTGTCGCAGCAACAGAAAGCAACACCTACCACAGCAGCTGCGGCCAGTGATTTGCAGATGGGACCTGGCACTGCCGCGATTGACGGTTAGGGTTCGGTTCTTTATTATTTTCCCCCTTTCTTCCTCTGCTTTCTCTTCTTCTTCTTCCCCTCTCATTCTCTTCCTCAGTCCTTCTTCAAGCATTTCTTCTGGCTTTTCTAGCCTTGTATCGATAGCAACACGCATACGAGACAGCAGGTGGTACGCTTCTGCCTTCGATCGTCGCCGCTTGTGTTTTTCAAATTGAAGCTTGTGTTCATCGTTTCTCTCTGATCCTAGGCCACACACCAACGACACTGCCCCCACCCGACTCCCTGTGCCACACCACACCATATCGCCGCTAGAAGTCAAACTACAATCACCCATAACGACGACAGCGGAGTTTAGACAAACAATTAGCAACGACACAAGACACCCAGCCATCGGAGACCTTGTGATCGACCTAAACAGGCGCAAACTTGCACAAAACAGGTGGCTAAGTAGAGAAACGGGTATGTTCTTTTTGTCTCTTTTTGCTTCTCATCAACTGCCTTGTTCGTCATCCTCCGAGTGCCGTTGCAATGGTGGACCATGTGATCACCACCTGCCGCAACCAAGCGAAGCAAAGCAAACCTAGCAGTGGCGGGTTAGCATGAATTGATGATGCTGTCACTACTGCTGCTGCTACTACTTTTGCTGCCACTGCCACTGCCAATGCCGCTGCCACTTCTACTACTGCCATGGTGGAATGTTCCGTTTCAATTGTCTGCCTGTCTATCCTTCTTTCGTCAAGAAACCTGTTCCCGGCTTTTCCTGGCCGTTCTCCATTTCTGGGTGTTTCCATTAGGCTCCTCTTGCTGGCGGGCCCCATTACTTTTGGGCATCGGCATCATCTACACGCGGTGGCCCTAAGCCTTGGGGCTCCCACCCTGGCCTCCGGTCATGGTGCACGCGAAAGCTTAGGTCAGGATTGTGACCGCCGAAGATAAGCCAAGAGCGCCCAATCCTCCGACGGACCAGTCGCTGTTGGGCCCCGTCCCTACGCCAGCTCCAGCCCAAGGGACGCCATCGAGCAGGGCCTATCAACAGCCTAAGGCGGAAAGCCAGGGTACCCCTGGGTCTGGGCGGCTGAGAACGCTGCTGTGCAGTACGGTGTACCGGCACAGTCATCATGAATCCTCCCTGTTCTGCCCGATTGAGTCCTCGGTTGACTGAGTCAATGGGGTCGACCAGTTGGGTGCATGTGGACGGATGGGTTGAGCCAGGATGGGAAATGCGACGTGGTGCAGAACACACTTGAGACAGACTATATTGGCTCATGATTGAGAGTTCATGACCTTATTGGGGCACCTTCTGGGAGCCCTGCAGTCGAATGGCGGGGGAGACTCGCATTGACACTTTGTTTGGTTTGCAACCTGGGTCGCTGCAAGCCGCCTCCCGCCGCCCTCTCACACTCCGATGAGACGGCTGCTGTGACCGACTAGGCCCGCTCGATGCTGCTGGTCCGGGGGGCGCTGCTGTTGTCGAACACCTCAACCAATCCTTTTACAACCTGGCCCCTCCTGCCCAGCATTGCTGACAGGCCGTTGTGCTTCCTAATTGCTGCCCCATTGTCTTCCCGTTGGCTCAGTGGTTGGATTGTCTGCTCCCTGCTGGCCATTGATTGACTGCCTGCTCTAGCAGACCTGGTTGCAACGCACGTTCGCTCGCATTCAACATACATCACATACCGCTACATTTTGAATCGTCACCAACTCACCTTTTGATCAGTCTTTGCTCCTCATTCACACGGGCCCGCTGGCTCACGACACGAATCTATCCGCCGTCGCCGCCGCTTCAACCGAGCGCCGCCCTTCACTGCCCGCTGACCTGGCTGCTGCCCTGCTCCCGCGCTGTTTCAGCTGTGGGCATCATTGGCGCTCGCTGCCCGGTTGGCGACCCATAAGTACGATCTGGGCCCCTCACCGCCGATCGTCCCTCTGATTTCTGCCGCCCTCCATCCCTCCCGAAAAAAAAAACTACCCATCCCTCCACCCTCGCAACCGCCGCCAACATATCCACCCAGCCCACCCCGTTGCGCCTGACCTTTGACGCAAGCCTTACCCCCCTCGACCAAGCAGCTTTGCAGGCCTGTCCTTGATTTGCCGACACCGCACTGCATCCTAGAGACAGGAAGCACACACGCTTTGTTTCGCTTTCCCCCGTCTCACTGCACTTTTTTTCCCTCCTTGTCACGCCCCTCCTGCTCCCGAGGCGCATTTGCCCAATCGACCCCTCACATCCGTTGCGCAAGTCCAATTCTTCCTCGCCACGACGCTCGCACCAGCGCTTTATCCAGTTCTCGTTCACTGCCGCGATAGCTTGTTTGTCACAGCCCCCAAACCAACTCACGCAAATATTGGTGCCGTTGGGCCTTGCCCTTAACCCCTCCCTCCAGCTCCTCGTTGTCTTCCCAGATAACAGCGCCTTTGCTCCGGCTTTCTCTCGCAGATCGTCGTGGGTAGGGCAATTCATTAGCCAGTAATTGCTATGCCGTAAGTCTCCTCCCTCCCCTCCTACTTCCCCCTTCCACACTCTCCCTCCTCATCTACCTCCATTTTTCACCAACTATTTGTTTGCACTTATTGCGCCCCCAGCTTACACCGTCTTCTCTAGACTCACCACGCGCCAACCGACACGAGGTAATAATACCACCATTACCATCAATCACGGTGATTCCTCATCCCATTCTACTTCATACAATAGTGAAGAAGAAGACTCGTCGCGGGACACGGGCGACTATTCGGAGACGGAAGACGACTTGTACGACGACGACGACGACTACGACGACGACGATCTTCAACCTTCAGACTCGGCGTCAACCCACTCCGGCCAGCGCTTTAATCCCCGCCCCCACACTATTCAAGCAGCGCGACACCATCATCCCCGCCGGGACCATCGTCCAGATCATACAGTGTATCACCGACCGGGACATGGCGGCCGGCAGCCGCTTGCTGCCGCAAACTTGGATCCTCCCGATGAGTACAGTCCAGCTCATTATGGTCGGGGTTATCCCTCGGGTGGTCAGGGAGCAGGTCCTGGCCCCGCATACTACGGTCGCAACCAGGGCCAAGCTTATCACCCAGGCGGAGGCGCTCATGTAGCTCCATACATGGGAGCGGGTTATCCAGGCCCAGGTGGCCACCCAAGTGCTCAGATGGTTCCTTACGGAAACTACCCCAGCGCGGGTAATGGTCCTTTTGGTGCCCCTGGGCAGGGAGGTCAAGGTGGTCAAGCCGGCCAGCCTGGCCAAGCCGGCCCCAACTATTACCCCGCTGGCGAAGGAGGTAGAGGTATGCACGACATGATGCCCTACCAATATGGAGCTGGCGGCTTCTATGGCGGCGGCCCTGGATACGGCGTGCCCCCTCATCTGCAACAGTACCAGCTGGCTCCTCCTCGTCCGCCCTCCACCGAGCATCCCAACAACAACAAAGAGGTTGCTGTCGTCCCCAAGGAAGACCCAGAAAAGATTCGGCTCGAGGCTGAAATTAAAGCATTCAAGGCCGCCGAAGAGAAGGCCAAAGCTGCTGACAGGCAGAGAGAGCTCGAGGCCCAGATTCGAAAGGATGCTGAAGAGGCTTTCCAGCAGCGAATGGAAGCCATGCGCATCGCTCAAGAAGAGGCCAAGAAGGAGATTGAAAAGGCTCGGATCGAAGCTGAGAACGCTGCTCGTCAGCGAATTGAAGCCGAGCGCAAGGCTGAAGAGGAGCGTGCACGGAAGCATGCCGAAGCCATGAAGGAGGCAGAGGAAAAGGCACGACTTAGATTTGAAGCTGAACTTAAAGCTGCAGAGGAAGCTAGAAGGCGAGAGGCTGAAGCCCGTACCAGAGCTGAGGCGGAAGCTAAAGCAAAGTTTGAAGCTGAGATGAAAGCCGCTGAAGAAGCTAGGAAGCGGGAGGCTGAAGCTAGGTCCAGGGCCGAGGCCGAAGCCAAAGCGAAGTTTGAAGCTGAGATGAGAGCTGCTGAAGAAACTAGGAAACTGGAGGCTGAAGCCAAGGCCAAGGCTGAGGCGGAAGCTAAGGCAAAGTTTGAAGCTGAGATGAGGGCAGCTGAAGAGCGTGGTAAGAGGGAGGCTGAAGAACGAGCCAGGGCAGAAATCGAGGCCAGACGGAAGTTCGAGGCTGAACTCAAGGCTGCCGAAGAGAAGAGGCAAAAGGAAGCCGAAGAGCGAGCCCGAGCTGAAGAGATGGCTCGAATCAAACTTGAGCAAGCCATGAAGGCAGAGGCCGAAGCCAAAGCAGCTGCAGCTCAGAAAGCTGCAGATGAAGCCGAGCGTCTCTTTAGAGAACAGGAGGCAGCTAAGGCAGCGGCGGCCAAGGCAGCTGCTGAGGAGGCGGAACGCGTTAAGAAGATGGAAGCCGAAGCCAAGGCCAAGGCTGAAGCCGAGGCCGCCGCCAAAGTCGAAGCCGACAGGGCTGCTGCCGCTGCTGCTGCCGAAGCCGCTGCCAAAGCAAAGGCGGAAGCTGAGGAGCTGAAGAAGAAAATCGAGGAGGAGACAAAAGCCAAGCTCGCTGATGCTGCCAAGGCAGCTGAACAGGCCCCGATTAGGTTCAAGGACGCCGTGGGTCGAAAGTTCAGCTTCCCATTCCACTTGTGTGCAACATGGACGGTATGTGATGACTACAGTATCCTACTGCCCTGATGTCTTATGCTAATCACCTTTCCTCAAATAGGGTATGGAGGAGCTTATCAAGCAGGCCTTCCTTCAAGTGGATGTGCTTGGACCCCATGTTCAAGAGGGCCACTACGACCTCATTGGACCAGACGGGGAGATCATTCTGCCCTCGGTTTGGGAGAAAGTAGTGCAGCCAGACTGGGCCATTACTATGACCATGTGGCCGATGGACAAACTTCCCCCGGTCGGACGTCCCGGTCACGGCCCCGTCCCCGCTGGAGGCCGACCCCCAATCATCCCCGGTATGCATCCCATGGGTGCTCGCCGACCCGGCATGGTCCCGGGCGCCCCACCTGGTGGTGTTGGCATTCCCCCACCACCAGGCTGGCACGGTCCTCGACCTCCGGGTGCGGCCCCTCCCAATATCATCAACGTTGGGCCGAAGAAGTCATCATCGAAGAAAAAGGCCCCCGAGGTCAGCAGCTGGGGCGCATTCTTTGCCGGAAAGCCCCCTAAGAAGAAGTGAGTTTTGATGCTATGCGACCCATTCTAGTTCAAAGCTGACAAGAAAGCAGGTCGCACAGAAAGTAGAAAAAAAGTCACCCCCCAAAAAAAGCGAATGGCTTGTTGTGAAACGATATTGTGGAATTTGGCATTAACGCAACTCATTTTCTTTTCTTTAACCAGATACCTGGGCGAACTAAGATTTGCCTTTTTCTTTACTCTTATGAGACCCCATTTCCTCTATTCAGGGTGGGTTTATTTGTGATTCTTTGGATTTCAGAGCACATGGAATTTCTCTCGTCATTTACGCTAGCGCCACACATCTGAGGAGTCGCGAAATGTCCTATGCATTTGGATCGGAGTATGATACGGCTCAATGATATTTGGGGGAAATGGCGTACGATCCAAAGTGCCCTCGGGCTCTCAAGTTTTGGGATTGGCGCAAAGACGACGTTTTTTGCTTTGGATGGATGATGGATGATGGAGTAGCAAATTTGGATACTAGACGGGGTCGTTTTAGACAACCTGTTATGTTATGTAGAATGATTGAGAATTGAGAAAATTCTTTTGCAGGAACCTGGCTCTGAGATTTGTTCTATTGCTCAAGTCTTTATATGTATGTTACAGTGCTCTGCGACTGACAGTTCCTCATCATGCGTTATGAGTAATTTACAAGGTTATGTTGAGAGTATATATATGGTAGATTGACGAAACATGCAAACGTTGCTCATAGCCTTCGTTGGGATCCGAGTTTCATACGAGCCTGCTTCTCAAAGGCCTCGATCATCAAGCCAGCCACTTTGTCGGAGACGGCAGCGCTGACGGCGGCATAGAGAGGATTGGTGAATTGGAAATCGATAGCAAGGTGGACATAAGTCGAGGGTGACGGCGAGCCAGAGAGCTCCTTCACTGTCCACCGCGTTACTAGGCTTCGGAAGACTGCTGAAGCATCAGGTCCATCATCCCCAGGCTGGGTAGAGCCACTAATGGCCTCGACAGAAACGCCAGGGACACAGCGCAAACGGCTGGTAAAAACCTCGTCGAAACCACCCCAACCAACGTGCAGGTCGGCGAGTGTGGGCCAGCGACGGCCAGTGGCGTCTGGATCTGACCAACGGGTGACTCGGGAGCGCGAACAGTATGGTACGAACTCTACATACGAGTCGACGTCGGCGATGAGGTCGTAGAGCGGTGCTGAGGGGTAGCGAAGGGTGCGGGCCGCTGTGAGACTTTGGGTCGCTGGAGAGGAGCCGGGGAGAGTGAAGAATGATCGACGGGGCGAAAAGGAGGAAGGCTTCAAATGTGCGGCGATAATGCGAGATGGCGCAGCAAAGGCGCGGATTGAGGTGGGGAGTGTGTGGAGGACCATTGGGGGCAGTGGCATATTATAAAGAGTGGGATTATGGCAGAGGATTAGACAAGGCGCGGCAGCGGCATCAGACGATTGCCGTGCTCTCTGAGAGGAGCCTGGAAGGAGATGTAAGGAGAATGCACTTTTGGTGTTGAGGCACACGGAGCTGCGCGACTGGCTGTGATAATTCTCCGGACTGGATCAAGCACGGTTGATATTGGCAGGCAGACTCAGTGTCGAATGCCCTATAGTTTTGCGTAAATTAGTGTGCTCTGTCTCAGCCAACAACAGTTGACCTCCCTGTCCAAGCTCCCCAAGCACTGCAACAACGAAGACTAGCTCTGGAGCACCCCACTGTCGTGTGCTCGGGCCGTCTTGGCCGCCGATGAGAGGTGGTGATTCCGTCATGGCCTCAACTGTTCTGTGCGCCACCTGTAAGGTCCCAACTGCCACGCACCCGATCCCATCTCGACCCCCGAGCTCTACCGTCTTACCCGCGTCCATCCTCGTGCCGGGCATATGGCATGTGTCGAATAGTCTCGCCGCGACGCACCCCCGAGAGAAACTGACGAATCTTCCCCCCCCGAAACCTCCAACTTCGATACCGCAACTCGCAGACTTCGTAGCGGTCCGCCCCACGTGGGGCATCCGCCTGCATCATGTAGGGAGCTCTGTGGTGACCTTGGACGTGGTCCAGCGCTGACTTTGCGCAGGTTCGAAAAGTCGCTGTACGACCTCATTCGAGGGCTCCGAAATCACAAGGGAAATGAGAAGGAATATATTCAGAAGAGCCTCAAGGAGTGCCGCGCCGAGATTCGTGGATCAGACATGGGTTCGTTTACCCCCCCTAGCTGAGAATACCTACGAGTCGAGTTTTCGCCCGTGGGTTCTTCTTTTCAATGCAGCGAGATGCTTTGTATTCTTGCTGTAAAGATGTGGTACCATGTGGCTAACGTATTGCGCCACTAGATCTGAAAGCGACGGCGCTGCTCAAGCTCATCTACCTGGAAATGGTTGGACATGACATGTCCTGGGCCTCCTTCCATGTGCTTGAAGTCATGTCTTCGCCCAAGTATCACCATAAACGAGTGGGATATTTGGGCGCCGTGCAGAGTTTCCGACCCGATACCGAAGTCCTGATGCTGGCTACTAACCTGCTCAAGAAGGTAGGCGTTACGTTTCCTCCACATCGTTCACGCGTACCTAACGATCTCTTGAATAGGACCTCGGGTCGACTACGCCGACAGTCATCTCCCTCCCTATTGCAACCCTGCCTCATGTTATTACGCCCTCTTTGGCCCTCTCTACCTTGGCCGACTTGTTACCACGACTTAGCCACAGCCACTCAAACATTAGAAAAAAGACGCTTGTGACTCTGTACCGCTTAGCTCTCGTGTATCCCGAGGCGCTTCGTGCAGCATGGCCGAAGATCAAAGAGCGCCTGATGGACCCTGATGAGGACCCGAGCGTAACTGCCGCTATTGTTAACGTGGTGTGCGAATTGGGTTGGCGCAGGCCTCATGATTTCCTTCCGCTCGCACCTCGGTTATTTGAGCTATTAGTGGATGGTGGTAATAACTGGATGGCCATCAAACTCATTAAGCTTGTGAGAAGTCTTTTTTTTTCCCTGAAATGCTGTCGACAAGGACTGATTTGATGGTAGTTTGCAACCTTAACTCCCCTGGAACCTCGTCTCGTGAGAAAGCTGCTACCTCCCCTGACGAACATAATCCGAACAACCCCAGCTATGTCCTTGCTGTATGAATGTATCAACGGAATTATCCAGGGTGGGATTTTGGGGAGCGGTGACGATGTTTCAGGAACCGACGAGATTGCAACGTTGTGTGTCAACAAACTAAGAGGCATGGTGATGATTGATGGTGACCCGAATCGTAAGTCAATAATGCGGAAACTCCATTCAAGGGCTGGCTAACAAAAATGCAGTCAAATACGTTGCATTGCTGGCGTTTAACAAGATTGTTGTCACTCATCCTTATCTCGTATCACAACAAGAGGATGTCATCCTGGAGTGCATAGACAGCCCTGATATCACTATTCGAATACAAGCCCTGGATCTCGTGCAAGGAATGGTTACAGGCGACAATCTCATGTCTATTGTGAGCCGCCTGATGAAGCAGCTCAAGACTTCAATACCTAGCCGTGAGCGGCAGCCCGGCACCTCTCCTACCGAGGTTGGGGACTCAGATGATGATGGATCAACAGAAAACGGCGTAGCTAATACTCCGGGTCAAGCACCGCTTCCTGATGAGTATCGTATGGATGTCATTGGAAGAATTTTGTCCATGTGCTCTAAGGACAATTATTCTAGCGTTTTGGACTTTGACTGGTATATTGACGTCCTGACGCAGCTTGTGCGAATGGCACCTGTTTTGCGCAACCAAGACGATGACTCTGGCTCAACGCGGCCGCGTTTTGATGTATCACTCAGAATCGGAGACGAACTGCGCAATGTTGCAGTCAAGGTCCGAGCTATGAGGTCCACTGCAGTCAGGGCTGCTGAGATAATCTTGAACCAACTCAACTCTGATACACCGCCGGGGTATTCCATCACCTCAGGGGCGCTGAAGGCGGTAACGTGGATCATGGGCGAATATGCCAACCAGCTCGCCATACCTGAAGATGGGTTGAATGAACTGTTACAGCTGATCCCTCGAACATCGAACCCTGAAGTAACTACGACGACTCTTCAGGCCGCAACTAAGATCTTTGCAACTATAGTAGGGGATGAGAATGAGCCGTGGACAGCGGAGAGAAAATCTAAGGTGACATTGCTCATGGCTCGCATCATTCATACTTTTGAGCCCCTTCAGCTGAACCCCAGCTTGGAAGTGCAAGAACGCGCTGTTGAATTCACTGAACTCCTCAAGCTTACGTCTGAAGCAGCGTCTGGCCAACCTGCTACAACTGACGAGGTTGATCAAGATCCTCCATTACTAATGACGCAGGCCATCCCCTCATTATTCAATGGCTGGGAGCTGAACTCTGTTGCCAAAGGGGCACAGCGTAATGTGCCGATTCCTGATGGCTTGGATCTGGACGAGCCGATTCATCATAATCTCACTAGGCTGTTGTCGGAAGCAGACTCAGTCACTCTCGCAACAGACGATTCAGATGAGTTTGAGGTTTACTACCACCAGAGGCCACCGCCAACCAGCATAGAATCTTCCGCTCCGGCCATTGCTCGACTGGCCGATCCGGTTGATGAATATTCTAGTTCTTACCAGCAAGCAAGCGAAGATAGCTACCTGGATGCTGACATCGTAGCCAGAAGAAAAGCGGAACGACTTGAACGAAATAAGGATGATCCATTCTACATTCCCAACAATAATACCCCACAAACATCCACACCTATCGACAACATTCTCCACAACAGCAATGGCCCAGACCTTGACATTGACTCCATACCTATAATGCAACTGGATCTTGACAAGGTCAGCTCTTCTGCGCCTCAACAGCAGTACCGTCCGCGACCGTCACCTCGACAAAGAGTAGTCATTGCCGCAGATGAGACACTGGAGGGTAGCGACACGGGTGGACGCACATATGATTCAGAGAACAACTCGGATAGTTTCACAAAGTCCAAGGCACGAAAGCTCAAGCAGTCACTTCTCCAGGTCGACTCGAGCAGCATTGGTTCCTTTAGCCTAGAAGGCCAACCGGCTGGTGGATTTGACTATGAACGTCAGCAACGAGAAGACGCTGAGATGCAGCAAGCAGTGAAAGAAGTGGAACGTCTTCGTCTCGAGATGCAGCGTGCCAATGAGCGTATCCAGGTTGCCCAGGGCGTTGATGTAGAGGGTACTGTCATCAAGAAGAAGAAGGTGAAGAAGGCGAAGAAGGCAGTTGCACCTGACGATGCCGCAGTTGGCGAGGGCGCCGAGGTAAAACCCAAGAAGACTAAGAAGAAAAAGGTAGCAGCTGGGGAGATTGATGAAGCTGGCGATGATAGCAATACACTAAGCGGTGCTAATTCTCAGCCTGCGGAGGGAGCCTCGGAAGTAGTCGTGCCCAAGAAGAAAAAGAAGAAGAAGCGCGTTGTCGAGATTCAAGATATTTAGTTAGCAAGAGACGGGGATGGAGACGTCGGGAATGAATAGAGTTACAGCGTGGCCTCAAGTGTGTCAACGGAGGGTTCATACTAGGATCTAGCATGGCGGTACCTGGCATCATTTCCCCAGGAGTGGGAAGCGTCAACGAAATACATAGAACGCATTCATTCACGTTTCAGTCTTTGCATATGTCGACCATGGTTGCTCAATAACATAGCTTCATTGGCAATCATCTGCTCATGGTATCTCTGTTTGTCATGTTTGATTCGCTTTCTCAACACCTACTACACCCACACCTACACCTACACCGCGCCGTCCGTCCCGCCCATTTCCCATCTATTTCTCCGCCATCCGGCAAATTCAGGCGGCAGGGGTTGCAAAGAGAAAAGAGAAGCTAACGACCCAGGGAATCAATAAGTTTAGATAAACAACAAGGGAAAACAGTGAGGGAAATCCGAAGAAGAGAAGATGGGAAAAGAAAAAGTAAGCTCGAAAAGAAAAACCAAGTTGGAATCGCCGCCATTTCGTGATACAGCATAAGTACAAAAAAACCAACAAAAAGGTACACCGATGGTTTCTTTTAGTTTCATGCTCCATTAACACGTACACATGATCGATAGATTGCCCATAGCGAAAGGGAGAGGAAGGGGGCTCTTTTCTTTCAAGAGGCCCCTTTCCCTCATGCATCGGTTAGTTTAACCACAATCCCCTTTCCGTTCCTTTTACCGGGCTACAGAAACGCCTTGCGAGAGGTTTGAATTGACGTTAAAAAATCATCTCTCGGAATCATCTCGTCTTTATCATTGAATCACTCCTCAATAGCCTTGTCCTCGAGTTGTACACCTCGGTCAGGAGTTTCGGGGGAAACTCGCTTGCCGCCAACGAACCGAGTTCGTCCACCGCTGTCACGCTTCTCTGAACTTGTTTCGCCTTCTTTGGGTGAGTCGGTCGCACCATTGACGGGCTCGGCGCCCTCAGCACCGGGCACCTCTAGACTGTTGCGCTTATTCAAGCCACCGAGGCTGCCGAGACTGCTTCGGTGACGATCGATTACTGAGGTAGGGCTCGTCTGGATAGGGAAGCGGGTATCGGGTCCACCGGTGCTGCGATCTCGTCGATGGCCACGGGGACTGGGCGCAGGGCTCTTGTCACGACCACGGTTGGCGTTGGCCTTCTCGAGCAGAGCTCTATTCCGCTCCTCCATGAGGGCCTTGCGGTTGCTCTCGTTGGTGCTGATGGCGCGGGGGCGGTTGTTATTTCCCACCGAGGAGGAGTGGTTGAGGGAGGACATGCGCTTGAGCGCAGTGAAGATGGCATCCTTGTGTGCGAAAAGGTCCCGTACTAGTCTGTATGAGTGCTTCTCCTCCATAGTCAACGATGTCTCTGCTCGAGGCCGGAGGATGCAGGGTGCGAGTGCTGTTGCAAGGGACGAGACATAGTCTTCGCCAGCTGAGGTGAGATCGATGAGACGGGTAAAGTGGTTCATGCAAGCGTCCAGAGTTGCAATGTTGGTGAGTCGCAGTTGCGAAAGCGTTTGTTGGAGGACGGCAACACGCGAGGCATCAGTGGAATCGGCAGTAGACGAGTATACGGTGCGAATGATTTCGTAGACGTGAGAAGAAACCAGCGAGTCTAGAAGACGCAAATATTAGTCGCTACGGGATGGCATCGCGGTGTCAATGCGAATACTTACCTGGAAGCTCTAGAAGGTAAACCTTTAGCAGACTGGCAACCGTAGGGATATCAAATTCGTCGAAAACTTCAGGAGCAATGAGCTTGCCATTATTGACTTTGGTGCGCAGCTTGTGGGTTTGAGTAAGAGGAACATCAACCAGCCAGACACCTCTCCTGGTCTCATCACCTTCCAGATCGGGGTAATGGTGGTCGAGGTAGGTAAGAATGGTAGTAATAATGATGGGAACGCGCTTCTTATCAGCTCGCGCACGAGCCTCCAAGTCGATACCAAAAGTGTGCTCATCAACTTTGTTGTAGTAGTTCTCATAGACGACAACCTTGGGGACAAAGCTACCAGTGCGGTAGTTCTCGAGGAGATAACGCAAATCACCCTCAGGCTGAATGGTTTCTTGAAACAGCATCATCTTGTCAACAGTAGACTGCAGACTGGGGATGACGTTGCCGATGGTTCCTGAAAAGTCCAAAATTACCGTCTTGATAGCCTTGAGGCGGTCGAGTTCGCATCGTTCGAGGAACTTGAGGTGAAGGAAAATGGACTCTTCGAGTTCGCAGCGAAGCTCGTCGAGCCTGCGGACGCCGGCCTTGTACTTTTCGTCAGCCTCGCGGGCCTCGCGCTGCATGCGTTGACTGGGGGTCTCGTTGGGGTTGGAGTTGTTAAGGACGTTCCAGCTTGAGAAGTATTCACTGACAGCGCCAACGACGGGCGAGTCGCCAGCCTCGGATCCAGATGCCGGCATGGAAAAGGTGCGGTTGAGGTTCTTCTTCTCGGGGACACCAGCGAGTTCGAAGGCCTTAGGTCGCCACTGATAGTGTAGCTTGGAGGAGTTGGCAAAGTTGTTACCGACATTGCCAACGAGGCGGAGAAAGCCGTTAGAAACAAGATCCTGGCCGATGCGCTCAGCATAGCTCACGCTGGTGGTGCCCATACTGCGCTGAAGGTATTCGACGATGTCGGCACCAGCTGAAGTGTTAAGGTAAGTGCCAAGAATGGGAACCTTGGTCTCGCCCATCTTAATGGTGGAAAGCATGTGAGAGAGAATTTTCTTCATCTGATCGGGCTGGTACACATCATCACCAACTTCATACACCTCCTCCTCCTTTTCTTCCTCTTGGGGCTCAATCTTAATCTCTGGAACTTGCTGGGCCTGCTTAGGGCTAGACTCGGGATCCTGGAAAGCGAGTTTGTTCTCCTCTTCGATATCTTCGACTAGGCGGCACTTGTTGAAGTATACAGAGCGCAGCTTCTTGACGGCCTCAGCCTGACGGTCGTGGGCCTTAATGCGCGCCTGGAGGTCATCCTGGGAATCCTGAATGCGGGCCTCGTGCGAGTCGCACCAGCGGGAAAAAGGGTTTACGACGAGATCGCGAATGCTCTGTGCGATGCGGTGATGGTTTCGGGCAGCATCTTGCATCTCGTTACGCATTCCATCAAAAGCCTAAACAATTTGGGCTGGAGTCAGCAGGGCTGAAGCACGGCGCATCGGCGCAAAGATTTAAGGGCATGGGGCTCAACGAGAGGGGAGAGAGACGGAATTTTCTATACCTTTCGGACAGTGGCACCGTCATCGCGGGTAAAACCACCCGTGAGCTTGTCGGCGGAAGGGGTGATGTCGCCCAAGCGTTGGCTGTAAGACTCCTCAGCTTCAGCGCGCAAGCGGGCAATGGTGAGAACCTGACGATTCTCAGCCACACCCTGCTGAAGCTTGCCAAATAGGACGCCTAGTCCTGCAGCATAATCGCTGGACCAAAAGGAATCAGCGAACCCCGGCATGATGGCCTGCCTTCTCTCGCTCCAACCCCGTCAGTAGATGTTGTGTGCCGTAGTTGCTGGTAATCGTTTGTTGGTCTGGTGGGGAACGGTGTGCGTAGCCGAGCGGTATCTGATGACGGCCTGCGTAGTCGGATATCGTAGTGTCGGGCTGCGGGAAGAATGGTAGTCGTGGCCGGCGTTTCCCCCTTTTTTCGTGGACGGTCGTTGAAGTCGTTTGTTTGGGGGGAGGAGGAGGATGTTGCGGTGGAGGAGGGAGGTTTAGAGCAAATGTTGCTGCGTGTCTCTGTGGTACGGAGGAGCAGATTCGGGGGTTATTGCAGCGTTAGACGCAGGGGCAAGCACTGTGTGCCGGGATCAAGGCGCTACGCTGGCTGACTGGCTTGGGACGGACAAGGCTGAACCGACGGGTCGAAGGGGGCGGCGTGAGACCGGACGGGGTTGATTGGGTGGCCAGTGGATCGTGGAGAGAGGACAACGGGATGAGGTTGGCTGGCGGGTGACGGCGGGTGTAAGTTATTGCGGAGCCAATACGAAGAAGGGGACGCCGGCAATTAACTCTAGTCTGCGTGCCTCTTGGGCTTGATCCAGGTTCGTCTCGTCCGAACTCTGCAAGGTGATGGTGGGTGGCTGGGCTATAACATGTGGATCAAGGTGATGTTAGAAGAGGAGATGACGGGGACGGGGCCAGGTGAAGGTGGGCGATCTTATTTTTCCTTCATGGAGTTCCTGAGAAAAAAAATTGTAATTTTTTTTTACTTTAATACTTTTTCTTCAAGCTGACTTTAATAGATTGAGTGCTGGGTAATTTAAGGCTTGTGTGTAAAACAGAGACACTTCAGGTCCCTGCATGACATGCAACACAAGAATGAGTTAACGAGTTGGGATGAAACTAAGAACAAAAGGAGGGAGAAATATGGGCAAAGGGGTGATAATAGCGCCGCTGGAACAATAGAGTTGAGCGGGAAGAAAAAAAAGGATCCCTGATTTGTTAGCCAAAGGACAGGCATGCGCTCTCCTGTGATACATAGAGAATTGTAGTTTGAAGTAAGCAAATAATGTGTCGTGATGCAAGTCATCTCGCAATGCATGTGTGGCAACCCCTTGCTTCACGCCATCTCCTCCAGCAAAGCGAATCCGAGAAGCCGGGTTTTCTCTACCTATTTTTCTTTGCCCATTTCCTACCCTGGCTTCGCTGACGTCCTTTGTCTGTCCTCTAAATCCGGAGACGTATGGTCCAGGGCTGAAAAAAAAAGTGAGACCTGGTGCCGTCATCACTGAAGAAGGGACGAACGCGACGGCTTTCTCATAGGCTGAGCTATGGGCAAGGGAGCGCCACTTTGGGCCTAGATTGTGCGTATCTCTGCACACTGTCCACGTATCCTTTAATTAGTAGGCCGGGTGCCTATGCTGTCATACCCTTGGGCGAGAGAGAAATTCATCAGCGGGCTTTATCCACTTCAAGATCGACAGTGTCAAATTCGACATTGCTACCCAATAATCTTCCCGACTGGACAATGGCGTTGTGAGGCACGATGGGCCGACTGCTACGCTACGTAAGCGTGATAGAAAAGGGAAAAAGAAAAGAAGACGAAAACAAAACAAAAAAAAAAAAAAAAAAAAAAAAAAAAAAAAACAGGACACTAAACCCTTGGTTCCCTCCTCACACAATTGACCAGGGCCACGGCGTGTTTCAGGGAGACAGGGAGCATGCCCGATGTTCAGGAACGCTAACTAGATGACACTTGTACCCAGTGTGCGACCCCAGAAAAGACGGGCACCGTTCGCTTGCACTCAACCGTTTGATTGGAACCGTTAAACTTGTTGAAATTATCCTTGCGTACTGCTCAAAATACAATCCGACCTCTGCCTCCTCAGGAAGCCCTGTTCGTCTGTTCCATGGTTAATCACTTCTCTTTTGACTTGATCCCCCCCCTTTTTTTTTTTTTTTTTTTTTGGGGGGGGGGGGGGGGGGGGGGGGGATTGAGTCAGAAATTGCAAGCCTCGAATCGTTTCGAGTCAGATGAATTATGCCAGGATTTTTCCACTGTTTTGCCCAGAACAACGGAACTGCCGAGCGCCTCTTCCAACGCTGTGGGGAACAGCTCGACGTGCGACTTGGGGAGAATGCAGGTTGCATGTGTAGAAAATCACAGACGTTGGGTCCCCTCGGTTCCGTTGGCACATCTGAGCAGCGGGTATCTTCGGGTGCGGCGTAGGCCTGAATTTACGTGCTTGGAAATGACACAGAATGTCCATCTACAGCAACCAACTCATCAATGTTGCATATTCTCAAGCTACTCATACCTGTGATATTGAAAACTGGCTCTGAATAAACTTTCGATAACTGAAGAGGGCGAAGAAGGAAAAAAAAAAAAGGGGAGGGGGGGAGAGGGGGCTTCTCTATTTTTAGCCAACATGCCAACGGCAAGCGAAGTTCCCGGCCGTTCTATTGCTGATTCGGTATGTGTGACATTCCAGGCGGAACAATCGTGGAAAACCATCCAGGGTCTTCGCTGTCGCGTGCGTGCTTCAGGCTGAACCATTACTAATACAATACAATGCTCTCACTGCCACCAATCCTTGGAAGTTTTCGGTGTTTATTATTAGCGGGCCGCTCCTGCTCCAGTATAAGTGATAAGAGCCGCTAGATACATAACTATCTGCAGTCAAAAATTACTCAACCCTCATGTTCTCTATCATGGCTTAAAGATTGTCTGCGGGGGGATTCGCATTTATTTTTGTAATTTTCGTGACCAACCCAGGGCTGAAAATGATTGCATACAAATCATTGGTAGTCGCAGGTACAATAATAAATACAAAGCTTCGGGAATAACTTGATGTGAGACCCTTTATCCCATTGTGTATCCATCTTGCGTGATGCGGAGTGCGGACTTTCTCCGCCCTAGTTAGCGGCGTAGCCCGCGACACGTCCCCTGAGTCGTGATCTACTCCGAGCACGCAACTCAACCTCCGCTCTCAACCATCCCAGAAAAATACCATGTCAGGCTGTCGAGGCTGAGTTGAATTGTATATCTTGTCTTTCAATCATTTGGTGCCAACCAGCCACGAATTTAGTGACGTTTTGACCCGATCCTCGTTTATTTGCCGTCCCTTATCCTACCATGGGGGGTACGAAGCCTATCTTACCCGTAACCAAGGGGAAAGGTGGTAGGGCTGGACTGAATAACCTCGATAAAGATGAATCCTCGTCATCTCCCAAGTTGACGCCTCGGAAGGTTTTCCTAGTCATTTTCCTGTCACTTCTGACTCTAAGCCTGCTGCACCGGCCTGCCATTCACTGTCACCGCGGCGCCTCCAAGCATAGTCATGGTTTATTGTCACCGGAGGAGCGTGCAAAACATGTCCTCACCTCTACCCCATTAATAGGTACACACCGAATCTCAAATTAATTGACGAAGCTGAGAATAAAATTCCATGATGAAATTGGCAACTAATACATGATTTATTAGATGGTCACGTCGATTTTCCTGTTTTGCTTCGATATGCCTATAAGAACCACATTTACAGCAAGGAATTCACCAAGCTGTTTGAACAAGGTGGCTTGCCTGGCCATGTTGATCCAAAGTGGCGGCGCGTTTTGGAGCCTGTATGCTCCTTGCCCTGCCAATGGCTCCAACTTTTCGGATGCGAATTATGCTGAGAGTACGTCATATCACATCGTGTATTTGAACGATATCAATATGCTGATCTAGTACATAGGCGTTCAATTCACCCTAAACCAAATCGATGTCATGAGAAGACTGCAGGAAGCCTACCCTAAGGATTTTTCTGGACAAGTCGATAGCCTTGACGCCCTAGATGCCTTCAAGCAGGGTAAGTTTATTTCCCCTTTTGGTATTGAGGGTCTGCATCAGATTGGCAACTCGGTCGCGAACCTACGTCGCTTCCACCAGCTTGGCACTCGCTACGCTACCCTCACTCACAATTGCCACAACAAATTTGCCGATGCTGCTCTCCTTGAGCACCCTGTTCGCAAGGCTGAGCCGCTTTGGGGAGGCGTTAGCCCCCTTGGTCGGAAAGTTGTCCACGAGATGAATAGGATCGGGATGATCGTTGATCTCGCTCACGTTAGTGAGGACACCATGCTCGATGTTCTTGGCAACAAGAGCGACTGGGTTGGATCCAAGGCTCCAGTCATCTTCTCTCATAGTTCCGCCTACAGCATCTGCCCCCATCCTCGTAATGTCAAAGACCATGTCCTTCAACTTGTCAAGCAGCGCAACTCCCTCGTAATGGTCAACATTGCCCCGGAATTTATATCATGCGTCGAAGCCAACAACGAAAACGGCATCCCGGACTATTTCCCTGCCAATTCAACGCTGGAGCATGCTGCTCGACACATCCTCCACATTGGAAACCTCATTGGATTTGACCATGTTGGTATTGGTACCGATTTTGACGGCATTTCTGGTGTGCCCAAGGGTTTCGAGGATGTGTCCAAGTATCCTGATCTGGTCGCTGAGCTTTTGAGGAACGGTGTCAGTGACGAGGATGCAGCCAAGGTAGTGGGCGGAAATATTTTGCGGGTTTGGAGGGATGTTGATGATGTTGCTGCTCAACTGCAGGCAAACGGAGAACTCCCTCTGGAAGATGACCTTGCTTCTCTCAGTTCTGAGACCGTTGGAGTTCATTAAATTCTCTTAGATAGATGTTTGCGCTTGGCATGTCAAATAGAGCCCATTCATCTCAATCGTACATAATAGATATACATCTTGCGCATAGCGAAGCGTCGGATCGCTTCCCAGCTCAAACTTTACCATGATCATCCCATATCATGACCCCATCTAGATTTTATGCAATCCCAGAATTCCAGCTCGAAGCCAACACGTATGGTGTCCCTAGAGCAGATAATATGCTCCCTGGCCGGGCCAATGGTATGTTCCTTAGCCCCTCCGTTCAACTCTGTTGAGTTTGTTCGCCGTGGCAGTCTGTGTCCTTGTGCGTTGACCACGCACAGGTAGGCCCATTGCATGTCGTCGACCACGATATGTTCCCATATCCTTCAATCTTCGAATATTTTCCTGGACGAGTCTTCGAGCATCGGTTTCAAGCGTCATCTGTGATAGCTCGGCTGTGAGGGAAGTAACAGTCCTTGGGGCGAGGGAGCCAACTTTGGCGAGTTTGTGGATCGAGTACTTGGCCATGATACGAGCGGAAGTGGTAGGGCCGAGGGCATAGAACGACTCAAGAGCCTTCTGGAGAGGAGAAAGAAACATCGTATGAGCGCACTGTCGTGGACGGATCAGAACGGATTGTAGGATGGGGTGCTTACCTTGACCAGCTTTTGCTCGCCGAAATTGACGCCAAGAATGAATACCTTTTAGAGAGTCAGTTTTTTTTGTTTAGAATATAGCGGGAGGTCATCGGTAAGTCAGTACCATTGTGACGGATTTCCTGGTGGTATCAGAGTCGCATGCTCAAGAATCTCCAAATTCAGGCCTTGGCTCAAAAGAATGATGAAGCTGTAAAAGATGGGTCTTCCCGGTAAAACTCGGGGTAAACTTGCAGTCGCTTGGAATGCGCCCATATGTTTCTGCAGGGGCCTGTGCCAGCGGGGTTTCGTGTTTCTCAATGGTTGGTTTTAGGGAGTTTTGTGGTGCACATCCAGTGTCTTGCAGTGGGCTCACCTCTGAAACAGAACTGAAGCTTTCCCCAGTTCTAAAAGGCTCGGTGAAGCGTGGCCCCCTGCTCTCCAGCTCAGTAAGCGCCGTCCAATTGTGCAAGCTATTCGTATAAGTGTCCATTACCCACCTCTGGCGCTCGCTCGTCCCTCCCTCCCTCCCTCCTCCTTCAACCACGATCCGATCAACTGTTGCAGCATCTATTTTAGATCCGCAACAGGATAAACACCGCAACCATGTTTAGTCTTCGCCGAATCTTCGTCACGGCTGCCCTCCTCTTGGTTGGTCTGGTCTTTTTTGCCCAGACTGCCGAGGCCGCCAAGGGTCCCAAGATCACCCACAAGGTCTACTTCGACATTGAGCAGGGTGGCGAGTCCCTTGGGCGCATCACCTTCGGTCTCTATGGCGGTACCGTTCCTAAGACTGCTGAGAACTTCCGTGCTCTGGCTACTGGCGAGAAGGGCTTTGGCTACGAAGGCTCCGGCTTCCACCGCGTCATCAAGCAGTTCATGATTCAGGGTGGTGACTTCACCAACGGTGACGGCACTGGTGGCAAGTCCAGTAAGTTTGGGTCTCTTATTGCTCCCCATACCCATCTCCAGAAGCCAATTGACTAACTTTTGTAACAGTCTACGGTGCCAAGTTCCCCGACGAGAACTTCAAGCTCCGACACTCTAAGAAGGGTCTCCTCTCCATGGCCAACGCTGGAAAGGACACCAACGGCTCTCAGTTCTTCATCACCACCGTGGTCACTTCGTAAGCACACCGCCCTGCTCCTCCCGATTTACAAGCTGTGTGAGAGCTGGTAATTGACAACATATTGATTAGCTGGCTCGACGGCAAGCACGTTGTATTTGGCGAGGTCCTTGATGGCTACGACATCGTTGAGAAGATCGAGTATACAGAGACGCTCCCTGGCGACAAGCCTGCTAAGGCCGTCAAGATTGCCAAGAGCGGCGAGCTTCCTGTTCCCCCTGAAGGTATTCACGTCGAGCTCTAAGCAAGCCCAGTAACGCGCCCTTTTGACTTGATTGTCTTGCCAAGCCCAAGTGCTGATCGATGTGTTGCGTAGCCGATCTCAATGGAGGATCAGCGTGGATGGTCAATGAAGAGGGCTGGCCTTGGTACCAGAAGCTTATGCTCTTCGGCCTGTTTGGTGGTGTCGTCATACTCGGAATTCGAGCCAGCAAGAACTTCCACCCTGGCCGCTTCTAGAAGAATATAAGGTCAAAAAGTAGTTAGAGAACGGCTATATATCGACAAAATCCCAAGTGCCACGTTGTTCGCAACGACGGATCAATGTTCCCTACTATGCATTTGATTGTGTCTCGATCTCCCATGTGGAGACTACTAATCAAACGGCACTTTATGCACGGCTAAATACTATATCATCTCTTTGCATGTCTTCATGTTGAGACTCCGCTTGGCCTAGTTCCTTTGTATAGAATCCCACTCCAGTAAATATCCCTGTCACGTGGAGCCAACAGCCTCCAACCAAAGCGCCAAACACCCCGCCGGAAAAAAAAAAGTTGTAAGTTTGGAGCGACGCTCATTCAACTGCACACAGCCAACCCCAATCACAAATCGCCATGAAGATTCTCAGTCTCAACTTCCTCACTTGCGCCGTCAAGGCCTGCAGGAGCTCCTCCGATTCGTTCCCTCTTCATGCTAAAGACGCCGAGCTGGTCCAAGATGAGATTGAGCTGAACCCCGACATGATCATCAATGTGCTGCCCCGCCTTGACTGGACGGCCCTGCGCACAACGTCTTCTGAGGTATGCGCGAAAATAACATTGAATCCCTCTCATGTCGTCTTCCTTTTTCTCTCCATAGTTTTCGTCTTATCCGGCATGTTTGAAAGAGAGTATGTATCTGACAGAGTTGGTAGCTGGGCTTTCCTCAACTCCCCGAGCAGCCTCCCACGGCTGAGGAGTTGAAGGCCGATGAGAAGACGCTCAAGGACCTGCACCATCTACTGGTTGAGACCCAAATCTCCGAGGGAATGTTGGTGTGTGGAAACTGCGGTCATGAGTACGCCATCAAGGAAGGCATTGCCAACTTTCTCCTGCCCAGCCACTTGGTATAACGATCATGAGAAAGAAAAGAAAGAAGGAGAAAAAAATATAGAAAAAGACCAAGTGAGACGGATAGAATGAAGATAAGTGGGAGATGATTGAATGAATGCAGATGGTAGACAATGGGAAGGAAGGCATTAAAATCCAGGGGCGGCTACATGATACATGACGGCACAACACATCAACTGTCGGGAATATTTACTTTGGAGTTTGGCGTTCAGTCTTCGAGACAATCCCAAATCGAACGTGATCTATATAGACCGAGATAAATGCCATTATTCACTTCAACCGAGACCAGTTAAGATTTCATTATGAGATATACGACCTTATTGTGGTTCTAACTTGTGATCTCGCAACATGCCGATACTGTTCATTCCTTCAGTCCAGACACACCGTAGAAACCCAAAACTCCATAATCTGATGTACAAAACCGCCCCTTGGTTGGGGATAACATCCATGCGGTAATCCTAGAGCCATCTAGCTACCACGATGTTGGGCGAAAACTTATTACTGCTGCTTCTTCTGAGCTGCGGGGCCCATATCTTTCTCAAAGGCGCCGTAAGACACCTCAAGACTGGCGAGGGCCTTCAGACCAACACCAAGGATGGAAAAGAGAACAACTGCGGTGATAAGGGCCATAAAGATACCTGGAGTGACTATTAGCGCGCGGTTGACTCACTCATGGCGATAAAGAGGAATACGTACCAGGGGTGAAGAACTGATACTTTTCGAACAAAGGACGATTGTCAATCGCGTTCTTTTCCTCCCGGATCATGGGAGAGGCTCGTAGGTCGCGCTTGAGGTCCATGCGCACGCGGTCATCGAACTCGGATTCGTATGCCTGCTCACTAGGAGTACCAATGTATAGCAGGGTGTAAGAGTCGCTAGACGCGAGATCGTCGAAACTCTTGGCAAGGGAAGAGGCTACGTAAGTGTTAATCAGGTGCGCTTGGGCGATGGCCTTAATTGTAGAAGCTACTCACCAGCGGTCGAAAGGGAACCAGCCCTGTTCAATGCCACGGGTGGAAGGGAGACTTCCTCAACAGTGACGTCTCGCTTCTTCTCAGCACAAGCCTTGGTAATGTATGAGGCCAAGCCATCCTTGGTTGATTCGCCAACAACTTCTGAAACGATGTATTTACCCCGGAGATGGGGATTCTCGATAGCCTTGCAAAGATACGGCATCGCGCTGTCGGCACACTGGGAGGCTCCGCCAGCAACCAAGTCAACAGACTTGACGCCGGGGTGGGAAACAAGCAGGTACCGATCGGTTGGGCATCCTGACAGGATGTTCTTGGCGTTTTCGGTAGCCTGGGAGCTCGTCTGGATGTTGTTGGAAGCAGAGGCATCAACGAATCTGGATGAATGGTCTGTCAGAGGAAGTTCTAGGGAAGGAGGCAGGGGCTGGGGGCGCGTCATACTTGGAAGTAGAGAGTAAGACCAGAGGAGAGGAATCAGAGAAGGCAATGGAGGGCCCGGCAAGCGCCAGGGCGCCGGCGAGGATCTGAAGACGCATAACTAAGGATTGATGATGGAATTGCCGGCTTTGTGTCTGCCTGTCTGGGCCAGCTTGTGATGCTCTCTGGAGGCTAGTACTGGAGCTGGCTCAGGAACGGCAACGCAGCCTTACGTAACCGCTCCGGTAAGTGCTAGACCCCCGTTTTATGCACACCTCGGTGAATGGCCCACCTTGAGTTGAAGTTTGAAGCAGAACCAGCCCCCATCCTCCAACAAATCATAACGAACGGAAATTATTGCTCGATTCCCAACTCGACACCTGCATTACCAGCCGCTTGGTCTCCTCCCCTGAACACGATGTTTGCGAAGCCCCGCCCCAAAAAAAGCATCCTGCCGCCGCCAAACAAGAAACGAAAGGCAAACTACGGCGTTGAAGAAGTCAATTTCGACAATGACGCGCGACAGGAGTTCTTGACTGGCTTCCACAAGCGAAAGCTGCAAAGAATTAAGAATGCACAAGAGGAGGCCGCTCGAAAGGCTCGCCTAGAGAAAATTGAAATGCGGAAACAGGTACGCTCGCGGGTTCTCATTCCGCCACGGTTCAATGCCGCGAAGTAGAAGCTGATGTGAATGATGCCAGGTCCGGGAAGAACGTCGCCGCGAAGTAGAAGAGCATGTCAGTACAGTGAACAGATTACTTCAAGAGTCGGAGGTTGCAGGCGCAGTCGAGAACAATTCCGATGAAGAGTCTGCAGACGAGTGGGACGGCTTTCCCGACCAGCCCAACCTTGACATTGTAGATCACGAAGAGGAATACATTGACGAGGACCGATACACAACAGTCACGGTCGAGTCGGTATCAGTGTCAAGAGATGGTTTGTACAAGCCTCAGGTTGAAGAGGATAAAGGCGGCGACGATGATGATAATACAAGGACAGATGAGGCGAAGAAGGAAGATACGAAGATTGAGCGGCTCAAGAAGAAGAAGAAGAAGTTTCGCTACGAATCTAAAATCGAGAGGCAATTGACGGAGGTCAAGCGTAAAATCAAAAGCAGACCATGAGCCCGTAGCTAGGCCTGGCTTTGTGGATGAGGAAAAGAGACACCTGGAAGCAACAGAGCAGAGGGAATGAGGACAGGATTTACAAAAATAGATACCCTTGAGGAAATACCAGCTTCAAACAGCTAGAAGAAACGTAACATGCGGCTGTTGCTCCCTTTCGCTTACCCGGCAACATTCTAAAACCAAGATCCTGGCAACCCAAGGCAGCCACCAGAACACGTCGATGCTGGGACAGCCCACCCGCTGCTGACTGAGAACTTGCCAACAAGGCAACTCTTCCACGGCAATTGGTTTAGATGTTGCCAATTTCGTTCTGGAGCTCCTCCAGCTCCTTCTGTAGAGTGGCATGCTTCTTGGCCATCTCCTCGTACTTTGTCTCCCACTGGTCACGCTCGTTCTCAAGAGCTTGCACCTTTCGCTCGAAGTGTCCGGCCTTGACATCGGTCTGTCGGAGTCTATAGAAGTTTTATTAGACATAAGCGAAAGAAAAAGAAAGAAAAAGGGGGTTGCCCCATCGGGCCACGAAATGGCGGTGATCGGGAATACAGCAGAATCGGGCTTCAACGTACTTCTCGTTGGCTTCACGGAGCGTCTTGTCGGCATCTTCGGCCTCCTCTTCAAGGAGCTGTAGTCGTCGCTGAAGAGTCTCGTTCTGTGTGCCGTGTTGCTGGCCCTCATCGGCGGCCTTCTTGAAGTCCTTGATGGCGGTCTCGAGCTTCTCAACCTCCTCCTCAAGCAGGTTGTTCTTGTGTTGCAGCGAGGTAATCTCTTGCTCCTTGCTCAGATTCTCCTGCTCTAAACCCTTGACCTTGTTCTGGAGCTCCTCGACCTTGGCGGTGGCCTCATCGGCCTCCAGGCGGAGTGTGTTGAGTTTCTGTGCCAATGCCAATCATATTAGCCACGAGCACAACTTGACGCAATACCCCTCCAAAGGGGCCAGCGACATGGTGGGGTAACTTTAGGGAGCTGGGGCAACAAACCTCCTTGATGCGATCCATTTTATGTGAGCGGTTGCGGATATGTTTTGAGTTGAGCAAAAAAAGGTGGAAGTTGGTTCGGCGATGGTTTAAAAAGGGCGCGACTTGCAGAAGTGGATGCGGAGGCGGGTGACGATGAGGTGGTCAGGAAAGCAGCGTGAGAAAGGGGAGAAGTATGCCCCTCCACAACTGCCACCGACCGACCCCGGTACAAGGTACAAGGCGCCGTGATACAGCCTCTTGTGGCTTGTGGCGTCGCTGGCGTCCCGCCGTGGCAGCTGCAGCTGGGCAACATGCCTGTTGCTCTGTCAACGCCTGCACGGACCAACAAAATATCCCAGTCGCTATCCCAGCTAGTCTGCCTCATGAGAACTCACAACTCCTTCTTACTGGGCTCAACATTGCCGGTCTCCGTCACTGAATCTTGGGAATCGATTATCAGCACGATTTGGTTGTACCCTTGATTATCATCATGTTGGCCGCACATCGTGACCAGGAAAATATGGTGCTCAGTCACCAGGTGCCCTCCAAGCAGCATCTCAAGACGCCTGGTGCACGGTATCCAAAGACGCCTTCTCGATTCACTCAAAACGACGAAAATGCGCCGACCGCATTTGCCGGGAAAACGGGGCTCGGAGGAGCAAAACAAACAGCTATGAAGGCGAATGGGACGCGCCAGGCGATTGTAACCCCTATGGGTAGGCTCAAGGCGACAGTATATCAACCGTGAACAGCTACTGATGCGTGCACAGGGACTCGAGGCCGCGCCCCTTTGGGCAACAAGACCACCAACGCCAAAGCTAAGAACGGACAAATGGGCAGTGTCAAGGGCATTGTGAAGGAAATCGAGAAGTCGCAGGTCAACCCTACAGCCCAAAAGCCAAAGCAGGTCAACATGGCACCTATCGAGTTTAAAGTAAAGAGCGAGCAGAAGGCAGCTGAAGAAGAGGAGCCCGAATATGCTCCGCCTCGGGCAAAGGAGCTTCCTTACGAGTCTGACGTCTTCCCCAAGGACCTCCTAACTCTTGAAGGGCTCAAGAGTGAACACTTGTTCAAAGGATATTACCAGCACTTCTACAACCCCATTGACGATGAGGGCGTCTCTCGACAGGATAGGGAATTTGAGGAGGCAATGAACAAGGTCATGGCCAAAGCTGAGAAACGAAATCAGCATGAAATGAATACTTTGGATTGGAATGTGGCAGATATCCCAGAGAGCACACAGCGCCAGCCAAAGCCTAGTGTTGTGAAGAAGGCACCACTGAAGCCTCTAACTCACAATACTAAGAAGCAGACATGCAAACAACCATCAACGATTTCGTCAAGACGGGCTGCATCAGCTTTGTCAATGGTATCAGATTCATCTAAGGGCACTGATACTGCCTCTGTCCGAACTATGAAGCCAAGGAAGCCATTGAGCACTGTACTTCAGGGGAAGAGGCCTGTAGCCACTGCTAAGATCTCCAGTGCAGACAACGCTACCGGTGAGGCAGCCTCAAGAACCACCATTGGCTACAACAGAGGCCGTACTGCCTCATCGATGGTCCACACTCACGCTCGTGCTCCTAGCGATTCTACTAGACCTGGACGGATCTTCAAACCAGCTCAGTCGCTTGATTCATTGTCCGATATGACCATCACACCTGCTCGACTGCGACAGGTTGCATTGGAGAAACAGGAGAGCCGCCCCCAGTTCATGACTATCTTCGATGAAGACAGTGATGCCGATGACATCCCTTCTATGAGCCAGCCTCTTCCCATGGATGATGATGAGGAGGAGTTTGTGCTCAAGTTTGACTTTTAAAGGGCAGCTACAGACTGTAACAATAAAGGATCACTGGCGTTGAGGAAATAGGGTCCCTTGGTTTCTATTTTAACGGACCTGACCACATTGGAGTTTATTTTTATGAGACATATTTGATGCGGATTTGAATATTCATAATAGGTTAAGACAGAATGCTTGCTTCTCACACAAAGAGTTGCTATCCGCCCCAGACGGTTTCGCGCTTGATGCACAACTACTTACACATTTATTTCAGTTCATGAGCAACAAAACATCAATTTCGACCCATTCAGTCTATCAAACCCGTGATTGTCTTGCTGTCTTTGTTTTGTGTGTGTGTGTGTGTGTGTGTGTGTGTAGAAATGCGACAAACAAGCATATAACAGCGCTCCATGACGCAATCAAACATATTTACCTGTGTGGGAACAACATATTAAGTGTTCCTAAATTGAATGGGTGTCTGATTTAGGTAGATGGGCGATGTTCATAAAAGAATATGAAAGCACTATTCAATTGCGAAGAGGATTTCAGCAATGACAATCAACAGGTCAAACTAGAATGCGATGCTGGCTGTTCAGACGACTTCACTTATGTACGACTATGTGGCGGGTAGGCTATCTGCATGCGCGTGTTTTCAAACTCTGGTGTCACGCAGGTGACGGAAGATATATGAAAAACATCGCAGAGCTCAATCAAGAAGCTTTATTATCGGTGAAACGAGATTAACGGGACAAATAAATAGAAACCCACACATGGTAAAATATAATTTTAGGTTATTTTTATTTATTTGCAGCGGGTGGGGGTTTCCCCTTTACGTTGCCATTTTTCGCATGGTCGCGTAGGAGAAAACTTAGACCATGTGTCATGTATGTACCTATGTCTGTCACTCGTATGGGCGTGTCCAGGGAGCAAAAGTCAGAATCAAGTAGGATGGTATGGGAATTATAGATGGCGTTCGGAAACGGCAGTCGTACAAAGACGCTAGTACAAGGAAGCCGGGTGACTGCATGCATGCGCCATCGAGTTTGTGACACATTTGTTTCTTTTTCTTCCTTTTTCCATTGGCGGCATTGGTTGGTAGTTTGCATGTGCTTACCTTCTTTGTTTGGGGGCGTTCTGTGTTCATGACGGCGGCTTGCATGAAAAAGGAAGGAAGTCAAATGAGCCGAAATGGTAAAAAGTGGACAAATACATCCAGTGCTGAGTTGGACACGCGTGAGGGATGGACAAGTTTAATTAGTACCTTGTGGCGTTGTAAAAAGTTGCGGCAGCCCCCCGCCAGAAAATACCAGCAGCCCGTGTACAAGGAACTTTGGCCGCAGTGCGAATGCCCGATCAGTGTCAGAGCATCCACTCAGCATCTGCACGAAGTCTGGCTGACCTGTGGCCGCAGTGGCTCAACAGTGGCTCAGGTGGCTGGGGCTGCATGCGTGTACCAATCAACTGCAGGCGTCGGACCAAGCAGGTGCCATCATCCCTGAACCCAAAACCAAAACCCAGAAAGGCGGCGCCTGGACTGGACAATCTTCAACTTTCCGACCTCAGCCATTTTCTCACTTCCACCACGCACGCTTCCTCGTCGGGTCCCGTTTTTGCTGTTGCTCCGTGGCCTGGAGACCGCTCCCCCCTTTAGCCTTCGCATTCAGCCCTCTCGCGCGCGCGCTGGCCCTCCCCCCTATTGCTATCCTTCAGGCCCTCGTCTCCAGCGAATTTACCCCCTGCAGCAGAGCCTGCGGATGACGCACCGCCGCCTTTCGTTGCCAACTTGGCCTGGTCGCGTAAAGTCTGCTCCCGCGCGTTAATTCTCCTTCTTCCTCCACCCACCATCGCTCACGCCCGCCACGAACATTTGCCAGCACACTGCACACTTTCTATTCCTTGCCGCTGTCACGCGAAGATATAACATGGTCGGAGCACGGTGGAAACGATAGGAAGAGCGCATCGTCACGATGACTCGCCCGCCCGGCGCGAGCTTCGCGCAGTTCTTCCCTACCGCTCCAAAGGTAAAGGCTCAAGCCCAGAGCCGTACGGACCGTGACCGCGATCGTGATCGCGACCATCCCAAGGCCAAATCCGACTTCCTGCCGGCCCCTGTCGCTGCATCGGATCCCGATATCCACGGTTTTACCAAACCCGCTCCTGGCCACGGCGGTCTATCAGACATTCCGCCGGCCCACGACGACACCGACTCTCCTCTCGCAGATATCCCCAGCACTGTCGATTCTGCCAGCTCATACAGCAGCGCTGCCTCTTCCATATTCAGTTCCTCTGCTCGAAACGCTGCCACCGCAGCATCATCCCGCCTCCCCACCTCGAGCCTGACTCCCCTCGCCTGCAAAGACTCGCCCTCCCACAACGCAGCTTCGGCCACCATCAAGCCGGACATGGCTGCTTCCCTGTCCGCCGATCCGGCCGCGACATACTCATCTGACAATTATCCTGCCATTGGTCTCAATGGCGCGATATCAGACGGCCCCCCCGTCATTGAGCGCGTCCCGGCTCGAGATCCCATGCCTTCCCTGAAGGGCCTCAAGTGCACGCATGACCCGCTCCTCGATCGAGTACACAATAAAAGTGTCAGCAGAAGCTCCAAGCCGACATATAAAGAGTTTGGTCTGGTACGTATAACTACAATTTTCCTCTGCAGAGAGGGGGGCGTCATCTTTGGTTCAAGATCTTATGGCTAATGAAACGGTTAGGACGATGACGCCCCCCCTCCAGACCCTCGCCTGGCTAAGCCCGGCGGTCGCCTGGGCTATATCAATACCGATTATTACTTGCCCAAGGCACGCCTACGACAAGCCCCCGAGAATATCAAGCCATACCCCTACGACCCAAAAACCTCCATTGGCCCCGGTCCGCCTACCCAAATTGTCGTTACAAGGTACAACCCTTTGGTTCCATTCAACAAAGTGACTGCCATTTTTGCTACATTTGGCGATATTGCCGAAAGCAGCAACAAGATGCATCCCGACACTGGAAGCTACCTTGGATTTGCCACAATTCGTTACCGCGACTCAAAACGACCAGACCGTCCTCAAGTATCCGCCATTGATGCTGCTCGTCGAGCCGTTCGTACTCGAGGCATTAAGGTGGATGCAGATATTGTGAAGGTCGAGTACGATCCTGAAGGCCGTAAGAGTCGGCGGATGCTCGAGGATCACCTACGGAGGGAAAAGGAGAAGCAAGAGAAGGAAAGAAGGGCTCAGATGGCCTCTCAGTCCAAAGCGCCTCCGACAGGCCCAAAGTCTGGTACTACACCCAACTTTGTCAGACCTCCACCTACTGCTCCTAAGGGTCCGGCTGCCCAACGACAATCCACCGCAACGCCGAACCCCCAAACCGCAACGCCTCCGACAACCCTTCCTACATTACCTCGAGGGCCTACCGTCGTTGAGACGCAATCCATCGCGTCACATCTTACCGACGACCCATATATTTTTATCCCGAGCGACAGTGTGCCCGTTCTCCTCAGCATTATCCCTCACATGAAGAAGCGGTTAAAAAATTACGGATTCGAAGACATACGTCTCGACAAGACCGGCTTTTATGTCGTATTTCGCAATTCCTTCAGCGGCAAATCTGAGGCCGAGCGATGCTTCCGAGCGGTCAACCATACTGAATTCTTCAATTATGACATGTCGATGCAGTTGTGTATGCCCAGAGAAAAGCGAAACTCGGAGACATCCCGTCGATCCCGTCGAGCCAGCCCAAGTCCCGAGCGACGATCCAAGACCGAAGCCAGGCCACGCGATGATAGGGAAAGACGTTCCCGCGAGCAGGAGGCGGATCTTGAAGAAGAAAAAAAGCAAAGAGCTAAGAACTTTGATCCAGTGTTAGAGGCCGTGCAGGTTGTTCGCCGGGAAATGACTGAACATCTCATTCGGCATATCCGCACCAAAGTCGCCGCTCCTGCTCTGAATGACTTTCTAGATCCCTCTAATCATGCTGCTAAGCGACGGAAGCTGAACATTGAGCACCCTGACGATGTTGATGAAATTCCTAGCATTGAGGATGGTAATGATAGTTCGCGAGTTGGCACTCCCAACTCAAGAGCTGACCCCATCGAGCGGAGAACAGGTCGCCTTGAGCCCAAAGCCCTGCCTAGAATACGTAAGACCAAAGTCAAGGGACAAGCCCAGCGAAGTGCCTTCATCGATCCCTTTGCTCGCCAGCGCCCCCCAGCCTCACGAAACGCATTCCGCTCTCTTCATCATCGTCTTAGGGGCTTAGATAGCGATGTGGAGTCCGACGATGATACAGATACGCGCGCTTTGCTGTCTCGTGAGACCGAAGAGCCGGAATCTCGCCCCCGAAGTCGCATGAGTACAGATGATGATGCATCTGTCCCTTGGGGCCAGGGTGAAGACGACTCGATGACTGAGGCAAGTTTCGCCATCGGAGAAAACCCAATCTTGAACAGGAAGCGCAAAATCGAGGTCTCCATTGAAAAGGCCTTGAAAAGGCAAAAGAAGTCTGATGAAGAATTATTTGGTGTTAAGATCAGCAATCTTGGCTCGGATTTCACAGCCCGAGAGGATTCGGTAGATATCATCCCTGATGTCGAAGTAGGGGATGACGATGACACTCGGGCTTCTCGGTCAGAGACACCTGCATCTGTCACTACCAAAACCACCAAGAAGAAACCCCTCAAAACGAAAAAGAAAACAAAGAAACAACTGTTTGAAGAGCGCGAGGCTTTGAAACGTCAAGCCGAAACCGATTCACAGCGCGACGAAGAGGAGGAAGAGGAAGAAAAGGAAATCACGGAAGAGCACAAGGTCCAAGAAAGAGAACTACCCATTGAGGAGGTCGTTCCGGAAAAGTATGATGAGAAACTTTTCTCAACAGAAGCTTTAACGCCAGCCATGATCTTGCCCGATATCCAAAAGCCCGATTTGTCGATGTTCCAAGGATTGTCTCTGGGTGTCAATGATGCACCTGACATTGCAAAACTTGCCAAGAGATTCCAAGCTGGGGAGATTGGAAGCCCCGAGCTCTGGCTGTGGAAACGCAACCGCATTAGGGAACTCAACTCGGCCGATGGCTCCCTTGATACGCCTGTAGATATCGGAGGGTACTATGTTCCTAACCCTACAGGCTGTGCCCGTACCGAGGGAGTCAAGAAGATTTTGAATTCGGAGAAATCCAAGTATCTGCCTCACCACATCAAGGTGCAGAAGGTGAGAGAAGAACGTGAGGCTCGAATCAAAAAATCAGGCAAAGATGCCGCCGCGGCTGCCGCAGAAGCTGCCAAGATTGCTGCTGAGAAACTTATTGCCAAAGGCAACTCAAGAGCAAATCGTGCCATGAATCGCCGATTCGTTGCCGACTTGAACGATCAGAAAAAGACACTTGGCCAAGACTCAGATGTGCTTAAATTCAACCAACTCAAGAAGCGCAAGAAGCCTGTCAAATTCGCTCGCTCGGCCATCCACAACTGGGGATTGTACACTATGGAAAACATTGCCAAGGACGACATGATTATTGAGTACGTGGGCGAGGAAGTCCGTCAACAGATTGCCGAGATCCGTGAGAAGCGCTATCTAAAGAGCGGCATCGGCAGTAGCTACCTCTTTCGCATTGACGACAACACCGTCATTGATGCCACCAAAAAGGGTGGCATTGCTCGTTTCATCAACCACAGCTGCATGCCAAATTGTACTGCAAAGATTATCAAGGTCGAAGGCAGCAAGCGCATTGTAATCTATGCATTGCGCGATATTGCTATGAGTATGTATACCCCTGGTCGCTTTGCATTTCGTGATGGACTCTAACAAGAAGCAACTTTAGGCGAAGAGTTGACCTACGACTACAAATTCGAACGTGAAATTGGCAGCCTGGATCGCATCCCTTGTCTATGTGGTACAGCGGCATGTAAGGGCTTCCTCAACTGATGAGACTGCACAGTTTTCGTCTCAACATTTCTTTTCGGTGGACAGGGAAGAGAAAAGCGAAATTGCCCTTAGTCATTCACCATGAAAGGCGTTTGGGAGGCAAAGGTGGGCGTGGTGTCCTTGGTTCAAATCTCCTTGAATGGTGGGAGAGGGAGATGGTCTATGCAATATATGCTTGGGCCTATAGTGTTGCCCAAGACTTTTCTGCTTTTCTAGGTATCAGACGGCATCCGACACAAATGGATTGTCTTCGATGGGGCGTTCAACAGGCCAGTGTTGTTTATTTTCTTTGCTATCCTATCGTCTACTTTGCTCTAATCCAACCTGTGACGACCCAGGTCGCACTCCTGTATATACGTACCAGCTCACCCCAGATAGATTGGAGTTCATGGTGGCTCCCCCTCCAAAGCAGGGAACAGAGTTGAGTATTTCTGTATAACAATCAAGTACACAAATGTATGCCACCGCGGTGTCGTTTTAACCTGCGCTAGTGACGCCTTGCAACAACAATACAGAAATCATCAGATGCTAATGCCAATGCACTTATCCCACTCCTCATGTTCGTCATCGTCTCGTTCGCCTTTGATATTATGAGTTGGTTATGTCGTTCGTATATCTGTTTGGTTATTCATTATTCTTGTTCTCTTTTGACCCGCACTGTCTGCCCGGCAACATCGTGAGGAGCTCTGAGGCCTAACATCCAATCCTGCATAGCCAACCACTCACTCCACTTGGACTCTGCACTCTGAATCTCTTCTTCTGTGACATTTTGGAGAGGTCTTAGGAATGGGACAACTTGGCCGTCGGCCATGTCATAATGCGACTTGACACCCACCCAGCTCTCGCTCTTGGCAGCAAACAAGTAGTTTCTACGCTCGGTCTCGTGCATGGGGCCAATGCCCTGGAGCCAATCGTCTCCAAAGAAGCCATGTAGAACAGCTGGGGAGTCAAAGCCAGTGACTACAAGTCGACGGATATAGGGAACGAGGCTGACTTGGGCATCGGGAGCAAGGGAGGAGGTTCCGGCCGCTCGAGTAGTGGTTGATGAGCCCCCAGGCGGAGCGGGAGGACCAGAGCGAGAGGATTCCGAGGTTGCCTTTTGAAATGGCAGTTGGATATTCACGAAGGCCGCTACAGTCTGAACAGGGCCACTGTGCTGGGCGTGGTCGAGGAAGTAACGTTGACAAGACTGGAACTTTGGATACCAGTCGAAGATGTCGAATTGGGACTCTTCAAATGGCTATGTAGATAGATACATTAGCCCAGTAATAATTTAATGAGGCAGAACAAAATGGAAGCCGAACGAAATGAAGGAGCTCTGTGACATACTTGTTGAAATTGCATCGACATGGTGGTTAGAAGTAAGCTAAGGTCTTTTCGAAGATTCCTTGGTCATGCCCTAGGTAATCGTCCTGATTTTGTGTACCGGTAGAATGTCTCGAGTCTGAGCTAGTAAGGCCAAGAAGGGTTGCAGAATGGCCCGGCCGGATGTGTTGGTTAGGGAGTGCAGGTTCAGGCACAAATGCAGTGCGAACCGCAGACGGTCTTTGAAGCGGTGGGAGGCTAGGAAGTCGATGCTATGCACAATCCAGGGTAGGATGGGTCTCGACCAAGACGGCCGGGCAGCGAAAGCGGCAACGACCACGGCTTTCACGATGGGGCAGGGGCTAAGCGGTTGGATGGGCTGCAGCAGTGGTGATTGGCTGCCGCGGAAGCTTGTTGGGGTGAATGAGTGGATTGAAGATGGAGCCTTGAAGGTATAAGTCGAAGAGTTGCCAGAAACTGAAGTGTCGTCTACTCGGCGAGTGAAAGAGAATTCGTTAAGGCAACCGGCGGGGTCAGGGAGAGAAGCTGAAGCAAAGCTGACCGAGGGGGGTTCACAGTTTTTAGGCGTCCAAGGGACATTTGAAGTGTGAGCGACCAGAGCAATAATGCGAGAAGGGGAGAGGTAGCCAAAGGCACCCCAAATGGAGGAACACGGTAGAAGAGAATAAAGTGATGCTAGTATAGCGGTGCTCACTGTCTGGCCGGGGGGGTGCAATGAAAAAAATCCGATGTGTGAAAGTGGTGAAGGCCTTCAATGGTGGAAGTGAAATGAAGGGCGAAGCGACTTTGTAGGAAATCTTGACGTCGGATCCTTGCCGTTTGATGTTTGATGTCTAATGGTTGACCGAAGGCAGGCGCAGTTGAAAATGATGACAATTCTCCCTTGAGGAAGGTATGAGTGCTGTGCTGGTAGCAGGCACCCAAAGCGGAAAGGAAAATAAAAAAAGGCAGATATGTAATCAGACAAGGTAGGCAGGTTGGTTGGGTGTTGTAGTTGCTTCTTCTTCAGGGACGCGAGGCAGGTGAAAGTGGGTTGACGTCGGCATTATAAAGCTAACATCAGAAGGTACTTCCGTGAGAGGCCGGCCAGAGAGCCAGAGATCAGGAATCGACAATAGGAGAGGCGGACAAAAGGTGTCTTTTCTTGCTGGACGAACGGGAAGGCTCATCCCTCACTTGCTCATTTCTTGGTTGCTTTTCTTCTCCATCCATTCAGACCAGTCTCAGCCTTTAGCCCTGTCTTCTTCGCGATTCTCAGCAGCTCAAAGACGGCCCTAACTCTGCCAACAACGAGGCAAAGGTTTTCCGCTGTCGATCTGCAATTCATCTTCCACTCATACACCTGAACTTGCATGTCCGTCTCGGAGCCCTCGTCAAACGGCCCGCTCGAGAAACACTGGTAGGCTCAGGTTGGCTGTAGCCACACAACCCGCACCACCTTTATTGCCACACAACATTGACAAGACCACCACCTCCACTCGACACCACCGCCGCCGCAGCCATCCAGCTCGCTTTGTCCCGTCGCGCATATTCTCCCCACCTAGCCCGCAGCCTCCATCTTTGCATGGCAAACCCAGGCCTCGCGCTAGCCGTGATTCATCCTCTGCCACCTGCGACGGTGCAAGGGTATGCGTGTGCATAACTGCGTGTCATCACCGCCATCGCTCCACCCCTGGGAGAGTGAGGCCGCCTTCCCGAGGATGTGTGTGGGCGGGCAGCTGGCCTGCTGTTATGTAGACTCGAATATGAGAAACCCCGATTTGCTTTCCCCTCCTCCCGCCTAGCTCAATTGACCCTTCCCGCCAGCTCAGAACTTCGTTTCTGATGACATGTTCCAGCGAAACGACGGTCCTTTTGCTCTTCCATCGCAATGAACCGAGTCTAATACACACCGTCGCTTGCTCCAGCCCTCTTCAGCCAAGGCCAAAGAGGGGGCGGCGGGGGAGGCGAACTTGAGCTGGGCAGGCCTCTAAGCTGCTAGGGCCGGGGGTATGGCGCACTAGGGTCCAGGGGGAGTGACCCCCAAAACGTGCTGGTTGGCCAACAGCCAGATCCAAATTCCCGTTCGAGATAAACGATCTGCCAGGACAACACAGCCCCCCTTGAGAACCTACATCTAAATCTGTTTGTCGGTAGCCCTCCAACGAGGCCATGGGGCAAATTCTCTCTTTAAGCCTCAATGACAGGCCTGGCAGCTAGATTACAAATACCAGGAATACCCGAAAATGGTGTGTCACCTTCCTTTGGCACCCCCTCCCCACCAGGCTCCCTCTCTACCGCTCCTCCTTGATGATGAAGATGCGTGTGATGAATTATGATGTAGAAAAACAAACAATTACCGCGGAGAAAATATGAATAACGACGAGAAATACAATGATTCAATTCACTTCGCAATCAAAACAATAGCCAAGGATGTGCCCGGTTGAATGTTCGGAAACCAGCGACTCCACCCCGAAATCATCAATCATATCATCTCAATCGTGCCCAAGATTTCGACAAGCGGGTCAAAGAACGCTTGGCTTGATGGTTGTCAAAGCTTCTAACTTTTGGCTCCTTCAGGTTGACCGGGATCGTGGGCCGTGTGAAAATGTTAGTGGGGACTTGTTCAGCTACAAGCACCCTCTCCCGCCCCCCTGGTCGCTTGATTGATCTGCAGCATCCTCGCCCATCCTGCGCCATAGAGTGCACTTTAGTGGGAAATATGTATTTGCACCGCCGCTGCAATGTTACACCTTCGGCCAATGCCTTGCCAGGTTTTCGTGAGCAAACTACTAATATTAGGGGCCTGTTTTACGAGCACACGCGGTTTGATATGGGGTTCGTCATATATCTATACTCAAGTCAACGCCCATCGGGAATTTCGCCACTAGTCGACCCACCACCATCGTATGGACAGGCTCACTTGATAAATGGCCCAAGTCTCCGTCACGCTTGACGCACAAAATCGGCATTTTCTCTTCCGCCAAGCACCCTTCCATTATGATAAATTTCCTGAGATCAGGCGGCTGGTAGTCTACATAGCGTTCAATTGTGGAAACAATGCAGCAATTTTCACTCTCGGTTGTGAACCACGCCCCATTCAACGGACGAGGCGACGTTGTGGCTTGACAAGTTTTCCCAGATCTCGGCCTAAGCGCCCTCGCTCATTGGTGGCACGTAAAAGGCGCCTCGGGACCAAAAGTTGACCGGCTGAGGAGGGAGCAGGGACCTACCCTTAGCTCAGCAGCTGTGGCTGTTGGTTACCATCCCTTCGGCTCCATCGTGTACCCCAACGAACTTGCCCGAAACCAACATCCTAGAACCCTACCCCATGGCCTGGTGATAAAGAGTACATTCAGCTGTTTCTTGCATCACCCAGGGAGGGTTTAAGGCAAAGCTTGAAGAAGTCTTTAGTGCATGGTTACCGTACCCGCCCGACCCCCGAGGCGCTAACGTGATTCCTGCAGATTACCCATCCCAGCAACTTGAGAAAACGAGGGACGTCAAATCCCTGCAGTAGCAACCCACGGCACGTTGACGTCAATTTCATTGGCTTCATTGATCTAACATTGCCCAATGAAAGAGGCGTTTCCCCTGGGCTCAGCTACCCAATTTCTACATAGGTGGCAATCAGTGCCTATCTCGGGTGGCCTTACATGGACGGGATGTTTCCATAATAAGAAACATCCTGGCAGTCTGGCGGCTCCATTCACCAATGAGCCATAAAGGCTGACCAACCACAATGTTTGCTCAGGAGCATTAATGAGATTGTCCCCATATGCAAATTGTTTATGGGACTTGGCAGTGTTCAATTGAATAACCGCTTGGAGCGGCTCAGGACTCTACGAATCATGCAACGAAGGCCTCGAGTGGCAAGGCGAGTCTAGCCTCTACCCTTGCCAGATATGTCCCCAAGACTACATCACGTCTAGGTTTCAGCAAATTAGACGCATTTAAAGACAGAGGCCAGGAATATGAAGGATCAAAGGCGGGATGACATTATAGTCCAGTGTGTGCTCTTGCATGTCCTGCTACGTTGGGGAGAGAAAGGGGCGAAATTAGAGAGCAAAGGCGGCAGGGGAATTAATTTGAAATCAACCATGGACAATATACCACAAGTTTGTGCAGGCGCCATTTAATGTTTCATCGTTACGGGACACGTTGCCGAAGGAGAGGCTTGATGCGTTGGCTATTTAGGAGACACGGGATGGCAAGCAGGGCCTCATTAATGTCGCCGGGCAGAAAGAGCCGTTTTGGGAGCGGGATCGAGTGGCCCAACGTGGTTCAGAGATCTGCGAATATATGCAGCTTCCCTCTTTCCGCAGCGCACAGAACAACAGCCAATCGACTGGATGTTGGGCGACGGGCGGGCATTCGATGGGCAGCTGGCGGAACTAGCCGCCACGATCTATTCAATGGCGGCGTTTTCCGGCCATCGATGCTCGATTTTCTCGGGAAAATAAAATAAAAACAAATGCGTGTAACGGGGAATCGACATATTAGATGACCAACCTCAAGTTGGGGATACCAGACAAGTCGAGTGGCTGTGGTCTCAGCCAGGAGTGTTACGTTGCTGCACACACCCGCAGCAGAGACTTGAAATTGGGTCAAAAATATATTCTCACACCTTCAGCAAGACAGGATCATTTTCGATTCAACAAAATTTAGAAGCACAACATCCAGCGAAGAATCCGGTATGGTTACCAAATGAAAGCGCCACGATCGCAGCGCCCCCGTGCTGTGCTGGATCGGACGAATGCTGGATCTCCCGTACTACCCCAATCTTACAGAACAGTGTGATTCAAAGTACGGAGTGCAGCCTGCAGAATGCACAGAGCGCACCCGATGCGTAATGTTACATTAGACCTTGGCCAGCTACAGGGGCTTGCCTCACATTGAAGTTCAGCAAAGCCCAGGCGGGACGCCAGGTGACATTTAAGAGTCTAAAAGCAGTTGTAATACGAGAAAGATAACAAATAGCTCTACTGCAATGCGTGCCTATTATCTCGCGCTGTAGTCTAGCATCTTGGGCGGTAAGTGTCCTAGCCTGCCTTTGGCATGTGGATATCGTACGATGGTGGGCTTGTGCTACCCAAGTTTCAAAAGCCTTGGCTCATATGTTTTCTGATCTCATCACGGGGCCTCAGATTTATATGACGGAGGACCTTGCAACCAGTCGCAGAATTGTCTCTTTTTTATGGCTATATGTTGGGAATCCCGAGGTAGGGCAGGCCTGACATGGTATCCTAGTCAGTTAACCTGCATGAGCGGCAGCCTCACGATCGCCATGAAGACACATGCAGAAGGAGATCGTGTTTTCTACAGAGCGAGAAGATGGTTCGTGTCACGCTCCAACAACACCCTTTCTTGTTTTTTTTTCAAATGAAAGAGGGGGCAGATGAGAAGGGGAACTGAAAACGTTGAAGAGCTGGAATGCTGAACAGCATACGCTGGGCTCTGACTCAGCTAACGTCTGTGCTATCTTTTAGATGCAGAATGTATTTATACTTTAGCTTTTATATTCCGGGCCAGCGACCATCCGCCGGTGACCTGTCTCAACACAAGCCATACCACCTGAACATTGATTCCTGCTATCAATCGAAATGCTTCCAGGGTGGCTGTCATAATTTGAAAGAAACCCCGTACCAAGCGTAGGATTGGAATCTCCGTGCAAAAATTATTAAATTACGATATGGCGAAAAGGATCAAGGGTTGTAGGCATGAGGAGGTCTCGGGGAGGTCCGTCGAGATCACAATGTCAAGATGCCAGGGCCTTCCCAATCAAATCTTTGGCTCGGTCGCTCAAATCCATCTTTAGTGCCATTTCATGTCCCTTGTCACTCATTTTCCCCCAAGTCTTGCGCAGGATGCTAATAATCTTATCCTCATCAATGTCTGGCTTGCTCTCAAAGCCATCAAACTGGTCGTCGAGAAAAACCAAGCAGGCTACGTCTTCGAGAACCTGCGTCTCCTCATCTGTTTCCAGGTTCTCTTTCCTCATGAGGGCCACGACGCGGTCCCGATCCGTCTCAGGGATCGATGGCTCGATGGATGGGGAGGTGAGCAGTTCAGCCACCTGGTTGGCGGCCTGGGTCTTGAGCTTGGAGCGCCATAGGAGGTACCCAGGCCTAGTCATTGGGTAGGTGCTCCGGGGAATTTCCCACCTGTCATTATGGTCAAAATGGAGAGCGCAATTGGACGACGGCGGGGAAGGTTAGTCTGATGTGTCGAGGACTGGACGAACCTTCGGAAGTGCTGCGCCCGGCAGGCGAGTTGGAGAACGGGCGATGCAGAAGGGCACCGGCGAGCCAGCCAGGCCGTCATTTTTCGTGCATAATGGAGTTCGTATGGAATATCTATCCCATCGGAGCCCGGGATTTGGTTTGGGTCCTCGGCGTGAGCGACATCGATGAGCTCGAGCGCCACAGCATACTGCTTGGGAACTGCAGGTATCAATGGTTCAGACATTTTGATGCCAACAATCAATGCGTTATTTTCCTGGTCTGGAAAAAAAAAGCCCCCTTTTTTTTGCCTTGATGCAAACAATGCTGTACTGTTGCGAGAAAGACCGGAACTCGTGGGAAATGGACGGAGCGACTCAGAAACGAACCATTATCTGAAAGTGAGGGTTTATAAGATGAGTAAGCGAAATAGTCTTTTATCTCATTGGGTCCTCTACTTCTCCATTCCTACAGTTCTTGATCGGCTTTGGCTTCAAAGCATCGAAACGCCGCATGATATGCATAATATAAAATACTAGTTTCAAAAGCGAAATTGCTCGAGGACGGGCGAAGGTCTTGTTCATTGCCACGACCATCGTGTGACAATTCAGTCAGTGGCGGGTTGAAAACAAGCACATCAAAGAGCCCAAAGTGGAGAGGACAGATTCAAACAGAGGGCTGCATTGCCTGTTTCTAAGAAATTCCACTTTGAATTTTGTTATTTCGCTTGCCTCGAGTAATTTGTTTTCCATCAACGAGAGCATGACAGAGACGACACCCCGTTCCCGTTTAGATAGGAGGCCCTTTATATCCTCTCCAGGCTGTTTCGGGGACAGGAACCCAGTTCTGTCGCTAGATTCACAAATCTGTTCGCGCCCAGCCGGGCCGTCATCGAGAAGCTTGCACGCCGTTATCACTTGCCAGTAAATTTTCTTCTCCGAAAGAGATGCGCCGCCGATGCAGTTTCCAAAAATGGAGAACACGGACCGTTCTTGTTTGCTCTCGGTTTCCCGTCTTCCACGGATTTGTTTTCGACTAAAGTCAGCGCCGTGCATATGCTTTGACTTGGCAGCTCACTCTTCTTGATTACAACTTCATCCAAAAATCACATAAATCATAACCACCAACACTGCTCTATCTCCCTCGCCCCCCTCGCTCGCTATTCACAAAAAAAAAAAAAAACACCCAGCATCGTAATATAACCATGGGCAGCTCTGACGCTGAAAGCTCAGCGGAAGATTTCAAGTCGGCAAGCCATGAAAACGGGAGAGAGTCGACTGCCGCATCTTCCAGTAACGACAACGCGGACGCTGAAAGCTCAGGAGCTGTATCCTCAAATGCCTGGGGAGATGACAACGCAGCCGACGGTGATGGGAGCAGCCAACAAGGCGGCAGCAGCTGGGGCGATGAGTCTTCGCCAAATGTCCAGAGCGAAGACGCTACATCAAACGGGAGCAAACCTCAAGACTCATCAACCAATGCCGAATCCACGGCTGATGAATGCAGCAAGGATGCAAATTATAGCGAAAGCCAGGCTTCGGCAGGAGCTCAACCCACTACCGAAGCAGAGTCATCCAACCCAGAGGCATCCAGTTCTCACCAAAGCAACATCGACAAAGACAATGTCTGGACCATCTCGGAAGACGGCCTGCTGAGGGGCATGAAGGAAGCGGAGGGTGGAGGAGCAACCTGGGTCGAAATAGCAAACGCTCTCCACAAGAGCAAAAATGAGGTCAAGGCCCGCTGGCGCGTCATCAAAAACCAGACGCCTTCAACCCCAGCAGAAGAGACGACAGAGCCAGGAACTACGGAGCCCGAACAAACCACAGATGCTGAGGCAACAAGTGGCGTCGAGCAAACCGATGGCAACGCGAGTTTTCTTGGGGAGGTGAGCAAGGACAACCTCGATGCTCAAAACTTGCCAGATTCAAAGGAGAATGGAGACGACAAATCCCAAGACAATGGAAATGAAACTGCAGATGCCAAAATTGCAAAAGAGGTGCAAAAAGCCAAAGACAGGCAGGGAGGAGTAAAGAAGAGGCAGAAAAAGACGAAAGCAGTGGTCAGCGATAACAAGTGGCACAAGGGAGTCCGAAACAACGGGGTGGCCGCCGAGAACAAGAAGGCCAAATTCAGGGTGCGCAAGGAACTCGAGCAGGTCCTATCAGGAGAAGAAGCTTCGTCCGAATCCTCATCTTCCTCGTCGTCGGCATCCTCCTCGTCCCTAACCGACTTTGGCTACGGCGATCGGGAATGGCGCCACCAGATGCGATACCTCCAAGATCACATGTACGCAACCCTCTACCCGCCGGAGATCCATCCGGAGCCCGACGCTCACTTCAGCGCGCGCGACTGCCGCCTGCTGGCCGTCCTCGACAGCAAACAGAAGCGCAACCGCTGGCTCGCCATGCAAGCCGACTTTTACAACGTCACGGGCCGCATGGTGCCGCTCGAGGTGCTGCGCGACAAGTGCGAGCGCGCTGAGGATGTCGAGAGAAGGAGGGCCACCATCGAGAAATGGGTGGACGGCGTGTCGCAGCAAAACTAGTGAAGAACCGATAGTTGATGTTGCCCTTGGGGAGAATTCTGGAGACCCGTCGAGCCTCTTGATCTCTAGTTTTCTGACAACGCACCCTTTCCATGTGCAATCTTGAGCTACATGTCATATGTGATATTCAATGATCCATGAAAACACTCGCAGAGGGGCCATGGCCCTAAGAAACAATTGCCTCGAATCTGCTGATCAAACATGGTAAACGTACGGGATCAAGTATCCCGATATTTCATTGACGGCAAAGACTCCCTATTCTTGAGTATCGTCAACACAGATGATCCAAGACAAGACATGGTCACTAGTCCGGGCAAAAGGCAATATATCCATGTTTTTGGTCGATAGCATACTATTCATACATTTATCATTGCAAAGCAAACTTTCCTCTGCTCTCGACTTTGTCTATACCCAAAAGCAATCCAGCTAGCATAGTGACCGAGCGCCATTGCAAGCACACCATGCTACCTCTTATACCAGAATGCAAAACCTATCCAAAGAAGCAATTAAAAGATCTGGGTATCAAAAAAACAATTTCGAAATGAACAAGGGTCATCGGACAGATCCGATACCAGCGCGCCACGGTTCACTTGGAGCTCCTGGCCGCGCAATAATTACATCCAAAGTATCGCTTCAAAGTTATTGTCCAACACGCACACTTACTTGCCATATATGTGTATATATATGTAGAGCTGTGTCGGTAATATTGCATACTGGGCGGATTCAAAAATTACCCGCCAGCCCGTTTTCGCTTCCGTGTCTGAAACCCCCACAGGCCTGTACTGTTCGGGACGGCCCGCCAAGGTGAATCAACTCCATTCCACGCGAATTGAGACGTCTACTACCTCAATGCCATGGCATAGAGCGCCCTAGTTGGCCTCAAAAAAAAACGCTTTCGAGCCTGGGCGCGTGGTTTTGGGGTGGGTTTTAGTCAAGCGCTGCATACCACAACGCGACGGATTGAAACGTTGCAGAGCAGGTGAGAATAATCTCCTAACTCGAGCGGCCCATGGTCTCTCAAAATGTCAAAGACCTAAGCCATTCCGTGGTCATATCGGATTTTCCATGCCTGGGGGCGGTGATGCTACTGATGGCATAACTTGTTGAGTCGATCTTGGGCCAGATGTCGTATTTACATCTTGCTCCCTACTCTGGTTGTTGCTGGAGCTGAGACCGCGTCTCATCATTTTACCAAGCACTGTAACTAACTCACAAGCATCTTGGAACATGTCGTCATCCATCCCTTCGGTGGCTTCGTACACTTCGGAAATGGTATCTTTGGCGAGCTTGCGGCTTGCGTCGGTATCGTGGACGCATTCGTACAGGAAGGCAGCGTATTCGGTCTTTACTGATAGTCGCAGAGAGTGAGAGCCCCAGAGTAGGGAATCGGCGAGTTGGATGGCTTCGAGAAAATATTGCCTGGCCTCGGGGAGGTAATCCTTGGAAGGAAGGAGAGATGACGGTGATAGTAACGCGTTTTGGTCAAAGCCAGGTGGGGGGAGAACGGGGCCGCCTTCGAGAGGGTGTGTAGGCTGGACGGAGGAAGGTCTAGACTCCAGGTCAATGTCAATGGCTCGACCTTTTCCCTTATCCATTCGTGGCGTCAGAACGGCCGTGACGTCAGGGGTCCATCGGCCCATGTTGGACACGGTAGGCGTGTTGTGAAACAGAGCAAAGATGTGGTAGAAGGATGCTCTAAGCTTGTAAGCGAGGACTTTGAGCTCGACATAGTTTCCGACCATGGGCAGGACATATTGCTCAAGCATCACGAGACCCTCTCTTGAGAGCCAGATAATGTGCAAGATGCGGCGCAAGGCATTGGGTGTGGGCTCGTAGTCAGGGCGCCGTTGCTTCTTGGCAGCAACAAGCTGTTCGGCAAGGTTCAAGGAAAGACCGAGTATCTTAAAGAGCATCTGCGACAATAGAGGATTGTCATTCTCGACAGCCTTGGCCAGCTTGCCGAGAAACTTTTGATCGACCTCGGAAGAAGCCATGCAGCCCAATACACGCTAGGTACTGGCGCTTAATAGAGGTTGAAGCTGGCCTGAGTTAGACAAAGAGTGTCCCACGAGTTTGACTGGGGCTCTGGGCAAGATCGAAGGCGGTGGCCGGGGGTGACAGAGGGGGAGGGGACAGCCTCGCATATAAATGAAAGCACGGGTGACAAGGAATCGCGACAGAAAAGAAGCAAGAGTGACGAAATAGAGACAAGGGGAAGGGGAGAGAAAAAACGTACGCGACAGGAAGAGGTTAGCTAGCTGCTCCACAGCTGCAGGCCGACACGCAGCGGAGCGAAGTGTAATGCAGCTCAACGCAGATGCTCGCACAATGCAGCCCGACGCAAGTCAGGCAAGGCCAGGCAGGGCGAGTTGACTCCAAGGCAAGACGAGGGCGCGCGACAGCTGGCGGGCTGTGATTGGGTCCGTGGTGTGGTTGTGATGCGCCGAGGACGACGTTGGTGTGGACTGGAGTGTCAGCGTGGGCTGAATGAGAGCTGGTTGGCAATGCAAATGAGAGCGCTGCGCCGAGAAGGACAACTCCGGGGCCAATTGGGCTGCTCTGGGATCAGCCGAGTCCAGCGCGAGCAGTGAGCACACGGGAAGCAGGACGGAGAGCACAGGCAAGCTGGAAGAGGGCCGGACAAGTCGACGAACAAGCAAAAAGATGACAGAGGCGTAAACGAGCGAACGTGCAGCTAGCAGGCGACACAGGCGACAAGGAGAGAAAACGCGTCAGGACGGAACAGAGCTGAGCGAGTGGTATCTGTATGTACGGAAAGACGCAGGAACATTAAACAAAGTGCTAGCAAGAGGATGATGACCCAGAGGCAGCCGGAACCGAGAGCATGGCGAAGTCGGTGGAATGGCAGGAATCGCGGGGGATGATCATATACAGGATGGCCGGCGCGCGCAGAGGGAAAGGCTGAGCGTCGAGCGAGAAAGAGGCCAAAAGAGGTCGAGTTTGGAGCGAGAATTGACAATGCGCCGACGAATGGGCAGGGCAGGCGGTGAGCGGAGCGGAGCCTTTAGCGGACGAGCGAGGTACGGATGAGGCCTGGGCTGAGAGGACCCCAGGGTCTGGCAGTGATCTGGGCGACTTGTCAGTGTGCGTGGAGGCTAAATGGCCGCCCAGGGTGGCATTGAGTTGGACTGGTTGGTTCTGGCCAAGGCCCACGACCAGGTTTGGCCTGTCGCTTGTGGATGAGCGCGGGCACTAACTTGGCGGAGGGATGGATACTGGCAACACAAAACTCCAATCGAGCGTCGAGCGTTGGAATAGCTTGTGACGAGGAGCTGGCGTGGGCCAGCAATGAATGGCTTGTAATTGAGCAGATGTGTGATGACAGGATCAATGGAGAGAAAATAGGGAGAGAGAGCGAAATAGAGAGGTGTGATAGCAATACAAAGCGCGCGCCTACTTGCCTGTGTGGCGTGCCGGACGACAAGCCAGTTGGAGCCAGCAACCGAACCTAGACAAACAAATATGGCAACTCAGGGTACTATTCGGGCTCATGAATATTAAATCAGGTAGCGATACCAACAAAGCCGCTCTGTAGGAGAGAGAGAAAGAGAGATCAGAACATGAGGGGAGGGAATACACAACCCGGCGGCCAACGACGCGGGCACGACGCGCACCGGGGGGTGTGAAACCCGCGCCCCAAAACCAGCACTGAAAAGACCCGAGATGAGGCTCGATTCATAAGGCGTGTTATTATGCCATCGTCTTGTGCAAAGAGACAAAGGATGAAGTTTATGAATGTACGTACCCAGGGTCGCTAGGAAGGCACCATACACACACTACTGCAGGCGATTCCCTTCTCTTAATTACACCTGCCTCCTCAAGCATGCCATGCTCCTTCTGTCTGCATATCATGTATGAGATATAATAATAAAATAACAATTCGGGTCCAGACGCGTTCCGTTCCCCAACGCAAAAGGTTGTTTTTTTTTGTTTTTTTTTGTTTTTTTCGTTTTTTTTGTTTTTTCGGTGAATGATCTGTCTCACCCATGGTAGGCACACTCTTCAATAGGTTGCAGTTATACAGTCACCATTTGTGCACAATCGATGCAAGGAGTGAGTGACGGAAGGTCAGCACACTGGCGGAATTGACTCGATAAGTCCCGCAATGAAGTAATCTGCAAACAAGTAGGGGACTTGGATAGCAAGGCGATATTGTATTGTATTTGTTTTTCTTTCATAACCAGATTATTCGTTCTGACTTTGGGTTGGGAGCCAAATTTTCATCGTGTGCTGGGTATTCATTCATTCTCTCTCACACTCGTGAGGATTGTTTGACTCACTTACACACGTCTCAACCCACATCACGATTCTTCCGAGTCGCCCCGGGTGTTTCCCATCTTCTCCTCGCCCTCTCTTTCCGTGCCACCGACCTTCTCACCTTTTAGCCATAACAATGCTGCTTTCAAGCCGACCTCGAAGCCCTGGTCCCCTAGGCTAAATAGGTTGTCCACGCAGAGTGCATCCAGTGCGCATGATGCTCTTCTTTTTTTTTTTCGCCCAAGTACCAGGGATCTGCCAAAGCTGGCCCCAATACCGAGCTAAGGTAGGTACACATCCCTTCTGAGAGACATTTGACTTTAATTGTCTTGGACCCGTTGTCTTTCCTCGCCCGAGACCCGGTCCCAGTCGGTGGCCTAAAACTCAGGGACCAGGGAAGCCAGTCTCACACTCGGGGCCCACGGCAAATGCTTGGTCAAGTGGATTGTCTCAATTGTCACTTCCGTTGCCCACCTCCCCCCCCCAAAAAAAAAAACGAACAATGCCCATCTGACTGATTCAGTCGCCTGCCAAACTCGCGCCAAAGTGCCTGCACGTGCCCATAGCAGAACCCGGCTAGTCTGTATAGTTCTGCTATTATTATCTTTCAGAGCTGGATTTGCATGAACCGATGTTCATATGTAGCTGCCATATGATGTACATCGATTGACAAGCGGGACGAATTAAAGGCCTCAACCTCCATCAGCCACGGCCACTCAACTAGGTCCAGATGCCAATCTCCCGGCGCATTCTACCCACATCTTCCTTGCCCAACGTGCCTATTCGCTGCATATTGACTTTGACAACCCAGACAACCAAAAACAAAACAAAGAAAAAAAGCCATCTAATTGCGTTGCTACTGCTGACTCCGCCGCCGCCGCCAAAAAGTCCCCTCAGCATTCGCGGACCCACCGGGCCTATCCTTACCCTGCACCTCCCAACCTCCTCAATTTTTTGGTTGGAGTAGACCATATCAAACACCACCACCCATTCGTCGCCACGGGTGGCCTCTGCCCATGCGGCCACCACCCACCGTCTCCTCCCCCCCCTCCCTCTGCTTGTGCTTGATGTATTATTTGCAAATAGTCCCGCGGGGCCGTCCGCTAAATAGATACATGGCAGAAATCCTCCTTCGGTCAATGCCGTAGGTTGATTACAAGGAGCCCAAGCCAGCCAGTTTCAGTGGAGGCCGCCCACTATCGTTGGCTTCTATCTACGGAAGCTATTGAATCCCTGTGACGTCGTGGAAAATGGCGGTGTGTTGGCATGTTCGCAGTCAATCATCCCAGCTATCAGCTCGCCCTCCCATGTCTTCATCGCCAATGGCTTACCAACCGTCCCGTCTCGTTTCCAGTGAGCATCACTCATGCATGTTGCCTCTGTTTCGAGTATGAAACACAGTTGCGTAGGGACGCGTCAACGTAGCATGCTGGTTCCCACTTGGTGGCTGACTCTGCAAGCCATAGACTGACTGTCTTGTATCATGTCTCGCATGAAATGTAATACTTTGAAATAAACTTGGTCCAACAGACTCTGGCTGATGTCACTGTACACAGACGGAACCCATGAATGCTCTGCAATATGAGAACTGAACGTTGGCCAACAGGTGTCTCACTCTCATCCGCTTCCGTTTCTTTCCGTACGAGACATTATTGTTGATCAGTCTTGATCTGACGTATAAGCCAGTACATACTACCCTACAGCTACACCTTCTTCTTGGGCGTATATGTGCATGGCCTAGGACAAAACCTGTCACAATTTCTGCGACTCTTACAATTCTTACAAGTTGGGGTGCCACGAAACTTCGCACACCAGGTAAGATACACGACACTCACAACCCGTAAACATGATAGCGACCTGCCAACCTTGGTATTGGTTCAACCTTCTACGGTAGTTAAAAACACCAATTATGTGTACTTCTCGAGACGCCTGGTGCCCCCGCGCATATGCATTTCCTCGACTGGGGCCATCATCCAAACAATTAATCAACAAACCGTGCCGTGCGCCGTGTCTATTCCAGCCCGTCCCGGGATATCTCAAAGCATATAGGAATCCATCGTGCCTAAAGCAAATTTCCCCTCACTCGAATAACTTTTCCTTCGCAGCTCTCCCTATTGGGTCAAAACCTCAGCTCCACGCCCTTGGCCGGGGCGTTGCAGCAACAACCTTGCGCCGTCTGCTACCTGCATTGTGATATTCTCGGCCCTGCTCTCCCGTATCCAATTCAAATCGTTCGTGTCCATCAACCGTCACTACCTTGACTACATTGCCAAAGCTGAATGCCACCGTCCTTTGTCCCACCTTGATCATTGGGCCAAGTTCCGAGACAATAAGGTGTCCTGCCTTGTCGTCGTCTTGGAATAGTGGCCGACACTCATCTGACCTTGAGCGTCCCCCTTGGAATACTGCCCATACCTCCCATCGTCCGAACACGTCTTTGATGGCTTCCTTGCGTGGAGATCGATGTCGCAAACCGTCGGCCCGGCGTCGTTGCTCTGATACGATGTCACGGTTTCGCCCTGACTTTTGTCGTACACCTATGACAGAGCCGTCTGATACCATGTTCCAGGTGCCGGGATTCTCAATATGACGTCTCGTCTCCTTGACCGAGTCCCACGAACACCAACCTTTGCTCACTGGTGTGGCGGAGCTATTGAAACATATTAGATCGTCATCTTCTTGAGGTGTGTATGTGTGGATGATGCAATCTCCAGATTCGGCCTCCGTATAAGAGAGGGTGAACCATGTTAAACCCCGACCGTCTGATTGTGTTGATTGTCGAGGGGGATATGCGCTTTGTAATGACCTGGTTGCCATTCTTTCCGTCTGAAACGTATGAATAAGACTATCGTCCTCTAGGCTCATGAGGTGAACCCGGGTCGTACCAGCAATGAGAAACAGGCCCAAGGATGCGAGTGGTACAACCTGATGTACGCCATCGTCACCAAGCCCTTCGAGCTCAACCCCTCTCGAATTCCACGAAGCTAAATCTCGCGTCGCTGCGTGCACGCATCCTCGTCGAGATGCTGTAACCACCGATGCCTTCACTTGGGGCTGTTGCTTGCCTACGAAATAATCAGTGTTAGGTCTCCACAAACAACATATACTAGAGCTAGCATGGCATACCTGTATCGAAGAGGGGCCGGACACATGTTAATGAGCTTCGGCAGACGGTAAAGTCCTCTCCCCCTCCGGCTTCGGGAACGAATTCTGTCAATGTTCCATTTCGACGTACTAGAACCAATCTTGGGATATCTTCATCCTCCTCCGCCGCTGTAAAAAAGAAGGCCTCTGGTTTATGGCCATGGAGGTCGGCTGGGAACGTAGGTCCCCATTTTCGCTCTTTGAGATCCCACAATGCTACTTTGAACGATGATAGGATGGCGAGCCATTTTGAGTCATCACTCATGACCATGGATAAAACTGGAAAAGGGGCATCTTCGCTTTTCTCCCCATCGGTAATGATATAATGTATGCCCCCGGGGCGAATATCCCAGATACGGATAAGACGGTCCAACCCAACTGATACAACGTGGCCGTCGGGGGAAGAAGCTAGCATGGCAATGTCAAGCAGATGCCCCCCCTGAAATGACTTGACAGCAAGAGCGTCGCCATCCGAGTGGTGGTGATGTTCGTCGTCGCCGACTTCTTCTTCCCAAAGTAGATAGTTGGTCAAGAGTCGAACAGCAGCAATGATTACCACGATGATTACTAGGAACCTGGTAAGTTGGTGGTTGATAAAATCATACGCAGCTGGTAAGAGAGTTGGCTCCTTATAGTGAGGCGTTCTATCAGAGCCCTTCATCACAAACACCACTGGCTCGTAAACGCGCGCGACATAGCTATGTGCTGTGGGTTTGATTATACTGATGATTTCGTGTGCAGTTTCATGGTCCTGTAACCGTAACCAGGATTTTGGGCTGCGGGCTTGGTGAATTTCGTCCAAAAGCGACTTCTGTGTGTTGGTGCTGCCGATGAAATTGGAACGTCGCAACATTCGACGAAAGAAGTAAAAAACAGTGTCGTCTTCGAAAAAATGCCATTGGGCTATTAGTACAAAACCCAACATGATGACTGTGCCAGCGATCCTCGTAGACATGGTCGTCTTGCCTTGTAGAACAAGTTCCCAAGTTGAGCGAGGTCTCATATCTGACGTAGCCCGGTTGTGTCGCATGGAAGCTTTGGCGAGGGCATCGCTGAGTTCGGTACGTCGAACATCAACGCTTAGAACCGACAAGAAGAAGGTCGAAAGATAGAAGAGGTCAAAAATAATCGCAACCGCTGCGAAGATGCAGAAAGCAGATACGCCGGGAGAGACCCATCGGGATAACGCTAGCAAAAGGAGTACGTTTTGCATGGAACTAGCAATGGCAGTATACGCGGTCTCACCGAATGCATGACCTACCCGACTGCTCGTGTTGTCCTCAGACGGTGTGAGAATAACTGCATTTATAAATCTGAAAATATTTTCCAGGCTCATGGCTAAAACCACCAGTGGATAAGCAGCACGAGGAATCCGTGACAAGTCGATTCTGAAAATGGCGCAGATTGTAAAGCTGGACATGACGGAGAAGGCAATCTGTGATACTACAGTGAGTATGAGACCAAACTTAGACTTGAAAGCTCTGAGTTTGGATAGACTCATGAAGAAGTAAATCGCAGTCAGACCATAGGCGATGGTGAGGATGGCGGAATCCTTTCGAGAGATTGGGCGAAAGTGAAATTCATAAAGCTGGCTAGCTGAGGTTTGACCATTGGCAGGATACATATCCCATTTTCCGGTGACCTTATCAGGGAGAGATGCCGCCTTTCTTTCCCACTGCCGACCGACGGGAGAGTCTCGAAGGTATACGAGGGTAATGACGAGAGCATCAACGGCTGTGAGGCGACGCTCTTCGAACCGCTTGCCGCTAAAAACGATCGAGTGCCTAAGAGTGATATTGACAGAAGTGGACTGGTTCTTCCTGTCGTTGACCGTCGTTAGAATATCGGGATCAGCGAGTATTAGACTGGGTGAGCAATCCCAGTACTGAAGAGGCGAGTGAAAAAACCAGGATTGGTTGGTTAAGCCGTTGATGGCGTGAAAAGCATCGCGCTGTTTCGGGGAAAGGTCAAGGTTGGGGTCTTGAGGAATAAGACGGTCCTCACGGCGACCACGACTTGGGTTGAATCCTTCGGTAGAACCAAGAAGTTCATCCTGTAGGTCGAGTGCCGAAGTGAGAAGATCCTTATTGAGTGCGTCCATGTAACTGGAATGAACCCAGATGGAGCGCATCATCACGTCAGGGTGGATGGTCGTCCCGTAGGGCAATGGTTGAGCAACTGTCCATGCATGATGAGGTAGGTTGGAGGCACCATTGATGAAGTCTGTAGTAAAGAGGAAAGGAATGGGGTAGATGAGCATAGCGGCCACAGCCACGGAGACGATAAGAGTCGTGACAACATGGCTCGCGGCATGTGTACCATAGCGGGTGAGGCCACTGCGCAGAGGATGGGATGGAGCAAGGACAGGCGCTTCCGTCGTTCTGGTAGTCAAAGGTGAGCTTCGGGTCAGAGGAGAAACAAGTGCGGGTCGCAGCACGGTACGACATAGAACGGGACGGGGGTGTTCCCGGGAAGAGAGGAAAAAGGATACTGACCCTCGAAACGGGTACAACAGGTACCAGATCATGAGGACGGGAGGCGAGTTTGATGGAAGCTACCTACGCATTCGTAGGTATTGAACTTAGGAATTGATATTGGTACAATGTTGGCTGGAATGGTGGAGAGAGAGCTGGGGTGACATGGGCTGAAGAGCAATGACCTGATCTGGGAATCCGATCTGGAGTGGTGCGATGGACTTGCGATGCGATGCGATGCGATGCGGCAACACGGGGGTAGCGCGACTAGAGATGCATGCGAAGCTAGTTCTAACGCGACCTTATGAAAAGGCAAGCTGATGCAGATGGGGGTCACCCAAGGCACTGGTGTGCTGGAGGATGAGGCGGCGAGGCCAAATCGAGGCCTGGGCTGGTCTGGCGCCGGTCACGAGACGGGAGGAGGGGACAGAGCAGCGTGGGGACGCAGTCAACCCATGGGTTCCCTAAGTTTGGGACCGGGCAAGTTTGTCCACGTGGCGATAAGAGCACGGTGCGTTGTTAGTTGAGATGGTAAATTGGAATATGAATTTGGTGGCGGTTGGGTTTGCTGTGATGGATGGTGGCAGTAATAGTGTTGAATGCGGTTGGGCAGTTGTGTGCGGTAATACGCAGCGTTGAGGCACGAGCGCCAGGGAATCTTGAGCTGGGTCGAAGGGATCAAGGCTACAGCCTATAGGGAGGGGCGGAGGGTGGGTGGTGGAAAACGTTTGAGGTGATGCTATGTGACCCCAACCTAGTGAGCAGAGAGCGCGAGGCGGCGCAAAGTGATGGGAAAGTTGTCGGCAGGAATGGCAAACGGGAGATGATATATTATGAATTTGGTAGAAATAGGAAACGCAAACAACGGAGGAGGTAGAAACCGGGGAGATGGAGAAGAGGGGAGCAAGGAAGCAAGACATGTATGTGTCGGTCGTAAGTCAAGTTAGTATGAACCAGCCAAAAGGCCACACCTCACAGGTGGGCAGGACGACTAAACTGGTTGACCAAGCGGAGAAGAGCTTAGACGAGGGGGAAAATAAAAAATAAAATAAAAATAAAAATGAGGGAGGCCGAACAAGCCGCTAAGGATTTTTCTTGACGTTTCCATTGGCATTCCAACGCCTCTGGGCGCGCCATCCCGTGTCTAGAAGTGCCCAAATGCACACTCTAGTTGACGCGTCACTGAAACTATTTGGGATTTTGGGGCATCTCCGGTTTGACTTGACTCGGCCATGGAGAATTAGAAGCCGCTTCTGGTGCAGGAGCGAGAGGGGACACGAGATTGTATGCTATCTGCATAGGTGTATAGGTAGGTATGTATGGGACATGAGACCTGATTGATCGAAACGCAAGAAGAAAGCTGCAATAAAGTAGGGCCCATGGGTGCTTTTCCTCCCGTGCCTGGACTAGGCGATCCCTCCCCCTTGCACCACTGGGGGGTACAGAGCTTTTACCGAGTCAGAGCGTGCAGGCGCCTCTTCTGCAGAGGTACACACCGCGTACCATGTGAGATGGTGGGTTTTAAAAGATGGGAGTAAAGCGCCATCGCGATCTCGAATCACGATCTGTCAGGATTTTCACGATCCGGGGAACCGTGTGATACTTATTAATCGGATCCTCACGGTCAAAGTGGGAATGGCCGCTTTCTCGATGCCCTTAGCATCCTTTGGCCGACACAAGACTTTGGATACGGTGAGCAAAATTGATTTGAGCGGCTTGGTGGATGGTAAATGTCCACCATTGATGCTCCTTGCTGTTGCGTTTAAAGCCCTCATCAACCCACTAATAACCCCCTCGCATGATGCGACCCAATGTGGCCGAGCCAGCAATTTAATTCGCACCAGCTTAACTGCAGTTGTCCTTATCTCACCCGCCCATGTCCCTGCTTGTCACCCAACCTGGCAATTGCCGTGGGCTGAACACGGCCCTCGTCCACATTGTCCACCTTATCTGACTCGTTGCACCCGTCCAGTGACATGTACTATGGCAAGCCAAGAGGCCCCATCTGGCTTTTTCTTTTTTTCTGGGGTTGAATTACACGACCTCTGTCAATTGACCCGGGGAGCTGGGCCAGGTCTCGTGTGGAAAAATCAAGCACGTATACTACACGTCACTTTTTTTCTCAGCAGCCACACCATGCACTATCCCCTTAAGCCCGGAAATGCTTGTGGGGCATTATTGACAAGCCAATACAAAGGCCTTTCTACACGTGATCCGTTAAAAGAACTTCAAATACTAGTAGTATTTGCTGGAAGATTAAGTACTGTTTTGCTTTTGGCAAACTGGCAGGCCCCACAAGCATTTCCGGGCTTAAGGGGATTAAAATCATCTTCCAATCGCTGTGCTCACAATTTGTCCCCAGCAATTTGCTAGACGGATATTGGCCCCCTCTGAATTGAGGCTTTCGTGGGGAGTCACACAACACCAGCCATCAGCACTTGGACCAGCGTCAACGGACGGGCTGGCCTAGCAGATTCGGACGAGGAGTGCAATCCGCATCACCCAGAAAGGAGAAACGCTGTGATCATGCCATCGGGTTCTGTAGATGCCGCGTTGGCTGATCTCATTTCCACCTACAATGAGCTCAATAGCCATGTAGTAGAGGAACTTTTCAAAGAACCAAGCCCCCTAGAATTTATGCGCTATGTTGCTAGCAACACTCCATTCGTCATTCGAGGCGGAGCTCTCTCGTGGAAGTCCTGCCGGGAATGGAATTCGGCCTATCTCCTCAAAGCTCTCAAGGACCAGACTGTCAATGTCGCTGTTACCCCATATGGGTAAGCTGATACATCAAATCTTGTGCCCGTGCACCTTCACAATACTGAATTCTGGTAGCAACGCAGACGCTCCGACTGCACACCCAAGTTATGATGACCCTGTATTTGCCAAGCCTCACTACGAAGACCAGCGTTTTGACGAGTTCCTTGAATATGTTGTTCGTCACGAAACAGATGCTGACTTTCCTCCTGATGCAGAGGTGAGGTATGCTCAGACTCGTATGTAAACAAAAAAACCTGTCTCGTTGTGTCAATAATCTTCACTGACAACAATGCTTCCTGATAGAGAATGACAATCTTCGTGATGAGTATGTTGCACTTTTTTCGGATGTACAAAAGGACATCCCCTTCGCAAGGATTGCTCTTGACAAAACCCCTGATGCTGTCAATCTCTGGATAGGCAACTCCAAGTCGGTCACAGCAATGCACAAGGACAATTATGAAAACATCTATGTCCAAATTCTTGGCAGAAAGCACTTTGTTCTATTCCCATCTTTATGCCATGCATTTGTCAACGAGCAGCCCCTACGACCTGCGACATACGTACGTTCCGAAAGCGGGCTCGTGCTCCAAATGGACGCCACTGAAGACCATGTCCCCTTTGCAACTTGGGACCCTGATGAACCTGACCTGAATGCTACCGCATTTTCCCATCTTGCTCAGCCTCTCAGAGTTACCCTAAACCCAGGAGATATGCTGTACCTACCTGCCATGTGGTAAATGATCCTCGTAATTCACTTTTACTTTCATGCTGATCAATATGCTTGCTTCTCAGGTACCACAAGGTCTCACAATCTTGTGCGGAAGAAGACGAGGGTTTTGTGTTAGCTGTCAACTATTGGTGAGAGATACTTTGCAAAACACCCACTTAAAATGTGTCTCCCCCCTAACTTAACCAATAGGTACGATATGGAATTTAGTGGACCGCTCTTCCCTATGTCCGCTTTTGTTCGTAACATCGGGTTGAATAATCATTTACAAGTATCATTTGCATCTGATACAGAATGAATAAGAATGATTTCACATTAAGTCTATGTCGCTAGCCGATAGTTCTCTCACCTCTTCTTTTTCTGGGCCACCCTCTTCTGAGCCCGCAACTCCTTCTTCATCCTGGGATCAACAATTCTGTAGCGGCCCTTGACGCCCTTTGGCCGTCCCTTGATGCCTCGGTTGAGACCCCTGGCAACAACTAGTTTGGCAGGTGCTGACCTCTTCTTCTTTGCTGCCTTGCTTAGCAATTTAGAGATGCTGTCCGCCTTTTCCTTCTCAGTCATACCCTCGTCGGCAGCAAGCATATCCGACTTCTTTTTCAGCTTCTCCAGCTTCTGAGCGGCCTTGAACTTCTTACGAGCCTTTGCCTCTCGCACCTTTTTGATAGGCCGGGCGTTATATGCCCGTAGCTTCTCCTTAATGGCTTGGGCTGCAGCCTTGGTAATGGGCTTTTGGACCTTGTCATGTTTGCCCTCGTCATCAATGAACCAGTCAGGCAGTCCGTCACGGTCTCGGAAGGCGTGTTTGTTCCAACCATCATCTAGAGCGTCATGACTTGTTTTCTGTCCGGTAGCGAGCTGGTGTGCTAGAGTCATGGCCTCAGCAGTGATAATGTCAATATCTACGATGGTTAGCCTCGTGTTCGGGGGAAGAGCAATCGATACAAACTTACCAGGCCGACCATCGGGTCTTCGTGCATCTTGATCCCAATCATTATCATCCCGCTTGACGGTCTCAAACCCATCGTTTCCAGCCTCCTCCATTTCAGAATCCGAGCCATTGATATCCGAGGGAGTAGCTTCAGCACGGCGGTTTTTGGACTGTTGCGCGAAAGCAGCCGCAGCCTCTCGGTTGATGGTCTCATCTCCGCTGTCTTCACCAGCCGATTCTTCGGCCTCTACTGGAATAACCCCAGCGATCCCCTGGAAAATATCTTGGTTAAAAAAGGCTGTTGCCCTCTTGGACAGACCATTGGCGCCCTTGGATGAATCTAGATCGGTAATCAGGCCCTTCGAGGCACCTTCATCGTCGTCGTCATCAGACGAGCCCTCTTCTTCATCAAGCTCAGACGAATCATCCTTCTGAGCATCCTCGTCGGCTGAAAGCCCTTCCCACTCATCGTCCTTATGTTCAGCACGCGCTTTCTTAGCCCGATACTTGGCATCAGCCTCGGACTTGCGTTCCTTGTAAGATTCGTACAGAGAATCTAGCTCCCGCTCAAGACGATCCTCCTCTTCATCACTCTCATCGTCTGTCTCGCCAGAGGACCCTAAACCACTGTCCTTATCTTTCTTCTGTGCCGATTCAGCCACAAATGCCATCCTGCCCTTGTTTAGTCTTCGCATGGCATCAGTCTTATCCACGGTTTTGAGGGAGAACATGGCACCCTCGCCGATTGGACCTGATTCTTCCATACCAATATCCATGGGGGCCACCATGTTTAACTGCATTCTGACAATTTCGCGCTGCTTTCGCTCATTCTCTTTGCGCTTTTCTCTCTTCTTCTTTGAATTTTCCTTGTCCTTCATTGCCTGCAATTCCTCTTGGATCTTGAGCTCCTCATCCATCGACTCCACTTCGGCAACCTCTTCGGCATCTCCCGTTGCAGCTGCATCTTTATCCTTTGCTGTTGTAAAACCAAAGATCTCGCGAACTTTTAATCGCCACCTGAGAAGGAGCTTGAAATCTTTGCGCCCAAGAACACGTAGATCGTTACAGCAGTCTCGAATCTCCTTGGTTGTCTCTGGCAGCTTGTCGAGAGCTGCCAGCGCGACGTCACCGTTTTGAGGTTGTTGAAAAGTGAGTCTGTTGTAACTCCCTAATACTGCGATAGGATCCGTTGTTTGGATGAATTCGCTGGCTGGCATTTCCTTGAATTGAGTGTAATCTCCTTCGTCATAACCCTCTCGCTTTCGCTTCTTAACTTCAGGGTTGTAAACCTTGGCCTCATTGTTCGGGGCTGCATTGGGAAGTTCTGCAAACACTGAGCGAGGGTCTAAGAATCGAGGATCGATCTTTTTTGGGGCCTTGTAGCCTCGGCATACAACGAAGACTTCAGCTGACACGTTTCTTGACGACGGAGGCTTGGTCGCCTCGACCTTGGTGAAGAGTTGATTTAGAACCCACAGCAGAGGGTTGTAATCCTTGGATCTGAACACTTTTGTTACGAATGTACCTCCTTCCACCAAAAACTCGGTGGCGAGCTTCATAGATTGCAGTGCAAGCTCGGCTTGGTTGAATGAATCTTGCGCCCATGCAGTACCGACATTGGGGGCACCATCGTGCAAAACTGTATCGGCCTTCCATGTTTTGAGGTGCTGCCGGAGAGTGGCCCGACATTTTTCGGTCGTGATATCGCTCTGAAAGGTGATGACTCGAGGGATGGGCTTGATGGGAGCCAAATCGACACCGACAATAAGGCTGTTCACTGGCATGACTTCGGCCGCAACCTGTAACCAACCCTGTAGAAGTCCATTAGCCAAGTTGGATGCTGTCAAGTGATCTTGATACTTACACCAGGCGCAGCGCAAAGATCAATGAGAACTTTGCTCTTTTCCAAGAAGCCATACTTTTTGTTCAATTGGACAATCTTGAAAGCGGAACGGGCACGGTAACCCTTTTCTTTGGCAAGTTTATACCATTTATCCAAACGGCCTTTGCCATGCTTCTTTTGGATCGCCATAGTTGCGGCGTAAAAATGGCAGAGCAAAAGAAAAGGAATATGGCCGGGCTGGTATCCTGACTGGCAACCAAAACTTCAATGGGCCCCGCGAGACCAGAAATTTTGCGACAGCTTGAGTCGATAAGCGACATCACGTGGAGATAACTAGGTGCTTTCCAAATTTTGGCTTGGTAGTAATTCCGTAGCTTACCTAAATTTGTGCCCAGGGACCAGGGTACGTACCTACACATGGCGGTATGAGTGTGGCAGGTGCATGACGGAGGAACCTATCGGGCGGGACCGAATGTTTAATACCTTAGATAATCCTCGAGGCATGATGCCAGAACCTCTCATCATCTGAGGCCACCTCGATCAGCATTCTCAATCTTGGATGCTAAACCGACACGAGCCCATTGCCTCCACCATCCGGGCGTGTTTGACGACCCTTAGTCCTTGAGCATCGCCGGCCGATTCCTCGCATTCCCGACCGCTCTTCCTGCACAATGAGCGGACGAGTCCTCGCCGCCGGGCTTCGGCCTCTAACGCGACGCGCCACCGTCCATCCGGTCCGATATTTGCATCGTCAGCCCTCTGGTGGACTTCTCCAGGCCGATGCTGCGATCCGAGCAACCCGGAAGCGTATGTGGTATGGTGGTAACTCATTCCACAATGCCGTCATTGCACGAAATGCCTCCTTTGCCCGTTTCCTGCCTAAGCTTCTGGTAAAATTTATACGAGTCCCCGCCATGTTTGGTGGCCTTGCGATCGGTGCCTTTGCTTGGGTTCAATACCAAGCTACTCGTATGCATTTATTTTCCCCTTCTTTTTAATATTAGCACCCGAAACATAGCTAATCAATTCTTGCAGAGGCTGGTAATTTCGCTATTAACATCTTCACCACTACTCGGGATTCCGTCTCTAATACTGCTTCAAGCATTTTCGGGACTGCCAAAGATGTGGCTGAGCAGACGAGACGAGGCTGGGAAAATACCAAGGAGCAAATTGAGATCCCTGAATGGCTATCGAGTATTATGACACCAAATGAAAATGCCAGCACCGGTGGCTCTGGAGGACCAGGCGGCGAAGACCCAAAGCAGAGCAATAGTGGTGCTGCTGCACTTGTAGGTGCCTCAGCTGCTGCCTATGGGTATGAAAAGTCTGGCGAGGAAGACTCTCGAAACGTCAGCGAAGCTGCTCGAGATGATCAGATGATGGTTTTGACCAAGAAAATGATTGAAATCCGCAACATTCTTCAGCGAGTTGGACAGTCTAGTACTCTAACGCTTCCCTCAATTGTTGTCATTGGATCTCAGTCTTCGGGCAAGAGTTCCGTGTTGGAAGCCATCGTTGGGCATGAATTTCTTCCCAAAGGCTCCAACATGGTCACTCGTCGGCCAATCGAGCTGACGCTTGTCAACACACCACAATCCAAAGAGGAGTATGGCGAATTTCCAGACCTGGGTCTCAGGCGCATTACAGACTTTACTTCTATCCAGAGGACTCTCACTGAACTCAACTTGGCCGTTTCTGATGCGGAGTGTGTCTCAGATGACCCGATTCATTTAACTATCTACTCGCCCAATGTTCCTGATCTGTCTCTTACTGACTTGCCTGGATATATCCAGGTTGTGGGCGCAAACCAACCTCTTCAGCTGAAGCAGAAGATCACAGAGCTTTGTGACAAGTATATCCAAGCCCCCAATGTCATCCTTGCCATATCAGCTGCTGATGTTGATTTGGCCAACTCCACGGCACTTCGTGCATCTCGAAGAGTTGACCCTCGAGGTGAACGAACAATCGGCGTCGTTACTAAGATGGATCTGGTGGACCCAGTCCGTGGTGCAGCCATCCTTAACGACCAACAATACCCGTTAAGATTGGGCTATGTCGGTGTCATTTCCAAGGTTCCCCAGGCTCAGGGTCTATTCAAGATGGGGCACTCCAATCTGCTCTCAGATATTAGCAAGCAGGAGAATGCATTCTTTTCTTCTCATCCTCTGGAGTATGGCTCTGAAGCTGGTGTCAGTGTTGGCACCACAACATTGCGCAAGAAGTTGATGCATGTTTTGGAACAAACCATGTCTTCAAGCCTCCAAAGCACCAGCGATGCTATCCGGCAGGAGTTGGAGGAGGCTACGTACGAATTTAAAGTGCAGTACAACGATCGCCCACTCTCGGCCGAATCCTACCTTGCCGAGAGCCTAGACGCCTTTAAGCACTCGTTTAAGCAATTCACTGAAGAGTTTGGCCGGCCCCAAATGCATGAACTCCTGAAGAATGAGTTAGACCAAAAGATTCTAGACTTGCTGGCGGCTAGATACTGGAACAAGCCTATCGATGATTTATCGCCCTCAAAGCCTGACTTGGATAGCCTTGCCGATCTACCTAACGCTGACCCCGACTCACTATACTGGCACCGACAATTGGATGCTTCAACCTCGGCTCTAACAAAGTTGGGAGTAGGACGCCTGGCGACGACAGCAGTGGCTACGTCAATTCAGGCTCATATCGATGGCCTGGTGAATAACTCTAGTTTTGCAAGCCACCCCTTTGCCCGTAAAGCCATCATGGAGGCTGCATCTACAATTCTGAATGAGAGATTCTACAGCACTAGTGACCAGGTGGAAAACTGCATCAAACCATACAAATTCGAGATTGATGTTGAAGAGAGAGAATGGGCTCAGGGTCGTGAGCACGTAGGGGGCGTTTTGAAGAAGGAGCTCCAAGATTGTGAGGCGGCTCTTAAGCACCTCGAGAACACTGTTGGTGGTCGACGAAAGTTGAAGGAGGTAATGTCCTTTGTCGACAAGGCGCGTAAGGGTGACGTTATTGTTGAGGGAGAGAGCCACACTGGTGCTGGTGGCTTCAGTGCAGCTCTCCTCACAAAGGGTAAGCGAGACCTCCGAGTGTATCATGAAGCAATGCCCAACTAACACATATTTCAGGACGCGAAGCTGTCTTCCTCCGAGACAGAGCCGACATCATCAAGATGCGACTTTTGGCAGTTAAATCCAAGCAGTGTGCTAACCCAAAGAACAAGTACTACTGCCCGGAGATCTTCCTCGACGCCGCAGCCACCAAACTGGCATCAACCGCCGTCCTGTTCCTCAACGTGGAACTTCTCTCCGAGTTTTACTACAACTTCCCTCGTGAGTTGGACCTACGCCTAGGACGTCACCTGTCTGAAGACCAGATCGAGAAATTTGCCAAAGAAGACCCCAAGATTCGACGACACCTTGAGGTCATCCGACGCAAGGAGCTTCTGGAATTGGTGCTCGAGAAAATGGAGAGCCTGCGCCAACTTGAAGGCCGCGAGAAAGATCGACAGGGTGGTTCAAGGCGGGACGGTGGAAAGCAGCGTGGCCGATGGGGTCTTTTCTAAGGTTACAAACCTTGCGTATGTCGCTATATGAGATATGATGCATTGGGAGTTACCGGAGTCATTTCTCTTTGGGTTTAGAATTTCGTATGGGAAGTCACCACCCTCTCGGTGAGTCGATGGGAGCCAAGCATCTGGGCTCTTTTCGTCCTTTGCCACTTTCACGTTGCCCTCGTTCCCGGTACCCGATCTGGACGTGGAGGGGGAAATGAGGCTGTGTGTTGCGCTTGTTGTCGATATATGTTTTCGTGCATATAAGGATACCCTCCTCAACTCATTGTCTATAGTTGGATTCATGATGGGTCCAAATATGGATGGTCGCGCCAAGCAGTTAATTGAATTGATATGATTCATACATCTATCCATGATTATAAAGCTGGTAATAACTATACAGAAAACACGCAACTTGGTCCCGTATCCCACCATGGTATGCTATCGTAACAGGTATAATGAACACAACAGTGCGTCTTTTCCACCCGTTTTCAAGTGCTTCTATCTGTGCTCATCTGCAATGTGACCTCCCATCGAATGTTGCCGCCGTGGCCGTAGCCTTCGCCTAAGCGGTTCTGGATCAAAGCAGAGACACGGCTACGCAGCCTGCTGAGCGACATCTCATCATAGCCTTTAACAACGCTAAGCTTGAGAGTAGCCATACAGAGGCCGTAATGCACCTGCCAGAATTGGGCATCGTCGATCGAGACAATGCTCGGCTCAGTCTCGATCTCACGAAGAATGGCTGATACGCCGTGGTTACCACTGGTCCCGCCATATGACATGAGAAGCATGAGACCCTGGGCGATGGCAATGCGCATACCCAAGCTGAACATGGCAAAGGCAATAACCGCGCAGATAAGGCGGTCAAGCCAGGTGTAGAGAGAGATGGAGAGCATAGGCAAAAGGCCAATGAGTGCGGAGAAGAAGAGTGTAAGAAAGTGGAAAGGATTGGAGAGTACACTTGGGAGGGAGGCGAGGTAGGAGACCTTCATAAGCCTTGCAATACGGGCGTGGTTACGAAGGCCATAGGCCGAGACGAGAGTACTGACAATAGCAGCAGCAGAGACGTAATCGAGGGATCCATCGGGTCCCTCATGGGCGTGGTCATGATGGGCTTCATGATGGCCCATTGATTCAAGAAAGTGTTTCAAAGTGTGGGAGACAAGGTCAAAGCCACCAAAGAGAAGGAAGACAGACATGGCAAAGCCAGCAAGAACTTCTGCTCTTTCAAGGCCAAACGGATGCCGAATGCTGCTGCGGCGCCAGACTTCAAAGTTGCCGAGGACATCAACAACGACACATATGGCAGCACTACCAGCGTCAAAGAAAGCAAGGTGAGAGAGAGCAGTGGTGGCGAGTGACCCCTCAGAGCGGAAGAAGATGTACGTTGCGACAGCGAGGTGGCATAGACTCCAGTAGAGGCGAATGCGTTGGTCTCTGGTCATGCTCTTCCAAGCATCTCGAACAGTAGGTATGGGGAGGGAGGCAGGAAGAACGGGAGGCGGTCGTGGGGGTGGTTCTTGGAAGATTTGGTGCTGGGTTGAGATACTACTGTGCTTGTATCTGTGGCCACGTCGTTGACCGATATTCTGAGAGGTTGGAGAGGCAGTTAGCAAGGTTGATATCCCACAAAACTAGAGGCGGAGGGACCTACCGACTTGACGGGAGCCGTCGATATCACCTGTGTCTTGAAATTGAAGGGGTTTGGAGGGGGAGAAGAGACAGCCGTGGGGTTTGAGCCGAGGCCATCGCCGGTCGGAGCGTCTTCAGCACTCATGGCGATGGATGTAGAGGTGGGAGGACAGAGAAGATTGGAGGTGGACGAGTTGCGCACAACGCGAGCGTCTGAGTCGCGATAGAGCAAGCGCTGAACCGAGAGCGTATCGGAGTGTGGCTCCTCGATATCAATGCTGATGGGCTCAAATTCTGGCTCAAGCACAGGCTCGTCGCGCCCGTCTTCTTCGTCGCGATCGTGCTCGTAGACGTCGACAACAAGACTCGGCGGGGTGGAGGTCGGGGTGCGAGCCTGGCCACGACCGGGACCCGGATGGCCCGACTCCATGGGCGCTGTGTTTGGTTTAGGGGGAAAGTCCAGGATAGGTAGGGATTGGAATTGGATTATCGGTGGAGAAATTCAATCCGGTTCGGATCAAGTTAAGGCGCTGAAAGGGCAGGCCAAGCGGATACTGTGGCTGTCAATTGATACTGGATTTGACCTGCGTTTTTCTGTTGTATGACGACAAAATGCGAAGCTACAGTGGGTGTTTCGTGCTGCAATGCGCGGTGCAGCAGTACGTCGTCAGCATATAAATTAGCACCGGAGGTGTCCCGTCTAGAGGGGGTTTGATTTAGAGTTATTAGTTGCTAACAGAAGGTGAGGTCCCCTGAATGGATAGCGCTGTGTGGCGGGCGTGTGGGCGTCGAGCATGCGGGTAGTAGGGTTGTGGCTACTACCAGGGCCGCGCAACCGCTAAAACTCAGAGGGCTGATGTTTTAGAGCAAGTTCATGTCTTCTAGGCGCCCCTGTCCCATCTAGACGGCTGGCCCGTGTCCCCCTAGAGAGTACTTCTTGAGTGGCGTTGTGGGCCACCAACTTAGTCAATTTGACAGCTTGATGTTCATCCCATTACACCGAAAATTCTCAATCCGAGTCTTCGCTTTGTCATGCCCAGCACTCATTTGATGGCACCCTGCATCCATTCAAATTGAGACATCGGAATTCCTCGTCAACATCAAACGCTCACAGACGGCCACAGAAGTATCCATGCTCCTACAACCGTAGTTAGCCACCCGTGGCTATGCTACGTCCATCCTCGTCCTAAAACCACATTGAATTTCCATCAAGCGCAACCTCATTACATCACGAGTGCTCCGGGGTCCGTGAGCTGCATCACCACGTGGGTGTTCGAAGAGGAGCGCAAACATGGAAACCACAATACGAGTCCCGTCTGATAGCTCCCCAACCTCGCCGACGCCCTCGACATCGCACCGGAGAACAACCTCTGGCTCCAGCCTCCTATCCCGCTTCCCCTTCATGAACACCAAGCCTAGAGCCGACCGTGACAACAGTGACTCCACCGCAGCTACATCTCGGCCAACCCCCAGAGCTTCATCCACCGTCATACAACAGCAGAAGACACGCCGTCGCAGGGGCTCTCTGAGAAAGGTTGCGCTGCTAGGTCGCGGGGCTCAGCGTGACAGGAAGGACAGCAAACCTTTGACGATTGACACCTCCCACGTCACTGCGTTTGGTCTCAATCCTGCCTCCACGCGGACCCAAAGCCCTGAGCAACTCAACCCTCTCGACTTCAACAACAACAGCAATAATAATAATCCTACCGAACACACGCCACGTCCCTCAATTGATCCGCAATCCCAGGCAAGCAGGGCAGTTGAGCGACCTGCCTCGGTCGCAAACAACACCACGACACATGCGATTCAAGATAGCCAAGTCTCGTATATCTCAACTGATGAGGAAGATATTTTACAAATCCCCCGAGGATCGGCTGCTCTACGACAGGGTTTGGGAATGTCCCCCGTGCCAGACTCTTACTTTGCAAGCCTCGGACCGGTCGCAGTGGCGCAAAGACGACGATCGGTCCATCACGCCAAATCGCCTCTGTCCTATGGGGGGCCCTCAACTAGCACATTGCCGGCACACGAAACAGAATGGGACTACTCAGACACGGAGTGGTGGGGATGGGTTGTGCTTTGCGTGACGTGGTTCGTCTTTGTGATAGGAATGGGATCTTGCTTTGACATATGGAGCTGGGCGTGGGATGTGGGCAAGACGCCATATGCACCTCCAGAGCTTGAGGATGACCCAACGCTACCAATTGTAGGGTACTATCCAGCACTGATCATCCTATCGGGAATAATGGCATGGGTCTGGGTCTTGACAGCTTGGGTTGGGATGAAGTATTTTCGGCACGCCAAAATTAGTGGCGAGTGAAGGGTCTCTACTGATCAAGGCAGGGACAGTGACACCAGTTAACCAACAAGCGACAAAAAAAATAAGCGTTGGGCAACAGCTGTCATCCTGTTGTCAGCCGGTTTATATCGCTTGCGCCATTAGTTGGCCAGTCCATCATTACATTACCCAGTCTTGGAAACGCCATTGGGCCCAAGTCCGAAGCCACATTGACCCAAGCTCTCTGAGAGCAATCCGAGGCGCGATGGCAATATGAGTAACAACTAAATCCATCCAATAGTAACAGCACAGCGCGAGGACGGTTGGATGACAAGAAGGAAGGAAAGCGCATCCGCGTCAAGCAACAACAGGTGACGACAAGTTGTCGCTAGTTCTCCGGAAGTATGCATGGCTAAGCGCCGCACACTTAAGGGATGGGGCGCCAATGCAAACAAAACACCCAATAAAATGCGATCCTGGAGACACCCACCCAGCCCCATCTCCTGTGTGTGCAGCGGAGCTTTGCGAACGCCTGGAACATGTCTCGTCAATGCCCGCGACGACAGGCCCTCTCACGTTATAGACGTCCCATGACTCGAAAGGCGCGATGCGGCCGATTGTGGTGGAAGTGTCATTACCTCATTACCTAAGCTGCCTGGCCTTGCGAGATGATGTCTCAAGCTATTTGATGTGCTTCGAAAGGCTATCTCTAATTTGGTGGATCTCCCTCGGTAGATGCGAACCTGGGTGTCGGCCACACCCGACCTTACGCCACAGCCTTGCCTGGCTGGATAACATGTCGGCGTGCTTAATGATGGATCGGGGCAAGTATAGGAATTAACGATAACAAACGATCATGAATAAATGGAATATGAGAAACCGATTGTAGCCAGAAGAAGAGGGAAAAGATACGGCCCATATCGGGAATAATTGCACAGACGAAAACATCTAATCTTTATTCAAGATCCCACCCATGGAAAAGTGTTGGTGTGTGCACTCAAGCCCCCCGGTTCAGCCGCATGAGCACACTCCACCCTTTGAGCTCAGCAGGGTTGATCTATGCCCTGGTGTGCTGTTCTGGGATCCTTGGAGCCGTTGTCGTGTCACCTTGTGTCTCGTGGCTCTGATTCATGCGCTGCTTTGTTGGAGTTTATTATGCGCAATGCTACTCCAAGCCGCCTCTTTCAGGGTTTCAGCTTGAGACTCGGTCTCATTGCTTTGTATTCAACGAAAACGGGCAGCCTCGTCCGTCCTTCCCGCTTCATTTTTGTGCCGAGTTGGCTGCAGGCATAGCGTCTGTGTGTCTGAGTGCTGGCGCGAAGAGCTGCACGATGAATATTTTCGTACGTGTGTGCCTGGGCTCAAAAGACGAAACCGGCCTGGAGATGCTGGCCCGTTCCGATCTTTTGGGATAAACCTGCTGCATGCGAGTTCCAGAATTGTTACATTTTGAGATGACATCTGCACTCCATTCTTCATTGCGCCTGGCTTCGGATGTGACGAGTTCTGGATCAAGCATTCAGAACCCCCCGCAGGTCTGTGTCCGACTCGTGGCCACCAGAGGACGCCCATATTTTGCCGCCCCCGCATGTAGAAGCTGATGCGCACTGTGCGTGAGATGGGTTTAGCCACCCCCAAAGCAGGTCATATGGGTGTCATGCGGCAATCTAGTGGACAGCTTTGAGGGAAGGGGCCCAGTGGGGTGCCGATCGTGCACAGTGCAAATTATGTGATATGGGAAGTGGATGCCCCTGATGCACCTTTGATGCGTCCCAAGGCAGAGATGGGAGCATGCTTACCCAGAGCAAATTCATCGCTGATGGACCCAACATTTTTTTTCTTTTCTTTTAAGGGTGGCCTCAAGTCGTGCATGGTGTTCACTGGGTGATGAAGGATCCGTAGCGATAAGTATCATGCCATTGTTCACAACAATCGTAGCTATCACCCTAAGGCTCACAGTCAAATTAAATAGCTTGTCTCCAAATGTCTCTCTATTTCAGGTTGGGCCATTCTTGGCTGATTCTACACGGGGGGAAATTGGTCCCCTGCGTGATGTCCGCCGGCCCACATTGATTTCTTCACAACTCCATCGAATACCGCTTAATGTTGGTCACCCCACAGAAATGGGTTAACGGATCGATCAGCGAGTGAGCTGACTTTTACATGTGCGAGTACATGTCAACTAGCAAGTTTTGCCTTTTTGGTACTTGACATATTGTAGTCGGTGAGCAAGTGTGTGGGCGGGTGCATCTTGTGCTTAGGATCAATGGTCTGTGGACTTTGGTCAGGTGGATGTCGACCTTTGTAGCCAAACCATCCCAATGACAGCTAAAAGTAGCACAGCTCGTCTTGCTCCCAGAGGGAGTAGCTGATCTACCCTCAATGAGGGCTAACAGGTCATTGCTTTTGCTGCCCACGAACACGCCATATGTACAGGACACACGTAGAAAAAGAAATTCAACCCTGCCCCGGATCTCTGGTCGCTGTCAATCAAAAAAAAAAAAAAAAAACCGCCAACCACTTCGAAATCCGATTCGAATTGTAATGAGCAAGTGGGCTCGCTGCGTACTACCAGCCTATTGAGATGAGAATTAGGCTACGCCGCCAGGTATCTCCTGGCATGGCCCGCTGAGAACAGACAACGGGACGGCGGGTAAATTCAAAGCAAGCCCGCCCACCTGCATGTACCATCAGCATGGTCGGTGTGTACCGACCTCCCCCAAAAGGTACCTGCCCTCGCATTTTCCAAGCCTGGGCGAAAGCCCCCTCCAATCTAGAGGCTCGCCCAGTGATCATCATCCATTGCCCCATTACAAAGCACAGAGATAGACGAGAACGGGGGCGCCAGCCCCAGAGCTTGCCAATCCTGAAACGCCTTTTGTTAGGTACCTGTCAATGTGGAGCAGTACCAGCGCGTTGTCCGTCAGGTACCTGTCGCGCTCGCTGAACGCGGCACAAAAAGGGTACCGAGAATCTTTAGCTCGCTGAAGAGCAGCGGAAGCGCCTTTTGTAAGCCCAGGCTGCCTAATAGTACGTATTGCCACTACAGTGGCGACGTCTGGATGATTCGCTGCTTGAGGGAGCAGCACCTCACGTTCCCTTCCACAACTTCCATAGAAGAGAGAAAAATGAGACAAGCCATAGTCGTGGTGCACGAAAAGAAGGAAGAAGGGAAGAGCAGCACGAAGGGAACAGAGATTCAAGGGACAGGATCAATGGCCACTTTATACTTACCCCTTGTGTTACGATCCCTTTTTTTTCTCCTCGTGTATGTGATGTCGCTGTCTTTCGTTGACAAAGGGGATCATTCGGTTTTTGTGTTGACTGGTTGGTTCCCGTCGTGATATCCTATCTCTCCCAGCGGGCTCTGGTGGTTCAGCCAGCGCCTCTCCACCGCTCAACCGCCCACTACGCACAGAACCCACACCCACTGAAGACGCCCACTGAAGCCAACCCGGAATACCAATAGGCGGTGCTAGTCCACCCACCGTGCCTTCAGGCCGTCCGCTGCCCCCGGGTCGGGCCCTCCACCCCTGCGCCCGATTCGGCCTCCCTACCGACTTCTAGGTACAACCTCCCAAGCCCTGCCAGAAAACCAGACCTAGCCCAAATCTGCCCAGCCTCTCTCTTCTCTAATCATCCATCCATCCACCCAATCCATCCATCCATCACACCCTCATCCTCCTTCTTCTCCTCCACCTCCTCGCCCTCCTCGCCCTCGTCCTCAAACGCCGCCACGCCAACCCGACTCGATTCCTTTGCCGTCTCCCGTCGCAGTCACTTCATCAGTTGGCATACACTCCCATCGCAGCAGGCTCTCGCTCCTTGCTCAAACACCCCTGCTCCATCCCATTGTGCATCATCTCGACTCGTCTCGACCTGGCACGAACCGTCAATTGTCAGACCTGTACACTCTTGGTCGATCCCCATCGAGGGGTTGCCAGAGCCTTCGACAACAAATCTCTCGCTTCTCTCCATATCGCCAATTTTCTCTTGCAATCCTATTTGACCTCTTGTACTTGAGAGTTGGTGCACCTCGACGTTTAATCATCACGCGAGCCCGAGCCTCGTCGTTTCCGATTTGAAAACATTCATCTTCGCCCCCTCCACCTCCCTCACTCTCACCCGGCTAGTCGTCGCCGTGTTCTCTAAGATGAGGGAAGTCAACTTTAGTATCCCGAACGTCAATAAGGCGTCGGTGGGCATCACAACCGCCCTGTACGATCGCCGTGCTCTCGATTGCACATCTACTCTACCTCTCATCAACTCCCTCAACCATCTCGCCTACCTCACCACCTCTTCAGCCCGCATCCGAGACATTCTCACCGTCGATGGCGGCATCGAGAGACTCGTCTGTATCCTCAAGCAGGGTCGCAGCAAGGACATGATGGGCATGTGGAAGTGGAACCTAGCTTTCCAGTGTGTCGTTAACATCGGTGTCCGAGGCACTGAAAATGTACGCACTCGCGTTGTCGAGGCTGACATGGTTCCTGTCATCGCCACCATCCTCGATAACTACATCAAAGCCATCGATAAGTGCCGCGAAAAGGCCGAGGAGGCGAAACAGAAGCAAATCCACGATCACCATCATCGTCACCGCAGCCACGAGCATCGTTCAGGCTCCAAGTCATCATCATCATCATCGTCGGCTGCCGCCTTCGGCCACCGCTCGGCATCCCGCGTTGATGGCTCCGATCAGAGATCCGTACGCCGCCACGGCCCTCCTCCTTCCATTGACGTCTCAGCCACCTATGCCGGGCCATCAACCGCAGCCACTCAGCAACAGCCTCTGGATGCTGGTCTCGCAACTCCCCAGTATCCTCTGGCCACGCCGGATCGTTCTGGCTCATTCACTCCAACCCGCCACCAGAGCTTGAGGTCCGCCGATGCCCGTCACGCCACGGCTCCAACCCCTCGACAAACCATGCAACCCCTCGCCACGGCTGTTCCGGTAACAGAGACAGTTGAGGGCTTTGTTAGACCTGTGCGTGATGTCGACCGTCTTGCTTCTATGGCTCCATTCGGGGCTAACGACATGACCTCTCAGCCAACGTCCCCAACAACTCCTCTAGCACCCACTCAAATGCGTTCTCCGACTGTCCGCCCGGCTTCCGCTCTTGGTCCCTCCGGTCGATCCCGCCGACGTCCCTCGATCCGCCATCAGAACTCAACCGCCGATAACGACGACATCAACGGCGACAGTATGCCTTCCGATGAGTCACCCGAAACTGAGATGACTGGCACTGATAACATGCAATCCGCTGTTGGGATCCAAGACATCACAATGGATGATGGTGAAACTATGCTCACCGGCACAGCCCTTGATCTCACCACACCAACCGTATCGGAGACTCACCAAGACGCCGGTACCTTCAATATCACCCACCGTACTCCGATAGACGGCAGCATCGCCAACACCACAACTCCTACCCCTGTCCCCGCAATGGGTCTGTCTCCAAACCGTCCTGCCATGGTCACTCCACCCCAGCCGCCCATGCCCACGTCGACTGTTCCTCGATATCTTCTAGATCGCCATTTCGTGCCGAATCCTCAGATGCTCGCTGCCATGCCCCGCGAAGAGGATGTGCTTATGTCATTGCAGCTCCTAGCTTATGTCTCAAAGTACTGTGGCCTTCGGTCCTACTTCCAAAAGAGCCATCTAGTCCCGAGGCTCAAGATTGGCAGAGAGCTTGCCGTTCTCGATGGCGAGGAAGAAATGCCCGAGGTTCAAGATGAAGATGCTGATGACGAGGAATACCTTCTCCCCAACGATTTCAACCTGTTCCCGTTGGTTGAGAAGTTTACTGTCAGATACCATAGCACTGACATGCAATACTGGGCTGGTGTCGTTATGCGAAACCTTTGCCGAAAGGACGACACTCGTGGAGGCATCCGGCAATGCGCGTACTACCAGTGTGGCAAATGGGAAGAATACACCCGTCAGTTTGCAAAATGCCGTCGATGTCGCCGAACCAAGTATTGCAGTAAGGAGTGTCAGAAGAGTGCTTGGGCCTTTCACCGTCACTGGTGCGTCGCGGCGACACAATAGGCTGTCGACTAAATCCATACGATCCGTGGCAGCATCAGACACGGCGCATCCCGCGGCATATATGCTTGTTTCACAATGTTCTTGAAGGGTTCCAAATGCATTGCACAGCAAAGCGTGTCATGAGCGCATGGCGTTTCCTCTTGATACCACTAGTCTTTTTTTACTTGGCGTATACGGCTGGGCATGAACTGTTAACTTGGGGGCATTCTCTTGTTCTCTCTTCTACTTTTACTATGGAGGGTATTGCGTTTATTATTTGGTTTGCTAATTATTCTGGTTTGAATTGGATTGAGCTTTGGATCCATTTATTGATCTGGAGCCCCTTTCCAAAGGATGGGTTACCGCTGACTACCAATAAGTAACAATGGTCTCGGCGTCCGTCTGGTATATAGATAGCTATGGGTAATCTTGGAGGGTCACTACCCTTCAGGATGATGGAATCTGGATACGATTGATGACAGTGAGCATGGACAGCGGAGGAAAGATGTTTATTTGCAGGTTTGGCGAGCAAATTGATCACGAGGATGAATGTCCAGCAAGGATATGGATCGTTGGTGGGACTCTATGGAAGAGATACCATTGACTTGGCTGTGGCTCAAAAAAGGAAAGGTGACCCAGCTGCTACTCAGAATCTTCTACATATTCCTTTGGGTATAGATGAATGGATCAACGAATGCAAAAATCATCTTCAGACCCTTTCCACAATGCCATCAGCGACATGTCTGCTTACCTGACGGTACATGTAACGCTTCTTGACCGTGATTTACTCAAATTCTACCAACTTTTTCTGCTATCAAACTCGATTCACAAACCATAACACATGGTGTATACAGAATAAGTTCCAATTATACGTATCAAGGACCCGAAAACGCCAGCCCTGTGTTGGTTTACGTCTGATGGCTTGTACAAGATTTGAAGCTAACTCCCTCAACCAAATCCCATGGTCGCTTTTTTTCCTTTTGCCCACACGTCTTCTCGCATCGCCAGCACAGGTATCCTCCCTCCTACTGCTCACCCTATTTCAATCCTTAATTGTTCATTGCCTTCCTCCGCGCCTTTCCAGGCCGTGTTGGCTTAGTGACCTTGCCCCGGCCACCACTCTTCATCTTCTTGGCGTTGAAGCCGCTCAGGTCGCCGGAACTGAGGGCATCTCCAGATTTGGCGTGGCGCTTCTTGCCGCCAAAGCCATATTTTTCGTTCTTCTTCTGGCGCTTGTGATTCACACCGCTGGCAGATTGACCACGGCCTGCTCCGGAACGCTGGTTGTGTTTCTTGAGTTCGGACTCAACGCCAATATCAAACATGTCGGCCTCCTTGGTTCCAAGATCACCCCCACCGGAATCTTGGCGCTCTATAGAACAGATGGGTTAGCTTTGAAAATATATATATATAATATATATAAAAAAAATGAAAGAAAGAAAAGGGAGTAATTTAGTAGTGTGGCAAAACATACTTCGCTTAAGAGTCTTAATTTTCTCCAAGGTCTCGCGTTTGGCCTTTTGGCGCTCCTGGAGCTTGGCAACCTGAACCTGCTTGCCAAATTTCTTTAGGTCGCGCAATTTACGGGCCTCAGCTGCGGCCTTCTTGTTGGTTGCCTCCTCGACGAGCTTGGCCTTGATCTTTTCCATATGGGCGTCTTCCTTAACCATTTCGGCAAAGTAGTCCTTAGGACGCGAAAAGGGAACGTTCTCAGACAAAAGACGAGAGCGACCAACTCGCACAGCCTCGAGGCTCTGGGAGTAGAAAGCAAGCTCGCGCTGGAGGTCGTCTGAGACGTCAGGGATAGAATCGGCTGTCTCGGCAGATGCGACAACGGTTTGGTGAGTTGCAAAGGGGACGGATTTGTCGGTGGTGATAGCGATACGCTTGAGGGACGCGAGAAGGGCGGTTGTGTTGTTGATGGTGAGGCGCTGGTGAGGAATGAGATCTTCCTTATCGGCATCATCAAGGTCTTCCAGATCTGACATAGGAATATCCTCTTCCTCTTCCTCTTCCTCTTCCTCGTCTTCTTCCTCTTCCTCGTCCTCGTGATCCTCTTGCTCCGCCTTTTCCGCCTTCTTAGGGGTGCTCTTCTTAGAGGGCTTGCGGATGATCTTCTCTTCAAGCTCGATTGACGACTCGGAGCTGTCACTGTCGTTGATGGCGTCTAAGTCAATCTAGAATCGCAAATCATCAGGGGCTATTCTTCCAGTCAATTGCTTCGTAGGTGCAAACCTGGTGATCATCATCTTCTTCTTCTTCATCATCATCGACCTCCTCGACAACCTCATCAGCGCCTTCGACATCTTCATCGTCGCTAGAATTTTCTTCCTCTGCCCCGCGGCCAGTCTTGCGATTTTGACGAACAGCATCCTTTTGTTTGCGCTTAAGCTTGAGGCTCTTGAAGTCTGTACCCTTCTCAGCGGCCAGGGCCAGTTTGAGCTTGCTTTTGGTGACCATAGTGGGTGATAGACTCTGCTTATCTTGTCGCTGTTGATTCAACTGCAGGCTCGCATTGGATGCAAACTAGTTGTACGATTGGAAAAATCTCAAGAATTCTGCCGTAGGAACGGATTCACCGCCCAAACTTTTTTTTAAGTGGGGGAGCATTATCATGTCTGTGCATGCATCATCTCATCAGCCCCATGCTGTAGGGTAACGACTGTCTCAAAAGCTCACCAACGTCTGCTTTCAAGTAGTACAAGAGCGATACAAACTGTATATTTAAGTGGTGGTTTTTAGTCTTAATTTTCTTTGAATCATTGCACATTTTATTCTAAAAGAGAAAACATATCTCATCACTTTAACCCCTACAACTAGACAAAATAAACAACACTGTGGATATTAACACCTAGATTAAGTCAGATGGATGTAGTTATCAACTAGTATCAAAGCTAACATGGAGATCGGATATAAAAACAACGAACTGTATACGTTACCTTCACTAACCACAAATCCCAAAGGCACAAAGGCGCAATTACATTAAACTGCCAGATTTTCGAGTACACGCGAATAATTACACATATCAACCTCCTTCACTATAAATAAATTTCAAATACTAGTAATACTTGGTCTCAAAACTTATACAATTAATTGGCTTAGACATCACTAAACTAACCTCATGTTGTGGCAAGCGAAGTTTTGACCCTGCATACATCGATCAGAGAGGCTAAATTTGGAGTGGGAATATGACCAACGGTTTTTATTCAGAAAATTAAACACTATAGCCCGTAACACTTCTTGTGTGCTGTGCCTCTACCTATTCCAAGTGAAGCCAGTAACTGAGTCCAAAAGAACGTCTGAATGCCGACGTCCCGTCACCAGAGCCCGTCAAATTAAAAAAAGAAAAAGAAACCGTTGCTTCGTCTGATACGAGTCCTCCAGGGTGTAGAAAGTATCGTGCATAGTTCGTAACGGCTTTAGTGATTGACCCCAAAAGCCAGCCGTTGCATTAATCAACACATTGCGATTGCCACTGCGACCCGTTTGCCCCATTATACATTACTGCTGCTCAAGGCGTCCTTTTACATGACGATGCAACCATGAGGATAGTTTGGATTGGTAGGCTTGGCCATCACGGTGCATCCGTGAGGGTAGCTTGGGTTGGTAGGCTTGACCATGACGCTGCAGCCATGAGGATAGCTGTTGTTCTGATCCTTGGTGTTGTTTTTGGTGGAAGGCATTTTGAAGATTGGAGTCGCTAGACTTATAAAAGTCTGTGAGTACTCTGTTAAGAATGGTGAAGAGGTGTATTGAAATATGAGAATGTGTATTTGATGATGAGGGAAATCCAGTTAAATCAGGAATATCGGCACGTCTTTATACTTGTCACCGAGCCTTGCTCGGTCCTATTCTTGGCATTTATCTCCTAAAAGTCTACGGCAGAAGTAGTGACTAACTAGATGCGTGCCTGTTAGTTGGTATTGTCCTTCATATTGTCTAAACGTGAACAAAAAGCTGAGGCTATGCTGCGTGACCACGTGGATTGGATGTGAGAAATCATATCTATTGTTCTTAAGGTAGTTGCCACACCATGATCGGAAGAATTAATCGATATCGGGAAGTGTCAATGATGGTGGCTTCGCGAGCACGGTCCTGGAGTGCATATCAATTGATCGAGGCTTCATATTGTCTTTGCTATTGTTCTCTTGACCGCACCACCTTTAGACTAAAAACATCATATAGCGACACCCGAAATTTCGTTGGATTTAGAATATACCCCAAAACTCCCAAATAAAATTAGAATTGGGTTCCATCAACAATGTAAGATAGCCCTGTGTGAACAATATGATGCAAAAATAGGATTTGGATTGGGACTCTTGACAGTATGTGTAATATACACGAATATTTAAAGAGTATGCTTTAGATTCAGAACCGGCTGAAGGGAAGCCTAAGAAAAATTAGAATGATACTGATTTTGAATACAGATAACTCTTACCATTTTCCCTTGAGAGTAATGACAACCCATGGGGAGCCTGCTTCATCTACTTCCTTATCGACTGTAGTAGAAAAGCAGATCGCGCTCATAATTCCGTCTCCAAACTTCTCATTCAAGATAGCCTTGTAAGCATAGCCATAGTTTTGCACGATCTCATAGAGTCTGTAGATAAGGGGCTCAACGGGAGGCATAGGGCCAGACTGGCCCCGGTTAGGGAATCCAGTCATCTGGGCTGTGAGAGATTCTTTGGGTAGATCTAGTAGCTCCGAAAGTTTCTGAATGTCTTCACTCGATGCTGTGGCTTGGCCGTAGAACAATGCGGCACACGCGACCTCACTTCGGCCAATGTGCTGGGCAATGGCATCGAAGCTTAATTCCTTGGCGGCCTTAGCCTCGAAGAGAGTCCTGGAATAAGCTGGAAGCCTATCCGCAATAGTAGACTGGAGGTTGGGTTAGCACTGTTCTACCATGAAAAACTATTGATCATAGACATCTTACGTCAAGAGTAGCGATGCGACCTTCGGCTGCCATTGTTGATGAAAGGGTTGGTATATATCTCCGATGATTTTTGGCAATCGATTAAATGGCTTGTGTAAAAAAAAAAAGCTCCGAAAAACTGGGCGAGGAGAGGCATATAAACTAGGGAAGAATGCCAAACTGAGTGTATGCCCTTATTACCCACGACTTGCGGGGTCGCCCCGTTGTATTCTGTATCGGGACTATCGGGATGCAGGGTGAGACTCGGCGATATTCCGGAGACTCGGTAAACAAGACTATGTGACCTACTCTTGCCATGCATTCAGTTTGCCACTGATGCATACTGCCAACATGGTGATATTAGCAATTGTGAATGAAACCATGAGTTGTAGTAGCTGCTGCTACTTTTTGGTCAGGATCTCTTTTGCCACCAAGAAATCGTCAACATGGAGCACATCGAGACCTTCAGCGATAAGGAGACTCCAGAGTTGATTTCTCAAAGGGAATGGCCACACTGGTAAGCTCCAGTATCGCACTTTGAGTCCGCGGTTGTGAGCCTTTGTAATATGGTTTCTGACGCTGACGAGTTGCGATTTTCGCAGGCCCCAAGGCCAAACCCAACCAATAGATTTTTGAAAGGAGATACTGGCGTAGTATGAATTGGATTCATTGTATATATTGTCATCAAGCTTTGCTAAGGGCGCGTCAAGAAAAATGTTTCGTAAGGGGTTTTCTTCTACGTCCTGAATTTGGGCTTTGCCCGATGCCACAATCGTAATAGGTCTAGTGATGAATGATTCGTTCTGGATGTGACTTAGCCATCCTTGAGATTGAAGGGGCTCAACCTTTTTGAGAAGAAGCGGCCATGCCGCAGTAGGGTTTGCCTTGATGTCCACGAGAAGGATGAAAGTCTGAGTAGGGTCGATGTCAAAAACACCATTATCATGAGCTGGGACATTAGATTCCCGTGCTGTATTCTTCTCGTTGAGAAGTTTCACTAAAGGATCGATGTACAGGGTTGATAAAGTCCTATCTGTTGCCAGTCGATCTAGATTATGACTGATGTAAAGCTCGTTTTGGAATGCCCAGACGTCAGCTTCAACGCTAATACAACCTGCTTGCAAGGCTGAACGAAGAGGTGCTTCTCTCCAATAGTCATTATGGGAACTGCACCATACTGGATTTGGGTCATCGGCATGGTGAAGGGGGTTCGAGCATAACGATGGAGCCTCAATATCAGTCCCCCAGAACATTGATGAGAGCTTGAGAATTCCTGCTAAGAGCAGAAATATTGTGCTCCAACGAAGTCAGTGCATAAATTATGCTATCTTGAATAGAATATTCTTACGCAAAGGCGGTTCCGATGAAACCGATGGCAGTGAGCCCAGGCCTGGAATGCATGGTGGCGAGAGCTGGGGCCATATCTGTTCGCTCGAGGCCGTTCTTGTATTGCGTGGAGAGAATACTGCAATCCGTATGGAAACCCCAGCATGCCAGAAAGCGGGAAGGCGGGATGTTTCGACGTTAAGTACGGATTAAAGATACCAACGTCATCCATCGTTGTCAGAAGGTCGATTTAAGTGGCCCCACTCTGGTCGTGTTTGATTTCATGGCTACGTGATAATTATGCGTATTGTCCAAGGACGTTGATGAGATCTACTTATCCATTATCAATTCCCTGTTTTAGGATTGGAAAATATAATAGAGTCCCCCCTCCATTCGGTGCTGCTGACAAGGAGATCAATTGTCAATGTGCTTGGAACTTTGAGCAATTCATAGAATAGGTACTGACCCTAAAAAGGTACATATTTCTTTGGAAGTATACTTTCAAGTTGCGGGCTTTTGTGCAACGCACAGGTACCTTTTTGTAGCTCCATATTGTGGAGCCAGGCAAGGGTCGAGGCGATGCGATAAGGCATGGCAGCCACTGATAAGAGAATTTCTCGATCTTGAGTCGCAACTTCTCACCGTACAACATGGCGCAGGACTGAATGAGCCAGCATTTCGTTGCAAGAATATCGGCACTTTTCACACAATAACCCGCCCACTGCATATCGAGACCGGGACTGGGGCTCTGCGCCTGTACGACACCTATCGAGTATGCCTCACAAACATAAAAGAAAGAGGGGCGAGGATGCAGAGTCTGAAATCCTATCCAAAACATAATCACGATCGCATAACTAACATTTACGCCGATAGTTATGAGTTGCCTCCGACACAAAAAGCGCGCCCTCTCCCAGTCGCATCGAAGAAGTTTGCTGGACCCCAGGGTTCCTTGAAGAACAAGCAGAAGAAAGGTCGTAAAAATGAGGACGATGCACCGCGAGCTTTCCGGCGCCTTATGGCCGCGGCAAAAGGCAAGAAGGTCAAATCTGGCCTCGATGATGGCAATGATGGAAAAAAGACAGTGAAGGAGGACAACCCCGAGGAACAGTCCCTCAAGATCCGACCGGGCGAGGATCTGAAGTCGTTCAGCATCCGAGTCAATGCTGCCTTGCCGGTAGCCGGCCTTACGAAAAAGACTGTGGTAAAGGATGGAAAGGATGAAGCGGGCCTAAAAGTTTACAAAACAAGGAAAGAAAGAAAAATGCACAAGCTCTACGACCAGTGGCGAGCGGAGGATCGCAAGATAAAGGACATGCGAGAAGAGGAGCTCGAAGAGGCTGAAGAGCGGGAATTGGATGATGAGAACGCTGGGGTCACGGCTATGGCGCAGGCAGAGCTGGATGAAGCGACCAGCAAGAGGAAGAAGAAAAAAGCAGGACAAGCAAAGGATGATGATCCATGGTTGGAGTTGAAACGAAAGCGGGCAGAGGCCAGGGTAGGACTACATGACACGGCCCAAGCACCGCCAGAGTTGAACAAGAAGATGTCGAAGCAGCTAACTGTCGGAGGTGCTGCTGTTCAAGTCGGAAATGTTCCCAAGGCTGCTGGTAGCTTAAGGCGTCGCGAGGAGTTGCAAGAGGTCAGGGCGGACGTCGTGGATGCTTACAGAAAGATCCGGGAACATGAGCAAGCCAAGCTGAATAAACAGAGCGGGAAATAATGGCCAGCTGGTCATTACGAGTATGGGAGGCGGCAAAATGGTGTGACTGGAACTGTATCTTTAAGTGACTCAGGCTTATGCGATAACTGTAGACCTTCCGCTTTTTTCTTCTTCTTCTTTTTCTTTGAATAGTTGTGCACCGTTAAATCCATGCGCTGACAAGATCTGAAACCGGAAAATATTGATTTAGAACGGAATCGTGGTTTGGCACTGACGGTGAAAAGGGCAACATAAATTTGCAATATCTATCGGCGGCTGCTTATGTCATCATTGGTAGTGGAGTGTTTTGCAGGCGCGTCGCCAGCATCCACTCGCACCCCGCCATCCCCACATCATCGCTGAGCTGCAGCAACGGTAAAAAAAAGTTACAGACTTTTATCATCGCTCCTGGTCCTCGGTTCAATTCGCCCTTGTCACTTTTCTCTGCATCCCTTTTTCTAGTTTGTTTTTCGCCAAGAATGATCAGTCTGACTTCTCAGAGACCATGGCTTCAGAGCTCGAGGGCTTGATCGCAGCGCTCTTGGTGCTCATTTCCTGCGGTGGCGAGCAAGGTAAGTTGTTGTGTCATGGCTGTGATGGATATCGGCCAGGAGGAATTGCCCCGATGCGTATTCCCCGCCGGGTTATGGTGATGATAAAGATTCCTCCGCGACTGCTGTCAAGTTGAATCTAGGTTGAAGCAATGGCGAGAATCTTGGGCTGACTCATTCTCATCTTGAGTAGGATCCTCAGTGAGCGAAGTTGTTGATGCTATCCATGATCCTTCAAAAACTCAGCACACCGCTTTCGACCAGCCCGGGCATGACGTTAATGTTCCAAATGAAGCCTCTGGCTTTCGCCATCGCACAGCGTCTACCATCTGGAAATGGCTTGCTGCAAGAAGAGATGTTTCTGTGGGCCCGGACAGGAAATATAACCATCTCGCTCTAGATGAAGTTCTTGCTTTACCACCACCCTCATCATTAGCTCATGAGGCAAACGAAAAGAATGAAACTCCATTGAAGTTTAATTCTGGGGCTAGCAGGCCCACCCATCATGTGCGAGTGAACGTCTCGGAAGAAACAATGTGGGAATCTCTAACAGGGCATGCTGTTGACTACAAGCGAGTCCCCAGGTCTGAGTGGCTCTTGCTACTAGGAATTGCTTCTACGACCTCACAGGGGATTCTTCAAGGTGATCTTGGTCGATTAGTTGACCAGGATAAACGGTCTGTCCCTAAGCGAACAGATGCTCTTCTAAAAAAGGGGTATATTGCTAAACGAACCACTCTTGTCAGAGGCACTAAGACGAGCAAGATGTGGCTGAAGATGTTTGCACCACCTCTACCAAAGGATGGAGATACCATCGATGAGCCTCGTGCTGAGATGAATTTTACTCGTCAAGTTCTTGTCGCCAACCGCGATCCGGTTCCTTGGCATATTCGATGGACCGGTGAATCTGTCGACTACACAGCGCTGGCTACAACCATTTTGGCGGTTGCAAAAGAATGGGGTGTCTTGCGTATGCAAGACCTCAAATCTAAGCTCGGTGTTCTGGGAATGCGCTGGCAAATGAAAGTCCTTGCTAAAGTTTGCCGTTTTCTTAATTCCCGAGGTGTCATCCAGTATGTTGCTGCTAAACTTGGTGACAAGGTATTCAAAGATTGCATCAAGTATGTGCGTGATTTGAATACCGAGGATTGGTCGATATATCTTGCTACAGGAAAACGTACCACAAAGCCATCTCGGAACCCTGATCTAGCTCCTGGTGAAGGTGCCGATGGAAAATCACTCTATGGTCAGCAAACCAATGCTTCAGAAATATCTTCTGCACCTCCATGGTCACTTGATAAACCACTTCCTGTTACCATTGCCGAAATGGCACAGAGACTCGGCGACATAGGTCTAAGCAACCCAGATGTATATGGTTTAACTCTTGGCCCCTCATTTAGCAGATACCTATCGTCAATGACATCTGCACTAGCTACCCCTAATCTTCAACCTCCACATCTAACTCATTTTCAATTACGGAGTGAACATACGAGAGCGGGGAAAATTGCATCATATCGATATTTTGCTCAACAGACAGTTCCAAACTCGCCTGGTGAGATCAGAGCCCCAGATGCACCCCTACGGGGAATCAATGATGGGTCATATGCATCTGCAAGCTTGTGCTATGGGTTTTCTCCAGTGGCTATGTCGTCTATGACCACTACTCTAGGTGCGACATTCACAGACCTGTGTTCCGTTGAGTCGGCAGGCAAGAAATCTAAGGGGCGACCCAAGAAGAAACGGAACGTCCGGCCAATTGATCCTCCCTCGATAGTTATGGAGGCTAGTGCGAAACAGGACCAGAAGCAATCACTGGACTTTTGTTCCTCTAAGAGCGATAAGGCTCAAGATGATGATTTGATTTCACAAGAGAGTGCTACTCGCTCAGATAGCACGCCACAGGATACCCTGAGGCTGCCCGAAGAATCTATGGAGAAGAACAAGCTTATTGTAACCCTGAAAGTTACGCAAGTCTTGAACACCCTGGCTGAACCTTCAACTATTGAAACACCAACTCGACCTAAAAGAACAAGAACAAGACGGTACATTGTTGTAGATGATGTTGACCTGGAGAACTCGATCGTTGCGACAGAGACTAGTGCTGTTGATGACACTCCGACCGCTTCAAAGAAACGTGGCCGGCCAAGGCGTGGAACTAAACCTGGACAGAGTGTCGAAGATACCCCCACTACTCGACCATTTAAGTGCGAGAAATGCGGTGGCAGTTGGAAGAATGATATTGGCCTTAAGTACCATCTGGAAAAGTCAAGAACTTCCTGCAACCCTTCATTCGATGCAGCAGCCCAACCAACACCACGACGCGGGAAAAAGCGTGCTACATCGGAAGAGAATGATACATCTGCAACGGCTCTAGAAGTCCCTGAAACACCAAACAATGAGAAACCAGAACGATGTGACCAGGAACTCGAACAACAAGAGGAGGAACCCGAAGAAGAACCAACGCCAGCCTCTTCTCGTCCTTCGAAGCGAGTAGTAGCCCCTCCATCGATGTCTTCCCGACCATCTGTGAGTCTGACGGGGGCCCCGCTTCAGGCAATTCCAGAATGGAGACGCCCCCCAGTTGCAAGTTTTGGCTCGCCAGACAGAATTCCGATGCCAAACGCCAATGGCAAGGCACTTGTTCAGAGTCAGGATGGTCAACTTCGCCCCGCCTTAGGGTCATCCGATTATCGCAGACTTGGAACTGGAACGCCTAAAGCAGTTTCGAAAAAGCAACATGATGAGGCGACCAAGCCTAATGCAGGTATGCCTCGATTGGATGTATCAGGGTTAAATGGTGAAACTAGCGGGGAATCCCTCGCAGTACAACCAGTAGGTGAAAAGGATCAAGTATCAACAATTGTCGATAGCCTACTACCTAAAGTCACATCGAGCAGTCGGGTTTCAAAGATTATGGTGGAGCTCCTGGAGGAGCAGGGTGGTGTATTCCCTGGGGGGCGGGGCCTTTGGCATGCAATTACTGTCAGATGGGAGACGAACTTTCCGTCAGAGGCAGCACCTACGCCCAAAGCATCCCAATCTGCACTTCGAGAATTGATCAGATCCAAAACCGTGGCTGAGCATTGGCATGCTTTCCGTGATTGTAAGGGAATATTTTGCAAATGCCAAATTGTTGTGCTGGGGATCCATGACCCATTCTCGGACGAAGCTACAAGCTTAGTGGAGAGGATAAAGGAGTCATATCCGGACACTTATCTTCCCTCACCCTTCACCACACTCCCTGCTACGGAGTTGATGAAAGAGGGCCGTCGCGGCCGTAGACAGCTTGGAGATGAGGTCGAGGTTTTGGATGCTCCTGTTTACGCCGCCCAGGTTGCTGCCAAGAGGGTCTCAAATGAAAATGACGAGGAGGATGGCGCCCCCCGATCAAAGCGTCGAAAGACGAAGATGACCGATATACCTCTCTCCTCAGTGAGCCCTGGGAGAAGGGGCCATGTCAGTTGGGCTAGCATTGATCATTCGGATTATATCCCACAACCAGAATGGTCTGGGCCTTCTGAATATCTACTCAATCAAAAGCCAATGGAAGGGATTGAGTTTCTTGCCCCAAATACATTTCTACATGAGCTATCCTCTTCAAAGCCTCACAAGCGCTGTCGTCTCTCTAAGGATTCCGAGAACAATGACTGTGTGATAGACCCACGGTTAATGTTGGAGGATGCCACGGCCCGAATGACATTTGGCGAGGCATTATCAGTTGTTGGCACTGATGGTACTTGGCCTTATATTAGCTCCCTTGATTTCGAGAACCAGGACGCGAGCTATGCCTTACGGGGCTGGATGCCAGACTCAACCTGGTTTTCCTGGGCCGAGATTGTCGAGGAGATCGAAAAACGGACCGCTTTATTGAGTGGCCTAAAACGCCAACCGAGAACTAGCACTGGACAGTATTATCGATTCAAAGATAGACTATCGGCTTGCATAGACGTCGAACGTCTTTGGACCGACTCGTTCATCAATGCCCTCCCAAACGCAACCGGCCCTTACAATATATTTATTAAATTCTTTATGGGAAGAGGTAGTCCTGCTATGTTGCCGTCTGGGCCTATCACGTGGCCCTCAGATTGGCAACTCACATCTGGGTCTTTTGAGATTCCCGTTGAAGACGATGGAGCTGCAGTTGCCTCCTCCTCAAGTGAGGACGAGGACCCATTTACGTGGCCAATATTGCGTAGACGGCTGATGGACACAACTAAGACACACACGTTTACAGATGAACTTTCAACCCGGCAAGAGTTTGGACCACGCAACAGCGTCAAACGAGTCCAGCTTGTTACGAGAGCACTAACAGCGTTGCCGCCAGCACAAGATAAATCCAAGGATGCACAGGAGAAAGCCAAAATAGATGATACAATTGCAGACGCAGATAGGGTCCTGGCTGCCTTCATCGCTGTCCGTGTCCTCCTTGGAGGTGCCGATAAGGCAATTGACTGGGGACTACTCCTCAAGCTATTCCCTAAAACGTGTCTTACCCAACTTCGTCGATTCTGGCTATCCGCTCGAAAGGAGCAAGGCGCATACATTGCCAAGCTCACAAAAGATTTCCAGGATAAGTTCCTAGCAGCGTACGAGAATGACAAGCTGCCCGAGCTTGACTTTAATGATCCAGAGGAGTGTGATTGGAATGAAATTATTGCATGGACGTTGCGGCTGCGTCGGCGAGAAGGAATACAGCTCCCATCGACTCGAAGCAAACTGGCAGAGATGTTCTCGTCGCAAGAAATGGTTGACCAGGAAGAAGATTGGCGTGAGAGATTTTTCCACCCTCAGACATCGGTGTTTTCTCGATTTGAGGCTTCAACCGCAATGCCCGCAGCTGTTTCCCTTGATGAGATGTCGAGTGATTGTCAAGTCACAAGGAAGACCACAGATCTCGATATTGCCAGGTCATGGATCAGGTCTCTCTGTTGCACAGATGAGACTCGATATTCGCCTCACTTAATCAAGGAGAAATTCGCCACACTTGCCAACGGAGACCTAAGTCGGAACAACAAGCTTCTCAAACAAGCGATTGATGAACTAACTCACCAACGTGTCATTTGCAGAAGCAAAAAGCCACCACTGGGCGGTAGACCATATCGGCTAAACGAATCGTACACCTACACTCTGGGAAAGTTAGCTCAGCAACAAAAATACCAAGAGGCTGCCGCCTTCAAGGGCAAGCTGGATGCCATTTTCCGTCGTGGTGAGACTATGAAGGTGCCATTTACTCTTGATGATGGATCTGTCATGGCGTTGACCAATCTAAATGCTTGTGAGAGGATTAGATTGGTGCCTGTTGATGTCCCTCACATCGCCATGGGTTTCGAGCCAGGAAATTATGAAAGCCGAAAGTATCCCAAATCATATTACCACTTTGGTATCGAGGTGGTACCTACTGGATCGTATCTATACAACGAGGATATTGATGTCCTAAAGTTGGCCTTAGGTGAAGGGCCTCCACCGGAGGGTCTCAGGGGAGAGCTGCCCCAATGGATCGACTTCTTTGGTCAGCGGGATCCTAAAAGATGGACTCATGTCCTAGGAGCGTTCTGCTTCATCTACGCCACTCGAGGTCTCATAACCATAGAAGGTATTTGTAGTGCACTGAAGCCCATCTTGGAGGAATTTGAGGCACGGATGATTATGGACTGGGGTAAAAAGACGGGCGTGTTGAAAGAATCGGACGACGGATCAGGCATCACGGTGGGAGAGTGGTGGTGGCTAGCTGTGCCATGGCAATTGCGAGGACTAACAATGACCCAGGAATCATGAGGAAGAATACACATGTGAAAATAGGTCAACAAGTTGACAAGCAAGGAGATGTATAAAAAAAAACACTTGTCAAAATACCGAGATGTTAGAACAAGATGGCGACCGAGTCAGTCGTACAAGCCAACTGTATCAAACAAAACCTTGCATTGGATATCTACTTCGCTTACCCTGTTATGATAATGATAGCCAAAACACCATGCGCCAACCAGTATATACCAAAACACGGAGAACGCTTCATAGAACAAACATAATCTTCAACACGAGCGCAACTAAAAGGACGACGAGCACAACAATAATTCGGTCTAACCAAAGCGGTACGCCATCATCGGACGCCCGTCGTGCCGGCCGAGGCGGCGCAATCACACCAACCTCAGCTGGTTGTGTGGCAGCTGCGGGAATCGGAATGGTACGAGTGTGTGCGGGGTTCCGTGTGTTCGGAGTTGGCGAAGACTCAGTATTGTTTGAAATGGGCGCGGTTTGAACGAAGCCCTCGGCTAGTTCGGCCGACTCAGCATCGTCGATTGTAGCTTCGTTTGTCTGGCTGTTCTTCTTGGCCTCCATTTCGTCGCGCCAGCCCATGTTCAACTCCTTGGGGATTTCCACCTCCTGCGTCGATGATGTTGATTCCTTGGAGCGTTCCTCGCATTCTTTAATTATTTCCCTATTTGTCTTGCCACAAGTAGAGCATTTGAAGGCCGGTGACTCAGCGGCCAGTTGCTGGCGTACGGCATCAGTGGTGTCTAAACCACCGAGCTGGCCACGGGCGTCAGTTTCCATGAAACTTCGGAGCCTGTAGAACGAGAAAGTTAGCGATTATAATCCAACTATAACGGGCGAGAGCGAATGTCTGGGTCAATGACAAAAATGCGACTCCACATACGCTACTAAAGCTGTGCGAACGCCCCAGGCGGGCTGCCATGTCTCCTCGTGATGGCCGCTGATGCTCAGACAGATCTCCCGGTTCGCCTCGAAGCGGCCACTAGGCGTGACAAAACGGAAACTCGGGGGACGAAGCGGATAGGTTGGGGGCAGTACGATGCGGCCGTGGTATATTCCATCACTGTAGACGGAGTTTGGGGGTCCGCGGAGCGTAAAGTGCCACTCAAACAAGTCGGATTCGAGAGGCTCGGCGTGGTAGTCGGGTGATGGGGCGTTGGACAATTCTGCAGCTTCGCGGACTACGAATGATAGGTTAGACCATGCGGTTGTTCAAGTTTGGGCATCAAGACTATGTATGTAGGAGTATGCGCCTCAGGAACCGAGACAGAAAGAAAGACTCACGAATGCGCCGAATGGTGGGAGACTTGGTGCTGAACTTAGGTGTTGCCATGGCTGCCGCCTTTGAAGAGTATGGATATGGGTGTTTCCTTTTGGTGATTGTGTCAAATGGCGATGCCTCTTATACAAGTCCGGCCACGTTTTGGTTGATTTGATCGGGGTCGATAATGGGGGGTTGGTGGCGGTGGTGCCGCTGACTGACGTCCTGCGGGTGTGTCTCAGAAGGACATCGCTTGATGGTCAGACGGGATGAGAAAACACTGTAGGGTTTCCTCCAAGATAATAGGGGTTGCAGATAGACTATCGTCTTCTATCGTTAAAAACAAACACGAATAAAATAAAACAAAATGATAGGTAAGGGGGTCAAGAGGTACGTAATGTATGTGCAATTGAGACCTGAAGCCGGGCTTGCGCAAGGTGGTAATAACCCATCCGTCAAACACGACTGTACGAGACTGTATTAGCTGAACCTGCCTAAACAAGACCCCGAGGAACAATAACCCCACCAGTACGTACTTCCTTCCTATAACAATACAAACTTTAGCGCGCAAATGCTTCACATGATTGTTCGGATACAAGCATATCGCCCGCCGTCACCCATCGCCCAATCAGATTCCCTCATTACCTAATCAGAGCGGCGCGCAACCGCATTGGCCCGGCCTCGATCCAACATCGAGCATTGCCGTGTCGCCCATCAACTCATCACTTCCTCGAGCTGTGCTGCCATCGCCGCCTCTCCATCGTTCCAATCGGCCTACTTGTGCGTCAATTGCCTTTCCCTAGTATTCATCTGCCTCCAAATTTGGCTGAGCCCACTAACTCTCCTGTCTCTCTAGCTTCTTGGGCCGTGATATCCGCTTCGCCCTCCCTCAACGAGCGACTTCGACATCATGGGCGCCTCCCACCACAACTCCATTCCCTCGGGCCCCCCTAAACCCCCTGTTGCCCACCTGCCTCGCATCTACCGAGTCACTGCAACTGCCCTGGGCGCCGGCATGTGGTTCTGGGTGAGACTTCGGCCAATATTCCTCCATTATTCCAGGATTGCTCAACTAATGATAACTTGCCATAGCTCATGTACCGTGCTAAGAAGGAGGGTATGATGAACCCTATCCCGTTTCACGCCGAGCCTTTCCCCCGCCCTTCAACGTCGCTAACATATATCTCTCCAGGTGCGGTCCTCCTTGGTCGTAAGCATCCATGGGATCACTGAACGTTTGGTTCGTGTACTATTTATTCCTACGATGACCTCGACAAAATCAACACCGAACCGAAAATCGGGAGCCTCGGTGCTGTGTATATAGGACCATATAGAAATGGGGAAGAAAGAAACGTTTAAAACCAAGCCCTGTTGCTACAAATGACCGCGATCGATCTTCAACCATTTACCACCTCAAAAGAACAATGCAAGGGCCATTCTTCTCATCATGCGGAATACATCCCCCTAGCCAGTTCCAAATCCAATTCCCAAGGGCGAATAATTGAGGGGCACTGTAGCACAGGCTTTGGCCATTTTTAAACTAGAAAAAGAGGGGGAAAAGAAGGAAGAACAAAGAATACATTTCGTAACCAAGTCATGCCCACTGCTCTCTCCACTCAATGGCGTGTTCTCCTCATCGAGAAGTCATTACGCCATGTATATAGTGTAGGAATGCGTAACCGTGACAGCCAATTCAATTGACCGACATAATCAATTTTATATTCAAAAGCCAACGTGACAATGATGCCATCTCCACCAGAATAAGACGCGCTAGCAATCTTCTATATAAAAGCCGACTCTCGGATGACCTTGTACTCCTTGCGCTTCTTTACCTGGCCCGTTACCTTGTGTTTCAGCTTGCCAATATAACGTGCTACGTGGAGAGACAGATATTTCTCAAATCCCCAGGCAACCGCAAAGTAGCCAACGCCCAACAATGTCAAGAAGAGCTCATAATCCAAACTCATTTTGGTCAGCTCCATCAAATCTGTCACCCACTTCGCAGGTACAAAAATCATGTACAGTGACACGGCTGTTAGTACGGTTCCTGTGGCAGTAAACGGCCCTGTAGTATGTTAGTACCACATTCTATCTTACTTCTTAATAACACAACTCACAGTTCTGAAGGGTCCTCTGCCGAAAAGGTGGTCCGGCATTGATGACGAAGCCAGAGAAAATGTATTCAAAGCATGAAACCAGAAACAGTGCTGTATTCTGCGAGCTCTTGATCTCCGATTCATCGCGATCAAATGCAGGGGGGATATACCACGGCTGCTCCTTAACTGTAACGAATGTCACGACCTGGAACGCGACACAAATAGCCATGAGTCCAAGCAAGGGCGTCAAGACTTTGCGCGAAACAAGATCCGCGGTGGGTCGCTTCCGGCACAGAGTTGGTGCTGGCCCGGCCCATCCCATGAAAATGGCAATGGGGAGAATCAGGAGAAGGTCGATGTAAAGGAACTGGAAGTCGCCGAGATTAGAGGCATTGGCATAAAGAAGGCTGACCGAGGTGAACTGGATTGCCGAGTACAAACTCATATACTTGAAGCAACTGAAGCTTGTGATCAAAGCTGCCCGACCCTCCCTGAACACTGTTAGCATCTCATTGACAAGCCGGGGCTTGTAACGTACTTGATAACCTCAACAACACAGCGGATGTCAAATACTCTGGATGTAAACGGAGCTGCCACGGAAGCTTCGGCTTCAGAGAGAGATACGCCAACATCTGCTGCTTTCAGCGCACCGCAGTCATTGGCACCGTCTCCGCAGAAACCGCACGTAAAATCGATACTTTGAAGTTTCTCAACCAGCTCATGTTTTTCATCAGGAGACATTCTAGCAAAGACCTTGCCATGTATAAGCATCTAATGCATGTCATCAGCATAAGTGGTGCAAAATACGTTGATTCAAAACAAACCCTTTGAAGAACCAGAGGAGACGCATAATCAATTATCCACCGAAATACATCTCCGCTCACAGCCAGCGAGAAATTGCGCAGATTCGAAATATCGAATGGAAGCGATGCATCAGCCTCTGGTGGAACAGGTTGAGGCTATTTTCGTCAGCTCGGTGCTTCATCCATGCGGTATAATGCGTACCAGCAGTGTCAATTCATCCAGGCAGAATAAATCATTGTCAATACTCTCCCATCGCAATAATGCCTTGGGATCACGGCAATTCCCTAGGTGGGGGTTCAGCATAACGGTATATTTTCAGGATATTGGAAATCTCGTCTCCTACCTTGAACAAATCTGGGTACAAAGCAGTGAGCATTGCAGTCCATGAGACCACATTCCCGTGCCACGCTTATAGCTGTCAGGATATTATCGCCTGTTACCATCACAGCACCAATGTTAGATGCAAGAAGCTCCTCTATTACATTAGCGGTCGTGGGCTTGAGTTTATTCTCGAAGACGATGAAGCCAATAAAGTCGAGGTCACTTTCCACATCAGAACGCGTCATTTTTTGAGCCTTGACCCAGCTTAGCTTTTTCAAGTGTCGAGTGGCGCAGCCGATCACTCGATATCCCTTGTGGGTGTAGTGAGACAGAAGTTCATCATAGTCGCTCGGAACTTGTTGGTTAAAGTCAGTTGCCAGTATCAAGGTAAGTCCTGTTTATCACATACATGTTTCAGGGCGACAGATTTCTCGCATAGCCTCGGGAGCACCCTTAACAAAGATATCACCGCTTTTCTGGCCAAATTGACGGACAATGACACTCGCTCGACGTAGCTGTGAAACAAACTCAAACGATTTTAGCACACCAAGTTCAAGTTCGGTCTAAAGAAAACGAGTTAGTCTCAAGACACAAACAATATATGTATGAATAGAAATACAGAGCAGCTTGAAACTTACATTAGGTGGGCGGGCGATTGATGGTGCAAGTCCACCCTGTTCCTCATCATCTCCTTCACCTGCACTCTGTTTTCCCTCCTCAAAAGTCCAACGCGTAAACTCGAACATCTTCAGGTCCAAAGGATCACCAACAAGCTCGTCCTCTACAGACCGCAGCGAATGGCATGTAGCCATAGCGTGAAGTACAGCTTGGAAACTACTCTGGGGTCCTTCATGTGCAGCATCTGCAAGTAGCGCTTGGGGTTCGGTGATGATTTCACTAAATTTATTCGTCTCACGACGAACAACCCGAACACCAAGCACATCAAGGCCATCTTCAGTCAGAGTTCCAGTCTTGTCAAAGCACATAATGTCGAGTTTTCCACCAACATTTACCCTTTGAGGACTGATACAAAAAATATGTTTCTTCTTTAATCGTGATAGGGCGAAGTTCGTTCCAATAGTCAAGGTAGCGGGAAGTGCTGGAGGAACCACAATGGTAATTAGATCAAGGGCTCGAACAATGACCAAATGCATAGCAACTCCGAGTTTTATGAAGTTGATCAATGACACAATGAACCCAATACCGGCGACAACGGCCATGACGCTGATGTACCTAAATGAGTCTCGGTAAAACTTGAAGCCTGACGGTTTTGGAAACAACATTGAGCGCACAAGGGCACCCTTGGTTGTATTGAATCCGGTGCGAACAACTAGTGCAAGTGCGACCGCATCTCCGTCTTGGTCCTCTTGTGGTCGTCTTGCCCGGACAATCTTGGTACCACAGAAAAGAAAATGGCGCGCTATCTCTGGAGTGGCCGATGATGCAGCTAAATCCATGTTGAGAAGTGTCTCGTCAGTAGCCGGAATTTTGGAAACCGGGACTGATTCCCCTGGAAAATTGTCAACATTGTTGATAGGTATAAACAAGTATCACGCACCAGTGAGCATGCTTTCGTTAACAATACAATCACCAGTAAGCAAGAGGCTGTCGCTTGGGAGTTGATTCAAATTCGGGTCGCTAAGCTCATATACGTCACCTGGAACAAGGTCGCTCGAGCCGATATATCTCCCTAGGGGTGAATTGTTAGCATATACATGCCACACATCTGAGCGAGGTATGATCAACGTACAAAAGCCATTTCGAAGAACACGAACATCGCACTCGAATCGAGAAATCTCACGCAGTCGTTTCATAGTCTGCTTCGTTAGACACGGACACTCCCAATGCAAGCCATGTTACTTACTGCTCGAGTTTCAACCAATGTAGTAACAATACTTCCAACAGACATGATAAAAATGCAGGTCGCATAGTAATAGTAAGTATCAAGAGACCACAAGATAAGACTTGCTATTTGGAATATGTAAAAAGGATGGAGAACCTAAAGGAAATGGCGAATTGTCAATTTGAAGTAAGTAAAAATAGGAGTAAAGGCAATTACCTCATCCACCAAAAGCTTCCCTGTCGTCTTTTGTTCAATATCGATAAGATTTGGCCCGAAAACGATCTCACGGACATTCTTCTCATCACTGTCAAGTCCAGCACGAGTAAGCCGTATATCGGTCCAACTAGGGTCCTTCCAACCGTTGCTCAGTACGAACTTGTCATTGAGGGGGTGGTAGCAGAGACGGACGTAACGATAGTCCAGGGTCCGTAAATCATCCAAAACAGGATCACTATCCTCATCAAGAGTGTCCGAGTATAATTTCTCAGGCAATCCAAAGACGGTCGACAATGATCGACCATATGCCTGCACTTGCACACTCATGGTGACGAGTTCGCCCCATTGATTTTCGATCACAACCCACTCGCACTCTTTCAATGGACAAGTTCGGCCAACAACAGAGATATACCATCTGGGAAGCCATCGAAGGAGAAGGTAGGCGAGTCCTCCGGTCAGGACGCACAGCAAAACATAGACCGCGTAGCCAATTTTTCCTGTGCGGAAGCCGGCGATTGCAATAGTCAAGTCCTCATTGACCATGTAGATCTTTTGACTGGTTCGACCACGTTGTTGAAAGCTTCCCAGAGTTGCATTGCTATCTCGTCTAAGAAGGCGATCGTGAACCGAGGTTCGGGAATGGGTTGAGGAACGTCGGTGGAGGATATAGTCATTGTGGGGGATATCGTCGTCACGATCCGAGGACGTGTCGTCTTCATCATGATCATCAATGCCAAACTCCAAGTCGCCGATGTCCGAGACGCTTCGTCGGATATAATCATCAGATATATGTCTCTGAGCTACCCCATTGGATACAGCAGTGTTTGGAAAGCCTTCGGTCTCGTCGTCGTAGTAAGTAAAGCTGGTAGTTGAGTTGGCACGTCGTCTGCGATGAGAAAAAGCAGACACGCTCGAAGGAAGACTCTCAGCAATGGGTCCAGAGTACAGCTGGATGTAGTAGAGTTCTTAGCAAAAGTACATCATTGATCATACAAATCACAATACCTCTTCATGGGCCATTTCGACTTCTTCGAAAATGCTCGAACGGCTCATGTTGGAGCTCAGACGGTAGAGAGAAACGAGCCCGTTCGGGCCTCGGGCATCATCACCCTCGCCAGGGCTTGTCGGCGCGTTCTCTTCCATCACGAATAGCTACCGCAAGGCTTCACTCATAGCGCGATTAGATTGGACTTGTTGTGCAGTAGCTGCCGAGGCAAAGATGGCGATCTGATCAGTCGCGTGGCGATGCAATTGATTACGTCGTTGGTCCAAAGTCACGGTTTGAGCAAGGCTGAAGCTAGTTCGCCCTGCCCCTCCACTCGGACCCCAGGTCCGACTCGCGCGCCGATAGGCCGGGTTGTCCTGCAAGGCTACCTAGACCCGCCAGGTACCCAGGTACCATATTACACCTTGGCGGTCAAGTTTGTTAGCTAGTCAGGTCGGAAAGAATCACGACTCTTGAAATCGAAGCTGTGGGTTTTTCTCTTGTTCGCTTAGAAGTGACAGCGCTTGCCTACTGGTCGGCTTCATTCATATGTCACAATTGGCTCTGTTGGAGCTAGGTCCGAGTGTGGGCTTGCACTGTGCCAGCAAAGCAATGCTTGGTCGATTGATTGGAGCCCTTGGGTGTGCATCAACAGAGACAGGGAGCAGAAGTTGCTTTTGTTGGTGACGAAAATTATTTGGACGTTGTCTCTATTTTTTCCCCTCCCTTTTAGTTTGTGATCCATCGACCGAAATTGTGACCGACAGCCCACATCAGATTCGGAGGTAGCCGACAGTCACTGCTTGAGGGCGGTGATAGGCAAAGGCCAGGTCAAATAAACAAATGGTGTACCGGATGGTGGCAATGTTGTTAGGCAACATGATTCATTGCGTACCTTGCCCTAGTATTACACGGAGACAGGTACCTACCGGCCCGGGGGTTCGTTGAAGCCGCCACCATTCCAGAAGGACCCGCGGTCCCCAATGAGACGGGCATGTGGAGATTAAGTAAGCTGGTGCGGCAGAGACATCACTGGCTCGTCACGGGCACACAGCACAGCAAGTATTACAACCGGGATTTAGGAATTGGGGACTTTGAGGGAGGTGAGTGGAGTTCTGGGGTTTACCGTGCGAGCTGTTGGGGTGGACACTGTATCCCCGTGGCTACAGCGCTGTGCAGTTGTCGTTGTTTGGCTTGCAAATAAAACAGCACCAGCACGCGCGCCTTCGCTCACCCACGCCCACGCCAGCCCACTGTTGCTGCATACGTCCGTCTCCGCTCTCTGTCTCCCCTCTACCGACCGCCGCCTCCGACCAACCAGTGAGGGAGGTAGTTGAGCTTTTGGGGTGGCCCAACAACTTAGCTGCAAAGTACCAGGCCCAGTGCCCAAATTTTTTTCGACTTATCGCCCCCCACCAAAATTTAGCAAACGTCAACGGCCGCGTTCTTCTCAACTTTCTCTCCTCTCAACCTCACCTCCCTTCTCGATATTTATCTTCTGCTGCTCTGGCTCATATCCAATCCAGCACCATGGCCGAACCCATCCGAGGCAAGCGACCCGACATGTCTGTCGCACCGTGAGTCCTCTCCCCCCTCTTATCTTGTTGCCGCTGCTCGATTTCCCCCTCTTTCTTGTTCATCTCCATCTCTTGTTGTGCCGCCTCAGTTTGCTAACTACCCCACCTTATCCAGCACGCCGCAAAACACTCCTCTCAACAACGCTCCTATCTCCTCCCACGCTCAGCAGCCCGGTGTCGCTAGTATCAAGGAGGGTGAGTTTTTCTCCATATGAAGATCTTCTCTTCGGCGATCTATCTTGGGCGCTGAACTAACCATGTTACTTAGAGGACTTTGACCGTGCCGCCGCTGCTTCAGTTTTTGCCCAGAACCCCAAACTCATCCAGATGATTCAGGGCCGTCTCGGCTCCCTTGTGGGCCAATCATCGGGCTACATCGAGTCCTTGCCCGCCCCCGTCCGTCGTCGTGTCGCCGGTCTCAAGGGCATCCAGAAGGAGCACTCCAAGCTCGAGGCCGAGTTCCAGGAGGAGGTTCTCCAGCTCGAGAAGAAGTACTTTGCCAAGTTCTCTCCCCTCTACGAGAAGCGTGCCAATATTGTCAACGGTGCTGCTGAACCCACCGAGGATGAGGTCAAGGAGGGTGAGCAGGATGACGACGAGGAGGAGGCTGATGAGGGTACTTCCGCTGCCCAGTCAGAGACCAAGTCTGAGGTTCCCGAGAATGTCTCCGGTATCCCCGAGTTCTGGCTCTCTGCTATGAAGAACCAGATCTCTTTGGCTGAGATGATCACCGATCGTGATGAGGCTGCTCTCAAGCACATCACCGACATCCGTATGGAGTACCTCGACAAGCCTGGCTTCCGCCTTATCTTCGAGTTCGCCCCCAACGATTTTTTCAAGAACAAGACCATCACCAAGACCTACTTCTACCAGAACGAGAGCGGTTACGGTGGTGATTTCATATACGACCACGCTGAGGGCGACAAGATCGAGTGGCTACCCGGTAAGGACTTGACCGTCCGTGTCGAGAGCAAAAAGCAGAGGAATAAGAGTAAGAAATAACACCAAGCCATATCGTCCCTTTGTATAGGGTTTCCTGTGAGCAATCTAGCTAATACGCAAAACAAACAGACACCAAGCAAACGCGTATCGTCAAGAAGACGGTGCCTACTGAGTCATTCTTCAACTTCTTCTCACCTCCCAAGGCCCCCACTGATGATGACGATGATGATGCTGAGTCGGACATTGAGGAGCGTCTTGAGCTGGACTACCAGCTAGGTGAGGACATCAAGGAAAAGCTCATCCCTCGTGCCATTGATTGGTTCACTGGAGAGGCTCTCGCCTTTGAGGAGATCTCGGATGATGAGCTGGATGATGGCTTCGACGATGACGATGATGATGACGAAGACGACTTGAGCGAGGACCACGATGACGAGGAGGAATCTGATGATGATGTATGTGCACCCTGGATTATAAGTGAACAAAGCTAACGGAGATAAACAGGACGAGTCGGGCAAGCCTAAGCAGGAAGCTGCTGAGTGCAAACAGAGCTAAGCAACGCACGCTTCATGACACGAAGGATTTTATCTTTGAAGGGTACTGGAGCCACCGGTTCAGACAGAGGCAATCGGCGGACTCGGAAAAAAGGCTACAGAGCAAAGGAAGCGGCCAGAGCAGGTCGGCAATCCAGCCGGTGCCGTTTTCAAGATAGCTCAACAGTTGATAGTCATCTGTGCGGGACCCAAAGTTGCAAATTTTCGGGGACCATCTGATAGACAGACAGCCAGGGGCAGAGTCGGCCCGCGATCATGTTTCCTTGACGTCGCAGTCATTTTTTTTCGGGGTTTCTTTTTTCTGTTTGTTTTTCATGTGTTTGATTTGACCCCGACATGGAGGTAAGGCAGTGAAGGTCTTAAAGGGAGCAGGGTTTTCTGGGTGCATAATAGAGAATGATCCGTCGCCACTTTGGGTGCGAGTTTGGTGTACAGTTTTTTATGTCTCCTAATTCTCGTCTCCCTTATCACCATCCTTCTTCTCCTTGATGTGCTATGCAAGTGAGATCGAATTATTTGTTGAGTCGGCCGAGTGTGTGGACGGGACCGGCAAAGATTTCCACCAGGATCTTCATCAGCAGGGGCACCACCTTGCTCCTTGTGGACCTCTGGATCCATAACCGCAGCATTGTGGTTCTTAGCTTAGGTTCTAGGGTCATATGTTTCATATGCGAAAAGAGGAAGAAAAAAAAGCGAGGTCTTCGTACGGACGGTCAGAACAGCCATCAACCCAGGGCTAAACTTCCCATGATTCCAATATAATATGGGTTAATTCCCAGTGCTAACTGCCCACATAATTCTCTCCTTGAACAGACCCAGCTTCTCTGTCGGTATTGTCCTACACCTTAATCAGAAAGCGGTGAAATCAAGCAAGATGGATGCAGTGATGGGCTGTAGGGTAGCGAATGTCATGACTCGTTACAACGAAAGCAAAACCAAGAAATACAAAAAAAAAAAAAAAAGGGTCATGGCATTGCAAATTCCAACAGCTGTTTTTTTACAAACGGGTGGTACAGGGTATATATAGTAAATTCCGGATAGCTCATTGGCTTGTCCCAATGCCGTGTCCCTCAGTTAAACACGGAGGTATTCCCTCTTGCACTGGGCCATGACATGACTGCGAACGTCCTAGTCCTTGCGATTTGTACCTGCCTTCCACCTCTTTGGGCTGTATTGGACAGTCCAACTGGACGGAAATAAAGAACACGCAGCAAGAATAGGTACAAGTACGCAAGGATCACTCATCTACCTATTTCTTGCGGCACGGTATACTCTCCGCCCATGGCTGGCGCTTTGGCATCCAAAGGCCAAAAGGGTGTTGCATCTAAAAATGCGAGTTCACATGCAGGCTTTTGCGGGACTGCTCGAAGGGGAAACGCCTAGAGGGGCCCACAGGCGAAAACGAGACCGATTGTTATTAATCGACAGCTATGGCTCTCAGACGGACCAGGATTGTCTTATAAAACATTATGGAGCACCATGGTGCGCAATGTTTTCTGGGCTAGCCCACAAGGTAGGGCCGGCATGGAAGGATTGACGCCATCGCATCACGGCATGGTGGCAGCGGATGGCGGGGCTACCGGAGACGTGCCCTACTGTCGAGTATTGCGGTGTTCGGAGCTCTGCCAGTGGCGAGTTTTGGTGCGTAGCGCCCCGGCCGCCGTCAGACTGCACAGAAAAAAAAAGTTTATTCAAGCACTCATGCCACTGGACAAGAATTTTTTTTCTGTGCTCCCTGCTCCCTCCCACAGAAACCCTTGTGGTTCGACGGGGCTCCATTATGGGAACCCAGTTCCATTTGAAAGAACCCAGCTGTATTTTGGAGCCAGGATAGCAAATTGTGACTCAGCTATGGCCGTCGGATGTCGGGCGAGGTTCTCAATGCGTCGTCTCCGACCCCCATGCATGAGCCGGCCCGTCGCACATGCGATGTGTTTACGCCTCGTCCTAACCACGATCCACTTCTCATGACGAAGAGTCATTGGTGCTTCATCTCGCTCTAATAATTGTAATAAATAAACCCTCAGCTTGGGCGAAGAGCCTCTCGCCTCACCCAATGACTACATACCCCATCTGACCCGTCAATTTGAGCCAGAGACCGCAAACGTCATTCACATAAATAATAGCCCCCCCCGAATACCCCGCCTCTCCTCCAACTCGAACAATTTACCCCTCCATTCTGTTTTGGGATCCTCGCTTCACAGCCATCCGCCACCATGACTCTGGCTCAAGATATTAATGCCTCCAACCCCCCAGCTTCTTTCTCGAAGTCTGTCTCCCATAGCTGGAACCAGAACCTCTCGGCCTCCCCCATTGCCACCTTCCAATCACCGCCTGGCAGCTTTGGCGGCGCCCTGGCTCACCGCAGCGCCCCCAAAAACCTTAAGCCTTTCAACACACAGGATATTAAAATTTTGCTCCTCGAGAATGTCAACATCAGCGGCCAAGAAATTTTGAAGGGACAAGGCTACCAAGTCGAAGCCCTCAAGACCTCACTTCCCGAAGACAAGCTCATTGAGAAGATCCGGTAAGCTTTATTGTTCGCCATTAGCGACGTTCTATTATTTGGTTTATCCCCCCAATGGCCTTCTCACCACCCCCCACTCGGACTAGCATCTATCTCTCTTTTAGGTGGTGACTGACCGTTTTGAATGTAGCGACGTTCATGTTATTGGTATCCGCTCCAAGACCAAATTGACCGAGACCGTCCTCAAGGAGGCCAAGAACCTTCTCGTCATCGGCTGCTTCTGCATCGGTACCAACCAGGTCAACCTCGAGTATGCTGCCCACCATGGCATTTCCGTCTTCAATTCCCCCTTCGCCAACTCCCGAAGCGTTGCTGAGCTTGTAATCGCCGAGATCATTACACTCGCCCGCCAGCTCGGCGATCGATCCAACGAAATGCATCGAGGTACCTGGAACAAAGTCAGCTCTAAGTGCTGGGAGATCCGTGGAAAAACTCTTGGTATGTCTACACCTTGTTGTAATTAACGAGACCTACAACACTGTTGACTGACTCATTTTCGGTTCTAGGTATTGTTGGATATGGTCATATCGGCTCACAACTTTCTGTCCTCGCCGAGGCTATGGGAATGAGTGTCATTTACTACGATGTTGTGACCCTCATGGCCCTGGGAACGTCCCGTCAAGTTCCCACCCTCGAGAAACTCCTTGAGGAGAGTGACTTTGTTACCCTCCACGTACCCGATCTGCCCGAGACCCGCAACCTGATCTCTGCTGCTCAATTTGAGCACATGAAGGAGGGGTCCTACCTTATCAATGCTAGCCGTGGTAGTGTTGTGGATATCCCTGCTCTGATCAAGGCCTCTCGCTCGGGAAAGATTGCTGGCGCTGCCCTTGATGTGTTCCCTAACGAGCCTGCCGCTAACGGCGATTACTTCAATAGCAGCCTCAACTCCTGGGGTGAGGAGCTGAGGAGCTTGAAGAACGTCATTCTCACCCCCCACATTGGTGGAAGCACTGAGGAAGCTCAGCGTGCGATTGGTATTGAGGGTAAGTGTCTGCAAATGTGTCTGATTGCAAAACGAGGCTGTAACTAACATCTTCGCAGTCAGCGACGCCCTAGTGCGATACATTAACCAGGGTATCACCCTGGGCAGTGTTAACATGCCTGAGGTGCAAATGCGATCGCTTACTCTGGACGAGCCTGACCATGCCCGTGTCATCTACATTCACCGCAACGTCCCTGGTGTGCTTCGAAAGGGTAACATAACCCCAAACATCCCATGGGAAGTTCATCGCGCTAATTCCGGACAACTAGTCAACGAGATTCTGGGCGACCACAACGTCGATAAGCAAATCAGTGATAGCAGAGGCGATGTAGGGTTAATCTGGGAATCATCATTGTGACTAAGCTAACTGTGGATAGGTGGCTTATCTGATGGCCGATATTAGTAATGTTCGGTACGAGGAGATCAAGGAAATCATGGAGAGCCTCGAGGCGCAGAGTTGTAAGTCATGCGGGGTATAAGGTAAACGGGCCATCAACTAATGTGGTATCTTGTAGCGCGAATCATGACCCGAGTTCTTTATTAAGAGGTGTCCGCGAGTCGATATATGAAGCTGAACATTCATGGTTGAGTATATAGTATGACGTGAATACACAAAAAGGAGGGAAATGAAACGATAGACGAAGATAGGCCACGCAGCGTGTCTAGCAGAGAGGACAAACCGAAGTGATTTGAGACGGGATTGTCTGTATTGAGGAAGATCTGGGCTCTAAAATTTTTGGCGAAAACACCAAGCATGAAATTACTATGGGGAGGAGTGCGCCTTGCCATGAAACGTTAGCTTGGTTACTCTGCTCGTGTTCGAATGTTTGTATTGTGTTGATGAGTTCCGGTGCCGATCGGACTTGAGGGACAATACTGCACTGTACTCAGCGAGTGAAGGGGGCTGGCGTTTTACAATGGTTGGGGTTGGCGCTTGAGGCCGGTGCTAGGCATAACAATGCACTGTACATATGGAAGTGGGGGAGACGTGGAACTCAACGAAGTCGTAACAGGCAAGGCGATGCTTCAACGCAAATACTGGCGATGAGATATTTTATATGAGTTGGAATTGTTGGCTAGAAAAATGGAGACACTCGAGAGACACCAAAAAAACACCTATCCCAGCGTTCTGATAGCGACTTTTTGCACCCACAACGACGCCTATTCGTGGAGTATCCGAGGTGATACACAGTTTGGGTCGTAAGGGTTGCAGTTGGTCCTGTGCTGGCAGCTGGTGAGAGATACTGCAGGGACCACAGTTCGACATGCATGCAGGTGAATGGGCTTTGACGTCAGGGATGGTTTGAATGTTGGGGGAATGGGGATATCGAGCGCCGGCAGCCGGAGGTAGAGAAAAAGCTGGCTGCTCATTCACTTAGCATGCTGCCAAAGAAAAAAAAGGTCCACCAAAACAAGACTTAGAAATGTGTCGAATAGGTTCATATAACACTTATTCGTCTAATTGTGTATGTCACTGTCACTGCCCTCGGTGGTTTTTTTCTCTTTGACCGCGTACCCAGGAGTGAATATGGTCCGTGCTTCATACTGTGCTGTCACTCCAACATGCCATTCTGAGGGAGTCTGTCTCCCTTCAAAGGTGGCCACCATCACTCACCTTCCGACATATATATATATATATATATATATATATATATATATGTATATATGCATTGATACCTCCCTCCGAACTTGTCCATCAGCCTCTCTTAAGGTACTGATTCCAATGTGATGCGCGCACTGGCTTTGAGTTCGCTACAGGAGTGTTTTGGTGACGTATTGCTGAATCGACACTGCTTCTGTCGGTTCACCTCCAACATCAGCTCGGTGTACCCTCGTACCTCCTGGCTAGGCTTGGCTGGGTCTGGCCTGGTGGATTTGATGGCTGGGGTGGAATATTGGGGAGGCACTCAAAGTTCGGCCAGGTATTTGCACATCTCATCTCCATGGAGTACGGCAGGAGAAGCCCTACCCCTGGAAAGTCCTCATTTCCCACGTTGGTGTCGGGTTTACTTCCGGCTCCCGTTTCCCATCCAGCTTGTTGGACAGCTCGACTTTGTGTTTTGGCAGCTGTGACAGCCACTCTGTCTGCGACTCATTGAATGTTGTCAACAAACACTGAAGCTCCCCCCCGCATAAAAAATAGCCTCCCCTTAGTACGTTTGGTGCTTGTTTCCTCGACTGGGACCGTCATGCAAATTAATTATGGTCAAAGGAACCATGCACTTTGTCCATAGCCCCCGACGGGTCTGCTGGGGGGAGCATTGATGAGAATCCCCGGAACATATTATTTTTCCCGCTTCCCTGATTGACAATAATACGCTACAGGACGTGCGTGCATCAAACGTCTTTACCGCCCATCCGGAGAACGCATTGCTGGTAAGCTCCCTACGTAAGACTGGCTAGCAACACCTTGAATTTCGGGCCGCCCCCCTTTTATTTTCTCCATTGCCCCTCGTTTTTCAAGGTTTGGACATTGCCCATTCGCTTTGTGTGTTCAGCTACGGGATGTCATCACTTCGCTTCCACGGCTGTTTATTAGAACACATCGTCGATGGAAATCAAGTCCCAACGGTGGGTTATTACATGGCGATGATTTGCCTCGCCCTTTGCCCCCTCTAAAGCCAGCGACACCGAAAGACGCGGACGGGTCGGCCCCTCATTGGCCGCAACCATGGTCCCATAGCGGTCCTAGAGCCCCTAATCCCGCTGAGGCCAGCTTTTCTGGGAGCTGAGGCTGGGCCCCAGAAGCTCTCCACAGAGCCATTGGAGCTAGCGTTGTAGGTATTTTTGAGCAGGGAGCAATGTACATGACAATAGTAAAATGCCATGTGGGATACTTCCATTTCAGCCACCATATACAATTTCCTCTTAACATACGGACCCCCTCCCGACCCCCTGTTCCTCTACTTCTTGCCCCCAGTGCTGTGTGCTCCGTGCCCCCGTGCCCGTGCGGCTGTAGTAGTACCTGACCCTTGAATCAGGAGCAAAACGCGTGCTGGCATCACTGTGTCCATCCTTGGACCTCCAGCTCGTTCAATTTGCCTTTACCTTCTATTGCCTTGTGTGCGACTTTCTGGCTCGACCCCTTGTCGGCGAGCACCTCTTTCCCACCCAAGGACAGCAAAAGTCTACGACCTTTCCGTTGACATCCTGCTCCGTCCCAAAGGACAGACAACGCCCCTCCAACGACACCGACTGACACCGATAGTCGATCACTCATTGCGCAAGCAAGCCAAAAAGGCGGCTGTGGTCAGCGTCACAAACTTGCGAAGACGACCACGCCAATACTGTGTCGCGGACATCGACACCCCTTTCTTCTTTGATCGACTTTGCTTCTTTCATCACCTGTCTGCTCATGAATGCCTTCCGCCGCTCAGCTTCGTTCGTCGCTCCCTAGTCCTGCCGCCGCTTTCCTGTAGTCTCTACCTTCTATCGTCTCCGGTCTCGCGCCTCCTGGCCGAATCACAGCCTCCATGGCATCGACTTACGATGTCGGCACACGAGCGTGGCAGCCCGATGCTGCTGAGGGCTGGGTAGCCTCAGAGCTCATCAACAAGACTGTGGAAGGTTCCAAAGTCAAGCTTGAGTTCCAGCTTGAGAATGGAGAGGTTAGTATTCCCGTGTTGCTGTGATGCCACCCTTGTGCTGGAGCTTGGTCTGACATGGCATTTCTATACAGACCAAAACTATCGAGGTCTCTGCCGAGGGACTGCAGAGCGGCTCTGACCCTGCCCTGCCCCCTCTTATGAACCCTACCATGCTCGAGGCTAGTGATGATCTTACGAACCTGTCGCATCTAAACGAGCCAGCTGGTATGTCAACCATAGCTAGCTTAGCATCCCCATAATGGAGCTATGCATATCTACGAGACCTGTGCTGATAACAGACTCTTATAGTTTTGCAAGCAATTCGACTGCGGTATCTCCAGAAGGAGATTTATACCTACAGTGGTATTGTCCTGATTGCCACCAACCCTTTCGCGCGGGTAGACTCCCTCTATGTCCCTGGCATGGTGCAGGTCTATGCTGGAAAACAACGAGCGACCCAGGCACCTCATTTATTCGCTATTGCTGAAGAGGCCTTCATGTATGAATTATCTTATTACATTGGCCATGTCCTGATGCTTACTATTATCACAGAGACATGCTGCGAGATGGAAAGAACCAGACTGTGGTAGTATCTGGAGAGTCAGGTGCTGGAAAGACTGTCAGTGCCAAGTATATTATGCGATACTTTGCTACTAGAGAGACTCCAGACAACCCAGGTGCCAAAACTAAGCGGGGCCACGAGGCCATGAGTGAAACAGAGGAACAGATCCTGGCTACAAATCCCATCATGGAAGCGTTTGGTAACGCGAAGACAACAAGAAACGACAACTCCTCGCGATTTGGAAAATACATTGAGATTATGTTCGACGATAAAACCAACATCATTGGTGCTAAGATTCGAACATATTTGCTGGAACGGTCACGTCTTGTCTTCCAGCCTCTAAAGGAGCGAAACTACCACATTTTTTACCAACTTGTTGCGGGTGCTTCTGAAAAGGAGCGCCAGGATCTCAGTATTCTTCCAATCGAGCAGTTCGAGTACTTGAACCAAGGGAACTGTCCCACAATCGACGGTGTGGATGACAAGGCCGAATTCGAAGCGACCAAGAAGTCTCTGGGCACGATCGGAGTCTCAGAAGCCCAGCAGTCCGCAATTTTCAAGCTGTTGGCTGGTCTGTTGCATTTGGGCAATGTTAAAATCACCGCATCACGCAACGACAGTGTTTTGGCCCCAACGGAACCGTCCTTGGAAAGGGCTTGTGAGATTCTCGGTGTCAATGCGACCGAATTCTCTAAGTGGATCGTCAAGAAACAACTCGTTACCCGTGGCGAGAAGATCAGTTCAAACCTAAGCCAGGCTCAGGCCATTGTCGTCCGAGACTCTGTTGCCAAGTTTATCTACTCTAGTTTATTCGACTGGCTTGTTGATATCATTAACCACAGTCTAGCTGCCGAAGAAGTTTTGAGTCGTGTCAACTCCTTCATTGGTGTCTTGGATATTTATGGGTTTGAACATTTTGCCAAGAACTCGTTTGAGCAGTTCTGTATTAATTATGCCAACGAGAAGCTTCAGCAGGAATTCAACCAGCACGTTTTCAAACTTGAGCAGGAGGAGTACCTGAGAGAACAGATCGACTGGACATTTATCGACTTTTCCGACAACCAGCCTTGTATAGATCTTATTGAAGGCAAGATGGGAATTTTATCGCTTCTGGATGAAGAGTCCCGACTTCCCATGGGATCAGACGAGCAATTTGTCACCAAGTTACACCACAACTTCTCGACGGACAAGCACAAGTTTTACAAGAAACCTCGGTTTGGCAAGTCTGCATTCACTGTTTGTCATTATGCCGTTGACGTTACCTACGAATCTGAGGGCTTCATTGAGAAGAACCGTGACACTGTTCCTGATGAGCACATGGCTGTCCTTCGCGCGACTACCAATGAGTTCCTTAAGCAAGTCTTGGATGCTGCCTCGGCTGTTCGAGAAAAGGATGTTGCGTCATCCTCCTCAAATGCTGTCAAGCCCGCTGGTAGGAAGATTGGTGTGGCTGTGAACCGCAAGCCTACGCTTGGTGGTATCTTCCGCTCATCCTTGATTGAGTTGATGAACACTATTAACAATACTGATGTACACTACATCCGATGTATCAAGCCGAACGAGGCGAAGGAGGCATGGAAATTTGAGGGACCAATGGTTCTTAGCCAACTCCGTGCCTGTGGTGTCCTTGAGACCGTCCGTATTAGTACGGCTGGTTATCCTACTCGTTGGACGTATGAGGAGTTTGCTCTCCGATACTACATGCTTGTGCAATCTACCCAGTGGACGTCAGAGATTCGTGACATGGCTGATGCTATTTTGAAGAAGGCGTTGGGAACTAGCACTGGCAAAGGTCTCGATAAGTATCAGCTTGGTCTTACCAAGATCTTTTTCCGAGCTGGTATGCTTGCGTTCCTGGAGAATCTCCGTACCAGCCGTCTCAACGATTGCGCTATTATGATTCAGAAGAACTTGAGAGCTAAGTACTACCGACGTCGCTACTTGGAGGCCCGCGAAGCTGTAATCAAGACTCAGTCCGTTATTCGAGCATGGAAGGCCAGGAAGGCTGCTCAGGAGTTGCGAACGGTCAAAGCAGCAACTACTATTCAGCGGGTCTGGCGTGGCCACAAGCAGCGCAAGAACTTCCTTCGCATCCGAAAGGATATGGTTCTATTTGAATCGGCAGCTAAAGGATACTTGCGCAGAAAACTTATTATGGAGACACGCCTGGGCAATGCCGCACTGCTAATTCAAAGGGTATGGAGGTCACGACGACAACTGCAAACCTGGCGACAGTACCGCAAGAAGGTCACGCTCATTCAGAGTCTCTGGCGTGGTAAGCTTGCTCGCAAGGAGTACAAGAAGACTAGAGAGGAGGCTCGTGACTTGAAGCAGATTTCCTACAAGCTTGAGAACAAGGTCGTCGAGCTGACTCAATCCCTGGGATCCATGAAGGAAAAGAATAAGAATTTGGTTTCCCAAGTTGAAAGCTATGAGGGCCAGATCAAGGCATGGAAGAACCGCCATAATGCATTGGAAGCCCGAACCAAGGAGTTGCAAACAGAAGCCAACCAGGCAGGTATTGCTGTTGCTCGACTTCAAGCAATGGAAGATGAGATGAAGAAGCTTCAACAAGCCTTTGATGAGTCAACAGCCAACATTAAGCGGATGCAAGAAGAAGAGCGAGAACTCAGGGAGTCGCTTCGCACGACAAACACTGAACTGGAGACCGCCAGGAGGACCAGTACCCAACACGAGAAAGACAACATGAGCTTGAGGCAAGAACTTGACGCCCTGCGCGATGCCCTTGATATGGCAAGGAGAAATGCTCCGGTAAACGGCGAGTTGGCCAACGGTACTTCTACTGTTATACCGGCAGCCAGCGGCCTCATCAACTTGGTGTCTGCTAAGAAGCCGAAGCGTCGCAGTGCCGGCGCTGAACCTCGCGAAATGGATCGCTTCAGCGGCGCCTACAACCCCAGACCCGTTTCAATGGCTGTTACCAGCACTGCCCACCGCCAGAACCTGTCGGGAACGACATTTATACCTGGTGTCGATAATATCGAAATGGAACTTGAGGGTCTCCTTGCTGATGAGGATGGTCTGAATGAGGAAGTGACGATGGGCCTGATCAGGAATCTCAAGATCCCCTCCCCTAACACCACTCCTCCGCCATCTGACAAGGAGGTACTCTTTCCTTCATACCTCATTAACTTGGTCACCTCGGAGATGTGGAACAATGGCTTCGTCAAGGAATCAGAGCGTTTCCTTGCGAACGTGATGCAGTCTATTCAACAGGAGGTGATGCAGCATGACGGCGACGAGGCCATCAACCCTGGCGCTTTCTGGCTTTCCAATGTTCATGAAATGCTCTCGTTCGTCTTTCTTGCCGAGGATTGGTATGAGGCCCAGAAGTCCGACAACTATGAGTATGATCGCCTTCTCGAGATTGTCAAGCATGACCTTGAAAGTCTCGAATTTAACATTTATCACACTTGGATGAAAGTCTTGAAGAAGAAGTTGCACAAGATGATTATCCCTGCTATTATTGAGTCTCAGTCACTGCCTGGTTTCGTTACCAACGAGAGTAGCAGATTCCTGGGCAAACTCCTGCAAACCAACTCGACGCCAGCGTATAGCATGGACAATCTACTAAGCTTGCTTAACAGTGTGTTCAGGGCGATGAAAGCCTACTATCTTGAAGATTCTATCATCACCCAGACCATCACGGAACTCCTGCGCTTGGTTGGTGTTACGGCGTTTAATGATCTTTTGATGCGACGAAATTTCCTCTCTTGGAAGCGTGGCCTCCAGATTAACTACAATATCACGCGTATTGAAGAATGGTGCAAGAGTCATGATATGCCCGAGGGCACCCTCCAGCTTGAGCATCTGATGGTTAGTGTCCCCACTTGAAAATTGAATTGTCGATTTGCTAACCCTCCCCAGCAAGCTACCAAGCTTCTGCAACTCAAGAAGGCTACCCTGAATGATATCGAGATTATCCAAGATATCTGCTGGATGTGAGCATCTACCGTATTTTGCCCTGTAGTTGCCCTGACTGACTCGTGTTAGGCTTTCGCCCAATCAAATCCAGAAGCTCCTTAACCAATATTTGGTTGCTGACTATGAGCAACCGATCAATGGCGAGATCATGAAAGCAGTGGCTTCGCGTGTGACAGAGAAGAGCGATGTGCTCCTCTTGCAGGCCGTAGATATGGACGACAGTGGTCCGTATGAAATCGCCGAGCCCAGAGTCATCACAGCTCTTGAGACGTACACTCCTTCCTGTAGGTATAAGTCGCCAGCGCGTATAACATGTAACTAACCAGTCACAGGGCTCCAAACTCCTCGTTTGAAGAGACTTGCAGAAATCGTCTCGGCACAGGCCATCGCTCAGCAGGAGAAGCTGGACTACACAGATGGTGATGACTTTGATGAGCGAGACGAGCTGGATAGAGAAGACGAAGAAGAAGTAGAAGCCGAATAGTAGATGGTGATTCCGCTGGACGATGGGCATGTCGATGTTGATATCGATTGCACATAACGGATAGAAACCGCAACGCATTTTCAGGGTGTTTTGATGTCGAATTTATATGGCGCCGTGGTCGGATCTGATGTGAAGGACTTGATCACGATTGTCATCTATCATGCGTACCTGAACGCCCGTCATGTATTCAAGAGGGGAGAAAAAGAAAAAGCTGACTCCTACCGCAAGCGGGAGTGGAGTAAGTGGCTGGCTATATTGTAAGATGAGTCTATGGATGTATTGAGAGGGAGAGAAAGTACGATTTATTGTTAATGTTTGAGAAAAGCTGCACGCCTAGCCTTCTGAACCTGTCGTGTAAAGCATGACTGTCTGCTCCGCGTCACCAAGGAGGTAACATTTGCTGCCTTGCATCCAACCAGACCCGCCCAGCTCAAAGGCGGTTATGCTCCAAAGCGACTCGCGTCAACCCCGATAAGCACATATATTGGATTTCCCACAAGACTCTATGGTCAAATCCTGCAGCCACTTTATGTGTCGCATCGCATTGCATCGCATCGCAAGCCACGCAATTCACGATGCGCAAATCGCCCAATATTATTGTGACGGGTACGCCTGGAGTTGGCAAGACGACTCACTGCGAAGCTCTAGCAGAACGGACAGGGATGCGCCACCTGTCGGTAAATCAGGTTGTCAAGGATAAAGACTGTCATGAGGGATGGAGTGACGACTACCACAGCTGGATTGTTGATGAAGACAAGGTATGTTGAAAACATAGGTTCAGGCTTAGACGCATTATCACGGCGGAAATGTAAAAAGAACAACAACAATCCCCCCCCCAAAAAAAAAAAGCAGACAGGCTTTCCCAATGCTAACATATTTTACTTCAAATCTCCAGCTTCTAGATGCTATCGAAGACGATGTCAAGGCTGGTGGCTGCATCATTGATTGGCATGCCTGTGACCTATTCCCCCGCAGCTGGATCGATCTGGTTGTGGTTCTGCGAGTCGACTCGACGACTCTATATGACCGGTTGACGGCACGGTTAGTTGGGCTCTGGTGACCTATTTTCTTCTTTGAGTACTCTGACATTCGTTTCTCTCTTTTCATTGTAGAAAGTACCCTGAGTCCAAGCTGCAGGAGAATCTGGACTCTGAAATCATGGAGGTCCTTCTTCAAGAGGCGCACGATGCCTTTGAAAAGGAGATTGTGATTGAGCTCACGAGCAACGAGTCTGACGAAATGGAGACTAATGTTGATCGCATTGAGATGTGGATCAAGCAGTGGAAACAGAACAACGAATGATTATGACTGGGCATAGATGGAGTGCGGGTGGGTTTATAAAAGTGTATTTCAAGCTTAAAAATCCATGAGTCGTCCCAAAAAAGTGAATGAGAAAACCATTAATTAGACGCATCCCTCTCACGTATTCACCTTTGCAGTGCCTGACTTGACGCACTTGACAAAACAGTGTGACGACGTGTGGCTGTGTTCATTGGTGTGCCCTCTGAATTGCACCCCGAAAAGTGCATAACCCAGGCATCAAGAGTAAAGTGTGTGTGTGTGTGTGTGTGTGTGTGTTTATCAATCACGCCTAACGGTTCTTCGGGTGGAGTCACACACTTTATTCTCATTCTCACTCAGGTCTCGTCTTCCAAACTGGCTTGTTAAGATTTCCACTTTTGCCAAATCGTCTACCCCGCTGCCTTCGTTGAACCTCAAAGATGGCGCCTATCGTTAACTTCATTACTGGCAACGCAAATAAGCTGCGTGAGGTCAAGGCTATTCTTGAACCCGGAATTGAAGTCCAGAGCCAGTCTCTAGATGTCGAGGAGGTCCAAGGTACAATCGAGGAGGTTTCAGAATACAAGTGCCGTCGAGCAGCCGAACTGGTACCGTCTGATTTTTTATATTCACGGCCCCTTATTTACATTTTTCATAGGTCCAAGGGCCTGTGCTTGTCGAAGACACTGCCCTTTGCTTCAATGCCCTCAAGGGGCTTCCAGGCCCATACATGTATGTTTACAACGACCATTGGTTCTCTTTGACCCTTCATCTTATTCGTCCTATCTAGTAAATGGTTCCTGGGCTCTCTCGGACACGAAGGCTTGAACAATATGCTAGCTGTGTACGACGATAAGACTGCCGAAGCTGTCTGCACCTTTGGCTACTGCGAAGGGCCTGGCCACAAGGTCATTCTTTTCCAGGGCCGCTGTCCCGTAATTTAAACCTATATCCGTTTATACAAGATGATTTCTACTGACATTGATGTTAAGGGCAAGATTGTTCCCGCTCGAGGCCCCACCAACTTCGGTAAGACGACCCAAACTATCCTCCGAGGACATTGCCAGTTGACTGTATATTTTAGGATGGGACCCTGTTTTTGAATATGAAGGCCAGACGTGCGCTTTGCCCCTCTCTTGCCCCGTTTAACATGATTCGAGATACTTACGATGATAGGTTTGCTGAAATGGACAAGTCTGAAAAGAATAAAATCTCCCACCGAAGCCTCGCATTGGCTAAACTTCAGACATGGTTCAAGGAACAACAGGCATCAAACTAGAAGTGAGACTCTATGTCTCTACAAGGCAGCAGGGGTCGTTGGTGTGAGACTGTACGCGCAATCAGTCATTCTGTAAAGCACAGAAAAGGATAAAAAGCTTACTAGAGCACCTCAAAAGCGCTGTATTTGCGGAGATAATGAGTGCCTCGACGATAGGGTCGCACAGCCGCATCAACCGTCGACAGCTTATGCCGGAAGACCTTGCCGACGAGCTGCTTGATTTTTGTAGAGTCACGGAAACTTGGATCAAATACTATAAGATTGACCTCACCATTCACCTGTCTCTCCAGGCCAACTATTGTCAAAGAATGCCCTGGATGTCGACTCAGCAACTTATACTTCTCACAGCTTGGGGTTCTTACCTGGGTGTTGAAGGTAAATCGGAGGCAGTGTAGTGAGATGAATCCTTGCCTCTGCATCCACTACACCACTCTGAAAGTACCGCTCAACAGCTTCAAGTAAGAGAGTTTTTGCCTTGCCGCGCTCTTTGTCCTTGAAAGCCTGAACCGAGCATCTAAATCACATAAGAATCAGCAAAGTCTTACCAGGGAAACACTTACTCGCTTACGCTATCAAAAGACTGCAAAATACTGCTTGAGCCTACTCGGAGTCAGTATCAGGAAACCCAACCGGTGGTGTTTGCTTGGTGGGTACCTCAGGTGTGCCTATATACTTTCGAGTCCCCTTGACACCGCCAGTTTCAATTCTGCCTTGAGCATTAAATCCCATGTCCCAGGCGCTTTCTATGAAATCTTGGATCTCAAATATAGATGGAAATGTCGAGCCAAAGATCTCTGCTCCTGGTAACTGTGCGCCAATGACATGGGAGGTGAGCATTTGGATATTCCTATACCCGCAAAAACCACCTTGTTGAGTGTTAGGTCTAGGCTATAATTTTACTTTCATGAATAAGAAGGTCATACCTTCTCGTCGTAGCTTTGATACATGCTGCACTTGTGGGTGACAAAGGTATGCGACTTGTGTAGAGGGACACTGTTCGAGTAATTGACCTAATACTGGCATCACACCTGCGCGGGTGATGAGACGAAACAACTTTAAAATGAAATGGAGCCGACGCTTTCTTACCGTCATTTACAACTTGACCCTCCTGTTGAAGAAGTTGGATGAGCCATGGAGGCATTTGTTTCTCATGCGCAAACCTTCCTAACTCAGATTTCTACACCCTATCATATTAGCTCAATTCTGGCAGTGTGAAGTTGAAAAGAACCAACCCCCAATCTAGCAAATATGCGTTTTTTGCTTTCTGGGTCAGCTGGTTGCGAATCTTGCTTTTTGTCCTGGGCTTGAGTGCCCGATTCCCGTTCAGTCGAGTGGGCGCTCTTTGACTTGTGGCGGGTGCGATGGCCAGATTCTTTGCTATGAGTTGTTTTCTGTACTCCAAAGAAAGCTCTCCAAGCTTGAAAAGTGGCGCTCTGTTTGTCACGCCGCCGTTTGCGAATATCTTCTCGCGGATTCTTCGTGTCAGATTCTTCCATAACTTCTTGAGGCGGTGTAATCGGGCGTTGGTCCGATGTATCTGCCGCGTCTTCCTTGGCCTCAAGATCATGAAGCTCGAGATGATATGCTAATTCGTCACGGGAAACCATCTCACCACAGCCATCTTGGGGGCATGGAACAGATTCCTCGACAACAGCAAATGGCGATTGGCCTTCAGAATGGTGGGTTTCGACATGCTATGGAAGCCCGGGTCAGCGTGAGTTTGGAGGTTGTTGAGTAGAAACTCTTGCGCACTAAGAGTAATTCATGTTCTCCTTGGTTGGACCTAAAATCGCAAAAGGGACATTCAGGGACTGGTACCGACTGGGTCATGGTGAACAAATCGACCAGTCTGAGAGGGTTTTATGGTCTTGCCGACTACAGCTACCAACAAAATTCTGGAGAATAGGCAGTGAACGAAGGATGAAGATAAATATAGAAATCTTCGGAAAACCGTATCCAGGGAACGTGCAGGGTTGAGACAGGAAGGGACAAGAAAGGAGGTAACCATGAAGCCAGAGGTTGATACAACAGTAAGGCAGATGGTTGTGGCTTAGACACGCACACGGTCCAATGTGCTGGCAGTACATACCTGCATCTTTTTTGATCCAGTGAATCCTGGCTAAATCGCTTAGGTAGGGACAGATATTCACAGGATCTGCTGCGGAGATACATACGGCAGAAGTTAAAAAGGAGAGAACATATACGGATCCGCGTATGACAGTTAATATTCTCGTTACTACTTGATTCTGTAAAGCCCCTGTAATTTGACAACATTGCTGCGCAGTGCCTCATCGTAGCTTCTAGTTGATATGCAAATACCGGGGCTCTGGAGTGTTAAAGCGAGTTGCATGCAGTTGGCGGATTCCCGAGCTACGCTGGTGAGGAGAACATGGCACACCATCGCAGAACTGAGGAACCCAAATATAAATAAAAGAAAATAGGTGAATGGGATATATCATGATTGGAAAGAAAAAAAGCAAACCTGAAATCATATTTATCTATGGCCATACTATATTTTACTAGAATTTTTCTCGCTATCCTACAAGAAATCTCTGTACTCCATGGCCAGTAGCATAGCCGCTAGATCTGGCTAGGCTATCCCACCTTTGTGCTAGGTCTGCCAGGGTCGACCACTGGCAGACCGCTGTATGCTGGGTGGTCATTCTCACTTGAGGACGAGTATTATCCGGCCCGAGTAACTGGGCCACTAGTGCAGAGGCATAAATCAAGTCGGGACAGCCCTCTGATGATCCCTTCAAACTTTTGCTCGTGATGAAATGGAGGCCCAGAAGCGGTTGGTTACGAGTATCAAAACGTATATTCTAGATGACAGCTAGCGGTGGAAAGTAGGAAAGTACTCCGTACAATACAAACAGATTAATATCACCCTGCGCCGGTGAGAGAGACCGTCCGTGTGCTCGTCCTTTATCCTTTAGGCACTGGTACCCTATCCATGTGCCCCAATCTGTTGAATGCCTTGGTCGGGGTTGACCTCAAGCCTGAATCGAGGTGGAAGTAAAGAACTCCCACAGAAAACTAACGTGGTATGAGGGATAAATAGCCTCGTAATTTGTCATGATTCTACATGAGATGGCAATTTCCCTTTTCTGGAGCTTCGCCAGGATTTTGTGACTTTTCAATCTGCCCGATGAGCAACTCAAATGCCTTGCCAACATTTTGGTTATAGCGTGCGCTGGCTTCAGTCCAGCCACACTGTATCTTCTCTGACAGCTTTTGGCCATCCTCTGGTGTGACCTGGCGCTGCTCAGGACGTAAATCGCTCTTGTTACCCACAATCACGATGGGAACTGACTCAGTGCCCTGTGAGAAGGAGGTTGTGGTCAATCACCCGATTCCCGTCTTTTTCTTTGCAATGATACATGCTTGAAGACGAGTGGTACTTACCAAGTGACTGAGAATCTTTTCGCGGATGACTTGAACCATCTCGAACGAGGGCAGCGATGACACGGAATAAACTAGCATGTACCCATGAATGCCAATGAAATGCTTCGAGTTGAGGATACTGTACTCATCCTGACCTGCTGTGTCGACGATTTCTGTCGCGAAGTCCTGTCCCTTATATCGAATCGTCTTGCTAAAGGTATTTTCGATGGTCGGGTAGTAGCTATCGACAAAGTGCCCATCTACGAATTGCACGGAAAGGGACGATTTGCCTGCTGAGAATTAACCGATATCCTCAGGTATGCCGGCACACGTCATCACATGTCTGCGCTTTGTTGTAGCTGCTAAAGGACCAACGTACCGACAGATCTGCTGCCGACAATGGCGATTTTTCTTTGCTTGGGCGACGACGGCATCGTAGTTTGAGAGCGACTGCGTGTGGGATGAAGGGGCGAAACGAAAGAGAGGAAGGAAGGGCAGGCGATGTTGGTGTCTGAGGAGAGGACAGTGTTGGTTAGGGCGGATCAGCGCGCTACAAAAACGTGGTGGACAGCTGGATATCCGTGTCGCCGTAGATCTGCTACCAGCCTAAAATGCCGAATGGTTGTATGCGGGATGCTGTAGGCTGTATGTTGGACGCTGGTGCGGATGCTGGGTAGGTGCAGTCTGCGTCAAGTTAGGATGGGAGCCATGTGCAACTCTAGACCGGCTGCGTTTTGCCCCCCCGCGCCAGGTAGGTCCCCCTCCATTGCCCCCTCCACATCCCCTTGCATCATATCCATGAGCCTGACCCGGTTCCTAAACCGCCTAGGGGCGTTGCCCCACTGGAGCACCGCGTGGGTGCCTACGGTATGTATGTAAACCTAATAAGAGAGGTCTGATCCAAGAATCGGTATGCATGTATGGAGGAGTGAATACTGGTGACGGCGACATGCGGACGACTTAGTTACAGGCTTACAAGACGAGATGAGACCAGTTGTTCGGCAATAGTCAAAGCGGCTGGCTGGAATAAATTGAGTTTCCTTGATCCTCTCCTGCAGTGACATGGTCTCAGGTCGTCCTCATGTACAATTTGAGCTTCACTCAAATTTCGAAAAGCAGTATCAGTTAATGTGAGCATTAGTTCCAAGTCAAGACAGAACAAAATGTCTAAAGTTTTCCCTCATCCTGGCATGCGCCGCAACCGCTGGAGGTCATTTACCAAACCCTCCAGCTCATGAACTTTGCTATCCACAGATCTGTACATGCGAATGAATTCCTGGATTGATCCAATCAGACCTAATACTCCTTCGCCACCCGTTTTGTCTGCCAGTCTCCGTCGGACCGACCCAACCACTGACAGGTAGCCAACAAGGACAGCCAGATATCCGACCGCTACGCTGAGCTGCGACTTTTCTACAGAGTCAGCCTACGGTTATGACGGTTAGCCTCAATTCCCTCTTACGACCGCATAGACTTTTACCTACCTCGCTCGTCGAAGCCTTGTTTTGCAAGTAAAGCGCCATCAAATTCTCCACAGATTCGGCCCCAACGTTTTCACGCGCAGGCGGGCAGTGTTCCAGGATGTTGATCATGACACCCAGAATTAAGAGAAGCCCGTCATATGCCTCGCTCTGTAGGCGTTGATTAGTGACAGCATCCTGTGCGGACTTGAATCCGGCGCAGATTTGGGATGATAGTCTCGACAGGAGAACTTCATCATTGAGTCCTGCTGCTCCTCGTGTGGTATTGGATGTATTGATGGCCAACTTGACAATTGTGGACTGAGTGTCAGAGGGCTTGTCTGACCACTCATTAAGAGCATTCGACAGGAACCGTGCTACCTTTGGTGTCTGATAGAGTATCCAGGAGACCTCACCACCGTCTTCCAAAGTCAGCGTTGACTGGGACTCAAGAATAGAGACAATCAGAAAGAAGGCGAGGTCTTCGCTTGGAGCGCGGTCCATATAATCATCCATAATGGTGATGAGGTCGCTTTTCGCATCCTTGACCACACCGGCAGAGTACCCTGGGTCCACCCGACATAACACAGTCAAGAGTTGCAAAGCAAGTGTTTGCGGGGACAATCGTTCCAGCCGCTGGCCTTGCCAAATGTCCATCCGAATCATAGATGCCTTCACCTCACCTATGGACCTCTTACTTGATCCAGAGAGCTTCATCTTCTTTTGGGCTGCCAGCTCATCAACATCTTCAGAGATGCGGAGAAGGCGGCCTACCAACTTCCCCAGTCCGTCTTCACCCAACTGTTGGAGAAGATGTGCCGCAGGATTGAAATTCAGAAACGTGACAAGAATCGACGTTAGGGCAAAGCCACTAATCACATCGTTTTCGTTTCCAATATCTACTGCAACCTTGTCGCGAGTGGCATGATCTCGGAACTGGCTAATGAAATCTTTGCGTTGTAACTTTTGAGCCAATTCAAGCAATGCATTTCTTCTCATGGACGAGGGGTTAGTATCTGGTGCTCCAATTCTGGCAAGGAGGTCTTCCATCTCATCCGCAAATCGATTGTTCGCTCCGGCTCGCCGTAGCTCGTGAACACTCTTGATCGCAGGTCGAATATCGCCGTCCAAGTCAACATCGTCGTCGCTAAGTGAAAACGGATCAGGCTGAGAAAGTTCAGGAGGCGTAGCCAATAAAGCATCCAGGTCATCTTCGCAACTGGCCACTCCTGAATCTGTCGTCTTTTGTGAATCGTTCAGGATCGATCGTGTTTGACCATAGGTGTACTTCACCCTCTTGCCTTGGAAAACAACTCCAGGCCGAGCCCTTGGCCGCGTAATCGAATCATCTCGAGACAATGTAGGGAGTTGCTGTGAATGAATTGCTGGTCCACTTAACATAGATGTCTGTGTCATATCCTCTTCTTCCACTGAGGAATCGGAGTCTGGACTGTTGGGTCTCTGTGCAGTGAGGGCATCGATCAAGCGAGGACGACGGGTTCCTGTGTTTGATCCTGAATCTTCTGAACTCGTAGTTTTAGGAGCCATCGCTCCCAACCGAACTCTAGTAGCTGGCGTCATGGCAGGGTTACGCTCCAATGGCTGATTTGAGCCGGCACTGCCATTGTCGTTGTTTTTACTAATAACGCGCTGGGAGAAATCGGTGCTGACACCAGTCCCATTTTTTGATGATTCGATCGGCCTGGGGCGTGATGATGGGATAGGAGGCTTTAGAAGGCTGGAAGCACCCGGCGCAAGCGGGTTACGACGAAGACTGCCCACGGGTGTGGCCTGAGGTCGCTTCCGTTTTCGCGAGCTCGCGTCGTCTAGGGCTTCGCTATTCGGATGGTTCGTGGGCTGCGCGCGGGTATTACTGTTTTGAGGGTTCAGGTGGTTGTTGGGGGGTGGCCTCGCGGGTGAATCGGTGGGTGGACGTGGTTTCGATGGTCTCGCGCCATCCTCAACACCACCTCCGCCAGGGCGACCGGCTGAGGAAGTATGAGACTCGGCGGTGCGCAGCGGAATGGTATCGCGGATATTTCGTTTGCGCGACGGCTTTCCATACGTGGCGATCTTCTTTTGTGTAGGTACAGCTGGTCCCGTTCGAGATGCCATCGTGACCATGCTGTTGGAGATGCACAAAAGTGGAATACCTGTTCTAGTCCATTGATGGACGAGTTGACAAGGAGCGCAATGAGAATTTACAGGCCGTGATTGGTAATCGGGAGATGACAAAGACTGAGATACGCGCCACGGGCACGATGTGATGTGTGTAGTGAAGTTGAGGCGTTGATAGAGGTGAGCCCAGGCAGAGGCTGACCCGCGTCAAATCCGCAGGTGGTGATTCCGCGATCGCTGTTTCGTGAGGCTAAAAGCATCTCCACGAATAACAGTTCAACTGGGTGGGAGCCGTAGCACTAGAAGGGCTCCCGGGCCCGGGCTAGGTGGCGGCACGGGCTCCGCTAACAGTCACTGGCATTGGCTCGCTGGCAGTGTACTGTGGCTGGGTGCTTAGTCCTGTCAAACCCAGCACCACCACTTGTTGTCCTTTGAACCCAACAATTAGAGACATAAATAATTAGACATGGGTGTGTGTTAGTGTCTTAGCAGGTACTAATGCACCACTGCACTGCAATGCATGTGCCTCCCTCTGTGGAGTGTCTTCCGAGGCGGTCGATATGCTCTTCTTCCATATTTGTATATTCGTTATCAGTCCGGGTGCGGTCGACTCCGAGAGGGTCTGTGTCCGTTCATGGCACACCCCGCGTCCAAAGCCAAGGCGCAAATAGTTGGCCCCCTCCCATCCCCCGTTTCACGCATATTGTAAGCGACCTCGATAAAGGCCATAGATTCAGCTGAAGCTCTCCAAACTCTCGTTGTCGAGGCTTATGCTCGAGGGTGTTGTTGACACTCCTTCTCCTCTCCCCACAGCTTTGTTCTTCTTTTCACTCTATCCTGTTCTCATTTCCCCATCTTCTCCCTGTTTTTATATTGGATTGGCAGTGCGTAAGTCTCATCACTGCGAAACTACCAGGATCATATTACCTCGACGAAGAACCCCTCCTTCAAATTCATAGAAAGGGAGCTTGCTGTCTTGGCCACCTTCTTCATTCCCTGCCCTCCACCATGGCGGACAAGTCCACTTCCCAAGCACCCACCCAATCAGTCGGTCCAGAATATAGAGCGCAGAACCAGAAGCCCAGTGCAACCGTATCCTGCGATGTCAACTTGGAAAATGTCCATGTACTACCTCAGACCCCTCAGCTGATTGCTCTTCTTTCGTAGGTTCTAACAAGTTTTTTGGTGTCTTCCTGTTGGTTCACTAAACATTAATCCAGGATGATTCGTAATAAGAGCACTGATCGTGCGGACTTCATTTTTTACTCCAACAGAATCATTCGTCTACTAGTCGAGGAGGGCCTGAACCACTTGCCAGTCATTGAGCATGCCGTCACCACTCCCGTAGGCAGAACCTACAATGGCCTCATGTTCCAGGGCAAGATCTGTGGCGTGTCTATCATGCGGGCCGGCGAAGCCATGGAACAAGGCCTTCGTGATTGCTGCCGCTCTGTTCGTATCGGCAAGATCTTGATTCAACGTGATGAAGAGACGGCAAAGCCCAAATTGTTTTATGACAAGCTGCCCGAGGATATTGCCAATCGTTGGGTTCTACTCCTAGACCCCATGTTTGCTACTGGTATGACATAAATTCCCCTCGTCTTAAACCATTCCCGAATGTTGCCCAGAAAATAATCATAATTCCAAATTCAGGCGGATCGGCTACCATGGCAGTCGAAGTACTCAAGTCCCGAGGTGTGCCTGAGGATCACATCTTGTTTCTGAATCTTATTGCCAGCCCGCAGGGCGTAAAGACGTTTGCTGCCAAGTTCCCTCGATTGAGAGTTGTCACTGCTTTCATTGACCAGGTTTGTCACAACATTCATCTCCTTGATACTTCTTTGCCTCTGAGCTAACCGGATAAACAACAGGGTTTAGATGAGAAGAAGTATGAGGCTTATCTCCCTACCACGTGCACGCTGACCTTTTGAACAGCTACATAGTTCCCGGCCTCGGAGACTTTGGGGACAGATTCTACACCATCTGAAGCAAAAGACGTCGTGGTGGATAGCATTTGGTGCCTCTCGCGAGGTTGAATTGGTGTGTTGTCGAATACCGCTTAGGACAAACATTGGATTTGAGGGGTCGCAGTTCAAAGCATCTTTCAATATTCATCATCTCCCACGATTCCATCGCCATCATATGAACGTCTGTCGTCGTCGTCGTAGTCGTCAGCAGTTGACCGGCCGCCCGTCGCTCGCCCGGAACCTGATGGTCGTGAAGCACCAGAATAACCAGCCTCCGCGTTGTCCTCCTTTGCGACAGCCTCTGGAAAACAATGTTAGTGTCTGATCGAATGTGCGAGAGAAGTAATGTAATTCGTAGAGCGTACCAGCTGCATCAACCCACTCGCCGTAAACATCCACTGCGGCGGACAGATCTGAACTTTTATTAGCGAAACCGCTTTGCGACACGCGTCAGCCAGGCATAAATAAGGCTTACAATTCACAGCGCATTGAAACTTCTGCCCACAGATGCGGCAGTCTAGCTGCCCAACGCCGGCTTTTTTGTCTAGTTTGACCGTGACGGACTTCTCGTGGTTGCAAAACAGACATGTGAAAGTTGAGGGCAATGGGTCCTTCTACAGTCGCAAAAGTCAGTACAGACAAGTAGAGGGGTTTAGTCTCCTAATCGCACCTTCTTTGGGCCCATAGGCTTGCTAGACGACTTGCGCTTGCCCATGGTGACAGCAGCGTATCGATGCGCCTCGACTGAAAGGGGGAAAATCTTCAATGCCGTGCTGATGTCAGGTAGGCTTGCACAAACGCGCTCCCAGCCGTGCGCTTATCTTATCGACCTATCTGGGCATCCAGTGCACGTGCACCATTTCTAAGGCAGCCATGTGTGTTAGGTACCTGCCCTCCCTCAGGTCCTTTGTACCTCCAGCTGTTGCCATTGCTAGCGTATGCAATAAACGAGGGGACGCCCGGCGCCGTCCCGCCGCCGGCGACCTCCGAGGTACCCATGGGTGGCTTTCTGACGGTGCCCCACCCCGAGCGCCTTAGGACTAACAGCAATCCGAGAGGCGGCGCACCAGGGCACCTGATCTGAAAAGCACAGCGAAAAGGGGCATCACCATGGCGCCTCAGATTCAAGGAGCTTGTGGTAAGCTTAAGCTAACCTACCTCATAATTCAAGCTACGGGGTATTATTTGGAGTGATGAAAAGAACTTCCGCTCCATGGTTGCAAGTTGGGTCTCAACAACGTTGCATCTTAGGCTCATGTTATACTGATTCACAATGTTCCATATCACCAAAAGACCAAAAGCCTGAGATAAGGCCTGATTCGGCCCCCGGCGTGCTGCAGGGGGGCCGCGATTTGGCGGGGTAGCTCCGCCAGTGGTGGGGCTTTTAGGCTTGGAAGTTGAGCAACCCGCCCTTCCGGTTATCATGTGGTCTCCTGGTCGCGCCCCCGAAATGCTTCGTTAATCAATAGGTAGATAAAAGTACATCAGGATTAGATAGCTGGTAGGAGGCCCCGGTATTCCCATCGTTTAAGGTCTTTGTGCAGCCCAGAAGTGAAGAGCTCAATGCCTATGGATGAATGATCTAGAAACGTTGGGGATTTTCAGTCGACGCATGCTAGTACTGCATGGCTCAATGGGAGCCACGTCAAACCCATCAAGATGTCATGACGGCAGAACTAAGACATGCTTTAGCTGGCGACGCCCGCCCCCGGTAATCGAGCTATTCGCCGCCAGGAGCTCCCCGGTCGGTGAAGGTTCCCGCGTGATACCTGACGTAGGGTAGGTTGTGCTAGGTGAGCTTGCAACACGAGGTACATTGGGGTACGACCCTTCTAGCTCTCCAACCGTCGACCGCTCTTCGCTTCATCTCTCCCTCTTTCCCTTCGCCAATTTATTCTCCTCTCTCCGCCCTCACGTTTGCATATTTCGTCCCAACGTCCACTAGACCAGCGTACGTTGTCTACCAGCTGCATTTGAGGGATTGAGTGTTTCCATTTTCCCCTAAATTCCCATCACAATTACTCAAACCAGAATCTCACCACAGGTATCGAAAACCATCAGAATATCGCCATGGAGCCGAGCAACCAGCAACCCGGCGTCATGGACGCTCTCCAAGAGATCCAACGGACACAAGCACTTCTCGTTAATGCTGTCGAATCTCTGTCTGGGAAGAGCATCGCCGACGTCGATACCGGCAGCATCTCCACTGCGGTTCCAGGAAACGGTTTGTCCGACCCAACATTTGGCAACAAAGAGGAGCCCATCAACTCAACAGCTACAGACTCCTCGAATAAAGCTAGCGATGCGGAGCAAGCTGTGTCCTCTCCCTCTGCTTCCGGATCGAGCCATACTTCTCGCATTATTTTGACGTGAGAGCTTTTTCTGTTGGTCGACGTACAATTGATGATCGGGATTGACATTAGCTAGCACCTACCCCAAACAAATCGGGATCAACCCTCTCCCCATGGACTGGGGAAATTCGGACCCGCTAAAGCGTGGACCAATTGTAGTTTCAAGGGCGCCGTCGACGATCCGTCGTCGAAATGGTTTGTCAACACCTACATCTAACCGTGTATAGCACCGCTGATATTTTACTGTGATGGATAGCTATTGGAGGTTTGTCTGTTCCTGTTGATTATTTCGTGTTTGTGAACTAATTCGAGTCTATAGCCCAGTGAGTCTCCGGTTCCGTCCAGATACGATGAGTTTAGCATTGCTAACGCCCTGAACCAGCGGTGGATCGTATTCGATCTATTACGCCTTAGCAGTCGCCAGCAAAGAACTCGATAGCGATCATAGGTTTGTGCTCTCTTTTGTTATTGTAAGCGACAAGATAACTCATATAATTCTCGTGCAGGCCCGACTTCACCAATACCGAACCGACAGCTCAGATTGGTCCCTTTCCTCAGTGGGAAGGCCGGGAGAAGATTGTGGCAATGGACCCATGGGGTCATCTTGCTCCTTGGCTGTTCAAAGACATCATTGGAAAAGACAATAGTATTATCCCATTCCTTGTTACTTATACGTAAGAAAGAAGCACTGACGGGGATGTAGTCGACATTCGACCTACCATCGCCGTGACGAAAGCCCATATGAAAGTGAGATCGCCGTGCTATCCAATAACAGACTTATCCCGAATAGTAACTAATACTCAAATTAGCTTCCAGAGCTTGAAGAGAGTGTCAAGTCCGGACGCTTGTATGTCTTCTCCGGTCGACAACTGCCTATCATCTAACGCTTCGTAGGACGCCTGATGGCAAAGTATGCCTTAATGAGATGGGCGAATTGGCTGTCACAAAGTTCGCGGTTGAACCAGTAAGTTCATCCTTGGCATATTATTCCCCATACTGACGAGTTATGCTATAGGTCTGGTATCTACCTGGTGTTGCTAAACGATTTGGGATTGGTACAAAATACCGCCATTTTGCAAGGCCTATTCACTGACATGAAATAGATGAGGGCACACTGCGCCGATCACTGTTTGAACACACCGGTGGAAGCTATCCAGAAGTATAAAGTGCTCTGTCTTTGAGCTCGTCACCATGACTAACCGGCCAAAAGTTGATTACCCGTGGCGACATCAAAGTATTCATGCCGCCAATTGGTGAGCTATAATACAATGTGAAATATTGGCTAGAGCTCATGTTGGACTAACCTTGATGTAGGAGGACTGACAGTTTATTGTTTCGGTGATCCTGCGAAGATGTCTGACGAATCTGTTCGGCTGTCTTTGAGAATCCACGACGAGGTACGTATACTATGAGCAGTTCTTGTTTATTTGCTTACAGATTTAGTGTAACGGAAGCGATGTTTTCGGATCCGACATTTGCACGTGCCGGCCGTACCTCATTTTCGGCATCGAAGAAGCTGTTAAAGAAGCACAGAATGGTGGAAGCGGAGTTGTGATTTACTTCCGCAAGGAAGGCAGAGCACTGGGAGAGGTTACTAAGGTATGTTGTTGATGTTATAACGCTACACACTTCACCGATTCTAATCATGACAACAGTATTGTGAGTACCAATTATAGTTTTGACCGAAGTTCTGCGAATACGCGAGCTTTTGATCTGACATAAACAGTGGTGTACAATGCTCGAAAGCGCGGAGCCGACCGGGCTTCGGATTACTTCAAACGAACCGAAAATATCGCTGGAGTCAAGGATATGCGCTTCCAGGCTCTCATGCCTGACATCCTTCACTGGCTAGGAATCAAGAAGATTGACCGAATGTTGAGCATGAGCAAGTGAGTGTCATTACAAAGTCTTTGTGTGAATTGTGAGTTACTAATAATAACTACAGCATGAAGCACGACGCAATCGTTGGTCAAGGGTAAATGCCAGCAATTGAGCAAGGGAAATCGTCAAGGCTAACCAAATTTAGCATTCCGATTCACGAAAGAGTGGAGCTTCCCGAGGAGCTGATCCCCGCTGATTCCAGAGTTGAAATCGATGCCAAGATCACGGCCGGTGAGTCTCGTGGTTAAGGCCCTGAATGCTGTGGAAGCTAATGACTGTATTTTAAAGGATACTTCACTACTGGTAAGCGAATGACGGATGAAGAGCTCCAGGCAGTGCAGGGCAGAATATGGGAAGAGTACGTGCAATAACCCCGGTTAAATCTAGATGTAGTGCTGATCATCAATGATAGCTTCGACCACTAGGCAAACCGAGAATGTCTGGCGCACTCGGTATGGGCGTTACCTTGTGCGTTATCGGGCGCGTCAGCAGTGGGTAGCCTCAGGTTGGATTGATGTCCCAATTGCCAACCTGTCTCCTTGATTGATCAGTGTGTAAACGATGCCACTGTCTCATCGGCCCCCTCCAATGGCGAGTGGGTGCTGGGGCTGCATTTAGCGTCATTGCAAAGCATCAGACGCGACTGTTGCAGCAGCGACGTCGGATCACATCAGATGGTGTTACACAGACCAAGCTCTAACAAGCAAGTTTAAGGATGGATGCCTGCCAGGGAACAGCGTGCTTAGGTTTCACACCACACCTGAACCGAATGGTCAATCCAGCGGGGGTGTTTTTTTTCTTCTTGCAGTGGTCTAAGCATTAATGTCTATGATAGGCTTTTGGTAGACTAATTGATATATTGTTGTTCTGCTTTGAACATGTCATCATGAGGGAAATAATCGACGTGGCGGCCAGAGGCTTTAGACACGAACAGGGTCGATTTTGGGGCGGCTGACGAGTGCGGCGCGCGGCGTCCCTGAGCACCTTGACCTCTGACTAGAAGGTGGTGTCTAGGTACCACACCACTTGGTGGTTGGCACATAGCACATTGTGGACATGCACGCTCACACTTAACGTCTCAGCATGTTCTCTCCGGTACTGTATTCGTGCTAGCTGCCGCTCCCCGACCGTCCATCGACCCCCCAACTCACGGCCACCCGCGTCCCGGCCTGCTGTATCTTAGGTCCGGGGTGTGGTTGGGTAGCAATGCGATGGTAGCTACGTTGGCTTGTCCTTTACCGACCTTTGGCTGACAGGGTGCCTGTCTGTTTACCTTTGAGTGGTCCGGCGCGCTGGAAGATCCCCGCATGCACATGCACGGGAGGCCCGCGTGCAGGCCCGGGGGGCCGGGTGTGCCCAAACCAGGGATGATGGGCCATACACCTCGAGACACATAGTTGACACCCAATGCATCGATGAGCCGACAAGTGGCGAGCAGGTAGGCGTGCCAGAGAGCCCCGTTGCGTGATGGGTGGTGGATGACCGCCATGGCTTCCCGTTGCCGCCGAGGTTGATATTCTAGCTCCTCCGACAACCAGGCTTCCGCGTCACTTCCAACTTCACTCATCAGTGTCAGCGTCATCGACATTGTCTCTTTCCCCCTCAATACTGAGCGAATACCGCAAGCGTGGTCTCAAGACGAATGTTTTTCATTCATAAAGGTCTCATCCATTGAACTTATAGACCACCCATTTACCAACCTTGGATACGTCTAAGTCGCTATGCCAATCATGGCATCCTTCTCCCGAGAAACCCGCAGCGCGGTCAGATCGCATCACCGCCGCGACTCTTCTTCACACAACTCGTCGCGTCGTCGACCTAGTTTATTACGGTCCAGCGCCACGGAGCCTTCGATCACTGCTTCCAATGCGATCCGAGGGCCGCTTGCCAGCTCCAACTCGCCTCAAAAGGCTACCGACTTGCTCAACCGCGTCGCTGTCTACTCTCCACCAGCCACACACCTTGAGCACAACACGACTCCAGAGCCTATTTCTCACCAAGTCGAACCGATTATGATATGCGGTGGTAGATCCGAGGCTTCGCCAACCGGTTGTCAAGATGTCGTCTTGGTGGACTCTCCATCGGGTTTGTCTTCCCTTCCCGTGCACCTTATGCAAGTCACAATTCAATTCTAACTGGAGTAAAGGTTATTATTTCAGCTTTCCGAGCTTTGATGACTGGAGCAGAGAGAAGCAGCACCTTGACAAGGATACCGATGACTGAGGAAATGAAGTGGAGGAGGTGGTGGGCAACTTTTCAAAAGAGAGCCAGGCCGAAAGCGACAAACGCGAAAAAAAAATATCATTCAGGCAGCTCGCCGAGTCAACCCAGCTCAGCAGCAAATTGCCTGCTAGTAGCTCCGGATAAGCCAAATCATGATGGGAGGCCGAAATCCAGATGGAGAACTATGGCATCTCCGGTCGGTAAACTATATCCACATTACGGGCATGTGCTGTGTCCTTGATGTCGAGGGCAGCGAAAGGCATATAGATGGACAAAGTCTCATGGAGAAATCCATGGTGTAAGCAATGAGTGGGGAGCGGAGAAATACCACTCCCAAGGGTGGGTTGAAATATCCAACAAAACAGAGCCCCAGTCCCCCCAGTGGACAGGCAATGGTGTACCAGACACCGCTTTCTGGGAGTATCGTATTTATGGAATGGCACAGGTAATTGCTGAGCACTAGCATAAATAAACATTCATTTGAGCAGCCTATAAATTTGCATCTTGATTGCGTGACAGTAAATATTGCAGAAACAACATTCGGTGGCGATCGGGTCGGGGATATTGGATGGCACAACAAATACCTATCCAGTTAGTACAGTCCAAGACAAGCCCAGAGTCAAAATCAAGGAGTACGGGGTCACGCCCTGCCCAGAAGAAATAGAGATATTCCTCATCATTCACTCCATGGAGCAATACCCCAGTTTTCAATGTCCCTTGGGAAGCTACCAAGCCACATTGGTGTGGCTGATACCCATTCGCAAAACAGTTATTTTGTGAATGTGGCAAACGCATCACGTGCCACTTGGGGCACATCCGCAAGCCCCACTAGCGCCGGAAAAAACCTGGACCGTAATTTTGTCAGCTTCGCTTAGACCTAAGCTGGTGCACACAAGAAATTGAAATTATTTCGCCCCTCCACCAATCCCTCCAGCCAGCACCTTCGGTTTTCTCTCCAACGGTTCACAAAATAGCCAGCAAACATGGCGGTTGGAAAGTGAGCATTACGACAACGACGCTTGCGATCAAGGGTTACATGCTTACGCGTGATTCAGGAACAAGAGACTCTCCAAGGGCAAGAAGGGCCTTAAGAAGAAGACCGTGGACCCCTTCTCCCGCAAGGACTGGTACTCGATCAAGGTGGGTGATTCCATAATGCAATGCGCGCGTTGAGAATTTCTACTGACTCTGTTTTCACAGGCTCCTAACCCTTTCAACGTTCGAGAGTGAGTTGCGACACGAATCAATAAGTTGGGCAGATTTTTGGAACTTTTTTTTTGGTTAACTGGTGCAATTTACAGTGTCGGCAAGACCCTGGTGAACCGAACCACTGGTCTCAAGAACGCCAACGATGCCCTCAAGGGCCGTATCGTCGAGGTCTCACTCGCCGATCTCCAGAAGGATGAGGACCACTCCTTCCGCAAGGTCCGCCTCCGCGTTGACGAGGTCCAGGGCAAGAACTGCCTGACCAATTTCCACGGTCTCGACTTCACCTCGGACAAGCTCCGATCTCTCGTGCGAAAGTGGCAGACTCTCATTGAGGCCAACGTCACCGTCAAGACCACCGACGACTACCTCATCCGACTTTTCGCCATCGCTTTCACCAAGCGACGCCCCAACCAGATCAAGAAGACCACCTACGCTGCTTCTTCGCAGATTCGTGCTATCCGACGAAAGATGATTGACATCATCCAGCGTGAGGCCTCCAGCTGCACTCTTACTCAGCTCACCTCCAAGCTCATCCCCGAGGTCATTGGCCGTGAGATTGAGAAGTCCACTCAGGGCATCTACCCCCTCCAGAACGTGAGTTGTTGATTTGGGCCCAATGGCAATCCCGATACCTGTCCCTACCGCAATTGGTTTGCTAACAAAATGCCAAACTTCAGGTCCACATCCGCAAGGTCAAGCTGCTGAAGCAGCCTAAGTTCGACCTTGGAGCCTTGATGGCTCTCCACGGCGAGTCGGGTACGGATGACCAGGGCCAGAAGGTTGAGCGGGAATTCAAGGAGCGCGTTCTGGAAGAGGTTTAAAAGGCACTGGCTGGATGGCACGGGGAAGGCATAGGGCCTCGTGGCTAATAAACTCATCCCTGGCATTGTTTCGGTCATCGCAACTGGCGTAGCATCACAAAGGCGGCTATGGGATTGGGTCATGTTCCTTTGAATGGCAAAAAATGATCGGTCAAACATGTGATTGGATCCACCATCGAATTGTGAAGTGTTGTTGTGAACATTGTTCGCCACATTGTCCCATTTACAAAAGTCTGCAGATGGTAGCCCTAAGCCACTGCTTAGTACTCGAAATGTATTTCGTGGGAACACAAATGTGGAGGGTTTTGACGCTGGAATAAGACGGACCATAAAAAGTTGCCCTGGTAAATAATTCTATTGGCATTAAAGTCGATACATAGTTGTATAATTTACAGGCAGTGGAGCCTTTCGTCTATTGCAAGCTCATCAACCATTGAGCCATTGCTGTCCTTTTTCCAACCGAAAACTACTCAGTCTTTTGCAAGAATTCGACAACGGCTATGAAGATAATAATTAGCATCAGTTAACGAAGCTGAGAAAAGCCATGTTTTGCGAAAGGAGATTATTACCTCGTCTAAAGGCCTCAGGCTGTTCGGATATGAGCCAATGGCCGGCATCAATATCGACAAGACGGAAGCGAGGGAAAAACTGCCCGATAAGGGGAATCAATTCGTCCGGTACGTATTTGCTCTTTGTACCTCGCACAAAGAGGGCTGGCTTTTCATATCGAACCTCGTTAGGGTTCTTGTATGGGAAGTCTCCAAGATTGCTCAGTGAGCGCCCGATGATGTCAAGTGGAATACGAAACTTCTGCGCCTTCTCGCCCGATGGCCGATGAAGATTGCCGAGGAGAAATTGTCGAATGGTCATGGACTGGGTAGATGTATCAGTTTATATATGCTCGATGATGTTGTGACAGGGAATCATCAGCTTGAGCACACCTTTTCATACTCAGCAAGAATAGCATCGGCTTCACTCTGACGAGTAACGTTAGAGTCTTGGATCTTCTTCATGCCGCGAATATACCCAGCAAAGTCTCCGCTCAAAATTGCATCCACGGGGGCGTTATCCACAGCAACGATGTCTGTAACAAGATCGGGCGAACGCAACGCAAGCGCCATGGCAGCTTTAGCACCCCTAATCATAATTCAATACTGAGTACGCGACCCAACAATAACTAGGCGGCTCACATTGAGTGACCAATGAGCGTTGTCTTGGTCAGGCCGTTATCTTGGATAAAACCCGCAACATCCTCTGCCATGGCGATATAATCATGACGAGGATTGTGCGGCGATTCGCCATGGTTTCGTAGGTCCTGTGTCGACTGTTGAGTCCTTCTGCAAGTCTTCAACCATGATTGGTCAGATGTGCCTCACCAAAGCATACACATATCTTCCTAGATCACGAGCCAATGCCCTGGAGAATGTGTTAGAAACATTGTTTATTCCATATAGGAGGCTCTACCGACTTGCTCATGGCCCGATTGTTCTTCTTGGACCCGAATACTCCGTGGAGGAAGAGAATTGGAGACTTATGCTTGTCTGTTTGGGGCTTCGCGGGCTCATGCAAATCATAGGCCAAGGGACGAACAATCTGGGAATAGGGCCTAACCGATGTAGCCATCCATAAGGTGCCCCTTGGGGCAACAACAGAGGCTGTCGCACCTATTCGTCGAAGAGCAAACATGTCCAGCTATTTCTACACACCGCAACAAGATGAATTTTGATCAAGGTGCTAAAGATTGTCATTACTGAAAACGCCTATCGGCCCCACTATTATATATTTTACGGGTTTATTGCATATCCGCACCTGATAAGGCGATCCATACACTACCCCAAGAAAAAAAGACGTAAATAAATACATAAAAATATGGAAAGAAATGGTGATGTGATCCATCCCCGCGTGAGTACGCTCTCTCTCTCTCTTTGTTTGTGTGTGCGTATGCGTGTGCGTATATACACGTTTCTATATACATTATTAAACATGGTATGATTTATTCTGTTAAAGAGATTGGAAATCGCATCCAGATAGTACAAAAGAAATAATGAAAGTAAATGCGCGCTAGCCGACAGTGAGTTGATGATTTGAATATAAGTCAAACGAGACAAAGAAAAAATTGTGTTGGTTCATAGTACATGAAGGAATGCAAGGTAAAATGGCACAGGATAGTTGGTTAACTGTCCCAAATAGCACCATAAGCCCGAACACCTCGTGTCTCAAGGCCGTATATAATCTTTTTAGTAATTTTTTCGTTGGCGATGACTATCACAGCTTCAGCACCGAAATTCTGTGCCATGTTATAGCCCATTCGGACAAGGTCAGGCCGCCCATGTGACTTGGTGTCGTGGATAACTGCATCTGGAATCTTGTCTCGAATTGCGCCTAAAACTTCTGGTCCGAAATTTTCTTCCGGTCGAGCGGTCGACCAGATCAGCTGTGTAGGACAGGTTGGCTGATTGATATGACCAAGAAGTGGCCCGATGCCAGACCCAGTTGCAATCACCACGATGCGGTTGAATAGCGTCGCGATGCGCATCACACCACATGTTGGAACCCCTCGAACCCATACCTCGGTCGGTGGCCGCTGAATACAATTGCGAGTCCAGTCGCCAGCGTTTGAAATCACTAAAGAATATCCCTTGGGGCGGTGGGTGTCGTCGGGGGCAGGAATAGTTGCGAAGGAGTGCCACTCCAAGAGTGGACGTTGCGAAATACGAGTGAATGTACCGTTCACAGGAACTGTGTAATCAAAGTGCAGTCTAATAGCATGATCTGATAGAACCTCGGCATCGACAGGTACTTTTCGGAGGAAAACCCATGAAGAAGCAATGCTGCACGTTGCCGCCAGTATCAACCAAAAGTCTGGGCTCCGTGTGGCAGCAAGACCAAAGGCTTGATTCTCGGGACGTGTGTCGTTGATTGCCAGCATCGTGCGAAGCCAGAAGAAGCCAAGGGCTGTCCAACCTGCAAAGCGATGGAATCGTTCGAAGAGGTTGTGGTGCCGCTTGCGAAAAGATGGCCACGCCGTGCCGACCATGGTGCAGCAGAGTACACAAAGAAGCCAAGATACCACTTGGGTTGCGAGTGAACTTCGAGGCTGTTCTTTACAAGTCAATACATCGCAGATAGTATTTTGAATGGTTGAAATCAGGAGCCAGGTTGTCGCGCAGACTCCAGCAGCCGAGTGAATTCCACCCAAGTGATAAATCTTGGCGCACCGCGCGCGAATCCAAAGCGGAAATGACTTTGGTACTGAACATGTGAGGTTGTACAGGCCATTGATAATCATGTCCTGTCGCACCAATACCGCTGCAGTCAAGTTAATGGCGGTGATGGTTCCCAGCCACTCGAGGTTAACGTTAAATGCGATCATACATATTAATACAGTAAAGTTTATCAGTCCTACCAAACTGAAAAGTGTTCGGTATACGATAAATATCCGATGTCTTAGGCCCCTGAATGGCTGTGACGAATTTTTGCTAGGAAGGTCTTGGCTAAGATCCATCTTCTCAGTTATGGTTGATAAAGTTGACAGGGACGGTTGACATTTGAGATGTCTACCTGTGTGCTGATTCTTATCCAGAGGGATTTCAAAGAATTCCACATTAGATTTTGCCAAGGCTATTGCCTGAAGCTCTTTTTTGTTTATCTTTCCATTGGTTGTAGCAGGAAGCTCATTGAGGACGTGTATTTGTTTTGGTAAGGCATAGTACGGTTGCTGCCTCGTGGTATGTTGTGTGACAAGATCGATATCACAACTCAGTGGGCTTACGAAACCGTGAATTTCATCATTAATTAGCAACGCGGCAGCCCGAAATACACCAGGAGCGGAGGCCAACGATGCAGCCACGCCGTCAAGCTCCACGCGAAACCCCTGTGGTGGCCATGTTAGTGAGAAGTCATGTTTCAACCAAATCCCCCCTCCCCCCCCTTTTTTTTGACTTACCTTGACTTTGACCTGGTCATCCATCCGACCGAGGATCTCAATAGACCCATCAGACCGCCAACGTCCAAGGTCTCCAGTGTTATACATTTTAGATCTAGGAATGTGATGTTAGCGATTGTTCATACAGATATATGCAATATAGCTTTACCCATCATTAGAATATATATCAGGCACGTATCTCTCGGCCGTTTTTTCTTCAAGAGCAACATAGCCTCGGCTAACTCCAACGCCCCCTGCCCACATGACCCCAGGAGCGCCTACAGGGGCAAGTTTTCCATCTTCGCCTACAATGTAGACATTGTTGTTCGGTGTCGGCCGACCAATAGATAACGCATCTCCAACAATATGTTTTTGCATGGTATTAACAATAGTAGTTTCTGTTGGGCCGCAACAATTCCAATAGGTGCCGTGACTAGCCCACAAATCAGCGAGGCTGTGATCATTAGCAAGAATATATAAGACGGTGGTTTTAGGGTTTTTACCTTTGAGTCGTTGGCTCCCCTGCGGTTGCTACAGTTTGTATGCTTGGGAATTGTGCCGGATGGTACTTTGACAATATTGTTGGAGTGCAAATGAGCACGTCGAGCTAGATCGTAGATCAGCAACTTGTCGCGCCCATTGAGAAGGGATGGCTGACCTCTTTAAGGGCTAACTCCCACTTCGAACCCCTTATTACCAATGTTCCTCCATTACAGAGGCAAGCAAAGATCTCCCAGGCGGCTATCTTATGGTCAGACTCAAAACTCGTTGTATATATTCATATCCGGCAAAACTCACCCATATCAAAGCTAATGTTGAGCAAAGATCCAACGTTAGTGCCTGGGGTGATTCCCAGGTTCCCGGGGGACATGCAAACCAGGTTTGCAACATTTTTGTGTGTGACATCAACACCTTTGGGTTGGCCCGTAGTTCCTAGATAAAATAAAATCAGGCATAAGCAAGGTTGTCTAAAAAGCACCAAAGCCATAACCTACCAGATGTGTATATCACGTAGCATCCATCATCCGGGGTTGAAAGATCCACATATCCACGCCCAATATATGACATCTCTGAGCTCACGAAGCAAAGCTCATCAATAACTACAATGGTACGTCCAGGTTGCAGGTTTGTGACACGATGCTTGGTTGATGATAGACAGAGAACAATATCGCCTTGGGCTTGGTCCAAGACCCGATGTATTGTTTCATCAGGGACAACACCTCCATCAAGTGGAACATACTGGGCACCACAAGAGAGAATTGCCCATATTCCCACAATCATCTCTAAGCTCCTCTTCACGACAAGTGGGATCCGTTGGCCGGGCAAGACACCACGGCTACGAAGTTGCTGAGTCAGTATTTGAGCCCGTAAAGCAAGCTCCTTATATGATAGCGACCTTGGGCGGTCGGAGAGATCATATATAGCCATATTCTCTGGGCAACATGTCGCATAATGGTAAAAGGCCGCTGTGACGGTTGGGAAAGGGCTGTGGACGACCTTGCCATGGCCGAGTCGGCAATGAGGCTCATCTTGGAGACTACTCTGCCGGGGAAGATGCATCCCAGCCATGATGAATAGAGACCACGTTGGGAGATGGCAATAGGGTGGAAGGTTAGGTTGAGAGCCGTTGGCGTCTTGGTATCGTGCACATCTTCCGTGAGCAGATAGAAGAGGTATGATTTATATACTTGTAGTAACCCAGTAACTGTCAGTAGTGGATCTGGGATTGCAGATCTCGAGACAGTCCCTTTGTCAAATCGGTCCATCTCTGCAGAACTGGGCTCGGTGTCACTCTCCTCCAAGGGGGGTTTCTGGAAATTATGAGGAAATAGTTCGCGGCATGGATATTGTCACAGGCTCGGGAGCTCCCTTGGCACCCTGGCAACCCGGTATATCGGGGGAACACTGGGGTCAGCCCTCGTCACAATTGCTGCGGCATTCCACCCCCCCCCCCCCCCCCCAACCGGGAATCTGTTATACGGAGCCGGTCCCAGCTGCCGAGAATGTGTTCGGGGTGGTCCGGTCTAACAGGAATGTGATACGTGATCCATGTTAGTTGAAACACTGCCAGCGCCAACTAGTGTCTTGCTAGATCCCATATCATTGTGCGATGGTGGCGGCCCTTTTGATAATCAATCATCTGGTTGGGCTGAGGGGCCCGAGGCAACGGTAGGTCTGTCCCTGTCTCCCGGGATCGTACCCAACAGCCTGGCTTCAGACCCTTGTTTTCCCGTGCTGCGTATATGTCTGTCTTAGACAATCCATTCCCTGCACTGAGTCTCATAACGGATGGAGGACAGTTTGAGACTGCTGGTGGCCAAACTCTAACTAGTTAGATTGGCTCGGGTTTACGAAATTTTTTCTTTTCCAAGAGTGCCTCACATTCATGTCTGTGATCTGCCCGGAGACTTTAATATCACACATTTCCTGGGCGGCGGAATAGTCAAATCAACATCAGGATTGAGGTCTTAGTAGCTGCACCACATGTGTATTTGCATCCAACGCCAAGATTGAAGAGGGAGAAAAGCTTTCGCCGCCTTATCTCGACTCCCTGTCCTTGTTTCTGTAATTTGGCAATCCCATCTTCTCCCTTCCCCTTGGAATATTTTACACCCAGGTCCCCAGCAGAGGACGTGACAGAGTTTTGAATCAGTTGTAGAAGCGCGTAATGCTCGGTTACTGTTTCTGATCAACGTTTGCTTGCTTGGCTATGCCGGTAATTTGCCATCTCAGATATCAACCCAATTTTCATCACAAACACGTCATCTTGCTTCAAAGACAAGCTGTAGTTGCTTTACCAACGATTAAACGATGCTGGCTTCAATTTACACTCGGGCATATAATGCTCGAAAAGCTTATTTCTGCATATGCCGTTAGTAAAAAGAGTGTTAGGTCTCCGACACATGTGATAATAACGCATTTATGTACCGGCTGTGATACCAAAGGACCGAACCATGGCTTGGCGGCCACGTCAGTGCTGGACTAATTGCCAGTCTCGGGCGGAAATGAAGATTTGATATGATAATATGGCCGTTGCCAGTGTGACCTCATCGGAGTCTGCCGACTTACATTTCCCCAAGTGGGCCTCGGTCTTATTCTACAGTAAACCCATATTCACACTGCGTAAACTTCTAAGTAAGTTATTCCAGCATGAGGCAAGGTGATACATCCCGCAATTCACAACATAATAGCACAAATACACGTTTTATGTGATTCACAGCGTCTTCTACTCCCATTTTTTTCCCTCCCATTCTTTCTTTTTTTAGTATATAGGAGCCAAGTGCTAGTGTTTCGTGTGCTGTCTGCAGCAAAACCAGAAAACAGCTTATTCGACGCAGCCCCGTGATAGTTCGAATCTTGACAGCCAAAAAAGGCCCCTGGTCAGACGGTCTGAAGACTCTGCCAAGGCTAGATTTAGACTTGTTAAATGGAAGTCGGTTCACCGATGATGTCTATCGACGCGGCTAATTCATACAGACATTCATATCACACTTAGAATTGAGGTCGTGAGAGATAAAAAGGATGCTTTGCTTTCTAGTAAATGGAATTGGAGTCCCGAAGATCAAAATATACAACCGAAAGTCATTTGAATTGGTGCTTCATAGTTCATCTTATCCTACCAGTCACTTGCCGCTAATTTATACAGCATTAACTGGAAGACTGGTGGCTAAAATTCCATTGCCAAATTAAATTATGCCTTCCGTTATGTTTATCTCCTGAGAAGCACGGAGTAGAAGTCGCTGCCACAAGAACTAGGCTGCTATCTACAACCCTTTAAAGTGATCAATGCTCTGTTTCCTCGCCCACGGTTCCGGCACCGATGTGGTGGCATAGGGGATCATCACAGGGATTCATTGCTCATCCGGTTGGCCCGGTAGCTATGTACCAGCTAGGTCCCCGTTTCCGAGCCCTTGGTGAGGGAGGTGTCGCAGGTCAGCATCCCTTTCCTGCCTCAATCTCCCTAAAACACCATTGAGTGTCTCTCCCGTGGAATTTTAAGACAAGCCGCCCGCTAGTGCTTCCCCAGACACGAGACGGCTTAGGTGGTGAATATGCACATGGAAGATCTCCCGGTTGCCTAGTTGACAGACGTACTATCCCATACCATAATCGTCTTTAAAAAGGCATACGGGAATATGAAGGTCCCCATCACGATTGTCTTCATTGGTCCATACAACAAAGCTCGCGGCTTTGATGGAATCAGTGAAGAAAGCTCACTGTGTCCGGATCCAAGATTTGCTTTTCTCAAATATTTCGGGAATGGCAGGTCTGTAGTGGCTCAGGTGTATGTTCATTCGGTCTCAGGGCCCTCGTTCCGAAGGGTGATCACCAAATGGTCGGAAATTTGTTTGCCAGGGTGTTTCATAACTTTGATTTAGCATCAAGGAGAGCAGACAGGGAGATATGGCGAAATTAGAAGTGATTTTCTCAATTATGAGCTGTATACAAGTTAATATGATGGGCGGTTCAGTCTATTTTTGACATTCCAAATGCAGCGCACAGGTCGAGGCAATGTCCCATCTACCAGGTCGAGTGTCCTGCACCACGGTTAGCAAGGATGGCGTTGAACAATCCACCTGAACCATCGGAGAATTACCAGGGTGCTGCAAATGCATACCAAGATAGTTTATGGGTCTTACATAGTCTAACTAAGGCTATAAATAAGACCTTAATATACTAATATTATAATAATTGGATATTTATTATATAATTTATAATTAAGATAAAGGTAATTTTATTAAATTATTTATAAAATATTATATAAATTTATTTTATTTATAATATTTATATTATAATAAATAATTAATTAATAATATAAATATATATATAATAAATATATTTATTATAAATTTTAATATTTTAAATTAAAAATTATTAATTATATTTAATTAATTTAATTTTTTTTATTAATATTTTTATTTAAAGTTTTTTTTTTTTTAAAAAATTTATTATTTTAAATTTAATTTTATTATTATTATTTTTAAAATATTTTAATAATTAATTTATAATATAATATTATAAATTAAATATATATTAATTAATATATAATTATTTATTATAATAATTAATAAAATAAAAATTAAATTAAATTATTAAAAATATAAATTTTTTAAAAAAAAAATTTTAATTATAATAATAAAAAATTTATTAAAAAATAAAATTAATATAAAAAAAATATTTTAAATTATTTATTTATATTAAATAAAAAAAATTAATATAATAAATTTAAAATAAATTAAAATATTAATTTTATTAATATATTAATTATAAATAATTTAATTAAATATTAATAAATTTTTATAATTAATAAATTTTTTTAAAAATAAATATTTTATAAGATTTATTATTTATTTCTAATTTAAATATAAATAATAAAAGCACTTAATTAGAATTTCTTTTAAAAGCTAAGCTATATAAATAGTAATATAAATAATATTTAATAACTTTAATAGTCTTTATATAAGAAGACTAAAGGCTCAGCGCACATGCAACGCACTAACAGGCAAAACGCTACATACCCTGCTACTATAAGTAAGTAAGCCTTAAGCACTATATAACTATAAGAGGAAAATACTTATATTTAGAATAATGCAAGTTAAAGTTTAAGTAATAGAAGATACCTACCTTTTAGCTATTATTATTACCCTAACTAAGAACCCTTATACTTTAATAATTTACTTAACTAAAAAATAATTAATTTAATTTTTTATATAATATAATCTTAATATCTTTATAAAAACTTAAATAATTATATTTAAAATAGCTTTTTCTTATTAAAATAATAAATCCTAATATATATCCTTATATCCTTATATATAATATCTTTTTAATAATATATTCTTTATAATCTTAATTATTTATTTATTAAAAGATATATTAATAATAATCTTTATAAATAATTATTATTTAATTTATATATTTATTATTAATTAAAGTTTAAATATAATAAATTATTTTAATATATTTTAAATAAAATTAAAGCCCTTAAATTTAATATTAAAAAAGATAAAGCTTATTAATTATAAAATTTAAATATTATAGGAAAATAATTTTAATAATAATAAAAACTTTATTAAAAAAGAATATAATTATTTTAAATTAATAATAAAAAAGTATAATAGGTTTTAATTTAAAAATCTTAATTTAATAAAATAGAACTTTATAATAGATATTTATAATAGCTAATATAATGCTTAGATAGGAAAGATCTTAGGAGAATTAGTATTTATTTATAAAATTAATTAAAGAAAGAAGGGTAAAAATAGGTAATAGTACTTATACAAATTATAGGTTAAGAGAATAAAGGATAAATTAAATAGTAGCTATTTAAGTAATTAAAAGTATATTTTATTATAATTATTTAGAATATAATTAATAAAGATTTATTATTAAAAATTATAAATTAAATTATTTATATTATAATTAAAAAAAATAAAATATTATTTTAAAGATTATTAAATAATTAAATTATTTATATTTTTTTATAAAATTATAATTAAATATATTTTTATTATTTTTAAAATTAATAAAATATTTATTAATTTTAATAATTTTTAATAATTTAATTAATTAAAAAATAATTAATTTAATTTTTTATATAATATAATTTTAATATTTTTATAAAAGTTTAAATAATTATATTTAATATAATTTCTTTTTATTAAAATAATAAATTTTAATATATATTTTTATATATAATATTTTTCTAATAATATATTTTTTATAATTTTAATTATATATTTATTAAAAATATATATTAATAATACTTTTTATAAATAATTATTATTTAATTTATATATTAATTTTTAATTAAAATTTAATATAAATAAATTATTTAATTATATAAATAATAAAATTAATATTATTAATTTTTTAATTATATAAAAATTAAAATTTATTAAATATAAATTATAAATATTTTTTTAATATAATTTTTATTTTAAAAATAAAAAGTTTATTAAAAAAGAATATAATAATTTTATATAATTAATATAAAAAAGATTTAAATTTAAAGCTATTAATTTAAAAAATTAAAGTTTTTTAATAATATTAATTTTATTATTTATATAATTAAATAATTTAATTTTTTTTAAATTATAATTAAAAATTAATATATAAATTAAATAATAATTATTTAAATTTTTATAAAAATATTAAGATTATATTATATAAAGAATTAAATTAATTATTTTTTAATTAAATAAATTATTAAAGATTATTAAATTTATTAAAGTTATTAAATACTATTTATATTATTATTTATATAATTAAATTTTTAAAAGAAATTTTAATTAAATACTTTTATTATTTATATTTAAATTTTTAATTTTTATTAATATTTTTATTTATTTTATTTAATATAAAGATTTTTTATTTTATATTATTTTTAATATTTTTTATTAATTTTTAAAATAATTATATATTATTAATTATAAAATTTTTTTTTAATATATTTTCTTTTTTATTTATTAAATAATATTAATATTTATTTAAAATTAAAATATAAAGTTTTTTTATAATATAAAAATAATAAAATATTAAATTAAAACTTTATAATAATTATAAAATATTAATTAATTTTAATATATATTTTAATATATATATATAAAATAATAATTTTAATTATAATTTATATTATAAATTATTATTTTAAAGTTTTTTTTAATATAAAATTAATATTTAATTATTAAAAAATAAAATATTAATATTTATATTTTTATATTTTATATTTTTATATTAAATATAAATTAATATTAAATAAATATTTTATAAAATATATTTATAATATAAATAATAAATATTAGAAAATTATAATTTTTTTATTTTTTTTAATTTTCTTTTTATTTATATATAAGTCTAATTATTTAATAAAATTAAATTAATATAATAATATAAATTTAAAATAAGAAAATTATTAAATATTATAATAATTTAAAAATATTATTTTTAATAACTTAATAAAAAAAGTCTATTTAAAACTCTTATTAAAAAAATACTTTTAATTTAAATTATTTAATTTAAATTATCTATTTATTTATTAAATAAATAAAAAATTAAAAATAATTTTTTAATATTTAATTATAATATCTTTAAAAATAAATTTTATATAAAGATTAAAAATAAAAAAAATTAATAAAATAAAAGGCTTTATTAAATATTAATAATAATAATTTTAATAAATTATTTAAAAATTAAATAATAACTCTATAAACTTTATATTAGTTTTAATAGTATTTAGTTTCTTAAAGAGAAAAAATAACTTAATAAAGTTATAAGATTAAGAAGAAGCTTTATATAAACTTTTAAGTATTATAATATATTTACTTTTATATATAATATAAACCTTAAAGCTTAAAGATAATATAAAATAAATAGGAATATTTTAATAAATATATTTAAATAATAATATATATTAATAAGTATATTAGATTTATAATTAAAATTAAAGTAATTTTTTTAAGAATATAAGCTCTTTAAAAGGAAATATTATAATAAAAGTAATATAATATTTATTAAGGATTAAAAAAATAAAATAAAATAAATATTAAATTACTTAAACTTTTTAAATTATATAAAATTAAATCTAAGATAATAAAGATTTTTAAATAAAATAAGAAATAATTAATATAATAAATAGATTAATAAATTAGTAAGAATAGTAAAAAAGAAGGGAAAGAAAAATAAAGAGTTTATAGATTAATTAAATATAATATTATTTTCTTTTTATATTATAAATTATTATAAATATAAATACTTTTTTAATATATAGTAGTAAAATTTATTAATATTAATAAATACTTAAAATTTAATAAATAAAATATTAAATAAATAATTAAAAAATAAGTTATTATTTTAATTTTTAATAAAATTTATTTAATAAAAAAATAATTTATAAATTCTATTACTTTTTATTATATTAAGATTATTAAATTTAATATTTATAATAATATCTTTTTAAAATTATCTTTTTTATTTTAATATAAAAATATATTTTATAATAATTATTTATTTTTATATTAAATCTTTTATTTTAATTATATATTTAATTAAATAAAAAATAAAAATAAAGTTTTTTAATTATATTATAATAAAATTAAATTATAATTATATTATAAATTAATAATTATAAACTTATTTTAATAATTTATTTAGATATTAATATTATATTTTTATATAAATAATTAATTATAAAAAAGTTTTTTTATAAAATAATATAAAAAAGTATTTTTTTATTAAATATATATATATATATTATATTAAATAACTATTACACTAAGTAAAAGAGAATATACACTCTACTAATATATAGTATAAACAATTATTATATTTAGTATAATATACCCCCCTAAATTAGCGAGTATTAAGGTAATCTATTTATATACTAATGTCTAAGGTCTAGCTTTTAGTATTACACTACCCATTAGTTAGTTACTATAAGGGCTTACTGCTTAATTAAATTGTATAGCCTTTGTATAGCCTTTAATAGGGTTTAAACTTGTAATCTTACTATTAGGTAGAGTAGTTATTAGATCTAGTATCTTTATACTAGTGTAGTTATACTATAATAATCCTAATTACTACTATATTAAATAACTATTATATTAAGTAAAAATAAATATATACTTTACTAATATATAGTATAAATAGTTGTTATATTTAGTATAATAAATTAAAATTAAAAATTAAATTATATATATTAAATTTAATATTAAATTATTTTTAATAAATTATTTTATTTTTAATAAATTATTTTATTTTTATTAAATAAATCTTATTTTTTTTAATTTAAATAATTAAATAAAATTAATATTAATATATTATTAAAAAAGATTATAAATATAAAATAAAATATATAATTTTATAATCTTTAATTATATTTAAATCTTTAAATTAAAAGCTATTAATTATATTTAATAAGTTTAATTTTTTAATTTTTTTTATTAATTTATTAATTTATTTATTATATTAATTATCTTTTATTTTTTTTTATTTTTTAATAAATATTATATTATTATTATTATAATATTTTCTTTTAAAAAGCTTATATTTTTAAAAAAATTAAATTAATTTTATTTATATTTAATATTTATTAAGATATTTTTATTTATTTTATATTATCTTTAAGCTTTAAGGTTTATAATATATTTAAGGGTAAATATATTATAAAACTTAAAAGTTTATATAAAGCTTCTTTTTAGTCTTATAATCTTATTAAGCTATTTTCTTTCTTAAAAAAATTAAATATTATTAAAATTAATATATAATTTTATAATATTAATAATATTATTTAAGTTTATAATTATAAATAAAGTTTAGGAATTTAAAATAAATTAATTAAGATTATAATTAAATTAATAATAACTATTAAAGAATTTTTAAATAATAAATTTATTAATATTTAATTTTTTATTAGTTTTAAATTTAATAAGATTATAATATAATTATTTTATCTTTTAAATATAAATTATTTATATGTATACTTTATAATATATTATTTCTTTAATTATATTAATAAATTAATATTAAACTTTTTTCTTTTATAAAAATAATATAAATACTTTTAATTAGCTTTAATAATTAAATTATAAAAAATAATATTTATATTTATTATTTAATTATTTATAATATTAAAATAAAATATAATAATTATTTTTTTATTAAAAATTTTAATTTTTTATATATAAATAAATTTATTATTAAAAAATTAAGTAAATTTATTATTTTTAAAAATAAATATATATATAAATAATTATAAATATTATAATATTTATAAAAATATTTATTTAATAATAAAAATAATATTTTAATATATTTATAAAGATATTTAAATTATTAATATTTAATTTAATAAAATTAATTAAAAATATTTTAATAAATATATTTAATTAAAATTATATTATAAAAATATTTAATTTATTATTAAATTTAAATTAATTTTTATTTATTAAAATATTTTAAAAATAAAATAATAAAATTAATTTTAAAATAAAAAAGATTTTTAAAGAAATTAAAGAAATATAATAATTAAATTAAAATATTAATAATAATAATTTAAAAAGAAAAAGAAAAAAATATATAAAAATTAATTAAATATAATTAATAATTTTTAATTTTAGAATTTAAATATATTTAAAAAATTATTAATAATAATATTTAAGAATTTTATAAATATAAATCTTAAGTTTATATTTAATATATTTATTAATAAAATTTATTAAATTTATTAAGGTATTTATAATTATAATAAAAATAATAAGAAACTTTATTAAATAATTTTAATAATAATTAATAAAATATTAAAATACTTAAAGAATTAATAATTAATATATATAAATTAATTTAATATTTTAAAAGTAAATATTAATTATAAAAATATAAATAATTTAATAAATAAAAATATAAAATCTTTTTTTAAATAAAAAGTATTAAATCTTTTTTTATATTATTTTAAAAAATAATTAATTATATTAATAATTTTAATATAATAATAAATATTATTAAAGAATTTAAATAATTTATTAAAAATAAACTTTATTTAAAAATAATAATATAAATAATAAAAATTATTAATATTTTATTAATTTTATTATTATTATAAAAGAAATAAAATAATTAATATAATAAAATATTTTTAAAAAAAAAATAATAATTTTTTATAAATAATTATTTTAATATATTTTAATAATAAAAACTTATATAAAATAAATTATTTATTAAAAGAATTTAATAATAATATATTATTTATAAAAAATCTTATTTTAATATAATATTTTAAAGGATTTTATTTAATACTAAAATTATTATTATATTTATAATAAATAATTTTTAAGGTATTTTTATTAGTTAATACTAATAAAAATACCTTAAAAATCTTTATTAATATATTAAAGTACTATCTTTATTATTAAATAAATACCTTTATAAATAATATAATATTAATAGTTATTTATATATATATATATATATATATATATATTAAAGGGTATATATTTAAGTATATATTATACTATTTATAGCTAATAGAAAAAATCTACTTTTACTTATATTTAATATTTATTAATGTATTTTTATTTATTTTATATTACCTTTAAGCTTTAAGGTTTATAATATATATAAAAGTAAATATATTATAAGATTAAAAAGTTTATATAAAGCTTTTTATTTTATTTTATAATCTTATTAAATTATTTCTTTTTTTAAAAAAATTAAATACTATTAAAATTAATATAAACTAAGAGTTTAAAATTAAAGCCTTAAAAAAGCTTATAAAGATATATTAATATTATTAAATAACAATTTAATAATATAATTCTAAATTAGTAAAAGCTATTAATAGTGATTAAACTTATTAGTAGTTTAATTAGCTAAAATAGATTTATATTAATATTATTAATATTTAGTATTTATTTATAAATTATAAATAATAAATTATTTATAAATTATAAATAATTTATTATTTATATTTATTAAAATATAATATATTAAAGTAATTTATAAAGTAATTAATAAGATATATAAAATATTAATATAAAGATAAACTAATAATATACTTCTTATTTATAATAATCTTAATATAATATTAATATATAAATTATTATTATTTTCTTTTTATTTATATATAAATCTAATTATTTAATAAGATTAAATTAATATAATAATATAAACCTAAAATAAGAAAATTATTAGATATTATAATAATCTAAAAATATTATCTTTAATACCTTAATAAAAAAAGTCTATTAAAGACTTTAATTAAAAGGTATACTTTTAGCTTAAATTATTTAATTTAAACTATTTATTTATTTATTAAATAAATAAAAAATTAAAAATAGCTTTTTAATATTTAATTTTTAATAAATACTTTTATTAATACTCTCTTTTTATTTAAATTATATATATATTTAATTTATTAAATAATATTAAATATATTAAATTATCTCTTTATATAGATAATATTAAATAAATTTACTTATCTTTTAATAAGCTTTAAATAATAATATTATTCTTAATATATTAATAAAAAGTATAATTAATAATATTTAATTATAAAATCTTTAAAAATAAATTTTATATAAAGATTAAAAATAATAAAGTTAATAAAATAAAAGATTTTATTAAATATTAAAAGTAATAACTTTAATAAAATATTTAAGAATTAAATAATAACTCTATAAACCTTATATAATAGGGGTTCTTAATAATATTAAATAATAATATTTAGCTTTAAGACCTATTAAATATAATAATTATAATTAATATAGCTAATTAAAATTTAAATTAATAGATAGTAATAGGTAGATTATTTAAAATTATAAATAAAAGTTTTTATATATTTTATTAAAAAAGAAAATTAATAGATATTTTATAATATATTATTTTAATATTAACTTTTCTTAGTAGAGAATAAATTATTATTATAATTAGAGATATATATATAATAAAAGAAAAAAGATTAATAAAGCCTTTATAAATTAGTTATTATTAAAGTAATTATTTAAAGCTCTTTTAAAGCTAAAATCTTTATAATTATTATTATATAATTAACTTTTCCTTTTATTAATAATCTTTTATTTTTATAAAATACTTTATAAATAAAGATAATTTTAATATAATTATAATATATTAATTATTAATTAAATATTAATATTAAAGCTATTAAAATTACTTTTAATAAATAAAGAATATAATTTAATAAATAAATTTATTAATATATACTTATAAAGATTATTATTAATATTATTAAGTAAAGCTAAATATTAAGCTTAAGTTACTTATTATATTATTACCTTAAAAATATATTAAAAAGATATTCTAAATTATATTAATAATAAATAATCCTACTTTATATTATTAACTTTAATTTACTTTATTTTAAGACTTTTTATAGCTTAAATATTCTTTTTAATAATTACTTTATTATATATTTCTCTTTAATTAGCCTCTTTTATTATATTTCTTATTTTTTACTTTTATATATTAATTAAGCCTTATAATTTAATTAATTAATTATTTTATTTTTCTTATAATTTATATAAAATTAATAAAAATAAATTATTTATTTTACTTTTAAATATTAATAAATATTAATATTTAAAAATTAAAATAAATAATTTATATAAAAAAAATAATATTAAAAATATAATAATATTAAATAAAATTAAAGTCTTTATAAATAATAAATCTATTTATTAAAAGTATTTTATAAATTAACTTTTACTTTTTTAACTTTTAAGCTATTATATTTATTATTTAATAATATTCTTTTTTAAAAAATATTAAAATTATAATTAAATTAATTTTTAATAATAAGACTTTTAAAATTATTAATTAATAAAAATTAATAATAATTAAAGTATTATAATTATTAATAAATTTATTAATTATTATTATAATTAATTATTATTATAATTAATTATTATTATAATTAATTATTATTATAATTAATTATTATTATAATTAATTATTATTATAATTAATTATTATTATAGTTAATATAATTTATTTATTAATATTAATTATAATATATTCTTTTAAAAGAACCTTTATTAAAAGAATAAGAAAAGAGAAAATAACTATACTAATAATATTAATTATATTAATAAAAATAAGTAATTATTTACTAAGAAAAGTTAATATTAAAGTAATATATTATAAAGTATTTATTAATTCTCTTTTAATAAAATATATAATAAAAACTTTATTTAATATTCTCTTAAAACTTTATTCTTTTTAAACTTATTTATTTTAAATATTTTAATAAGCTTTATTAATTTAAATTATTATAAAAAATAATTCTTTTAATTATATATAATTATTTTAAAGTTTTTTAAGAAATTAAATTTTTATATTTAATTTAAATAATAATAATTAAAGAAATTTTAATTAAATATTAATAAATTCTTATAATTTATAATTTCTTTTTAAAAATAAGTATTTTATAAGGTTTATTATTAAAGATTTTATAATTTAATATTATAAATTATATTATTTATTTTATAATTAAAAAAACTAAAGTATTATTTTAATATTTATTAAATAATTAAATTAATTATACTTTTTCTTTATAAAATTATAATTAAATATATATTTTTATTATTTTTAAAATTAATAAAATATTTAATTTTAATAATATTATTATTTAAGATTTTTATATTAATTTAAATTTTATTATTAATTATAATTTAAAAGTTAATAATTATATAAATAAAATCTATTTTTAATTAAATAATTTAAATATTTAAATTAAAAATCCCTTTTATATTAAGCTTTAATTAACTCTTCTTATTAAAATATTTAATAATTTTTTCTTTTAATTTTATATTATAAGCTTATTTAATATATTAATTTAATTCTATTTTATTAAATAACTAGATTAATATACTAATAAAAACAAAAAAAGTAAATAACTTTTTATTATTTAATTAAAAGGTTATTAGTTTAGTATTCTTTTTCTTTTTAATTAAAAATAACTTTAAAATCTAATTAATTTACTTAATTTATAATAAAGTCTTATTAATATTTTATATATTAATTTTATAAATATTAAATTAAGTTATAATAGCTTTAAATTCTTTATATTAATACTCTATTTTAAATATATTAAGCTTTACTTTTACTTATATTATCTTTTTAATCTTAAGCTTTTTAAATAAGACCTTTAAATATTATTTAAAAAAACTATTTAACTTAAGCTTTAAGTATTTTTATTTTTAGGCCTTTAAGGGAATATTCGTTTAAGATATATATATAATTTTATAATTATAAAAGTATTTATCTTAATATTAATAATAAAAGTAATTAAAGTATATTCTTTATTTATTATAAGTATTATTATTAAGTCTTCTTTATTAATTATAAAAGAAAGTAGCTTTTTAACTTTTAAAAATAATATATATTTCTTAATAAAAGATAAAATTATATAATATAATATAATAATTTCTCTAATTATAAGTTAATAAAATAACAAAAGCATTATATAAGTTATTTATATAGTATTCTTATTTAATAAAAATATATAAATTATATTTATTATAATTATATATAATTAAATTAAAACTTTATATATAATAAATTTATATATAAAATTAATAATATATAAAGCTTAAAGTAATTTAATCTTAAAATAAAGAAATTATAAGTAAATTATATTATAAGAGTAAAATATATAAGTTATATAAATATAATTTATATTATTACCTTTTTAAAAAAGAGATAAAGGCTTACTTTAACTACTCACTATTAGCTTAGTTTAATTAACTTAATAAGAAAGTGTTATTTTTATTATTAAATAACTATCTTTATATATAATATAGTATTTATAAATACATATTTTATTTATTTATTTAAAGATATATTTAAAAGTATGTTTTAAATTAAAAAATCTACTTTTATTTATATTTAATATTTATTAAGACATTTTAATTTATTTTAAAGAACTTAAATATTATTAAAATTAATATAAATATAAATAATATAATAAAAATAAAATTATTATTATTATAAAATTTAAAATTTATATTTAAAAGAAATAAAAATATTTTTAAAAATAATAAAAATATAATAATAATATAATATAATATATTAAATATAATATATTTTCATAAAATAAATAAATATATTATATATATAATTGATATATTATTAATAAATTTAATTAAAATAATATTAAACTTTTATAATAATATATTTAATAATCTTAATAATTTTTAATAATTTATTTAATTAAAAAAATTAATTTCTTTTTTTATATAATATAATCTTAATACTTTTATAAAATACTAATTATATATTAAATAATTATAATAAAATATACTTTTAATTACTTAAATAGCTATTATTTAACTTAGTCTTTATTTTCTTAACCTATAGTTATATTTTTATATAATAAATAAACATTACTTTTTTTAAGATCTTTTTTACTTAAGCTTTATATTAATTACTATAAGTATCCTTTATAAAACTCTTTTATATAAAATTTAAACTCTTAAATCTTATTTTATTATATTTTTATATTATGTTTTTAAATTATATATAATCTTCTTTAATAAATTTATAATTTTTAATATTAAATTTATTATTAAAAAGAACTTAAAGTCTATAATTAATAAGAATTATTTTTTATTAAATAAAAAGATTAATTATTAGATTTTAAAGTTAAAGGGTTAAATAGTATAGCACTAGTGCTATTACAAGGGTTTAAATTAGTATATTTAATAATACTTATTTTCTCTTTATAATTAAGTATTATAGGTTTAAGTTATAAGCTTCCTTTTAGATTATATAATTTAAAGGCTTATTATTTAAGGTAATATAAGCTTATAATTAATAGATTATAATATTATTAATTATAATATTAATACTTTTTCTTTTATATATTAAATAATATATTAATAATTAATAATTAAATATATTTAATAAATAATAAAAAATAATAAATATTAATATTAAATAAGTATATTTTAATAATATAAAAAGAAAGAATATTCTTTATTTATTATAATATTAATTAATTTTAATTATATATATTACCTTCTTATTATTTATATTTAATTTATTCTTTAATATAAATTATTATTTTATTTATATTAATAAATTATTTTGATATTTTATTTTAATTATTATATTAATAAAATTATTATTATTATTAATTTATTTAATTTTATAAATCTTATATTATTTATATAATTAATATAAAGTTATAATATTAATTATTAATTAATTTTTCTGTATTATATTTAGCTTAATAAAATACTTATAAAGTAAATATAAGTTTATATAAATAATTATTAAAATAAATAATATATTTAATTAATTAATAATTAACTTAAATATCATTTTAAAAGTATATTTAATATTAATACTTTAAATTATTTTATATAATTTAAAAGTAAATATATTTTAAATTATATATTATCTTTTTATTAAGCTATATATAATAATATTACTTTTTATTATAAACTTTATATTATTTATATTTTTATTATTAATTATAGTAATATATTTAATTTATAAATTAAAGTTTTTATTATTAATAAATAATTTATTAATAAATATAAAAAGCTTTATTATTATAAAATTAGGTAAAATATATTTAAGTCCTTAATCTTAATTACTAATTTACTATTTTTAATTATTTATTTAATTTTTTAATCTTCTTATATAATAGGTCTTAATATTATACTATAATAAAAAGATTAAATAATACTTTTAATTAATATATTATTATAATATATATAACTTTATATTTATTATTTAATATATTTCTTTTTAATAATCTTTTCTTTTAAATTAATTATTTTTAATTTTAATATTTATTTTTTTATTTAAATTATAATTATACATTTTCTTTTAAAATTAATTTATATTTATTAATAAGAAAAGATTATTATTATATTAATATTTATTTAAACTTTACTATAAACTTTACTTTATATAATTTATTTTCTTTTAAATTAAATATTAATTAATTATTTAAATTCAATATATTATTTATTTATATTTTAATAATATTAAATATATTTTTTAATTTTAATATTAATATATATAAGTTAAAGGTTAAGAATATTATATTAAGTTTATTTTAGTAGTAATTAAAGTATATTATTTATTAATATATATTAGCTTTTATAATTTTATAAAGTAATTTAATAATTCTTATAATTATTTCTATTAAAAAGTAGTTTTTAATTTAAATTAAAAAATATATTAAAATAGTCTTATTTAATTTAATATTTAATTAAATATATATTTTCCTTTTTAATAAATAATAATATAATCATAATAATTAATTATTAATTATTATATTATATAATTAATATTTATATATATATATTTTATTTCTTATTATTATTATATCCTTAAATAATAAATTATAATTTTTTATATAATATTATTATTCTTTTATTTTTAATTTTATATATTAATTATATATTAAAAATATATTTACTTTAATATTTATATTTATTATATTATTTAAATATAAATATATTATAATTTTTAAGGCTTTAATCTTATCTTTATTAAATTACTTAAATAGTTTATTTAGAATAATAATCTTATTAAAGTTATAATAATAAATTTTAATTAATCTTTTTCTTTATAATTAAATAAATAACATTTATCTTTATATTATCTTTTAAATTATTTAAAAGTATTTTATTAATAATAAAGGTTTAATTAATTAAAAATATTTTTCTTAATTTTTAGTATTTTTACTTAAATAAATTATATAGATTAATTAAAAATTTAATAGTAGCTTAAAGTATTAATAAGTATTCATTCTTTTTTTATTTTTTATTTTAAAATTAATATAAAATAATAAATAATAATATTATCTCTTTATTATAAAGAAATAATTTAATAATAATTATTTAAAGGCTTATTAAATTATTTAATAGTTTTATAATATATTTTTTATTTTTTATATTAATTAATTTAAATAAACTTTATTAATTTTTTTTATTATATATATACTTTTAATTAAAATAATAAAAAATAAATTAAAATAATATTTAAGCTATTTTAAATTATAAATACTTTCTTAATTTAGTAATTTATAAAGAACTTTCCTATTTTATTAATAGCTTTATAAATAATTTTAATATATTATATTATATTAAATATAAATAATAAATTAATTAATAAACATAAATAAATATTAAATATAAGTAATATTAATATAAGTCTATTAAAGCTTATTAAATTATTAATAATCTTAATTATTATTTATAATTTTTAATTATTAATTATTATATTATTAAGCTTATTTTTAATAATATTATATATTTATTATAGTAAATTATAATAATATTTTATTTTCTTAATATTATTATATATTTTAATAAATATTTCTTTTATATTAATTATTAATATTTATATATATTATTTAAAATAATATTATAATATTAATAATATAAAGTATAGATTTATTATTAATTTATATAATATTAATAATAATCTTATAATTAAATTTATAATTATTTTTTAATATAAAGTAAAATTAATATAAGGTTTTATTATTTATTTAATAATAATAATATACTTTAATAAGTTTTTTTAATACTTTTATATTAAACTTTTAATTTATTTATTTTAAAATCTTCTTTAAATAATTAAGTAAAAGATATTTAAAATAATAATATATTTAATATAGTATAATCTCTATAAAATAGAATATAATAGTTTCTTTAATATTAATAATTTATTATAAATATCCCTATTATTTAATTATAAGAACTTTAATTTCTCTTTAAATAAATATATTTTTTAAATTATTAAATTTAATATTTATTTTATTTATATTATTAATAGATAATAAAAATAAAATATATATTAAAATTAATTAAAAGTTAATATTATTAAGGATTATTAATATAATTATTATTTTATTTAAGATTATTAATCCTTTATTAAATTAAATCCTATAATCTTTTATTTTATTAATTATTAATAATAGTATTAATTTTAATAATATTTATATTTAAAATAATTTAATAATTAATATATTAATTACTTTTATATTTAGGATTATTTTATAAAATATTTTATTATTATATTAATTTTTAATAAAATATATATTAATTTTTATTTTTTTAATTAAAAGATCTTTTTTTATAAAAATATATATAAATATTTAATTATAAAAAATAATAATTATATTTTTATCATTTAATTTATAGGTTTTTAAAAATTATTTAATTTTATTTATTATAATAATAAAGTATATAATATATTATAAGCTTTTTAATTATTTATTATTATTATTATTATCTTTTTTAAGTTATTTTATTTCTTAAATAATATTTTCTATTCATTAATTAATATTATTATTATTATTTTCTTCTTTATATATTATTAAAAAAGTCTAATAAATATTATTTAATAATTTTACTTTATAATTTAATATATTAAATTATTTTTATTTCAATTATTAATATTCTCTTTTAAAATATTATATAAATTAATATTTTAATTAATAATATATAAAGTATTATTATTATCTTTATTATTAATAATTATTTTAATATTCTTTTTTTATAATATTACTTATTTTAAATAAATTAATAATTAATAAAGAATATTATAATATTCTTTTTATTATTATTTATTATCTTTAATAATATATAAATATTATTTATTAATCCTTTTAATATATTTATATATTTATATTAAATTATATTATATTCTAGGATTTTATTAATAAATAAAAGAAAGGTTTAATAAAATTCTTTTTTTTATTTTTTTTATTATTATAAATCTTATAATAAATTAATTAAATATTTTAAATAAATATATTAAAGTTCTTAAATAATATCTTATTTTAATATTTTTAAATAAGGTTTTTTAAGATTATTATTTAAAGATTACTTTAATAGGGCTTAAATAATCTTCTTTATTTTAAAATAAATTTTAATCTTTTTATATAATATTTTATATTAATATTCTTTTTAAATAAAAGAAATAATATAATAATCTTATACCTTTTTAATGAATATAATTAATAATACTTTAATATACTTTTCTATTAATATTAATATTTAATTATATTTATTTTTAAAGATAATAATCTTAATTATTTAAAAATTATATTATTTATTATTATATTAATTATTATTTATATAAATCTTATTAAATTTAATTATTTTCTTTATAATAATCTCTTTAATATTATTAATAAATATATTAAATTATTTAATATTTAATTTTAATATTTTTATTTTAATAGTATTTAAAATAAATAATAAGTTATTAAATAAAAAATTTATTATTAAAGTAAATATAATAATTATAAACTCTTTTAATATTAATATTTAAAAAATACCTTATTATAATAATTAATTCTTATATTATATTAATTATATATTTATTTTAAAATTTAAATATAATATAAAATTAATTAATATTTTTATTTTATCTTTTATAATCTTTATTTCTCTTTTATAAAAAGTATTTTATAATTCTTTAATAATTATTATAATTCTTTTTATAAATATTATTTTTTTTAATTATAAAAATTATTTTAAAAGACTTTAATAATTTTATTATAATAATCTTTAAAGTTTTTATAAATATAAATTATATAATTAATATAATTATTAATTTATACCTTTATAAAATTTAAAAGATTATTTTTTAATAAATTTACTTTTTTTTAATTTATAATTAAAAGAATATTATATTTTATAATTTATTTAAAAATATATTATTTAATTTTTTTTTAATTAAAATTAATAATAATTTTAAATATATTCTTTTTATTAAATATTTTAATAGCTTTATTATAATATTCTTTATAAAAGGAATTATAAAATAAACTATAAGGTTTTTTTTTATTTTTAAATCTAAATTAATAATAAATATCTATTTAAATTAATAATTCTTATAATAAATAAAAAATTTAATAAAATTTAATAAAAGATTTTTTATTAAAAATATTATTTCTTTAATTACTATTAAATCTAAAAGCCTGTCTTTATAATTATATTTAAATATTTCTTTTTAATATATCTTTTATATTTATATTTAATATTTCTTCTTTAAGGTCTTATTAATCTATAGAAAACTCTATTAATTAATATTAAATTCTAAAAATAAAGAATTAAATAATATAATATTAATATTATAATAGGGATTTAAATAAATATATTTAATAATACTTAATTCCTTTTTATAGTTAAATATTATAGCTTTAAGTTATAAGCTTTCTTTTAAATTATATAACTTAAGAGCTTACTACTTAAAGTATTAAAGGCTTATAGTTAATAGGTTATAATACTACTAATTATAATGTTAATAACTTTAATTTAATATAAATTATATTTAATAAGTTTTATTTAATAAATAATATATATATTAAAAGGCAATTAATTATAAAGATTATTATTAATATATTTTTAATAAAGAAATAATTAAGATTATAAAGAATATATTATTAAAAAGATATTATATATAAATATATTAAGATATATATTAAGATTATATTATATAAAGAATTAAATTAATTATTTTTTAATTAGGTAAATTATTAAAAACTATTAAAGTTATTAAATATTATTTATATTATTATTTATATAGCTTAATTTTTAAATGAAATTTTAATAAAGTACTCTTATTATTTATATTTAAATTAAAAATAAATAAAATGTTTATAAAAGTTTAAATAATTATCTTTAAAAAAGCTTCTTTTTATTAAAATAATAAATCTTAATTTTTTTTTTATATTTTTATATATAATATTTTTAATAATATATTCTTTATAAATTTAATTATTTATATATTAAAAGATTTAATAGTAAGCTTTTTAAATAATTATTATTTAATTTATATATATATTATTAATTAAAATTTAAATATAATAAGTAATTTTAATATATTTTATATAAAATTAAAGCTTTTATATTTAATATTATATATATATTAATTTAAATACTTATATAATATATTAAACTTTTATTAAATATCTTATATATAATATTTTTATATTATAATTTTAATTATTAACTATAATAAAATTATAATTTTATATTAAACTTGTTTAATATAAATTTAAATATAGATATATAAATATCTTTTTAATAATATATTTTTATTACTAATTATATTCTAAATAATTATAATAAAATACACTTTTAATTACTTTTAATTATATTTAAATCCTTAAATTAAAAGCTATTAATAATATTTAATTAATATAATTTTACTTTTTTCTCTCCTCTTATAGCTTATTTAATTAATAAGGCTAATATTTTAATTTATTTTTTATATTTCTTTTTATTTAATTTCTTTATAAATTTAATTTATTTTAAATATATATTAACTTTTTTATTTAAAATAAATAAATAAGTTAAGATAAATCTTATTATATCTTTTTACTTTTTAATAAATTTCTTAATTTTACTATTAAACTATTTCTTTTTAAACATTTATATTTTTTAAAGAATTAATTTAATCTTTATTTTATTAATTATTATAAAAGATAATTAAATTTTATTAGTAAATATTTAATTTATAATATTAAGCTATATGCTAAATAATTAAATGTTTTTCTTTAAATATATTAATATATTTTCTTTATAATTAAATAAATACCCTTATATATAATATAATAATTATATATAAGTATTTTTAATAAATTTATTATAAATATATATATTTAAGGGTATATTATACTATTTATAATTAATAGGAAAAATCTACTTTTATTTATATTTAATATTTTTTAAGGTATTTTTATTTATTTTATATTACTTTTAAGCTTTAAAGTTTATAATATATAATAGTAAGTATACTATAAAACTAAAAGGTTTATATAAAGCTTTTTTTTAATCTTATAATCTTATTAAATTATTTCTTTTCTTAAAGAAATTAAATACCATGAAAACTAGTATACTTTTAATTACTTAAATAGCTTATTTAACTTAGTCTTAATTCTCTTAACTTGTAATTACCTATTTTAATCTTTTTTTTTTTTTTAATTGAAAATAATAATTATCTTTTTAAGATCTTTTTTATTTATATATTATATTAATTATTATATTAAGAAGCTTTATTTTTTTTAAATTAAAATCCTTAAATTTAAATTCTTTTTATATTAATTATATAAGAATATTATATTCTTTTTTAATAAATTATTTAATTTTAAAATAAAGATTATATTTAAGAAATATTTATAATTTATATTTTATAAGCTTTAATATTTATATAATTAAAATATTAATATTTTTAATTTTATTATATATATAATAAAATAATTTTTTTTTATTATACTTTAATTAAATGTTAATATATAAATTAAATAATAATTATTTATAATTTTAATTATTAATATATTTTTTTATAAATAAATAATTAAAATTATAAAGAATATATTATTAAAAAGATATTATATATATAAATATAAAAATATATATTAAGATTTATTATTATAATAAAAAAAGCTATATTAAATATAATTATTTAAATTTTTATAAAAATATTATAATTATATTATATAAAAGAATTAAATTAAATATTTTTTAATTAAGTAAATTATTAAAGATTATTAAAATTATTAAATATTATTTATATAATTTAACTTTTAAAAGAAATATTATTAAAGTATTTTTATTATTTATATTTAAATTAAAAATAATTTAAATAATTTAAATTAAAATAAAATATATCTTTTAATAAAGATCTTTAATCTTTAATTATATTTAAATATTTAAATTAATAGCTATTAAATATATTTTATTAATTTATAAACTTTTTTTTTTTAAAATTTATTAAAATATTTTTATTAATTTTATTTATTTTATATTATTTAAAATATTAAAATTTATAAAATATATAAAAATAAATATATTATAAAATTTAAAAATTTATATAAAATTATTTTTAATTTTATAATTTTATTAAATTATTTTTTAATTTTAAAAAAATTAAATATTATTAAAATTTTATTTATTAATTAAAAATATTAAAATTAATTTTTAAATTTTAAATATATAATTTAAAATTTATTTTAATATTATTATATTAATAAAATTTAAATTAATTATTTTTAAAATTTAAATTATTAATTAAAAAAAAATTTTAAAAATATTATATTAATAAAATTTAAATTAATTATTTTTAAAATTTAAATTATTAATTAATTAATATTATTATATAAAAAATAAAAATTTAAAATATTAATATATATTTATAATATTTTCTTTTAAAATAATAAATTAATAAGTTAAATATATATATAAAAAAGATAATAAAAACCTATTAAATAAATAATATCTATTAAATTAACTAAGTAAGTATTATACTAAGGCTATTTAAGCTTTTATCTCTTATTTAAAAATATAATAATATAACTTATATCTTTAAAATTAATACATCTAGCCTTTTTAATCTTAATATACTATAACTCTACTATTTAAAGCCTAAATTAGCTTAAATTAAATATATATACTTATTATATTTTAATTTTATTATAATTAAATTTTTAAAGAAATTTAAAGCTATTATAATTAATATAATATATATATATTTAATAAGTAAAATAATTATATATATAATTTATAAGAATTTTATACTACTTTATTTAATAATAATATTTATAATAGCTAATTTATATTATATAATACTATCTCTTATAAAGAAATATATAATTTATTTAAAAGTAAAAAGGCTTTTATATTTAATTATTAATAAAGAAAAGAAGCTAATAGTTTTAATAATTAATAAAGAGTATATTTTAAGTATATTTTATTATATAATTAAAAAGATTATATTTATAATTATTAAAATATATATTTTAAATTATATTAACTTTATAAAAACATTATATTAAGAGTATTATAATTAAGCTCTTTAAAATATAAATAAAAGGTTATTAACCTTCTTTTTATAATTCTAAAAAATATATTAAGAAAATATTATATATTTATTAATATAATTTAAGAAGTTTTACTTAATATATTTATTTTCTAATTTTCTTTATAATTTTAATTTTAATAAACTTAAATATAAGCTTTTTATTTTTAAATTTTAAGTTTTTTATTAATAATTTTATAAATTAATCTTATATATATATTAAAGTATTTATAAATATTTATTTATATTTTAAACTTATAATTTAAAGTATTTTATTATATACTTTATTAAGTAAAGCTAATAGCTATATAATATTTATATTAATAATACTTTAATAGTATTATATTTACTATTATTATAAATTAATTAAGCCTTAGATAATTAAATAATTTATTTATTTAATATACTATTATTATATAATTATAAATATCTTTTTAATATTTAATTAATTCTTTCTATTTATTTATTTATTTAAAGATAATAAATAATAAATAATTAATATATAATTATTTAATATTTTATAAATTCTTTTTAAAATTTATTAATAAATAATTTATTTTAATTATTAATAATTTCCTTAAAGGTTTTAAAAATATATTTTATATATTTATAAAGTAATTATATTATTTTTATTATTATAAGTATTTTCTTAATTAATATAAATATTATATACTTAATTATATAATAAATTATAATTAAAATTATATTATATTCTTTATTATTTATTTAAATATTATTTAATAATTTAATAATAAAATTTTTATTAATTTCTTAAAATAAATATAATAATATTAATAATAATTATAATTAACTATATATTTTATATTATAATATATATATACCTTAATATTATTAATAGCTTTTAATATATTATTATATATTACTTATTATATTATTTTAATAAAACTTTCTTTATATTAAATCTAAGATTTTAACTATATTTATATACTTTACTTTTAAATTATTTTAATATTTATAATTTTTATTAATAAATTAATAATTATTTATTATATATTTAGTAAAAGATTTTTAATTAATTTAAACTTAACTATTAATATAAATAATATATTTATATATATAATTTCTTTTAGTATATAATTAAGTCTTTATAGTAATTTATTAATAAAATTAATCTTTTTTAATTAATATTAAATATTAAAATTAAATAAAGTAAATTAATAAATATATTTAATAGGCCTTTTTTAAAGATTATATATTAAAATAATAATAATATCTATTAATATAATATAGGTTATTAATAATATAAATTTCTCTCTTAGTCTTAAAAAATAATAGCTTTAATAGTTAAGGCTTTTAATAATAGTTAAAAGCTCTTATTAATTAATAATCTATTATTACTTTATATTAAGTAATTTATATAATTAATATATTATTAATCTTTATTAATTTTAATATAATTATAATAAAATACTTAATATTATTTTTATAAATATTTTTATAAATATTTTTATTTTTTTATTTAAATTTTAATAGTATAATATAATTATTAAATAAAATATAATCTTTAATTCTTTAGAAGCTTATTTTATTTTATTAAATTAATAAAATTTTTTAAATTTATATTCTTTTTTATTTATTTTAAATAAAAAAAAGATAGATTTAATTATCTTAAAGTAATTTAAAATGAACTTTTAATAGTAATTATAAAATTTTAAGAATATTTATATATTTTTATATTCTTTTAAATATAATTATTTATTAATAATTTAAATATAATTTATTTTTATTTTAATATCTTTTTAAGTAATTATATATTTAAAGAATTTTATTTTTTATTAATAAAAAGTATATTTAAATATCTTTATATATAATTAAAAATCTTAAAATCTCTTTAAAACCTTCTTTAAGTATTATATATATTATTTTTTAATTTTAAAATAAATAATAATATTATTTAAATATATAATATAATAAGTATTTATTAATTTAATTAATATTTAATAAATATATATTTAAAAAATAATAAATATATTAATAAATATAAATAATATTATAATATATTTAAAATACTTATAATAAATATAAAGTATAATTTTTTAAATATTTTTTAATTTAATATAAATATAATAATATATATTTTTTAAATTAATTTTAAAAATTTATTATATTTTAAATAAGTAATTTAATAGATTATTAATTAAAAATAATAAATAATAATTTTTAATTATTATAATATTAAGCCTTTAATAATTTATATAAATATATAGAATTTTATTCTTTTTTAAAATAAATAAAATTAGTATTTTAATTTTATTTATAAAAGCCTTAATATAATTATTTATTATATACTTTAAAATATATTTATATAATATCTTTTATTATTTAATATTAATACAATAAATTAGATTATATAGTAATTTCTGTCTCTTTATTAAGTTTATTATATAACTTACTTTTATTAAAAGGAATATTTTTTTTAATTATTTTTATATTAAAAGTTATTTTAAGATTTTTAATTTTTATAAATAATTTTCCTTTTTTAATATTTATTTCTTTTTTTAATATTAAAATAGCCTATTTTTTTTAATAAAAGTTATATTATAAGTATATATTATTTATATTTTTTTTTATTTTTAATTATTTTTTAAATAAATATATTAAGTATAATAATTAATATAAGCTTATAACTTTATATATATTTTATAATATTAATAATAATCTTTTTTTTATTTATAAAATAAAATAATAAAAGTAAATTATTAATATTAATTAAATTTATAATTTTAATAAATATTTATTATATTTTCCTTAAAAACCCTTAAAAATTTAAAAGAAAAAATATTAATTTATAAATAAAGTATTAAAGAACTTTTTATTTTATTAAATAATCAAAATTTAAATACTTTTTAATTTTTAATAAATTTTAAGTTTAATTAATTAACTTAAAATTAATAAAATTAATTTATATATAAGTATTTATATTAATATAAATAATATTTTTATATTAATTTATAAAATAATTACTTATTTTTAAATTATAAATTTTATAAATATTATTTTTAATATAAAAAAATTAAATATCTTTTTTATATTTAATTAATTTTTTAATAAATTTATCTCTTTAATTTTAATAATAATTATTTATATCTTTATAATTCTTATATTAAATAATTATAAGGTATTTCTTTTTAAAAATCTATACTTTAAGATATAATGCTTTAATTTATTATAATTATAATAATTTATTTTAATTTAATTTATATTTATTAAAAGCCTTATATATAATTTTTAGTTTTTTATTTAATTTAAAATATATAAATTATTTTAAAGGTATTAGCTTAGTTATTTCTTACTTTTTATTATAACCCTATTTTAAGAGCCTTTATTATTAAATCTTATATTTTAAGTTTTTCTTAGGCTTTCTTAAGAAAATAAAGTAAATCTATACTTATAATCTTTATATTATAAGTATTTAAGCTTTTTTTATATATATAATTATAATTATTTAATCTTTTAAATTATTTTTTATAATCTTAATAATTTAATCTTTTAATAATTTAGTTTTTATTTTAATTGCTTTTTAAGGCTAAAGTAATATTAATAAATTAAATCCCTTTAAATCTTTAAGTCTTTTATATTTAAAGCTTTATATAAATGATTTTCCTTGGTAAGGAAAGTTAATATTAAAGTAATATATTATAAAATATCTATTAATTTCCTTTACTAATAAAATATATAAAAACTTTTATTTATAACCCTAAATAACTTATCTATTATTATTTATTAATCTAAATTTTAATTAATTATATTAATTATAATTATTATATTTAATAGGTCTTAAAGTTAAATATTATTATTATTTAATATTATAAAAAACCCTTATTATATAAGATTTATTTTTAAAGATTTTATAATTAAATATTATTAATTATATTTTTTATTAATATATTAAAAATAATATTATTATTTAAAGCTTATTAAAAGATAAGTATATTTATTTAATATTATTTTTATAAAAAAATAATTTAATATATTTAATATTATTTAATAAATTAAGTATATATATAATTTAAATAAAAAGAGAATATTAATAAAAGTATTTATTAAAAATTAAATATTAAAAAGTTATTTTTAATTTTTTATTTATTTAATAGATAAATAAATAGTTTAAATTAAATAGTTTAAATTAAAAGTATATTTTTTAAAAAAATTCTTTAATAAACTTTTTTTATTAAGATATTAAAGATAATATTTTTAGATTATTATAATATTTAATAATTTTCTTATTTTAAGTTTATATTATTATATTAATTTAATCTTAATAAATAATTAAATTTATATATAAATAAAAAAAAGAAAAAATTTATTTATATATAAAAGTACTTTATTAATAATTATTTATTAATTTATATTAAAAAGAATAATTTATTTTTTATTTACTTTTTTTATAAAATAAAATTAATATATTTTTAATATATAAAATCTTAAAAATCAATTTATATATATTTTATTAAGTTTTTTATATAAACTCTTTATTTAATTTATTTTAAGTAATAAAATTTTATTATAGCTTATTTAATTCTTTATTAAGTAATATTATTTATTTATAAATTATTCTTTAACTTTATAATATTAACCTAATTAATAATTTAAATATTAATTACTTTTTCCTTTAAAAAATTATAATTATAAAATAAAAGTTTTTTTTTAATTTTTATATAAATTATTTATTAAATATTTAAATAATTATTAAATTAATTTTTAATATTTTTAATTTTCTTTTTATTATTATTTTATTATTTAAAATAATAATTAAAATCTTTAGATTTTTATAAATAGGTTTATAGTTTTAAGGCTTAACTTTAATATCCCTTTATTATATATATATTCTATTTAAAAGTAAAATTAAAAGTTATTTTTTAAGAGTATTTAATAAAAGTTTAATATATTTATAAAATAATTTCTTTATTTTAATTAAAATACTTTTAATTATCTTTTTAAATAATAAATATTTTAATAAAGTATTAAATAATATATTATTTCTTTTATAATTAGCCTTTTAATTTATAGAAATTTTATAAGGATTATATTTTATTTTTTAATTAAATATAATATCTTTAATTATAAATCTTATAGTATATTATTATATTTATCTTTTAAATTAATTAAACTTTATTAGTTTATTTTTATTATATTAATTATTTAATTAATATAAAAGTTAAAGAATTATAAGAATTCTTAGTTAAAGTAATAATAATAATTGAAGATTAATATTATTTATTATTTAAACTTTAATTTATATTATTTTAAATATAAGTATTTTACTTTTATAATTATATAATACCTAGGACTTATTTAGCTATAATAGTAGGGTATATAGTATTTTACTTGTTAGTATATTATATATATATTAAGCCTTTAGTCTTTTTCTTTCTATAAATTTAATATTTAATTTATAATATAGTTTATTTTAAATATTTAATAACCTAAAAATCCCTTTTAAATATCTATTTTATAATTATATTATATTATTTTTTTTTATTTATTAAAATAGATTTTAATAATAATTTTAATCTTAATATAGATTTTTTTAAAACTAAAACTAGTATCTTTTCTTTTAAAATAGAAAATAATTCCTATTTAAAAGAAAATAATTTAATTTTTAAATTTAAATATAATATAGTTTAATTTTAATAAAAATGTAGATTTAGCTTTTAAAATTTATATTCTTTAAAATAGATTATTTAATAAGATTATTTTACCTTATAAAAATAGAAAAGAAAAATAATAGGAGATTAAATATATAATATAAGCTTATTTTAATTTTTTATTATTATTAATTCTTTTTTTAATATTAATTATAATAAATAAATATAATTATTTTAAAATTAAAAGAGTTAAAGGATTTTAATCTTTTAATTTTACTAGATATTATAAGTTTAAATATCTAGCTATTATGTATAATAAAAAAGCTAAAATAATTAAAAAAAGAAGTATATTATTTATATTTTAAAAATTCTAATTTAATTTAATATTAATATTATATTAGAAAATAAGCTTATAAAGCTAGTTTAATTTTTTATAATTCTTATATAAAAAAAAAAACAAAAATTAATAATAATTTTTTAAAAGAAAAAAGCTTATAAAAAGATATTATTTTTTATTAAAAAATAATTTATCTTTTAATATTCTTAATTCTTTTTATTTTTAAGATTTATTATTGTATTATAATAAATAAACTATTTATTTAAATATTATTAAAAAATATTAACTTTTTTCTTTAAAAATAGCCTTATTATAAATAAATTGAAAATTAAAGATATTTTAAATAATATATTAAATTCTAGCTTATTATAATTTAATAAATAATTAAATAATTATATATTATATTATAGAAAATTTTCTTTAATTTTTAATATATAAACCTTTAATAATTAAAAATCCTATTTAAATATTACTATTATTATTATTATTAATAATAATTATTTTTTTTTCTTTCTACCTATATATAAGTTTAACTATCTAATAAAATTAAATTAATATAATAATATAAACCTAAAATAAAAAAATTATTAAATATTATAATAATCTAAAAATATTATCTTTAATATTTTAATAGAAAAAGTTTATTAAAGACTCTTATTAAAAGGTATACCCTACCCTAGCTTAAATTATTTAATTTTAATTATCTATTTATTTATCAAATAATTAAAAAATTAAAAATAACTTTTTAATATTTAACTTTTAATAAATATTCTTATTAATATTCTCTTTTTATTTAAATTATATATATATTTAATTTATTAAATAATATTAAATATATTAAATTATCTTTTTATAAAGATAATATTAAATAAATTTATTTACTTTTTAATAAGCCTTAAATAATAATATTACTTTTAATATATTAATAAAAGGTATAATTAATAATATTTAATTATAAGATCTTTAAAAATAAATCTTATATAAAGATTAAAAATAATAAAATTAATAAAATAAAAGATTTTATTAAATATTAAAAATAATAATTTTAATAAATTATTTAAAAATTAAATAATAATTTTATAAACTTTATATAATAAGGATTTTTTATAATATTAAATAATAATAATATTTAACTTTAAGACCTATTAAATATAATAATTATAATTAATATAATTAATTAAAATTTAAATTAATAAATAGTAATAAATTAATAGATTATTTAGAATTATAAATAAAAGTTTTTGTATATTTTATTAGAAAAGGAAATTAATAGATATTTTATAATATACTACTTTAATACTAACTTTCCCTAGTAAGAATAATAATAATTATATTTTATATTATAAGCTTATAAGTATATTATTTTTATTTTATTTTAAAATAAGTTTTAATATTAATATTTTAATTTAACTTTTAATAAATTAATTACTAGTTATATTAATATAAATATTTATAAGGAATTTTAAAATTCATTAAAATTATATTTTAATATTAATATAAATTATATTTTTAGGTAAGATTATTTATTTTAAAAAAAAACCTATATATATTATTAATATTATTTATTTTTATAATATTACTAAAGATAATATAACTAATAATAATACCTTTATAAGTTCTTTTAAAGAATATTATTCTTTAACTTATAAAAAGGAATTTTTAAATAATATAAAATATATTTTTTATATACTCTTAAAAAATAAAAAGGGATCTATTAAAGGTAGCCTCTCTTTTTACTACCTCCTTCTCTTTATAATATATATTTTATTATATTATAAGCTTTTATATTTAAAGTTATATAAGTTTATACAAGTTTATATAAATTTATATTAATATAAAGACTTTTTTTATATAATTAAAAAATGAAATAAAGAAAAAAAGAGCTATATTTATAATTATTATATTAAATTCTAGCCCTTATTATAATAATTAACTTAATTTATTTATTAATTTATTAACTTAGTATATTATATTATCTTATTATTATAATAATTAAAAATAGCCTTTATATTAATTATAACTTTAAATATTTTCTTATATTAAATTTATATTTTTAATTATTATTATTAATATATTAAAAATAAAAATAAAAATAATTAAAATATAAATATTATTATTATCTTTAAGCCTTTATATATTTAAGGTCTTAATTCTATTTTTAATTTTATTTATTTAATTATATATAAATAAAAAGATATATAATAATAATTTATTATCTTTTTTAATATTTATTTATTTTCTTTTTATTTTTTTTTAATATTTTTACTTATATTATTATATAATAAAAAGTACTTTTATATTAATATTTTAATAGTTTTTATTAAATAATATAATTATAATTATATTTTCTATTTATTTTATTCTTTAATTTAATTAATAATAATAATTATTTAATAAAATAATATTACTTTTAATTTAAGCTTTTTTATAAATATAATTTAATAATACTTAAAGCTTAAAATTTTTTATTATATAAATTTATTTATTAAAAATAATAATAAAATTAAACTTTTTATATAATTTATATATTTTATTATATACTTTCTTTTTTAATTCTAAATTAATTTTTTATAATAAATTATTTAAACTTAATAAAAATAACCTTTTTATTATTAAACTAAATTAATAAAAATTATTATAAAATAATATAATATAAACCTTTCCTATTATCTTATAATAATTATAATATAAATAATAAAGTATATTATTAATATAAAATAATATCTTAATATTAAATATATTAATCTTATTAATTATAATAAACTATTATTCCTTTTATAAAGCTTTAATTAATCTTTTTAAAGGTTTTTTTAAATACCTTTTAAATAACTTTCTAAATAAGCCTAAATTATAAATTAAATTAATAATAATCTTATTAATATTTATTATAATAATCCTTAATATAATAATAATAAGTAATTATTAAAAATATTTTTAAATAAAAAGAGCTTTATTATTATCTTAATTATATAAGATTTATTAATACTTTCTTTATTATTAAAATATTTAAATAACTAATATAAGTAATTATATTATTATTATTCTTAATAATCTTTATTATTTCTTTCTTTTTTATATTTTACTTTTTATAAATAATAATAAATTATAAATAATATAATTATTTAATATTTATTTAAAATATATTTTAATATAATCTTCTTTATTAAGTCTATTAATATAAGAAATATAATTAATATAATTATTATTATTAGCCTTATTATTAAAGTATATATTTAAGCTATAAAACTAATAATTACTTTTAAATTATAATTATATTAATAATATATAATATTATTATCTTATTTATTATTTTTTTCTTTTTTATTATTATCTTAAATATTTAAGATGTTTTATTTTATAATATTAAAAAAGCCTTTTTAATAATTTATAATATTAAAAATTTTAATATAATTTAATATATATACTAAAAGACTTATAAAAAATAAATTATTATTATTATTATTATTATTATTATTATTATTATTATTATTATTATTATTATTATTATTATTATTATTATTATTATTATTATTATTATTATTATTAAATCTTTAGCCTTTATTAGCATTTTTATTTATTTTACTTAATATAAAAGCTTATTATTTTATATTCTTTTAGTATTTTTTATTAATTTAAGGCTTTATAATAATTATAAATAAAATATTAATTAGCTTTAATATATATTTTAATATATAAATAATAAAAGATAATTTAATTTTACTTATAATTTATTATTAATAATACTAATTATTATTTTAAATCTTATTTTTCTTTTAATTATTATAAATAATATAAAGAAAAAAATAATTATTAATATAAGAAATATAATAATTCTTTTATTATTATAAAATCAAAATCTAATTATTAGAAAATAAATAGCTATTAAAAATTAAATTTCTTTTCTTTTTATTTATATATAAGTCTAGCTATTTAATAAGATTAAGTTAATATAATAATATAAACCTAAAATAAAAAAATTACTAAATATTATAATAATTTAAAAATATTATCTTTAATACTTTAATAAAAAAAGTTTATTAAAGATTTTTATTAAAAGGTATACCCTTAACTTAAACCATTTAATTTAAATTGTCTATTTATTTATTAAATAAATAAAAATCTAAAATAGCTTTTTAATATTTAATTCTTAATAAATGCTTTTATTAATATTCTCTTTCTACTTAAATTATATATATATCTAATTTATTAAATAATATTAAATATATTAAACTATCTCTTTATAAAGATAATATTAAATAAATCTATTTATTTTGTAATAAGCCTTAAGTAATAATAATATTACTTTTAATATATTAATAAAAGGTATAATTAATAATATTTAGCTATAAAATTCTTAAAAATAAATCTTATATTAAATTCTAAAGGTAAAGGGTTAAATAGTATAGCACTAGTACTATTATAGGGGGTTTAGATTAATATATTTAATAATACTTAATTCCTCTTTATAGCTAGGTATTATAGGTTCAAGTTATAAGCTTTCTTCTAGATTATATAACTTAGAGGATTACTACTTAAGGTAATAAAGGCTTATAATTAATAGGTTATAATACTATTAATTGTAATATTAGTACTTTTTCTTTTATATATTAAATAATATATTAGTAATTAATATTTAAATATATTTAATAAATAATAGAAAATAATAAAGATTAATATTAAATAAGTATATTTTAATAATATAAAAAGAAAGAATATTCATTATTTATTATAATATTAATTGTTAATTTTTTTCCTTTATTATACCTAGTTTAATAAAGTACTTATAAAGTAAATATAAGTTTATATAAATAATTATTAAGATAAATAGTATACCTAGTTAATTAGTAATTAACTTAAGTATTATTTTAAGAGTATATTTAATATTAATATCTTAAATTATTTTATATAATTTTAAGGTAAATATACTTTAAATTATATATTAGCTTTTTATTAAGCTATATATAATAATATTATCTTTTATTATAAATTCTATATTATTTATCTTTTTATTATTAATTATAATAATATATTTAATTTTTAAGCTAAGATCTTTATTATTAGTAAATAATCTATTAATAAATATAAAGAGCTTTATTATTATAAAATTAAATAAAATATATTAAAACCCTTAATTTTAATTATTAATTTATTATTTTAATTATTTATTTAATTTTTTAATCTTTTTATTTAATAGATCTTAATATTATATTATAATAAAGAGATTAAATAATATTTTTAATTAATATATTATTATAATATATACCTTATACTTATTATTTAATATATTTCTCTTTAATAGTCTTCTCTTTTAAATTAGTTATTTTTAATTTTAATACTTATTCTTTTTATTTAAGCTATAATTATAAATTTCTTTTTAAAGTTAATTTATATTTATTAAAAAAAAGAGATTATTATTATATTAGTATTTATTTAGATTTTATTATAAACTTTACTTTATATAATTTATTTTCTTTTAAATTAAATAATAATTAATTATTTAAATTAAATATATTATTTATTTATATTTTAATAATATTAAATATTTCTTTTAATCTTAATCTTAATAAATAAAGATTAAAGATTAAGGGTATTATATTTTTCTTTCTTTCTACCTATACATAAATCTAACTATCTAACAAGATCAAGTCAATATAATAATACAAACCTAAAATAAGAAAATTACTAAATATTATAATAACCTAAAAATATTATCCTTAATACCTTAATAGAAAAAGTCTATTAAAGACCCTTATTAAAAGGCATGCTCTACCCTAGCTTAAACTATCCAATTTAAATTATCTATTTATCTATTAAACAAACAAAAAATTAAAAATAATCTAATATTTAACTCTTAATAAATACTCTTATTAATATTCTTTTTCTATTTAAATTATATATATATTTAGCTTATTAAATAATATTAAATATATTAAATTATCTCTTTATAAAGATAATATTAAATAAATCTATTTACTTTTTAATAAGCTTTAAATAATAATATTATTTTTAATATATTAATAAAAGATATAACTAATAATATTTAATTATAAGATCTTTAAAAATAAATTTTATATAAAGATTAAAAATAATAAAGCTAATAAAATAAAAGATTTTATTAAATATTAAAAATAATAATTTTAATAAATTATTAAGGATTAAATAATAATTCTATAAACTCTATATAATAAGGGTTCTTTATAATATTAAATAATAATAATATTTAGCTCTAAGACTTAATAAATATAATAATTATAATTAATATAATTAATTAAAATTTAAATTAATAAATAGTAATAGGTTAATAGGTTATTTAGGGTTATAAATAAAAGTTTTTATATATTTTATTAAAAAAGGAAATTAATAGATATTTTATAATATATTACTTTAATATTAACTTTCTCTAATAGGGATTAAAAATTAAAATATTAATATTTATAAATTGTAAGGATATGCATGCGGCAGCCGGTCCCTAATTACATAGCGTGCCTTATATACTAATATAAGGTGCAATTCCCGTATAATGTGTGAGAATTGGTTGATCTTTTAGTTTATTAAATTAAATAATATACCTCTTATCTTCTTATATAAATTTATATTTTATAATTTTATATTAAATATAAATTAATATTAAATAATTATATAAATAAATATCTTATAAAGTATATTTATAATATAAATATATATTAAAAGCTATAATCTTTCTTTTATCTTTTTTAATATAAATATTTTAATTATATATAATATTATTTTTTCTTTATATTATAATCTATTATAAGTATAATTACTTTTTTAATATATATTAATAAAATTAATTAATATTAATAAATATTTAAAATTTAATTAGTAAAAAAGTAATTAAATAATTAAGAAAATAAATTATAATCCTAACTTTTAATAAAGTCTATTTAATAAAAAGATAATTTATAAATTTTATTAAAAATTAATATATTTTATTAATTTTTATTATATTAAGGCTATTAAATTTAATATTAATAATAGTTTCTTCTTAAAATTAACTTTTTTTTTAATATAAAAAGATACTTTATAATACTTATTATTTATCTTTATATTAAATCTTTTATTTTAATTATATAATTAATTAAATAAAGGATAAGAAAAAGCCTTATAATTATATTATAATAAAAGATAAATTATAATTATATTATAAATTAATTATTATAAGATTATTTTAATAATTTACTTATAAATATAATCTTTTTATATAAATAACTTTTTACAAATTAAAATATATATTTTTTATAAAATAATATATAAATTTAAATTTATATATATTATTTTAATTTTACTTATTATTTTTTACTTTAATAATATATTTAAAATATATTAATTTATATATATACTTTTATAAAATATTAATATAAAAGTTTATTTTATTATTAAAAATATATATATTAATTAAGATTAAAAAATAATTTTAATATATTAAATATAATATTAAGTCTTTTTTTTATTATTATATAATATATAGGCTTATTAAAGTCTTATTATATTAAAAAGTAATTTAATTAATAATATAATTTAAATACTTATTCTTTATTTTTTAATTTAAATAATAAGATTAAATTAATATTATTATATAATTAAAGAAAGCTATAAATATAAAGTAAATTATATTTATTAATTTTAATAATTATAAAGTATTAATTAATATATTTAAAAATTAATCTTTTTTTAATTTTAATATAATATTTTAAAAAACAAAAAGAATTTATAATAAAAGAATATTATAAAATTTATTAAATTAAATATAAATAATACTTTAAACTTTTAAATAATATTAAGTAAAGTTTATTTCTAATTTAAATATAAATAATAAGAGCACTTAATTAAAATTTCTTCTAAAAATTAAGCTTTATAAATAGTAATATAAATAGTATTTAATAACTTTAATTATTAATAATTTACCTAATTAAAAAATAATTCTTTCTATAATATAATCTTAATATTTTTATAAAAAGTTAAATAATTATATTTAATATAATTTCTTTTTATTAAAATAATAAATCTTAATATATATCTTTATATTTTAATATATAATATCTTTTTAATAATATATTCTCTATAATATTAATTACCTATTAATTAAAAAATATATTAATAATATATTTTATAAATAATTATTATTTAATTTATATATTAACTTTTAATTAAAGTTTAATAAAAATAAATTATTTTATTATATAAATAATAAAATTAATATTATTAATCTTTTAATTATATAAAATTTTAAATTTATTAAATATAAATTATAAATATTTCTTAAATATAATCTTTAATTTAAAAATAAAAAGTTTATTAAATAAGAATATAATAATCTTATATAATTAATATAAAAGAATTTTAATTTAATAATTTTAATTTAAAAGATTAAAGATTTTTAATAAATATTTATAATAATTAATATAATAAATAAATAAAAAAGATCTTAAAAAAAGTAATAATTATTTATAATTAAGGGAAAAAAGAAGAATTAAAATAAGTAATAGTATATTATAAGTTAAAAGAATAAAGAGTAGATTAAATAGTAGCTATTTAAGTAATTAACGTATATTTTATTATAATTATTTAAAATATAATTAGTAAATAAATAAAATAATTATTATAATAATTAAGAATTATTATAATTTAATTACTAAGGTTTATATTATAATATATAATAATAATCTTTATTTATTTATTATTATTTATAAATTAATAATAATTATTATTAAAATAATTATATTATATATTACCTTTTAAATTTTAAATTATTATTAATTTATTAATATCTTTAATAATAATTTTTATTATTATATAATCTTTTATTTATAAGCTATAAACTATTAATATTATAAGAAAATAATAAAGAAAAGGTTTTTAAAAAATATTTATAAATTAATTAAATTAATAAATATATTATTATAGTAAATATAAATATATATTTTAGTTTTTAAATTATTATATTTATTATTTTATTAAATATTTATTATTAATTTTTAATAGATGTAAGATTTATTTAATTAAATTTGGTTTTAATATAATTATATTTTATTCTTTATAATATTAATAAAAAACTATAATTTTTTTATATTATAAGAATTTAAAATAAAAATTAATAAAAATATAATAAATATAATTATAAAATTAAGATTTTTAATATTATTTAATTTTATATTATTATCTTTATTTTTTTCTTTATTCTTAATATTATTAATATAATTATTAATTAAAGTAACTTTAATTTAATTAATTATATTATTATTTAATTTATATAATTAATTTATATTATTATTATTTTTTATATTATTTATATTTATCTTATTTATATTATATAATAATTTATAAATTTTTTATATTTAAATTTTATAAAGCTAATTTAATATTATTTATATATTAATAGAATTATTAATATTTTTATTAAAACTTTAATTATTTAATAATATAATATATTTTATATAAATTATTTTTTTAATTATAAATTCTTTATATTTTAAAAAATTATAAATAATATTAAATATATTATTTTTTTATAAACTTTATTATTTTATTTTAATAATATTAATTTTAATATATTTATAAAAATAATTATTTTATTTTAATTATATTAATATTTTCTTTATCTTTTTATATTATATTATAAGTAATTTATATAAATCTTTTTATAAAAGCTTTTTATTTTCTTTTTATATAATATAACTTTTATTTAATATATAAATAAATAAATATAAAAGAATATTAATTATAATTTTTTATATATTATTAAAAAATATTATAATATAATTATCTTTATATTTTAAATATTAAAATATTTAATTTATATTTTAATATTTATTATATATTATTAAATTAAAATAAATAATAAAATATATATTATATTTTTCCTTTTATATTATTTAAGTAAATTATATATATTATATTTATTAATTTATTAAAAGCTTTATAAATATAATTTTAAAAATATATAAATATATTAATTAATTTAAATAATATTATTAAATATTTTAAGTATTTATAATATATTTAAAATATTATTTTTTTCTTTATTTTTCTCTTTATATAAATATAATAATATATATTTTTAATTTTCTTATTAAAAAATTAATATTAAAATAATATATTTTAAAATATTTATTTATTTTCTTTTTTAATAAAATATATAAAAACTTTTACTTATAATTTTAAATAATTTATTATTTATTATTATTAAATTTATTATTATTTATTAATTTAAATTTAAATTAATTATATTAATTATAATTATTATATTTAATAAATTTTAATTCTAAATATTATTACTATTTAATATTATAAAAAACCTTTATTATATAAGATTTATAAAATTATTATTTAATATTTAAATAATTTATTAAAATTATTATCTTTAATATTTAATAAAATCTTTTAATTTATTAATTTTATTATTTTTAATCTTTATATAAGGTTTATTTTTAAGAATTTTATATTTAAGTATTATTAATTATATATTTTATTAATATATTAAAATTAATATTTTTAATAATATAAATTTATTTTTAAAATTTAAATTTTTATTAATATTAATTATTATTTAAATTATTTTTTTAATTTATTTATATTAATTTTATATTTTTATAAATAAATATTAAATTTTTATTTTTTAATTTTTTATTAAAATAATTTTAAATATAAATAATAATATTAATAATTTATTATTAATTAATAATATTAATTTTATTTTTTATATTTAAAATTATTTTAATAATAATAAATTTTTAAAAAATAAAAATAATAATTAAAATAAATAAATATTATATAATTTTAAATATAAATATAAAAATATTAATAAAATTATTTATTTTTATTTTTTATATTTTTTATAAAATTTTTATTATTTTAAAAATTAATTTATATATTTTTTAAATAAAAATTAAAAAATTTATTAAATTTTATTTAATTTTTTAAATAATTTAATAAAATATTATTTTAATTACTTTTTTATTTTTTTTAAAATAATTAATTAAAAATTTTAATAAGTTTTTTTCTTTTTATTATTATTTATATATATATTTTAATATATTATAATTTTAAAAATCAATTTTAATTAAATTATAAAAAATTTAAAAAAAATTTAAATAATATAATTTTATAATTCTTTTAATAATTTATTTAAATAATTTTTATATTTAAATAATTTTTTATTAATAAAATTTTAATTTTATTAATATAATATTTTTAATTAATAATTAAAATCTTTAAAATAATTATATTAATAATTTTTATATAATTCTTTTATTTACTATTATTATTATTATTTTTATTTAAATAATTATTATATTTTTAAATTTTTTTTATATTTAATTAATAATTATAATAAAAATAATATTTTATCTTTTTTTAATTTAATTATTTTTTATTATATTTATATTTAAAAAGCTTATATATTAATTTTATTTTAATTTATTTTTTATTAATTTAATAAAATTTTTATTTAAATTAATATTAAATCTTTTTTTTAATTTAAAAGTTTTTTATATAAAAATTTATTTAAATTATTATTTTTAATAAATATTTAATTTATTTATAATTTTTTTATTTAAATAAAAAATTAAATTAATTATTATATTTTTTAATTATTAAATTATAAATTTTATTTTAAATTATATTATTTAAAAAATTATAATAAAAATTTTAAAATTATAATAATTATAATAAAAATAATAATAATTAATTAAATAAAATAATAATTTTTTATTATTTTATATTTAAATTTAATAAAAAAAAATTATTAATTTAATATATTAATATTTAATATATTAAAATTAATTTTATTTAAAATAAATAAAAATTTATATAATTAATTTATATAAATCTATTAATTATAAATTATAAAATTATATTCTTAAAATAAATAAATATTATTATAAATAATAAATATAGGTAAGTCCTAGGGGTTTAAAATAAACTAACTAAGGTTATAACAAGATTAATAATAGCTACTAGAGAGGTTTAAATAATAAATTTATTAATATCTAATCTCTTTAACTAGCTATACTTAGTAAGATAATAATATAACTATTTTACCCTACAATTATATACTTCCTTATATATATACCTTATAAAGTACTATTCCTTTAACTATACCAATAAACCAACACTAGACCTTTTCTCTTTTTATAGAAATAATATAAATACCTTTAATTAGCCCTAATAATTAGATTATAATATTATCCCTTTTCTTCTTCTTCTTATTTTTTTTTTAATCCTATAAATTAAGCTTAAGTTATTTTAATAAGCTTACTTTTAATTTTAGTAATTAGACTTATTATTAATCCTATTTTTATACTTAATTTTATATAATTTAACCTTTTATTTAAATTATTATATTATTATTATTAATAAATTATTTTAATACTTAATTTAAACTTTCTTTTATAAAAATATTAATTAAATTATTCTTTTTATTAATCTATCTAATTTTATATAATTTTTATTATTTATATAATTATTATAATATTATAATATTAATTATTAAATATTTTTCTTTTATTATTTTTAACTTTATAAAATATTTATAAAGAAAATATAAATTAATATATATAATTATAGGAATATAAAGGATTTTAAATTAATTAATAATTTAATTAAGGATTATAAAGATTATATAAATAATATTTATATTTATAATTATATTATAAATTTCTAATATTAAAATACTTTATATAACTCTTTAATATTTAATTAAATTATAATAAATAATATTTTTATTTATTAATAATAATTATAATAAATAATATTTTTATTTATTATAAATATTCTATTATTTAATTATTTATTAATAATAATTATAATAAATTTTAATTATAAAAATAAATTAATATTATTAATAAAGGTATTATTAATAAATATAAATAATTTTATAATTAATAAATTAAATAAAATAAATATAAGGCTATATTTAAGGTTATTTATTTATTATTTAAAGTATTTATTTAAAGCTTTAATTTAAACTTCTTTTAATTCTTAGAATTATATTATAATAGCTATATTTAACTAAACAATTATAATAGAGATAATAGCAATTAGCTAGGTAGAATAGTATATTAATTTAAGATATAAAACTAAAGCTTACCTCTCTTAATCTAGCCAAAGTTATATTAAACTCTTATAGAGAGTAGTTATATGTAAATCCTTTACTTAACTAAGACTATATTTCTTTAAAGGGGCTAGGTTATAATTATCCTCCCCCTTAAGTTTATTATTTTTAGTAGTAGTTATTTATTTTAATTGTAACCCGGCCCCTCTAAGAGGACATAATCTTAGTCAAGTAAGGAATTTATATACAATTACTCTTTATAAGAGTTTAGTATAGTTTTAGCTAAATTAAAAGAGATAAGCTTTAGTCTTATATCTTAAATTAATATATTATTCTACCTAACTAATTACTATTATTTTTATTATAATTATTTAGCTAGATATAGCTATTATAATTTTAAAGCTTTTATTATAGTTTTTTTAAATAATATAACTTAAAGTAAAGTTTATAGCTTAATAATTATAAATATAATTATTAGATTAGCTTTTTATTTAAGTAAAGAAAGTTTATAAATAAAATAAATATTTATTAAGGATAATAATTTAAATAATTTTTTATATAAAGAATCTTTTAATTAAAAAAAAAAAAAAAAAAAAGAGATTTTTAATTTTAATTTTAATAAAATTATAGGTAAATACTTAATTTTAATTTAAATAAAAATCCCTTTAAATTAATAAAAAATAAATTAAAATAAAATTAATATATAGGCTTTTTAAATATAAATATAATAAAAAAATAATTAAATTAAAAGAATAAAATATTATTTTTATTATAATAATTAATTAAATATAAAAAAAAGTAGAATAAAAATAAAATTAAAGGTATAATAATTATTTAAGTAAAGATAATAATAATAATAAATAAGAAAGCTATATAAAAGCTATTAATATAATTATTTTAAAGGTTTTAATTATTAATTAAAAATATTAAGATTAGCTTTTAAACCTTAAATATATAATTAAAGATAAATCTTAAAAATATTATATTAATAAAATTAAGATCCTATTAATAAAAAATTATTTAAATATAAAAGTTTAATTTATATATAATAATTTTCTTTATTAATATTTTAAAGAAAAATAAATAAATCTTAAGTAAAATTAAAATAAATTTCTAGAATAATTAAAAATCTTTATTAAAAATTAAAGTAATTTTTAAGCTTTAATATTTAAAATATATTATAATATAATATAAAAAAAGAAATAATTACCTTTTAATTTTTATAATTATTTTAATTCCTTAAAAAGAAATTTAAAAGATTATTTAAAATTATAAAAAATAAAGGATTATTTAAATAAATTAATAAAAAAGCTATAAAATTATATTATTTAAATTCTCTTTAAACTTTTTATAATTTAATTAAAATTAATCTTTAAGGCTATAATATATTAAAATATAAGTATAGGTAATAATAAAAAGAGAAAAACTTATTAAGGCTTTAATTAATTACTTTAAAAGAAATAAAAGGGTAATTTAAATAATATTTTATTAAATTATTAAAGAAATTAAAAGAGATTTAATAAATCTTTTAATTTTTATTTAAAAGATATGTAAATTAATCTTTAAAATAATAAAAATTTTATAAAAAAAATAAATAATAATAATAATATTATAATTATAAAAATAAAGAATATTTTATAAATTATTATAATAAAAAGCTAAAAGTTTAAAGAATTTAAATTAATTAATAAGGAAAAGGTAAAAAGTAAAAGTAAATAATTTTATTAATACTTTTATACTTATATTTAAGATTATATAATATTTATTTATTTTAATTATTATTTTTATTTTTTAAAAGCTTATTATTATTAAAATAATCTTAAATATAAAAAATAAAATTAATATTATTAATTAATAATTAATTATCAATTTTACTTTAAAAAAGGCTTTTAATAAAATTCTTAATTTAATTTTAATAAAAAATTAAAAAGTAAAAGCTTATAATATTTAATACTTATTTATTAAAATATAAAATTAATATAAATAAATTAAGAAGATAATTTAAATAATAATTAATATTAATAGGGATTTAAATCTTAAAAAGTAAATCTATATTATTAGAAATACTTATTTTAATTTATTTTAATATTTTAATAAATATTAAGAATTAAATATAAGTTTATTAAATTATATAAAAAAGCTTTTAAAAAGTTATCCTTTATAAATTTAAAAAGCTAACTAAAAATACTATAAAAGTCTATAATATAATAGTATATAAAAAACCCTATTAAATATTAAAAGATTCTCCCTTTAAAGGGCTTTTAATTAATTTTATTATTCCCTTTAAAATTTTTAATTTAAAATAAATATTCTTAAAAGAAGAATTAAAACTATTTCCCTTATATAAAATTATTAATTATAATATTAATTTAATTAAGAATAAAATCTCTTTATTTAGCCTAATATATTTCCTATTATAAAAAGAGCTTTAAGAATTATATTAATACCTTAAAAAAAACTTAAATAAAAGTTAAATTTAATTCTTAAAAAGCTTTATAAAAGCTTTAATTCTTTTTATATTAAAATTTAATAGATTTTTTAAATTATATATTAATTATAAGGGACTTAATATAATAATAAAGAAGAATTAATATCTTTTACTTTTAATTTTAAGAATTATAAATTAAATTAAAGAAATTAAATATTTTTTTAAAATTAATATTAAGAATATATATTATTATATTTATATAAAAAAAGAAAATAAATAAAAGATAGTATTTTAAATATATTATAAGCATTTTAAATATTTAATAATATTATTTAAATTAATTAATATACCTATAACCTTTTAAGATTATATTTATAAAGCTTTTAGTAAATTAATAGATATAATATATATAATTTATTTGAATAATATTCTTATTTTTTTAAGAGATTAAGAAATCTATATAAAATACCTTTAAATTATACTTAAATATTTAAGGAATATTAAACTTTATATAAAATTCTTTAAGTATATATTTTATTAATCTTTAATTAAATTTTTAAGATTTATTTTTTTTATAAAAGGGATTATTATAAACTTAAAAAGAATTAAAATAATTACTTAATAAAAGAAGTTAAAAATTTATTAAAAGATTTAAGTCTTTATAGGATTTTATAACCTTTATAGATAATTTATTTTTAATTTTTTAATATTAATAAAGCTATTAATAAATCTATTAAAAGAATGCTAAAAGAATAGAAAGCTTAATAAAATAAAATTAAATAATATAAAAAGAGAAATATTTATATCTCTAAAGTAAACTTTTTAAAAGGTCTTCTTATTATATTACTTTAACCCTATTAAATTTATTTAATTTAAAATAAATACCTTATTATTTATAATAATAGGAATCTTATTATAGTTAAATAATAATAGCTATTTTTACCTTATAGCCTTTTAATTATAAAAATATATTAATTATAAGTTTAAATATAGGACTTTAAATTAAAAATTAATAGCTATTATAAAATTATTTAAATATTAATAATATTATTTTAAAGGGATAATAAATTAAATAAAAATTCTTAATAATTATTTTAATCTTTAATTATTTATAAAAATATTAAAATTAAATAAGAAATAAGCTAAATAATATATATACTTAATACTTTATAATTTTATTATAAAATATTAATTAAATAAATAAAATCCTACTAATAGCCTATTAAAATAATTAGATTATAAGAGAAATACTTTATATAATCTAAACCTATTAATATTACTTAAAAAGAAATTAATTAAAATATAAATAATTTAATTTTTATAAAAATTAAAAGATAAATTAGATTTAAGGTTTTTTAAAAAGGAAAATACTCTAATTTATAAATAAATTAAAGCCTTAAAAAAGAAAGTATAAAAGAATAAGTCTTCTATTATTTATAATAATTATAAATATAATATTAAAATATTAAAAAGTATAGCTCTTAATATAATTAAATTTAAATTAATAATAAATTTATAAGCTTTTATTTAAGTATAAGTAAACTAAATTTAAAAAAAAATAAATTATAATTTTTCTATCTTAATATTTATAATTAAGAAAGCTTTAATTAAAAAGAAAATCTTTAAAAAAAACCCTTTAAAGCTTTTAAAAGAAATAATATACTTTCTTTAAAAAAAAGACTTTAAAATATAATAAAAAATTAATAAAATAAAATAAAAGATAATAAATAAAAGCTTTAATAATTAATTTATAAATAAATAAAATTTTTTTTACTTTAAATATTAATTATTTATATTTAATAAAAAGATTATAAAATAATAATTATTATAATTATATTATAATAATTTATTAATAAATTATTTTAAATAAAATAAAACTTTAAAAATAATTTAAAGAAAGTTCTATTAATTTAATATAAATAAAGATATTTAAAAATAAATTTAGATTTATATAATATATTAAAAAGCTAATTATAAAAGATATTATCTTTATAATAAACTTAAATTCTTATTAATATTTTTTTAATTATAAAAAGAAATATTAATAAACTTTATTATAAGATTATTACTTTTATTATAAAAAAAAAAAAAATAAATATAATATTTATAATTATAAATTATTTTATAAAATATATATATATAATCTTAATCTTTATTTAAATTAATATTATAAACTTAATAAAGCTCTTTTATAATAAAATTAAAATTAAATTTAATTCCTTAAGTAAAATTATCTTTAATAAAAAATTAATTTTTATAAATAAATTTTAATTAAAGTTATATTATTAAATAAAAATAAAATAAAAGCTCTTAATAATCTTTTATTTTTAAATTAATAATTAACTAAAAAGAATAAATTAAATATTTAAATATTATTTAAAATACTTTAATAATAAATAATAAAATAATTAAATAGCCTTATTAATAATTATTTAATTTATTTATAATAATATAAAGAATTTAATTATAGGATATAATACCTTTTAAATATTATATAATTATTATTTAAAGTTTTATATTTATATTAAGAACAATATTATCTAAAAGAAAATATTAAAAGTAAATATATAAATATATTATTTTATAAAATTAAAAGAATAATTATAAAATTAATATTAAAAAATATTAAATAAATAATAGAAATATTATAATTAAAAGTATTAATCCTTAACTTTTAAAAGAAATAATTTAATTATTTTATTTATAAAGAATCTTTCCTTAAAAAAATATAAAAAAAAGCTAGCTTTAAGATAAATAAGGCTTTTTTAAGTATTAAATATTATAAAAATATAAGTATATTAATTAATACTTTTAAATAAATATAATTATATTTATAATATATTTTATATAAGCTTATTAAAACTATAAAAAAGATATAAAATTAATAAAAATAAATTACTTTTAATATTTAATTTAAAAGATATTAATTTAAAATAGAAAATAGAATAAATTAAGAATAAAATAAAATATAAAGAAAAAATATATTATTTAATTAAATAAATTAATTAATTTATAAAATATAATTAATAATTATATAAAGATAAATTAATAAATATATAAAAAGTAATTTAAGATTACTTTAAATAATAAATAAAAGTAATTTAAAAGTAAAGAAGATTATAAAAAGAAATTAATTTATAAAAATAATTATATAAATATAATAATTATTATTAAATTAAATACTTTAAAAGAGCTATAATAAAGATATAATTAAATTATACTTAAAAAAAGCCTTATTTTTTTAGGGTTAAAATAGAGCTTTTATAACTATAAGCTAGAATCTTATTATAGCCTAAAGTTCTACTATAGCTAGGGTTATTACTAGTTTAAATAGAAATCTAAGGAAAAATAGCCTTAAAATTAAACTTAGACTTAAAAGACTTATTTATTTTAAGAGATTATTAAAAGAAAGTATATTTTAGCTTAATAATATAAAAATAGGTATTAAGAAGGATTACTTTATTAATATTTTTATTTTAATATTAGCTTAAATTAAAAAACTTTTAAATTTTATTTATAATCTATTTCTTAGCTACCTTTTAAATATTATAATTAATATTATTATATAAAAGATAAAGGTTTAAAATATAAGTATATTCTTATAATTTCTTTTTTTATAAATAATAAATTAATAAGTTAAATATATATATAAAAAAGATAATAAAAATCTATTAAATAAATAATAATAGTTTAATAAACTTAAATTTAATAATAAATTATTTTAAAATTAATAAAAATAATATAAGCCTTTTAAAGAAAAAATAAATAAATAATAAAAATATAATAAAAATATATTTAAGAAATACTTATATAAGTATATTTCTTAATATTAATTAAACTATAAGCTTAAAATAAATAATTATTATTAAGAATAATAAACTTAAGGGGGAGGATAATTATAATCTAGCCCCTTTAAAGGGATATAGTCTTAGTTAAATAAGGGATTTATATATAACTGCTCTTTATAAGAGTTTAGTATAATTTTAGCTAGATAGAGAGAGGTAAGCTTTAGTTTTATACCTTAAGTCAATATATTATTTTACTTAGCTAATTACTATTATCTTTATTATAACCATTTAGCTAGGTATAGCTATTATATTTTAAAATAAATTTAAATCTATATAATATATTAAAAAGCTAATTATAAAAAATATTACTTTTATAATAAACTTAAATCCTTATTAATATTCTTTTAATTATAAAAAAAAATATTAATAGACTTTATTATAAAATTATTACTTTTATTATAAAAAGAAATAAAAATAAATATAATACTTATAATTATAAATTATCTTATAAAATATATATATATAATTTTAATTTTTATTTAAATTAATATTATAAATATAATAAAGCTCTTTTATAATAAAATTAAATTTAAATTTAATCTTTTAAATAAAATTATCTTTAATAAAAAATTAATCTTTATAAATAAATTTTAATTAAAATTATATTATTAAATAAGAATAAAATAAAAGCTTTTATTAGCCTTTTACCTCTAATTAATAATTAAATAAAAAAAATAAATTAAATATTTAAATATTATTTAAAATACTTTAATAATAAATAATAAAATAATTAAATAGCTTTATTAATAATTACTTAATTTATTTATAATAATATAAAAAACTTAATTATAAAATATAATACTTTTTAAATATTATATAATTATTATCTAAAGTTTTATATTTATATTAAAAATAATATTATTTAAAAGAAAATACTAAAAATAAATATATAAATATATTATCTTATAAAATTAAAAGAATAATTATAAAATTAATATTAAAAAATATTAAATAAATAATAAAAATACTATAATTAAAAATATTAACCATTAATCCTTAAAAAAGATAATTTAATTACTTTATTTATAAAAAACCTCTCTTAAAAGGAATATAAAAAAAAGCTAGCCTTAAGATAAATAAAGCCCTTTTAAATATTAAATATTATAGGAATATAAGTATATTAATTAATATTTTTAAATAAATATAATTATATTTATAATATATTTTATATAAGCTTATTAAAGTTATAAAAGAAATATAAAATTAATAAAAATAAATTACTTTTAATATTTAATTTAAAAGATATTAATTTAAAATAAAAAATAAAATAAATTAAAAATAAAATAAAATATAAAAAAGAAATATATTATTTAATTAAATAAATTAATTAGCTTATAAAGTATAATTAATAATTATATAAAAATAAATTAATAAATATATAAAGAATAATCTAAGATTACTTTAAATAATAAGTAAAAGTAATCTAAAAATAAGAAAAACTATAAAAGAAAATTAATTTATAAAAATAGCTATATAAATATAATAATTATTATTAAATTAAATATTTTAAAAGGATTATAATAAAAGTATAATTAAATTATATTTAAAAAAAGCCTTACTTTATTAATATTTCTATTTTAATATTAATTTAAATTAAAAAGCTTTTAAATTTTATTTATAATTTATTTTTTAATTACCTTTTAAATATTATAATTAATATTATTATATAAAAAATAAAGGTTTAAAATATAAATATACTTTTATAATTCTTTCTTTTATAAATAATAAATTAATAAATTAAATATATATATAAAAAAGATAATAAAAGCCTATTAAATAAATAATAATAATTTAATAAATTTAAGCTTAATAATAAATTATTTTAAAATTAATAAAAATAATATAAATCTTTTAAAGAAAAAAATAAATAAATAATAAAAATATAATAAAAATATATTTAAAGAATATTTATATAAATATATTTTTTAATATTAATTAAATTATAAGTTTAAAATAAATAATTTTTAATAATAAAAAATATATTTAATAATTAAAAGTTTATTTAATAAAATAAGTAATAAATCTTTTTAAAAAAGATATAAAAAGGCTTAATAATTATAATAAAAGCCTTTATTTATAAATTAATAAATTTAATCTTCTTTTAAACGATTATATATAATAAATAAATTAAATAAGCCTATATATTATATAAATTATAAGTATTTCCCTTTATAAAGAAAATAAACTTAAATAATTAATAAATAAATAATAATTATATATTAATAAATAATAAAGATATATAAATAATAATTAATATTAAAAATCTAATAATATATATAATAAATAATATTAAAAGTATAATAAATATATTTAATAAAGATTATTATAATTAAAATATTTTTAAACTTATTTTTAATATATTTAGCCTTTTTTTATAAAATACTTTAAATATATTTTATATATTAAATAAAAATATTATTAATACCTATAAAATAAATAAAAAAAATAAATATATTAATATTTAAAAAATAAAATAAAAAATATAAAGTATAATAATATAAAAAATAAAGATTAATAATTTTAATAATTAAGAAAAAATAAAAGAGGAAAAAAAGAAAAGCTATTATTATAAAAGAATAATTATTTAAATAATAAATAATTAAGTAATTAAAAGATAAATAATCTCTTAATTTTCTATTATTTTATATTTAAAAGTAATAATAATTTACTATTAACTTAATATATTAATATTTAATATATTAAAATTAATTTTATTAAAAATAAATAGAAACTTATAAGTCCTTCTTATAAGGACTTATTAGCTATAAATTATAAAGCCTTACTATTAATATAATAGCTATACCTAGCTAAATAATTATAATAGAGATAATAGTAATTAATTAGGTAGAATAATATATTAACTTAAAATATAAGATTAAAACTTACCCCTCTTAATTTAACTAAAACTATATTAAACTTTTATAAAGAATAATTATATATAAATCTCTTACTTAATTAAGACTATATTCTCTTAAAAAGGCTAGATTATAATTATTCTCTTTCTTAAGTTTACTATCTTTAATAATAATTATTTATTTTAATAGTAAAGCCTTATAATTTATAATTAATAAGTTCCTATAAGAAGAACTTATAAATTTCTATTTATCTTTAATAAAATTAATTTTAATATATTAAATATTAATATATTAAATTAATAATAAATTATTATTACTTTTAAATATAAGATAATAGAAAATTAAAAGATTATTTACCTTTTAATTATTTAATTATTTATTATTTAAATAATTATTTTTTTATAATAATAATTTCCCTTTTTTTCTTTTTTATCTTTTTTTAATTATTAAAATTATTAACTTTTACCTTTTATATTATTATACTTTATACCTTTTCTCTTATTTTTTAAATATTAATATATTTATTTCTTTTATTTATTTTATAAATATTAATAATATTTTTATTTAATATATAAAATATATTTAAAGTATTTTATAAAAAGAGGCTAAATATATTAAAAATAAGCTTAAAAATATCTTAATTATAATAATCTTTATTAAATATATTTATTATACTTTTAATATTATTTATTATATATATTATTAAATTTTTAATATTAATTATTATTTATATATTTTTATTATTTATTAATATATAATTATTATTTATTTATTAATTATTTAAATTTATTTCTTTTATAAAAAGAGATATTTATAATTTATATAATATATAAGCTTATTTAATTTATTTATTATATATAATATTTTAAAAAAAATTAAATCTATTAATTTATAAATAAAGGCTTTTATTATAATTATTAAGCTTTTTTATATCTTTTTTAAAAAGATTTATTATTTATTTTATTAAATAAGCTTTTAATTATTAAATATATTTTTTATTATTAAAAATTATTTATTTTAAATTTATAATTTAATTAATATTAAAAAGTATATTTATATAAATATTCTTTAAATATATTTTTATTATATTTTTATTATTTATTTATTTCTTTTTTAAAAAGCTTATATTATCTTTATTAATTTTAAAGCAATTTATTATTAAATTTAAACTTATTAAATTATTATTATTTACTTAATAGATTTTTATTATTTCTTTTATATATATATTTAATTTATTAATTTATTATTTATAGAAAAAGGAATTATAAAAATATACTTATATTTTAAATCTTTATCTCTTATATAATAATATTAATTATAATATTTAAAAAATAATTAAAAAATAAATTATAAATAAAATTTAAAAGCTTTTTAATTTAGGCTAATATTAAAATAAAAATACTAATAAAATAATCTTTTTTAATACTTATCTTTATATTATTAAATTAGAATATATTTTTTTTTTAATAATCTCTTAAGATAAATAAGTTTTTTAAGTTTAGGTTTAATTTTAAGGCTACTTTTCCTTAGACTTTTACTTAAATTAATAATAGCTTTAGCTATAGTAAAACTCTAAATTATAGTAGGATTCTAGCTTATAATTATAAAAGCTTTATTTTAACCTTAAAAAAATAAAGCTTTTTTTAAATATAATTTAATTATATTTTTATTATAGCCTTTTTAGGATATTTAATTTAATAGTAATTATTATACTTATATAGCTATTTTTATAAATTAACTTTCTTTTATAGTCTTTTTTATTTTTAAATTATCTTTACTTATTATTTAAAGTAATTTTAAATTATTTCTTATATATTTATTAATTTATCTTTATATAGCTATTAATTATACTTTATAAGCTAATTAATTTACTTAATTAAATAATATATTTCTCTTTTATATTTTATTTTATTTTTAATTTATTTTATTTTTTATTTTAAATTAATATCTTTTAAATTAAATATTAAAAGTAATTTATTTTTATTAATTTTATATCTTTTTTATAACTTTAATAAATTTATATAAAATATATTATAAATATAATTATATTTATTTAAAAGTACTAATTAATATATTTATATTTTTATAATATTTAATATTTAAAAGAGCTTTATTTATTTTAAAGCTAGCTTTCTTTTATATTTTTTTTTAAAAAAGGTTCTTTATAAATAAAATAATTAAATTATTTCTTTTAAAAATTAAAGATTAATACTTTTAATTATAATATTTCTATTATTTATTTAATATTTTTTAATATTAATTTTATAAAATAATATATTTATATATTTACTTTTAATATTTTCTTTTAAATAATATTATTTTTAATATAAATATAAAACTTTAAATAATAATTATATAATATTTAAAAAGTATTATATTTTATAATTAAGTTTTTTATATTATTATAAATAAATTAAATAATTATTAATAAAACTATTTAATTATTTTATTATTTATTATTAAAATACCTTAAATAATCTTTAAATATTTAATTTATTCTTTTTATTTAATTATTAATTTAAAAATAAAAGACTATTAAAAGCTTTTATTTTATTCTTATTTAATAATATAATTTTAATTAAAATTTATTTATAAAGATTAATTCTTTATTAAAAATAATTTTACTTAAAAAATTAAATTTAAATTTAATTTTATTATAAAAAAGCTTTATTAAATTTATAATATTAATTTAAATAAAAATTAGGATTATATATATATATTTTATAAAATAATTTATAATTATAAGTATTATATTTATTTTTATTTTTTTTTATAATAAAAGTAATAATCTTATAATAAAATCTATTAATATTTCTTTTTATAATTAAAAAGGTATTAATAAGAACTTAAGTTTACTATAAAAGTAATATTTTTTATAATTAACTTCTTAATATATTATATAAATCTAAATCTATTTTAAAATATCTTTATTTATATTAAATTAATAGAATTTTCTTTAAATTATCTTTAAAATTTTATTTTATTTAAAATAATCTATTAATAAATTATTATAATATAATTATAATAATTATTATTTTATAATCTTTTTATTAAATATAAATAATTAATATTTAAAGTAAAAAAGATTATATTTATTTATAAATTAATTATTAAAGCTTTTATTTATTATTTCTTATTTTATTTTATTAATTTTTTATTATATTTTAAAGTTCTTTTTCTAAAAAAAGTATATTATCTCTTTTAAAAGCTTTAAAAGGTTTTTTTTAAAGATCTTCTCTTTAATTAAAGCCTTTTTAATTATAAATATTAAAATAAAGGGATTATAGCCTATTTTCTTTTAAATCTAACTTATTTATACTTAAATAAAAACTTATAAATTTATTATTAACTTAAATTTAATTATATTAAGAGCTATACTCTTTAATACCTTAATATTATACTTATAGCTATTATAAATAGTAAGAGATTTATTCTTTTATACCTTTTTTTCTAAGGCTTTAATCTACTTATAAATTAAGGTATTTTTCTTTTTAAAAGACTTTAAATTAAATTTATTTTTTAATTTTTATAAAAATTAAATTATTTATATTTTAATTAATCTCTTTTTAAATAATACTAATAAATTTAAATTATATAAAGTATTCTTTTTATAATTTAATTATTTTAATAAGCTATTAATAAAGTTTTATTTATTTAATTAATATTTTATAATAAAATTATAAAGTATTAAATATATATATTATTTAGCCTATTTTCTATTTAATTTTAATATTTTTATAAATAATTAAAGATTAAAATAATTATAAAAGACTTTTATTTAGCTTATTACCTTTTTAAAGTAATATTATTAATATTTAAATAATTTTATAATAGCTATTAATTTTTAATTTAAGGTTTTATATTTAAACTTATAATTAATATATTTTTATAATTAAAAGGCTATAAAGTAAAAATAACTATTATTATTTAACTATAATAAGATTTTTACTATTATAAATAATAAAATATCTATTTTAAGTTAAATAGATTTAATAAGATTAAAGTAATATAGTAAAAGAGCCTTTTAAAAAGCTTACTTTAAGAATATAAATACCTCTCTTTTTATATTATTTAACTTTACTTTATTAAGCTTTCTATTCTTTTAGCTTTCTTTTAATAGATTTATTAATAGCTTTATTAATATTAAAAAGTTAAAAATAAATTACTTATAAAAGTTATAAAATCCTATAAAGATTTAAATCTTTTAATAAGTTTTTAGCTTCTTTTATTAAGTAATTATTTTAATTTTTCTTAAGTTTATAATAATCCTTTTTATAAAAAAAATAAATTTTAAAAATTTAATTAAAAATTAATAAAATATATATTTAAAGAGTTTTATATAGAATTTAATATTCCTTAAGTATTTAAATATAATTTAAAGGTATTTTATATAGGTTTTTTAGTCTTTTAAGAAGATAAGAATATTATTTAAATAAACTATATATATTATATTTACTAATTTACTAAGAGTTTTATAAATATAATTTTAAAAGGTTATAAGTATATTAATTAATCTAAATAATATTATTAAATACTTAAAATACTTATAATATATTTAAAATATTATCTTTTACTTATCTTTTTCTTTATATAAATATAATAATATATATTTTTAATATTAATTTTAAAGAAATATTTAATTCTTTTAATTTAATTTATAATTTCTAAAATTAAAAATAAAATATATTAATTCTTTTTTATAATTATATTAAGTCTTTTATAATTAATATATAATTTAAAAGATCTATTAGATTTTAATATAAAAAAAATTAAAGCTCTTATAAAGCTTTTTAAGGGTTAGATTTAATCTTTATTTAAGTTTTTTCTAAGATATTAATATAATTCTTAAAGCTTCTTTTATAATAAGGAATATATTAAGCTAAATAAAGAGGTTTTATTTTTAATTAAATTAATACTATAATTAATAATCTTATATAAGGAAAGTATTTATAATTCTTTTTTTAAAAATATCTATTTTAAATTAAGAATTTTAAAGAGAATAATAAGATTAATTAAAGGCCCTTTAAAGAGAAGATCTTTTAGTATTTAATAAGGTTCTTTATATACTATTATATTATAAACTTTTATAATATTCTTAATTAACTTTTTAAATTTATAAAGAATAACTTTTTAAAAGCTTTTTTATATAATTTAATAAACCTATATTTAATTTTTAATATTTATTAAAATATTAAGATAAGTTAAAATAAATATTTTTAATAATATAGATTTATTTTTAGGGTTTAAATCCCTATTAATATTAATTATTACTTAAATTATTTTTTTAATTTATCTATATTAATCTTATATTTTAATAAGTAAATATTAAATATTATAAACTTTTACTCTTTAATTTTTTATTAAAATTAAATTAAAAACTTTATTAAGAGCCTTTTTTAAAGTAAAGTTAATAATTAATTATTAATTAATAATATTAATTTTATTTTTTATATTTAAGGTTATTTTAATAATAATAAGCTTTTAAAGGGTAAAAATAATAATTAAAATAAATAAATATTATATAATTTTAAATATAAATATAAAAGTATTAATAAGATTATTTACTTTTATCTCCTATTTTTTTTTTACTAATTAATTTAAGTTTTTTAGACTTTTAGCTCTTTATTATAATAACTTATAAAATATTCTTTACTTTTATAATTATAATATTATTATTATTTTTTATCTTTTTTTATAGAATTTTTATTATTTTAAGAATTAGTTTATATACTTTTTAAATAAAAGTTAAAGAATTTATTAAATCTTTTTAGGTTTTTTTAATAGTTTAATAAAGTATTATTTAAATTACCCTTTTATTTCTTTTAAAGCAATTAATTAAAGCTTTAATAAGTTTTTCTCTTTTTATTATTACTTATATTTATATTCTAATATATTATAATTTTAAAAATTAATTTTAATTAAATTATAAGAAATTTAAAAAGAACTTAAATAATATAATCTTATAGCTTTTTTATTAATTTATTTAAATAATCTTTTATTTTTTATAATTTTAAATAATCTTTTAAATCTCTTTTTAAGAAATTAAAATAATTATAAAAATTAAAAAGTAATTATTTTTTCTTTTATATTATATTATAATATATCTTAAATATTAAAATTTAAAGATTACTTTAATTTTTAATAAAGATTTTTAATTATTTTAAAAATTTACTTTAATTTTATTTAAGATTTATTTATTTTTTTTTAAAATATTAATAAAGAAAATTATTATATATAAATTAAGCTTTTATATTTAAATAGTTTTTTATTAATAGGATCTTAGTTTTATTAATATAATATTTTTAAGATTTACCTTTAATTATATACTTAAAGTCTAAGAATTAATTTTAATATTTTTAGCTAATAATTAAAACCTTTAAAATAACTATATTAATAGCTTTTATATAACTTTCTTATTTACTATTATTATTATCTTTATTTAAATAATTATTATACCTTTAGCCTTATTTTTATTCTACTTTTCTTTATATTTAATTAATTATTATAATAAAAATAATATTTTATTCCTTTAATTTAACTATTTTTTATTATATTTATATTTAAAGAGCTTATATATCAATTCTATCTTAGCTTATTTCTTATTAATTTAAGGGGATTTTTATTTAAATTAAAATTAAATATTTACTTATAATTTTATTAAAATTAAAATTAAGGATTTTTCTTTTTTTTCTTTTTTCTAATTAAGAGATTCTTTATATAAAAAATTATTTAAATTATTATTTTTAATAAATATTTATTTTACTTATAAATTCTCTTTATTTAAATAAAGAGCTAATTTAATAATTATATTTATAATTATTAAATTATAAATCTTATTTTAAATTATACTATTTAAGAAATTATAATAAAAGCTTTAAAATTATAATAACTATATTTAATTAAATAATTATAATAAAAATAATAATAATTAGCTAAGTAAAGTAATATATTAACTTAAGGTATAAGACTAAAGCTTACCCCTCTTAATCTAGCTAAAACTATACTAAACTCTTATAAAGAGCAATTGTATATAAATCCCTTACTTAACTAAGACTATGTCCTCTTAAAGGGGCTAGGTTATAGTTTAGATCTCTATTAATATTAATTATTACCTAAGTTATCTTCTTAACTTATTTATATTAATTTTATATTTTAATAGGTAAGTATTAAATATTATAAGCTTTTATTCTTTAATCTCCTATTAAAATTAAGTTAAGGACTTTATTAAGGGCCTTTTTTAAAGTAAGGCTAATAGCTAATTATTAATTAATAATATTAATTTTACTTTTTATATTTAAAATTACTTTAATAATAATAGACTTTTAAAGAATAAAAATAATAATTAAAATAAATAAATATTATATAATCTTAAATATAAGTATAAAAGTATTAGTAAGATTATTTACTTTTATCTTTTATCTTTTCTCTATTAATTAATTTAGGTTCTTTAAACTTTTAACTCTTTATTATAATAACTTATAAAATATTCCTTATTTTTATAATTATAATATTATTATTATTTTTTATCTTTTTTTATAGGATTTTTATTATTTTAAGGATTAATTTATATATCTTTTAAATAAAAGTTAAAGGATCTATTAAATTTCTTTCAATTCTTTTAATAATTTAATAAAATATTTTTTAAATTATTCTTTTATTTTTTTTAAGGTAATTAATTAAAGCTTTAATAAGTTTTTCTTTTTTTATTATTATTTATATTTATATTTTAATATATTATAATCTTAAAGATTAATTTTAATTAAGTTATAAGGAGTTTAAAGAGGACTTAAATAATATAATTTTATAGCTCTTTTATTAACTTATTTAAATAATCCTTTATTCTTTATAATTCTAAATAATTTTTTAAATCTTTCTTTAGGGAATTAAGGTAATTATAAAAATTAAAAGGTAATTATCTTTTCTTTTATATTATATTATAATATATTTTAGATATTAAAGTCTAAAGATTACTTTAATTTTTAATAAAAGTTTTTAATTATTTTAGGAATTTATTTTAATTTTATTTAAGATTTATTTATTTTTTTTTAAAATATTAATAAAGAAAATTATTATATATAAATTAAGCTTTTATATTTAAGTAGTTTTTTATTAATAGGATTTTAGCTTTATTAATATAATATTTTTAAGGTTTACTTTTAATTATATACTTAAGGTTTAAGAATTAATCTTAATATTTTTAATTAATAATTAAAACCTTTAAAATAATTATATTAATAGCTTTTATATAGCTTTTTTATTTACTATTATTATTATCTTTATTTAAATAATTATTATACCTTTAGCCTTATTTTTATTTTATTTTTCTTTATATTTAATTAATTATTATAATAAAGATAGTATTTTACTTTTTTAATTTAATTATTTCTTATTATATTTATATTTAAAAAGCCTATATATTAACTCTATTTTAGCTTACTTTTTATTAATTTAGAGGGGTTTTTATTTAAATTAAAATTAAATATTTACCTATAATTTTATTAAAATTAAAATTAAGGATCTTTCTTTTTTTTTTTTTTTTTAATTAAAAGGTTCTTTATATAAAGGATTATTTAAATTATTATCTTTAATAGGTATTTATTTTATTTATAAACTTTCTTTATTTAAATAAAAAGCTAATCTAATAGTTATATTGATAATTATTAAGCTATAAACCTTACCTTAAGCTATATTATTTAGAAAGCTATAGTAGAAGCTTTAGAATTATAATAGCTATATCTAGTTAAATAATTATAATAAAGATAATAATAATTAATTAGGTAGAATAATATATTAACTTAAAATATAAGATTAAAGCTTGCCTTTTTTAATCTAGCTAAAATCATACTAAACTCTTATAGAGAGCGGTTATATGTAAATCCCTTACTTGACTAAGACTATGTCCCCTTAAAGGGGCTGGGTTACACTTTATAAGAGTTTAGTATAATTTTAGCTAAATTAAGAGGGGTAAGCTTTAGTCTTATACCTTAAGTTAATATATTATTTTACCTAACTAATTACTATTATCTTTATTATAACTATTTAGCTAGATATAGCTATTATATAATTTATATTATATAATAATAAAAAAAAAGTATTAATAAGTATAATATAAAATAAGATAATTTTAAATAAAGTAATTATATTTACTATATTAAGTAATTAATAAAGAATTCCTTCTTTAAATATAATAATTACCTTTTCTACTTTAATTATATTTAATTTAATTATTATACTTATTATTTTTTATAATATAATAAATTATTTATAATTACCTATTAATATCTTTATTATATTAATATTAAAAATAATCTCTTAAAAGATATTTATATTATAATAATTATTAAATATAAATTATATTACTTTTTTCTTTAATTTCTTATAAAAATTAAAAAAAAGATTATTATATATAAAGTAATAAATAATAACTTAATTAATAAATATAATTAAAATAAATAATTTATTAATATTATTAATAATATTTATAAAATAAATATATATTATAATTACTATTTCTTTATCTTTATTATTATTAATTTCCTTAATTTTAATTTTACTTTTAAAGTCTTTAAGCTTAATTAAGTAAATAATATAAATAATATTATTTAAATAAGAATATTTTCTCTTTCTTTTATACTTATTATATACCTTTTTCCTTTCTTTTATAATATATTTAATTAAATAATATTTATTTTTAAAATATATATAATATTTCTTATCTCTTTATTATATCTTTTATAAATTAAGATTATTTCCTTATTTTTTATTTTAAAAGGGTAATTATAATAGCTTAAATTAATTACTTATATATTCTTTATAAACTTATTTAATTATTAATTATTAATTTATAAATATAAAAATACTTTTAATAAATTTTTTTAATTTATTAAATATAATAAAAGTATAATAAATCTATAAATATATATTCTTATATATTATTAATAAATTTAGAATAAATATTTATAAGTTCCTTAAAATCTTAATATATTATTAAAAATTATATATAAATTATAAAATTATTCTTTATAATCTTTAATAATATTTATTAAAGAGTTTTAAATTATTTAAAAAATTTATTAAAAATTATTTATTAATCTTTTTTAAAATAATTTTATAATTATTTAAAGATCTTTAAGCTTTATTACTCTTTATAATACTTATTAAGAATTCTTTTACTTTTAAATTATTATTATATCTTTATAATTATTTAATTAAAAGAAATTAATTTACCTTTAATATATATAATTCTTAAATAAAGATTTAATATATCTTTTAAAAGTATATTTATAAATATATATATATATAAAAACCTACTAATCCCCACAATTTAATAATTATTATAAAAAATCTAAAACTTTAAATTAAAAATCTTATACTTCTTATTATTATATTTTATCTTTTTAATATATATCTTATTTAAATTATTAATTTACTTATTTATTAAGTATTTACTTATAATAATACCCTAATATTAAGTTTATCTTTAATATAAAAGGGTCTCTAAATAAAAAAAGATTATTAAATAATAAAGATGAAATATTATAAATATTATAAATAGAATTATTTTATATTAAAAAGTATTTCTTATATAAAGAAATATAATATTTTAAAAGAGTAAAATACTTTAAAAAAATAAAAATATAATTAATTAAGTTCTTATTTCCTATTAATTATTATTTTATATTATAATATTTAAATTATATTTACTTTCTATAATCTTAAGTATAAACTTAAGATTTTAATAATAAAAGTTAAATTCTTTTTCTTTTTATTAAAGATTAATATTCTTTTCTTTAATTTAATATTTAAGTTTATTCTATTTAAAAATATTATATATAATTTTTATAATTAAATCTTCTTATTTAATAACTTTAATACCTTAATTTAATAGAAAATTATAGAAAATATTTAGCTTTATTAGCTTTTTCTAATACTTAATATTTATTTTATTAAATTCTTATTAAAATATATTAAATAATTAAAAGCTTTTAATATCTTCCTTAATATATATTATTATAAAATATATAATCTTTATATTTACTTTTTATATATTATATATTTAATAATTAAAGATTATATAATAAAATCCCTATACTTAAAGGATTATTTATATTTAATATTTCTTTAAAATTAAAATAATTTTTATAAATTATTTTACTTTTTCTTAATATTTTATATATTTATTAAATAAAAAAAATATTAATTTAATTAAATCTATAAATTTAAAGTCTTTAGTAAAGATACTATCTCTTTAAGGGTTTACTATAATAATTATAAGTAAAATTATAATTAATAATATATAAAATTAAATTTCTTTAAATTATTAAGCTCTTCTTAATATCTAAGTAATCTATTAATTTACCTTAATAAAGTTTAATAAAAAGATTCTTTTATATAATAAATATAAAAGAAAAATATTATATTCTTTTAAGTAATTAATCTTTTATTATAATTAAATAAAATATAATATTATTTCCTAAATAATATATAAGATCTTTTTACTAATAAATTAAATACTTAATAATATATCTCTTTATTTAATATCTTACCAATTTATAAAATAATATCTATATACTTTCTAAATTAATTAATATAAATAAATCCTAAAGGTTTAAAATAAACTAACTAAGATTATAATAAGATTAATAGTAATTACTAAGAAGGTTTAAATAATAAATTTATTAATATTTAATCTTTTTAATTAATTATGCTTAGTAGGATAATAGTATAGCTATTTTACCCTACAATTATATACTTCCTTATATATATACCTTATAAGGTATTATTCCTTTAATTATACTAATAAACTAACAATAAATTTAAATAAAATAATTATAAATTAATCTTTTTAAAAATATATAATTTTAATTAAATAAAGAATTTATATATAATTTCTTTTTATAAAAATTTAATATAATTTTATTTATTTTTAATTTAAATATAAATAATAAAAATATTTAATTAAAATTTCTTTTAAAAATTAAATTATACAAATAATAATATAAATAATATTTAATAATTTTAATAATTTTTAATAATATATTTAATTAAAAAATATATTAATAATATATTTTATAAATAATTATTATTTAATTTATATTTTAATTTTTAATTAAAATTTAATAAAAATAAATTATTTTATTATATAAATAATAAAATTAATATTATAAATCTTTTAATTATATAAAAATTAAATTTTATTAAATATAAATTATAAATAATTTTTAAATATAATTTTTATTTTAAAAATAAAAGATTTATTAAAAAAATATAATAATTTTATATAATTAATATAATAAATATATAAAAAAAATTTAAAAAGTTTTTTTTTATAATTAAAAAAAAAATTTAAAATAAATAATAATATTTATATAAATTATAAATTAAAAAAATAAAAAGTAAATTAAATAATAATTATTTAAATAATTAAAAGTATATTTTATTATAATTATTTAAAATATAATTAATAATTTAATATAATTTTAATTAAAATAAATAAAATAAGCTTTAATTTTATATTTTAAATTAATATATTATTTTATTTAATAAATCTTTATTAATTTTAATAATTTAAATATCTTTTTAAATATATTAAATTATTATATTTATTATTATATTATATATTAATAAAATATTTATTTTACTTTTATTATAACTAATAATATAATAATTATAAGCTTAATTTATATTAATATATATATTAATAATTAATTATTATTATTATTTAATTTAGTATCTTATACTTATTAGGTAAAGTTCTTAATTTAAACTTAATATTAAGCTAAATATAAAAGAAATATAGGTAATAAGCCTTTTAACTAATAAAATAGCTATAACTTACCTTATATATTATAAGTTAATATTATAGTATACTAAATTATTAATTATATAAATTATCTTAATTAATTAAGTTAATTTAAGGGGGTATATTAAATAAATATAAAGTCTTATTATATTATATATTAATAAAGTATTTATTTTACTTTTATTATAATTATTAATATAATAAAAAATATATAATTAAGTATATATTATATTATTTATAATTAATAAAATAAAAATATTTTTATTAATATTTAATATTTATTTAAATATTTTTATTTATTTTATATTATTTTTAAATTTTAAAGTTTATAATATATATAAATATAAATATATTATAAAATTTAAAAAATTATATAAAGCTTTTTTTTTAATTTTATAATTTTATTAAATAAAATTTATTTAAAAAAAATAAATATTATTTAAATTAATATAATTATTTATTAATTTATTTAAAAAATTAATTAAATTTTTTTATAAAATTAAATTAATATATTTTTAATATTTAAAATATAAAAAATTAAATTATATTAATTTTATTAAATTTTTTATATAAATTCTTTATTTAATTTATTTAATTTTTAAAAATATATTTAAAAAAAATTAATTTAATTTTTTAATTAATATTATTTATAAAATTATTATTTTATTTAATTAAAATTTATTATATATTTTTTAAAAAAATAATAAAATTTAATAAATAATAAATAATATTAAATAATATAAAAATAAATATTTAACTAGCTTAGTATATCTTTTTACTTTATAAGGAGATTAGTAATTAACTTTATGCTCGCAAGATAAATTATAACACACATACACATATTAGAGAGAAGTTGCACACACGCGTAGTTACCTAGTAGATACCCGACTTTTTTACTTACACCTCCATTTACTCACACTTTGTCGGCTACTACCCTTTCCCCCGCGTATCTTCCCCCACATTCCTTTCCCAATGCGGCTTTCCCATGTCGGATATCTTCCGGGGTAATTCGGCTAACGCACGTATTTATGCGGTACCATTTTGCGTCAACTGAACATTCATACTACTACTTATATCTCGACCTGCAACATTTAGCTGGCTTGATCATCCTTTTTTTCTCAATACACTTCTCATATTTCTCATTTATTAACTCCACCGCCAGTATGCTCGGAAAAGTTGCACTTGAAGAAGCTTTCGCTTTGCCCCGGTTCCAAGAACGGACCAGGTGGTGGGCCTCTCTCTTTGCAGTGGACCCAGATAAGCATGCTGCAGAAATCACTGATGTGACCAATACTCGCATTAAGTATATGGATAAGCACGGTGTTGGATATACCATATTGTCTTACACAGCACCTGGTGTCCAGGACATTTGGGATCCTAAAGAGGCACATGAATTGGCTGTTGAAGTCAATGATTACATTGCAGATGCCATCAAGCCGCATCCAGATCGCCTTGGCGCCTTTGCGTAAGTGCAAAACCTTTTGTCTTGAAGATATTGAAATATTATGATGAATTAACTCTCATTTTTATAGCACCTTGTCTATGCATGATCCTGCTGAAGCTGCGACAGAGTTGGAGCGATGCGTCACCAAATTGGGTTTCAAGGGAGCCCTCGTTAACGACACTCAGCGTGCAGGCCATGATGGCGACGATATGATCTTCTATGATGGCCCTGAATGGGACCTCTTTTGGGCAAAGGTTGCTGAGTTGGATGTCCCATTTTATCTCCATCCTAGAAACCCAACTGGTAGCATTCATGACAAGTTGTGGGCCAAGAGAAAGTGGCTCATCGGGCCTCCTCTTAGCTTTGCTCAAGGTGTTAGCCTTCATCTTTTGGGTATGGTGACGAATGGTGTTTTTGATAGACACCCTAAGCTGCAGATTATTATTGGGCATCTGGGAGAGCACATCCCGTTTGACTTGTGGAGAATCAACCACTGGTTTGAGGATGTCAAGAAGCCGCTTGGTTTGTCCTGCCAGAAGACGATCCGGGAATACTTTGCTCAAAATATCTGGATCACAACCAGTGGCCATTTCTCAACACCTACTCTGGAGTACTGTATCACCGAGATTGGAGCAGATCGCATTCTTTTCTCCATCGATTACCCATTTGAATCGTTTGGGGATGCTTGCGACTGGTATGACGGAGTAAAGCTTAAAGGAGATGAGGTGAAGAAGATCGGAAAAGACAATGCCAAGAAGCTCTTTAAGCTGGGTGCTTTTAAGGACTCTGAGTAGGTAATTATTAAAATAGTATAGAAATATTGGAAACTTGGTTTTTAAATTTAGAAATAGCAATTCAAGTTTAAATTCTCTGACTCCCGATGACGGACGGAGCGTTTTGATTCAGGCCGAAGTTTTTGTTAATCCTACTCATCAAATCCCATCCTGTTTGTATACCGATTTCTTCCACTGATGTCTCCCTACTTTAATTTGTCAGAGATGACGTCACCAGCAAAGAAGTATTTATGTGTGATGGACGATAAGGATGGAAATTTGACTGGGACTGTAACAATCTGTATATTATTTAGATAACGCAACCGCTTAAGCGGGAAAGTGCGGCTGAGTAGTTTTCTAGTCGGGAGTGTACCTTGACCGATTGAGGCTAATTCCGACAGCGTACTTCCTATGTTTTGCTTCTATTTATTATGCAGACTATGGATGTAATTGTTATTGGTTAAATTTTTACATGCGGCTAATGTATGTGACCAAACAGTGCATACAAGTTCTGGCCATTTTGCGAGATCGGGAATACATTTGCTACCCGTACTGCATAGTTTCATAGTCGGATATGGGATTGAATCGGGAATGACTGAGGCTCTTTATTTTTTACTTGATACGAAACCCAAGTCTTTTGAACTGTATGAACCTTTGCCGACTTGAACACGTCTCAGATTCGTGGGAAGATTTGGGAGCTATACACGGTTGAAATCGATTTAGTGGTGTTTCAGCTGCAGTCGGCTTTTCTCAAAATAGCCACCATCCTGGTAATTACAACATTTGGTCTCTTTCAATATCAATTCTCTCTTCGCGAAAAAAAAAGTCTGGGACTTCTATTTGAAGGATTTAGGTTACAATTTGACATTCAAAACATTACTTTTGGATCGTGTTTACTGTCCAAATATATAACAGCTAATGGAAGGAATGACTGAAAATTTGAATGAGTAATGAGAAAATGAATGACTAGTGCGATGTTCAGGAGAACAATCCTCTGATTCACCCCACCCCCAAACCGACGTACTCATTTTCTTTTTCTGATGGTATTTTACGAATATTGCCCACAGGTAATGTCTATTGTGGTAGATATTAGTCATGAGTCTCAGCCATGGGACTATAACTTGGTACTTCAAATTTGAGTTTATTAACCCTACAGTATATTGACCCGGACAAATCTTTCTTTCTTGAGATGATGGAGATGAATCTATGACCGGATCCGCGTAGATTATTGGGGGTTTGTAACAATGCACAGACTTTACCTAATGGCAACAGATGTAATCTTTTAATGTCAATGACCCACATATGTCCTGAGGTTCTTATGTGTAAAACAAAAGGAAAACCTGATTAACGCTGTAGTGCTACCCGGGAAATCAGGCAAGATGATTTATTCAAGGCAGCAAGCGAGCTTCCTTCTTTTCTTGTTCAAGGGAAACCGTTGTGGGAAATGTTATTCCTGGTTCGGGGCGAGGCTAGGTGTCCTAACAACAGCTATCAATGGCTTGAGAAACATGAGGCAGGAGAGTGTGTTTGAGGCATAGCAGCCATATGGATTCTGTCTTGTGCGAAGTTGACGTAATAAAATTCCATTTGGAATTGTGATATTGCCCTATATGACTGAATCTCTTATTTTATGACACGTTCGGCATTACTTAGGTAACATGACCTTCGCTTTGCTTCTTGAATTCTACACTGTAGATGAAATACGGCATGTGCTTTCTGAGGTTGACATGGATGATGAGAGCGGTAAAGTAACCGCCAGGGGATGGTCGGAAGAGAGACTTAATTCTCCATGGATACGAACCCCAGTACCGAAGGAGCCCGCCCGCGTTTTGGCGCATTAGGGCCACGCGGACAGTTGAAGCTAACCTAATATAGGCTAAGTGATTTGAGTTTGTTAGCATATCATGTCAGTGTGGGCTGATCTATCGGCAGAAGGTAATTGGATTTCCCTCCAGGCCGCTACCCCAGAAAAGACTAATGTTGACTAGGGGAGCCCGTGCTTGTCGATAGTTGCCCTGATAGGAAAAGGCCTGGGCTCTGGCGCTCCGGCTGGTTTACAAGGTATTAGGTATAGCTCCTAGCATCATCCCCACGCCATGTTTTGGACGTTGGCTTGTGTGTCTTATCATTAAGCGGGAAGCTATCGTCGCACGGGACAGCGGACGGAAGATGTCAGCTGGGGACCAATCAGCCGCCATCAACATGAATCATAAAGCCGACAGTGCATCGGATAATGTACTCTGTGAATCGCATGAATCGTTGCTCTTGTTATCAAGTTGCGGCCTAGCCGGCTCCTGAACCATCGGTACAAAAGATGTCGATAGCCCATCTCATCATGGCTTCGAGATCACTGAATAGAAAACCAAATCACCAATACAACACAAATCACTTCCATTCATTAAACCATTTGTTGACCACAGAAACTAAAAGATGAGTGAAGTGTACGATCTTGTCGTTATTGGCGCTGGTATGTGTGGCTTTTCTGCAGACTCTCCCAGGCCTGGCCAAGGATGTCCAGCAGAACAACTGTTGTCGCAGTAGTATTAGCTGGCTGACATTTTATATCAATTTAGGATGGTATGGCCTCGCCGCTGCTAAGACATACGTGGAGCTGCATCAAGATGAAAAAGTCCTCGTGGTTGAGGCGGAGAGTAGTTGTGGTGGAACATGGTCCAAGGATCGACTTTATCCTGGATTGAAGTCGAACAACCTCTACGGCTCATATGAGTATCCTGATCTGCCCATGTCTGAAGATGTTTATGGAGTGAAGCCAGGACAGCATATCCCTGCGGCAGTTTTGCACCGTTACCTCACAGACTTTGCGAAAAAGTTTGGAGTCTTTGAACGAACCAAGTTCAACACCAAAGTCGATGTTATCGAAGCTAAAGACAACGGAAGCTGGGACATCCATGTTTCACCAACGGCTGGTGGTACCTCTGAAATTATTCAGACCAAAAAATTGATTGTCGCTACTGGATTGACCTCGCAACCAAATATGCCCAAGTACCGAGGGCAAGAAAAATTCACTTCGCGTCTGTTTCACGCAAAGGATTTCTGTACTCATGGCGACATAGTCAAAACGTGCAAGAAAGCCGTTGTGGTAGGAGCAGGCAAGTCAGCATTCGATTGTGCATATGTATTTGCCACGGAACCAGATGCGCAAGTCGATCTAATCATTCGACCCACTGGACAAGGCCCCGTATGGCTTTGCCCTCCATACGTCACTCCTTGGAAGAAAATGATGGAGGAGCTTCTTAACACGCGAGCTCTGACCTGGTTTAGCCCATGTCCATGGGGTAACGAGGATGGATTCTCTATGATCCGAAATCTGCTTCATGGCACTGCCGCCGGGCGACTTTTGGTCAATAACTTTTGGAACGTTTTGAGTTCCAGCGTTGTTGACGAACACGGATACAATGAAGGCAACCAGAACCTGTTCAAGTTAAAACCTTGGCAGGGCGCCTTTTGGACTGGGAGCGGTGTTGGAATCCACAACTACCCAACCAACTTTTTTGATTTGGTCAAGGAAGGCAAGATCCGTGTCCATATCGCTGACATTGATAACCTTGATGGTGATCAGGTTTACCTAAGCGATGGTACGGTTTTGACGTCTGATGTTGTTATTTGCGCCACTGGCTGGAAGAAAGAGTCATCTATCAAATTCCGCAATTTTGATCCTGCTTTAGCCAAGTCATCAGAAGAGCGAGACAACCTGATTAAGCAGGCTGATAAAGAGGTTCTCAGCACGTTCCCAATTCTTAAGGATCAGCCTGTCCTTCGATTTCAGCAGAAGGAGGAAGAACCGTTACGCAATTACCGGTTCATAGTGCCTGCAGACGCTGTCTTTAACCGAAACATTGCCTTTGCTGGTATGGTGTCTACTACTTTCACTTCAATGTTTGCTTCCTCTCAAGCTTTATGGATATCCGCTTTCTTTGATGGCAAGCTAAAACGAGCTCCACAATCGCCATCAGATGTTTTGAAGGAAGTGATGTTGCACACCCAATTCGGGAAATGGAGATATCCGTGCGGATATGGTGCTTCTCTTCCTGACTTTGCTTTTGATTCTGTTCCTTATGTTGACCTTCTCCTTAACGATATTGGATTAAAGACGCACCGAAAGGCATCAGCAATGATGGAGATGACAGAGCCTTACAAGCCACGAGATTACCAGGGATTGAGCCAAGAATGGCTTGAATCGCAACAATCCAAATAGTTTATACCATATCTCATGTATTTGGACCTGTTGATTTAGTCCTTGTATTACAATATTAAACTTGTCCATAAACTATGGTTGGAATCAATCTTGTGAAGCCTGTCTGCAATGTACTAGGCAAACTTGCACCAAATCTAAACATCTTTAAGATAGGCATGGTTTGCACATAGAGGCGAAGAGGGATAAAGGACGTGCTGCAGTGTTATTTGAAACGCAACGAGCTTTTGCCAAGGTTGTTATCCAGGCAATTGTAGACCGTACCCTTTAGTGCCCACGATGTCGCTTCCATCACACAGAACCATATGTGAAATAATATGAACTGACTGGGATGGTATAATTTGTTTCGAAAAACTCGTGCGCTCATCCATCCCAAATTAAGTTAGAGGGCGGAGATTAGTGAGCCGCATTTGCTGTGGATTAGCAAGAGTCAGGCATTTGTCTGGATACTGACCGAGATTGGCACCGAAAAGGACTCTGATGCTTCCCGAGTCAGGTTTAAACACTAGTTTGATGATAATCACGCACGCGCGAACTTTGTTTTTGTTAGTTTCATGTTGGGTATTACCCGAAAAGTTGGCAAGGCGGACATGGGCGTCGGCTAAGATCTCAAGCACATGCGCCCGCACTCATTCGCCGCAAGAGAATTAACCGAGACAAATCGGCTCTGTGCCTAGATAAATTAGGGCTGCATTGAAACACACGTACAAGTAACTCCAAATCTTTTCCCAGGAAGTCGCTGTCAACAATCTCATCACATTTTCACTAAAATACTGCTACCTGTTATCTTTCATTCATTAATAAAAAATGTCCGACTCTCTGCAAGATGTTCGTCCAATGTTTGAATTGCGCAAGCGCAATTATGTCGTCACCGGAGGAGCCCAAGGCATCGGATTCGCTGTCACTCGGGCAATTTGTGAGATGGGAGGAAATGTGGCAGTGATGGATATCCAGCAGAACCCCGTCCCTGAATTTGCCGCCTTAAGCGACAAATTTGGGGGAAAGACCATCTATATCCAGACAGACGTGACAGATGAACAGAGTCTCAACGCGGCATTCTCCAAGGCTATTGAGGAATTAGGATCAATTGATGGCCTAGTTCCTGCTGCAGGTATTGCTATTGACAAGCCTTTTATCGATCAAACCTGGGATGAATTTACTCGGATCCAAAACATCAATGCAAGTTGACCTTTCTGGACAGGCAGCTGATGACTTCGCTGACCGAATCTTAGGTACGAGGAACATTCTTTGCAGCTCAATTGGCTGCCAAACAAATGATCAAGCAAGGGACAGGCGGAAGCATGGTTCTCATTGCTTCGCAGTCTGCTCATATTGCCTTGCCGGGATATCGGATGGCTGCCTACAACGCCTCAAAAGGTGGAGTAATGATGCTCTCAAAGGTCCTGGCCGTGGAATTGGCGCCCCACAAGATTCGAGTAAATACAATTTCTCCCGGTTTTGTGGACTCAGATATGACACGGAACGTGAGGGCATCCAAGAGTAAGCGAGAAGGCGAGCAGATGTGGTTGGCACCCCCAATGCAGCGGCTGAGTACCCAGAACGACTTGACGGGGGCCGTTATCTATCTTCTTAGCGATGCATCTCCTTTAACGACTGCAGCGGATATCCCGATCACAGGCGGGTTACATGCTGGGACTATCGATGGACTGATTAGTTATGACTCTTGACCAGGGCGTTGATCAAAATTCTTCCCTTGGCGTTGTAGGAATTTATAATTAAGAATTAAACTCTTCAATAGAAAATAGTGTGGTGCTATAGGTTCTAGCTAGGAATTATAAACAATATAGATATTTATATTTGATAATCTTTTATATCATGGATAGCGTCGGTTTACTTGTAGGGTTTTGGGAGGAGAGGACCGAAGCAAATAGCGAATAAGCGCAAGTCAGATGGCGTGATGATAAACTAAAATACATTCACTTGCTTGTTTTATAATTCGAATACTTCGGACACTTACTTTGGACACTGAAATTGGCTCACAGAGCGACGTTCAAGCCAACCCCATTTCGACTAAGCTGATGAATCCCTTGAACTGCAGGGGCAAACCTTTGCTCCAGGTGTGAGAACCTAAGCTAATCATGCTTTGGGCCAAGTTAAGACTCACTATCTATGCATTATGTTACCCCTTCGATCAGCAAGTGCCATTCAACGCCCTAATATGAAAAGTTTCCGCTGTCCCACCCGTCAATGTCAACTTACGGCCTTTCCAGTCCTTGGTATTTTTAATGTCTCTTGGTTAATGAGAAATCGTGTTCATGATGACACATATATCTATGCTAGGACTTTTCTTTTTCTTAGCTAGAGGGCTTCTTGACATAGTACAAATTTTCTCAAAGGATCAGCTTCCTAGACTCTGAAAGACTCGCCGCTATTACAAAAGTTTACGTAAATCGTACATATTTCAAGAAATCGCCAAAAATGAGAAATGCCAAGACTCCGAAGCTTTACCTTCACAAGGCGGTTGCAGATTGCCAATATGAATAGGTTTCAGCACTTCTTGAGAATCAAGCATAACCGGAGCACAGGGGAACACATGGAGAGACTTACACTTTGCATCGCGAAAAAAAAGAAAAACCTCTCCAGTATGCCTGAAGGCTTTGCTTTCATCTAGAGCCGAAATTTCCTCAACATCATTACATGGTTGGACAACTCTGCACGTTTGCAACCTCTTTGGACATAAAATAGTGATTTTTTATTTAGAATCGGCCGGTGCCAGTTCCAATATTGCTGAGAGAGATGGGGACTTAGTTCAGGAGATAGGTGGAAGGGCGTGTTACAGTAATACTTACTGAATACATACCTAGCTATAGCTAACGATGTCTGTAAACACTGACAAGGATGGAGAAATGATACGATTCTTGGATTAACATAACCTACATATCTCTATTTCGGGATAGCTGATTATACGGCTTGTCATTGAGTCAGCATCCAAACACTTACCATGTCTGTTCCCTTCCCATTATCATAAAACTGGGCCAGTTTGAAGTATGAGACTCTTCACAAAGGCCCCTGGTTGGAATTCATTTCTTCCAAGGCTCGTCGATGATTCCATCTTCACCTTGAGCCAAGATATTCCAATATACACCTTGAAGCCCCAAAGGCGTCCCGGGGGGCCTTGATGTTCCTGTAAAGAGGGAATTCGAGACATACGAGAATGCCGGACTGCGAGATTAACTATTTCATTCGCTGAGCCCAATCTATAAGCATCATTGGTAGAAGCGCACATAGGAACTTGATTCATACTAGATCAGCTGGGTGACTTTATGTTAGGGCCATAAAGGAACTTTTGGCTCACAGTATAGTCATACATGATATCAATACCCATGCTCTCATTTTTGTGACAATTGGCTTCCTAGTCCCGGCTGAAAAAGTCACCAGCAATGATATCGACCAATCCATATTCGGTAGCAACGCGGCCGTTCTTGTCTCAAAAATTATAGTTGCCTGGATTAATTGGTTTGGAAGCATTGTATATTCGGGTAGCTTCTGCCCTTGTCTCTGACACTTCAAGGCTGTATGTGTCGAAACCATGAAAAGCAAGCACGGCGACATCATAGGCTCTCCCACACCCTGTTGTGCATTAGAATATGGCCAAGCGGGGAGTGCAAGTTTAAGTATGAGGCAAGAATAAAGAGAGAAAAAAACACCGGTACAAGAGCCCAAAGGCGCCTCTCACCCCTAGAGGGAAGCATGTGATTTGGTCGTGACTCCATGCAGTCAATGAGCGCAGGAGAAGGCTTTCCAAGGTCCCACGGGTCACTTTTATCCGATTCCCTTAGTTCTGAACATCCATTCCTTTGTTGTTCCCAGGATCCAGAGGAGTTAAATCACAATGCACGTTACAATTTACGAGCAGACGAACCTATTGGTAAAGTGGGAGGTGTGTCTAATATGAGGTTTTAATATAGAGTAGACATTTTGGTGGCTGGAGAAACGTGCTTCATCGAATAAATATAAATGCACGACAGCTTCGCTTGGCATATCACAACGACGGATTCCTGCCAATCGGCTCTGGCGGGCGATTGGAAATATCCAATCAGCACATGATTCCGAAGTCAATGAGACAACGGTTTACCGGCTCTCATGCCTAGGCCCCATTTTTCGCAGACCCAGTGTAAGTCGACTGGTATGAGAGCACAACATCGCTGACGGTTATCACGTCGCAGTCTGGTGGCTGGGAATGTTTCAGAATGACAAACTCCTTTGGCCAACATGATTTGAAATCTTCAGTGATGATGCAAGGCTGTGGCGCCGGTGGGTTGGCTCACGTTGACGAATGGCGCGCCCTCCATTCGTTGCCAATCGCGCAATCCGCATCATGCCTGACGAAGACGCACCCCAGCCCGCCATGAGCCATGGAACGTTCGGATGCCCTGTGTCCGACTTGGACACAGGGTGTCTTAAAAGTACCATAAAATAGAGAAATTCTCAGTCTTTTATTCTCGTCAATCACCGACGGATATATCGTGCGCCCAGACTGGTAACAGATAGATAACCGACGTCAAATGGACACATCAGACGCCGAGCAGCGCCCGCTGCTCCAGCCAGCAAACCGGAACGCATCCGACATGGGACTTTCCAAGAGCCAGGGCCTAAAACAAGCCTCTGCAGTGAGTTCGATCGACGAGGGCGAGATTGGCACAGGCAGCACACAGCCTTCACGCTCGGTCGACGACGACGTCCTCCCAGAGACGTCGCCCCTTGGGCGAACCCTTACATGGCAGAGCGCCTATATCTTGGTAATCTCTCGAGTCGTCGGCAGTGGAATTTTCGCTACCCCTGGTGCCATCTTCCAGTCCGTAGGAAGCATTGGGCTCTCGCTCTCGCTGTGGGTTGTCGGAGCCGTGATAGCAGCCTGCGGTCTCGCCGTCGCCTTGGAGTATGGCTGCATGCTGCCGCGGTCAGGGGGCAACAAGGTGTATCTTGAGTTCACCTACCGATGGCCTCGATTCCTGACTTCAACCCTCTATGCCATTTACGCAGTGTTTCTAGGTTTCACGGCCAGCAACTGTGTCGTCTTCAGCCGCTATGTGCTTTTTGCTCTTGGAGTACATGGTCCAAGTGATCTCCTTTCCAAAAGCCTAGCTGTCGGCCTTCTTACCAGCGTGACTATTATACATAGCATCTTCCCCAAAACCGGCGTAAGGATTCAAGATGCCCTTGGTTGGATCAAGATCGCCGTTGTTCTATTCATGATATTATCTGGCATCTATGTTGTCCTCTTCCGTCCTGCCTCGGACTCGGTTCTTGAAGCAGGTCCTCGTTTGTCGTGGGATGACTTGTGGGAGGATAGCAGCTGGAACTGGGGTGTGATATCTACATCCTTGTTCAAGGTCTTTTACTCGTACGCCGGTCTCGACAATGTCAGCAACGTTTTGAACGAAGTCAAGGATCCAGTTCGGACTCTGCGCTCAGTTGCTATAACGGCTCTTGCTACATCGTGTAGCCTATACTTCCTTATCAACATTGCCTACTTCCTTGTTGTCCCAGTTGACGAAATCCGAGATAGTGGTGAGCTTGTCGCCGCCCTTTTCTTTGAGCGGCTGTTTGGCGAAAGCGTTGGGCGGAGGATTCTGCCACTAATCGTGGCTCTCTCAGCTGCTGGTAATGTCATGGTGGTAGCATTTGCAATGGTAAGCCCCCTTGGATCTGCTGTTACCGTACATAGCCTTTGATCTACAATGAGCTAAAACTACCAACCAACAGGCACGTATTAAACAAGAGATTGCCCGGCAAGGCTTTCTTCCATTCTCAGACATACTCTCTTCATCAAAGCCTTTCGGCTCTCCCTTGGGAGGATTCATTGTTAATTACATCCCATCTTTTCTTGTGATAGTGTTGCCTCCATCTACGTCAGCCTATTCATTCATTCTTGAAGTTGAAGGATATGCTAGCGAGATCATCGGCCTTGCGGTGGCTGCTGGGCTCCTTAAGCTGCGTTTACAGCGGCCTGACCTAAGGAGACCATTCAAGGCGTGGACGACTGCCATTTTCATCAAAATAATTTTGGCGGTAGCACTCCTTGCGGCCCCTTTCTTTAGACCCCCGGACCGCCCAGATAATGGCATGTTCTACGCCACTTATGCTCTAGTCGGAATAACAATGTGCGTTTTCAATTGCCGATTGTAATTTTTGGATTCTTTACTTACAAAATGTGAACAGCTTTGTGGTCGGGATTATATACTGGTATATTTGGACAATCGCTATTCCTCGCTGGCGAGGCACTAGTCTAGAGGAAGAAACCCGAGTTCTGGGAGATGGAACTCTGGTCACTAAGCTGAGATACACGTAGAAAGTTTCCCAGGCTTTAAGTTTAATGCGGGAAGTTGGGCATGATAATTCTTAGAAAGGGTTGTGAATTAAAGGTATTTGAATACTTGGAGCTATTCGGATAATATAAGCGTTTTTATGTTATCTTCTTGTCTCTCTTTTTAATTAAATTACCGAATAAATTCTAGCAACTCTTGATTCAAATCTGGCAAAATTTTGATTTCAACTGAGTTGGTCAGGGCGCTATTTACTACCTCTACGACCTGCTTCCCAAATGTAGGCGGTTGCTGTTCCATCTATGGCCCATTTGTGTTTGGGTTTCCTCTAATTCCTCATTAATTTTCCTCTGAGAGACGGTCACTTGGGTTGTTCATCTGAGACAAATTGTTACAATATGTAAAGAGACGACCCTAGTTCTCTAGAACAGCGAAGCAAATGATGGATCGGTCCGGTGGCTCAGAATTTTAGGGTAGCTTGGGGTGTAGTTTTTCTGCAAATGGGATAGGTAAGTACCAGGCCTTTGTGGAAGGTCAAGAATGCTCAGCCAGGCCAGCAAATGGCTGTAGAGTCTTTGTGGCGATTGCTGGTCGTCAAAGTGCTACTTCTACAACAATCTCCATATGACTTGCCATCTTGCGACAGCCCTTCAGCACTCTATAGCTGCATTTCGGTTTACTTCGTCGCTGCGCGCCGTGGCGCTAGACGTTGATTGTGTTATATATTTACAAATATATATTTGCTTTTTCACTCCTCTACTTTGGGGAGAACCTTCTGTTCGTTTCCCAGTGCAACTGTGCCATGTTAGCAACCCGTTACATACCATTTCGCTTTGATGGAGGCATTGAAAGTCTGGAGAACACATACGTCGATCAAAGAGATAATAACTCGTTACAAAGAAAATGGGCAAAGCAATAATCGATGAAACCCACTTGCGGGCCGCGGTATTATATCGCTTCTGGTAATCCTTCTTTTCGACTTCCTTCTTCTGCTCCTCAAGGGCTTCTTCTTGGCGCTGACTGGCTCGTCGCAACCGAGCAGCTCGAAGTGCTGATTCTCGCGCTTCGGCGACACGAATTGCATCTTGCGATGCATCGGGGGTGTCGGGCGCTGTGGGCTTCCGGGATGTCTGGGATCGAGGAGGTGGTACACGGGCTAATCGGGGCGTCTTAGAGAGAACTTCTTTTGCAGAAGCACCGCTAGCACGTGAGGTGGCGGCGGAGGGTTTCAAGGAGGGATTAGAATGCCTCGAAGCTGTAGTTGACACTGGTCGTAGAGCTAGAGGCTGAGCTGTTGATAGAATCCGACCGACATGTGAGCGGAGCGATCCCTGGAATCGCGGTAGCGATGCCATTTCATTGACAGATGCTCGATAGTAGAACAAGTTGACACAGTAGTTTAATTGGCTACAGCAGTAGAGGTGTTGATGAGCTCCATTCATGTAGACTGGCCTTTAATCGTCTATCGGGTGCAAGCAGAGACCTTTTTTTTTTTTTTTTTTTGGAGACCGCTCAGGTTGAGCCGTGGTATCGATAAGGACATCGGTAAATAATGGCATTTGGAGCCAGACCACGACGATTTCCCAACACTTCATTTGCGCAGCAAGGCTTGATATGAAATATGACTCAAATTATGTGATTGCTATTGCTCTTCATCTATGGAAATTTATCCTCACATGCTCTCAAGACCCCAAGCTACTAATGGACCCTGCATTCATTTTTGGTTACCAGCTGAGATGGCCGCATCTCGAAACGCAGTTGACGGCTCATCTTTACATGATTTGTTCTATTATACAATTCTCCCTAACGCCATTGCGCAACCTCGCCACGCCCTTCCCTTCAAAGTCGAGCCAAGCTGGCCGATCAATCGTCATCATCGGTGTATCTGGGGCCCGTTGCTGCGGGGGTTTCAGGCGCACCACCATATGCAGCCGGAGTGGGAGCACCATAGTAGCCGCTTGCCGCCGGCGTTGGAGCACCCGCCGCTGGAGTCGGGGCAGAGTCGGCACCCCAGCCGCCTTGCCAACCTCCGCCTGGAGTGGGGGCGTTGACGGCAGGAGTTGGCGCCGAATAGGCTCCTGGAGTAGGAGCGTTCATCGCACCCGGAGTAGGGGCACCTAGCAGAGCGCCGCCGGGCGTGGGTGCGTCGTAAGCACTGGATGACGTAGCACCGGGAGTGTAACCCCATGTGTCGTTGCCACTGGCACCCGGCGTTGGTGCAGAGGCTCCGTAAGCTGGAGTCTTGGAGCCCGAGGCCCAGCTGTCGCCACCGCTGTACGCGGGTGTTCGTGATCCGGCACCAAAGGCGTCTCCAGGAGCTGGGGTTCTCGCTCCAGACTGCCAAGCAGGAGTGCGCGAGCCCGAGCCATACGCGGTACGACTGCCGTCGTAAGGATTGACAGTTCGTGACCCATCTGCCCAGGCCGGAGTTCGGGCACCAGACATATCTTGGGCCTTCCATGCGGGTGTACGTCCACTTGCTGACGGTGCTGCATCGCGTTAGCTTTAGAATTAGACAAGTGGAAAGGCAATAGTTTGACTTACTCCGTGACCCCCATGCCGGCACACGATCTGAACTGGCACTGGACATGGGTGTTCGGGAACCACCTTGCCAGCCAGGCACCCTGTCTCCCCCGCCTCGTCCCGCTCCTCCAGGAGGGCCGCGACCACGAGTGTTGATGTCAATCGTGGCTCCTGTTGTTTTGTTCTTGAAGCTGAGGCTGTCTCGTGGAACAGTAACGGTCTTACTCTTTGTGTGAAGCTCAACACGAGCATGTGTGTCGGTGGTATCCTTGACAATGCCCAGCAAGCCTTTGTAGGCTCCCTTCTTGATAATGACCGTCTGGTCAATAGCCTTGTCCCGGCCAAACATCTTTGCTGGTTGTTGAGGCTTGTTTTCTGCGCCATTCTTGTGGATTTTAAGTGCTGGGTTCATTGCGTTCAGGTCAGGCCCTGCGGAAGCAGCATTGACCCGACCACCCTTGGCTGCGATGGTGTTCACCATGCTTGCTTTGGTTACAAAAACACCTGCATTTTCCTTGCTGTCATTGGTGTGAAGGAATACATAAGCGCGATGAATATGAATGATCTTTCCCTGTCGCTGCTGGCCAGTAAATTCCTTGACGACATCTTCGAGACGAATCTCCGAGCCGTTCCGGTCCGCGGCAACGGCTTGCTTTCGCTTTGGCAGCTTATTGGCGATCTGTGAGGGCATCACTTGTCGAGTATCTCCGAACTGATCGAGGACAACTAAAGACTCACGGTCAACCTTGACAATACAACCAACTGTAGTTGGGTCGAGTTGCACAAGATCATGCAGCTCATACTGGCCAAGAGATCCCTGTCCACCAATATCACTGGCCTCGCGGAGATCCTTGCTGAAGACAGTAACTTCGGTGTTGGTCTGGTCTGTAAGCAGGGTCACACGATCCTCGGAGATTTTGACGACCATTCCGACTTCATCGCGGAATCTACTACCGCCGATGACCTTGACGTGGTCACCAATTCTAAACCGCTTGCGTAGCCCTTTAATAGGAACCTCGATGGTTTGACCAGCAAGATCACCCTCGGTGACCGACATTGTAACAATGTCACCTTGTACGCTGGTAGCTTTGCCGATAACACCCTTTTGTTCACCAGAGTATACTTCGATGATATCGCCTGGTAGGTAGGTAACAAGAGTATTGCTATCCTTGAGGCTTGCAGCCAATGCCTTGAGATCTAGATTCTCGGTGCCGTCTTCGGCTCCTGACGCAAATCGGGTAACCTCTTCTAACGAGGGGTTCACATCCGTCACCACAAGCTGTTGAATCTTGACATCTTTGACCTGGAACCCATTTTCGAATTCCTCGCCCATGTATGACCAGGTATTCGTGGTGGGGTTACCCTGAATGTGACGTGGGTGACGCTTGCGCGCTTCGATTTCACTGAATAGTCGCTGGGGTGGTCGTGGTCCTGCGTTGCCGAAAGGTCTCTTGCGCTTGCCGTCGGCAGTAAGTGCAGCCAAGGCATCATCACGCATGCCATAATCAAGTCGAGGAATAAATCGAACCCTAGCCTCTAGGCCGTTCTCGGTAACATCAAGAACTTGGGCTAAATCTCCATTGTGCTTGGCCGGCCGCTTGAGTCGGACCCAAGCGCCTGGTTCCAAAGTTGGAGTCTTGGACACACGTAACAACTCGGGCATGTCTTTGATCTCAACCAGAATCATTTTTGAGTGCGGGTAAACATTCATCAAGCCATCAAGTGCCTTGAGAATATCCGTTTGTCGTTGCGCTTCGACATAAATAAAGCCCTTCATGACAGACTCGATACCTCCACGTTCGAAGGCGGCGGTGATGGCGAGCTCGTCCTTGGTTCCCATGCGCTCCTCGATACGCTTCATGATTGAGAAGATGACTTCGCGCTCTTTACCTTCTTTACATCTCACAGCCCAAATACTTGGATCATCCACACTAGGGAGAAGCAGCCGTTTAGGTACAACCGCCGCGTCGCCGAGACCCTTGGCGGATCGCCGATTGCCATATCTCTGTCGCAAAATCTCAGCTTGCTTTTCAGCATCCATGCTGGATTCCATTTCTCGGCGGCGGTCGAGTTCGCGATGTCGCTGATCGTCTAGACGACCACTGTCGGCCAAGTCATCGATGTGAGCATTGTCGATGAAGTCGCCAATCTCTTCGCCTTCTTTCTCGTCGTCCTCGGCTTCGTCTTCGTCATCAACTTCGGCTTCAATATCGAAGAAGGCATTGCGCCTATCGCGACGTCGCTTGCGACGATGACCCTACGCGTGTCAGGTTAGGAATTCATGAAGATAGGACATGCGCCAAAGAACAGGGAGAAATTGGTAGTCAACTCACTTGCTGCACGTCATCTTCGTCTTCCTCATCGTCTTCGTCTTCCTCGTCATCGTCGTCGTCGTGGCGACGTACGTCATCATCTTCCTCTTCGTCTACGCCTTCCTCATCTTCATCTGCATCACCAGCAGCTGGGCTACTTCCACGAGCGTTCGATCTCGCCCGATGGCCAGTGTCTTCTTCATCAGACACGTCGGCAGGCGCAGGGTTGAAGTCCTCCTCGTCTTCTGAGTCGTCGAAGCGCGATGGGTCGTTGGACGACATTTTGTCTGTGAAGCCGCCAAAAGGGACGGCAAGCGCGTTAATTAAGTAGCAATGCCGAAAGGTGGTCAAAGAAGAAAAAGAAGGAAAGAAATCGATGAAAGGAAGCGCGTTCACTCGAGGCCAAGATATTGGAGACGCTGGAGCTAAAGTTTCCCAATGCTGGCGAAGCTCTGCTGGCGCTCGGTTAAACGACGGTGACCCGACATGTGCATAAAGAGTGTTGACTAAGCATGCACAACGGTTGATCAGGAAAGGATTTATGTGTGTATATATTTGCACACTGTGACGAACGCACTGTGCTATCAAACAGCCTGTTGGATTAGCTTCAAGGAGGAGGGAAATCGATACCCGCCGTACGCATTAGTGCTCCAATAAATAGCCATCTAAGAGCTGACCCCTCACAATAATCAAATAAACTTATAACCCCAAAAATTACAACGCGAATATAATCACTCTTTTAATCAGGCAACAGGCGGAGCCACCTACCATAGTGTACCCTCGCGGCTCTTGGATCAATTGAGGCCATGAAGGCGATCGTAATTCACGAGTTTCATACCTCTATAGCTAATATTGCGGTATCAGAAGTGCCGGATCCTCGACCAAGTACGAACCAAATCCTTGTGCAAGTTAAAGCAGCTGGTGTCAACTTTGTTGATATACTATATGTTCGTATTCTTATCTCAACAACATAGATAATATTTTGTGTTAACAGACGCTAGGCACAAGGCCTACACCAAAATAACAAGAGTTTAGTTCGTCCACCCTTCATCTTGGGGCTGGAATTCTCAGGGGTTGTTGTTTCGTCACCCCCCCAATCGCGCTTCAAACCTGGAGATGCCATTTTTGGTGACTGTCTCGGGTCTTACAGCGAGTCTCTTACTCTTCCCGAGAACTCGGATTCTATCCAACGCATACCCCCGTCATGGAACTTCACTGAAGCTGCGGCTTTAGGGGCCACACTCCCTGTATCGTATGGAGCCCTAGTGTTGCGTGGCAAGATAAAGGCTGGGGAGACGGTTCTTGTGCACTCTGCAGCCGGAGGCATTGGAGCAATGGCGATACAAATCGCAGTAGCTATGGGTTGCCGCGTCCTAGGAACCGCGGGCTCCGCTGAAAAATGCGCATTTGCCCAAAGTCTCGGTGCAGATCAGTGCGTGAACTATTCGCAGGACAACTGGTGGGAGCAAATCCTGGAGTTGACCCAAGAGAAAGGCGTGGATGTGGTTTTTGATCCCGTTGGGTTAGTTGATCTCAGCATAAAATGCCTGGCACACCGTGGCCGGGTTCTGGTAGTTGGCTTTGCAGGGCGAGAAGGTCAGATGGAGAAAATTGCTATGAATCGTGTGTTATTGAAGCAGGCGACTCTGATTGGATATGTGAGTTTAAGACATCCTAAACTAACATGGCGCGAGCTTTCTAACCATAGAGTAAACAGCGTTACGGCGAGTCTCTCCGCAGAGATCCCAATGAGAGGAGCAGTATCTGGCGCAGTCTCCAGCTACTTATTGAAAGCAAAAAGATTCGACCAATAGTTTCTAAGCGCTACTCAGGTCTAGGAAGTGTTCCTCAAGCTCTTGATGATCTATTAAACCGCAATGTATCAGGCAAAGCAGTCATAAGTATACGTAATAATGGAGACAGCCCATCCAGAGCTCAATTGTGAGCCGACTCGACATGGCCGTTGAGGGCGATACTTTCATGCAACACTTTAATGTGAACAAGTTAACCATTGCCCTCCAAATCGTTCAATAAGTACGGGGGCCCTTTCCGGATTAGGTATTTACACAATCTGGTTCTGTGATTACTCTCAAATGAAGTCAAGTTCCTTCATAATCCAATGTAAACATTTTCTCATCATCTCGCGGCTGAAGCTGGCAGGGCGTGATACCGAATCTCACCAGCTCGGGAACAGAAGGCTTAAAACACTCACATCGGTCTTAAACCGCATTCAGATACTCCATTCTTCAACGGCATCGTAACCAGTCTTATAGTTTTTATCTGTGTAGGAATCAAACCGTGACTCAGGCTTAGGAGCTCAGTATGACACCCGAACAATCGTCTGAAATCTCATCGCTTTGCCTCCCCAAACCATGCTTGTCCGTTATTGTCACGCTCTTCCCATTTTTTTTATCCAGTGTCCGCGCTCCGATATGACTGAACAACCCAAACCTTGCAAACTCCTGGCTTTGCACAATGCTTGTACCAAACCCCAACCGGCCGGATTCTACACAACTCAAAGTGCCAAGACTCAAAGAAATCAGAATACCCATTAATAGATCATTCACATCACCCGGGTTCCCCACACACCCCGTCCGGCACTCACACCAAGCCACTCGCCACGGTCTGCGTGAGGGAGATGGGGAACCCAGCCAAGGTTACCAATCTCGTAGTCGCACTGCCAGCTGGCGACGGGGCTGCGATGGTTGTCTTGCTGGGGTGCTCCGTTCATAGGAGGGCCAGCCAAAGGAGGGTTGGAGTTGAGTAGATCCCAAATGAGAACCTGGCAGTCGTCGGCACCGGAGGCTAGAGTTCCACGCCTTAGCGGTGACCATTCAATGCTGTTGACGGAACCTCCGTGCCCACGAAGCTCAAGAAGAGCCTGTCCAGGTTGTCGTACATCAAGGATACGAATGATGTTAGAATCCTGCGCGAAGGTAGCTAACAAATGAGTATCGTGAGGAGAGGTAGCAAGACGAAGCAGTGGCGGGGGGTTTGACATGGTCTGTTGCGCTAGAGTTGGGCTTATGCGACCACCATTGGGGTCTAGGCGAAAATGTCAGCAATCAAGTATGGGGTTCTGCTAGCGTTGATTGATCTTTACATACCTCGCTCTTCCTTGCCAGTCGGCTCGTAGATAATGGTAGAGTGTTCAAGACTTCGTAGATCAAACATTCGCACACTGCCGTCTTGACCACAGCTGACAAAAACATCAACACTCTTAGCGCAGAATCGCACGTCGTAGACCTCTTTGTCGTGAGCAATGAGCTGTGTCTTTGCCGTCAAGGAAGGAATATCCCAGATAGTGCAGGTCGTGTCTATGCTAGAAGTGATTATAAGGCTGGGAGATACAGTGTTCCAATCGAGAGAGGTGAGGGGCGCAGTGTGGTCTGGCGTCTTGGAATTAGACAGCAGAGCCAATGGTGTCAGCTTCGTCACGGAAGCGTCGCGGCCAGGGCGTGTGATAGTGTTGCCTGGGGTGGAAGGGGTATCTGAGGGAAGCGACCAAAGTCGCAAATGGTCACCAGATGTGGCCAGGAGGTCTGTGGACTGCTTCTGAGAAGAAGGAGGCTCCCACAACAGGCGAGTGACAGGGTACGAGTGCGTGGCTTCGGCAACTTTTGTAAATTCGAGACTAAACTTAGAAGAGCCAGGCGAGTAGACATCCTGAGGAGTCGGGGAGAGTTGGCTGTCGAGAATTTGGATCTATGGAATGAGGGTCAGTGGCGGGGAGTGGCGGGGAGTGGCGGGGAGTGGCGGGGAGTGGCATTGAAGGTTGTCGCGCAGGGAGGGAGACTCACAAAGTTGTGACCGTCCTCGAGATAACTTCCGACAGCCAGCTTGCCGGCACTGTTACCTTGAGGCGCCCACTTGCACCAATCAAAGGCATAAATGGCCCAAGGAGCCATGTAGTTGCTAGTGCCGGACTGGGAGTTTGCGAGGTCATACCCTAGGGACCCAGGATTGCCATCAGACATGCTCGAGTCGGCGCGGGGTCGGATATCGGCGAGGCCGAGCGGGGTATTCGAGATGTTGCGCTGAGAACCAGGGGCATTGTACTTTGAGGGATCGGAAGGCGACATGAGTTGGGAAGAGCCGCCACCGGGCGTGGTGGGTGTGTAGGCATGGTAGTTTGAGGGGGCCGAAGGGCCTTCGTAGGGGGCGGCCGGGCTCGAGCGGGAGTAGCTGTGGGACATTGTCTTGATATAAGATGGCTGCTGTTGAGAAGGCGATCGATGGATAGCAGACGAGGCGGAAGCGGAGGATGAGCCAGCCGGCAGCAATATCGGCGTCGTGGACAGGGGATTGGGCGAGGCTGGGGATCGAGCGGCGGAGAGTCCTCCAGCAGGCTGAAGGACGTTGGGCACCGAGCTAGTCGAGGTGGAAAGGGGATTGGGGTTGGAAGAGGCCCCTGAAGAGGAATGCTCGAGCTTGATCTTGGGCGTGTAGTCGTAGCCGTGCTCGTAGTCTTGAGGCGACATAGACATTGGGCCCGATGACATGTGCAGTTCGTCTTGATGCTGCTGGGAGCTAGAATGCGAGCCAGAGCCAGAGCCGGCACCAGCAGGGCCAGACACAGAGGCTGTCTGACGCAGCGAAGGAGGAAATGGCTGTGATTGGCTCATTGTGGCTTTTCTTTTTTCGCATGCGTTGGCGCGGGCTCGCTTTGGGCGTGGACTCGCTGAGGGAGGGGTGAGCGGGAGTGGGCGTGGGCGTTGGGCAAGAGGGACCGATGTGCGTTACGCGCGCGCAAATCAGGGGAAAAGCAGCGCGCCCAAGACACAGCGATGCAAGAGGCCTGACCAGTGACCAGGCCAGTGACCCGCGCTGGCTAGGGGTGAGAGACGGGGGACCACTGCAGGAGACTGCAGTCGCTGTACGTCAGCCCAGCTGCTGGTGGGGATGTGCGCGGCGTCCAGGTGCGCGGGGAGCGAACGAGGGGCCCCGACAACCTGAGGCGACGGATCGAGGAGAGAAGGGCGAGCGGGAAAGAGGGAGAAATGTGTAAGGGAGACGTGAAGTGGGCGAGGAAGAAGGTGGTGGGATGGCCCAAGTAAGGCATTTCTCACAGCCGCAGTCGGGGCCTCTCTTTTTCCCCTCAAGTCACCTGTGAGCTGGTAAGGGTAAGCATGGACGCATAGGTACAGCACATAGGTGCGGCCTGGAGATTTTGGGTTCACAAGGCTCCCATGTAAAGGTAGCCTCGGCAGGATAGTTCGCTGGATACGAGGCCATAATAATTAGTGGCTCAGGCCCAGTCTTGTAAGCCTGCCTTGGTGAAGCTCTTGTTAATCATCTGGCTTGCTACCACCTATTCCATCAGCAAGAATATGAATGACTCTCTTCTTACACATGATACTTGTTCTCTTTTCGGAGTAGTCTCTATAACCTTCGTTTCGATTATATCAAGGACAGTCCGAGAGATTTCGCCAGCCACCCAGCTATACCACTTGTTCTATCTAGTCCGTGCGATTTGAGCTACTCTGTGGAGGCGCCGGAAACTCGCATCACCACAAAATAAGTTCGGGTGGCTCCTTTCTCCTCACCATTTTTGTTCCTATTGGATATTTACTCATGCATATGGAGCTTCGCGACTGCATGAACTAAAAGGGCTATTCGTCTCCTGGCTCATTTCCCCACCATGCGCTGGTAAACCCAAGGCAATACGCTTATCATACACCATTGTTTCTTTTTTCAACTCGATCTAGCTAGGTGCAGACACTCCAGAGTAAATTCACCCGCCAACGGTTTCAATTTGCCCGAACTAAGTTGTTTTTGGGTATAATCGGCCATCTATTCGTAGTTCAAACAGTGTAACATTTGCCAGCACATTTATCCGCGAGATAAACTTGCAGCGATATTCTAAGGATACCTAACTAAGTTAGGTGATTCGTTTCGTTTATGGACTCTAGATCGTGACGTTTTAGAAGAGGAGAGGAACTAATAGCAAGCTGAATCCTCAACTGTGTTTATGACACTTCAATTGGCACTTGAACTACCCTAAAGTTGAGAGCGATGATCCAAAAATATTTTCCTACTCGAAGTTGGGAGACCTAGATAACGTACAGATTGCAAATATAAGCCTGGCTTGTTTGTGTATGATCCTGTATGAGCAAATTGCACCTGGTTGGGAAAACTACCACTTGATTCGATCGCTTGGATGATGGCTGGTTGGCTGTCTGCGTATTTCATTCATATCCTCATTCAAGACGGAAGCTATTGATTGCACCCAAGAATATGCGGGGAAATCGGATATTTGAATACCCGAGGTTTCAACCTCTCTTGCTTATCGAACTCAGGAGTTGGTGTCGCTTCTCAATTACATCTCCTGGACGATGGATCGATGCAGCTGCACGCCTTACCTGCACGAAGTTGGGACCAAAGGACTCGCTGTAATTTCCCTGAGCTATTTAAAAATTCCACTATGGAACACAATCTTGACCGAGTAGTGGACTGATTCCGCGTCAGGTGGGGTTTGGCGCTGTGTTGCTCATCAACCAGCTCGGCTCATTTTTCTGACTCACATTATTGAAAGCATGGCAATGAGATATCTCTTACTGAAAAAGTATAAATGTGAAAATGTGCGATGTATGGATTGCCTTAGCATGAAACCAACCCAGACTCATTTAACAACATCAGCGTCAAAATGGACATGCCTCCAGCCAAGACTACAGTGAATGTGCGACTCATCGACACAAGCACTCGTGTCAGTGTTCCAAATATTTTTTGTTGATAAACTAGTTAAAGGACATGAGCGTATTCAAGGCCCGGCATTTTATTTATTGATAAAACATCCTTCGGGTCGTCGACTTCTCTTTGATCTTGGCGTGCGAAAGGGTTTACAGAAGCTTCTACTGATAATAAAGAGATTTTTCGATGAGAGGAAGGGTGAGAAGGCAGCCTCAATCAAATTCGGAAGAGATGTGCCTGAAGTAATCAAGGAGCATTGCATTGATCTCAAAAAGATTGAGGTTATCATTTAGAGTCATTGACATTGGGACTACACTGGAGATCCATCCTAATTTGATCCATACACATCTCTGGTTGTTGGACCTGGATTTCCTGAATCGTTTGTTCCAGGTTTTCTGACAAACCCTGATGGTCTGATTCTTGAAAGCGATTACTCCGGCAGAGAAATCAGGGAGCTCGATTTTCAAGGAGATGATGTTGTCAAAATCGGCGATTTTAAAGCTTTTGACTACTTTGGAGATGCAAGCCTTTATTTTCTCAATGGACTAAGGCATCCAGTAGACCATATATGTGCTCTTGTCAGGACAACAACATCCCGACCGTCTTTTATCTTGATGGGAGCAGATGCTTGCCATCATACAGGACAAATGAGACTTTCTAAATGGCTACCGCTTCCTTCAGAAATAAGCCCCAACCCTCTTGAGTCTCAGTTCAGAATGACTTGCCCTGGGTCAGTTTTCGAACACTTCCTGAGGGTAGGCAGACTAATGCATTTTACGGAATGCGTCAATCGAGGTTGTTACCATTTAATAACCCGAGTCTTTCCCAGAAGATGGTGGGGAAACTTCAAAAAGTGGATGGAGAGGGCAATGCATTTGTCGTGATAGTTCATGACGCTCATCTAGAAGGTGTTGTTCATTTCTTTCCACATAGTGCCAACGACCTTTTGGTCAAAGGCTGGCACCATGAAACGAGATGGGCATTTTCGTCTGATTTCAAAGGGGCACCTTAAATCTAGGCCGGAAATGTATTTGTGTATCAGTTTATTTGGGCACCACGGCCTCAATCAAATGTGTACTCTTACAAAAATGGCTGAGAGTTCTGATGAGTGATGATGTTTCTGACCTGGATGTAATACAAGCAGGATATTTCATCTCATCAACTTATTTGGCCCCCTGTGAATCCTGGGGAATATTCTGAAGTGTTTTAGATGTAACATTTGTATGACCACCATGATCATGTGTCGTATGCATGTGACGACATACCGCAACGTGACCGTCCGTGGCTCTACTCTTGCCGCAGAAAGTAAATTCACTAGTTCGTAGTATTGTTTTATATGAAGAATGAATTGAGTTAAAAAGAGGTTCTTATCGAATTTCTTATTTTAAAAACCACGTGTGCTGAATATATTTGACAAGTTATTTGCAGTCCTCATAGCTTCTATGTTAACACTGTGGTGGAAGGAGAGGCGCGCCCTGCCCTATCGTGAAATTTATTCCCCCTTGAGATAACGAAAATTCTTGATGCATAATTTCAAAATATATTGGATATGTTGCGCGCCTGGAATGGCTGGCGTTTAAGAAAACACTCGATACTGTTACTGGTCACCATAATGCTGCCCCATTGCGATTGGGAGCGGGCAGTGGGGTGGCGCTAGGCTAGGGACCTGTGCAGCACCGCGCCTTCAGTTCGAGGCACATGCCAAAGTTGGAACGTGACCTCGCTCTAACTGTCCACGTCTCACAGCTACACTCATAGACGCACTTTCTCATCATACTCCCAAATCCGACGCATTGCTTCTGTATATTCAAGCAGGATCCCTACTTCCGCAACGACGAATGGTCATGTAGTTGGCCGCATATTTCGCCAGAGTAATTCAAAGCCCCACCATCTCAGACATGACGTCGCCCTCTCTGTTCGATCGTATATCGAGCCCCAAGAACCGGCTCCCAATCCTTCCACTGCACAACAAACCCAATCGCCCCCCGAGCGAATACCCTCTCGACGAACTCGAACCGCGACCCGACGAAGCACTTACAAACATTAAATCTCCTCGCCCGAGGCTTCGGAGGCCCGCTCCGAAACACCCATCTCCACGCCATCCATCGCCGCCATCCCTCTGGGATCAGAAGATGGATTCGCCCGGCTCCCCATCCAAGGCTCGATCTAAATCAATATTCTCGGGGCCACCGCCACCAATCGCTGCATCAGGTTTTATAAGCAAACAAACCACCGGCCGTTCGCAGCCGTCAAATTATACAGAGAGCTCCATTGTGGCCGGGCTGAGTTCAGCAAGTCGCTTCGGATTCGAAACGCCCCTCCTGAACAAGCGGTCTCACGAAAATAGCTATCGCCCGGATTCGGTATGGAGAAGTCTCCAGCGTCGAGAAAAAATACTGGAACGAGACATTCAACAACTTCTTGATTTACAGGCTTCGGGACTACTGGCAGGTAGTGGAGAGGGCGCATCTGACAAGGACGCAGGTCGAGATAGTGACGATGACGAGAGTACCTTTTACTCGGCCGTCACGTCTAAGTCCCGGATGACCAACTCGCTCTATGTGCCTCCGCGATCAACTGCGGACGGTAATGTCATCCCGGTGCGACAGCCGGCATCAGGGAAACCACCAGGCCTTCAGTCAGCTCGCATTGGTTTGCGCAGATCTATGGCTGCATTGTCCGAACTTAAGGCAGAAGAAGATGCTCACTTAGATGCAGCTCTTGCCCAGCGCAAAGAAGCTTTGGAATATCTAGATAGGATGGTTGCTAGGAAGGATAACGTCTATGCTGAACTCCATGCCCTAGAAGAAGATGAAGAAGAACCCTTGGGTTGTGAACTCCGAAAGCTTGATGCTGAGCACGAAACCTTGACATCGGAGATTCGCCTTTTAGAGGAGAAGCTTGTTGGGATGCGCAATCGACGCCGATGGGTCAAGGACAGGATTGAGGATGTCAAGAATCGACGAGAATCAGGGTTGAGTGGATATCGGGCTGCTGGCAGGGATATCGACAATGAAGTACGCGAATTATTGCAGCGACCACCGATCGTGCCACTGGATTTGGAAGCACTGAGACAAAGTCCTGATTGGCAATCTGACAAGGATATGGAACTCCCCGGAGGAGCAGATTTCTTGAAGCTCCGACCAGAACGGCGCACCGCGGAAATGGCTAGGTCCTGGTGGGAAGGAGAGATTACCATTCTGGAACATCGCAAATCACAGATTGTTGATGACCGTGAGGCCCTTTCTGAGGGCTCCAGAGTATGGTCCGAAGTGGCCAAATTGGTTGCAGACTTTGAATCGACCTTGAGAGAACTGATTAAATCCACACAGCCCTTTAAAAACAAGGATGAGGAAGCATTGTCACAAGAGCTGATTGGGACACAGCTCGCAAAAATGGACTCGGTTGTCAGAGAGTTGGAGGAAAAGTTACACTTGGCCGAAGAGAAGCACTGGAATCTTCTAATATGTGCTATTGGTGCCGAGTTAGAGGCATTTTTAGAGGCCCAAAGCCTTCTCAAATCCACACTGGGTGTATCAGATGATGAACTACAACTTCTTGATGGATCCTCTCACTCGACTGTACGTGAAGGCTCTACTCGGGGCACAAGCTACCCGCCTGATGATGTCCACGACGAGAGCGACAACGAAGTTCCTGCTGACCTCTTGGTTTCCCGTATGGAGGACCATGAACATGATGAACCACTTGATGCACATGCAAATACCACGACAGAAAGCCAGGGCGACAGCGAGAATGATGTTCCGCCGGAATTCTTGGCCGAGCATGGGAGTCAGATAGATCAAGAGTTGGAAAGATGAAGTTATGATCAAATGAGTTGCGGGCAGATTGAATGGAGTTTCAATATACCCTAGTCTTTTTTTTCTTCGCCTTAGCTATTTAATATAATTTGCATGATCATTTTAAGGATATTCTAAAAAATGTGTCGAGAAACTCTACCAAGCAAGGTTTACGGTTTTTGATGAGTTGGTGGGAGACATAACAAGAACCAAGCTTTCGAAAGAAATCAAGGGTATTCAAGTATCATTCCTAGATATTCGTAGCCTAATCGTTCACCGCAACACCACTATTAAGGCACATAGACCCAACACATGTGTACTGTTCTGTGCCAATAGTCTTATTCTCCACTCTGCCATCGATGGATGAAGACAGCCGTTGGAGAGTTTTCATTCGAGTCTTGTGTAAGAGTCCCAATATTCATTTGCCAAATTCACGGCCGTTTACAGGCAAGTAACAGAGTTTTGATGAGTGAAGATCAAATTCGTTATCGTAATCCTTAACAGAGTAATTCGTCATTGAGTGAGAGTTTTGGCTGCTCGTTTCGAGTCGACCTGAGTTGATGTGGGATCATCGGGTTCGTTCGAAGAAGCCGCTGGATCCAGCAATAGCGACGGATTGGTCCATGACCCATTCACCGACACCCAGATAGTTGTCGATCCATCTGTTGAGGTCCTTGCTGTCACCAGCAACCCGTTCGGTCTTGAAGCTATTGTTGACGTTTTCGTGTCAGATATAATCCGTTGGCTCGAGGCCGAGCATGGAGGTTAAGCAACTCACCTCAGACCGGTGGACCTCTTCATGCCGGCGAGAAAGGCCGAAACTGCCAGGTGTTAGCTGTGTTTGGAATAAAAAGCTATGGTTTATTAGGAAGAAACATGACCCGGTGGTTTTGGCATGTGGCTCGGGAAAGAGCGGGGCGAACCGGAGGTGGGAGGTTGGAGATTGAGGAGGAAATTAAACTTACGGAGAACGGCATCAAAGGCGTAGTGAGTGAGTCTTCCGACCTTTGACCAAAGTCCCAGCGTCAGCAGGTCGAGGAGCTGCAAAAGAGTCTTAGACGGGCTGGGCCAGGTTGGCGTGCTCGACAGGTCATGACAGAGTTTGGGGGGGTTTTGCAGTCGGTGATAGGATATGGGATAGGGGAGTTACATACAACCATTATAACTGATGTTCTGAGAAATTTAGGGCTAGATAAGTGGTTTAGAATTGGCAGCGGGAGCTTGAGATGACCCTTGGCGTTGACGTTGGAGAGTGAGGCTGAACTGAGGATGGAAGTGGTTGATTCAGTAAGGAAGACGCTGTCGTCATGCGACCACACCATATGGTTTGGCCTGGTTGGCAGGCGAGACTTCGGCCTTGCGACCTGATGTGGGCCCCCGGGTGGCAGCGCCGAATTTCCGGCGTTGGCTAGACGACACGGAAGTTCACGTGTTAGAAGGTGTGATAAGTCACGTGATAAAACACATTCTCAAGCCTCGAGTTTGTGACGGTGACTGGAAACCCGCAGGGCAATTGACAAACACCAGGCGACCTCCTCTCCTATTCACTCAGCATCACTCTTGGCGGGGCAGTAAATGGGCCGACATTAACCCGATATCGGCTATCCCGAAATAGGATAGAGGGGTTGATGGTGACTTTGTGGGACCGATCATGTTGAGTTTGCGGTTGGGTGGCGCCCAGTTGCAGTAGAGATGCGTCCATGATCGGGGTTGGGTAAGGTGAATGATACCGGGTTGGTCCCAGAATGAGTAAAGTTGGACCCCTCACCGGCGGCCCTAAGCTATTAGCTCAACGTATTACCCTAATCGGAGATATACTACATTGGGAGATACAGCTAAAGGTAAACTGGTTGAGTGAGGGATAATAATCCTGAGTCAAAACATGGGAGGCACACTCGATGAAGGGCCGAGTCTTGTCCAGACAGGGAAAAAGACCAGGCAAAATGCCTCATGGCCTGGAACGTCCCTCTTCATTTTAATAGGTAGGAAGTAAGTTTTGACATTATGAATTACCCCAACGGATCGTATCATGGACCGATATCTCCAGTAGTCGGGTAGAATGCCGCTACCCAATACGATGAATTCTATTTGTTGCGCGGGGTTCTAAGGTGAGTGAGGGGTAGAGTTTGGCGGCGGCGGCTGGTGGGTGTGTTTGTATTGTGTTGTTGAAGATGGATGTCGGTCTGCAAATAGCCAGCCACCGTACTAAGCAAGTGGATTTGGATTGATTGAAGATATTTCAGGGGTCATTTTTTTTCCCTCGGGAGATGCGGCTTGTTCTTTTAGGCGGGGAAATAAAAGTCCCTGGCTTGGTTTGGCGTCATCATATGTAGCCTTTCGGGCCGGCATCATTTCATATTCCGTACAAGTTGAGTAAAGAAGTGGGCAATGGCATTACGTGGTGTGAAGCTGTCTAGACGCTGAGGTGATGGTGATGTGGATGTATGCGAAATCAAGGGCCGCAATCGCCGGCGCTAACATGTTCTCATGTGAATAGTATCTGGGACAGAGTGTTTGTGTTTATACCTCTAATCAACGGCCTAACAAGATGCCAATAGTGTTAGCACGATATGCAACAGAGGAAATCATTGGATCCCCAGGCAAAGCGGCAGAGATGTGCATGGTGTCAGACAGTGGCGTACGACGATATGATTACGTGCCCCTGCAACAAGAAAGGGCTGGGCGTTTGGCCCGCTTCGCAGTTTTAAGACGCATGGACAGGCCATAAAGATCAGCCAAAAAGGAACCAACGCGGGTTTGTGGCTGTGACACGAGGTGCGGTGAGCTGGGATGAATGGTACATTATACGACTATGTTTCATTTATTGATTTATTTAGTTACTGCGTGCGGTGAACACAGCACAGCTCTATCAAAGGCCAGTCACACATTGCGCACGCACATTGGATGAGGGACTGAATGCTTCCAAAAAAAAAAAAAAAAAAAAAAAAAAAAAAACCTCCGCCCAATGGTTCTTCGGCCAAGGTGAATGATGGCGCTACTGAGCGGCTGGCGTAGTAGCGGCGAGAAGACTGGGGTGGATGTTTTTTTTGGGGCATTCCGCGCCGACAGCACCGGCGACTGTTGCTGCAAGTCGTAGCGGTAGTGGGGGCGGGGGAACAGAGCTACCAAGCTTGGTAAGGGTGCAGCATGTCGGCGGGCTTCTACCTTGGAGCTAGCTTTGGTGTGCTTTCTACCCATTCCTTGACTTGTTACACACAGGATATTATTCTGATTACGAGCCAGATATCTCGCAAAGCTGGAGGATATGGAGAGGAGTGAGGGAAAGCAAATAAGGTGCCTGGGAGATGGCTGTATAAGAGACGGCATTGATATCTATCTCACTGGTATGAGTAAAGCGGGGTCCCCAAGAAAAGCAAACACGGAGCAATCGTAGAATGCATCAGATCGCCAGTCCCCTACCAACCTAACACGTTGATGGGCGGTCCGAGTGTCAGAGATGGACGGCACGGGAGGAAGCAATTGCTTGGCTACTCACCGCGGAAGCAAATGTCCTCTACCAAGCGGACCCCTCCCTGGAGCCCACGCACTGCCATTGCTCAACTCAGCTTGGGAAGACCCAACGTGGGTATGCCGTTGCCCATGCCCCAATCGACGACATCCCTTTGTTTGTCATAGATACCATTCGTTTGGTAGGCGGGCATGTGGCTGTGGCCTTGGTTGGCCAAGCCCGTCTCGGTAGGCAGAAGAACGGTAGCAGAGGGGAGGTGAGGCAAGGGCACGAGTAGGTATGATGGAGGCTCCATCTCGCTGGTGCTTAGCTTTTATCACCACCATCCTGAGAATTTTCTTACTTTTCTCTCCTCCTCTTCTTCTTCCACATCCTCACCTTTCCCGCCTACTTCAGACCTACTACCCCCTTCTCCCTTTACTCTTTGCTCCCTTCTTGTAGGTACAGTCAGATACATCATCTGTTGCTGCCTCGGATTTGTACGTGGAGAGTGCACGTTCCCTGCCATCTCTGACCACTTCGGCCTCCTTTGATTACATCGTACGGTGCAGCACTCGTACAACGAAACATCCTCCTTTCTGTAAGTTGCCTGTGCCCTGTGTTGATCGTCTCAGAGATGGCGTGTCTTTTTGGTGCCGCCCCGAGCTTCTACACCTCTGGTTTCGTCGCGAAACCTTGCCTTTCTCTAGCCCGCCATCATGCCCCTCGTTCGTCATGACTATTCGCGCGCCATCTCGCTTCATCGTCCGCCCTTCAATCGCCCCTCTACTTGGTTGCGCCCAAACTGCACCTCTCCCCACCCACCGCACAATCTCACACCAAGAGCAAAAAAAACCCACCACATCTCAACCCACCACGTCACATCACATCAACCCATGGCGCCCCATCATGCCGCCGCCGCCATGGGACCCCCATGGTTCCCCCCATGTCCTCCTTGCGGCAGCGCCCCCCCTCCTGCATCACCTTTGCATGTCTCCTGGAGCTTTACCGCTGGCTGTGCTCACGCTACTTGTCTCGCCGGAGTTGGCCCAACAATATATCAATTGCACTTCCCTATCTCTTCTTGCACGGGCTTCCCCTCTTCTTGTGCCTTCAGCTCAGCTCCTTGCTGATAATACCTGTTCTTTCTTAAAAAAGCACACCCGCACTAGCCTTTTGCTAACCTTTCATTCACCATGGCTCAGAAATTTTCCCACAAGCGCGCTCAAAGCATCATGGCCACCACTGCCCAGGACCACCTCGATCTTGGTGGCAAGATCTCGTGGCTTGCTTCCCTCGACACCGCCTACCGACCTTCCCGCAACTACCGCCGCTCTTCCATCATCTGCACCATTGGCCCCAAGACCAACTCGGTCGAAGCTATCAACCGCCTGCGTGATGCTGGTCTTAACGTCGTTCGTATGAACTTTTCCCACGGCTCGTACGAGTACCACCAGTCTGTCATTGACAACGCCCGCGCTGCCGAGGCCGCGCAGCCCGGTCGCCATGTCGCCATCGCCCTCGACACCAAGGGTCCCGAGATCCGAACTGGTAACACCAAAGGTGATGTGGATATTCCCATTGCCGTCGGTACGGTCATGAACTTCACCACCGATGAGGCTTATGCCACCTCGTGTGACACTGAGAACATGTTAGTTGCCCCCCCACCCCACTACGCAGACCCTCAAAATATACCCCTCCATTACTAATGCCCCACCAAGGTACGTTGATTACAAGAACATCACCAAGGTCATTGAGCCCGGTCGTATTATCTACGTCGATGACGGTGTTCTCGCCTTTGATGTCCTGAGCATAGAGGACGAGAAGACTGTCAAGGTCAAGGCCCGAAACAACGGCTTCATCAGCTCCAAGAAGGGCGTCAACCTGCCTAACACCGATGTCGATCTTCCCGCCCTGTCCGAGAAGGACAAGGCCGATCTCAAATTCGGTGTCAAGAACAAGGTCGACATGATCTTTGCCTCGTTTATTCGCCGAGCTCAGGACATCCGTGACATCCGTGACATTCTTGGCGAGGAGGGCAAGCAGATCCAGATTATTGCCAAGATTGAGAACCGACAGGGTCTCAACAACTTCAAGGAAATCCTGGAGGAGACTGACGGTGTCATGGTTGCTCGTGGCGATCTCGGTATCGAGATTCCCGCTGCTGAGGTGTTTGCTGCCCAGAAGAAGCTCATTGCTATGTGCAACCTTGCCGGCAAGCCCGTCATTTGCGCCACTCAGATGCTTGAGTCTATGATCAAGAACCCCCGCCCTACCCGTGCCGAGATCAGCGACGTTGGAAACGCTATCACTGATGGTGCTGACTGTGTGATGCTTTCTGGCGAGACTGCCAAGGGTGCCTACCCTGCCGAGGCCGTTCACGAGATGCACGAGGCCTGCCTCAAGGCCGAGAACACCATCCCCTACGTCTCTCACTTCGAGGAGCTGTGCACTCTCGTCAAGCGCCCCGTCAGCACTGTCGAGTCCTGTGCCATGGCTGCTGTCCGTGCCTCTCTCGATCTTGGTGCCGGTGGTATCATCGTTTTGTCGACTTCTGGCGAGTCCGCCCGCCTCCTGTCCAAGTACCGACCTGTATGCCCCATCTTCATGGTCACCCGCAATGCTACCACCTCTCGATTCAGCCACTTGTACCGTGGCGTGTATCCCTTCCTGTTCCCCGAGGAGAAGCCCGACTTCACCCAAGTCAACTGGCAGGAGGATGTGGACAGGCGTATCAAGTGGGCCGTCAACAACGCTCTGCGCCTCAACGTCCTGACTGCTGGCGAGACCGTCGTCGTCGTCCAGGGCTGGAAAGGCGGCATGGGCAACACCAACACGCTCCGTATCGTCAAGGCTGACCCCGAGCACCTTGGCATTGGCCAAATGTAAATGAAGCAGAACTCTTCAAATTTGAGAAGAAACTGGAACGGGTTAATACACGAGTGCAAGTAATGATAGACAGGAATAACGGATCGTTTTAGGGTTAGGTAACCGGGTTTTCGGGTTCTAAATGAGGGGTGAATCAAACCTATGAGAATGGAATGAAAAAAAAAAATGTCAACTCGTACAAAGTAAAGTGTGTTGTCGCTTGCAATGTGATGCTGATGATGCCCTGGTCGGTTATAATTTTGTTCCGGTCATCGAGTTCAGACGACCCTTGTCATGACTAGTTTAATTTGTTCGCTTTGGATTGCATCATGCACACCATCACGGAAGCTTCCGGGAATTTGCGGAAAGATGTGTTCATGCACCCACCGCCCACCGATGCGGATAGATGCTAGCAAGGGCGATGCATGGATGGACACCTTGTAGCCGGGAGGACCCGATAAAGATGAAAGCCACGAGGAAGTGGGCATTGGCGTCTTCTAGAAGCCCCTGGCCCCGTCAATGGATTACCCAGATGGGCCGATCTGGTTGATGTGCATGGGAGTAGTTCCGAGTGGCCATGGAGTGGATCAATGAGGTGTTGGAATCCCAAGACACTTGAGTGATTTCGGTCATTATGGCATGACGAGAAGGGCCGGATCGAACTCTCGAGGTGCACTGCCGCTCTTGTTACGACGCATACCATGGCTTGAGGTGAAATTGAGGGCCAGATTTCCTGGATGACCATTCAATCATGTCGCACCACAATGTAAATGTGTTCGGTAGTCACAGTACTCAGTTGATGATCCCAATGTGAGATCGGCCCGCCGCGAAACATCTCTCCGAGGATGGCTATTATTACGTGCATCCTATGACCAGCAAAGTCACTTGTCATCTTTGAACAAGTTACATGCGCCGTTATGGTGTGTTACATAATAACGCTCGGACGTGATTTTCCGTGAACAATCGGGATAGATTTGACTCTAACCAGGATGTTCATTTGTACTCCTACCCCATTCTCTCTTTATCATTCATCGGAACAAGGAGCATATGACCAGTACAGCTATTCATCAGGACTAACATACCTCTCATGAATACACAAATTGCAATGACATTGTCAATGTAAATAGGCATATATAGTGCATCTGACCAACAAGAATCCTACTTTGTCTTTTATTTCTTCATATATCCAGCTAATAACACACTTCATACTTTACCTCACCATCGGTATTCATACTCCTAAAGCTTCTTCCGCTCTATCAATAGCGTTCTCCTCATTGGGCTACTTATGTGTATTAAAAAGAAGAATAATGTGCAGAGAGTCGTGTGTCGACTATAGGTGCGGGCACAATCCCTCCACAGATCTATCAAGAAATGCAGGGTCTGACAGCAACCAGACACCGGCTCCGCCCCAATCTAGAGCACAACCACCAATTTCCCTATGCCAAAAAGCAGTCACCCGCGGGTTTCAGTGCCAGCTAGCGTCTTGTGCGTTGGACAATGAGGAAGCTAACTGTGATTACTGCGAGCAGGCGAAAATAGAGCACGGAAAGCCTCTACCACCTGGTACTGGACAGAGATACCAAACATTACGTCTCGAGATTCCCGATTCTAGGCCAATATATAGCCAAATTCATGATGAGAAAATGCCCATGGGCAAACCAAAATTAACAAAGCGTTGGTCTGCGCATAAAATCTTCAATATCCTAAGGCGCACCGACGGAAAACTTGTGTTGCGAGGGCCTGAGGGGATATAAGCACGATGGGGGCCTTTTTATTTATTATCCTGATGATGCCAAAGGTACCAATGATCAACCTTAGAATTGGTCTGGTATTGGAAGTTACATCATGAAAAGTAATTTCAACTCATAAAACGTATCATAGTTTCAAATACATTTTTTATACAAGCATTAAAAAACCCCATCTTCCAAGCAACCAATCTGCCTACCTTTGATTGCATGCTGAATCTTTTTCTATGAAATCCAGTTATCCCGCCCACTCATATCAACCATCCAGATGCGTTTCCAGATGCAGCAATGGCCACGTATCACGATGATGCATGAATGCAAATCCCGAGCATTGATGTCCCTGCTCAGAGATTCTTAATCTCAAATCTCTTTCTCAAGTATTCCCCATACTTCATAAACAGCCATGGGGCTGGCAGTAGCGCAGCTGCAATAAAGCCCAGCAGGCTATTTCCCCAGCCCATTCCCAGCTTATCGTACATGGGAAGGCCAGCCAAGGGCAATACTGCACCTGCAATCGATCTCATTACTGCATTAGCAGCGAGAGCTGAAGCTGCATAGACAGTAAAGCTATCTACAAGATACATTTGAAGCGACTTTGAAGATATGTCAGCGTTAATGGGACGTGGATTTAAAGTACGAGGTAACAAACCATGAAAATAATGAGATTTCCGACACCTATGACAGCAGTCCCGATGATAGGTGCAATCCAATGAACCTGATACTCGGCTGTCCAGCCATAAATGAAGAATCCTGCGGGAAGCAGGAATGCGCCAATCCGCAGTGGGGGTAATCTATACTCTGGCTTCATACCACTAATAGCGGAGGCGGAGTCGTCAATGTCAGCACCCCCAGATTCTCTGTCATCAGCTCGTGCTATATTGGCTGCTCGTTCGCTCTCTTGGGCGGCCTTCTTCTTGATGTACGAATCACTGGAAGCAGAAAAGTAGGCAACGCCTATCATACTACCAACGCCGAGGCCAAGGAACGTTAGGCCAGAATTAATCGTACTGAAACCATAGATGCGCATGAACAAAGGTGTCAGGCTAGTAAACATGAGGTAGAGGTAGGCATATGCAAGGCCAACGTAAAGGCCGCAGATGATGCAGATGGGTGAGAAAGCGAGCATTTTGAAAGGTCGCAGAATACCACGCTTAAAGTAATCAGACGGGCTGAGACCAGCATCAAGCTTTGAACGCAAATTGGGGTTTCCAGTCTCCTTTTGAAGCCTCAGCGTTTTTCTTTGTAAAATCACCGGGGCGTAAGTCTCGCCAGAAAATAGCATGAATATGCATGCGAGAGTACCAGCCAAAATAGCCAGGATCCAAAAGACCCAGCGCCACCCGAGAGCGTCTGTAACTATACCACCAACTACAGGCCCAATTATAGGGCCCAAGAGGGGTCCGATTGCAAAACTAGCCATTGCCGCACCTCGCTTCTCTTGTACAATCATGTCGGCGATGGTGCCCCCGCCATTGGTAATAGGAGCAGAGCCGAAGGTGCCACTTAAAAAACGAAAAGCGATGAGGGCACTGAGAGACGGCGCCTTGGCACATGCGATGAGAAATACTAAAATGAATAACGAGTCAGCTCCAGCTATCTTCGGTCCGGCAATATATGTACATAATACATACTAATAAAACCAACATTACATCCATGGTAGACAATCTGGCGGCCGTACAGCTCAGAAAGCGGGGCGAATATCATGGGACCGGCAGCAAAGCCAAGCACATAGACTGAGACGCAAAATGAGGCCAGTTCGGTGCTCTGGCTTTTGAACTCAACCATCAGTTCGGGAACGCCGGGGGCAAACATGGCTGTTGAAATGAGTCAGAAACAACAAGAGGGGAAGGATGGTCTTGGCACCTACAGGAAGCCAGAGGAGTGACAAAGGTCAAAGCACTAACGAGGACGCAATTGAGGACCTTTCTCCAAGTGGCCCAGTTGTATGGATTTTGAGGGTCGTTATCGCTTTCCCACCAAACGACGTCGCTCTCATGGCTCGAGGAAATGTCACCCTCGTCCTCGTTCTCGTCCTGGATCTCCTTTTCAGCAGCTACAGCTCCTTCATCGCCCGCTGTGATTATGGCATGCTCATAAGCCTTTTCGTTGTCCACTGGCGCACCAGAGGCTCTTTTCGCTCTCCGACTACTAGCGACGCTAGCTCGTCGTTTCTCGTCGGTTTCGGTTGGTACAAAGCCAATACTGCTCGGAATATCGGCGTCGTGGCCTTCGTCAATTGCTTCACGTGTTTTTTCCTCTAGAGTTGGCTCATGTACCAAGCTGTGCGACTTGCTAACATCTAGAGCCATGGTGGATGGTGGCGCGGCCTGCCTATGAATGCAAGAGTATGAGTTAGTTCGTGGGCCATGGTTAAGTAAACCTATCGGTTGGAAAAGTTGTGCCAATTGTTTTCTCGATTCAAGAACTCGAGGTTGTACAAACAAAAAGTGAGACAAACATACCTTTGACGGGTAAAGTTTCCAGTTAAGCTTGACTTGGCGGCGGGAGATGATCCCCAGGAAAGCACTGGAAACAATACTTTGGGGCAAATACGCCAAGCAGCGAAAGCGAAAAAGAGACTGTGGAGGCCCCTGCAGGAGACCTGATCCCTTTGCAGCGGGGTCCGGGGACGAACTCCACTGAGACGCCCGCTGATCGTCGCTAAAGTCCCCCAGAACTGGAAGGAGCAGAACCATTCGCTCCACAGGTCTATCTTTCCATACTGCTGCGGGACGCAGGTGGCCAGAGCCAGCCCTATATGTAGGTCTACTGTATTTCACTCATCTCGGCTACAGTGACCCCAACCAACAGCAAATAACCCAGCCTTTCATGAATGCCAAGTCTGGTGGACTTGTTCGGGAAGGCTGTTCCTATGGTCTCGGCTGCAAGCTAAAGGGCCTTGAACGTGCCGATTTCCGTGCGCTACGGACATTAGCGGGGAATGGTGGCCGGCGTTGAGCAGACCATCGGCCGAGTCAAATGCAACCAACATCCAGAAGCGCATCGACCAGGGTTCGTTGTTGGAACTAACGACTCATCGCACGTCCCACAGCATTTCCCACACACAAGACCCTTCCTTTCCAGACAGTCGAGATGGCTTCAAACATCCAATAGCCCTCGATAATTTCATTCAATCACATAATCACATGGCAGATCGTAGCAATAACCAATCACAAGGTACCCAGATCACCATTGTTGCCAAAGTCCGTCAACTTGGACATGCTCAAGGGTGGTGTGAGTTGCATCAATCAAACCTGACCAAAAGAGCAGCTGCTGATCAGACTGCCGGGGTGTTCCAAGAGTCCGAAAGCGACTGCTTGGCCCTCTCGACGGGGAGCAATTAAGCCGAAAACCGACCATCCAGACAGGGGGACAATGGATGCAAAGCCGTTAGTTGGAGTGGAGGAGTTTGGGGGTGGGGTTGGGGAAACGGGGAAACAGGGATAAGTTAGTCTCCAACTTCTTTCTGAGCTACCAGCCTGCCTTTCGAACTTAACCGCTTTGTTATCAAATCATGGGCGGTACCGGCATTGTGTCTATTCACACAAGCTCAAGTCCATTCCCGCCTAGCTCTGCCTCCGTAGTGTTCACTGTGCCTTGAAACGTGCCCGCAAATCTGGGCCGGATCCGAATTTGATCCAGTGCCACCATGTCTTTCGGTGCTGCTTACGTGCACCTCCTAATGTACCCCTACCCCATGTCTTATCGTGCCACGCCATCACCAAGTTGCTATTTGGATCCTTCACACCCACACCTTTGATGCCGTATGAGTAGCCAATCACATTCTTGTTCATACGAGATCTTTTCACACTTTCCGCTATAATGTAACGATTAAGCCAAGTTGTATAGTTGGGGATTCAGCCATCCACTCATCTTTTGTCGCTCACCCGCACACGCGAAGTGAGACGAGAAATCAACCTGGAGGTCCGATTCGGAGACATCGTCTATCAGTACATGACTCAAAATAAATTTTGCTCAAGATACCACGGTTCTCAGCACAACGCTCACTCGGGACAGCGGTCTGTGCCAAGGAGCAAAAGGATGGCACACGATATAGCAAGGGGAAAAAATAATAGACTAGTAAGAATAGGCTTATAATTATACTATTAAAGTCTGCAATCATGCTTCGCTTGCTCTTTTTAGGATTTACCGTCGTGTACATTATAATGTGAGCTAAACATTTTTCGCCACTGTGGACTTCGCAACCGACACCGGATCCCAGCGAAACGTTCAGAGTCCAAGTCAATTCCTCCATCGTGATGGGTCTCTCTTTCTTCTTCAACCTTAGCTAATGGTAGAATTTGCATGGCACTATGCATTGAATATCCACAATAATAACCGTCTTCTGCACTGGGAGGAATTCAGCAACCACGAACAATACTTATGCATCGTAGCATCAGTGGCTCAGATATTTGCAAGTCGCTTCACTTCTGCTGATAATTATTTTCCCAAACCATAACCAGAACAGGCAAATTTCATCTAATGATACCGGAACTGAAAAGTTGTTCCCTGAGCTGTCGCATATCCGTTAGGACAGCCGTTGCACGTTGCTCAAGCGCCTCGCATTGCATCAGTAGAACACGAGACTCCAATAGAGCCTCTCCCCCCGTAGATTTTACCAAATCGGACATCTCTTGACATCTCAATTGCAACGAGGACTGGAGCTCCATAAGCATTGTTGTGACTATAGAGGCAGCTGAACCTTTAGGTGCCACGAATGAGCCGATGCGGATCTCTGGGATTTCGAAATTTGGCTCTGTGTCTGCTGATAGCTGGGAAAACAGATGAGAGCAGGCTCGAGAGTGATCAATCATATATTCAAGAATGTCGATGAGTCGAAGATGACAAGCAATAAGCACATTTAACAGCGAACAGTCCAGGACTGGTGATGGCCTTGGTCGAAGGGATTGTCGCAGCTTGTGCATGCAATCGGGAATAGCACATGAATCGTTCTCGTCTGACGTATCGACGCAAGAGGTTGCCCGCTTGAGCATTTTTGGATATAGTTGAATTAGCTCCTGTCCGTACTGGAGAAGTGACTCGAGTGTCATTTGCAGGTCTAGCTTGGTGTCTGAGGCTTCCGGGGGATCTTTCAGCCTCTGTATTGATAAATGAAATTGAGTGGGCGCTAATGGGACGCCAACTTGAAGGCGATCTAAGCAGTTCAAGAGGCGCGTCAATTCCTCCATCTCAGTCGCACCAGGGTTTTTAGAATTGCCGCTCAAGGGAGACGTGACGGCGGCGGTGTTTTGGTTATCGTTGGTAAATACTCCATTCGCTATTTGGTCAAGGTCTAAGAAATAATTCCAGTCAAACCCAGTCATGTCTTGCTGCTGTGTTTGCCCGCGGTCTCCCGCAGGACCATTCCGGGCTGGTCGAGTGGGTGGGCTATAAACACAAGGCGCGCTGGCTTTTGCGCATCGTACGCAGACTTGCCGCCCAGGCTGTTTGGGGCATCTCAACTTCTTTGCATGACAACGGTCACAAGCTTGACGAAGGTCTTCCATTGTGGGCGAGCGGGATCTGCTGTTTTGATACCTGAGTCAATTCAGCTGTTGTCAAGTCATTAGATGAATCCTTGTGCTGAGTGCCGCCTTTACCCGTTTTGGGGCTCCAGCCATGGAGCGAAGGAGTCAGCTAGGGTTAGAAGGCTACCCTGAACAGCTACAGTGGAATCGAAATGTTCATTTCAGCACGACATGATTAAATATAATGTTTTTGATTCCTTTTTCTGCGGCCGAAACTGGAGGTAATACATGTTGGGGAGATGCTGTTAGACAATTGGACCATTGTAGCTTAGCATTATGAGCATTTTGGCGACGCACCACCCAAGCTAGAATTGAGGACTGATGATTGGTAATGACATCACCAATTCCCATTGATGCTTAGATTTTATGCACAAAAAAACGAAAGCCTAGCCTTTCTTATGTGAATACCAACCTGGGCCGCATCTCAATGCGGTTTTCCCCATTTTTATTCAATTTTGAGGACGAGTAATAGGTGCAGGCTGACACGTTACCACGATCACACACGTTGATGAGCATCTGACCAGCTTAGCTGGAACCGCCCACTTCCATCACACTCTCTTGGTCTCTAACTTCTTCACCCTTCCATTGTCTCCGCCATCGACATCAGACTGCGCCTGAATTCAAAACCGTCCTCTTCTTACGCACAATGACGGCTGCGTCGAACCCTCACGTCGAAGCCATCGCTGCCGTCATTGCGTCATGTCTTTGATACCGTATCAACCCCACGAGGGTCGCGAGATTGTCCTGTGTGTCATTCCTCTGTCGTCCCACTTTGTCGGCTTGACTCACTCTAGCGCAGCCGTCACCACAACGCCATTGTTGTTCGCGATTCCACTTCCCACCGACTAGAAATTAGAGGCATATCAGAATGTCCTACCTGTCACCAGCCTCTGACCGGCCGCCCTTCGACATCACCTGACGGTCCCTTCGATCGATCATCGGGTGCCCGCCATGACACCTACGTCGACCCCGATTACTTTCGCATGCTGCGTGCAGCAAACACCGAGACCACGCCCGACCACCCGCCCCCAAGTCCCGTGAGAAGGATAATAAAGCCCGCCCTTATCGACCCTGGCGGTTCCCGAGTCAGTTTCACACCACCGCCAGCTGAAATTGAGGATGACGAAGACGCCGAGTTCGTGTCTAGCACTCCTGGCATTGCCCCTGCCACGGGGAGCAGGATACGACGAGATGCATTCAGTCCTGGATACTTCAATACATTTTTTGTTGAAGAAAGGGTATTGGGAAAGGGAGGCAAGGGAGTTGTGCTGCTCGTACGTCATGAGATCGATGGCTGTGCTCTTGGTCAGTTTGCTTGCAAGAGAGTTCCTGTTGGCGATGACCATGCTTGGTTAGAGAAGGTTCTTGTGGAAGTCGAGCTGCTCGCAAAGCTGTCGCATCCGAATCTTGTCTCGTACCGCCACGTTTGGCTTGAGGATGTTCAATTAACTCGTTTCGGACCGAGTGTGGCATGCGCTTTCATCCTCCAACAATATTGCAATGGTGGCGATCTTCACCAATACCTTGTTGGTAGCGCACCCCGGGAGGTGACCAAAGAAGAATTGAAGGCCCAGATGCGTAGGAGATCAAAAGGCCAAATGGAACCACCTGCGGACTTGTTCTCTGGAAACATTCAGCTGTCATTTGATAAGATCTATACTCTCTTCAAGGACATCACTTCTGGTGTGGCTTACCTCCATGCTGCCAATTATATACACCGTGACCTCAAGCCGAGCAACTGTCTTCTCCACCAAGAAGGTGGGAAACTCATTTGCCTCATCAGCGACTTTGGAGAGGTTCAACCGGAAAATGCCGTGCGCAAGTCTTCTGGAACTACAGGAACTATTTCGTACTGTGCTCCTGAGGTTCTCCGAACAGATGCTTCCGGTCGCTATGGAAACTTCACCACCAAGTCAGACATGTTTTCTCTCGGCATGATTTTGTACTTTATGTGCTTTGGAAGATTGCCATATCAGAGCGCCAACGCCATCCAAGAAGAGTTGGAGGATGTTGACGAGCTTCGAGCTGAAATTACTCGCTGGCAGGGTTTCCAGGATGAGCGGAGGCTTCGGCCTGATCTTCCCTCAAAGCTATATCAATTGTTAAAGAAACTGCTCTCGCTTAACCCTGCTGAACGCCCCAGTGCCAACGAGGTACTCAGGGCGATGAGAGGTGAATCGAACTTTGATAGCTCTACAAGAGAGGAACAAACTCCGAACCCCTCACTCAGCCTAAATGGGAGCCGGGTTCAGAATCTCGATTCCCCTGCTGTTCCCAGCACACCAGTTCCAGGTAAGTCCCCTAATATGTGTGCCGACAAGCCTTGATCTTATTGTTTCACAGCATCAAGACAGCGATCACCCCCGAATCCTTCGGACAAGTTTCAGGCCCTCGAGCCATGGTCCAGACATTCTCAGCGGGAACAATCCCAATCTGCGAGTGGAAGAAATGTCTATCGAGACCCTAGTCGATCGGCTGGTCCTCGCCACCGCGCCACCAACTCAATGGTAATATCTCGCAGCCAAGACGGATTCCGTAGTCCTCCTCCCGCTATCGATGCCCCTTTACAGCCTCAGGAAACGGCGGGCGGATCTTTCAGCCCCCCGCTCTTGATGCCACCCTCCGCTTCACCACCAAGTGTATTGCATACCAACCTGGTAACCTTTTCCCGCCACTTAATGATAACTATGGGTCCTCATCTCCCAACGCTGAGTTATATTAGTCGATTGGGTCTCTTCATTGTCAAGGTGACCTCGTTGACTCGGCCTTGTTGGCCATATATCGTGAATTCACAAGTGGGGATACCCTTAGTAGCTGTTGCAGCCTTGGATTTAGGCATGCCCCAACTGGCGAGTTTCATGCCCATTACTGGCATGAGCCCAAGGCCACTGCATTCAGGCGGAACTCGCGCTTGGGGAATTTGGACAAGTCTGATCCTGTTCGCCCTTCACTTCATCGCGATATGGTTGGCATCAGAGCGGAACGCTTTATGTGTAACACCCAGTCACGAGGAATTGGAATATTGGTAAAAGAATGCATTTCGAATGAAGAGGAAGCTCCTAAGCACATCTAGGATCTCGAAATATGATAATTTAAGGCCAGACTCGGGACTGAACTCCTCAATATGAGGATGCAACTCTGGAATCGCTTACATAACGGGAATCAGGCGTGAATGATTTGAAGCCCATTCATTGAAAATGCGAACCCTTTTTTGACCAAAACTATCCAAGGAAGTAAGTCCATATCCAGAGCGGCTTAATTTGGGATACCATGAAACAAAATCGTCCGGGCTATCATTGGATTCGAGGACAATGTTTTGTTTTGTTTCGCTTCCTTTAATGGATGCACAGTGAAAATAGTTTATTATTGTCACAAGATTGCTATATGCTTAAAAGAAACACCTGGAGATGACCAGAGAATTGATAAATAAGAAACACTATGATAAACTAATAAAATACAAACCCTATTTTTGTTAAATGCATACTCTAAATAATTGTACTGATAGATCATGTTTATTAAGGTAACCTACTGAGTAGCAACTCCCGCCGATCCATTTCTTTTCTCGCCATGTCTTGATTCACGCCACCGGGAGTGACTGGTTCCTCATTGGTGATGCTTCCATATCCAAAATCTGGTTGCTTGCCCAGACTTCCGAAGATATCGCCGATATAGTTTTCTGCCACAATGCCTTCCTTGAATGTGCAATCCCAATCCTCAACAATACCTCTAACAATCCGTGACCCAGCAAGGAAAATATTCTCTACTGAGATGTTGAAACCGTTTTGTTGAGTGTCGGTGAGATGTTCCAGATCTGTTCGACCGGGTGGTGGGCGGTCAAAATTGGAACCTAACTAGATTTAGTGCGAATATGATATCTGGGAAACTGTAGTCTTACCAGCACGCATGACCATAACTCGGCCAAAGTCTACGAGATGTTCAATGGCTGCTCTGGTTAACACCTCTAAAATTGCGTTGTCCTCCTGTGCGCTCATGCAGTATGTGCCTGTCCCGTTGGTCCACAACAAGACGGTGTCCTCAAATGCCTCAGATAGTCTCTTTCCGGAGTAATACACATCGCTTGTGGCAGTATCACACATAGTTACGCTGGGGGGTTTCAGTGCAAGCCTATATGACCCCCCCAAAGGTTTGTACTGGTTGCGGTACGCCCGCGGCCCTTTTGCATCCTTCAGAGTTGCGTTAGCCGCTAAATTATAGGCAATGCCTTGCAATCTTTTATTTAGTTCAAAGACCTCGGTGCCGTATGTAATGAGTGGGTATTGGAGAGGTTGGTTGCGGCCATAGGCGATGTACCCAGTCGACCATCCGGGTGGCAGAGATCGCGGATCAATTTCGTATTGGAGGGCTACCTGTACAGAATACCGCGCGAGAGCAACAGTTCCCAGTGTTCCATGACGAGGATTAACACCTGCAATTCCAGCAACCAGGAAGTATGTTTTTCGAAGATTGAACAGGGGAGAGAGCACAAATGCCATGAGAGTTGCAGCCGAATTGATTTCACCCTCTCCCACCGTTAGCTGGCAGATTCCGCCATCTTCAGTACAAAAGACTCGTGGAAAAAGCATAGACAAGCCTGGAGAATGCACCGAGAGGGAAGTTAAGTTTCCAAGCCCGGATCCAGGCAGTCTATCATGCCAGATTTTAGCCTCTGGAGACCACTTGCATCGGAAGTCGGTAAGAGAGAGAGGATAATAGATTATAGATATTGATGATGAACGAACCATAGAAATGATTATAACTTTAGGGGATATGGGACCCTGAACAGTGGAGTTGAAAGATGTTGGGCAGCCTGCTGCGAGATTAAGGAATGGGATATGAATGGACAGTATTAGAATGAAATTGAAAAATAACATGATGGGACGTTTTCATATGGACGTTGTGAGTTGTATGTAAGAATATGTGAGGAAAGCCAATTTCGCAGCGGCCATTTGAAGAATTTATGCTCGGAGGCTGCCATGACAAACAATGGGACTTTACAAGACTACTGTAACTTGTTTGCCATGTGGTTCGTCACACCCTTTAGTTATTGGGTCTCTGGCTGATACAGACGAGGAGATGTCTCGTGGAACTGAACTACGTGGGATGAGAAGATAGGGTGGGCAATTGAAAATGGGGAGAGAGAGAGAGAGAGAGAGAGAGAGAGAGAGAGAGAGTAGTGACTGTGAATTTAATGGGGGTTGACTCCTTTTTTCCCATATTTTTTGCCTTTCGTTATTTTCTCCTTTTTATTTTTGTTTTTGCTATTTTCTGACTAGGTTGGCGAAACATGGTTCAAAATCGAATTCGAGAGAAAATAACAATAATATGCGAGTCAAAACTGGTGTAAGGCTGGTTAATGGGTATTAAAAAGGAGACTCGATTTGTAATGTTTAAAATAGAGAGACACTTGCGGGTTGTGCTGAGAGTCTCATGGCGCGTAAGTGAACGTGGATATTAGCGAGATGGGACGTGGGACAAAAAGGGATTGGCCGACTAAATTTGTCCAGAGCCAGGATCCACGATTCATTTGTGCAATGTGGGAGAATCAATTAATCAATGCGGAGATAAAGGAGTGGGTACGGGGTTTGCGTGTACTCTGTTGGCTGAAATGGGCACCGAGACAGCCAAAAATGGTGTCGATTGGCTTGGCAGGCGAGAGAGGCCAAAGGGATCCATTCTCTGGGCGAGGGCGTTTCTTTGTGGTATGCCGCGTCGTGAAAGGAGATGAGGCATCTTGGTGGTGGTGGTTTGCGGTGTCTTCATATTTGGCTGTGCAAGCGTGTGCCAAGTTGTTTACATACTAGACTAGTAGTTTGCCGTTGATTATGAGCTGGTGTTGGATTGATTCATGCTGTCAAATGTTGCTGCATTCACTGGGGTTGACGAATAAACCATGTGATTATACCACATTATTTTAGATCAGACGGCGATCAAAATGCAGAAATACGCGTTATTTTTTTTTAAGTACCCACCAGCTCACAGAGCGATACTTGTTTCGCATTGAAGAAGACATTCTGACGTAATGTAGGCTGGCGTGAGCAAGGATGCAGCAACATGGTGCGGCACGGCAGTTGGACATCGCAGAGTTGGGCTGGTGGGCGGGTGGATAGCGCGGCGCAAAGGTCCAGCTAATATCGAACGGGGACAATGACGGGAAGATCAGTCATGCAGCAGCCATTGGCGTGAGGCCGGCTCCAGGCATCCGCCAAAGTGTCGCGTTGTGCTGACGTTCTGGCTCAAGAAAACGATTCTCGAGTGGAAATACGATAAAACGATGCAGGGTGTCATAAATATCCGGGCACGACGGGACGGGCCAGGCATGTCGATGCGACCCACTTAATTTGTCTTCCTCATAGCTCTGTCCCGCCCAACACCTCCACCGGCCTCCACCGGCCTCCACCGGCCTCCACCGTTCCCCACCACCGGTCCTTGAAAGTGGCAGCATGCAGCAACTGGTTATGCTGTAATCTGCCAGTCAGCCTTCTTCTCTCGCCAAACTTTGAGAGACGCCGGAGCATTCTCGGCGCCCTCCCATTGGGACTTCTCGCAGCGCCCGGCTCGACCGTGTCCGGAAAAGCGACTCATCGCCAAAGGCTAATTGCGTGAGGCGCTGCACTAACTGGCCATCAAGGAGGCCCCGATTCCCTGGCACGCACGCGACAATCAACGCTCCACTTGTGCTTGGGCCCAGCAAAAGCGACAATATCAAATCGACTCTTCTCTTTGGCAGGGGTGAGGCGCCGACTAACATGTTCCCCATGTCACCCTTGGGTGGGCCTGGCCTCTCTGAGTGCAAGTGACAGGCCACCTGGACGCCATCCGCCCTAGAGTTGGAGGTGATGCCAAGGACAGGCCTTGGTTGAACACCACCCCACGTGCAGCGCGCTTCGTCTAATTCTCTCGTCGCCTATCTCGTCCCGGAATACTCCAACAAACGCCGCCCTGCCCTTTGCACCGCCGCGGCTTGTCCATCGTCAGAAGATTTCGTCGATGGATGAAATCACGGCAGCCCCAAGTCCACACCATGGGGACCACGGTGCTCCCGCAGGCGCAAATCCAAATCCAGAGCTAAATGTGTCTGCTCGCCATGATCCCCAGCCCAACGACATAGACTCCGATGACGGTCTCCCATCCGCCGGCCGTCCTCCGAACTGCGACGACGCTTCCCTAGACTTCCACGAGGAATCCGCCGATCCAACGAGCAATTTTGCCTTCTCCCCGAACCAACTACACAAACTCATTACCGCCAGAACACTGTCTGCTCTTCGCGCTTTTGGTGGCCTTCGCGGTCTTGCTGCCGGACTGCGAACCGATGTCTCTGCCGGCCTGAGCGTGGACGAGACCACCCTCGATGGTACCGTAACCTTTGAAGAGGCTGTCGCCTCTGGCTGCGATGCGCGACCACCGGTCATCACCGAGCTGCAGCCTCCACTCACGCCTCCAACTCTTCTTCCGAATGCTTTGCGACTTGGCGAGCCTCGAGACAACCATTTCGTCGATCGTAAACGAATTTTTGGCGCCAACCGCCTCCCCCAGCGCAAGCAAAAGTCATTCTTTCGACTCATGTGGATTGCTTTCAACGACAAGCTAATGATACTCCTGACAATCTCTGCCGTCATCTCCCTCGCTATTGGTATTTACCAGACCGTCGACCCCAACATCGATTCTTCAGGCACGGAGTGGGTTGATGGCGTTACCGTTGTCGCCGCCATTACGGTCATTGTCCTGGCAAGCGCTACAACAGATTGGCAGAAGAACTACAAATTTAAGAAGCTCAATGAGCGCAAGGACCAGCGTGATGTGACGGTTGTTCGGTCTGGTCGTTTGCAGTCAATCTCCGTTTATGATGTCATGGTGGGCGATATATTGCATATCCAGGCTGGTGATGTGATTGCTGTTGATGGTGTCCTCGTTAATGCCGCCTGGCTACAGGTCGACGAGTCGTCCATCTCTGGAGAGTCCGAGCTGGTTCATAAAACAGTCCCAAGCGAGGATGGCTTTGCCTGCAACCCTGATGCTGACCCTTTTATTTTGAGCGGTACCACTGTCGCGCGAGGTGTGGGGCAGTACCTGGTTACTTCAGTAGGCTTTAACTCTTCCTATGGACGCGTTTTGATGTCACTGAGAAGCGATGTGCAAGAGACCCCGTTGCAAGCTAAGCTGGGTCGCCTCGGCAAACAGCTTATCATAATCGGTGTAGTTGCCGGTTCCATCTTTTTCCTCATCCTCTTTATCCGGTATTTGATCCATTTGCATCGGTACAAGGAGAGAGAAGCCACACAAAAAGTGGAGTACTTTTTGCATGTTCTCATCTTGACCATTACTGTGGTTATCATCACCATCCCGGAAGGCCTGGGTCTCAATGTTACCTTTGCTTTGGCTTTTGCGACTAAGCGCATGCTCAAGGACAATAACCTTGTACGCCTGATTCGATCATGCGAAATCATGGGCAATGCGACAACGATTTGTTCGGACAAGACGGGCACACTCACCCAGAACCAGATGAGCGTAGTAGCAGGTCGCATAGGTCTTCAATGCTACTTTGATGACACAAACTTGGCCGTCACTGACACGGAGGCGTCAATGTCTATGGCATCCACTATCAAGTGTGAGACTTCTACTCAACTCATTGCGACATTATCGTCCGATGCCAAGAATATGATCAAAGATATCATTGCTTTGAACTCGACCGCGTTCGAAACCGATGCCACTCAGTCATTGGGGTTTGTTGGATCAAGCACCGAAACGGCATTGCTGGAATTTAGTCGTCTGCATCTCGGTATGAATCGCTTGGCCGAGGAGAGAGCTAACTGCCCCGTGCTTACTATGCTCCCGTTTGACCCCTCTCGCAAATGGATGGCCGTTCTGATAAAACTTCCAAATGGCATGTATCGGCTTCTGGTCAAAGGTGCCGCTGAAGTTGTGTTTGAATACTGCGCCTTCATTGTTTCGGACCCAACCTTTCGACTGCCGATTGCTCGCCTGTCCGAGGATGACCGAACAAGCTTCCACAATACCATCCAGGATTACGCATCTAAGCTACTGCGCCCTGTAGCTCTTGCGTACAGAGACTTTAGTGAGGCCGAAATCTTCCAGGATCTACACGATGATTCCGAGTCTGTGAACCTGGAGTGGTTGGCGTCCGGCATGGCTTTTCTCGGTGTCTTTGGAATTCGGGACCCCTTGAGGCCCGAAGTCGTGGAATCGGTTCGGCAATGCCAGGAGGCTGGCGTGTTTGTTCGAATGGTCACGGGTGACAATTTCTTGACCGCGAAAGCGATTGCATCAGAATGTGGTATCTACACTGCTGGCGGCATCGCCATGGATGGGCCAACATTTCGAGATTTAACATCTGAGCAGCTGGATGCTGTCATTCCTCGCTTACAAGTTCTTGCTCGCTCTAGCCCGGAAGACAAACTGTTGCTAGTTTCACGTCTCAAGGCTATGAACGAGACTGTAGCTGTCACAGGTATGTACTAAGCCCCAACAGCCATAGTCCATGGAACATAGTATGCTCATACAGACTGTAGGCGATGGAACCAACGATGGTCTGGCTTTGAAGGCTGCAGATGTTGGTTTTGCTATGGGTATTCAGGGCACTGAGGTAGCGAAAGAAGCTGCCTCCATCATTTTGCTTGATGACAACTTTGCCTCTATTGTCAAGGCAGTGGCCTGGGGTCGAACTGTGAACGATTCAGTAAAGAGATTCTGTCAGGTGAGTCAAATGCTCTCTTCATTCTTATCAAGCCTTGCAATCTAACCCAGATCCTTCAAGTTTCAATTCACAATCAACGTCACCGCAGGTATCATTACTGTCGTGTCAGAGTTGGCTGGTGACGCCATCTTTACCGTGGTCCAGCTCCTATGGATCAACCTCATCATGGATATTTTTGCCTCTCTATGCTACTCAACCGATTTGCCCTCACCAGACTTCCTTCAACGCAAGCCTGAGCCTCGAAATGCACCAATTGTCAATATCACTATGTGGAAAATGATTCTCGGCCAATCAATCTATCAGCTAGCCGTGGTATTTGTGGTTCATTATGCCGGGTGGGATATATTCAGTCCTAATTCCCAATTTGAAGTTGACAAGCTTCAAACTCTGGTTTTCAACATCTACGTATGGATGCAATTTTTCAACCAGCAAAACTGTCGCAGAGTTGACAACAAGGTGGATATTTTTTACCAGGGCGCATTCCGAAACCCCTGGTTTATTGGTGTACAATGCATAACCATTGCCGGCCAGTTTGCCATTGTCTTCAAGGGCGGCGAGGCGTTTGATACGGCTCCCTTGACTGGTGCTCAATGGGGATGGAGCTTACTTTTTGGTATACTAACTCTCCCACTTGGGGCTCTGATTCGACAGGTCCCGGATAGCGTCGTACAGGGCCTGTTTGACGCGTGCAGAGCTGGTTACAGCAAGGTCATGAGCCCATTGCAGAGAGGATTTTCGAAACTTCTTCCGAGCAGATGGAAAAAGAGGGAGCGCGACGAAGAACAACAACAGCAGCAGCACCAACAGCACCAACAGCATGAGATGAGTAGAATGGAGAATATCATTCAGTCGATGGGCTTAAGGACAGAACCGACCGGGGATGTAACTACGACGGCCGAACAAAGGGAAGCGCTGGAACAAGGAGCGACAATCATCAGGAGGCAAGAGACGGAAAGGCAAACCAGGCACATTGACTTGCAAGGGCTTATTGAAGCTGCCAAGGTGGGCCGGGAGTATCGAGACGCGACGCTGGAAATTCATCCACGAACATCCAAAGATGACCCTATTTTATCGATGGACAGGGAGTTCAAGACACCTCCAAGCCAGAACCAGTCCATTATGAGGTTTATATATGTGAATGTTGACAGGAGGAGACATTTGCGCAACAAAAGAGATGCGCTTCCACAGGGAATGCAGCAGAGATCTCAGCCCCCCGCCAGGCGGCGGAGCGGATTTAAATGGGAATCTTTGCTGAGATCGAAGAGAAGATAAGGCGAGTAGTGGCGGACCTTTTAATCGGGGAATTTATTGGAGAATGAAAAAGGGTTGAATAGACACCCAACCATACTAGCGCATTAATCGGACAATCACGACGTTATGACATTAAAGCGAAGGGGAAGATACCAATCATACTATAAATGGTGTTATTTCGAGGTTTATATTGAATGCTAACTGGTCCTATTTTTTTATTTGGGGGGGGGGGCCTGAATTTCGGGTTAACTGACTAAAAAAAATCCATTCCGTCGCTTATTGGTACATTGTTCATTATTTGTGTGCATCATATTACCTTGATTACTGAGGCTTGGATGGCCATCCCTAACTCGTCTCGAGGATAGCCCGGGCCGCGCATCAGACACACGCCGTTCTTTGCCAGATTGGAAACTAGAAGATTGATGCTCAACTGCATTGTCAAGGCGTTGGTCCTTGGACGCAATTGGTTGGCAGAGTAAAAGTTGACAAAGCTCCAGCTGTCTGGCTGCGTGGAAACGACTTCGGATGGTGTGCTCGGCGTGGGGGCAGGGCTAGCGATGTTGAGCTCGAGTGTTTCTGTGTCTATGATGCGGGCACCGAGGGCGAGAAGCTGCTTCTCGACGCCGAGGATGCTGAGATATCGAGTGGAGCTGTCGTGGTTGTTTGATGTGTAAATACCAGAGCAGCTCAGCTCCTCAAACGACGGATTGAGGTCGCTTTTGGAGAAGACCTGGGCGCCGTGCTGTCCGTACGGGAGGTCGACAACACGGTACATGTAGTCGCTGCCGGGTCCTAGTAGCCAGCGCAGGCGGATGAGCAAGTCATCTCTGCCCCCATAACTTAGATTGGATCCAAAGATGCGCTGTTCCTCGCTCTGGGGGATGGGCGGATTGTCGTTTCCTGAGAGAATGAGATAGGCAATGGTCAAGCTGGCTTTTGCGAGGCGGAAGGCGAAGGATTCCGTGGACAGAGGTATGCGAGGCCCCCAGTACCTGGGCGCATCGCTGCCGAGGATGGGGTTGTTGTTGACGGTCCAGCCGTTGCCATAGACTTGGGCAGACATGACGGTGCTGGTCATGGGCTCGTCCTCGATGATGGGGGTTGTCTCGGACTCCTGGAGGTTCTCGGCGATGCCTGGCGGCGCGGGGAGAGCGAGGGTGCGGGTGGTGTGACAAGACTGGTGGGCTGCATCGCTGCCGAGGTTGAGGTTGCATTCCATGGTGTCGTCAGATGTGTAGCTGGAGGTGGAGGCGTCTGCTGGCGAAGTGGATGAGTGACCGAGGGGCGAGAGCTGCTCCGGGATGTGCTTGACGACGGCAACAGCATCCGCAGGAGGGGAGTCGAGCGGCGCGAATGACGTCTCCGGGTCCTCGGGGCCAACAACTTCGTGGGCCAGGGATAGGATGCGCTTCATGGACCGGCGCAGCGTGACGACGAGGTCTGGCTGCTGGGTGACAAAGGCGTCGCATTCGAGCATCTCATCGACGAAGCTCATGAAGATGGAGCTCATCTCCTCGACCACCTCCTCTAGCCGCCGGAGCCGCTTCGTCTGCGCAGCCTCGGCGGCCTGTCTGCGCTTGCGAAAAACATTCTGCGCCTCGCGATTGCGCTGGCGGCGGGCCTGGAGCACTTGTAAGCTGGATGTACACTGGATGCGCATGCACCTGCACCTACATCGAGAAGGGCGCCGTCTTCGGCCGAGTTTGCGACAGGGCGCCCGCGTCTCCTGGTGGTCGTCTTTGCCTCTGGCATCGCGGGCCGTGGTTCAATTGCAGATGGCTGGAGCTTGGCTGGCAATTCAAACAAATTCGTCGACCTGGGAGCGCTGGCTTAGACGGGGACGACGTGGGGATCGCCAGCGTGGGGGAGTGGATGCGGAGCAATAAATGGTGTGGAGGTGCTGACAACAGGTCGATCAAGGTGTTTTTCCCTCTTTTGCTTGCCCGAAAATACGAAAAGGAAAAAAAAAAAAAAGGCAGGGTATGGATATATCAATAGGTGATTAAAAAAAAAAAAAAAAAAGGAAGAAGAAAAACTCAATGCAATGAATAATCAGAAATGAGAACCTGAGCGAGTTCACGCCTGGGCGAATCTTGGTACGTGTTGGGTTGGGGTCGAAAAGCGCGGGCTGGGTCTTGTGGATCACTAATCGCAATATTCGGAGCCTTTACATCAGACCTCCGACTGTCCCACATGGCCTGATGCATGACAGGTTGACACCCTTTGCCTGTCCTAAAATGGTCTTAAATGCAGCGACCGGCACACGAAATGCATGGATGACTGTATGTGTAGCACCAGAATAGGTTTGTAATGTGCAAATATATACATCACATGTCGACCCAAGATCAAGTTTATCCCAAGGCAAATCACGATATTACATTGCTAAAGCCCGTCTCTCCCTCCAAAACCCCGACGGATTCAATTCCGACCCCGGCCCAAACTCTACTTCAGCATCATCCCAGGCTCCCTTCCACTCTGACTGTGGCAAGGGCCTCTGCGTCCTGAAGGAATAGCTGGGAGACTGAGCCGAGGAACGCTTGCTCCCTTGCTCAGTGCCACATCTCTATCAAGCCATTCCCCGTTGCCATTGACGAGATCTGCGAACCGCCCTCTCTTGGACAGCAGACTTTGGTATGTCCCCTCTTCCACTTTGACGCCGTCCTCTAGCATGACGATCCGATCCGCAATTGCCATCATCGCATTGCTGTGCGTGACTACGACGATGGCCATCCCGCTAGACCGCCGCCTGGAACTCTTGGCAAGCTCTTGTATCGTCTGCCGGATCATTTCCGCATTCTCCGCATCAAGAGCACTGGTGGGTTCATCCAGCACAAGTAATAATGGCTTCCGCACGAGGGCTCGTGCTATGCTCAAGCGCTGAGCTTGGCCTCCCGAAAGAGCTTGTCCGCCGTCTCCCACGACTGTATTGTAGCCGTCTGGTAAGGATGCAATAAATTCGTGCAGGCCTGCTGATTGGGCCGCCGTTGTTACGTTTTCGATGCGCCGAAGGGGCGAGCTCTCAGCCAAGCCATAAGTGATATTTTCAGTAATTGTCGCAGGAAACAGATATGGAGCTTGTGGGACATACGCCATCATGGATCGCAAATGATCAATGTCAACATCCAAATACGAGAAACCAGCATATGTGAGAGGTGATATGATACTGAGGACGGAACGTGCAGTTGGTGTGTAGAGACCTAGAAGCAGGGATATGACAGTCGACTTTCCGCATCCGGACGGGCCCACGATGGCTAAGCAGCTCTTTGGATGAATCTCAAATGAAAGACCTCGTAACACTGGTCGATTGCCGTTTGCTTTGTACGAAAAGTTTAGTTCGGATAGCTTCACGGGTAGGGGAGTACTAGGGGCGATTTTGCTTCGGGAACCTGAGGACCGCTTGGGCGATATGTTGATATATCCAAGCAACTGAGAAGCGGTTGCTTGTGCCATGGTAATTTGGGGCATCGCGCTCAGAAAACCAGTAGCTGTGCCAACCGTAAATAGCAGAAGATTTACCACCTGGACCACGGACGTGGCCGATATTTCCTTCTCTTTGACAAGTAAAACTGTCCCATAATAAAAGATTAAAGCAGAAAGAGGGTAGTTCAGGGATTGGTAGAGCCCGTAGGGTCCACTCGTGTAGGCTGCTTTTCGCATCCCCAAGCTGAAGGTGTTTGAGATTGACTTGAGATACTTGGCGGTGAAGTATCTTTCCTGGGTCAACGCTCTAACAACCCGAATGTTGAGAAATATTTCGGTCAGGACAGCGCTCGAGTCTTCGGCTCCTTTGTTACAGGCATCCTCCCACTTGCCACTCATGACCGAGAAGCCCTTGACTGCACCCATAACGACAGGTCCCAGGGCCAATGCAACCAGAGTGAGCTTCCAAGAAATGACGAGAGCCCAGGTGAGAGCAATAGAGATCATGAGTGTGACAACGAGGGTGATGGGCACGAACTTTCCCACAATGTTGCGCATCTCTTCCGCATTGCGGTCCAGGCACTCGACGATGCGTCCCGGCGAATTTCGTGACCTATCAAACCACGGCTTGGGCTGTCGCAGAATGTTCCCCAGAGCTAGGAGGCGTATTTTGTTTACCCATGCCTGACCGACAACTTCGAAGAGGTAGCGGCCTCCTCCAGTGCAGGCGCCATCAATAACGGCGACAACCAGTAGGTAGATGGCCCATTGCCTGCTCTCAGCGAATTTGTCACCAGACGACCACATTACGGCCAGTAAATGTGAAAAGCAGTACGCAAATGTGGGTATTGCACCTGCACCGACAATGCAAACAAGGGTGCCGAGTATTAAAACGAGACGGTGGCGAGGTCCCAGACATGGCCAAACGGTCCTCAGAATGGTCCCCAAAGATATCGGCTGTAAATTATTTTCGGCGAGGTTCTTTTGAAGTTTCTCCTTTGTGATCGGCTCTGAGTTGTCCGTATAGCTTGTTGTTTGCAAACTGATCATATCGCTATGATCCAGTTGATCAAAGCCAATGCTGGATCCCTTTGTCGAACAGCTCAACGTCTTTTCTCTGATGCCCACAGTTTTCTGTTCTTTGAAACCTATGATCGGTCTTTTATTCAACCTTGGTGGGCTTTTCATCGCCGACCTGGGTGTTTCTAGGGGAATCTCAGAATCCCATATTTGTTCTCTTCTCACATTGAATGCTACCGCTGTACCCGAACCCCATGAAAAGCGACTCCCCAACGTCACACCAGGAGCAAGCATGGGATTCCTCCGCAGGTCTTCAAATTCTTCCACAAATATTCGAGACATATGGGAGGGCCTTGAAAAGGGGAGTGTTGTGATTGGCGAGTGTGGGTTTGGGCTGTCAGGAGATGCTACGTTTATCTGAATGGGGGTAATTGGTGACTTGTTCATCGTAAGAGAAGAAAGCATAGAAAATGCTCCGGAATTCCGTCGAATCAGGTCTCGTTTGAACCCTTCTTCCACAATAGTCGAGCTGTCCATGACATATACAAAGTCATCATTGTTGACTTGTGAAACATCGTGGGTAATGATGATTGTGGTTTTCCCTCGCCTCCACTCTCGGATGGATTGAATGATGAAATCCCTGCTGACTTGGTCTAGACCACTGGTGATTTCGTCGAGAATAAGCACAGGCGGGTTTCTAATTCGAGCTCGTGCAAGTGCCACTCTTTGCATTTGCCCACCACTTAGATTGTGTCCCCCTGGCCCAACATTAGCCTCAAAGCCATTTGGGAGCGCGCTGAGCGTTGACTGCAGTAGCGCCGCCTCGCAAGCGAGATTCACGTCAGATTTTGTCGCCACTTCCGGGTCTAAGTGGCCTAGGGAAATGTTTTTGAAGAAAGTATCGTCAAATAAAATGCTGGATTGTTGAATCAAGGTCACATTTCGCCGGAGCCACTGTTTGTCCAACGCCCTCAGCGGATGTCCGTCAATGTATACCTCCCCTGATGTGGGCTCATAGAATCCAACTATTAGATTTCCGAGGGTACTTTTCCCTGAGCCGCTTTTTCCAACAAGAAATGTCAAATCACCAGCGGGAAAAAAGAATGATGATTTTCTCAAAACCAAAGCTTGTGGGTTGGACGGGTATGCAAAACTGATCTTGTTGATGTTAGGATGAATGAGTCTACTAGGGATTCGCATTTATGAACTCACGTTTCTCAGCTCGATATCGCCAGCGCAAGTGGCTAATTGAAGGGAACCGTTTAGTTCTTTGATCGCACAATCTGTTTTGGGATCTGATACTATCATTGATAAGAATCCTCCTGCGGACATGCCTTTGGCTATGACAAGCCATTGCGGCGTCAGAGCCTCAATAGCCTGGAATGATGCTAATACGGCGTAAAAGGTTGCAAAGATGTGACCAGGATTAATGCCATCATTAACAAGGACGATACCATACCAAAATCCAACAACAAAAGTTCCGATTCCACTGAAGCTAATATATCCCATCTGAGAAGAATTGCATCTTGCCTGACCAAGGTAGTGCCGTGCTGCCGCCTTCATAGCCCTGCTATAAGACCAAATATCCTGGTCGTATCCGTTGAAAACTTTGACAAGGTGAATGGCTCTGATAGAATAAGCTGCGTATTTGGACGCAATTGCCAAGTGTCGGCGTTGGGCTTGGATACTGGACTCTAGTCTGCGAGTAATGAATGACATGATTATAGCCGACACGGGAAGAATCGCTAGGAGCACAAGGGTGAGCTTCCAGGTATAATAGAATGCGATCGCGAGCGATCCCAGGGACGTCATGATATCAGAGATGAGGAGGCCGAGGACTTGGGAAGTTGCAAGTTGTAGTTCTCGAGTTTGCCTAGATTATTGTTGAACATTAGCGAAGAGTTTCGAGGATGTGAGAAGCTCAATCATGACTCACGTCTGAATTCGAGAAAGGAGGCTAGAAATCCCGTCCGACTGATCATCAAACCAAGACATATTTCTTGACAACAAGGCCTCAAAGAGATCTCGACGGACGCTATCTGCCTGTAATTCTCCAAAGACTACCCAGAGGGCCAGGAATACCGAGCTGGTAAACCAATAACCGATCCCTAAACCTACCAAAATGAGAGTCCATTCAGTGATGTCTGATAATGCGGTTGTACTGTCGAGTGACCCATCCCCATACGTAACGATGATGTTGAAGACTTTTCCCAAGATGATAACGAGAACAGCTTTGAATGCGGCTGTAACGGCGGATGCCAACAACGCGCCAATCAAGGGAGGTGCGTGAGATGCCTTGGTGAAGAGAAACAAATTGTGCCATGATGAATCTTTAGATTGTCGAGAAACTGAACCAGAACCATGACTGTTGGTGTCAATAACCGTCGGGGAGTCCATCTTTTGTCCTGTAACGAGAGGGAGATGCAGATGTCAGCTTCGGGGCGATGGTGACCCAAGAAATAATAGGCACGACGAGCTGGGACATGGTTATACACTTTGACACTAGATTCAAAGGACAAAGGGCGGGAATTGGAAGATGGATGTGTATGGTGAGGTTGAAGTGGTGAGTTTGGTGTCACGCAGACAGTCGTAGGTTATTGTTCTTTGGTGGCCATCACATTGTTCATCTCGACTAGTCAACCCCCATAAACGGAGAATGGCCCCACAAATGAAATGGCAAATCTTTGTATTCCTTTAGTGCCAAAAACTAGAAATGGTCTCAGATGGAGGCGGGGTAGTGAATATGAGCGAGCATTTGCCACGGAGCTGCTGAAATCTTGAGAATCGTGTGCATTGAAACCGAACGTTCAGATCCAACGTTTGTCAGTCACCTTGGACTATTGAGATGATAAACTGTGAGCTAATATATAAAATGATACGGCATAATTTTGATGCCGTAATACAAATTTTGGGGGTCGTGACGTCTCATGATGAGCCGTCGTGTCGCGGAGAAGCATCCATGATATTCGGGCAGCCGCTAGACACACAGTGTACAGATTACAGTACTAACAAGCGCATGCACTATGCGCTGATATCATGCTCCCACTTTTTTTTTTCGCTGCCCCTCCATGCACGTCGTTTGATTCATAGCCTGCGCCCAACTGCCCCACGTTCGAGTTTTTGTCAACATCAGATAAACAACCAGAATTCTTCGCACCCGACCGAATATTTACGGATACAATACTCAATACTTGTCTCAAAATGGATCCCCTCGAGAGCATGTCCATGTCCGCGGGCCCCATCCCCAAGAACTTTGACGCCGAGAACGCCGACAACAACGAAGATGTGAGCTTGCCCCGCGCAAACCCCTCTGGCCCAAAATTCGCCCAGGGCTTGTGTTTGCTAACTATTGCGCCTTTAGATCGAGAAGCAGTTTGCCGTCAAGGGTGAGCGCCACGCCATCTCTCACCCAAGTTAATTCGATACCGATTGCTGACCTGTTCGTCCCAGCCGTCCAGCACCTCGAGACCTACTGGAAAATTCTTGAAATGGTCAAGGGTTCGACCCTTCGCCTGACCAAGATCGACAACGAAATCATGGAGCACCTCAAGACTGATTTCCCCGACTTCGACCCCGCTGCTCCTATCGACGAGAACCAGATGAAGAGCAAGGCTGGCAAGGAGAGATGGCGCAATTTTATGCAGGCTTACGAGAAGAAGGTTGACGACTACAATTTCGGTACCATTCTCCGCGCCAGCCCCAAGGTCGAATACGACCAGGACACAACCATCTTTGGTATGTGCAATATTTGACATCAGAAACCCGATTTGTTAGCTGACTGTTGTTCAAGTGCCGCGCATGCAGTTTTACGCCGTTGAGATTGCTCGGTAAGCGTCATTCAGCCCCCTCGCTCTCGCATGGATAGTGCTAATATTGTCATCTCAGTAACCGTGCTGGGCTCAATGATTGGGTTTACGAGGCAGCCCAGGCCAAGAAGGCTGGCTCCAAGTAAACTAATCACAAAAGTCAACACAGAATAAAAAGCACACCAGCAGCGGCCTCGCTCCCTCTCGACAAGAGTATCCAACAAGAAACCCGGGCAGATTTGCCCCGCCGAAAGCGGCGCCCGGGAAGAGGAGGACGACATGAAAGTGCCTACTGCTCAGCGTAGCATACAGAGTGCACCGTGGAATGTTGGTGACCAGGTCCTTTAAATTGCGTTCAAGTTTCGAACCTTGCATGTTTAGGACCTAGGGTTGATGATAAATGAACTGTATGTAAATGCGCTGGGGTTTCAGCAATATCTAAAATTCGAGATATCATCCATCTACTGCCAATTGTGATCCCCTTTGGAAGCATCATATCGGCGTAATATATGTTTATGTTGTAGGAGCAATATGTGCGGTCCGAAGTCGCCACAAATGCCTAAATGGCTGAATCGTCCATGTAAGTTGACCCGGTCTCCCATTTTCTTATAGAAATGATGCACGCGCCGAAAAAACGCACGACCCGAATGAGAAAAAACAAACTAGCCAAGAATGACCGACCGAGTTGAATGTGAATAGAAAATGACAAATGATTGCTTGTGACTCAATTTTCTCAACAGTGATTCAGCCTCACTTCACCATCAGCAACTCGCTTAATTATTCCATTAGTCCTCGGTTCTCAGCAGCACTGCCAGCAACTCGGACAAAGCAATGCCACCCCGCGACATTAGATGCACGAAACATACTCCCAGGGAGTCAACATGAGTGGGTCTCTAGAGTAATTGCAAAGCTTCCCTTGTTTCTAGAAAATTAACACGACTCCCAGGCAAGGTTCGGGATCGGACCAAATCCGACTTTCAGCGGTCTCTATCATCCCCATTCCCCGATGGCACACGCCATACTACTGCTGGGAAGAAGCGCTCCGAATCGTGCAAATCAGGCGTCCCCGGTATACAACGGCAGACAATACCCCCATGGGACCGAACTTTTGATGTTATTTACCACAAGAATACGCATGGCCAGAACGCCCGCAACGTTGATGCGACATTCAGCGACAACCTGCAGCAGTACTTTGGAGACCATGGGCGAAAGAGATCCAGAGAGGGCTACTTTAGTCTACCAGATAATGTGCGTCTACGCATCTGTCGGTTGCTTCTGACGCCGCAGCGACAAGGGAAACCGCTCCGTCTAAACTTGGCCTCATTCGATCGAGACTGTTGGCGGAGCGACGACTTTCAGTCCTCCAAGACAGCTCTTCAGCCACTTCAGCCATATTTCGAGGCATCTTTCAGTTTCCGTGCAGATATTTTGGTCGCCTTTCTACTCGACGTCCCGCTTCACGTCACCTTTTCTCCCTACGTGGGCCCCAGAATTAGCCCACTCGCAACTACATGGCTCAACAAATACGGCATGTATGCGCGAGACATCGCCATTGAGTTAGACATGACGCGTCTCTGCTGTGGACCCAGTCCTCTTGCTGTCGGCTTATTGCCGGCCGTGGATCATACTGAGGCTCTGCTTCGCAAGTTTATCAACTCGCAGCTTCGACGAGATGTATCCCGACCACTCAGGAGTTTTATTATACTATGTCGGCGCTTTTATGGGCAAAGAGACCAGGCTCTATCCTTCAAATCCATTGCCGGGCGGTCCAGTGAGGCGAGCAACTATAGCCAGTTGAGCCAGAGATCGGAGCCAGCCTCAGTGACCGACGACCCCATCGTGTTATCACCTCCTCTAGAGAGACCACGTACTTCCTCGCCAGTCCGTCTTTCCAAGTGCTATTCCGTCCCTGAGGAGCCTGTGGATTTTTCGGCCCAAGAATACGAGGGTGGTGTCGATATGGCTTTCCAAAGTGAAGCCAGCGACAAGACGCCGACGAGTCCATACTTTCTCCTACATGGAGCTGACTACTGTCCTGACTCATATTTGCTCATGTGCAATCACCTGCTTCGGCTCCGTGACCGCGTCGACTCGCTTCGAATGTGCGGATTCAGCGAGCCATACACTCACCGCTTCATCCAAACCTTTTTTCAGCCCTCCCAGGCAAATCTTGGGCATCACACCTATCGGGTCGCTCCGTCGACCATCTGGCCGCGACTTGGGGGGCAGAAGGCTTACGTCGACTTTGGAGACGGGCGCATCACCCTGGATGACCATGACGCATCCATCTCCGCAAATGCAACCGCGGAATTGGCACCGTGGGAGGGATGCGTGCAGCTACCCCCGCCGGTCCTCGATGCTGACGGAAACGCCTCGCTCCCGCCCGTGGTTGGCTCCTTGCTGACAATGAGGGGCAGATCTTGGAGCTCTAGCACCGATGGCGCCGGCCGAGGAGAACAAAGCAGAGAAGATGGTGGGCTGGTCGAAACTGGCGCTGACAAGACGCGAATCATGAAGATGTTTAGCACTTATGGAAAGGCAAAGGGCAAGAAGAAGCGGGCCTTGACGAGCGACGCCGAAACTTCTTTCTAGTCTCACATTGATGGGAAAAGAAAAAAGGATACGCTTATGTACACATAGATAGATTGTACGAGTAAAATACCAATAAGGATATGCGTTCAGGTACCACAACTTTTCCTAGAGGTCTCATAACGCTCTGCCAAACTCCTCAAAATGCATCCAATTCCAAGAGCGCACTAATATCTATTCTAATAAAACTGCTATTTTTCATCATTCATTCGATATTCATCATCATTTTCTTATATTCGTCAATCTCAAAGTTTTTTTTTTTCTTTTCGTCAAAGAAAAAAGCATGTTATCATTCAACACGAGTCGGGTTCAGCCACAGTATGCCACCCGTATACTAGAGTTGTGCTTATTGCAAAGACTGTCTTGCTGTTAATATCCAACCAATTATGAATAAGAAGATTTGAAGCTTACAATAGCAAATTTACTTCTCGAGCGAATTCTGCTTCCAAAAAAGACCAAAACCCAGGGAATCAGGGTTAGGCCACTAGCAATGCCACCGAGTAGACATCCGGCATTCTTCAGGCCAAGATTGTCAAACATTATGGCTGTGACCAGTGGGAACGAGCCTCCGAGCACGTTTCGACAAAAGCTCTGCGCAGCGAGAGCTGAAGATGCGTAGATGTGGTACGTATCAGCAAGGTAGTTGAATGTTGCCAGATAGACCGAATAAATGCCCCAGTTGGCGAATCCGATTCCGATGGCAATTGCATAATCTCTCGAATCACTCGGGGCCAGGAATGCACCAAAAAGCCCCGCGGGAAGGAAAAGAGCTGTGATGCAGGCAAAATATAGCCGCGCCTCTGGCGCCTCGGCAGGGAAATGCTTCCGCATGAATTCCCAGAACGCGGACCCAGATTTAGGCTTCTCTCCCTCTTCTTGCTTCCGCCACTGGGGGTGTTTTGTCAACCGCTCTTGAAGAATGCCCACAGTAGTTGCCGCAATTGCCGAAGCTATCATGGCAATGTAAACGCGGCTGGACAAGTTGAGCTTGTTGGCGTAGAGATATGGCACTACTGAAAATGACAGGTACAGTACACCCCAAGAGAAGGCAGCCCAAAGAGAAAAGCAAAATACTACGGGCTCGGTGAAGAGTAGGAAGAACGGGCGCTGCACCGAGGTGGAAACCATCTTGACGAGTGACTCGCGTTCCTCATCAGCCTTGACAACCCATCGAATTCTCCGCAATCGACGTCGCGCACTGTTTCCGCGTCGAGAGTTGTACTCATTTTCGGCGGGCTCAGCTTGCAAAGTCTTAATTGTAGAGGAGGAGGATTCTCCAGCAGTGTCGTCCTCAACTTCGGTGACCCAGACTCCATTGAACCCGGCATTCTCAAGTTGTTCATACCACGCGTTAAGTTTCTTTGCTTTTCGCGAGAGCAGAACAGATGCCCGACTCTCACGGAAAAGGAAAACAATGGCGACCAGCAGGACACCATCCAATATAACCTGGTGCCAGAAAGTCCACTTCCACGCCTTAGTCGAGTCACTCATGCCGTTCATGAAAGCCGCCGAGACAAGCGGGCCAACCCCCGTCCCTGCTAGCACAAAGCCGCTAAACAGGGACATTGGTGTATTTCTCTCTTCCTTGTCCCACAGGTCGGCAATTACACCGCCAACTACGGAGCTGAAAACTGAACCTCCAACTCCAACCAGGAATCGTGCGACCAACATACCGGCAAGGTTGGTCATCAGCGGGCAAATAGCCTGAAAGATAACGTAGACAACACCGGCAAGCACAAAGACGGGATATCGCCCCCAGATTTCGGAAATTGGCGCGAGAGCCATTGGCGCGAATGCAAAGCCCATACAAAACGTTGTGATTCCAACAAGAACGGCCAAGTGACTAGCCCCCAGGTCCTTGGCCATGAGGGCCGAAGGAGGTGAATATGCGCCAGCGGTGTAGGCTGTGAGAAACGTTGCAATACATGAAAGTGCAAGCAAGAGGTTCTTTCTCGCCAAAGGCCAGGTCAAAGGATTCGTATAGTGTTTCAAGTCGGGGCAAATTGGCATTTGCACATCGTCTGGAAGGCCGGCCTCTTGTGGTGTTGGAGGCATGGGTAGGTCGCTGGCGAAGGAAAAGTATATGTAGGAAGGCTCATCGCTGATGGGCTTGGCTTCAGGCGCAACCTTTGGAGCAAGGTTGTTGTCGATATTGATTTCTAGTTCGCCTTGCTCAAGGACTGGAGTGTCTCCGTCCCAGCGCGACTCATGCTTCGAGGACATGATGGCTGTGATTATATCTCATAGCAAATCAAAGAGGCACGGTAGGGTGGTACGTTGACAAGTGGTGTTGGGAGAGCAGGAACCAGTTGATTACTGGCGGATCCGTCTTGGAGAAAGGACAGAAACTTGGCGGGTATGGGATTTATCAAAGGGGAGGCCGAGAGGGAAGAGATGTATCCATTGGGGCAATCCCGGTTTATAGCCCCGAAGCTAGAATACGGAGACGAGCCATAGCGGCGGGATCTCAACGGGAATAAATGCCACTTGTCAAGGCTCCGCCGTCCCCCCAAGCTGCCCCGAAAGATTTTATTACGCTCCCCGAGCCCGAGACCCGCTTGAGGGACAAGAGGAGTCGGGCGCTAATGTGGGTTGGTCAAGGTGAAGTGGTGTTGACGATCAGTTGGTGGTGGCTTGGACAAGAAAACACATATCAAGAAGCTGGTTTGTCGGCGGCCCGCGAGCTGTGTGATTTGGCTCTTGGCCCGGGTCCACTGGTGATGGGGGCGCGGCCTATACATGGCGTTTCCTGAGAGGTGATAGGGATGGGGGCTCGCTTGGCCGTTCGAGCACTATTGAAAGCGGATAATAGCTGATGGGAATAGTATGGGAAAAGCAAAAGCCGGCATCTGACTGGTGTTAACTTTTTCAGAGGCATTGATCCCCCCGCTTTAGGTCCCTGATGGAGCTCCGCCCCACCAGTCCGAGCTCATTTAATCCGAGGTGGGCACCGGGAATAATAAGGATATGACGAATGGCGACAGCGACTGGTCTGTGAGCCAATTGAGCTGGCTTCGGTATTTGCATCCCAGCCAGAGGGCGTCATTGAGCATGTCTGAAGCGGGCTAGCAGCGCAACAACTAGGTTCTAGCGAGATTGTGCCGAGGCCCAATCCTTTGGGGAGGGAGACAAAAAAGAGCTCCCGCGCCGCGGCTGGTGGGGACGGGCATCTTGGCGTCAGCCCAGGCAGGTCTAGATTCACTGATGATAGCGAGGGTTTGGGTGTATGCGGGGGGGCGTATTTTATCACCGACTATTACCGGCCAAGTGTGATTTGTGTAATCACTTGGACAGTTGGTTGGCGAATTCGGAGGAGCGGAGGTGCGTGTGGGTGGTTCGGTTCCGCGAGTTCGTTCGAGTTGCAGTATGACGGAGATCTGGGCGGAATCTGCTGAGAGATCTGGGGATCACACTGCAGCGTCGCTCACAGCACTCCACCCCAGCCAGAGCGGATCCGTCATGCTCAGCTCGCACTTGGCCAAGGGAGCGGCTGAAGCGTGCGAAGCGTGCGACGCGTGTGCAGCAAGTCTTCGTTTTTGAGGTCCGTGGGGATCATAGCTATTGGCGTTTGACATACATAGAGGAACTCTTAGCTAGCTCGGTGACGTCGGTCCGACACGCAGCAAAAGCCAAAGCGCAAGGAGCCCAAAGCACTTTGTGCATATGGCTGCAGATGGCAGCAGGGTCAGTGTGGCTCACGTGACACTCCCCTTCGTCATCCCCGCTCCCATTCCCGACCCTCACATCCGACAATGTCAATATTATTAAAGCCTCCTCATCACTGTTTCACGTGCTGAGACACCGACATAAATCCGTACCAAGGGGCTGGTGTATCCAGCCGATCATTGCAACCTTTTTGACTAACAAAGTTCACCGGGGGGCCAAGTCCGTTGATGAGCCCCCGGATGAGCATTACCCGTGACGGCAGCGGGTTGCTAGATATCATAAGCCTGGCAGATTGGTAATTCATTTTTCGATCAATAATTCGGTTTAGATGCCGTCCAGAAATTTTTGCGGAGGCCCAAGTCCGCTTGGCAATACTAGATCGACACCCCTCACAACAGTCGAGAAAGCTCGTTCAGTGAAAAGAACTATTTGGTAATTTCCTCAATATCAATAATACAACACGTATTCTGGGATGTCATTGGAGCGTTTCGTGTCACTTTTCTCCTTGAGAAAAGCGTCCCGTGGAATAAACCCGTTGATGCCATAGCGCCAGCATTTAGTCTACGTCGTCGGAGCTAGTCTTTTTGGTCTCTTCCCCATTCACCTTTGAGTCCAGCGTTTCTTCAACCTCCAATGCCTCGGTATCGTCACCATTTATCTCTCCATCAGGGCTCGGAGCGTCATGGATCTCCTGAACAGACTCCTTGGCGCTTTCCTTGAGCGATCCATCCTCATTGACGTGATCCTTGTGGTACAGTGTGAAAAGGATGACCATGTAGGGTTGGTCTGTTTCCTTGTTCCGCAAAACATATCTGAGCTGGTGTGAACGTTTCTGTCCGGACCTGATACGAGTAAGTAAGAAAGAGTGTGAGAAGCATGACCGTTAAAACGCGTGGCCTCTTTGTGGCACTGCAGAGAAATATACAGGGCAAGAGATCAACAAGAAAAATGAAAGGGGTTCTTACTTGGCCCCTTGACCATCCCAATACTTCATAATGGGCAATTGGAACCCAGGCAACTTCAAGGCCAGGTTCGCAAAGTCAAGATACGGGTTAAAAAAGTCCAGGCCATAGGTTCGATCGTATTCCCATACCCACTTCTCTTTGCTGTCTGCGCGAAGAGCCCACTTCATCCGTGCCTTGCTTGTGCCGGGGGCCCCAAACTCTTCGCGGGTCAGTAGACCAGCCTCATCTCCACCTTCGTCGAACCAGAGGCCGCCCTTTTCTTCATCAAGTTCACCGGGGCCAACGTAGACGGTGTTGAAGCTGCTCAGCGCGGGGCCGTACAAATAGGGCTTATCGGCGTAAGCATCTCCCTCCAGGCCAGGGTCTATCCACCATTTCACAATACCCATGGCGGTATTGAAGCCAGGTGGGAGGCGATCACGAATAGGGTGTTCAAAGTCATTGCCGAATTGCAGGTTGGTGGCCGTGATGCCAGGGCCATCGTCACCCGATGGCCTCTTCGGTGTGAATCGAAATGATATGCTGTACTGGTCCTGGTTGTATGCGTGAGGCTCAGTGGAGAAGTAGAGAGACGTCTCTGGGGAACTCTTTGGCAGACCCTTGTAGTCCTGCACGCGGACATTAAGCTCAATGTCGGCAAGATCGCTGGAGATGTGGATTGGCTGAGCTACGTTAACGGGGACTTCGACCTGTTGGTCATCGTCGTAACCAGGTCCAGCGGTAATATGAAGGATGTAATTTTCGGCCATTTGGACCTGTTATCGTGCACACGTCTTCTTGTCGTCTCCTGCAGGGACCCGGGCGGCGTCGAATGAGTGTCAATCAGTGACAAATTCTTCTGTGGGCGGCTTGGATCTAAAAATAAAGAGAAAAAGCAAGCTGGAAAACCTTGGCGAGAGATTTCCAAATTCTTAAAAATCCCAATACGAGCAATGGTGTCTCTAGGATATGTGTGCATCGAGATCACTGAAGAGAAGCATCCATGATGGCTTGACTCTGTAGAACATATGACGTGAGCTTTTTTTTTTTTTTTTTTTTTTTTTTTTTTTGCCTCTGGCGTCGGGCCATGCTCAACCGTACGCAGACGAGTGATTATTGGATACACTAACATCAACGGCCACTTATTTTTGGCCCGACCAGGGTGCGGGTCGACCAGCATTCCTACGATTGCGTGCAGAGCACACGGGGAAACCCCAATCTTGGAGGTACGGTCCTTTTGGTATTTTAACCTCATGGCATGCAACCGCGGCAGCCAGAATTCCGTTTGCATGCACCACCTGGTCACTCGTCGTGACTAAAACCCCCACCATCCACACCCCGTAGTCTAGCAATAAATGTCGCTCCTTCACCGCTGCGTCACTAAAAGAAGAAGGTTGCTGGTATTAAAAAGGGACAATGTGGAGCGGCGATCAGTTGCTTCTTCCTCACCGCCAGCTTAAAGATTGACTGAAAAACTGTACGTTGGGTTGGTTGGCAATGTACACCATCGAGGACCGTCACGGTTGCTAGTTTCACATGCTTGCCTGGGAGGATGTCATGATAGATAACGACGTCATACGGGCAGTGCTTTATTGGCAGGACAGTCCCTTAGGTACATGAAATGCAGCCAGGTCTGTCTTGGACGTGCAGTTGGGCAGGTATGTAGGTACCTGTGATGCCTTAGGCTCGCGCGGGCTTTTGCTTTGGCATGTGGCGGCTTTGGCGTGGCATCGGTACCCCACCTCTTCCGGTGGTTCGGCTACGATTCTCGCCCAAGGCCTCACGACGATCAGGATCATTTCATGACGACATAAATCTGATGAGATGGGATGAGCCATCCCTTTTCTCAAACGTATTAGTTTTCTTTCCCTTCTTCCCATGGTTCCGCCATCTCCGCTCAGTCATAACTCCAGCAGACTAAGAAGAAACCTGTCGATAACAATCGCAACAACGATGAAGATGCTACCATGTCAATCTTGCAAATTCATTCACCTCTACCACCCAAGTAAACATCATATCCATGGTTATAGATGAACATATAAGTAGTTGAACTTCTAAACAGTCATTCAGCAAGCTTTCTCTCAAGTCTACTCCCCATTGCCAAATGATTACCAGGTACCTTTAGCTCCGAGTGCCGCCACAAGCCGTTATTAAGCGGAAGTTTTGGTAAATGCGGATAGCTGGAGATCCGTCGGCCCCAACTTTGACCCCATAAACTTAAATCGAGCTAGTTCTGGGGACATGAGATCTTAGTGTGGGGGGTATCGGGGCGGACAATAACTTTTAAGATGCCTTGACATTCCATTGGGGAGTTGAAGCAAACAATGAAGACGATGCTATCTATCATGTGTGATACGAAACGGAGGGTAAAGTTCACATTCGGCTCGAGAGAGGCGATGGTTGCAGAATGAGCGGGCACGGGTTTAGATCTGTCTCATCCGAGTTCATCATGGAGCCTCAAGAACGACTTGAGTATTAAAATTGGTTAAAACGAACATAAAGATCAACGGGGTCTTTGCTACACCTTATGCAACTGTGAAACATAATCAGAAGAGCTATAACATGAATCCTGCATTCTAATCCCGGTTAGTCAGGGGCGATAAAACTTACAGGCGACACTTGGCGACCTCATCATCATGCTGGACAAGACCCTCGGGTATTGTGGACCGGTTGCCTTTCAAAGTCATTACCACAGTTATAATATCGCACGGGAACGCAGCCGTGATGCAAACTTCTTCTACCACGCATGTACCATCCTCCATTTATGAACCATTAAACTCTAAAAGAAGATGGCGCTGGGAGTGGTTGTACTCATTTATCCATTGGCGGCACTCTTTGCTGTCCAAGCCGTACTCTCTTTGTATCAAGCCTTATTTTCTCCTCTGCGGAAGATCCCAGGCCCGTTCCTGGCTAAATTTACCAATCTGTGGTATTTTCGTCGCATATGGCTCGCGCATTTCGAGGACGATAATATCGCGCTACATCGCAAGTACGGCCCCATCGTTCGGTATGGCCCCAGCCGATATAGTTTCGATCATCCCCAGGCCGCACAAACAATCTATGGTGTCGGAAGCGGCACAAAATTTGCCAAGTCGCCTTGGTATCGAGGATTCCTCGGCCCAGATCTTCCCTCTATCTTTGCTGGCGATAACATTAAGGAGCATGCGGAGCTCCGTCGCCTCTTCGCCAGCACCTATTCCATGTCTTCTCTTGTGTCTTACGAGGAGTACGTTGACACATGCTCGGACTTGTTCGACCAGCGCCTTCGTGAAATGGCCCATCAATGCACAATCAGTCCTAATATGTTGGTAAATATGGGCCATTGGTTTCAGTGCTACGCATTTGATGTCATTGGCATGATTACCTACTCTGAGAGACTGGGCTTTCTGGATCAAGGAGTTGATATTGGGCAAATTATGGGTGTCCTTGAGGGTTATCTCAAATATTCTTCCCTGGTCGGCCTGTACTGGAGAGTACACATGGTTGTGCTCAAGCTATCTGCCTTTGTGCGAAGCAAAACCTCCACCGGGCTTCTATACGTTTTCGATGTCACTAATAAGCTCATGAAAGAGCATGAGGCAAAGCCCAAGGTCATAACCGAAGAGGATGAGAATAGTCAAACATTGGACTTTCTATCAAAATTCATGGCGCGACGTCGTCGAAACCCCGAAAAGTGGTCCAACATGCATGTCATTGCTGGGTGTCTCCAAAATATGGTTGCTGGATCTGACACCACTGGAATCAGTCTCTCGGCAGTTCTTCATCTGCTACTCAAGCATCCTCACATAACTAAGAAATTACGAGAGGAAGTTGATAATCACCAGTATAAGACGTCAAGTGGCAAGCATATCTCATATAGCGACTCTCAAGATATGCCTTACCTACAAGCCATCATGAAGGAAGTTTTAAGACTTCATCCAGCAGTTGGCCTACCACTTGAGAGAGTTGTACCAGAAGGAGGCGCAACCATCTGCGGTCAATTCTTTCCAGCCGGAGTAAGAATATGAAACCCCCCCCCCCCTAAAAATTCCTCTTCGGGAAAGGCACAAAGGCTAATGCATCAGCAATAGGAAATCGTTGGTATTAACTGCTGGGTCGAGCATATGAATCCTTCCATCTTCGGGCCGGACCCTGAAGCGTTCCGACCAGAACGCTGGATTGATAGCGACCCAAAGCAATTGGAGGTCATGAACCGCCATTGGATGCCTGTAAGTAATTATTGTTTGGAATATCAACTCTCTTCCGTTTCTAATGACTCTCATAGTTTGGTCTTGGATCTCGTACCTGCCTCGGCCGACACATTTCCTTTCTTGAAATGTCTAAACTGGTCCCTCGACTTGTGAGGGACTTTGACTTTGAACTACCCAAAGGAAAACCAAAAAACAAGATTTTTACCACGACGAATTACTGGTTTGTCAAGCCCAGTGGGTTTGAAGTCGTGGTGAAGGAGAGGAAGAGGTGAGAGTAAGACTGGAATTGGTGTGGATACTTAAATACTAAGCGGGCTTCCAATTGTGTTTCATTTTTAGCCTGTTTCAAAATATGTAAGATACCTGGCAGCTAAAATTAGATCCCATATGGCTTAAGTGAAAACTCGTCGATTTTTTCCAGGTGTACATATTTGAGACATCAGTAGATGAAAATTATTAACCAAATATTTGGAATGTCACAGGTTCATATTTACGAATAAGCCTACATATTCTAGTAAAATTCGCCCGTCGGGTTGCAAAAGAACGTTACATCCCGCCCATTCATTCATTTCCAAAATCATACATGCTTTGACTTCACAGTGCATCGCATTGTTCGCAGAATGCCACTTAGTCATCTACCAAGTCAGTTGGTGAAGGAGAAAAGCTTTGAGACAAGTTAAACATATTCCAATTCAAAATGCATGACGCATAATCGTAATTCCCCTCTGTTTAAGAATAACGGACCAAACGCGGAAATAGAAGAGATTCTGTCGTTCATTCGAGAGCCTTGCCAGTTACTGTACCGCTCATCAACTATCCTCGCTTCGTCATTGATCTTGCTTGGTCTTTAGTATGTTTTATATAGTCCATAGCTATATGTGCTATTCAAGTTAGTAGATTGAAAGCATGCCTTTCAAGGAGGCCTCTCAACATACATTGGTTATCCATCTTGGCCCTTGAGGACATGTACCACATTTCGTTAATTTTGTCCTCTTCGTCCTGACAACACATGCAGAACTCATATTCAATTGCCAATGGAGCAAAATCTGGGTTGGGCAGCTTGTCTTGTCCTGGATACCAAATGTCTTTTGCATCCACCTCGGAATGGACAATCATCTCAATTGGATTGCCGATGATCTGGCTTAGTTCGTCGGCACACCAACTTCCAATCATAGAAATATCTTTTCCAAAATTTTCCTCTTGGATTTGAAGCGGTAAAGCCTCGAGGTTCCCTGCTTGGAAACTCTCTGACCCTCTGCGCGAAGGAGGAGAAACCTCTGAACTGGACCAAGTACAATCGGAATTAGGTACTAAATCAGGTTCAGGAGAATGCTGAGACTTCAAATAGTCCAAACTAAAAGATCCATTCATTCCATAAAAAGGACTAGCCTCGGCGCCGTCCCTCGCAGTCATATAATCAGCCAATACAAAATCTTGAGACCATGCTAGGGGTAAGTAATCATTGAAGCGACAGTTAGGATTATTCGATTGGGAATTGATCTGTGCTTGATGGGAATGTTTTGTTTCCTGGTAGTGAAAGCCCCATCTAGACCATTGGTCTTGGGTCAAGATGATAGGCAGGCGACGAGATGGAGTAGGGCAATGCATGGTGGGATGATAAAACACAATATTTCGTGATGCAAATGATTCTTAGATCGAAAAGAAACCTCGGTCATGTAGTACGGGGATATAGAAAGATTCAGGATGGTTTTGATGATTTTGGTGGCAGCGACGACAACGATGACACCAATATAAGGGTAAGGGATGGGGTGTAAGTCGTCGATCAAGGTCTGAGGGCCTCCCAGGGGTTGGTACAAGATGCAAGTTGATGGACTTGAAGTTTTGAAAAGATTTGTGGAAGATTGTTGATGAAAAGGGACAAAGAGTATGAAGGAGGGAAGAAAGTGAGAAGAGGAAGATCGAGGGGAGGCCGGCCTTTATGTCGGGGGGGCCTTCGAGGGAATCCCCCCGGAACTAGCCAATCAGCGTGCTGATGGTCCAACCTCACCTAACCTCGACTTGGCCTATCATGCCGTCTTATGCCTCATCTCTCTCTTTCTCAACCTTTTGGTGTTATTCTTGGTTATTTATCAAGAAAATGGCCCTAAAAAATGCTCCAGAGAGGTGGCATCCCATACTACTAGTTGGAACGGCATTACAGTCCATATCCACGACTCGCCAGCATGCCTTCACGGTTTAGCCCTTAAGAGCAATATTGTCCCTATATTTACATAGAGGTATATTCTTGAAAGTCCAAAGGTCTTTTTTATGTCTATTCCAAATGAACATAAGTCAATGTGACCTATCTATGACCGTGGGTTTCATCTCAGAGGCCCACTGCGTGAGCAACTGGGATAGCGAACCTCGACCACCTCCTTGACACCCCTATATATTGTACTAAAACCAGTATATACTGATCAATTTACTCATAGAAAGGTATCAACTTTCCCAATACATTGTATGTCAACTCAGGAAAGAAAAATGCTAAGACTAGGTGAGCTTAGTTGCCATGATGGCTTTCACGTGACCACGACTGACCCGCATATAAAAACAATGCATTGTTGGAAATATATATATAAGTATTAGACAAGGCAGGTGCGACCAAACGGAGGGACAAGATGTATTGTGTAAGTAGTGTTTTTCAGGGTTAATAGTTCCGATGGGATTGGCTGAGGAAGATACAGACATAGTTGAATAATAAGATTGGCGCTGTTGAATAGAACAAACCCAATCAATGCAAAAGATAAGCGAAGTTGATTGTTCTATGCAGGTTGTGGATTAGAAAACCAGAGCCAAAAACCCAGATGGTAAAAGGTAAAAAGATGATGAGCTACACGCGGTGGTATTACACGACATTTGCCTACTTGGGTGGGTATGATACAAACGCGAGTGGACTTGGCATGGGTGAGCCGGTAGGCAACTTGGTAGTCTTACTGTAAATGGTACTGTTTTGGAGGAATAATCGCAAGCAGAGCTGACCACCCAATCCCAAATATGGACAATAAGAAGGTATTTCGTACAACCTGTCTAGTCCAAAGAATATGAATCACAAAGATGAAAAGAATAAATGTTTTTCTATGATCTATCTGTTATTTTATGCTATCTCTCGCCCCTCACTCACTCCTACAGCTCTCATCTCGAAACATGACACAATTACAGGGCTCTTAACATCAAACAAAGCGGCCGAGTCCCTCTTAAATCATATATATGAACACTTAGAAAATGTAACTTCCCTGTCCTGCTTATATTATCTCAAGCGTATTCTACAAGAAAATTTTCTTTCAATTTGTGGATGTGATTATACTTCTATTGCCATCTTTGAACTTTAGGATCTCATGTATAAACCCCACGGTCGTAGGTTTCAGCCACTATGTGATTGATAATACGCGATAATACTTATGTACGCGTTATTGGTTTCTGAATTTGTTCTAGTCGCCGGTATAACCTATGCGTTTTTGAACTTGAGGTGCTTCTTGAAATTCTAGTATCTGTTTAGGTTGTGTATTTGTCACGAAATATGATTGTTGAGATGAAATAGATGGTTGAGATTTTGACTTTTTTAGGATCCCATAGCGAAATAATGAGAAAAATTTTCTTTCATACGACAAAATAAAATATATGCCATCACGATCTTAGGATCACTCTCCTTGTTGGAGATGAGAAGAGGTTATGAAAAACAAAAGAAAGAGAGAAAACGCTATAGGGTAGCAGCTATTGGTAAGAGTTTATAGTCTAATTCATCTCAGACCCTAATACATACGACCATAGGCGTTAGAGAACTCGGGATCCCGTCCGCTCTCCCATAGATAAGCTAACGACCGGCGGACTAGTAGTTGGGTCGGTGACGACCAGCGAATCCCTGCTGTTGTATGTCCATTTTCTTTTTGGACATTGCCACATCTCTCTCTCCCGACCATATTTTTTCCTGCGTTCGGCTCAATTCCATTATGGCATTTATTAACGTATAATACCATGACCTTGTGTTATCTTATGATATCTTGCTGCCCATTTTAATCCCTGAAATGATTTTTTGTCGTGGTGCAAGTCATCGAAGTCCTTAATAGCCAATCTCCTATCATTACTAAAGACGGTTAGGTTTTTGCCACCTTGAACTAGGAGCATAAACACAAACTTCGGCCAGAAATAGAAGATTTAAACTACCAAATACAAATACGATATATTACCATTGATAAATCGGATCAATCAGATAAATTTGATTGACAGCAAGCAGTTTTGCGCGCCGCGAGTCAGGCTGACGATCGCACCAACAAACATTTGTGGACACACTTTACTTAGTAAGAGCGGCCTTAGGCAGCGTGCAAGATGTACCGCATTGACGCGGCCCAACAAAACTTGCGACATTAGCATATCTCGACTTTCAACAGACTACACTTACCTTACCTTGTCTCTTTTCTTTGTTAGGTCAATCTCAATGCCGTTGCTGTTTCCCACGGGATATTTTGCTTCAATAAATTGCTGCAATCTTGCCCGAATCCTTGGTCAAGAACCACCATGATTGGCACGTCGCTTCCAGAATGGATCTTCATTAGGCTGGCCATCTTTTCCCTTCAAAGAACTCCCTTCATATACGCCGCCGCACTTGGCTTCTTGCTTCTCATTTACGGCTTCTCGGCGTTGTCATTCTTTGTCACCCGCGTTCTCTCCGCCGCACTTTTCGCCGAGGTGGCATTCTTTTGCTTCATTTACCGCCCTTTCCTCACCCGACTTCAGCAAGATGCTTGCCACCCGACCCCCTTGTCGGCGGCTGAACGTAGGGCCCTGTTCCATAAATGTATGGACACCCTGCCCAATGTGGAGATGTATTTACAGGGCTGGTTTCTTGGCGCGCCTCTAGATGAGATCCGACGCGACAATGTGAAGGACTTTATCCTATGGGGTTTTTTCGAGCAGAGGAACGGCAGTCTGTGTAATGATGATGCATCACAGGACTCGGATGAATTGATCGCCGTTATCGAAAGCAATTTGGGACGGAAGTTAAGAGAAGGCCGTGGCAGTGCCCAAAGTCTACGTTTAACTTTCGACGAGGTTCAATCTACCTATCGGAGTCTTGCCTGGTACATGATTGTGCTTGCCATCGATCATCTCACTCATCTAGCCTTTCTGTGGTATGGCTTCAAACATTACCGAGTACGAAGAGATAAGGCACCTCCGGTATTTCCCCCGCGACCTCAGGAGTTCTTTGAGAGCCGGCAATCACCCTGCCAGTTGAGTTACTGGCACCGGCCTCACAATTCAGCCTCAGACAGATTACCCGTCGTCTTTTACCACGGAATCGGCATTGGGCTCTGGACATATGTCGGCTTCCTTGTAAACTTAGCCAAGGCCGCCAATGATGAGGAAGGCAGTGTAGGCATAATTGCCATCGAGATGCTGCCGATCTCATTTCGCTTAACGGCTCCAGTGCCTACCAAAGCCGAATTCCTAGATCAAATGTCCGCTATCCTAGATCACCATGGCTGGGGAGATTTTGCCATAGCATCGCACTCATACGGCTCCGTATTGACGGCTCACATGCTCCACTCCCCCGGACTGCACCACCGCATCCGATCGGTTACACTAATTGACCCAGTGACCATCATGCTACATCTCCCCCAGGTTGCCTACAACTTTACGAGGCGAAAACCCAAAATGGCCAATGAGTGGCTTTTATGGTACTTTGCTAGCACTGATCCAGCAGTAGCACTATGTCTGGGACGACATTTCTTCTGGAGGGAAGGTATCCTGTGGAAGGATGAATTGCTAGTATCTGAGAGCGGCGGGCGGAGGACAGAGAGAAAGGCAGTTGTTAGCCTAGCGAAACGGGATTTGATCGTTGAAACGCCCATGGTTTGGGATTATCTCAGGGACAATGAAGGAGAAAGCACGGAAAATCTGTCCTCTAGCGGCGATGGCAAACTCAAAGTCATCATGTTCTCGCACCTGGATCATGCGCAGTTATTCCAGGACACATCAGCCTTAGCCTCGGTTATCAACTTGACACAATTGAGTTGTAGGACCGATTCGTCTGTAGCATGATAGCTGTAATCTGTTTCAAGGCTGTGTTGCACAGACAGCGAGTGGGCCCGTCATCGTAAAGCATCTGAGTCTACTTTCGCGTTTTGACCATGTCACCACCCCAATCTGCCAAGTCTGCCCCAAGAGGGCGCGGGCCACCCTGGATGATCAACCAGACGACATCTTGATCTGTCTTGTTTTGTATTTGGTGCTCTGTCCAAGCTGGGACGAAGGCAAAATCACCCGCTGTCATATCATGACTCTTGAGTTCCATTTCCAGGCCTTCATTTACTACGAGGATGCCATTGCCAGAGACGGCGTAGACCATGGCATCTGCATGTCGTGTTAGTCAAGAATCTCAAACAAAACAGCACAAATTCTCAACAATAAGAATTTGGGTCAATTAGTTGATCAATTAATTACCTTGTTCACAATTGTGTCGAATGCTTGAAACAGAGTGCGGTCGTACAGTGAGGACTTAAGAGTGTTAGCACCGATCTATGTCATTGCGCATGGTGGTGCACAGCCCAGGACTGGGTTTGGGCGGCGAGTTGGGAACCCAGTCCCTGTGCAAGGCTTTCTCACCTGAGGAGCACATCTTGTCACATTTGTCGACGATGGCGTCCCGCTGTATCACGGGCCCCTCCACAGTTGGATGGGCGGGCTCTAGTTGGCTGGCTCGCGTGATGCGGGTCGTGGAGGGCATAATCATCGGCAGGATCTCCGAGATGAGTGGTAGCAGGGCCGACATTTTGGGTGCTGTGTCTGTATCCCCCCTACGCAGGAACTGTGTATGGTAGGGTGATGGGAGAGGCTTGGAAGGATCGGTTGCAAGGGTATATAGCAAGGGTGGAAGGGTAACGTTGGCCTGAACTGACGAGGATCCAATGTAACAAACGCTGCGGATTGGTCCTCTCGGCAAAACTAAGTGGGCGCTTGAAGATCAATAGTCCATGGGCGGCAGATAGGGTTGAGTCGGCCAAATTCGGGGGGGCTTTAGCGCTTGGCAGAAATGCAGGACCGTTGGGTTGAGCGCTTGCGATGAGGCTATTCGCAACGAAACACCTATGAGGTGGCTGGGACGAGGCGACAGGGTCCGGCGGTTCGGAGTAGGGAGGGGCAACCAGAAACACGAAGCGGCGTGGACGGTCACAGAAAGCAAATATATGTGTCAAGATACAGAGATGAAGCAGTTGATCGTACAGCAGCCACTCACCTCTGTTAGCGACGAAACCACAATGAGGCAAAGGGGTCAAGTTCTAGGCGCAAACGGTGACGGCACCTAGTGACGAATGGGTACGTTCTCCGTCTTCTTTGCGGCTTAGCGCACCGATTTGTTCATGGGGGACGGGGAGTTCCGGATATAGCGATATAACGACCCACGGCTGCCACTGGCCATAGCTTGCTTGAGGCGGACGTAGGCTCTGTTACGAGGTGGCCTATTTTTTTTTCTGAAAGTATACACCAACTAGAAGGGCCCATCGTGTTTTGGCTTTTTTTCTCTTCTCCAAGATACATAGTTTGACGAGCTTGGGTCGGGACGGTCCAGGGCTCACGGACCTCCCAAGGAGCAATGACCATCGGCAGTTGAAAATTGACATCAAGGGTGCAAAACGCTACTTGCTCCTTACCAACCAACACCACAACGCTGCGCTGCGCCCACCAACGGGGCTGAGGCTGGCTGGGGCTGGGGCTGGAACTGTTGACAGGCGACCCCTGCGAAACACAGGTTACGCAGTAAGGTGTCCCTTTCAAATCCCCGACGATTGAGTTGGGAAAGGCCGTGGGCCAGTCAGTGATTGACAGTGGGCAATTAAACGCGGGGAAGAGCCCGGCGGGAAATCATGGACTCATGCGACGTCACGAGGCAGAATGCTCAGTCGAGGCGCATTTGCGGTGCGGGGGCCCGACTTCGAAACCCCTGGCTAGGGGAGCGAGGTGTGGTATGGTATCCAGAGCAATTACGGTACGGTTACGCGCGAAGGCGAATGAGTGCAGGAATTTTTAGACGCCCAAGTTAATCTTGAAAACTAGTCGACGTTTGTTATCAGGACGGCGCCTCATTTGGGGAAGTCTCCGGGGCTAACACCCCGAATAGTGGTGAACCCCGCCAACCTAGATAATCCCTCGGTATTACGAAAGTTCGATCAAGCGTATGCAGCCCTGGAGGTGACAGCTGCCACCGTCGTCGGGGGTCGCTCCCCTGAGGCTTGCAACCTCCATGGAGATTCATGCATTGCCCGACCCGACGTCCCACGACCCCCCCGTCACCAACTCCAGAGATCAGCGCATTGCGCGGCTTTGACGCCCTGCGGGACTGATCTCCATACTTATCCGTGGTGTGTGCGCAGACTACACGCGCAGCCTCCGTGATCCAAAGAGCTCAAAAGAGCAATGGTCCCCCCATCTTGACCCCTCCATTCCGGTCCTCTCCTTTGAGTCAAGGACCAAACAAGACACCAACAAAGCACAGCATGATCACAGCATTCTCATCGATCATATCGGCTCTCGCCTCCCACCTCAGACTCGCATATCGAGTTCTGAGGCGGTCTGATACCATGATGGACTCATGCAAGATACCGGCCTCGATGCAGCCTACGCTGCTCCCACCTCCCCCATCATCATCATGCTCCTCATCTTCATCTTTATCCTGCCCGTCAACCTCATCATTAAAGACATCTGACCCCAATGCCTGCCTGCTGCTCTCTCTTCCCCCGGAACTCATCGACGGTGTCATGCAACACCTCTCTCCATACGACCTTGCCGCCGTCTCTGCCACCTGTCACGCACTCCGCAATCATGCCCTTTCTGACGTCATTTGGCAAGCTCATGTCCAGGCAAATGTGCCTGGCGTTCCTATTACCAGCCCAGCCCCCTGCTCCAGCTATCGCGAGCTCTATGCGGCCCACGACCTGGTCTGGTTTCTTCCAAAATACAAAATATGGTTTTGCGACCGCGATTTGATGGGAAAGCTTATTGTTGTACGGTATGATCCCCGGCGGGGCTGCATCGAAGGTTACCAGTTGTTGGCCTCCCGGAATCGGACCAGCCTTCAGCCCTGGGCTGGAGAAGACCAGGTTGTGGTCAATGACTTTGACCCCCAAGTATCGCTGCACCTCGACAAGCCCGTGCTCCAGTTCCGCATTCGCCAGCCGGGCGAGGATGGCGGCTTTTCCCAGCGACCAGGCGCCAACCGATTTTCCGACGAGATCCCCATGGACCTAGAAGACCGACTGGACTCCATGTTCAGTAACTTCCTCCTCTCCCGCCCACTGGATGCCGAGGCTGCTCAGGAGCAGATCGAGGGTGGCTATCCGTATAGTGGCGTGTGGCCTCCGCCTGCGGTGCCGAGTCAGCACCGCATCACGGGCGCTTCTGATGACCCTGAGGAGCTGGCTCTTGAACCCAACTACCACCCACAACGTCGTTCGCAAGTCTCGGACCAAACTTTCAGGGTCCGCCAGTGGATGGAAATGGCTGGAAGCCCTGTTACCCCCAACTTCAACTTCAACTTCAACTTTGCCCCTGGTGAAGGCTTTGCCCCCGGGGGTATGCACACTGACGGCTACATGGGGTCTGGCGGTGTGTCAGGGATTCGCATTGGCGAGGAAATCATCTCGTATTCCACCGTCGATCCTGCTCTTTATACTCCCACGCCCCTGAAGCCCTGGAGAGGACTCTGGGTGGGCGACTACAGTGGCCATGGTTGCGAATTCATATTAATCCACCAACCTGATGACGAACCCGCTACAGATGCTGAGCTTGGACTACACCGCTATGAAAACGAAACAAACGAACAGTGGGAGAAGAGGAGGATCCAGGCCCACACCTACCGAGGCAAGTTGGAGGCCATTAAGCTGACGGGCGACCCGAATGTCCCTCGCGGCGAACATACCTTTATTGTCGATGATCTGGGTCCCGATGGCTATCTCGGTGATGCCGTTGAGGCGCCCTTTACAGGAGTGAGAATGGTGAAGGGTCGTGGCCATGTTGCGGGGACTGGTTTCATGGGAGGTGAGTTCAATTCCGGGCGATCTACACTTGACAAACGTTGGCTAACCCTGGACTCTGCACAGACAAGTTTATTGACACCCAGTTAATGCTCATTAGCCACGACCGGCTAGCCATGCACTGGGTTGAATTTGGCCACGTCAGTTACTTTGAACGAGTGGATATTGACAAGTTTTTGAAACCCTGAGAAATATAACCGGGGGAAATGCTGATGGAATAATGAATAATGACTATGGCGCATAGGGGGAGGGGACTGTATTTTTTGGGAGACACATGGAACGGGACATAGCGGGCTTGCAATCACTGGACTGTTTTTTTTTTTTCTTTGTCAAGATCAACAGCCGAAACAATTGAGCAATTTTTTTCTATGAAAAACATGATTCACAAAAAACAAAGCAAGAAAAACAAGCTGAGAGCAGATGCCAGGTGATGCTTTCCTCTTGCACAATAGAGTTTGATTAGATGGGTCCTGGTTAACCTTTCCGCCCAGCGCAAGGACCTTGAATGATTGGCTATCCGTTCAGTTGGATTAGTGGAGTACTGGCGTGGATGACCTCAGGTTTCCTGCCCAAAACGGGTGTAGGGTAGGAATCCTTGGTGCTGGTCATTCTAGTCTGATTTGATGATGGTTACCAAAGTCGCTCTCTACCCCGTCGTTGGGATTCATTGGGAACGGGCCGCTTCAATGGGGAAGTTCCGAAAAACCAACCGATGCCCTGTGATGCCGGGAGCGGATACACCACTAGGGCTTACGAAGGATCTCTATGCTCGGAGGAAGCTTGCCTTATTTGGGCCGTTTGGCGAGTTGAAGATGAACGAACTACCCCAATGTGTAACATGCATCAATCATATGACTAGCGGAGGGAAGAGTGAGTCCCCCTCCTGGCGGTTGCGGTTCCTGCGGATATCATGTATTCATGACTTGCATCAGCACCAATCACAGTGAGGTTTCCAGCCAGGAACGCTGCTAGCCCAGCCGAACTCCGGTGGTGATTTTTTTTTTTTTTTTTTGAAATACCATGTCAGATTGATTGAAAAAATAAAATAAAAAAAATACCTCTTACCTTCCTTCATAGAGCTGCTTCCATTCAAAAGGACCGAAAGCGAGGCGATGGATTCAATATTTCTGCTAGCACATGTCGCTTTTCCTAAAACATACAACCCGGCCCGCCATCAATATTTGCAGTTCTACATCCAGAAGTTCCGGAATGAATGAATTTCAACTACATATCATGCTTACCGGACAGGCGGCTCGAGCAAGCAAGCCAAATGTGACCGGTCAGTCCCGGTCAGGCGACTTGGTTGGGTCCAAGTCGAACGTTATGAATTTATGACCTCGGATCTTGCGCTGAATGGTGCGTTTCTGTAAACTATTTTTTTAATTTTTATTTTTAGTTTACTCTCCTGTCTAATATTTATTTCTACCGTGCCTAAAAGTCTATTCGTATAATTGCACCAGACTATTTGCTCTTCATGTGGGTGTGATGCCAGCATCAACAAAGGGTGGACGGTCAGATCTTTGAGGACCCCCCCCCCCAAAAGATTGAAACAAGGTTAATGGCATGACTGCCCTTCACAAGGGTTATCGCCGAACCTTGAAGGGCTGGATAAACCGAATCGGGATGGAGATACGAAGATACGAAGATACGAATGACGTACCAGGGGGGCTGGAGAGAGGGGCAGCGTCCACGGGCGAGGACGATTTTGGGAAGGAAGCCGAGCTTCTCAGCCCTCCTGGACACCAGCCCTCCCCGGCTGCCCCGAGCAAATAAGGGAGAAAAGGTTAACGACAGCTCGCCCACCGAATAGACTCACGCATAGTAGTTCGTTGAAAGAGACTTTTCTCTGGGTGCTGGGGGTCATGTGGGATGTGGGAGAGAGGGCTCGACGCAGGAAAATGGGTGCACGTGCTTTGTTTCCTAACCATGTGGTTACATACGCGTTGAGCGGCGATCCCGTTGAGGTCTCTTTTTATTTTTAATTTTTTAATTTTTTAATTTTTTTTTTAAGTTGAGCGATATTGTGGAGGGGTATTTACTTGTCTGGTGTGTGGATATACGGGTTTATTTCAACTAAAACATTAATGCACTCACGAAGGATGAGGATTCTTGGTTGGGTGGTCTTTAGTGAACTAGAGCCACCTAGTTGGGGGTAGGCAATGCCGAGCGAGCTCCCTAAATATGCATGCAACCTGTGTTGGGGGATGAATAAATAAATAAATGTACACATACAGCATAGCATACACACAAAAAAAAAACAATTTGTGTGACTGAGTAAGCAGATTCTCTCGATTTTGTCCTATTCCCCCCTTTCCCCCCGGTTTCCTACCTTATTTTAGGTTACGCCTGCGTCAGCCTGGCAAGGTTTGGTTACTGTCGGGGCGGAGAAGGTCCTGGCCGGGCAGGCGGGCGACGGAACGGCGAGGAGGGTCCGCTTTTGAGCCTCGACGGGCCGCCCGCGACGTGGAGAAACCAAGACGAGGCCCCCTAAAACGCCGTACCGGAAGATTATCACGGAAGATAAAACAACCGAGGGTCTCTCTGCTCCGTTTCATGGGTCCGCGGAGGAAACGCCGTGGATTCTGTGGGTGGGAGGAGATTTTGTTGATTGATCTTGGAGGGGGGGCCCCGAGGTGGACCAAGTTTGCGGGCCGGATCTTCGGCGTCTGCAAGCGCTGTTGTTGGTGACGGCACGCGGACGAGGTCCCGTGTACACACATACACACATATATATACGTATAGACATGTATAGACGTATACACACATACATGCATGTATGTGTAACGTTGGGGATGGCTTATCGCAGGCTGGCTGATGATGGTGATACGAGCTGGCTCTTGCGGCCGTAGACAGAACCAACTCTGGGAATCAGCCGAGGGCGTCATCACCACAGCATCCCGCCCCTTCTCGGGGGTTGACTGGCTGCATCGTATGCTATCCAGAGACGGTTTCGTGTCGGGAACAGTACGTATAGTTATGTTGCGTTGCAGCACCAATTCTTGAATTCTCCCCCAAAAGTCCTCTCCCACCACACTGGTTTCCCATTTCCTTGCTTTCGTGCCCTTCCATCCCTAATCCGTGCAACCCAGTGGCCCGAAACCCCCTCTTTTGGGGGGAGGGTTGCAGCGGCCACCCGCTACAGAGAGCGCCCGAAGAGGTCCTAGCACCCCTAGGCCCAATGGCTTGCAGCGGCATACGTCGGGCCTAGCAGGCTCACGGGGCCTCAGTCGCCCATTTTCAATCGCCGATTGCCCATCGGCGATTCAAAAAAAAAAAAAACATCCGAGACAAGGAGAAGGCAAGCAATTGGTTGCTCTCCTCTTGACTGAAATTAAATAGCCCGTGTATACGTGTGCAACGGTACCTTTTATGTCGTTTTCACCGCTCTCCTTGGGTGGCAGCTTTTGCGCGCGTGACCATTTGCTCTTGGTTGTTGCCGCTGCTCTCGTCTTAAAGGCAGCAACAGCACGCCGGACTCCGAGAATTTCCCCGTTGTATCAAACCACCCTCTCGAATCAACGACACACGTCAGACAGCAACTGCGTGTAATTGACATCGCCGACCAGACGGCCGTCTGTCCGAGGCAGATTTCCGGCTTGTGTAGACGGCGCCGTCCAAGCCTTTTTTTTTCTCTTTCTCTTTTTGTTCCTTTCCTAGACGCTTATGTTTATTTCCCATCTTGCGGCTCATGGCCTGATAATACGAATCCCTGGGCATGTAATGAAACAACAGCCTGGAGGAACGGCACAACTCTCAAGCTCATCACCCAGCTTATATTGCTTCTCATAAACTTTTGCCCAAAGAACAAAATCAAAAACCATGTCTGCCTTTTCCCCTTCAGCTCGACGTCTAGCTGGTCGACTCTGGTGGCGGCAGCATTCATTGTGGAATCCATCGTCGGTTCCTGTGAGGACACAATGCCGTCACTTTACAGCAACTCGTATTAGACCATCTCCATCTGCTAAGGGCCCAAAACATGCCACACTAGATCCCAATGCCCATCAGACCATTGCCCTCGTCGCCGGCGCTGCGGCTCTCGTCCTTGCCGTCAGCCTGTACCATACGGCTCCCGCCAGATGCGATGCGGTTCCTCATGTTGTTGCGCCTGACGACGGGCGTGATCCCAAGCTGCCCCGTTTTCGCCTTTCTGAGGTGCGCAAGCACGATGGCATGTCGCCGAACCCGTGGGTGATTCATGGCGACAAGGTCTACGACATTACTGACTGGATCCCCGCGCACCCGGGGGGCGATGTGATCCTGCGGGCCGCCGGCGGCTCCATCGAGGCCTACTGGGACATCTTCGCCATCCACAAGAGCGACTACGTGCTGGACATACTGAAGCAGTTCCAGATCGGGCTCGTCGACGCTGTCGACCTGGTCAACGGCCGGCCGCTGCGCGAAGCCATCGAGGACCCTTTCTCTGACGACCCAGAGCGCCACCCGGACCTAATCACCATGACGTCCAAGCCGCGCAACGCCGAGACGCCGGCGGATGCCACGACAGCCGAGTTCCTGACGCCAAACGACCTCTTCTACGTGCGCAATCACATGTGGGTGCCCACCGTGGCCGAGGACCCTGGCCGGCACTCGCTGACGGTGGAGCTCGAAGACGGCACCACCAAGACTTACACGCTCGATGACCTCCGGACCCGCTTCCCCGTCCGCCGCGTCACGGCCGTGTTGCAGTGCTCGGGCAACCGCCGCAGCCACATGAGCGCCGGCTCCGGCCGCAAGGCCAACGGGCTGCCGTGGGACGTCGGCGCCATCTCCAACGCCTGCTGGGAGGGCGTCTACCTGTCCGACGTGCTCGCCGACGCCGGCTTCGACGTGGCCTCGGGCCTCACGGGCACCAGCGCCGCCAAGCATGTGCACTTTGTCGGCCTCGAGGCCTACGGCGCCTCCATCCCCATCAAGAAAGCCGTCGATCCCCAGGGCGACGTGCTGCTGGCCTACGGCATGAACGGCCAGCCGCTGCCGCGCGACCATGGCTTCCCGCTGCGGGCTGTTGTGCCGGGCCACGTCGCCGCCCGCTCCGTCAAGTGGCTGAACCACATTGCCCTGAGCGACGAAGAGAGCCAGAGCCAGTGGCAGCGCAAGGACTACAAGTGCTTTGGGCCCAACCAGACGCACGTCGACTGGGAGACTGCGCCCGCCATTCAGGAGATGCCTGTCCAGAGCGCCATTACGGGATGCCGCTTAGGTGAGTGGACAAAGTTGCCCCTGCAGGCGAACGGGGCTGAGGGACGAGGGCTGGCGCAGAAGGCCTCCCTTACCGGGTACGCATACTCCGGCGGTGGCCGCGCCATAGTCCGCGTCGACGTCTCTCTCGACGGCGGCAAGACCTGGTCCCAAGCCCAGATCCTGCCCGACTGCGTCTCCAAGGATGGAGAGCAATCCCCCTGCCTCGGCCACGGCTCATGGTCCTGGAGACGGTGGAGGTACGAGGGCCTGGTGCCGCTCGATTCTTTTGACCGCACATCTAAACCCAGCAGCAATTCCAACAATGAGGCCCTGGTAAACACAACTGCGCCGGCTAGCAAGCGATGCGCCACCTTTGTCGTTAAGGCCACTGACGAGGCCTACAACACGCAGCCCGAGAGCCACGCCGCCACCTGGAACGTCCGGGGAAACCTGGCCACCGCATGGCACCGCATGCAAATCTGCTCAAAGTGCCCCGAGGTCGTCAAGGGTGACGACGGCCCGGATGACCCGTACGAGGGATGGGAAAACATTTGATACTGAACTGCACTGCACTGCACTGCACTTGGTGACATGGGCGTTTAGGGTGGGGGACGGGGTAATGAATAGTGTTTGTGTGTGACAGCCAATGTCTCAGCTGTCGACGTTTAATTACTGGTAGCTTTCGTTATTTGAATAGCAGTTGCTACAAAAGCTTGCTGTGTACGAGGGAGGACGATGCATTAGCCTGGGCCATTCATCTCGCTCCCTTGCACACCAGTCCTTAATAATATCCATTGTCATTTGGCCCTTTCACAATTACGTATCAAACCAACAAGCAGAGACAAACAGACAGATTGCCATCAAGAAATTTTCACCTGGGCAGCCGGCAACTGGCAGAGCCCGGTGATGAATATTAGAGGTCTACCTCTTAGTTGGTCCTTGTGTACATCCTCCTAGACGTAATATACAACAAGCCCGTCCCATCCCTTACCATTCGCCAAACCCCTGTATCCCCGCAAACCAACCGAGTCTAAGTTGTACATTGCATAGCACCATCTCGTAGCTTATTCGTCCTCGTCCTCATCCACGCCATCCGAGAAGTATTCAAAGTCTTTGGGAACCTTGGCCTCCTCGTCACCCTCGCCATCCTCATCTACAGCGGTGAGAACACCCGCCGCTGCCGCCGCTCCCGAGCCGGAACCTCCATTGTTACCAGGGGTCTGGGGCTCCGTCAGTCCAAAAGGCGAACGGCCCTGGCTGCGGAGCAACTGCTGCATCATGGCACTGTTGGAACCAGCCCGCGAGGGGTCGACGAGTCCCTCAAGAAGAGCGCGATTAGATTGTCCAGATCGCCCGCTTCGACCGCTCTGCTGACCGGCGACAGGTGCACGTTCAATTGTCACCTTCTTGAGCTTCTCCTCCAGCAGAGACTTTTCTTCATCTGGCTGGGTGTCGTGAAGGAGTAGAGGGCCACCGGTAGGCTAGATTTGGGTTAGCTTCATTGTACTATCAAACTGTAGTGCGGTGGGGGCGGGGACATACCTTCTTGACAGGCTTGTAACGGCCAGCCGGGAAGCTAATGTACTTGAGCTGACCGGGGAGCACACGAGTAATGTTCTCAATTTCGTAGCCGACCTTCTCCTTCTCAGGCTTCTTCTTGGCGTCGACTGCCGAGGAGACATCCTTGTCCTCTCCCTCCTTCTTGTCCTTGACATCCTCTCCCTTCTTCTCATCATCTACCTCCATCTTGTCTCCGCCCTTAGTGGGAGCAGGGGTGGAGTCAATATCCATGCTCTCGCGTCGCTGAGCCCGCTCCTTCTTCTGGGCTCTACGCTTGGCCTGTGCCGTGGTAGAGAGAATAGCTGTGGCAATGAGTGCAGGGCCCTCCTCGGTCTTGACCTCCTGCTCGGGTGGGTAGTCAAACAAGCTGGGGCGAGTGGCGCAGTGGAACTTGAAATCGGGCATCTCCAAGTCATGGTCCAGACCAATGATGGAAGTGGGGGAGAAGCTGAGGGAGAGGAAGTGGGTGAAGGGGAACCAGTACCAATACTGGGTGAATACGGCCATACCGACAATACCAGCCATGTTGAGGTTGCCAGTTTGAGTTTGCAGTCCAATGGTGCAGTTTCGGCCACCAGCATCGATGATACCAAGGGCCAGAGCAGCACCAAACTTGGTCATGGCATCCTCATGACGGTCGCCAACCACCTTCTTGAGCGTCTTGCGGATAGACGAGACCTTGGGGTTCATGATTTCGTTCTGCTGAACCATAATCATGGCCAGGGAGATGAGGGCACCTTGTCGCACAAAGTCGACAGGGTCCTTCATCATGGGCTCAAGCAGATCGATGGCCTCGTCGAGGCCAGTGCCCGCGCAGGAGATACCGAGGGCCATGGCCGAACCGTACCGCACGTGAGGGTTGTACGACTCAGATAGCAGTTCAACCATGCGGGGAACGCTGCCGGGCTTACGGAAGAGGATGAAACCAAGACTCATAACTGCGATTCTTCGCACGTCGTCGTTGACATCGCTGACAGCAATGTGCAGAAGCTTGCGAATAGCCTTGTTGCTCCCAGTACCACAGTAGGCGAGGGCCACCGTCATGATACCACCATATCGCAGCGTCGGGTCGGGGTCATTCAGAAGGCCCTCAATCAAAACATCGGCACCCTCCTGGCGACCGAACATGATGAGAGCCATGCCAATGGCCAAACCTCGTACAATTTTCTCGTGAGTGGTCTCATGGGCATAAGTGATCATGTCCTCTAGGGCTTTTACGTTACCAGTGCCAAGCATAATCAGACCCATAGCCAGACCAACGGCCTCACCGTTGAGTGCAGAGTCTTGGAAGAGGATGTCCTTGAGCTTCTCAAAGACCTCCCAGTCACCGGTAGCCATGCCGGCAATACCAAGACCCAGAGCACCACCGTGTTGAACAACCTCCTCTTCGGCCTGGCTGAATTGGGTCTTGAGATATTCTAGAGCATCAGCACCATGGTTGGCGTGGATAAGACCGTAGGCGTACAAAGCACCACCTTGGCTGAAGATGGAGCCACCGCTGAGGCCACCCTGTCGGGGAAGGTAGGGCTCAAGCAACTTGCGAGACTGAGACAGATTTCCGCGGTGGATAACACCAAGAGCGGCGGTAGCAGTGAACTTGGACCAGTTGACAGCCTTGCCTAGCCACTCGAGGTTATCTCGGAAGAATTTGTCGTTGGTGGTACCCTGGTTCATGAAAGCATTGCAGAAAGTTACGGCCGTGTGGAAGATGGAGCTACGGCCCTCGAGGCTGTCTCGCACCTTGTTGAGGATGCTGAGATCAGTTCGGTTGTTTCGGTAGAGGAACTCGAGGTTCAATCGGATTGTTTTGCTACCGTCGAGGATAGATCGAATATTGCGGTAGGCCTTGGCAACCTCTTCAGGAAGCTCGTTCTCGGGGGTCTCCTGCTGGTCCTCGAGGAGGGGCTCAGCTTCACCCTCCTTCTCCTTTACCTCCTCCTTCTTGGAGGGCTCGCCAGAGGGCAGAGAAGCCAGAACCTTGCCCAAGAACTCCTGAGTGCCATTGTCGTATAAGTCGAAGGCAATCTGATATGCGTTCGCGATGGATGAGCGGTCCCCGTTGCTGACGAGGGTCTGAAGCATTCGAGAGGCTTCATCGTCTGAGTTCAGGTACACCACACACTTGGCGATGGCAAAGTAGTCAGGGTTGGGAATCTCGTTCAAGAGATCCAGAATTAACCTCAGAATCTCTGTTCGGAAACTCCTCTCCTGGACAATGTCCATGCAAATACCTAGAGCGTACTCCATCAGATCCTCTGCGGGGCCTGGGGAGCTGTCTTGAGCCTTTGACTTGGAGCTCTTCTCGTCCTCGCTAGCACGCTTGATAACACGGCGAAGGACATCAAGGTTCTTGGCTTCGACAGCAATTCCAACTACTTGTCTGTACCTGCCCTGCTTCAGGCAGCTCTCAAACAGACGGTCAATGACCTTCTGCAGAGAGTCAGTGGCCTGGTCAGGGAGCTCAGCGATGGAGCCTGATCGACCCTGCTTGAAGGGAGGCTGGAATGTGGCCTCTAGCATGGTGTTATCGATAGAGTCGCGCGACAGGAGAGACTTGGGCGGGAGTGTTGTTTGCGAGAAAGGAGTGGTGGGTGACATGACGGCGCCATCGGAACCAGAGGCGAAGGTGGTTGCCAGTTCTGGGAGATCGGCTGTCTTGGATGCGGAGGTAGGCGTCTTCTTGGCTGCACTGGTGGCGATGTACTGGTCGATACACCTAGAGATGATGGTCTCCTCAAACTCGCCGGGCGCATCGAGCTTGAAGAGGTTGCCGGCAGCAAGGGCGAAGAACATGCTGTCGTTGTAGGCCTGAAGATGGTAGTAGACCTTGGCGAGGACGAGGGCGGCGAGTTGTCGCTCAGGGAAAGACTCATCCTCGTAGAGACCTTCACTGTTACGAGTTAGTCTGTGGTTGCATCCATCTTCGGAGTGTCATCGGGTACGCACATCTGGCTCAGCGCGGCAGCAACCTCGGTCCAGACAGTGTCAATGTCGTCGTTGAGGGTCTGGAGGGCGAAGACCTTGAGTTCGGGCTCTTCATCGTCGAGAAAGGCGAGGACGCCGGTCGCGGACACGAGACCGGGCATCTTGAGAGTATGCGATGGATCGGATGGGCGTGCGAGAGATGACTGAAGCAGCACGAGGGGCGACTCGATGGATACGAGAGGGCGGTTGGAAGCAAAGGGATGGTTGCCGAATAGGCCCAAGGGCATAAAGAAGGGGCCGCTCGGGTGTTAGGCACGGTAAATCGAGCGATGAACCGGTGATATGTAGGGAATTGAGTGACAAAGATGAGGAAGATGAAGTGCTTGTTTTGCTGAGGAAGGAAACCGGAGATGGTCCACGTCAGGCACAGCTCTGCCTTGCAGGCGAACGCACTGACCAGGTAGAGCAGAGCTTCCGCAACCTCTTGGTGCGTAGCCAAGGCAGGTACGGGGCTATTCTCGAGGGCACTTACCTGATCCGGGGCTTAGTCATCGACATTTTGGGGTGTTGCAATTGGAACACTGGTGTGACGACGTGGACAATGTCTGCCTGCCTTGGTTTGGCTATGGCCAATCACCGAGTACGGCCCAAAGTCTTGCCGGGTCCGAATTCATAAAGTCGGGCCCCACTACATGTGATGGCCACCTGGCCTATCAAAAGCAATTACTACAGCCATAATGCGCAATGCTCATAATCCAAGGGAGACAGAATACATGGTACACCACGCTTATCTTTCTATTCTAATTCGGCTTCTCAAAATGTGTAGCAAGATAAACAATTATCATAATAAAATAATCTACGAGTATTTTATCTATCCATGGGGGGAATTCATATAAGACTATATTTTCTTTATTATTGTATTATCACGGAGTAGTGTTTTGAATTTAATTCAAAGTGCCCCATGGGTTTTTTTTGCGCCCACGTGGGGGACAATCCCAATTTGGTTGTGCATAACCCCCATGGCGGACACTTCGAAAGCTCGATTCAACATGCATGAGATCGAATTTCATGAACAAGCGCGTTCTTGGCAACGCAGGGCTGAGCCTTGTACAAGCTCTACCGGCTTTGCCCGTATTTCAATGTCACGCTCAGACACTGGGACTATTACCTAAAGGCCAAGGTACCCGAGCTTAGCTCGATTCTGGCTCAATCGCAGCTTTGAGGGGACGGACAAAGCGCAATCGTAACGCCACCAGAGCTCCAGCTGGCTATCGTAGGTCAATAAGGTTGAAAAGGAAGCGGTGTGTGTTTGGATTGAAATGAGAAAATTGATGGCAATGGTAATTGTTTGTAATTGACATCATGCTGTTCCCAGACGCAGCTGCGTGCGTCCAGAGCAAGCCGAATATCGAGGAGCGAGTAGGCGGCTCCAGCACAACGGACGGGACGGGAAGCTACTGTAGCTCATATTAGCAGTGGATCTCGTCTGCTGGAACAGAGCAAGTGTTGTTGTCGTACGTGGCATGTCCAGCCATGCTAGAAATGGGTGTGGATGGGATGGGTTACGGGTTGGAGACGGACGGGATAGTAGCACTACCGTGCGGTGCAACGCGAGAGACATACATGCACATTGGACTAGAGCGCACAGGTATGCGCACATTTGCAAGCGCACATATTGCGAAAAATTGGGCAAATACAATAGAAATCGCGCTCTCAAGCTATGACGTCGAAACGAGGACATGGATCAAGAGAGTTTGAATTGAGCAATGATTTTATACATTGGACTGGCAAGGCTGAAAAACCGAGAGCCTCATCGTCCACTAAAACGATCTCTAAATCGGCGATGCTTCAGGGCAGCGCGTCCCCCTGAAGGCCCTAATGCGCCCGGGTGGACGCGCCTCCCCAGTGCTTTGCAGTGCTAGGAGTATTAGCGTCTCTGTGCGATGCGCCCCTGGGAACGGCGTAGGATGCGATGCCTAACTGCTCTGAGTTGGGCCAAGCTACCCAGGCAGGTACCTTAACTGTGTGTGGGAGAATGGCACAATGGGGAGGTACCTTTACGGTCCAGCGCAAAGCAAAAAAAAAAAAAAAAAGGGCCAGAAAATACCCCCCCCCCATTGTCTATTCATCGATTGCGACGCACATCCCTGCACCTGGCTGCTGGCTCCGCCTCGTCTCGTTCTTTGTTTCTTTGCAACGACAAAGACACAACACCATTAACGACTGGAGAGGACCCCAGCCAGAGCATGGCCATCTAACGACGAGTGGCAAGCGTGTGCAGCCATCTGCTTCATCAGCCCCCATTGCGATTCGTCCTTTTTTCATTCACTAGCCGTCAATCGACATCGATATCGCAGCCTCGCCATGGCGGCGTAATGTGCCTAGACTCATCCATGTCCGCTTGCGACACATCGTCATCCCCTTTGCGCGACGCCGACGACGACGTTGCTCGCCAGACTCGACCCAACTAATCCCTCCTGCAACTCCTAGTAGACACCATTGCGCCTACGTCGCGTCGGCGACCTGATGCGAGACGGGCCATTGCCCCTGACATTGACCCAATCTTGTCTTGCCCGGCGCTGTGTCTATACACGTTGCCGTCTGGTCCACGACAGAGCTCACATTCGATCCCACGTCCGACATCACTATCCATGACACATGATAGCAACCGAAGTCCACTGCCACCAAGATGGATCTGAGGTCTGTCCTGAACACGTCTGATAACGCCCCGGCCAAGGCGCCTCCGACACCTAAGCAGCAGCCGCCGCCGCCGCGACCTCACGAACAACCTCATCACCATCCTCAACAACAACCGCGCCCTCCCCAAAGCCCTGCTCAGTACAGATATCACGAATACGGCCGCCCGCCGCCGCAGCCTTCACCAAGCAAGCCGACTCAAGATTATACCCACCATCCTCACCATCAGCGCCCACAGCAGCACCCTCCACAGCACCAGCACCCGCCGCCGCACGCTCCTCCGCAACACCAACACCAACCTCCTCCTTCCAACGCATACCCACCGCATTCTCCCTACCAAACTCCGGGGCCATATCCCGGGCGTCCCGCGCCGCCTCCGCTCCAACCCTCCGGCTCTTTTCACGACGTGCGGTCTCCCAGCGGCCCCGCCCCAATTCCTTCTCCCTACCGACCTGCCACGACTCCCTCCGCCGGCCCGGGAGCTGCTGGTTATCCCTTTCCCCCTTCACACCCTCCCCCCGAAGTGAACAGCCCGGTGCAACGTCACCAATACCCTCCTGCGCAGTATCAGCCCCAACGACGCGAGAGTATCTCCCAGAACGCCCCAGGCCCCGGCCCAGGACACGCTTCGGGTCCATATATTCAACAAGGGCAGCACCCCATCCCACAGACACCGCCTGTGGGTTCCGCTGGCGGCTCTCATTCCTACATCCACCAACGCTCTCAGTCAACACAATCCACGCCCACACCCACCTCAGCACATAGCCAGCATCAGTTCGGGCCGCCCTATCCCCAGGGCAGCCCCGTGGCCGCGGCGCGTCCTCCACCAGGCGAGTACAATCGCCAACCCTCTCAGCCGCCCACGCCCGTTGGTCCGCCATTGTCTGCTGGCTCAAGACAACCTTCAGCCTCCGGGAGCTACGCACAACCTCAGAGCCCCTACCAGCAAAGGCTTTCGTCTGCTTCCAGTGCCCCAGTCGCGCAAGCACAAGCACAAGCACAAACACAGGGCTCACCACAACCACCTCCACCACCTAAACGCGTTTCTAGCAGTTACGGCTCGCCGGCTCCTGATATCCTTCACCGACCCCAATCCCGCAGTGAGCGAGGCCCTAGTGCTTCTGTCAGTCCTAAGACTCGCGTCTCGTCTCTCCAGAGCAACCCTCTAGAGCTTCCAACCCCGGTTGGCGAAGTAGATTCCAGACCCGGACCCACTCTGCAGACCATGATGATTGACTCTGACCGAACCGCCACCCCGGCTAAGCGAAAACTGGATGATCGAGATTTGAGCCCCAGGGAGCTCGAACACCGAGGAACCCGCCCTCCTCCTGGCGAAACCAACGGTAGCCACGTTCCCCATCAATCGCACGGATCACAATCCTCTAACTCCCCCGTTATGGCACGCAAGAGGCGACTTCGTCGACCAGAACCACCCATTTGGGCCCAGAGCGCGAAGTCCATGACCAAATTGCCAAACCACGCTAACTATGTGCTCCAAAAGAGGGTTCATTCGCATATCAATGGAGCGGCGGAGGGTAGCAGACAAGGCTCACCAGAAGCGTCGAGATCCCATCAACCCAGCCACAGCCAGGCGCCCCCTGCTGAGCCTACCCCAAGAGACATTCTTGGCCCATGGGAGGCGAGTATCACCGGTGTGAAGCCATACGAGGAAGTAACAAAGTCAATTGCCGACTTCCTATTTATCCATGTCATCAACAATCCAGACATGCAAGAGATTACCAGCCGAGGAATCCAGTTTGAGATTGAGGCCAAGCTGGGCACCCTCATTGACAAAGATACCAACCGCCGAGTGGAGAGGTTCGTTGACTCTGAGTGCATTATAAGGGATGGCGGGCGCATTGCATTCCGCAGCAGCATGACGGAGGTATGATTCAACCTTGCCCAACTTGGATATCAGCTGCTAACCATCTTAGGCCCAACACAAGCATTTCAACAATTTCCTAAATCAGACAGTCGTAGCAACAGCCCCCCGAGCGAATGTTGCAACTACACGCGTCCCAGTCCAGTACACGCACCGACGCGAGGTTGACCGCTTCTTCGACCTTCCACAAGATCTCCAGGACCGAATCCCCGGCTGCATGCGTGCTCGCCTAGGCTCAAGAAATAGAAACGTGCGTGTGCGAGTAACATACGATCAAAAGTCTCGTGATATTCTGAACAAGATTATCAAGGCGCGTGTGGCTGATATAAACTTGCACATGCCCACATGCCCTATGGATTGTCGCATTAGCATTAATTTGGAAATGAATTGGGAAGGGTCTGTGGAGGAACTGGAAAAGGCCACTGGTGGTCATGCAGATCGTCAGCCAGATCGTAACAAAGATCGGCTCAGCTATTCGCATGGCCATTACCAGGTTGACCTGACACAAGTCACACATTCATCAAATGATCCAAGGGTAAGTGTTGCATTCAATACCTGCCTTTCACACACAGTATACTAACTTTTTACAGAGCATGCCAAAGACAGAAAAGGAACATGAACTTGAGATTGAGTTGGCGCCTGGCATTACCGTTGACCAGGGTCGCAAGGCGATCAATAACGCACCTCATCGATACCAAGAGCTCATTGAAGGATTTGTCGATAACGTGCGCATCATGGCCCGCAAGGCAAGAGAGCTTCCTGGAGCCTAAAATATAACATACTATATCAACTTTTAATGCGGAGAATTCGTACGGAAAGCAAAAAGGGAATGAATCTTTGGCTAGTTTACATTTGGGCGACACAGCGATTGTCTGCCAAACAAAATTAACGCACACGAACAAACTCAAGCACGATCTGTTAGGGTGGGAAGGATGGACGGGATTGTATCTAAGTAGAATATGGATATCGGTTATGGGGAACGCAAAAAGGCGAGTTGGAGATAAGCGTGGCGTCACTCTTGCTACTCTCTACTGTTTCTTTTCTTCCTATGATTTACTTTATTTCTCTCTTCTTTTTTTTTTTTTTTGTTTGTTTTTTTGCTCACCCCTCTTCGTGCTACATAGTTGTTTTTATCTGTTCTAGAGGGGGCGAGGTGTTTTTGGATCGGAGCAAAGGGGGGCTGTTATGTAGGCTGATTGAGGCGAATGCAAAATGGGACCTTTGTCTCTTTTCCTTGTGATGATTGTGGAGTGCGTAATAACTGATAGGATTTTTTTCTTCTTTTTCCCTTTTTTCTTTTTCTTTTTCAGCTTGGCACTGAAGGCTTGTTGTGCCTCGCACAGCGGAGATTGAAATAAGCATAGAGAACAAGGCTAATCGTTGCATTTGTCTCTCCCTTTCCCATTCCATAGACTATGGCGAACGTGCAGTTTTTCGCTGATAGAATATCGCTGTGTCTCTGGAACGGTCATTATACTCGTCGGTGCACTTCAAGTTGCAATTTGCGGACACGACAGCGCCAACTGAGAGGACTCGGCACTTGTAATTTGAAGGGCAATCTCGTGGTTTGTAATGATGTCATTATTAACTATATAAATTGTTTAAGCAAAGCTGTCAACTAGCTTGCGAGTTCTTCATGTGGTATCAAAAACATGGCCCCGATCCTCTCCAAATGCAATGAACTCCTAGGACCTAAAACCTGTGCCATATTGTGTATCAAAACGCGGCGGGTGTTGTTGCATCTGCTGCTGTTGTGGGTAAAAGGCATCAAAGTCTGTGCCTGCAAAAGAATTTGTGGCGAGGGGGTTTGGCCCCTCATCAATGTCATTTTGGACATCGTCCTGCGATGTCTTTCTCTGTCTCATCTCCCCGCCAACCCAGCTGAGGAACACAGTCTCATGGATGAGCACGAGACCATCTCCGGATCTTCCTTCAGAGTCTTGGGAGCTAGAGTGCTCGAAATGAGGTTGCTTTTCGACATTGAACACTTTGTAGTGCTTCTTGTAGGTATACCATGCGACTGCGATGAAGCCCAGGAACCAAAAGATGCCGCTGCCGATGATGGACCATGCGATCGTGGGTAAAACCCACCACTTGAAGGGCAAATTCTTGATGGCGTCTGTCGGCCTGATCCAGCTCGTGATAATAGGCCAGAGTCCGCCGACGGCGTAGATGATAGCGCAGGTGACGCTTAAGGCTGGCTTGATTCGACTTCCTGTCATCTCCCTCCAGGTCTGTGGAAGCTGAACTTGCACGGGAATGTCGTCGACTTGCACGGAAGGGGGAGGCCCCCTGATGCGCAAGATGAGAATACCGACGGCCAGGAACACGCCAAAGAAGGCATTGATGGCGTACGCGCTGAGCCTGGAGAGAAGGGTGTAGGCATCATTGGGGTCCATTCCCCATGTAGCAAAGATGAGAATAACGCAGGAGATAAGATGCAGCACAAAAGCACCGACGGGGGTTCTCTCCCGATGCTCATCAGGGGAGAACCACTTGATGCGCCAAAGCGAAGCGAACCACCCTTTCTCCTGGAACCAGTTGAACAGGCGCCCAACCGACATGTCGCTGTCTTGGGCGAAGAACTTGGCAAAGGGAATGATGCCCTCTTTGGCAATTTCCTGCTTGACGCGAGCTGCGGTGTAGGTCATCACAATGATGTTACCGAGACTGGCAATGGCCAGGAAAGCATTGAAGACGCGGGTGCCAATCTGGTTATTTCCAGCGGAAATATTGCCCAGGGTCTTTTCAAAGAAGTACTGGGCGAATTCCTTGTCGGCATCGTAGACCGACTCGCGATCCATTGGAACAACCACCATCTAAGGTATAATTAGCTTGTGACGTTATGAGTCAGGATTTGGAGACGCGCACGTATGAGATGTTGACGGCCATGTATAGCAAAACTACGATGACAACGCTGACAACGGTGGCAATGGGATACTTTCTCTTCGGGCGGCTAATTTCGCCCATGACATAGTTGGGCTGTTCAAAGCCAGAGAAGCTAAAAATAATGGCCAAGAAGGCCTGGGCAAAGCCATTGGCACCGTCTGTGCCTGTCGGCGCATTGGCAAAGGATTTGGAAGGTGATGTATTTTCAGATATGACATTTTCCGTGTCTTTTAGGCCACCTGCGCCGACTACGATGGCGGTGACGACGATGAGAAGGAGAATCATGATTTTTATCATGGCAAAGATGTTGTTGAGGACGATGCCGCCCCGGCGAGAGAAGGCATGGATGAAGCACGTAGCGAATGCAACGGCAAGGGCGATGCCCCTGACAGCTGCATTGCTGGGATTCTCGTGTCCAGCAGCTTGCAAGACGCGGACAGCGAAGCTGATGGCGTTGCTCGCCATGTTTCCAAAAACAATGAAGACGACGCTAAAGACACAAGTGCACAAAAGCACGGTGCCATCCCTATATGCGGGCATGCGGTAAACATACTGCAGGTAGTTGAGGTCGCCTCCACTGCGGGGAACGCTCTGCTCAATGCCTTCATAGATGTACCTGGGGACGTTGAGACCATACTCTATGTAGACGTGCATGCCCGCAAGGCAATATATGGACCCAGCTAGCCAGAGGAGGAGAGCACCTCCTGTGGAGTGTGTGCCTTGGATGACACTCTTGGGAGAGTTGAAGATGCCAGTGCCTGAGAGGTGTGTTAGCGGTATTTGCAAATTTGGGTATATATATAAAAAAAAAAAAAGCATAGAGACGCGGTGGTATATTGCATTTTGCATGGCATTATCCCCAAGTCCACAGCATCATCAGCATCAGCAGCAGCAGCACCGCCCTACAAGGCGAAAAATCCGGGGTGACTGAGACAAGTCTTGACTAATGAAAATGCTATTGAAACGACGGACCCCGGGCCAAGCCGGCGCCGATCTGGGATTCCCCAGATGGACCAACCCCACTTGAGTGGATGGGCCATGAGCACGAACATGGATAAATCCAACCTCGACCCAACTTGATCGATGCTGGCATTTCTTCCTCGTCCTTGACACTTCTCACGGCTGCGGTGGCTTCTACAGGAAGCCCGGGAAAACGGGCGCAATGGAAGAAGACACAACGGAAAGCAACGCAACGCTCGAGCAACACCAGAAGCGACTCGCCGACTTACCAATCATGCGGTTTATGACCAGACACATGACATCAAAGTAGCCCAAGCGAAACGGCTCCTTGGGCGCATGCGTCACAAATCCCCGAGGGGACTCTGGTATGGAGAACTCATCGCCGCTGAGGGACCCGTTGTCACGGTCCTGGCGGGCGCGAGCTGTGTGGAAGTCGTGCGCGTTGGGAGGGAAGTCGTCCATGGTTTGGAAAGGCGCCCCGCCGGACACCCAGGAGAGATGATTTGCAGGAACAGGGCTGGGAGAGCGGTTGATCCAGGACTGGCCACCACGATGGACGCAGCAGCCCGGGGACGCGAGCGTTAAGTAACGCGCAACGCTGGCATCGCTGCCTGCTCTCTGCAACAGAGACCAATTCCGCAGAACGCCATGTTCCGCTCCGGCAACGATATCCGGGCCAGACAGGACGAGTTTGGGCGTGTCTCGTGTGACACACTCCCTCTCTCGCACATGCAGCCAGTCCTCAGACCTCCTCGAGGCAGACACGCCCGGGTCGATAGCGGTGTCTGCCTCGCCTGCAGCCTCCAATTACACGGCATGCGAAGGGCAGCGATGGCGCTTCTAGCGTTGCCAAGCTTCGTCCTGGTGTGCTCATCCATTCCCCCCTGCTTCAGCACTGCCCCAAAAGAGAGCGGCGCCATGCCCAGCTGAACGACCGACACAGTTGCAAGCGCGGGGAAGCGGGTCGCGGCCATGTGCAAAACGCCATGACGACGATGCATTATCAACCGCTTTCCATCCGCGCTGCCAGCCTCATTTCTGGTTGTTGATAAGCTCCCTTCTCACTAAAGCAGGGCACCACCGCCACGAATCAACGTTCGGAATTCCCTCACTGCCCCTCAGATTGAGTATTTTTATTATCATTATTATTATTTTTTTATTCTTTATTATTCTTTATTATTCTTTATTATTCTTTATTTATTTTATTTTCTTTTTCCTGTTTTTCTATTTTCATCTTCCCTTCATGTTGTCCCCCCAAGGGTTGAATTGTTAGTCACCCGTCTATTGTTCACGCGACAGCTCGCTCAGCTTTCCCAGCTGGGAAAACCCCCCCCTCCTCCCTCTCAACCTGTTCGATTCAGCCCAACCAGTGTGCCACACAACCGGCTCCTTTCCGCCTGTCTATCTTGCTAGCTTCCTCAGTGCGGGGAATCCAGGTCCGAGCCATTTCCGTTTGGTCATGTCTCAGCCCAGGTCTCACTTTGTTCCCGCTAGTTCTTGACACCACGCAGACGCCTCAAGAATAGCTGTCCGCCTCATTTTTTATCACACCCCAGGCCCAGGTCTTGCCAACTTCCCACCCTCATTGTCCTACTGACGCACCTTATCAAATAGGTGGGCTAGTGACTCTGTGCTTGGTGTGACCATTATCTGCTCGGCAGCCTAGTTGAGTTCCTTATGAACATTGCCACCCTCTGCATGGGCATTCCTCATGCGCACTCCATCCTTTTCCTGTAATCTCTCAACTCTGCGCTCCACTTCAGCATTCCCGCTCAAAGGACGCGACCAAACACACATACTGTAGCATCTAGGCTTCATCACCCAAAACTCTTGGTAGCTCTCAATGTCGGGCTTTCCACAGCCCGGAGATGTCATCAGCTTTGCAAAGTTGGCATGGCAGGTCTATCAGCTCGGCTGGAGTGACGATCTCAATGCAAGTAAGTGTGCTTACTGCGTACTATCTGCCCACACCTTCCCATTGGGGACTCCACGGGGCTCCCCAGGCGGAATGCACAATCTTAGGCTCACAAAGTGTGACTTGAAACGTCTATGCTTCGAGAGCTGACCCGTCGGCTGCGTTTACTATGCTAACATTGCCTCAGCAAGACAATACAGAGAGTTCTTCACCGATGTCTGGGGTCTCGGAAAGAACCTGGACCTGCTCAGTCGGGTCGTGAGCGAGGCCACAACCAGACTTCACAGCCGAGGGGCCTTCAACGCCCGACCGCGTTGGGATGATGCGTCGCTCCACCAGATCATTGGCAACTATCGCGCTACACTTAATGAGTGTCGCGAGCTGATTATCTCTAATGAGCGGTGCAACATTGGCAGCAATCCGCTGCGCAATATCGAATGGAATCTCCTTGTTCAGCCCAAGGCCGACCAGTTGCGTGCGCGCATCGCCCTTCACAACTCCAAGGTCCTTCAGCTATTGAAACCCTTTGAGATGTACGTCTGACCTTCTATCTATCCCCATCCGCCAATACTCTGGCTAACCCTTTTCCCATAGCGATATCCTCAGCCGAGTTGAGCATGACATCCAACTCATGCGTCGGGAGATTGTCGACAGGATCAATGTTGTCGACCAAAACATCCGCCGAATCATGGGCGTCATTATCCCTGACCTCCAGCAGGAACTTGACGAGCAGGCGCATCGGTCCTACTTTTTTCTTGAAGTTCCAATCGAGATTGCCGAAAAGTTTCGAGTTGTCGCTCTCAAGGATCGATCCGAGTATGCTTCCGACGCCGACTTTGAGCTGGAAGATCTGTCAGATGCTTTCGTCTTGAACTTTGGCAAAGGAACCGTCAACTTCCAAAGTGGATTGACAGTTAACGAACGAATGCCGCCTATTACCCAATATGTCAACCTTCTGAAGTGCGCTTGGCTCTTTAAAAGAATCCAGGACTCCGCTTTCCTTCGGGACCAACCCCTAGAATCACATTGGCCTTCTTTTGTGAACCAACTGAAAGAGGTAAGGAGGTATTTGAAGCACACTCCGGCATGTGGCATTGCTAACCAGGCCCAGAACCTGTCATCCGAATGCACTCGCTTTCGACAAGAGTTGGTCCAGCCCGAGGTGAATATTTCACTCCTCAGGGGCGATGAGTTTTCCATATGGCCAGAACGCGAGCCTCCAGTTCTAATAGACGTCATGACAAGAGACGAGATGATGATGCAGTTGTTAGAAGTGTATGCTCACCTCCCTGTTTCCCTAGTAAGAACATTAGTGGCTGACACACACCAGACCGTTGTATAGTGACGTAGGGAACGTTGAGAGATCGGTCAAACTGCTCAGGCGTCTGGGATCCGACAATCGAAGATTCAGAATCATAATCTCGGGATCAGAACGGACCGTGTCAGGCCGACCACGACGGCAGAGTAGGTTTCTTCACACTACCATGCGTGAGCTTTGCTAACATCCAACACAGCTGAGATAATTGACTTTGACATTACCTCGGTCATCATCAACCCCTTGTACGCTCATCCAAGCAATGTAGGGATGGCACCGGAGTTAATCTTGCGGCGCGATGAGCGAATTGCCAGGATGGCATTTTTGAAGGAGTCCAATATTCTCAAGTTTCAACAAGCCCTCACTGGGTTTAAACCTTATGATGGCTACACCGAATATAGTGTAAATGTTACCTTCGTCGTCGGTGGTCAAAATGAACCTCTATATGAAAAGGCAACTCTCCAGCTCTGGGTACCTAAGGAGGTTGAGGGGTCGCTCGTTACTTCGAGTGACGCCTCGAACGATGTGCCTCCCATCTCGTCCATCAGTCGGACCGGGTCCATGGCGACATCTGAAATCAGCTCTGCTCCGCTGTCATCCATGGCAGGTCGTGAAACCCCTGGCAATTACTTCAGGGCGCCCAGTGCTCGCCTCTCGGTCAGTCCACCTGGGCCCAATCTGCCACCGATCCCACAACGGCAGCCTACAAGCCCGACCATGTTTTCCACGCCGTCATGGTCGCCACGCACCTCTATAGGTCCTTTGGGCGCTACACCGCCGGAAACACAAGGATTCTGCATGGGAAACCCGCCGCAGCAGCCCTCCAACTGGAGGCCGGGTGGTGCCCCGCCACCATCACCGCGTCGAAGTAGTACACATAGCTTCTTTGGACGACTTGGTACAAATGGCCGGTCGTCAAGCATTTCAAGTGCCATGTCTACGATGGCCATGTCCACTGCAAGTAACTCGTCAAGCAGCGATGGCCGCACAACCATTTCGCGCGGTACGCATACCACGGGCTACTTGCATCGCCGGCCGCCAAAGCCGATGCTGGTGCTCTTCACCCACAACATGCAAAACGGCAAGGCCTCGTTCGTCACGATCCAGATCGACAATGAAACCAACATCAACCCGGACCGCTGCAACTGCCGCAGGTCCGGGAGGAGCGGCGTGCCCTGCGCCATCGCCTCCATTGAGAAGTCGAGGGGCGACGCGGCCTTGGAGGCCAGGCGCTACGAATCCTCGGCGCCGCCCGGCCAGGACATGGACTGGAACATGGCGAACCTCGCCGTCAACAACCCGAACGTGAGCAGCGACAAGTTCAAGATGAGCAAGCTCGTCCGGGTGAGCATCATGTTTCCCGACGCGGGGGCGAGGGAGATCTTCAGCGGCCTGCCCTATCAGTGCAAGTGCAAGAGCATGAGGGAAGACGGGCTGACCAAGTGTCTCAACGCGGGCCACCAGGGGCTGTGGGGTAAAGTGCAGGAGACATATCGCAGACAGGCCAACTCATATCACCAGTCTAGATACGGAGCTCAGCAACATGTTGTAAATGGCGTAGCACCCGACTAAGGTAAATTGAGCTAGACGGCTATATTGATTGGGTGGAGTTGGAAATATCTGTTTAGTATAGATTTGAGAACAAATGGGATGGGATAGCAAGGAGTCCAAGGGTGTTCGTTGATCTTGATAGTTTAGTCATGTATTGATATGAGAAAAGTCGTTTGGGAAGTCAATAACAACACACATCTAATCATCACCAGAGTGCACCAGTCTATCAGAAGCGGCTCAGATTTCAAATATGTAATATTATTCTCATAAAATTATGCTTTGCCCAATTCCCAACGCCTTTTATTCATCACTACGTTAAAAAAAAATCTCACACTTCTCCGGTAGCTTTTATGCACCTGGAATCTCTTATCCTTGCTTGGTGTGCTCAAGGCTCTGTTCCCTGCTCGAGCCAGCAACAGGTGCATCCTTGGGTCCGTTGTCAAGGACGACGTTGGTCTCGGATCTGGCAGCGTCGATGTCATCCTCTAGCTCCTCGGGCAACGTCAGGTTGAGAATCATGCAAATGAGAGCAGTGACAGCAAATCCAGTCTCCATAACCAGGATGATGGCATTGAAGAAGCCCTGAAGGGAATGGTTGTCGCCACTATAGGTAAAGATGTTGTCAAAGTAGTTAGAGACAAGGGTAGCACCGTAACCAAAGGCGAGACCGGCTGTGAGAATGAAGCGGTTACGACGAGTAAAGGGAACGCCGCGGGTAATGATGGACAATCCGGAAACTGCGACGGCCGTGAAAAGGAATGTAGTCATTCCACCCAAGACGGCCGAGGGGATAGCAATCAGTGCAGCGGCGAATTTGGTGAAAATTCCCATAATGAGGAGGAACATCGCAGCAGCAAGTCCAGCCTTTCGGTTAGCACAACGGGTCAGAACGATAACTCCGTTATTCTGAGCAAACACACTAGCGGGCGTCATTGTCATGAGAGCACCGATGCAGCCAGCGAGAGCATCGGACAAAATGCCACCCTGGATTCGTGACTCGTACATCTCACCAGTAACCTCGAGGCGAGACACATCGCATGTCGCAGTGATATCTCCAATGGCTTCAGTGGCAACAATGAGGTAGACAGCCATCAATGGTAACACGAGAGGACCATAGACTGACAGTGGGAATGTATGGACCCACGCGAAGGATGCCACGGGAGCGGCGTCAATGCCAGAACGGTCAAAGTAACCGCAGGCTGCGGCAATGATGCATCCTGTGAGTAGACCGATAACGACTGAAGTAGACTTCATGATTGGAGAACCAAATCGCTCGCAAAGAATGATTGTGAAGAATACAGAGAATCCAAGACCGAAAAACTCAGCGGAGCCCCAAGGAAGAGGGTGAGGAGCGTTGATGTTCGGGCAGAGTGCATACAGGCCTTCCGTGGCGGATAGACAACTTCCACTACCACCCATCCAGTTTTGAAACCCGGATTCGATCAAATGGATACCGATGAGCATGACCGTAGGACCAGTGACGATTGGCGGCAAAACTCGGAGCAAAATCTTGGCGGGAACGAAAGAGATGAGGATTTCGAAGAGGGCACATACTGCAGATGTGCCGATGATGGCGCCATATCCCTTGGGGCAAGGAAGAGCAGTGCCGTCGCTGCTGGTAGGACAGTACCCATTGGCGTACATTTGGGCCAGAGCACCTTGGGCGACCGGAATAGTACTGAACGAGATACCCACAACTGAGAGCAGACCAGTTCCAATATAGTACCTATTTACAAGTTAATGGGGGTGAGCTCAATTGTGTGTACTTGGCGGTTTTAAACATACTTTGTACCCCAAATTCTGAAACGAGTGATTTGAACTGCAGAGAAAATTCCCGACACGATCAAGGCGGTCGAAACAAGATATTGCTGCTGGGCCTGGTCCAAATTTGCCGCACTACCGAGAATCATCGGGGGGGTAATGATACCAGCCAACATGGCGAGGGCGTGTTGAAATCCCAACAGAAGACCGAGAAAGACGGGCATCTTGTCGTTGAGGCCAAAAAATGGGCTCCTCTGCGTTGTCTTCTTCATGAAGGGCAGATTGGGGCGGAAAAGGAATCCATAGTCGTAATCACCAACGAGACCATGACGGGTGGTGAAGGCTTTCCTCAACCCATTGATGCGCTGAGAAATGGTCTTGCGAGGCTCCTCGCCTGGCACAATGGACCGGGGGCCCTGATCCTCATCCATTGCTGCGATTGAGGTTGGTTATTGAAATAGTAGTGGTCTGAGGAAATGCGTCGCTCCAGTCGAGAGTTAAATAGAAGGATGTACAGGCCTGGCAGGGATTGCGCGGTAGCGATGTAACGGTGTTGCTGGCGGCTGTTGGGCGGCGCTGCAAGTCTCCAAGTCCGAAGAGAAGTTGCGATTGAATTGAAGTTTCAGATGAGCGGACAGAGACGATCTAAAGTATGACCGTGAGATATAGCGTTACATTGCGCCTCTGGGTGACAATACACATCGGATGGGGCCGAGTCGCGTGGTTCCAACGCCGGCGGCCAGGCCTCGCGCTGATAGCTCTGCACCGATGGTCTGGTTCAAAGAGGCAGAGATAGCTTATCAGCGATTCCACATGCCCAAGTGAAAAGGTGACTGGCTAGAATGGAAACTGCAAGTGGGTGGGTGTTGCGGGTCCTCCGGTGCTAGAGAGGGGCTGTAAATCGGTATCGAACGACTGATGTGATTTGACCTGAGTGGTCCAGCTGGGATCATCAACCTAGGTAGAATGACGCGCAAAGGCAGAGCACAATGGATGCAGAGCAATGGGCGCTCCCGGACGGCTCCCAGCTGGTGTTGGTGGTTCCCGATCCATCGTGCTGTTCGTTATCAAAGCTGGGGTTGAGCAGGGGGGGAATGGGTGCGGTCCGCGTGGGGGAAGGGTTCTCGGCGGCATGGGTTTCTCATCGTCGCCTTCGCCAATTGGATCAATGCCATAAAGATGGAGGGCATAGGAAGCCGGGGTTGGCACTTGTGGACGACGCCGCCCATCGTCGCAAATCGCCACCCCCGATGCGGAAGCGTCGCTAGCGTTGAGGCTTGAATGATGGTGGTGAGGAGTTTTGATCGTGGCGTGGTCCGGTCGCACGTGAAGTTATCCCCATCAGCGAGCCCTCACAGTTTCGGCCGACAGCATTCGGGTTGCAAGAGCAAGGGGGCCCAAATGAGCAATACTCATGGTGTTGTGTTTTTTGGGCACCTCGGACGGGTGGACACTGTGGCGCGCCACCCTTGCCCCAGTAGCCAGCCATATTGCCCATGTTTATCTTGGAGGCGCCCCAGCTATCCTCGGGCGCTCTTGGCCCAGAGATATGCCTCTGAGTGCACGTCACTAAGAGCGAGCTATGCTCGGAGGTAGACATTCGACTCGCTCGTGGGATAGCGCAATGGAGTGAGACACGCAGACGGCTGAGCCTAAAGGTGTGTGTAGTCGTCGGGGCTCGGCCTGGTCCGGTCGATGGTTTTTATCTATGCCAGCCTTATAGTCGTCGGGAAACGGCGTGATGCTCACCGGGGCCTGGCAGCTCAATGTGCGCCGACGGCCAACTTCCCTGTAGATGCCTCCTTTTTTGCTTTATTTTGATTTGGAATCTTGACGCCAGAACAGGCCGCGACATCGCGGAAGACGGAGAGCGGAGCGGGCGAAGGGTAGAGAGGTCCGAAAGTCGGGGTGCAACTTGGCCTGTGGATGTTGGATTTTCTCATACAGCAACGTAACATGTAGTTGCGAAGGTAGTGAAAAGAGTTTGAGCGTCGATGACCCAGCCAGAGGAGGGACGGTACGATGGATATCAAATAGCAGGCGATATTCACGTGAGCTCGACTTGGCATTGGAGTTCTGCGGCTGCGATAAACGCAGCTTTCTTCTTTATCAGGTCCCCGGCTCCTGGGGCTCCTGGGATTCCTGGGGCTCCCAGTGATGCCAGGAGCAACAGCGGGCACTTGCCTCCATCACGACTTCCCCGGATCTACAGTGCTGGCGCGACGCACACCTTCTCTGGGAGGTGTGATTTGGTGCCAACCTGCCTAAACAGGGCGCTTCTTTTAAACTGGGGTACTTGCTGCGGCTCCGATGGGAAATGGCACGGTAGGATTGTGTCGGGCACTCGTTAGGTAACGGGAGTGATAAAATTCAAGGAGAGATAAAGAAAATGAAAAGTTGATACGTACATGCAAAGAGATAAGGGATCAAGCAGGCTAGCCGTGTCTGTATCACAATCGCAACCGGATGCGGATGCGGATGCGGATGCGGGTGCAGGGGAAGATGGGAGGGGAAGCGACCTGCTTTGTCATGTAAACTCGGGGTATGGTAGCAAGCGGGTCGCAAAAAAAAAAAAAAAAAAAAAAGTTGGCACACCATAAGAGGGAATGAGAAGCTACAGACAGAATAAGATCAGCATACGCCAGCCTTAATCCGCATAAGAGCTGTTTGGAAGTTTATGTCAACCTCATTTGGTGTGCCATTTATTTTGCGACCCGCTTGGGTAGGTAGGCCTTTTAAAAAAAAATTCAAACCAACAATAGCAATGCCAAGGCCAGATCATATTCAGCCACAACAATGTCTGTCCCAGAATGGTGAATGATTGCTGATCACCCCCTTTTGCCCCTGGATTTGGCATGTACTTCAGAAGAAAAAACAAAGAAATTTGCCGGAATTTGCTCATTAGCAGTGTGCAACATGTGTCACTTTAAAAATCACATATCATGCTGATGCGCGCACGCATGCATGGGCGATTAGTTATCATCCATCTCATCTCCCCTTGTATGCCCAGAATCTAGAAAATCGGGCTAGTAATGGGGAATCTTGATTACCATCCTCTCCATAGAACCCGCTAGCGGAGACGGGAAAACAAACACCTACAGCGATCATGACAGGTGCCATTAGGGAATAATAAAAATTGCCTGCAGGCTCCATCCAGCTGTGGCAAGTCGGGTGCAACATGAAATAGAAATAATCACTGATAAGAATTGATGGTATTTTTTTTCGGTATTTTTTTTCTTTCTTTCTTTTTTTTTTTCAATCCAGGAGCCTCCATCTGCACCCGATCTTGAACACTTGGAAGCTTGGCCTGATGAGATTTCAGTCCCGCTCAATGTCTCATCAACATCCTGTGTCGCCTGGACGATTGTCTCCCGTACAGACTACGGAATACACACGCCAGATATAGAAGACACAGGGCATGGGAGCCACTCGTGCGTGCACATGCACCAGCCACACACATACACAGCAAGCACATGACATTGGGCCCTGAGGTCCCTGAGGTCCCTGAAAGTCCCTGAAAGTCCCTGGGTGACAGGTCACAGGCCCCACAGCAATAGCATCCAGCAGCAACAATTAATTGGCCCTCCCGGAGTACCGTGTCCGGGAATGCGGAACGCCACGGTCAGGACCCTTATGATGTTGCAGGTGGCGGCACAAGGTTCTCCATAGGTGCCTCATCATGACATGCCACTTGCATCATTTGGCAGCTCGTATTGGTGTGTCCCAGTTTTGTCAGCTTCCCGCTACATCCAGACATGCATTGGATGTACAAGGCAAAGGCACCTTTTTGTGTTAGTCATTGCTTCTAGGCAAGCCAGGTTCAGGATTCTAGGGCAAGGATCACCGGGCCGTGGCAAATCGTTTTCGCGTTCAGCATATGGTCCTAAAAGACTTGCTTGCCCATCTCCGTTTGCACTCTTGCTCCCCCGCTTCGATCCTCGGTACTCCTTCATATGCCGGTGATCGAAAATCCCCACATCTCCGCGATCCTGCTCCGTTCAACTCATCCAGCTTCGCTCTGTTGGTCGTGGATCAAACCGCTGCGAGCCATGAAACATTCCCCAACCAAGCCGCTGCTGCCGTTGGACACACTAAAGCCAACAAAAAATACAGCAGCCAACACAACTGCCGGCACCGGCCCCAGCTCCAGCCTCAACCATCCCAGCCCGAGCCTCAACTTCAAACGGACCTCGCATCGCGGCAGGCTATCATCAAGGCGTCCTTCTCCATCGACTTCGTCGTCGTCCAACAGCGACTATGGTCCCAAGTCCAGCCACAAGCCCTCGAGCTCCATCGCCGCTCCAGCGACCCCCCGCATTGTCTTTGGCAGGGGCGTGCTCGCCCGACTACCCACTGAGCTAGGACGTCTTCACCTCTCAGCGCCCATTATTGTTTCTAGCCCTTCCCGCGCCGACCTGACGGCCAGGGTCCAGGCCTACATGCCCAATTTGGATGCGCGCGTGCTCGATCCTTTTTTTGTCGAACAGTTTCCGGCCTACAAGACGGAGTTGAACAGCATTGTTCCCGACATTGAGAGGCGGGATTGCGTCGTCAGCATTGGTGGGGGCTCAGCTGTTGCTCTAGCCCGTGTGATCAGCATGCACAATGCGATTCCGCACATTTGCATCCCCACCACATATAGCGGCAACGAATTGATGATGGAGATACCATCATCTAGTGTCGAGACAAAGGGTCGACGTCGCCGCGCGCGGCGTGAATCGCATGCTTCCAAAGCTCCCAATTTCAAGCCTGCAGTCATCATCTACGACGAGGATCTCACCATGAGCTATTCGAAGATAATCTCGGCCCCGAGTTGCAACGCTGCAGAAACAATCACTCATACTAGTGAGTCCAACCATCAGTCCAAGGACGCCAACTCCCTCTGGAGCTACATCCAATTACCGGGTGTTTAGTAAACCCCTCTCGCTTCACCACCGCGACACAACACATTATCTTGCTACTTCACTACTTCTTTATGTGCCGCTTGAGTCGTGTCCTCCCTTCGCCACTCACAATACCATTTCTTCCGGAATAACTTGGAGTCTTTTTTTCCCCCTTGCACAAGGTTGCCCTAACAAGTATTTACTCCACAGTTGAGAGTCCAGAGAATGCCTGAGTCTTGCTAGAGGTTCATTAGCGCTCTACAACGCCCACAGCCTTTATTAGAAGTGCCGCAAGGGCCCTCTCAACAGTTCGAAATATTAACCCCATCAACTGCGAGGATTCGGGCTTACAATCTTTGGCCTGGCCCGCCAGTGGTAAGCAGGCTCTCTGGGGCATATGAATACCCCCAATAGTCAAGAGTCGGCTTACTCCTCGCTAGTCTGTCTATCAATTACGAATTAGTTGAGTCTCGCCTCGGAGGCGAGAGGTTCAGGCAAACATCTGCCGATTCACCCAGTCAGCTCGATTCGACAATACCAGTACGAATGCGGGCTCACGGACTGGCGCGAAATTGGCTCTGCAATGAGTTCTCGAGGCCAAGAACTATGAGACATCTTGGCGGGCGGGAAATTTGCAAATGAGATGACAGCGAAGATGGCATCATTCGCTTTGGGCAGGGGAGCAACCTCCTCAGCCAGGAAATGCGATTGACAAGCCACGAGGCTCCACCCCGATACAATGACAACGCTTCCCGGTCCATATCCGCTACAGCTCCAGAGTGGATTGAGAACGATTCCCAAGAAGGGATTGGTTTCCATGAATTAAAAATATTTTTAAGGATATATAATATGGGTTGATATGTTTACTATTTATAGTTTGTAGATAGCTTCATCTGGCTAGTTAGTTGGTTTCAATTTGAATTACCCAATAGGCCACCCATGTTTACAGATTTCACATTCAATTCATTTCACTATCAATTCTTTTGTACTTGCGGAGCCCTCCGGTTCCAGCATTTCAGGGTATCAAAGAGTCATCATCCTCCGCCTGGGTTTTACTTCCAAAAAGCTCTCCTTGGATCCCTCATCCCGGAATGAGCTCTAGTCCATGCCCTCAAAGCCCATGACTCCATGAGCCCCCATTGGTCCCAGCTTGTTGCTTTGGGCCTCCTTGCGTCGCTTGGCTCGGCGCTTCATCTCTTCCACCCGTTCATCGTCACTGTCGCTGTCGCTGTCGCTTTCAGCTGCCCGCTTGCCGGCATTTTCCTCTTCCTCTTCCTCTCCCTCTCCCTCATCGCTGTCCTCCTCTTCATCGCTACCCGCTTGAAGCTCCGAAAGCTCCTCCCAGAGCTTGACAGTCTTACCGCCGGCGCTGATGAGTCGGTTTTCAGAGTCAAAGTCAAGAGAAACCACGCTCTCCAAATGGTCATGTCGCAGGTTGAAAGAGACGTTGACTTCTCGTCGGACCAGATCAACGATTCTCAAGCTGCCATCGCCGACACCGCAAACCACCTTCTTTCCAAGTCCCATCTCTTGGGGAATCAAAACCATGGAGTCAATACTCTCGCCACCTCCCTTCTTGTTCCCATCAACAATGATTCGCTCCTGCTGATCGTCCCAGGCACCCTTGTCCCACATGGTCAAAACACCTGAGCCAGATCCAATAGCCAAAACACCATTGTTGCGATTGCCTTTGGGACCAATTCCAGGAACAAAGCAGGAGGTGAGCAATTCGTCCTCTTGGTCCTCGCTTCTGACAAGAACACCCCTTCGAACATCGGTAACGGCGAGTGTGGTTCCGCCGGTACTGACCCACTGCTTGGGGAATCCGCTCGTGCTCTCCTTAGATGGTGGAAGAGGGGTAATGGAGGAAACATAGTCGGCGTGGGGGAAATGGGTCTGCGCAGGTTTCTTTCCTGGGGCGCCATCGCGCAGATCGACAATGTGCAGGGCGCCTGAATCAGTAGCCAGCAGAAGGCTCTGGGGGTTGAGGTTGTGGAGCAGCGTGGGAGCATCAGGCATCGTGGTAGTACTAGGGATAGCGATCTTGGTAATCACACGTCCGGTTCGAGGATCGAAGTGCTTAATCAGGGAGTCGGTTCCGGCAGAATACATAGCTTGGGCGCAATTAGCACGCGGGGAACACAGTCATATGGAGATCAAACAAACCTGAGCCATCGTCGGAATAGACCAGGGAGCGACAGCTGCCCTTGTGTCGCCTGGTCTGCCAGACCGTCTCAATGGTGCTTTTCCCGTCGCTCAGCACGCTTGTGTCACCGTCGGCGCTCTCGTCAGACGAGCTGCCAGGCGGCAGCCGGAATGTTTCAACATGGCCGCTAGACAGGCCGACAGTGAGAATAGGCTCCGTCGGGTGGAGGGCCGTGGCGAAAACGTCCGCCTGGAGAGGCAGCGTGCAAGTGTTCTCGAACATGGCGACCAGGCTGCGGAGCAAGCGTCGTAATTGCGACGACGGGGATCTGGCGACAGGTAAAATACAGGCGTTCAATTAGCCCATGAGAAGGAGGGCGGGGTCGGATAGAACGGCTTCGCCTTTTGCTCCGGCGTAGTTTAAAACGTCGTGGGCTGAGCGCTGTTGAGAAAATGCCCAAAACTTGTTGTTTGATCCAAGAAAAAAATAAAGCTAGTGACAAGGGTAGTTTGGGTGATCGGCACTGTGCGATCATACACAGTGTATCGAGTAATCCGTACTTTACTCCATGCGAACCTACCCTATACGAGTCCAAGCTCATAACTAAGCAACTTGAAGCATACAACTTCATTTTGCATGTGTACTTATATGTGTCATTGCATATTCAGCTCATTTATTCTTAATAAATAGCTGTCTACACTGTTCCTATTCGACAATCTGCTAAATACTTGAACAGTAGATCTTACATCATCACTCTAATTTCGGTGGACGTTTTCCTTTTTGCTCAGCCTCAAAACATGATATTCTCAGAGGTTGACTTAATAACATGGATTTTTAAACCGCCTTAGCTTCTGCATGCTCATTCAAGACTGCAGTATTCCATTCTAGTGTGCTCCTATTGTCTTGCTTCCTGAAATTTAAACTAAGACATAGGGCCAATGGCAAGGACTTAGCTTCATAACAAGTCTCACTCTCCGACAATGCCATTCAACGCATCTTTAAATTGGGAATGACTCTTTAGCCACGTTTCAGTATAACCTTCAATAGGCTCAATGTCTTGGCTTATAGCGCCTTTGGATACCGAATCAATAAGATCTCTCACATACTCAATCTCGCGATCGCCCTCCATCTGGCTGTGAAAATTGAGACCGAAGCCTCTCTGTTGCACCCGACCATTATACTCGGTTCGCATTTCTTCACGGGATGGTAGCTTTGACAGACCAGAGAATACTTGCGCGATGACTTGTGCTTGATAGTCGAATGTTGCAAAGGTCACAATATGGTATGGTAGACCCACGAATGCCAAAGATGGGTCGTCGAGGTAAAATATGTCCTTGTGCAAATTATGGACCATGTTCCCCTCGGCTCCCACTAGTGTATTGTGGCTAATAGCTTCTGCGGAAGTTGTGTCGGAGTGAAACTGAGCTAGGAACGGGAATGAGAATAAATAACCCGTTGCTAAGATGATATGGTCAATGCCCCGCAACTCTGTACCATCCTGGAGAGTTATCCTGATGGGAATAGATTCGGAAGGATTTAGCGGGCTTGATTTATCAAATTCAGAATCTATTCGTATCACGTTGCTCACACGTCTAACACCTTTCGGGATCAGAGCCTCTGGAAGGTCAAACCTCCCATTCCTAGTACTCTGAGTGATGCTCTGAGCAACGTTGGTTAATTCTCGACAAAGGTCAGCGCCAGATGTGCCACCTCCAATAATTAGAATATTTTTGTCTTTGTAGGTCTCGGGCCGTCGATACTCCTTGGAATGAATTACTCGATCCGGAAACGCTTCTTTCAGTTCGGCTAGGCCTGGCAGACTTGGGACTCGGGGCAAGTTGTAGTGTCCAGTGGCAACAACCAATGCGTCAAAATGCCAGTGATTTTCAATCACCTTATTAGAAGCCTCGTCATTTGCAAGCGTGATGGTTCTAATATCCCAGCCTTGTCCATCATCAGACTTCCTTACATCCTCGACTCTAGTCCAGTAGTGCGTGACGTTGTCTACTTTAGATTGTATGCTCAAAGTCTGAAGATAATTTTCGACTGCCGAGTGTTCAACGTACTCAGGGTCATCCTTTGACCATGGTTTTAGACTCGAGTACATCAAGCTTGTGGGGACATTGGTTTTGAGCCCAGAATAACATGCGCTTGATGGAGAAAAGACCAACTCTAGGTCCTTTCTGCTTGAAGATTCAATGAAACATGTCGGTGGGTTATTTGTTTCAAAGTGCTGCTGTTTATTTGGGATGATCCTGCTGTAATCGCCAACTGAGGGGCGCTGGCTAGGGTAACTGGGACCCTGAGAAACCCGATCTTCATAATGCCATACCCCCCCGGCGACACCAGACCTTTCGAATACTGTGATCTCTAGACCCTGATTGAGGAGATGAGCAGCTGCGCATATACCGCTTATTCCAGCTCCGATCACGGCCACTCTGGTGTCGAGCCCGAAATGACTCAAATCCGAGAGTGTTTTGGACGGACTCATTGTGGCATAGAGGTTTTGCCAATCAAGTTCTAGTCAAGCTAAAGTGTGAATAAAGAAGAATTAAATAAACAGACCAGGAAAATTAAAATTGCAATACATTGAAGCTTAATGGTTGGAGATTTTGGAAGATTTTTTATCTCCTAAATCAATTTACAATACTGGATATCATGAGACAATTGTGTTTGACGATATGCACAAATGACAGGTTCGACGTATATCATCCAAAGCACGCCATCCTTGTGCTTGTGTTAGCTTGCATCGCGTAATGGCGTGCCCATTATTCACAATCGCACATGCATGCCATTTGGAATGACTTGCCTTTGATGACCCACACTGATTCTACCAGGTAACCGAACTCCCACTTCCCGGTTATCTATCCCATCTATCCCACCTTTGGTCTTTGTTGGGCCCGAATATTACCATGCATATCTCGGTTACATTTTGTATCCACCGATGACGAATCAAAATGGAACACTATTAAGCATGCCGTTTTCAAAATCCAGAAATGATGTTAAACAAATTGGGGCGATTTCAAAATCAGTAAGAATGGTGAATAAAAAAGGGCTGTCAAGGGTAGATGGTTCGATTATTGTGACTGAGCTTTTGTCATACAGAATGTAGTCACCATCGTACCGCAATTTCCTATGTTGGGGATATTTTAAAGAGGAAACCATTTCTGAAATTGGACATCGTAAGACTTGTAAACCTAAATTTTGGTATCCGCAACCTCCCTGAGTATCCTTTTCCCTAAATATCCTAGAAGAAGTATACCAATCGCCTGGCCAGCTGCACAAGCAGACGAAACGATCCATCCTACTTTGAAGTAAGGTGTTTGGGTGCCAGTATTGAAGATGAACAAAGGAACCCATGCATTAAATGTTGCACCACATGCTTGAGCCATACCGAGAATAAGGGCGCGCTCATCCGCCAGAGAAGTAAAAGTTTCTCCTAAAAAAGACTGGGTTTGTTGAATTAGTAGAGTGTTGGACCTGTTTTGGAGTGTCGATGAAACTTACAATCATTACTGGGCCATATGCCAGCGTTGCTGGGTTGAGTAGGTATCCAAAAAAGGCTCCGCCTTTCGAAGGAACGGCTGCGAGCACAACACAAGTGACAAAGTTTAATACAGTGATGAATAATGCCACCCAAATACGGCTGCGTAGCCGATCAGAGATGAATCCAAAAAGGACCGTTGCCACAAGTCCAACGCCATATGCCGCAGTGGGGATGCTGGGTGAGGTTAGTGCTTGTCATCTCACCATGACTGAATAACTAACACGTTGATTTCCTGGACTGTATACTCGTCTAGGGTTTTTAGGTAGATGCTGAAAAAGTCCAGCCCGTAAGTGTTGATGCAGAAGAAACTGTTTAAAACGGTTAATTCGAGTTGCAATTTAACGGAAATTCCAGTTTGAAATGACTTGCATGTAATTTATGACAAATACCCAAACAAACGGGCGCGATAAGACACTTTTAAATGTCTTTAAGTTAATTCCTTCAAATGGTTTGCGATCCATCTCTACCACTCTGGACTTGGCGAGAACCTTTTCCTCCTCGCTAAGGTAGAACACTTTGGTGTTATATGGGCTATCTGGAACAGCGAAGAATCCCCATATAGCGCCTGGAACGTTGATGATTCCGCACATGATGAAAAGCCATCGCCAGCCGGGCAATCCATGCACCCCATCGAGGCCTGTGTAAACTGCAGCTTGAAGGTAGCCTGAAAACATTTGCGCCGCAAACGAGGCCGAATAGAATATGGTTGTTCGCGTGGCAAGTTCTGCTTGAAATGTTACAATTGTGACCCTTGCTCGAGCATGGGAACGAACCTTTGGGAGTGTACCAATTGCACAATATTGTCATGCCTCCAACATAGAACGGCGATTCAGCTAGCCCAAGCAAGAACCGGAGCGCATAGATATGTTTGTAGTTTTGAACAGCAGTGAAACAAAAAGTAATAATTGTCCAAGTAACCTCGACCGTTGGCAGCCAAATAGAAGGCCGAACATGCGTTAGTATGACCTGACTTGGTATCATACCAATTGTGTATCCAATTGTCCACAATGTTTGGAAGTAGTTGTATTGATCATCAAATAGGTCAAGGTCCTACGTGGCGGTTAGATGGAATAATTTGTGGCGGGTTCAAATGGGCCCAAACCTCTTGCATTCCCGACACATAGGCGTTTCCTTTGGTGTGCGTGTTAGCTCATTCGTATTTTCAGTTGCGCATATAGTTTTCGGTTTGCTTTACTTAGGTTTGATGCGTCGAGAAGCCGTAGGAAATATCCGAAGCATGCCCATGAACTAAATTTTGTTAAATTTGTTGTGAGCTCAGTGGTCTTGCGATGACCTACAGAATAAAGAAATCGAGTTTGAGCAAAAGCTTTCTCTCCTTTGAGTGCTTCGATATTTTCCACCATGCAGTCTTGTCCTCAGTTGCGGTCTCAACGTCTGTGGTCACGATGACCACATTTTGGGATCCTGATTTTGGGGTTTTCGGCGAAATATCACCGTCTCGGCTGGCCGCCACAACTAATTGGGCCATATCAGATCAAGGTCCTTGGTCACCAACGCGAGCTAGTATGTAAGAACTTTTTTGACGATAAGAAAATTCGTAGAATATTTCTTTTAAGGAGCCGTTCGCGTATTCTGGCACAATGTACTCTGTATATGATGAGATACTAATGCGGCCTTGTTGGGTTCGTCAAAATCGCATGGAGTCAAACCCGTCGTTGTAAGCTCCGGGGGTGGCAATTACGCGAGAGGCACTTAAATGATATCTTTTACAACATGGATTCATTTTCACCGAAAAATAATTTTCGCATATCGTATCATTTATCACCAAGTATTATGTCCGCGACAACAATTACCCTGCCTGAATTCTGGCACGGAGAACCGATTGTATCCAACTTCTTATATCACCCTGCTTCTTGTGATATGGAAAAAAGTGTAGATTCGATAAAACCACAGAAAATTAAATACCCACAAGTGTCAGTTATCACGATGGCCGATTTAGCATGATTTGATTTTATCTATATTCTGATATGAAGGTTTATTCGTAGCCATCGTGGATGGAAAATTTCACAATATTATTAAATAGCACCAATTTACGTCCACATTTCAACATCTTCTGGCTCGGCATTTCCTGCCCGGATAAAAGTTGCCGATGTTGCCATTTGGTGGCTGCATAACGCAAGAAGACACCCTGGTCAATCTGATTTTCAGGAAGATACCTTTCATCAAATCGACTGGCTGGAGGCCTGGGGCCACACGTCTATCCTTCCGAAACACCCACTTTCCGTTATGATAAGATGAATGATGCCATGATGAAATATTCCCTTTTTGTGCACTACTTTTGATCTGATAGAGCTCTTTGAGCGACATTTTGAATTTCATACCACCCCTGCATCGATTATCCGCAAAAATGACGGAAGCCATACTGCCATATGAGTTGTACTCTGATGCTCCAGGCATCTTATTAAATAAACCGGAGTGGGAGAAAGCCAATGCAGCTCACCCAGCGTGGTTCGACTTTGGATTGCCTCCCAAAAACTGGCCGACCAGATTTGCTGGGCCGAAGGTTTGGATTGGCGAATACCTGGAGAAACATCGTATGCTACTCATTTATGGCACGACTAGGTATATGCTGACAGAAAATAGCCGAATTGTACATCAGAGTCCTCTCTCAGCCAGAAATCGACGAGATTGACACGGCGATTCAGGTAGCAACCAAATCTGAGACCTCAAACATTAGTTTCCATTGGCTAACAAATAGTTGTTTCATAGGCTTGGAAGGCACATTCCCTCCCTATTGCAGCAATTGATCGATCCAATTTCCCCCTTCCAACGGTTGGACCGATTCTTCGAAAGCTGTCGGATGCCATCTACAATGGCGTTGGCGTTCAGATTCTGAGAGGATTTCCCATCCAAAATTATGCAAAAACTGATCAGGTCATTGCGTTTCTTGGAATTAACTCATGGATTGGTGATCGACGTCTCAATCAAGGTGCAAACAGAGGGATTTGCCACATCAAGGTTAGCACTGATGCATCTCACCCTAGGAAAAATCAACTCCTAAAATATCTCAGAGTATTACTCACATAGATCCATCTGAACGTGGCAAAATTTATGTCTCTGCCCAAGATACTAATGCTCAGATGTACCATAGCGATGCGGGAGGTGATATTGTCGGCTTGATGGCCGTTAGCCTTTCTGGAGTCGGAGGAGTTTCTACAGTCGCAAGTGCTGGCCAAGTTTACAACCATCTTGCTCAACACCGCCCGGATATTGCTCGACTACTAGCTGAAAGAAAGTTTCGTTGGCGAGCGTAAGTTTGCGTATTATTCACTACAATCTCTCATCCATCGTTTCGCTTGCATATATACTAAGACACTAGCAGAAATGGTATTCCCAATGAGGGGGTTCGTCTTATTCACAATCAAGGCGATCGGTTGTTTCTCAACTTTTCGACTCGGACATTCATAGGTTATGGAGAGGTAAAATCGACTCTCCGAATGAGATTGATTCTAGCTAACCATGAAGAAGTTGCCCAACCGTGATCCCGATTTTCCAGCTCTGACTGCTGAAGAGCGAGAGGCATTTGGTGGGTGGCAATGGGTGGCGGAACAGTACAGCCTCAAAACTAAGCTTGCAGTTGGTGATATTGAATGGTATAGCTATTTCGAAAAGAGATCTAAACCAAGAATCCCGTTGCTAACGCCTTAGTAGGGTTAATAATTTGCATCACCAACATGCTCGTCGTGGGTTTACAGAAGATGTTTCTAGCCCTCGACATCTTCTCCGAGTTTGGTTGAAGGATAGCGAGCATTCTCCACGGATTCCAGAAGATATTAGCAATAAATTTGATGCAATGTTCAGTGAGAATCCTAGTTTTTATCCACTAGACGAGCTTGAAGAAGACATCGAGCGCCAAAAAACTGGTGTTTTTACGGGCGCGTGCAAACCCGAGACTGCAACAGAGAGGTTACAGCACGGCGGGATTGGCGGCAACAATGTGCATGTCGCACGATAGATGATAGATGACCAGCCAATAAATATACGTCTAGTTCCAAAGTCCTTGGACGTTGGTTATCTTTTGCGTTAGTTTTATTTAGAGTATTACTACTTGCACGCAACCCTTTTGCTCTTTGCATGCCGGGGAGTTTTCGTTCTGTTCATGTATTGGGACTGACTGTTCTATGTGCCCAGTGTCCTTCAGGGAAGCTAATACCTGATCCCATTCTCCTACTCCTACTCCGCCTCTAATGGCGGGTCACCATTTCTCTCTTGGATTACATTATTATTTTGCTTTTTGGTAGCTGTGCCTCAGCCGCCATTAGTTCTCTCCGCGTCAGCATCTCTTGCTCAATCAGCCAACGTGCCATCCCATTGCCCATACCGGATTCCTTGCTCAGTGTGCTTAAAAGTGCCACAGCCCGTGCCACAGCCCGTGCCACTAGCAGCTCGACACAGCCGGTATGATTCAATTTCACAGCCACTTCTAGCACCGTCATGCCCCGCGACGGGAGGATCGCTACGAAATCGGCGCCATGCTCCAGCAGCACCCTGACGCACTCTGCATCTTTAGCAAGAACTGCAAGGAAGAGTGGCGTGTTGTCGTCGAGATCTCTCTGGTTTACATCGGCACCTTCTAGGATGAGCGACTTGACGGCGTTGGGTCGTATCATCAGCGCTGCGTAGTGGATCGGCGTCGTTCTATAAGCCCCCACCCCCACAGTGCCCAGCTCTACATTGTGCGTGTTCAGTAGTTGAATCAGAATTTCCATATCGGGCTGGCAGATTGCCTCTATGATCGGCCGACCGTACTGGCCGCCTCCCAGGTTGACGTCGGCGTCATATTTTAGAAGCATCTCGACAATATCTGACCGGCCATAGTCGCATGTCGCCTGGAGGGCTGTGACCGATATGTGAAGGGCACTAGTACCGTTGACGTCGGCGCCTGCGTCCAAAAGCATCCTTACAACCTTGGTGTGTCCCCGCTCGGCTGCTGCTTGGAGCGCATAACCTTTTAAAACTAAGCTTTAATAAAGGAGTAATAATAGATTTTTTTTCCTTTTATATTATAGGATAAAATATATAAGGCTAGCCTCTATTATATAGCTTAATAATAAAATATTATAATATAAGCTAAAGTACTAATTAAGGAATAAGATTTAAGCACTAGGGTTCCTAGAACTATATAAAATAATACCTCTACTAATAAGTAATAAATCTTTTCTAAATAGTCAATTCAACAAATTAAACTAACAACCACACTACCACCTCTTCATACCAACCGTAAATCTGCAAGCCTTATACATCAACCTGCTCTACCTACTGCCCCAATTCCTCGGGCCTCGCTCTACTTGAAAATATCTTTCCTCTTTGCCTTCCTCTTTCTCTACTTCTTTTTAAAATTTATCTTACTGTTTACCCTCCTCTTTCCTTTCGTTCATTTAAAATAGCTTTCCATTTTTATAGAAGGATGTGGAAATTTCCCCTCCACTGGTGGAAGTCCTTGCACATAAAGTCAAGGATTGAAACCTGCAAAAGATGCCTTTGTATGGTAAGCTTGGTGTATTGGATTGAGTCTTTGGCTTAATCCTATAGGGTAGTAGGAGACTAAATGTTTAAGCGAGATAAGGTGGCGGTAAAGGGATCAAAGAGATTAAGGAGACAGAGAGAACTCGCTTCTTTTAAGTATACAAATAATAGTCAATTGACTCCCAACCGCCGCTGCTGATTAGGTTAGTCCATAACACTTGGGGAACTCCTTATCTTATTTGGAATCTGCCTCTGAAGAAAAAGTTGGACTTGGACTTGAATAGTACTTGGTGTAAAATCTCTTGTATTTTTGCTCACCTTGTACTGTATTAGATATATTCTGAGTCCTATCTTTGCCCAAGACTTGTCTAGAATCTATCTAGTTGCACCTGTGTAAGGTGTTCTGTGAAGACCTTTGGTATATTGGTATTGGTTTCAATTGGCTATAGTTGATAGAACAACCGAGTTCTGATCACACATGCTATTTTCCCGTAACATCGGCTAGTCTTAATTGCCTGTTCTCACCGCCAACAGGCTTGGCGACTGCCTATTTATTGGGCGATTTCTCCCCAACCCAACCAACAAGCCTTCTTCGTCTTTCTTCATCATTCTCACCCAAGCCAGGAATTCCTTATTGACCCCCAATAAAATACTTCCGCTTAGCATGGTCCGACCTGAGACACGGGCTCCAGAAGTCCCGCTAAAGTCCAAACCGCCCGCAGAACCCAACAATGTAATGTTCAAAGATCATACGGGTAGACCGGCCTTGATGTCGTGGCATAGGGTCAGGGCAAGTCCATTACCTCCCCTTCCCTCTTGGGTCTTTTATATGGTTCATCCAGATGTACCATATGACTTTGATGGCTGTCAATTTCATAGTAATCACAGGCATAATGCCGACATTAGTCAGGATTATAGATACGAATTCTTTTTCTTGCCAGGCGCTACAGCTGAAGAATGTGTTGCACATTATCGTAGGGAGATAGAAGCCCGTGGCACTATTTGGAGTCAAATTGCCGAGGTCGAGAAAGCTGTTAGGCGCAAGGAGCAGGAAAACGGTGAAGAAATATCTGATGAACATCAGGATTTAGTCGAAGAGCCTTGCATAGCGAGCAAGAACCTCCCCGGCTTGGTGTGGGTGAGTGATAAAGACGATGCAGTAAGCCATCGTGGCAGTTTTTTCCTATATCCGGATGCAGAGCTGACAATGACGGGTGTTGACGGGGAGGCTCGTGTCATTGACCATGTCTCGTTTGAGCCTTACATCACAGGCGCCATTACTGAGGAAGAGCTATCTCGATGGAACCCGATGGACTACCCTATTTACATAGAACCAAGAATACTTAAGGACAAGAAAGGTTGGCACGGGGTCTTGGCATGGATGGAGGAGAGAAAGTTTGACTGCTGGTCAATTGAGGCGATTCATGCTACAGATGATGCTTTGAAGCTAGGCTGGGAGTCTTGGTGATATAGCAGGTTCCTAGGATAATGCGCAATGAAAGTGAGCCATTCTCATTTTTTCGTGGTGATTTGATGAGATTACTACGTCAATCCCCAAGTCAACTTTAACGTACAAAGATTCCAATACCTTAGATTTGATACCCTTCCCCCCCCAGCTCCTCTGGTATGCCCTTTCCATCATGCGGGGCTTCAAAGAAAACCTCTGACCTTTGAGTAGGGTCCTCGGTGGCAAACTCCGCGGCACAAGTGAATTGGTCGTCATGTCAATGGAACCTCATGACCTCAAAACCGGCGGCAGCCTCCTGCAGCTGTAGAGGCTATATGAGACCCAGAAAGATCCCCTCCATTACAGAAAGCAAGAGCTCCAATATGACCTGTAGTCTCTAAGCTACTGATATTTTGTAATCAGGATTTTACAATCCATGGGGCATGATGATTATTATCTTGCACCATACAATTTACTTAATAGCTGTGTGCGACATACTTGATCTTATGTCCACAAATAAAATGTTGACGAGTTTAATAAAAATATAGATGCCTATGGAAGCGGTGAACTGAAGAAATATGCCGAGAAATATGTTGAAGTATACATGTGAAGCAAGATGTACAATTCAGGCCCCTTGATCTCCCTTCTAGTTGCAATATGATTTCTAAATATCTTAATTGTATATTTCCTAGAATGGACCGGCCCCTCCAAACTCATTAGTCATCCACAAGTCTTTGTAGTTACTCTTGAGCCAAATTTTTGGGTTCGAGGGATTAGCTTTGCCATGCAAAACACCCGACGGGAGAAATTTGAGCGTTGACTTTGAGATAGGTCCGCCGTTGCGCATGATATTATTCAGCTATTTTATACTATCTCTATTACCCCCCCACTCTGTTTTGTAATTAATTTCGGCTGCCACCCACCACTTTTCTGCTTTGGTCTCGATTTCGGACAATACAAAATCAATCCAGAAGCAGTAGAGATCACGTAAGCCAGCTATTGGTTGGTTCATTGTTTGAGTTGGCCTGAACAACTGCCTAATATTCATGGCATTATTTCCATTCCAGTCGTATATCTGATCGAAGCCTTTGAGGATATTTTCTATATGCTGAGACGTAGCCACAAACCTAGACCAAATTTCGGACTTTTTTATGTAGGAAAAGACAGCAGCTGTCTACAACAAGTTCAGTTAGTATGCTGGTTCCATCTAATATAATTTATATAAAGGAAGTATGAATTAGTACTTACATTGCAATGCATTCTCCGCGTATATATATTCTTCTTCAAATTATCAGGCAAAGGGTTCTCATCTTTGAAGAATTTGCCTTTTATCCCATTCATCGGGGCGTAGGCTATCCTTTTGAGTGCCGTAAGGCTCCATCCTGGTCGAGTACCCACTATTAAGCACGCTGAAAGTGCTTATCCTAAGCTTTGATTAGCTATATATCACGTGATCGACCAGGGGTGGAGCCTTACGGCACTCAAAGGGATAACCAACCGTTCCTTGTAGAGATCGCTTCCAAGACCTATGGCCATCTCATCCCATAGCCTGGGGGTATGCCAGTCAGGATGTTCGAAAACTCTGTTTGAAGTTCCACCAGTACTCCCTAGCCCCAATAGAACCTCCATTATCCATGCGTTGGTAGGGTTTGCATATCCGACTGGAAGGTCTCCAGTGCGAAGCCATTGAAAGAATCTTGGAAGTAGCTGTGATTCGTATACATGTTCAGCTGAATGCTCATACTGGTCAGTGTATCTACGAATTTTCTCTTCGGCCTTGTATCAAAGAAACTTACTGTGGTATTCCTTGTGGTAGATTTCTGGTTCGGTGTATTTAGCGAGTTCTACAATACATTGAGCCGAGCCCTCAGGTGGATATCCATACCAACGTGCTACGCCTTCTTTTTTAGCAGTACTACATGAAGGGTATGTGGAAAAGAACAAATCCTGGCCGTTACCAAGATCATCAACCCATATTGCATTCTCCCTTTGTGACCGTGGTTGGAGATTTAGACGAGCGTTGGTTTCTGAAGAATACGCGCCCACCTGGGAAACTTCCGGGTCGATCTCGCACACTTCGCCGTCTCTTTTCTCTGGAGAGTTGCTACCACTGGCCTCACATAATCCACAGGATGGAATATCTTCCAAGTCCACCTCGCCGGGGCATATGAGACCCTCGATCTGCGGCACTAACGGCCTATATCTCTGCGTGCGCCTGGATAGTATAGAGCCCGAAAAGGTTGAAGATGATGATGATGTGCTGTTGGCATGACTTGCGAGGAGATGGAGATGGCGACGGCGTAGCTTCTTGCTGCTTAGGCTAGAATAGGCTTCTCTAGATATAGGAAAGATGGTTATATTATTGGCTGGCATTATTATAAACGGGGAGTCAGGAAGTGCCCATAAGAATATGTCTGGGGCGTTAATGGTGGTATAAAGATCTGCACCAACATCAACACTGTAATAGAAGCAGTTTCTGCTACTACTTGCCTCGGCTTTAGCATAGAATATAATATGCCTATTAGCAACCAAATTGATAGTGCAAGAGGCTAGCATCAAGACCTTCTTATTCCAGTCAATACCAAAAGTAATGGTAGGCTTTACGTAGGCGGTCAGATAGCTGCTTACCGAGATACCATACTTAAATTCGGGCTTCAGTGTTTGCTTGCTAGATTTACTTGCAGTATCGAAGTAATTGGGCTCCTAGTTCTTATTGAGAACAGGTAAGGTCTAGTATATATTCTACTTAGTGAGCTTTACCTTGGTCTTAAAGTTAATGCTAAGCGTAGCCTTTCCTTTTAAGTAACTATAGAGCTTAAAATTAGGACCGATGGTAATAATACCAAATACTATAAAGATAGCGCTAAAGGTATTACCCTTAAATAATAGTATATCCTTAATATTTAAGCACACCACAATAGCTGTATTAATGGAAAATTTAGTATTGACCTTACTGCCAGTGCAGTAATAGAGGTATAAGTTAGAGATATTGATGCTATATTCACCCCCAAGCTTACCAATCAAGCTAAGGCTGTAGTTGACATTGGCTTTCATTAACATCTTGGCTGAGACTTCGAGCTTGGTGTCGATATTGGGACATTCTATTGAACCGAGCGGTTAAGCCAAAAACATAGCACACTAAACTAGTTAGCCAGTACCCTCTAATTTACCCACGTATGGGTTTAACATACCTCCTCAGATTGATCACTAGCTAAGGGGTCTATCTGAAACTGCAAATAGATGACTTTTTTGCCTTGCTCTTCCTATAATTTGAACTCTGGGCTTCTTGGGTTACTCTTGTTAATAGTTACAGGTAAGCTTTCCTTTTTTAGGCTTAGCTTCCTTTAAGACTCTTAATTGTTGAACCGAGCGGTTAGGCCAAAAATATAGCGCACTAAACTAGTTAGCCAGTACCCTCTAATTCACTTACGTATGGGTTTGACATATTCTACCTTTTAGTTAATGATGCTAACGAAAAAGTCCTTGCTGTAGCTATGCTTAAGCTCCGCTGTGTTTGTTATAAGAGTTTATTTAATTATTTAGATTATTTTAGATTTAGGTATTAATTGTTATATTATTTATTTAGTAATATAGTTATAAATAATTTTATTTCTTATAATATATTTAGCTAGTTTTTATTCTTTATTATTAAAAGTTTTACTAATTATATTTTAAATAATTATAATTTATTTCTAGTTTAAATATAAGTAATAGGGGCGCTCAACTAGAATTTCTCTTAGGAGCTAGGCTATACAGGTGGCAATATAAATAGTATTTGATAACTTTAATGGTCTTTAATAATTTGCCCAACTAAGAAACAATTAACTTAATCCTTAAATAATTATAATAAAATATACTTTTAATTACTTAAATAGTTACTATTTAACCTACTCTTTATTCTCTTAATTTATAATTTATATAAGTATTATTATTTATTTTTATTTTTCTTTCTTTAATTAATATTATAAATAAATATTAATTTTTTTAAAATCTTTTTTATTTAAGTATTATATTAATTATTATAAATATTTATTATAAAATTTTATTTTATTAAATTAAGATTTTTAAATTAAAATTTATTATACTTTTTTATTATTATAAGGGTTCTTAGTCAGGGTAATAATAATAACTAAAAGGTAAATATCTTCTATTACTTAAACTTTAACTTATATTATTCTAAATATAAGTATTTTCCTTTTATAGTTATATAGCGCCTAGGGCTTATTTAGCTATAGTAGCAGGATATATAGCATTTTACCTATTAATATATTATATATATATTAAGCCTTTAGTTTTCTTATAATTATCCCCCTTCCTTAGAGCTTAGTCTTTAAGCTTAGCTTAATTAAGTATATATTTACTAATTGTATATTATAGCCTTATTAAATAGAATTAAGAGATTTACCTATTATAGTATTTATTATTATTATAAGTCTTTATTACCTTATTTTATTTTAATATATATTTAATATATACTTAATATATATTTATTACTTTTATATTATTATTTTCTTTATATCTTTATATTATAATATTTTTTCTTTATTTTATTATAATATTTATTTATTTTTTATAATTATATTTATTTTAGCTTAAATTCTTAATATTTTATATAATCTTAAATAATATTATAATAATAGCTTTATTAGGTAATATAAAAATAAAGTCCTTTATTTTTATTATATATTATAAAAGTATAATAACCTTAGCTTATCTTATATTATAAGTATATATAGTACTTATTATATATATTATAAGTTAATTAATTAGTTTTATAGTATTATATATTACCTTAAGTCTTATATATTAAGTATTTTACTAATGTTTATTATATAGATTCCTTTTAAGTTTATTTTAATAATTATCTAGTACTAGAATTACTTTATTAATCTTTATACTTTTAAATCTTATAATAATAATAATAATAATAATAATATTAAATATCTTTAGCCTATTTAATATTAATATATTACTTATATTTTAAAGAAAGCTACTAATACTTAATATTATATTAAAAATAATATAGAAAATCCTATTAATAATTATCTAATATTTACTATATAAATTATATAATTATAGCTCTAAGAGATTATTATTATATAAGAATTATAATTATTAAATTTCTAAATTTATATTTATTTTATTTATTATTTTTTATAAATTTATTATTAACTTTATTTAATATAATTTAATTATTATAAAGCTTAATAATTTATATTATTATATTATTATTATTATTTTTCTTTATATTTATAATAATATTTTAATTAAGAATTTAAAGATTATTTTTTTTATATTAAATATATCTATTAATATTCTTATAATTAATATTAAAAAAAGGGTTCTCTTAAGGAGTTTATTATTTTATATAATACTACCCTTCTCTATATATTTAATAAATATAATAAGAATTATATATCTACTTATACTATTAAGTATTTTAATAAGCCCCCTATTAATTATAATATTAATATTATATTTATTCCTAGAAAGTATAAGACTTCTCTTAAGCCTTATTATTCTAGTAAATGCTATTATATTAAAATAAATCTTCTAATTAAAACTATTATCTCTCCTAAGTATATATCCTCTAAATATTTAATAATTATAATTATTAAATTAAAAATTATAATAATACCTAAGGCTCCTAAAACTATTATATTTACTATTATTATTCCTATAATTACTTTAATATTTTATTTTTCTTATTATTTTAAGAAGGTTATTAAATCTATTAAGTATATTATTATAGAGTTTAATACTACCTTAATTATATATATTAATAATTTATTAATTATTTTTCCTATATATACTTTTAATATATTATTTTATTTTATTAAGATAAATTATATTAAATATAATATATTACTTTATTATTATAATTTTATTATTTTAATATTATCTTTATTTCTTTAAATATAAGTTTTAATTTTAAGAATAATAATAATAATAATAATTTTAACTTTATTATATTATTTACTTTTATTTTCTTTAATAATATTAAGCCCTTAAACTATAGGGTATTTAATACTTTATTTTTATAATAAATATTAATTAAATTTTACTTATTATTTATTTATTATTATATTTTTAAATTTTAATTTAAATTATTTATTTTTTAATTTTAAATTAGCTTTATTTATCTTAATATAAGTAAAGATACTTTACCTTTTAGTTCTATTTTCTTATATAAGGAATTATTTATAATATATTATTTTAATTCTATTAATATTTTTATTACTTTATTTATAATAGCTCTTATATCTATTAGCTATATATTTATTAAGGGGATATTTATTATAATAATACTTAAAACCTTTATATTACTTACTCTTATTTAATATTCTATTAATTATTTTCCTAAATGCTATTTTAGTACTTATTTAGTACTTATTCTCTTAATAAAGCTATTTATATTTATTTCTTTTATTAAGGAGATTATAGCTATTTCTATTACTTACTCTTATAGTTATTTATATAAGACTCCTTATAATAAGAAAGACCTTAATATTTAAGGATTATAACCTATTTTTATATATTATATATTTAATAATTTAGATTATTTATTTTATTTAGGCTATAATAGATAAATTCTTATAATATTAATTATATATATTTATTAATTAGTTATAATTAATATTATATTATTTATATTTTTAATTATTTTAATTTTTATATATTTATTTTTTTATTTTATAATAATATATTATTATTTTTAAAGTATTTATTAAGTATTTAATAGATTTCTAAGTATTATATTTTATTAGTTATTTTATTTATTTAACTTTATAAAATATTTCTTTTCCTTTTCTTTATAAATAATAATATTTTTTACTTTTTAATCTTTATCTTTACTTTTTATTTTTAGTAGAGCTAAAGGGTCTTTAATAGATACTTATTAAGCTTTCTTTTAGGGTTTTAAAAGAGATATTAAGAAAATATTATATATTTATTAATATAGCTTAAGGAGTTTTACTTAATATACTTATTTTTTAATTTTTTTTATAATTTTAATTTTAATAAATTTAGGTATAAGCTTTTTATTTTTAAATCTAAAGTTTTTTATTAATAATTTTATAAGTTAATCTTATTTATATATTTAGGGTTAGTGCTATTAGTTATAATATTTAATTTATATTTTTATAGCTTATTATTATTATTTATATACTTTATTATATATATATTAAAGTATTTATAAATATTTATTTATACCTTAAACTTATAATTTAAGGTATTTTATTATATACTTTATTAAGTAAGGCTAATAATTATATAATATTTATATTAGTAATACTTTAATAATATTATATTTATTATTATTATAGGCTAATTAAGCCTTAAGTAATTAAGTAGCTTACTTACTTAATATACTATTAGTATATAATTATAAGTATTTTCCTAGTATTTAGTTAGTTCTTTTTTTTGCCTATTTATTTAAGGGTAATAGGTAATAAATAGTTAATAAGTAATTATTTAGTATTTTATAAATTCTTTTTAAAACTTATTAATAAATAGCTTATTTTAATTATTAATAATTTCTTTAAAAGTCTTAAAAATATATTTTATATACTTATAAAGTAATTATATTATTTTTATTACTATAAGTATTTTTTTAATTAATATAAATATTATATACTTAATTATATAATAAATTATAATTAAGATTATATTATATTCTTTATTATTTACTTAAGTATTATTTAATAATTTAATAATAAAGTTTATATTAATTTTTTAAAATAAATATAATAATATTAATAGTAATTATAATTATTTATATAATTTATATTATAATATATATATACCTTAGTATTATTAATAGCTTTTAATATATTATTATATATTACTTATTATATTATTTTAATAGAATTTCCTTTATATTAAGTTTAAGGTTTTAGCTATACTTATATATCTTACTTTTAGATTATTATAGTATTTATATAAGATCTTTAATTATAATATAAATTAGTCTAAAATAATTAATCTTCCTTTAAAAAAGAGTATACTTTAGTTATTTAAATAATATTACCCTTTAAGTCTAGCTTTTTACTATACTTTCTATACTTATTATTAGGAGAATTAGTTATTAGCTTATAGTCCTTTAATAAGGTCTTTTAATTTATATAAAGATTAATTTAAATATATTATTTTATCAATTATAAGCTTTTTTATTATAAGATATAGGATATATTACTCTAAAATAATAATCTTAGCTTTTATTAAGTTCTTTTAGTTTCTTTAAGTAATTATTTCTTAGAGAGTATTTTTTAGTTATTCTTTAATTATATTTATTGCTTTTTATACTTATATTAATACTATAGAGATAAATACTATACTTAATATTAAGGTAAAAAGTATCTTAGGCTTATTATAGCTTAAAGGAGAGAAGTCCTTTTATTTTATTAGCCTTTATAATATATTTAGGCTTGCCTTTATTATTTAAATATATACTTTAGTATTTATAGTTTTTATTAGTAAATTAATAATTATTTATTATATATTTAATAGGAGATTTTTAATTAACTTAAGCTTAAGTACTAATATAAATAATATATTTATATATATAATTTCTTTTATTATATAATTAGATCTTTATAATAATTTATTAATAGGATTAGTCTTTTTTAATTAATATTAAATATTAAAATTAAATAAAGTAAGCTAATAGACTTATTTAATAAGCCTTTTTTAAAGGTTATATATTAAGGTAGTAATAATACTTATTAATATAATATAGTTTATTAATAGTATAAATTTCTCTTTTAGTCTTAGAAGGTAATAGCTTTAATACTTAAGGCTCTTAATAATAGCTAAAAGCTCTTATTAATTAATAGTTTATTATTACTTTATATTAATTAATTTATATAATTAATATACTATTAGCCTTTATTAATCTTAATATAATTATAATAAGATATTTAATATTACTTTTATAAATATATTTATTTTTACTTTAATTCTTTTACTTAAGTCCTAGTACTATAATATAATTATTAAGTAAAATATAGCCTTTAATTCTTTAAAAGCTTATTTTATTTTATTAAATTAATAAAATTCCCTAAACTTATATTCTTTCTTATTTTCTTTAAGTAAAGAGAAGATAGGTTTAATTATTTTAAAGTAATTTAAAATAAATTTTTAATAGAAATTATAGAATTCTAAGAATATTTATATATTTTTATATTCTTTTAGATTTAATTATTTATTAATAGCTTAAATATAATTTATTTTTATTTTAATATTTTCTTAGGTAATTATATACCTAAGAAACTTTATCTCTTATTAATAGAAAGTATACTTAGATATTTTTATATATAGCTAGAAATCTTAGAGTTTCTTTAAGATCTTTTTTAAATACTTTATATATTACTTTTTAATTTTAAAGTAAATAATAATATTATTTAAATATATAATATAATAAGTATCTATTAATCTAGCTAATACTTAGTAAATATATATTTAAAAGATAATAAGTATATTAATAAGCTTAAATAATATTATAATATATTTAAAATACTTATAATAAATATAAAATATAATTTTTTAAGTATCTTTTAATTTAATATAAATATAATAATATATATTCTTTAAATTAATTTTAAAGATTTATTATACTTTAAATAAATAATTTAATAGATTATTAATTAAAGGTAATAAATAGTAATTTTTAATTATTATAATATTAAGCTTTTAGTAATTTATATAGATATATAGAATTCTATCCTTTTTTAGGATAAATAAAATTAATACTTCAGTCTTATTTATAAAGGCTTTAATATAATTATTTATTATATATTTTAAGATATATTTATATAATACCTTTTATTATTTAATATTAATAAGGTAAATTAGATTATATAGTAATTTCTTTTTCTTTATTAAGTTTATTATATAATTTACTTTTACTAAAAGAGGCATTTCCTTAACTACTTTTATACTAAAAGTTACTTTAAGATCTTTAATTTTTATAAATAAATTTCCTTTTTTAGTATCTATCTCTTCTCTTAGTACTAAGAGGGCTTATTCCTTTAATAAAAGTATACTATAAATATATATTATTTATATCCTTTTATTATTTTTAGTTATTTCTTAGATAAATATATTAGGCTTAATAATTAATATAGGCTTATAATTTTATATATATTTTATAATATTAATAATAATCTTTTTTTTACTTATAGAGTAGGATAATAAAAGTAAATTATTAATATTAATTAAATATATAACTTTAATAAATAATTATTATATCTTTCTTAAGAACTTTTAAGAATTTAAAAGAAAGAATATTAATTTATAAATAAAACTTAAGAAACTTTTTATTTTATTAAATAATTAAAGTTTAAGTATTTTTTAATTCTTAATAAATTTTAAATTTAATTAATTAATTAACTTAAAATTAATAAGATTAATCTATATATAAGTATTTATATTAATATAAATAATACTTGTTATATTAATTTATAAAATAATTGCCTATCCTTAGATTATAGGTTTTATAAATATTAATTTTAATATAAAGGGATTAAATATTTTCTTTATACTTTATTATTTTTTAATAAGTTTATTTTTTTAATTTTAATAATAATTTCTTATACCTTTATAATTTTTATATTAAGTGGTTATAAGGTATTCTTTTTTAGATATTTATACTTTAAGATATAATATCTTAATTTATTATAATTATAGTAGATTATATTAATTTAGCCTATATTTATTAAGGGCTTTATATATAGTTTTTAGTCTTTTATTTAGTCTAGGGTATATAAGTTACTTTAGAGATATTAACTTAGCTATTCTTTACCTTTTACTATAAACCTATTTTAAGGGCCTTTACTATTAAATTCTATATTTTAGGTTTTTCTTAGGCCTTTTTAATAAAATAAAATAGATTTTTACTTATAATCTTTATATAGTAAGCATTTAAGCTCCCTTTATATATATAATTATAATTACTTAGCCTTTTAAGCTACTTTTTATAGCCTTAATAATTTAACTTTTTAATAGTTTAGTTTTTACTTTAATAGCTTTTTAAGGTTAAAGTAATATTAATAAGCTAGATCCCTTTAAGTCTTTAAGTCTTTTATACTTAAGGCTTTATATAAAGTTATTTATATATAAAAGTACTTTATTAGTAATTGTTTATTAATTTAATTTAAAGAGAGTGGCTTATCCTTTATTTATTTTTTTTATAAGATAGAATTAATATATTTTTAATATATAAAATCTAAAAAATTAGTTTATATAGGCTCTATTAAGTTTTTTATATAGACTCTTTACTTAGTTTATTTTAGGCAATAGAATTTTATTATAGCCTATTTAATTCTTTATTAATTAGTATTATTTACTTATAAATTATTCCCTAACTCTATAATATTAATTTAATTAATAATTTAAATATTAATTATTTTTTTCTTTAAGAAATTATAATTATAAAATAAAGGTTTCTCTTAGTCTTTATATAAACTATTTATTAAATATTTAAATAATTATTAAATTAACTCTTAATATTCTTAATTTTTTTATTATTATTATTTTACTATTTAAAATAATAATTAGAATCCTTAGGTTCTTATAAATAGATTTATATTTTTAAGGTTTAACTTTAATATCCCTTTATTATATATACTTTTTATTTAAAAGTAAAGTTAAAAGTTATTTTTTAAGGGTATTTAATAAAAGTCTAGTATACCTATAAAATAGTTTCTTTACTTTAATTAAAATACCTTTAATTACTTTCTTAAATAATAGGTATTTTAATAGGGTATTAAATAATATATTATTTCTTTTATAATTAATCTTTTAATTAATAAAAGTTTTATAAGGATTATATTTTATTTTTTAATTAAGTATAATATTTCTAGTTATAGATCGTATAATATACTATTATATTTATCTTCTAGATTAATTAAGATTTATTAATTTATTTTTATTATATTAATTATTTAATTAATATAAAAATTAAAGCATTATAAAGGTTTTTAATTAGGGTAATAATAATAACTAAAAGGTAAATATCTTTTATTATTTAAACTTTAATTTATATTATTTTAAATATAAGTATTTTTCTTTTATAATTATATAGTGCTTAAGGCTTATTTAATTATAATAGTAAAGTATATAGTATTTTACTTATTAGTGTATTATATGTATACTAAGCCTTTAGTCTTCTTATAATTATTAATTTAAAATAATTTATTTTTTTAATAAATTTTTTATTATTATTAAAATTATTTTTTTTATTATATTTAAAATTTATAATTAATAAATTTTATTTTTTTTATAATATTAAATTTAAAAATTTTATTTTTATTTAAAATATATTAAAATAATTTATTTTATTTAAATTTTAATTAATAATAAATATATAAATTAAATAATAATTATTTATAAAAATTATTATTAATATATCTTTTAATAAATAAATAATTAAAATTATAAAAAATATATTTATTTTTTTATTTTTAATTTAAATATAAGTAATAGGGGCGCTTAATTAGAATTTCTTTTAAGAGCTAGGTTATATAAATAGTAATATAAATAATATTTAATAACTTTAATAATCTTTAATAATTTGCCTAACTAAGAAATAATTAACTTAATCCTTTATATAATATAACCTTAATACCCTTATAAAAACTTAGATAGTTATATTTAAAATAGCTTCTTCCTGCTAAGATAGTAAATCCCAATACACATCTTTGTATCCTTGCGTACTTTATTTCTAGTTTAAATATAAGTAGTAGGGGCGCTTAATTAGAATTTCTTCTAGGAGCTAGGCTATATAGGTGGTGATATAAATAGTGTTTGATAATTTTGATGGTCTTTGATAATTTGCTTGACTAAGAAACAATTAACTTAATCCTTTGTATGGTATAATCTTGATGCTCTTATAAAAACTTAGATAGTAATTTATTATTAATATATATAATATTTATAATGATATAATAATTAAATTTATAATTATTTTAAATTGTAAATTTAAATCTTTAAGGTGCTTTTATATTAAGTTAATACTTTTTATAGATTTTAGTTAATTTTTTAATAATTTGTTTTTTAATAGAGTGATTAGCTTTTATTAATAGCTTATATAATTAGTTTATAAATAAATAATTAAATTATTAGTAAAGTTAATAAAGTTTACTATTAGTAAGATTATATTATATAAGTATTTTTTTATTATTAAGAAATTATTAAAAGTATTTTTATTTTTATATAATTAATACTTTAATAATTTCTTTTTTAAGGTAGTTATTAAGATTATAAAAATAGATTTTTATATAATTTATATTATATAATAATAAAAGGAATAGAATATTAGTAAGTATAATATAAAATAAGATAATCTTAAATAAGATAGTTATATTTATTATATTAAGTAATTAATAAGGGGTTTTTTCTTTAAATATAATAATTATCTCTTTTACTTTAGTTATATTTAATTTAATTACTATATTTATTATTTATTATAGTATAATAAATTATTTATAATTATTTATTAATACCTTTATTATATTAATATTAAAAATAATCCCTTAAAAGATATTTATATTATAATAATTATTAAGTATAAATTATATTACTTTTTCTTTTAGTTTTTTATAAAAATTAAGAAAAGGGTTATTATATATAAAGTAATAGATAATAGCTTAATTAATAAGTATAGTTAAGATAAACAGTTTATTAATATTATTAATAGTATTTATAAAATAGATATATATTATAGTTATTATTTATTAATCTTTATTATTATTAATTTCCTTAATTTTAATCTTATTTTTAAAGTTTTTAAGTTTAATTAAATAAATAATATAAATAGTATTACTTAAATAAGAATATTTTCTTTTTTCTTATACTTTATTTCTTTATTTCTAGTTTAAATATAAGTAGTAGGGGCACTTAACTAGAATTTCTCTTAGAAACTAAGCTATATAGGTAATAATATAAATAGTATTTAATAATTTTAATAATCTTTAATAATTTACTGTTAGAGGAGGTTATAAAAGGTTATAAGAATAACACTATTCTTATAGGCGTGGAAGCAAGAAAGTTAATGAATATTTTTAGATATTCACTAAATTCAATAAAAGGGGTTCAAAATGATATATTTTATGCAACTATAGTGCATAAAATAGAGGAGTTATGTAAGAGTGTTTAAGGTGTGTTTTTTATTGACTGATGATTCCTATTTCTAGCTAGGGAAAATCCCTTAGTTATATAGAGAGATATTTCCTAGCTAGTTAAGCTGAAAACGTCTAAGCTTTTTAGCTATTCCTAGTTAGGAAGTCTTAGCTATGTTATATTGCTTATTCCGGCATTTTAGCTTTTAGTTTAACTTGTTTCGGTTCGCCGGATCCGGATAAAAGCGGGTCTATTACTAGACTTAGTAAATCCGGTCCGGGTTATTCCTATTGGTCCGGGTAATAAGGTCTAGCTTATTTAGGAAGGGTAAGGTAATAATTCCTTACATTTACTTAATTAAAAAACAATTAACTTAATCCTTTATATAATATAATTTTAATACCCTTATAAAAATTTAAATAATTATATTTAATATAATTTCTTTTTACTAAAATAGTAAATCTTAATATATATCTTTATATCCTTATATATAATATCTTTCTAATAATACATTCTCTATAACCCTAATTACCTATCCACTAAAAGATATACTAATAATACTCTTTATAAGTAATTACTACTTAATCTATATACTAACTTCTAATTAAAACTTAATAAAAATAGACTATTTTATTATATAAATAATAAAATTAATACTATTAACCTTCTAATTATATAAAAGCTAAAATTTATTAAATATAAATTATAAATATTCCTTAAATATAATCTTTATTTTAAAGATAGAAAGTTTATTAAGAAAGAATATAATAATCTTATATAATTAATATAAAAGAAATTTAAATTCAAGGATCTTAGTTTAAAAGATTAAAGCTTTTTAGTAAATATTTATAATAGCTAATATAATAAGTAGATAAAAAAGATCTTAGGAGAAGTGATAATTGTTTATAACTAAGGGAAAAAGAAGAAGGGTTAAAATAGGCAATAGTATCTGCGCGATTGGACTATAGGTTAAGGGAATAAAGGGCGAGTTAAATAGCAGCTATCTAAGTAATCAAAAGTACATTTCATTACAATTATTTAAAATACAATTAGTATTTCTTATACTTATTATATACTTTCTTTCTTTTTTTTATAATATATTTAATTAAATAATATTTATTTTTAAAGTATATATAATATCTTTTATTTCTTTATTATATCTTTTATAATTTAAGATTACTTTCTTATTTTTTATTTTAAAAGAGTAATTATAATAATCTAAATTAATTACTTATATATTCTTTATAAACTTATTTAATTATTAATTATTAATTTATAAATATAAAGATACTTTTAATAAACTTTTTTAATTTATTAAATATAGTAAGAGTATAGTAGATTTATAAATATATATTCTTATATATTATTAGTAGATTTAAATAAATACTTATAAATTTCTTAAGATTTTAGTATATTATTAAAAGTTATATATAGGCTATAAAATTACTCTTTATAATCTTTAATAATATTTATTAAAGAGTTTTAAGTTATTTAAAAAACTTATTAAGGATTATTTATTAATTTTCCTTAAAGTAATTTTATAATTATTTAAAGATTTTTAAGCTTTATTATTTTTTATAATATTTATTAAGAATTTTTTTTCTTTTAAATTATTATTATATCTTTATAATTATTTAATTAAAAGAAATTAATTTATCTTTAATATATATAATTTTTAAATAAAGATATAATATATTTTCTAAAAGTATATTTATAAATATATATATATATATAAACTTATTAACCTTTATAATTTAATAATTATTATAAAAGATTTAAAGCTTTAAATTAAAAATCTTATACTTCTTATTATTATATTTTATCTTTTTAATATATATTTTATTTAAATTATTAATTTATTTACTTATTAAATATTTATTTATAATAGTACCTTAATATTAGGTTTATTTTTAATATAAAGTGTAATGGTCTAGTCTTATAGTTAATAGAAATAATAGATTCTTATTAATAAAGGGATAAGGTTCTATTATTTCTATAGCTAAATAAGGCATAATAGAGTCTTATAAGCTAAAGGATAAGAAATAAAGGTTATCTTATTAGCTAATAGATAAGATTCTACTATAAGTATTATTAATTTATATTATAAGATAGATTAAATATATTAAGTTTAAATAATATAAAAGATAATATAAGAGTAATATTATATTTAATAATAAATTAATTAAAGAGATTAATTAAAGATAATTAAATTATATTAAAAGCTAAATTAAGCTTTAATAATTATAATTTTTATAATCTTATATATTAAATAAAATATTATTTTTAATAGTTAAGGGTATTCTTAATAGATTAAAATAATTATATTTTATTAAGATAATCCTATTAAGTAAGGTAGCCTTACCTAATAATAAGCTTAATTATTAAAGGTAAAAGTAAATCTTACCTAGAGTTTTGCTAGTAATAGTATTATTATAAGATAATTGGATTTAAATTATAATATAATATCTCTCCTTTAAAGGTCTTGTCCTTAAGACTATATGTTTTTTAGTTTAGGTAGATTATCTCCTTTTCCTCTTTTTACCCCTTATATTTATACTAATAAAATGGTTAGGAGGAAGAAGGGTAGTATAGCATATGCTAATGTGTAAGTAGATATAATATCGTTAGATGGTTTTGCTTCCTTCTATCCCTACTTTCTCTGCCAAGCGAGCAGTAAGCTGTATATTATGTCGGAGGCTAGAGGGGCTTATACGGGGTATATTAGGAGCAAAAAGGCTTATAGCTGTTATGACCTAGGCCTAAGAGAGGCTGGCGTACAGGGCCCCCGTTAGTTCTTAGCAGCTGTTATCCGCACCGGTAACTATAAGCATTATGGTTATTGACTTATCTTTTGGCTTAATTGGCTAATTGATGTAATGGGGAGTGCGGATCCTTATATAATAACTATATACTATAGGTTATATATTTAATTCCTAGGTCTTAACTTACTTTTAGAAGAGTAGATTGAGTAACTTAGACCTTTACTATTAGCTAGTATAATGCTTTTCTATAGATTATATATAATTATAGTATTAGCTAGGGTAAGGCAATTATTATTTAATAAGGAATTAATATTTTTAAGGGATTTTATAGATAAGATGTATTTTCCTTATTATATTTAGTCTGTAGGCTTAAGGGCAAGCCTATTAAAAGGGAGATATTATATTATAACTTAGGCTTAAGAGAGGCTAGTATATAGGGCCCCTATTAGTTCTTAGTAGCTATTATCTACACTGGTAATTATAAGCATTATGGTTATTGACTTATCTTTTGGCTTAATTAGCTAATTAATGTAATGAGGAGTGCGGATCCTTATAATAGCTATATTAAGGATTAGTAATTGGTATTCTTAAGTGAAAGTAAGTAAAAAGAAAGTAAGTAATATAAAAATATATTAATAAGCTTTTTCTTAGTAAATAATTATCTCTTTGAAAAAAGTTAGCTTATTATTATAAAGGAGTAGATAGTAATTAAATTAAAGTCTTTTTTCTAAGAGTTAAAGGAGTATTAAAGATAAGTTAAGGAGTATTAAGGGTAAATTAAGAAATATTATATTTATTTAATTTAACTTTATTTTTAATAAAATTAATTATAAATATAAAGTAAGGAGATATTTTATTATAATTTTAAGATATTAAATAAACTTAATAAGGTAAAAGTTATAAAGGTAGCCTTATTTAGAGTCTTTAATAACTTAGGTCTAGAGGTAATAGATTAGTTTAATATTAATTTTAGGGATTTCCCTTTTATTATTCTTTTTAAAGGAAATCCTAAAGCTTTTATAAGTAATATATAAGGTTTTATAGTGGCTTTTATATTTCTTTAGTATATCCTATTTATTTTATATAATAATATATTTCTCTATTTATAATGCCTTTTTTTAAGATCTTCTTAATAATATATTCTTTCTATAGTTTAATTGTTAATTTAATATATAATCTAGTATTTATTATAATAATATTAACTATAAATTTAAATAAAAAAATATAAAAGATTAAATAAATTTTAATATCTTTTAATAGATTAAGTTTATAATTATTTTATAAGATTTTCTTTTTTATAAAGTAAAGGCTAATATATATAAAATTAAGTTTTTTATTTTATTATTTTATAATAATATTTTTAGTAGTTAGAAGAATTATATCTTTTTTTTCTTAAAAGATAGTCCTTCTATCTATTTAAAATTATAATATTTTTTTATTTATATATAAATAAATTTAAGCTCTATTTTCATTTTAAAGTATAATTATTATATTTACTTAGATTTAAATAATACTTTTATATTAAATAATCCTTTTAGCTTAATACAAAATACATCCAAAATAAATCTAAAATTAATAAAAATAAGGGTAATTTTAATATTTAATTAATAAAATATATTAAGAGTAAGCTAAATAATAAGAAGCTTCTTAACCTAATTAATTTGCTTATAGTTAATATAATACTATAAATAATATTTAATCTCTTAGTTTTACCTTTTAATTTATCTATTAACTTAAGGTTAAAAAGTAGTACTAAGCTTATACTATAAGCCTATAAGTACTATTAATCTTTACTAGAACTTAAATATAAATAACTATTTATAATTAAAGATAATCTTAATTAATAATCTATATATTATAATTATATATTAAAAAAAAAAGGTAAATAAATTATTCTTTATTTATAGCCTTTTATAAGGAATATAATAAATAAACTTTATAAATTAATTAATAATAATAAAAATAGTATTATAGTACTTATTAATAGTAGGATCTATAGATAATAGTAAATTAGTAATAAAGTCTATAATAATTAATTTCTATAGTCTTAAAGTAATTAAAATAGGTTATAATTTATTATATAATTTATATTATAAGGACTTTATTTATTAATAAAATAAGTATTATTTAATAATAATTTTTATCTTTTATTTTATATAATTAAAGAAAAATATCTATCTAATTTATTTAAAGGTTTTATTAATTTTTTTATATTTATTTAAAGGGTATTTATAAATTTCTTTAATTAAATTATCTTATAATTTATTTAAAACCTATAAATAAATAATCTATTTATCTTTAAAGAATACTTTATTATACTTTTTAATCTTTTAAAGTAATAGATTGCCCTATTTTACTAAAAGGATAAGCCTTTTTATTTAGCTTTATATATTTCTAAAGATAGCTTTAAGAAATTATAGCTTCTTTAAGCTTTTCTAATTATAATTCTTTAATACTACTTTAGGCTAGTATTTAAGGATAGTATAGCTATTTAGCTATTCTTTTTAATAGATTGTAATTATAATTTTCTTATTTTTAATTATTATATTATTAATAAAAGCCTATTTAAGGTCTCCTTAAGGTATATATTATAGTAATTATTTTATAATTACTTTCTTTTCCTTATAGTAATTAATATATTAATTAATTATATTAACTTAAATATTCTTAATACCTTTTATATATATAATATAATAATTAAACTTAAATAGATATTTAATATATTATAATTATTACCTATTAAGTTTTTAAGTAATTATAAAGTATAAAATATTCTTATAATCTATAAATATTATAATCTTATATTAATTTTTAAGAAGATATTATTAAAATTCCTTAAAGGTATTAATAATAATTAAGAATTCTTTATTATAAATAGGGTAATTAAATTTAACTCCTTATAGTTTATATAAATAAAATGTAATAGGGTGTAATTTCCTTTAATTATTTCTTTATTTAAATTAAGCTTTAATTATAAAATTAAAAAAGTTTATTTCCAATTTAATAGGCTAATTAAGGTTAAATATTATAAGTATTAGTTTAATTATAATAGTATCTTTTAATTAATTAAATGCTTTTTATACTTTTAATCTTTAAATAAAGGGTATTTTTTTTTATAAAGATAATTAGGGATCTTACTATCTATTTAAAGTTTTTAATAAATTTATAATAATAATTAATAAATTTAAGAAATAATTATACTTTAATAAGATTTTCTAATACCTTTTAATTCTTAATTATAGTAATTTTCTTAAAGTTTATTTAGATTTTATTATAAGAGATAATATATTTTAAAAATTCTATTTCTTTAATATAAAATATACTTTTATTTAATTTAATAAGTAGTTTAGTATTTTATAGAGCTTTTAAAATTTAGTGGATATATTATTTATAATCTTCTTTATTTTTTAAAAAAATAAATATATTATTAAGGTAGTAAATAATAAAGATATTTAAGTATTCTTATAATATATAATTAATTATTCTTTAAAATATTACTAGTATATTAATAAGTTTAAAAGGTATTATTAAGTACTTAAATAATTTAAATTTTATTTAAAAGGCAATCTTTTATTTATTTCCTTTTTTAATTTTAATTAAATTATAAGCTTTCTTTAAATTAAGTATAATAAATATTTTTATTTTATATAATCTATCCTTTATCTTATTAATAAGGAATAAGGGTATATAGTCTTTAATAGTAATATTATTAAGCTATTAATAGTCTATAATAAGGCAAAGTTTTCTATTCTTTTTTAAAATAAATATTATTAAATAATTAACTTTAAAGTTTAATATTTATATATATCCTTTTTATAGTATATCTTTAATATATTCCTTAAGAATATTAAGCTTTACTTTATTAAAGTTATAAATTAAAAGAAATAAATAATAACTCTATCCTTTAATATAATTTTATAATTCTATTAATTAAATTTTAATAATTTAATCTTAAGTTCTTCTATAAATAATTCTTTATAAATATAATATTAATATAATATATTCTTTAATTAATTATTTTTAATATTCTCTTTTATCTTTTTAAGGTCTTAATTAAATTATTAAAATTATATATAAAGATAAATAATAATTTATTATTATTATTTTTTTTAATTAGCCTTATATTTATATTATATTCCCTTTAATAATAAATTATTATTATATATAATCTCTATATAATTAATATTAAAAGTTTAAAATCTTAATTTATTATTATTTATATTATTAGCTATATTATATTTTAAGAGTATTTATACTTAGTTAATATATTAATTAATATATAGATTATATTAATATAATTATAGGTACTTTAGGATTAGATTATATATTTTAATATTAATAATATTAAAGGAGATATTATAATTCTTCTTATTTATAAAGACCTTAAAGTAATTAATTTCTTAGCTAATTATTTTATTTTTATAATTAAATATAATACCTTTTAGGTTTAATATAATATATAAATTTACCTTATTTTTCTATAATAATTAAAGTTAATTTATAATTCTTAAGTAAATATAATTTATTTTAGTTTTATTATTTATTATAATAATATATTATATACTCTTAATATATACTTTTAATTTAAATTATTATAACTTCTTACTATTAATAATATATAAAGATTTAATAAGAAGCTCTTTTAGTAGTTTCTTTACTTAATAACCCTAGCTATAGAGTAGCCTTTAAGAACTATAGCTTTATAAACTATAAAAGTTATAATTCTTAGAGGCTATTTTAAAGATTATTCTTTTTAAGTATTATTACTCTTATTACTTTAATATAAAGAGTATATTATATTTTTTAAGATTATACTTAAAATTTTATAATATTAAGTAGCCTTACTTTATAGGTAGATTATATAATTCTTATTACTATAAGAATATAGGTTCTTAAAATTAGAGTAATAATTTTATAAAATATTAATCTTTTAATCTAATTATTATTAATATATTAAGTTAAAGTATATTAATTTAGAAATATTTTTAATAATTTCTATTAATACTATTTACTTTTTTATAAGAATAAATTAAGCCTAAATATATTTATATTCTTTTTAGTTAAATAAGTATTACTTCTTTTATTTTAAGAGTTCTTTAATCTTATTATAGAATTAGGTAATTATAGTAAATACTTATTCTTTTATAAATAATACCTTTCCTTTAAATATAGGAGTCTATTTTATAATCTTTCTAATAGTTTAGATAGTAGTTTAGGGCTTTTCTATTTATATAAAGTTAATTTATTATCTTTTCTTTAATATAAATCTAAACTTCTAGTTAATATTAGGCTTAGGGTATTTATAGAAGGAATATTTTTTATTATTATAATTTTAGTAAGTTATTTATAAAAAGTCTTTTTTTTATTAAGTATTACTTAAGTCTATAGGTCTTAAAATAATCTTATAAAAAGTAAAGTTATTTTATTTAAAGTTATTGTATATATAGGGTTATTTATTCTTATTTTAAGTATTAAAGTTAAATCTCTTATACTATAAGAATTAATAATTATTAATTTTAATAATTATATTTATATATTTTATTAAAGTAATTAATTAGTTATTTTTATAAAGTTCTTTTTAAATTAATTTCTTTAATTTATTAAAGAAAAATAATATAAAGATATCTTATTTTTATAAAAGCTTAATAATAATTATATAAAGTAAATATTATAATTAAATATAAAGCTTATTTACTTAAGGTTTTTAATTTATACTTTTACTTTAGCCTTCTTATTAATTATTTTAAAGAATATTTTAAGTACTTTCTTAAAGTATATATAATTTTAATAGATTCCTATAGTATAAGGGTTATACTTAAGCTTAGCCTTATTATTTTAATTATCTATAATTAGCTAAAATTAAAGTTTAATATTTTTAAAAAGTCTTTTAATTATATACTTAACTCTAGCCTTATTTAAATAAAGTAAAATTAAAAAATTAAAAAAGTAATCTTTTATTTTAATAAGAAAGATAGGGAGTTTATAAGAGTCTTTATTAAATTTCTTAGGTAGTATAAGCCTAAGGATCTCTTTTAGGTCCTTAACTTATAGGATAAATATATTAAAGTTTATTTAGTATTAAAGGGAAGCTTAAGGGTATATAAGTAGTTTCTTTTTTAATAAATTATTCTTTAGGGATATTAACCTTATTTAATTAATAGGCTATAAATTAGCTATTTAAATATTTAGTATATTAAAAGTATTTTATAGTATCTTTTCTATATATATAAGGTATTTATTACTTTCTTTAATTTAAAGCTAAAAGTTAATAATAAGCTAATATAAGGCTTTATAAAGATATTTATTTTTATATTATATAGCCTTAAGTTACTTATTATTATTTTTATTATTATTAAAATTATTTTCTTTTATACTTTTATTATTAATAAAAACTTTAAAGATAATAGTTTCTTTTCCCTTAAAGTAAAAAGGTCTTAATAGAATTAATTAGAATATTATTATAGTAATATTACTTAAAATTAATATAAGTAATCTATTAAATAAAAGCTTTTAATATATAATAATCTAATCTTATAATTAATAAAAATAATAGATTCTTATTAATAAAGGGATAAGATTTTATTATTTTTATAATTAAATAAGATATAATAAAGTCTTATAAATTAAAAAATAAGAAATAAAGATTATTTTATTAGCTAATAAATAAGATTTTACTATAAGTATTATTAATTTATATTATAAGATAGATTAAGTATATTAAGTCTAAGTAATATAAAAAATAATATAAAAGTAATATTATATTTAATAATAGATTAATTAAAAAGATTAATTAAAGATAATTAAGTTATATTAAAAGCTAAGTTAAGCCTTAATAGCTATAACTCCTATAGTCTTATATATTAAGTAAAATATTATTTTTAATAGTTAAGGGTATTCCTAATAGGTTAGGATAGCTATATCTTATCAAGATAATCCTACTAAGTAAAATAGCCTTACCTAATAGTAAGCCTAACTATTAAAGGTAAAAGTAGGTCTTACCTAGAGTTCTACCAATAGTGGCGTCATTGTAGGGTAACCGGGTCTAGGTCATAACATAAAGAGATCTTTAAGTAAGAAAAGATTATTAAATAATAAAAATAAAGTATTATAAATATTATAAATAAAGTTATTTTATATTAAGGGATATTCTTTATATAAAGGGATATAATACTTTAAAGGAGTAAAATACTTTAAAAGGGTAAGAATATAATTAATTAAATTTTTATTTTTTATTAATTATTATTTTATATTATAATATTTAAATTATATTTACTTTTTATAATTTTAAATATAAATTTAAGATTTTAATAATAAAAGTTAAATTCTTTTTTTTATTAAAAATTAATAATCTTTTCTTTAATTTAATATTTAAATTTATTTTATTTAAAAATATTATATATAATCTTTATAATTAAGTTTTCTTATTTAATAATTTTAATATCTTAATTTAATAAGAAGTTATAAAGAATATTTAGCTTTATTAGCTTTTTTTAATATTTAATATTTATTTTATTAAATTTCTATTAAAATATATTAAGTAATTAAAGGCTTTTAATATCTTTTTTAATATATATTACTTTAAAATATATAATTTTTATATTTACTTTTTATATATTATATATTTAATAATTAAAGATTATATAATAAAGTTCTTATATTTAAGGAATTATTTATACTTAATATTTCTTTAAAATTAAAATAGTTTTTATAAATTATTTTACTTTTTCTTAATATTTTATATATTTATTAAATAAAAGAGATATTAATTTAATTAAATTTATAAATTTAAAGTCTTTAATATAAGTATTATCTCTTTAAAGATTTATTATAATAATTATAAATAAAATTATAATTAATAGTATATAAGATTAAATTTCTTTAAGTTATTAAGCTCTTTTTAATATTTAAGTAATCTATTAATCTATCTTAATAAAATTTAATAAAAAGATTCTTTTATATAATAAATATAAAGGAAAGATATTATACTTTTTTAAATAATTAATCTTTTATTATAATTAAATAAGATATAATATTATTTTTTAAATAGTATATAAGGTCTTTTTATTAGTAAATTAGGTATTTAATAGTATATCTTTTTATTTAATATCTTACTAATTTATAAAATAATATTTATATACTTTTTAAATTAATTAATATAGGTAAGTTTTAAGGGTTTAAAATAAATTAGCTAAGGTTATAATAAGGTTAATAGTAGCTATTAAAGGGTTTTAGGTAATAAATTTATTAATATTTAATTTCTTTAATTAGCTATATTTAGTGGGGTTATAATGTAGTTATTTTACTTTATAGTTATGTGCTTTCTTATATATATGCCTTATAAGGCGTTATTTCTTTAACTGTGCTAATAAACTAATAATAAATTTTATAATAATAATTTTTTTTAATTAATAATTTTAAAGTAATTTTTAAATATAATTTTAAAATTTATTTATTTTAAAAAAAAATAATTTAAATTTATTTATTTTTAATAATTTTTATATTATTTAAATAATTTTTTATAATAAATTTAAATTATATTTATTTCTAGTTTAAATATAAGTAGTAGGGGTGCTTAATTAGAATTTCTTTTAAAAGCTAGGCTATATAGATAGTAATATAAATAATATTTAATAATTTTAATAATTTTTAATAATTTACTTAATTAAGAAATAATTACTTTAATCCTTTATATAATATAATCTTAATATCCTTATAAAAACTTAAATAATTATATTTAAAATAACTTCTTTTTATTAAAATAGTAAATCCTAATATATATTTTTATATTTTTATATATAATATCTTTTTAATAATATATTCTTTATAATTTTAATTATTTATTTATTAAAAGATATATTAATAATAATCTTTATAAATAATTATTATTTAATTTATATATTTATTATTAATTAAAATTTAAATATAATAGATTATTTTAATATATTTTAAATAAAATTAAAGCCCTTAAATTTAATATTATAAAAAAGATAAGATTTATTAATTATAAAATTTAAATATTATAAAAAAATAATCTTAATAATAATAAAGACTTTATTAAAAAAGAATATAATTACTTTAAATTAATAATAAAAAAATATAATAAATTTTAATTTAAAGATTTTAATTTAATAAAATAAAGCTTTATAATAAATATTTATAATAATTAATATAATATTTAAATAAAAAGATTTTAAAAAAATTAATATTTATTTATAATATTAATTAAAAGAAAAGGAGTAAAAATAGGTAATAGTACTTATATAAACTATAGGTTAAGGGAATAAAGAGTAAGTTAAATAGTAGCTATTTAAGTAATTAAAAGTGTATTTTATTATAATTATTTAGAATATAATTGGTGATTTAAATTATATTTTTATATCTTTTTATAAAAATATTTAAATATAATAAACTTTTACTTTTTTAATTAATAAAATAATTAAATAATATTAAAAGTATTTTTTTATTTAAATAAAGAAAAATTTTATTTATTTATTTTTTTAAAAAATAATATTAATATTAAAAATTTAAAGATTTTTTTAAGATTTTAAATATTAATAATAAAAGTAAATATAATTAAAGTAATATAAATACTTTATTTTTATATTTAAGCTTTAAGAGCTATAATAATAATATATATTTATTAGATCTTAATTATTATTTTAATAATATTTAATAAAGTATTATAAGTAAATTTATTATTATTATTACGCTAATATGAGGTTTAAACTGCCGAGATAGCTGCGCCGAAAAAATGGTCAAAGACTGCCATCAGCAGACCCCAAACCTCAACACTCAGAACCTGAGCCTAGACCAAAAGCTGCACCGAACGAGTCACTTCTACCTGTATCAATTCCTCCTGTCACACCACCGGTCAACAAAAACAAGTCCCGACCGAAAAGAATAAGCCAGGCTACTATTGAGAGACTGACACCAACCAAGCCTAAAGAGGTAGGGTTAGATGTCGAAATAGTAATTAAAGAAGAGGGAAATAAGAAGATAGTCGTCAAGCAAATAGATTTGACTAGAAAAAAGGAGGTGCCAGCGCCAGCAATCGACATCGGAGAAATACTAGAGGGCCATTATGATGTATTCTGGCTCAGGGAGAATGCTCCAGGTCCTCCCGATTGCGGGTAATTTAATATATCACATCTCAGAGGCGTACCAGTCATTCACGCCTTTCCATAGTGGATATGTTCTGTTGAAGACAACGGCTTTAGCAAAAACTACGATTGGCATTTGACGAGATGGATTGACCGTAAATATCTTGACAATTCAAATAATATTCTATATTGAACAACTGCCTAATACCTTTGAATTTTATGTACGATTTAAACGGATGCGAGGGCATTGCTAATTCCAATGTCGCCTTTGTCAATAAAAAGACCTCGCGAGCCGCAAAACCATGTATAACTTTTTTCCACCATGAGCTGTGGCGTATCTATCGGAAAGCAGGTATTTCAAAGAAAACACGCTAGTAAGGCATTTCCATACTTTCAGTTTCTCATTATTCGTTCTTTTATACTAGAAATTGTTAAATAGACTAGAGTCTGTTGTCCCGCCCTCCGGATTGCCCCAGGGCTGGTCTGGTACCCACAGGAGGGAGCTGCGGAGCTAGCCCCGGCTGTGAGATTGATTCACCACGTTATCGCGATTTAGCGTTCATTTCAACGGCACTTCTCCACGCTCGCTCGGGCAGGCGGAATGAGCGGATCCGGTCCCTCAATGTGGACGTCGCCGTCGGCAGAAGACCGGTCCACTACTAGGCCTTGACCTCAAAAGTAGCATTTGGCCGGATAATGCGGCACCAACTCGCCCTGTATCGCTGCAGACTGTTCCGCAAAGATGGCAAGGCATCATTCGAGTTGTTTTTGGGTAAAAAGAATTGGGTGACATTATATCCTTTATCCTGCTTTAGCCGGCAGATTTCGCACTGCCGAGCGGGGCGTTATCCTTGTTTTAGGCCTACGAAGGATTCGCTTGTTCCCACCTAGATAACAACTTTAATACTAACTATGCAAGGTTACGGGTAGGGCCGGGTTGATTCGATCCTGCAACGTCTTCTCAATCGTGGGTGGGCATATCATGAAGTTAATGGTTCTGATGATTGAGGTGTTACTCCGCCTCTTGACGTTTGGGTGATTTCCATGCATGTGAGCAAATCTACTCTGCTGTACCCTGACCCATTGTCAATCCGATTCTTTAACCCATCTTCACCGTCCTGTCTGGACGCATTATCGGACGAAACTCTTCGTTGAGTTTTTATACTTCAAATTAAATAACAAATCATGTTGGTAGGCATATAATAGATAAAATATACCCAGACCCATTTATGAGTACGGACCTATGACTTCTTTCTCGTCACATTGTGCTTGCAGCCCCGGCCAATGCGGGGCTGAGTTAAAAATAACACCCAATAGGAATACTGGCCTTGCCTCTTTGATTGACCAACACAACAACATGTAGAGGAAATCCACTTTGTCTGTTTTGATCAACCGACATGCGTTGTAACTGCATGCTATGTTGCTTTCATTGACCAATAACACCATGACAATGAGCTTGTGTGTCCACTTTGCTGTTTCAGCCTCTCCCGCTACATAGACGCACGCACCATAGCTCAAGTCCATTGCCATGTTTCTCTGCAAAAATTTTTACCGTGTAGTTATTTCTTCTTCAAACTACCTGAAATTACTCAGTCCCAAAGATGGCGCACAATCCTAACGGATGGCCCATGGAGTCGTGGTCCGCAAGCAACCCCAGCGGACCACTTCCTAGGGCAACAATGGCTGCCGATGACCAGAGATCAGAAGAGACAATGCAGCCCGCGACTCCTAATCCAGGCTTGATGCATCCCGATGAACAAGCGCCACGGCCACCTTGTCCGGCCACATCATCCACGGAACAGGTGGATCTCGTTAGTGACACTGAGGGTAATGCTCCTCCGCCCACGCCTCAATCACTCTGGAAGCTGTGGGCACTTGAGTTGGCAGCCATTGTTTTTAGTCTCATGTCATTCATTGGTATGTTGAATACACAATATGCAACAAAAGTCTTGCTTACTGAGTGATAATCTGTGGGTTCTAGTGATTGTTGTTATCCTGTCTACGTATGATGATCGTAGTCTGCCCGATTGGCCGCTGGGGATTACATTGAACACATTTCTTGCCTTCTTCACAATACTAGCTCAGGCTGGTTTTATGCTGCCTGTTTCTACAGCAATAGGTCAGACAAAGTGGACGTGGTTCCTCAAAGAGAGGCCATTGTACGATTTCGACCTGTTTAGTCAAGCCAGCAGCGGATTATGGGGCCCTCTGGTACTGCTTTGGAAAATCCACCGTCGGCATTTTATTAGTATCGCAGCATTTCTCATGGTGATAAGCACAGTGACCTCTCCTGTCACACAGCTGACAATAAAATACCCATTGCGAAATACGGTTACCTCCGGAGAAGCTAAAAGCTGGGCTCTCCAAAGTATCAACTCGACCGACGACCTCAACAGTGCAGCACAGTTGGCTGCAACACTGGCAACGGCAACGGACAAGACAGCTTACAAAGAACCTATAGCACCAAGCGGTGCATCCTGCTCTACAGGAAATTGTACTTTTGAGTCGTATAAGTCTCTTGGTATCTGTATTAAGACGGCAAATATAACCTCTCTTCTACAGGTGAACGAAATCGAACGCTTGAATCTTTCACGCGTCTCTGTTTCAGAAAATCTGCCATTATACCTGATTGAAGGAAAGAAGACATGGAACGTGTCTCTTCCCGGTGGGCTTCCGATACTCCACCAAAACGCTCTTCTCCTGTTCACAGACTTACTGAACGGGAGTTATTCTATCGGTTTCAAGAACAACACAGATTTATTGGAAACTCGAATTGCATCAATTGCATCAATATACACAACTCCGACGATCCCGAAGGGTGCTAATCCCGAGAATACAACCTACGCTGAGGTAGAGCAAGTGCTAAGTCTCGGTGGAGGGTTTCGTTACGAAGCTCAAGAAACCTTATTCCACCTTTGCGTCCAAACGCTTGATACTAGTGTCAAACTGGGCGAAGAGGCTACTCGCCTAGCTAATTCTCATGCCAAAACAGTCGCACAGCGGAACATGACCTATTTGGATCTAAATTGCTCCTCGCCGTTATTTGAAGCCATCTCAGGATGTTTGTACAATAAGAAAGACAGCACTCATGTTTACCTCCCAGCCTCTGCTGAAGACTCCCGAAGCCTTGAAGAACTGCCCGAGGACGAAACATTCAGTTCTGACTATGCCTCCATAGGAACCATTGGAGAAGCACTGCAGACTAAGCTTGTTGGTGGGGTGCTGGTTCGATACGCCGGTGGCGACTTTAGCGATGCATCATTGTATTCGACGCAACAAGACTTTATTTCAAACATGCTTACTGTTATTTATGAAATGGAAAGCATAAGAAATTTGACTGAGCGCAATGTGAGACTCACCAATTTATTCGCAAACGTTGCGACATCTTTATCATCACTGTGAGTTTAATTTGGCTACCTCTCAGAGAGACCTCAGTGCTAACCGTACTTATCAAACTAGCCTGCGGAATGGCGACAGACACTTTGCAAAAAACTCACACATCGTCAGTGGAAAGGCCTTACAGTTGGAATCCTATGTTCAGATTGCTTGGGAATGGATATCATTCATTGCGGTCGAGCTTGTGCTCGCAACCAGTCTATTGGCTCTAACAATAGCCACACAAGCTGCCAATGGTAACAAAAGGGAGCACACAGCGATACGCGGTCTCAAAGACGCACCCCTGGCTACTCTCGTTGTGCTTGGGGACGAAGCCAGGGCCATAGCAGGAGGTGGGCTGACCACAGCAGATGAGTTAAAAAAGATTGCAAAGGGGGTTGTGGTAAAACTAGAAGGAAATCTGCTTATTCTGGTCCCAGAGAGTGAGAAATCCAGAAGCACCACATTCAGACCGGAAAGCGAGATTTGATATCATTTTGGAATTAGCATAACATAATCAAGCTCTATTTTAGGCTTAAAGTAGTGGAAATGAATTGAGATGCTTGCGAAAATGCCTAGAAGGGGGTAAAAATACAAAGATTGAACGAGAGATTTTTAAAAATGAACTCGTATGAACTCAAAGGATTGTTAGATAATGCCTCAAAATCCTTGGTGATGTGAGATTTATATAACTATTCCTACGGTATTGAATTACTTCTGTGTTTACCTAAGATTCATTGTGGTGGTTTTTGAAGCTATCTATCGACCCCTTTCCTTTGTTCATGATGTGAGTAACCCCAATCACTTACGTGAACCATTGAGATTGGATCAGTGTTTAAGTGGGTCCTGCCTAAAATGTTATGACAAGCAGTTATTTACTGTGCCCAACACTCTCAAGGAGGTGTTGCCTAGCTCTCTATTGCTATTAGCCTTAGGCAGCCCCCTTCTAAGCGAGCCCTCGCCTCTGCCTAGTCATTAACAATAAGAATCAATTCCATTTCGACATCTGCATTTAACACTCTACCCACGAAAGTTCATCTTAACGAAGCAACACAAAATGGCCGAATCGACTAACAATACTCAGACTTCAGAGAATGAGAAATAGTCCCTCGGGTCTGACGTCGCTTTTTCTGCTGTGGTTTCTGCTTTGGAAACTAGCTCTGGCAAGGACATCTTTGCCATCGGTGGAGAGTTAGAGCTCATCCTCCCATCTGAAGATTTAACCCCAGGAAAAGGTCCTCTCGTCATCCGATGCGAGTCTGCTGGCGAGCATTGTAAGGTGATACTTCCAGTTAAGGAAGATGATGAATCACAGAAGTCATTTGCCCAGCTTTTGAGCGGCTGCGAACCGGCGGGGTTCGGCCGAAGCGGTCAGAACGTGTATGATGAGGAATACCGCAAGGCTAGGAAATTAAACGAAGCAAGTTTCTGTACAAGTTTTAATCCATACGAACACGGTATTGTCGATACTGTGTTACAGTCCTTAGGATACAGCGACAAAACTAATGAGGGCTGCTATGGTCTCCGAGCCGAACTGTACTCATTGAATGTGAGCTCTGAGAGGCAAAGGTTGCCTTCAGTACTGACAATGAGCGTAGGTCTATTCGGCGCCATCTGCAAAGTTTCAATCCCACGTGGATACTCCTCGATCTTCAAATCAGATGGGATCCCTTGCCATCTGTCTTCCGTACAAACACCGAGGTAATCACTCCACTGCACTGCATGCTAGGTTTTCTTGCTCTGCGATCCTAACGTTCTAATAGGTGTGACCTAGCGGTCCGACACGCTGGCTGGCCGAGAAGTAGTGTTTGATTAGAGCATGAACAGTTCTTCAATGATTCAGTGGGCAGCGTTCTTTTCGGATTGTGAACATGAGGTCTTAGAAGTGACCGAGGGGCATAGGCTAACCCTCACCTACAACCTGTTCTGGACCCAGCATGGACCCTCCATGATGGCCAAATAACGTAATGCTCTTAATCAAGAGTCGCTTCATTTCTACAGTGCATTAAAGAACCTTGTTGAACACCCCTCATTCCTACCCAAAGGCATGGTGTCCTTCGACGATGCGTTTTTTTAATCATTTACTAAGCTTGATTAGGAGGTAAACTAGGTTTTACATGCCAATATGCTTATCCCCACAGTGCAAAGGCCTCCATGGTCAACTTGGCACACACCCTAAAAGGCGTCGATATGGTTGTATTCCAAGCTCTGTCACGGCTGGTCCCCGAGGTCGGTGTTGTGGCTGTCATTGACGAAGGCTGGGGTCCAACTACCGGAACCAGTGTTGCACGTAGTGCAATGGGCTTGGTTGCACAAGTGATGTTTGATAATGAAGAGAGTGGCTTTTCTTTGGACGATCTTAGAACAAGGGATAGAAAAGTAGTCTTTTCCAAGCGAAGTCTAACTTGGCTCAATTACAGTCCAGGATCAACTGCACATAAGGAGCTGGCGATTGCAGCTCTTGGGGTAAGTTAGAGCTGCCGCACATTCACACAGGACAAAACCTTTTAATATTAACCAATTCTATAGTATGGCAATGAGGCTAGCCTTGCTACGTATTACTCTTCGGCTGTCATAATGGCTGTCATCAACAGGCGTGGTTAACAAATGAATAATTTGTCATTAGATGCCATGGAAGTTGTTGCGTCGGAGATATAACTCAACAAAATGTGCGAAGGCTCTCTAAATATGACACTAACTGCTGCGGAACAACTACCATGCTAGTAGATCCACACGCAGTCAGTTTCACTCGAGCGTAAAATAAGCTAAGTACCAAACAAGATCAATTGTACGATCATCCAGCCACAGTATGTAAAATAAAATTATTCGGGGGCTTGGTCCTTGTTCTGGCTACCCAATGAAACCTATTCCTATGTTGATAGTTCGGATGAAGTAATCTCCAAATCACTCACTCCGTTTCTTTCTCTTTTCTTATCCCATCATGTGACTGCCTGTCATGCCAGCTGCAGTGGCACCAGAGCTAGATTCTAGTGCATGCCAGAACTCATACACCCAGAAATTAAATACTCAATGCCTTCTAAAATCCTGCGTATTATTGACTTATGGGGAAATTATTATGTACTAAATATCGATCATAACGAATGTACTTTTCATCACTTGGATAGTTGTCAACTCGCCTACCTTTTTCCGTTAACCTATAGCATGCGCACAATTTACCACCTGATTTAAGCCCCTTTTTAAATGAAAAAATTATTAAATAAAAAATTGTTTTATATAGTTATAAACCCAATGAATTTATTTATATTATCTTTGTGGCTCTAGAGTTTCTGGGAAATTTCCGATTGAGCCTCCCTACTAGCTTTTTAACTGGATATATAAGAAACAATTAACGAACATACAATAATGCTTTAATTTCCTAGCTACACTTACCTGTTTATACAAGCGTGGTTCTCGAGAGCGCGGCGTTCTTCGTGCCATGGCACTTGAGGGGGTTCTGTCGGCAAGCAGCAAGCAAAAATGCAAACCCAACTCTCTATTGAAGGATGTAGGTTCCTATTTTATCTGGTCATATTGGAGACAATCGGGTCATGGTTATAGAGGGCTATTGATAGGCGATTTTCTACATGTGCATAATCATTTTATTTTACTCGTTCATTGTTGCTATTTACTGGCATCTTCTAGAGTCAACATTTGCTCCATCAAGAAATTTGCCATTCATAAATACAAAGAAATCCAATACACAAAGCTTCGATCAGTTTATTTTTCGAATTGCGGCTCTGGAAGTGGAAGCTGTAATATCTCGCCTCGTACATGTGAACCTAAAAGAATCTTAAACTCAGCACACGTTGAGTTTGGCGTTGCCTGTGATGCTCCAGTTGATGTTTTCGCCGCAGGGAGACTCGCGAACGGTGTTGTCGTTGACCTCGGCGGTGATGGAGATGTCACGAGTGTTGGCAAACTCGTCTCGGGCTGAGATGCGAACCTCGCCTCCCCCTTGGACGGTGCCGCCGAGAATGGCAACATTGTAGCAGTTCTCGATGAGAATGGCATTGTTGTTGTTGTTGGCAAGGTCGATGCTCTTAATCTCGGCACCTCCGGATTCCGAAACGCAGAAGATACCGCGGCCACCACCGCGGGACACAACCTTGTCGATGTAGACGTTTGTTGCGTAGTTGTTGGCATTTCCGTTGGCGTTGGCAAAACGCAAAGTGGCGTATCCGGTACTGGCACCGGCATTGTCACCGTCAACAAGCCCGACCTTTGCATTGACGGTGTTCTGGAGCAGCAGGCCGCATTCTCCAACATCCCGAGCAATAACAGAGTCGATAGTAAGGCCGTCAATGTTCCAGGTCTCAACGGCGTGGCTGCTAGCACCAGTGACGGAGATTACTCCCATCTTGACATTTGAGTTTGCAGCCCTGTCTCGGTCAAACCGAATACCGATACCGCCGCTCAGGTTCATGGTGATCTCGCCTAATACCAGGCCTGAGGTACCAGAGAACCGAAGACCAAAGTACGGATTACCAGTCATGGTAAGATATGGGATTTGAACATCCGAGGTATCAGTGGATTCGATGGCACCGCGTCCGTTGCGCAAAGTGGCGTCGATGGTGCCGCAGCCCTCAAAGGTCTTGCCGCTGCTGATGGTGATGGTGCCAGCACCAATGGAACCCGATGCTGTGACAGCAACTCGCTGGCCGCTAGAGATAGAGTCAAGTGCTGTCTGGATTGCGGTAAGATAGTTGGAGCCAGAGTACACCGAGCTTCCGCCCGCAGTGGCTGTAAAAGTGCTGCCAGAGCCGGAGACGACGGCATCGGGTGTACCAGCACCGCACTGTGCCTGAACAAGGGAAACCAGTGCCAGCACTGTCGGGGGGGCGAAGAAGCGAACCATGATGATAGTAGGGATAGGAAATTGAGCAACAGTGGATATGCACCAAGACTCTACGGACCAAGAGATAAGGATAGAGCAGCTCGTTTATATGGTTTATATGGTTTTATGGGCTGTAGAAGGCGGAGTCCTGATCAGCAAGATCTGCTACAAAACAAGCATATAGCAGGGGGGGGAATTCGTCCGAAGGGGGGCAGCGTTTATTCGTCACAACGGGATTTCTGGGCATTGTTACAGCACGTCGCAATGATTGACATGTCACTGCATCCTAGCTATAGGCTTTGCCGTTGTGGCTGCTGGTGGAATAATTGAACAGCCAAGAATGAATGGCCTGTCCACACTTATTTAGCCAGCTGTGGGGAATTGATCAACAGGTGGCTCTCGACACGACATTGGTAAACTCGTATGGAAGATCTTAGTGGCCATCGCTTACATTAAGCTAAATGGCGCTGGCAGCACTGGGCAAAGACGCAAATTGGATTAAGCGTGGCATTGACTTGTACAGTATTCATCATGGCAGGTAAACAAGAATAAACGCTTAAGGTTTAAGCTTAAAGAGCCGGCGGCATTGTTCCACCTAAACGGGCATCACGTTGAAGTCGTTGTTTTGAAACGCCGTCGTGGGTTTTCCCACCAGTCAGGACGAGCGCTCCGAGACCTGAGACGCGGAGCGACGCAGTTGGGGCCCACCGCCGGAAATTGCCTACCGGCTGGCATTTGTTCAAGAGCTCTTGGCGCATTTGCTTCTGTGTGTCAGACAAGTGCGCTGTATCCATATCCATTGCGACCTGGCGACGGGCTGTGGTGTGAGCATCAGCGGTCGTGGGCCTGATTTTCAGCAACGGCATCGTTTCGATACCACTTTGTCCATGCAATTTCGGTCCTACAACGTGGGGAGTATTCTTCCACCTGAGATTGTAGAGCGCTTTCTGTTCAGTAGCACCCTTCGTCCATTTCCGATCGCGACATCTAAGACTGTTCATCATCCGCCACCAAGTCGGCGTGAGTGCGATCCGTGATCTTCACGGCTATGTACGTCCTTTTGCTGCAGATCGGCGTCGACGAGATTAGGTATTTGTCCTCTAAACTCAAAACTCAACCAAGTGGACAAGCACTACACTGGATCTAGTAATTCTTGGTGATCGTCCCAGAGGACAGCTGTATCACACATCAAAATAGGGATCATATCAGATGTTCATACACGTATATCACGGACGTCTTTACTAATCAGCAGTTAAGTAGAAGTTTGCCTTTCTTTGATTCAATAATTCCACCACCCCTCGTTCAGCAATTTTTTTTGTGTTATCCAAAGCCAGCCACTTTTGCGAATCACAAATTCTAGCCCCAGTACTCGAAGTTGCGAAATGGGATTGATGCCGACGCCGTCACGTCCCTCCACTTTGGCGCACTGCGCTCGCCCTAGCGGTCGCTTACCCGGGAGACAGAATTCGTGATCAACTACCCACGTTACAAGGTAATATGCTCTCAAGTTATCTCCCGCATTGGATTTCCTGCTCAATGAAGTTATTGAGCCCGTTACTACATCTCTGTGTCGCTCCCTTGGCAAGATTTTGGCCAATTGCTGTTACTCTACTCAGCAAGTGACTATCTATTACTTGAGATGTCCAGACGCCACACCGTTGGTAGCGGCTGCAAGATACCCTTTGACAGCTGCAGTCCATTTTTAAAATGAGCATTCTCCCTGTCTTACAAGGCCCGAGTGTCACGGCTAAGATTCAAACTGCGCCGTCATGTGGTTTATCATGATTGAATGCTTCCATCTCCTCTATCAGAGATGGCCATGGTGCAGGGGTTGTTTGTTCATCCGCCCCACCTTGCGAGATCTTCAGGGCGGTGCAGAGGCAGAGGCAGAGGCAGAGGCAGAGGCAAGATAGCAGCACTGTTTCCCCTGCCTCACTACATTAACTTCAACTAAATACACTTTCTTGCGCCCGCTACAAGCCACTTCCTAAGCAATTTGATTGCGGGTACCTGCATGCCTGCAACCCTCTCTTCAGGGCTGCCTTGGTGCCTCAAACGCCAATCGAACCACGGGCGGCCCCATCTTCTCCCCACACACTCACCGTCTTATTCACCACCATCGCATCTCTCCGCCCCGCATCTCGAGCTCCAGAAATGCGCGCCTCGCTTCCCTGGCTGCTGGCCATCTGGACGATAGTTATTGCAGCATCCAACATGGAACCCCTCCGGTGCATCATGTACCTCACTGGGTAGCTCTGCCCACGCATGGTTGATCAACTCACCGCTAATCAGCTATCCGCTCTCACCTAGGCAGCACAACGTTGTACCAGCCAAGGACCTTGCGTCGAGAATCACACACGTGATTCTGGCATTTATGCGCTCTGATACCTTTAATGTAGACGAGACGCCGTCCGAGTGGCCCTTGTTCACCACCGTCGACGAGGTCCGCCCCAAGTTTGCCCCCGGGACCAAGGTCACCATTGCCATTGGCGGATGGGGCGATAATGCCGGCTTCTCCATCGCAGCCCAGACGGATCCGTCGAGGAAGCGCTGGGCTAAGCACGTCGCTGCCATGGTTGAGTCGGTTGGTGCTGATGGTGTTGACATCGATTGGGAGTATCCGGGGTACACAAGCTCCCGCCCATTACGCAACTTCAACATTATGGAATGACACTAACCACGGAATAGAGGAAATCGTGACGACTACAAGGAGGTTCCAAACTCGGAACGCGTGTGGGAGATTGAAGCTTTTGTTTCGCTCATTCAAGATATCCGTGCGGCACTGGCTCCCGGGAAGCTCCTCACTATCGCAGTGCCAGGCAAGGAAATCGACTTGATGGCATTCACTCCATCCACCATTTCTAGGCTCATGAAGCAGGTCGACTTTCTAAATGTCATGACGTATGATCTTATGAACCGCCGCGATACCGTCGCAAAGCACCATAGTGGTGTTTCCGATTCGCGCGACGCCGTCCAGCGATATATCAGCCGCGGCGCCCCACCCCATCAGCTCAACCTAGGCTTCGGATACTATGTTAAATGGTTCATGACGCAAGAATGCAACTCGGGCGATCCACGCGGCTGTCCTACCCAGTTACTGGAAGATCCCAAAACCGGGGCTGACATGGGCAAGACTGGTGCTTTCAGTTGGCATGATGAAACTCCCAAGGAAGTGGCCGAATCCTTTGCACGTGCGCAAGTTGCTGGAAGCTATGATGAGGATGGGAGCTATTATTACTGGGATGCTCGGGAAAAGCGGTGGTGGTCATTCGATACTCCAAAGAGCATTCAAAGGAAGGTGCAGGAACTTGTTCCGCAGCTCAACGTGGGGGGAGTGTTTGCCTGGGGCCTGGGAGAGGATGCTCCCCGATTCGAGCACCTGAGGGCTACAGTTGAGGAAGTTGGCAAGCTCAAAGATGCGAATGCACCCAAGGATGAGCTTTGAGTGGGGCACGACGCTCGCTTGTGAAAGGGTTTGTTTGGTCGAGATGAGATGATTATTGCACAAGGCGTGGGGGAAGAATGCAAGACACCTAGATTTCGCGAAAATGAAGCAGCCCTGGAAGCTCCATATCAACGGGCTTGGCTCCTCAATTGATACTTCATCCATATCAGCCCGGAGTAGCCGGTTGTCGAATGATGGAGGTGTGCTAGGCCCCACCACCCAGGGCGGTTGTCTCCAGGGACGAATCAGACGCTTTAGCTGGAACACGCTTCGACGGGGAGCAAATAGTTTGTTGTTAGCTTCCCCGCACGTGCTAGCAGATAGCTTCTTGATAAGCCTCTAAGCTTATCCCATTACTTTGAAACCTTGTTTCTCGCAGACACGAGGGAGGATTGATGGCAACATTCCCAGTCGCTTGGATCGCAGCTATGCCAAACTAGAGACCGAACGGCCGGCCAACATGTCCATGTGTGAACATGCCATCGGTCTAGTCGCGCGAGACGGGTGAGATGAGTGAGATTGGCTCATATCCATGCGGGATGTGAGCACTTGTCTCGGCAGCCGTCATGACAGAACTGCCCAAATAGGCTTATCCGATGCGGATCATCATGTTGAGGTACGCTTCCATAAGAAGTGCACGACGCCCGAGAGAGCCCATGTTTTTTTTCGTTTAATTGCCAGTCTTTTCCAGTGTCATTTCTGGTCCTTGACACTCGGAGAGCTCCAAGTCTTGTCAATTCCTCCAGCGGTTGTGCCCAATTGCCGTCTCCTAGGCCCAATTGACCTCGTCTCAGCTCCAAGCATGCGATTCACAACCCCCCTCGTGGCTGGTCTGGCCGCCGTTGCTCCAGTTGCTGCTGCGCCCGCTAGCAAGTTCAACGTCAAGCCCATCAAGCAGATTGAGCTTGGACCCCGGCCGTACTACCTAATCAACAGCCTCGACGATGGCGAGCTCAAGCAGAAGCTAGAGTCGTGCTCCAATGACAAGATGAAGCCGTCCAAGTGGTCCATTGGCCACCGTGGCGGCGGCACCCTCCAGATCCCCGAGCACTCTCTCGAGTCTGCTCTCGCCGGAGCTCGCATGGGTGCCGGTATCCTCGAGTGCGATGTTGCCTTTACCAAGGACCGCCAGCTCGTGTGCCGTCACAGCCAGTGCGATTTGCACACGACGACCAACATTGTCAACATTCCCGAGCTCAATGCCAAGTGCACTCAGCCTTTCCAGGCCGCCGGCAACGGCACTGCCGCGTCAGCCAAGTGCTGCACCAGCGACATTACTCTCAAGGAGTTCAAGTCCCTGTGCGCAAAGATGGATGGCTCCAACTCGAGCGCGACCACGCCCGAGGCCTACCTTCACGGCACTCCCGCCTGGAGGACCGACCTCTACAGCTCCTCCTGCGCCACGGTCCTCACCCTCAAGGAGCACATTAGTCTGACGGATTCTTTGGGTCTCGACTTTACGCCCGAGCTCAAGACGCCCGAGGTCGAAATGCCCTTTGAGGGCAACTACACTCAGGAAATGTATGCCCAGCAGCTCATCGACGAGTTCAAGGAGATGGGCATCAAGCCGTCGCGGGTGTGGACGCAGAGCTTCAAGTACGACGACATCCTGTACTGGCTCAAGAACGACCCCAAGTTTGGCCAGCAAGCCTTGTACCTCGATGAGAACGGCGATACGAACGAGACATTCCCCCTGGCCGTCAAGAACCTCACGCAGTACGCCAAGGACGGCGTCAAGTACGTGGCACCTCCTCTGTCATACCTTGTGAAGGAAGAGAAGGGCGAGATTGTGCCCAGCGACTACGCAACCACTGCCAAGAAGCTCGGCCTGGGCATTGTCTCGTGGAGCCTGGAGAGATCTCCTGCCATCTCGAGCGGCATTCAAGGCGATTACTACTACAGCTCGGTCCAAAACCTCCTCAAGAAGGACGGCGACATTTACAAGCTGGTGGACGTGCTCTGGCGCCAGGTTGGCATTGTTGGACTGTTTTCCGATTGGAGTGCCACGGCAACTTACTACGCCAACTGCTTCAAGATTAAGGTCTAGTTATAGTGCCAGTGCGTACGTAGCAGGACGAAGGATCGAGATTAGTGCAAAAGAAGAAAAAGAACACAATTCAGGAAGCAGAGCATGGACGCATATGGATGGGCATATGTACTGTACATAGTTGCAGAGTCGATAGCCAACGACTCATGATAGCATAATGTAATGATAAAAATACGAAGAATAGGGCATGTTTCCTCTCAGCCGCAGCGGCTATTGCAACGTCGGCTAGTGACTAGATTCGTCATCACCAAAGTACAAGTCCCCTTTAATCTGCAAGCAAGGGCCATCTCGATGATAATGACTTTTGGCAGAGCCAACTCTCTCTTTTTTCTTTTTGCTTTGCAGGTGGATGTCCAAGCTGTGCCAGGGTCCTGCAGCAGCGTCCCAGCCACCGCCCCCACAGCGTTATGCCCCTAGCGCAGGTGTCGCATGCTGCCATGCCTTAGCTCGCGCGTGGCCAGCGCAAGACGGCGGCGTTCTGGAAGGACAGCTCACGGGCGGGCTTGGAATCGCGAGGGGAGAGAGAGGCAGAAGGAAGGATGGAAAAGGAAAGAAAAAAAAAGAAGTAAAAACAAGCAAGCCAGCAAGGATTGCCGAAGAAACAGGCAAGTTTCAGCTAGTCGTGTCGAGGACGCATGAAAAGAGGCTCAAAGGCGGCATCACGATTTGCGCCATCTGATGCATCAGCGCAGCACGACTTGATTCGCCAGGCGACAGACAAGAGAAAGAGTTAGAGAGAGAGAGAGAAAATCGAACATCATCTAGCACGAGGCAGGGGTTCCCATGCCTATTTTTGTTTTGTTAGACGAGAGAAGAGGTTGGCTGGGTGGCCCCGCCGCCCTTGTGTGGGAGGATTTCCAAGCGTTGACAACCAACTTGACTCCTCCTTTTGGCCTGATGCCGCCCGGCGCTGGTCCGGTTAGGCTCGGGCTGCGAACGAGCGCGCGGCAGGCTGGCGGGCGGGCGGGCGGGCGGGCAGGCAGTCAGTCTAGGGAGCGGAAGAAGAAACGACTGATAAGTGGGTGCCGCTGTTGTTTAATTTGTTTCTCTTTTTGTTCTGGAGACGTTTTGCTTTTGGAAACAGACTGCTTGTGTGTTGGTTCAATCAATCAGTCAACCAGTCAGTTCAATCTGACAGCGACGGCGCGCGCCGCTTCAAAAAAGAGATGTGTGTGCATGGGGTGGTGGTGGGGGTTGGAGAGGGAAAAGCGTTTACCGACACCAAGGTCGGCGCAATCTAGATCAGACGACAATCTGAAACCCAAATTCGGGCTCTTTTCTGGCACCTGCTGCTGCTCACCAAAAAAAAAAAGCCTTGGCTTAACCTGTCGTGGCCGGAGAAAAAAGAAAAAAAAAATCGCATCTGCGCCGTATCGTCTGAACCAGCCCCGGCCCGATCTCGCAGGCCCAGGCATCCCTGTTCCGTGATCTCCTCTGAGCGGCCGGCCGGGATTGTGAAACCCAGCGGATGTGGCCTGTGGTCGTCAACGCTGAGGGCTGGCATGAAAGCTGAAGACGGATGGGGAAATTGGCGAGAGCAAAAAGTCAGGGCTGTCAGGCCGCGGAGAGGTAGGTAGGTCCCTTGGAAAGCAGGTAGAGGGAAAGAAAAAAAAAAAAAAAAAAAAAAGAGAAACCGAGGCGATCGCGCGCACACGGAAGCCCCGACGTCTCACATCGCAAGCCGGCCTTTGGATTTCTCAAATCTCGCCCGCCCCGAAAAAAAGGACCGCCACCGCCCTTCACGGGGACGCACAACACCACGAACGAACCCCGGCCGCATCTAAAATCTGCGTGTGTAACCCCCCCGCCCCCCCTCCATGAGGGTGGAGACGGGCATTGGGACCATCCCAAAGTCAATGAGGGAGACAGGCCAGTCGGAATAATGTGCTGGGCTCTGCGGGCTTGTGACCTTGCATCATCGACGTCCCAGAAAAGAAGGCGGGCACAGGGACACTTCTGCGGCCCCGGCGTCCCTCTCCAGTTCTGGGTGGTCTTTGTATGTATGGCCAACACACGTACGACGACGTCGTTAGCGTGGATGCGATGCAACAGTGCCTATGCTGGGTTTCCCCAGGCTCGCCCATGTTTTATCTATGTGCTTGTGCCCGCCTTAACCACCCCCCCTTCCCTCAGCGGCCGCGAGGGAAAGAAACGTGGTTGGCTTCTCGAAAGAAAAAGAAAGGTCCTCTTGCGGAAGATCTGGGTTGCTCTCTTCTCTCAATCTAAGACGTTGCTTTGAACCTGACCTGGTCGTCATTCGTTTCTTCTTTTTCCTCTTCCCTTGGATTCGACTTATTCGGCTGCGCTGAATCTGGTTATTGTGGTTGTTGACCCAACCCCCCTTCCCCATTCGCCACCCTCCAAACGATTCCACCACTCAATCCTACCCGGTGTGTGGGTTGAGAGAGCTGTGTGTTTTTTTTTTGCCGCGGTTACCATCGATATCCTTCTCAACCGGGTCTTTTTTTTTATGAACGGTACCCAGGATCTCTAAACAATTCCCACCCCTTGCCCAGGACGGCGATCATCTAGACCCGGAGGACAAGAGGCGGACAACTCGCGTGAGGGTTTTTGTTGGAATATTTGGCTGGTTCAACTGTAACCCCTTGCGGCACAATCACAACTTGATCGACCGGCAAACGAAAGTGAATGCATTCGACGACAACTTCCACTGGGAGTCGCGGGCCGCTGGAGGGAAGACGATGCGTCCGTTCCCAACCGTCGATGGGGTCACGGTCTTTACGACAGCCCCAACCGGGTACGACGTCAACTTTGATGACCCTGTCCGGAAGAATGTGCTCGTGGCCTACATTCTAGCCGGCGTTGGCATGGGCCTCGCCCTGCTGTTTTTTGGGCAGTTTTTGTACATTAAGCTCTGGTTACTGCGCAAGCTGGACTCTGAGACAGGTATGAGATTCTGGAGCAGGTCTTACTGTGAGAAGGGGTTGAGGTTGGGAATTGCTAACGTGAACGCTGTAGCATGCCTCACTGTGGGGTGGATATCATCCATCGGCCTCCAGGCTGTACTTCTCAGTAAGTAGTCTTGTGCGAAACGTTAACGAGAGAACGCCTATTGACTCGCCGTTAGTATCATTTGCATGGTGTCTGATGGGAGTACATGTTTGGGAGATATCCCTCAAAGAGTTTAGTTTAGGGAATAAGGTGAGTCGGTCATATGCTGTTTTTTTTCTTTTCTTTTTCTTGTTCTTTATATATATATATATATATATAATTTCTTTTCCTTGAATTCAACGGCGAAACTAACGTGTTTTGCAGATGATGGTTCTGGCACCCATCTTGTACGCTGTGGAAATGGGATTCACGAAAACATCCCTCATTCTTTTCTATCACAAGCTCTCGCCCCAGAGGTGGTGGAAGATTTGCGTGTACCTTTCCTTGTTTCTCGTCATCGGGTACAACACGGGCGTGTTCCTCGCCGTTATTTTTGGGTGTAGGCCCATTTCGGCAAGCTGGAGCCTCGAGATGAAGGGAGAATGCGTCAACCGCCCAGCCATCTACATTGCCGCAGCCGGCCTCGGAATCCTGACAGATCTGATTCTGTTAGTGATGCCCATCCCTATGATTGTGCGCCTGCAGATGCCACCGCGACAAAAGCTCGGTCTCATCTTGCTCTTCGCCATTGGTTCAGCGTAAGTGTCATGTTCCGCATATAGGATTTGTATGGTGCTAACACGCGTTTCTCGCAACAGCACACTTGTAACTTCGGTGGTTCGGCTGGTACTGTTGGTCCCCATTGTGGACAATTACGACTCCACTTGGGTCTTTGCCAATGCTATTGTCTGGATGTAAGTCGCGCATTCACATAAAACCTGCACTGTAGCAAGCAACTAATGTGGAGCGCTCTTAGTTTCGTCGAATCCAACCTGCTCGTCGTCTGCGCCTCATTGACCACCCTCCGCCGATTCGTCTTTCACGTGGCACCCAAACTCATTGGCGAATATCACATCAGAGGTTCATGCCACCAACACCGGTTCACGACAATTGGGGGGATTGGAAGAAAGAAGAAGAAGGTTGACAGGTTTGGCATGACGCCCGATCAATCCGGAGGGTTCGACCTCAAGACAATTGGACAAGCGTCACCGACCGAGACAGCCATTGGCAAAGGAGGGGACGGAGACACGCCGGAGAAGGCCATTGCCAAGCACTTGCGTCGCCAAGAGTCACTCAACAAGTTTGCGGATACTGGGAGCGAGGACCAGATCTGGGACGAAGAAGATGCCTGCGACGACGTCGACGTCGACGACATTGACGTGGAACGAGCCATTCTCCAGACGACAACAGTGACAGTCATGTATGAGGAGCGGAAAAAGAAGCGGGCGTCGTTGAGACTGAAGAAGTAAAATGAATTCACGGGGAAAAGAGGGGGAGGGGGGTTTGGTTATACCTAGAGGATAGAGGCGCATTTCTTTGGGTTGGACATTTTCCTTTTCTTTTTTTTTTTTTTTTTTTTTCCTTTTTAGATTGCATTTTTCAACTAGTCGGGAACATGGGGACACGCCGTTATGGGAAACGAACCGACCAGGGCCGTGATGCGATGGCGCCTGGTTTCTGTGGAGTTTTTATGGCAGGGTATAGTTATCATGCAGGGCATAGGGCTCATTTAGACAGGAGGGCATTATGTGTTTTTTTGCAATCAAATATTATCGTTCGAGTTAAATATTGTTAGAAGTGATTGAGTTTGCTATCGCACGTGTTCGGGACCATGCATCAACCACGTGAAAGAAGCTCGAACTGGTGGTCTGGTGCAGGAACAAGGAAAGGACAAAGCACGTTTCGGAGGCGTCGGAATGTGACGTTGAGGGTTTCGATACGCGCGGGAGGTGGCTTGGAGACCAATGCCGAGCGAGTCCATTCAGCTGGTCAGTCATGGCTGTGCTCGCTCGCTCTCTCTCGAATACGGATACGCAGTGCAGTCTAGGTTAACTCGTTGGTGATGGCGGGTTAGTCATCAGTGCAACCACACCAAGTCGTCGTCAGTCGATCAGGCGCAATGGCGAGGGTGTGTCAAGCGATTTTGACTTTTTGGGGGAGGAGGTTTCTCTCCCGTCTCCATTTCATCGGAGTTTATTGTTATTTTTGTGCTTGCAGGGCTGAGCGGGGAACAAGGGAGGAGAGAAAAATGAATATGGCGGAGAAGGACAAGGGAAGAGTTGAGAGAGAAGTGGACCGCGAGAGGGGGGGTCAGGTATCAACGCAGAGTCACTGGAACAGAGGATGGAATGAATGCTTGAAAGAGAGACGCACAAAGAATTAAAGGAGCGCCAGGGAGCTGGGGGGTGGTTGGGTCAGGCACGTTGGATGCCTCAATTGTGTGTGACTGGCAAACACCAGCAGCCGCCCGCAACGACGCTGTTTCTTTTTTTTTTTTGGGTTGCGCTTCACAATGTCTGTCTGTCTCATGAACAGCAAAGCAAAGCATTGGACAGCATTGAACGGCGGTGATGCGAAACGCCAGGCCTTCTGAAACGGCAGCGAGTGAGTGGGTGGTGATTCATCCCGCCCAAGGATGCGCTGGCGCTAAGCAGGTCTGGGGTCTAGGGTCCAGGGTGTGTGTGTGTGGGTGGGCACACGCCAAAAACCAAAAAAACCCAGCGCGAGCAAGACCAAGAGAAGCCACTCGCACCCCTCAGCCACGCACAATGACCTCATCACCCGTTGTCAACGTCATTGTCTGAGGCTGCGATGCTTCAGCAAGACGCCTGCGCTGCCCAATCCCGGTTTCTGGGCGTCCAAGAGCCGACACCCGCCCGCATCCACACCCGGCGCGCTAGCCCTGTCGTCATCGAATCATGGCCCGTTGGGCTGGCTGGGCGACTCGATGCCGAGCGAGAGGCTGATTGACAAGATGCCGTCTTGTCCCGTCTAGTCTCGCCCGCTTCCCTGCCCTGACGTGTTAGCCCTTGGCTTGGTGTGCGGATCAATGCCATCTGGCGCGTTCCACTGTTCAGCATCGTCTTGTCTTGTCCATCTGACTCCCACCCCCCGCATCGAGCCATGTTCTTGGCCAAGCTTGTTCCCAATTCACCCTCACAGGGTCGGGTTGCAAGTCGTCATTGTCACCCACTCACCTCATCTAGATAAAATGCTACCTGACCCGCCCTCTCTCTCTCTTTGCCTTTGATCTTGCTGCCAACTTCACCAACCCCTTCGCCTGCTCTTCTCGTACAGTGCCGTCTCGGCATATATTGGTTAAGCTTCTCCATCAAGAGAAAATAATACTATATATCCCCCCAATATTTTCACCACCCGCCATTTACATACCCACCACACACACACCGTTGCTTAATCCCAACCTACACTCACCATGGCGTTTAATCTCGTCACCATTGCCCACGCCATTTTGGCCGTTTTTGTCATCATCGAGCTCGGCCTCACTGCATACGGTATGATTGACAAGTCCCCGAACTACTTCGCGCCGGGCCTGCTTGCTAACAAAACCCACAGTTGTCGATGCCACCTCGAATTATTGGGTAAATGCGCCGTCTTCGTACAGCTTCATGCTCTTCTGCTCCGTTTGGTCGCTTCTCGTCCTCGCCTACCTCGCCCTCGTCCCCATGTTCTTTAACCGCCTCTACAACGCCACCGTCGGCTTCGGTCTGCTTGTCGTTACCGCCATCTTCTGGTTTGCCGGTTCCATCGCCATGGCTGCAGTTCTCGGTGTCCCTAAGTGCCATGCGAACACCGTCTGCGGCAGCGCACAGGCCGCTGTTGCCTTTGGCTTCTTCACCTGGGCCATCTTTACTGCCTTGGCCGCCCTCGAGGGCATGGCCTTTATGCGATCGCGTGGCCACGGCGCCCACGCCGACACCACCAAGCCTGGTCACTCGTTTGCTTAAGCGAATCGGCAGACACGACATGAGCGATGCATGATGATGCGACAGCACACGGACACGACACGGCGGTAAAATTGGTCAAACGAGTGAGGTTGAGGGCGCGATGCTCTCTAGGCTGGCGTTTGACTATTGGAGTTTCCATTTTCTTCCTTCTTGATCTCGGCCCCTCCTTGTTGTCTCTACTTCATTGTTTTTTTGTTTTCTTTTTCCTTGTCTTCGTAATGCGACATGGGACGTCACGGTTGTTGGGAAAGATACCCTTGAAAGTTTTATGAAACCCACACAAAACCATCTCCATGGTGGGAGATGTGTATATATCATGATAGCTTGGCATAGCATGTTAGTGCCGAAACTAGCTACCCTAAATCAATTCAAGTGCCAAAAGGAAAGAAAATAATACCCTTGTAACATGCGCCCGCCGTGGCACTTTGTCTGCTGAAAAATCGCAATCGTTACAATATGTGATTCATTTATTTGTTTGTTTGTTTTTGTCTCTTTCTATTATTTTCTTTTTTGGCTCTTTGGTCCCAATGTTGAGACCTAATGCACGTTCATACAGAGCTCATGCACATTGTGCAACCATGTAATCATTGGCCACTCGCAAGGTGACGTCGCAGTGCATGTGCATCTCATGCGCAAATACAATTCCAGGCCCTAGGCTCTAAGCTAAGGTACGGCAAATTTATGTACAAGGAATAGATGGACTATTTAGTTATTTATGTCCTCTCTGGTAGAATGTACCCTGAAAAAAAAAAAAAAAAAGAATCCCACTTTGTGAAACATGTAGAGTAGCAAGCATAGCATCGTCAGCTACCACATCATCGTGAAACCCATCCTCGTGCTCATCAAACCTCTTAGACGCTGGGCCATCCACCGCTCCAGCTGATGGTGTTCCAGCCAAACTGGTACTGCGAGTCGGCAAGGCCAATGGTCTTGTCGGCGTAGTGGTAGTACAGCACAGTTCCGTAAGTGGGGTCGGTGAAGACGCCCTGTCCTCCGGGGCCAAAGACGTTGTCGTGGCTGGAGAGCACCAGGGTTCCGCCGTTGCCACTGACACAGCTCTTGCCATCCTTGTCGACGTAGGGGCCGCCGACGCTGGCGGATCGGCAGACAAAGATCTTGTACTCCTCGCCCTGGGCTGGCAGGTTGGTGTTGTAGCCGCAGCAGGAACCGGAGCTGAAGAACAGGTAGTAGTACCCGGAGCGGTAGTGGACAAAGGGACCCTCGAGGGCCTGCGAGCCGGTGCTGTTGAAGGCGATCTGGTAGGGCGTTCCGGCTGTGGCGGTGGCGGCCGAGTTCATCTTGACCTGGAAGATGTCGGCCCAGAAGGAACCAAAGGTGACGTAGTAGTTGCCGGACTGGTCGGCGATGAGGGCGGCATCGATGGCGTTGTAGTTTTTGGACGAGTCAGATGTGATACCGGTGGAGCCGTGGTCAGTCCAGCTGCCGTACTCCATGGTTGAGGATGTAGCATATCCAATGGCCGAGTTCTGAGATCCAAACGAGGACACGGTGTAGTACAGGATGTACTGGCTTCCGACCTGTCGAACATCTGGGGCCTATTTGAGAGGTCAGCCATGTTGCCATCGAGTTGCATCCCAAACTCATTGAGACCCAGATATCAGGTTTGAGGTTTAGCTAGCAATGCCACTACTCACCCACAAGTCATCGTTGCCCGCGAGGTTGATGCTGCTGCCAGAGGGAAGCGCGGCACCCTGGTACACCCAAGGTCCCGTCAGGGCGGACGACTTCCAGATGCCGATCTTGGAGCCCGTCTCGAATCGGAAGTAAGTGCCATCGCTGGATCGACGGATGACACTGGGGTCGTGTGACCAGCACTGGCCGCTGCAAGCTCCTGGGTTGGCATAGGCCGAAACCTCAGTGGCCAGCAGGGCGGCGGGAAGCAGGGCTTTCACGAAACTCCAGAGTCTCATGATGATTTGTTCTTTTTGTGTTCTTTTGTTTTTCTTCTTATGGCAGTTGGTTTACAGCCTACATCTAAAAATCGAAACCCGGGGGAGGAAACTACGGCACGGGCAGGATATATATCACAGTACGGAGCACTACAATCCGAGACGCCTAAGCATAGTCCTTTATTTACTTTGTCGCCCATGACCCCATTCTTAGTTTCGTATATCCGCCCAAATTACAGCTCCCGGCGAGAGGAGAACGAGGGGCTCTGTCGCCTCCATAAGTCGGGCCAGGCGGGGCGCTGATTGGCGGAAATTCCGCGTACTGAGTGCGAGGAGGGGGGAGAGTGGAATTGTAATTGAAGGGGCGGGCGGATGGTGAGGGTCCGGGGAAGCGACAAGGCAAAGTAAGAAAACGGGCTGCGTAAGCTTTTGATGAATGATACTTTTGGGTTGGAGAAGCAAGAGGAAAAAATGAGAAAGAAAAAAAAGAGGCGATTGCGGGGAAGGTTACGAGGAGGTCAAAGATGTGTTGCTCGTGTTAAAGCGATTGATCTTTTCGCTCTCATTATGCACGCGTATGGCAAAAGCGGCACGGACGGGGCAGCGTGCCGACGCGAAACCTTTTGTGGTCGCAGGCAGCATTATCCCTGGACCCCAAGAACATAATTGGAATAGAATCATTAATGAACAAAAATGCCCATCTCCTGCACAATAAATAGATAATAAATAAAACAACAGTGTTTTGGACAAGTGCTTGCACAATCTGATACCGGGAAAACTACCCTTTGTGTCGTCGTGGGGTGACACACCAAGGACCAGGTCGGGACTGACGGCAGCGAGCCAGGCACCGGGGCCTTGCAACGGCTGCAAGGGGGGGGGGGGGAAGGGAACGGGCAGACAGGGTTGGAGCCGTGGCACTGGGATTTTCTGATGTGAGCATTCACATCAGGCAAAACAAGAGACGAAAAGAGGCCATGGTTGCGAATCACGATTTGGCTGAATTGCCTCAACCCTGTTTGGAAGGGGGACCTCGGGGAGTTTTTTTTTTCTCCTTCATTTTTATTATTTTTTTCTCTCTCTTTCTATCATCAATGGTGGCCTAAGCGTAACTACGCCCGCCGCAACGGGAGAATACGACACACACTGGACACAGTCGAATATAACTTGTTTATGCTGCATCCCTGCTTTGGCGGCTTCTTTTCTTTTTCCTTTGGGCCGTTGGCACCGCACCTCGGTGATGATGCATTGATGGCCGACTCTACTGCCAAACATGTATGAAACGGTCAGATTGGATGCATCTCCGAGTGCCTGTCTGCCTGCTCATCATCCGGTCTTTTTTTTTTTCTTTTCTTTCTGGCAGTTTCTCTCTGTCTCTCTCGCTCTCTCTCCTTCACTCGCTTTCTCCTAGACCCTGGTTTCGGTTTGGAGGTCCTGATAACTACCCGGGTACTATTGACGAAGCTATGAGCGGGCCTTTCCGGACTTGGGAAGTTTTGACAACGGCGGTCGGGGATGTTAGTGATAGGTTACAGGTAGGCCTGTGGGACAAAAGCAGAAGGGCCCGAAATTCCAATCTCACCGGCACCGTCTTTGCCAACTTTTGAGTGGACAACGGGTGCCGGATAGGACTCGGTCGGGTCGAGTCCTTTGATTGGGCCGGGGGCCCAGTTTACTATTACTCGTTTCGGGTGAGGTGGTAAAGATAAGGGACCAGAGAGGCCACCGAGGCCGCTAAAAAGCAACAAAGAGGCCCATCGGCAGGACTGGGGCTCTGGTTGGACCCTCCCACCCCTTGCCCTTGCGCAAAAAGGATTTGTGAGCTCCATGACAAACCGCAACCTTGGATTGCTGGGGGATGCGCTCTTCCCCAGGCCCCACGGCCACGTTCTAATCGGCCGTGAGCCCCTGGTCCGGTGGTCCACCGTCCAAGGGGAGGGGAGACGGCCTTATGGGAGGGGGAGGGGGGGGATCCAAGGTAGATCGATCATCGCCGGCGGCTCCATATCTTATTTTTTTGACACTTGGGGATTTTCAACATGTTAATTATCGATGGGATGGGATGCTAGTGGGGGGCGCCGATCAAAAAGCAACATGTCTGTCACCGCAATTGCGCAAGCAGAGCAGCACCTAGTCATCTGAGACGGGGGCGCGGGAAGGGCGCGTCACGACGACGGCGACCACGACGCCTTGGTGCCGCCACCGGCCGGCGCAGTCGCCTCTTTCTCGCAAAGTGCTTGCTTGCTTGCTTGCTTGCGTGCAGCACATCGAGTCAGGAGAGGCGGTAATTTAGGGTCATGCATTTGCTGCTTCTTCCAGTAGGTACATGTTTAGCCACCGGCCGCCATTGGTGAGACGCGCCACCTTATCAGTTTGGCCTCGCAAGCCGTGTCCGTCCGGGGGGTTTGGTGGACATGCCACCCTTATCAGCAGCGACGTTGTTGGTTGACTGCGTGTGTTATGATATCCACCGTCGAGAATGCCTACCTATTTTTCCTTTCCCCATGGCGGCGCTGAGTCTTAATGATGACCCTGTCTCACCTATTTACCCATTTTGACGGCGTCTATTGCCATTCTCATTTCCCCTAGCCGAGACCTGTCCTGTGTTCCTGGACCGTGATGCTGTTGACCATGGCCACCCTGCAACTCCCGTCTTGGTGATGTCTGTCCGTCCGTCCATTCGATTGCCACCCTCCTTTTCACTTTTTTCTTCTTCTTCTTCTCCTCCTATTTCTTTTCTTTCTTCAATACGACTGTACCCATCCACTTGATTTGCCAAAGTCTAATTCCCAGAGTCCATTCTCTCAGCCCTCTGATACCGGCTCCCACCCCCCATTGGCACTCATCTCGTCATCCCTCGCCACTAAAGAAGAAGAAAAAGAAACACCAATACACCCTCCACGCCTCACCATTGCATCTTGTTTTTTTTTTCTTTCTCTCTTTCTCCCCCCTTCCCGCGACGCACTACTTAAAAACATAGTGGATGCCCCGTTTTCTTTTTCCTACTCTTCCCGTCTCCTCCCTTTTTCGGTGTCTGCCGCGCAACGAGAAACAAAAGCCCCTTCGGCCTCATTGCCCAGACTAGAGGGATTGGCAGTCTCACCACGCACCTCCCTGGATGCGTCATCCAGCGGGCGCAACAGCGCAGTAAAGAGGCCTATTTTCCAAGCGAATTGGTTAATAAGACCTTGAATCTGGCGCGCGAGTTATCACAAAGTAAAAAAAAATTAAAGGAAATCTGACCTTCGCGACAGTGTTCACTCATTGGCCGCATGACCCGAAGGATTGACCAATTGGACGCTCGAATACTAAATACGCCATTTTTGGATTTATACACCATAGACAACGCCTCCCCCCCCCTTCGAGGATCGAGTAGCCCAGAACTGTGCTAAGCTATTGAAGCCAAACTCTCGTCGCTCTCTTGCGTATATGCTTGTCTTTTAAACCCTTATTTATTTATATGTTATTCTGACTTCTTGGATACCCCGGAGTATGTTGTTGAGCGCCTTGGAAACTTGAAGCGATACCTACCTCATACACTTTGGGCTGCATTCCCTCTTATACGATTATACATTTTTCTTTCCCGCTACATTTAATCTTTTAAAAGCAACACCGCGCACAACTCTCAAAAATGTCTGGAAGAAGCGCAGTAGTGCGCAAGAAGAATGCGGAGACCAAGCCGAAAAAGGGTACCGGCAATGGACGCCCGCCATCTACTACCAGCTCCAATCAAGATGAGATACCAGACTTTCCGCTCCCGCCGGTTCCTGCTGGGCCTCCTATGATGTCGCCAACTCAGCAGACCTTTAATAACGCTGCCCACATGATGCCGCAGATGGCTGATCCCAGATATGCCATGGCGCAGGGTTGGGGCAACATGCCCATGCATGGGGCGCCCATGATGATAGGCGATCTTCGCTATATGCCTGGCGGTCAAGCTGGCTACCTCCCGCGGGACCCAGGCTATGCTAGACCTCGAAAGACGTCAGTGAAGGAAGAAGATGACATTGGTATCGAGAGGAGCGGGCTGCGCAGCATGCTGGACAAGAAGAGTGATGATGTGCGAAGAGGCTTGGCCAAAACCTTTACCTTTCGCAAAAAGGACAAAGAGGATGACCCTCCGAATGAGAAGCGGACGAGCGGTGAACGCCCCCCGAGCGTGGCAACTGTCAGGCCCAACACTCGCGAGGAGGCCCAGAGATATGTCCATCCTATACAGACCGCACCACCCCCCATCCCGTACCAATACCAGCAACAGCAGCAGCCCCTTCCATCACCGCCAAGTCCACAGAATCCATGGGATGCGCAGCCAATAGGACCGCCGCCGACGACGAAGCTGCCTCCGATTCCTCAATTGGCTTCGGCGTCGACACCCATCATGCGCTGGCTTGGCGCAGGCAGGCCTGTTGCTAAATGGAACAAGCTTCGAAAGGATCCAGAGCTCTGGGATCCCAACGGAGATGTGCTCGTTTTCCTTGGTCGAAAGGGCCAGGCTTCCAAGCAGCCGCCTAGTTTCCGTCTCTCGTCGCACATCATCGAGGCCACTGAGAGTCGTCTCCTTGTGACCATGCTGCGGGAGGGCTCGACAGAAGAAGACATGTACTTGCCCCCCTCGCCAGCCCCTTACTCGACCCATCTTGGCCTTGGGCGAGATGGACCCCTGACGCCTCCGATATCCGAGTCGACGAGCCTGCGCGACGAACTAGAGGGTCAGATTTCGTATGAAATGTATTTCCCTCCTCCAGCCAACTTGAACCGCATCGACCAACTGCGCCACCAAATCACGACACGCAACGTCTTTGCCGTCTTATACCATGCCTCCCTTGTTGGCATGTCGCTGCACCAGGCTCTGTCGGACCTGCACACTCGCCTGGACAGCTACATGCCCCCGCATAACGACAACGTCGCTCAGATTGTCAAGTACCTCCGCATCCGCGGCATAGATGACGTGAGAGATGACGCCGCGACGGCCATTTCGCTACTGGCCTGGGCCGAGAGCCCAGATGTGAGGTGGGAAGACGGCTGGCGCGAGTGTTTTACACACTGCGCCGGCATGGATGCTCAGTTTGAGCAGTACCCAGACTTCAAGTACACGACACCAATTGCGAGAGCGCTGCTGGAGCGCGCCAACCTGGAGACGCAACTGCGCGTGCAGGCTGCCGAGGAGCGACTCGGAGAGTTTAGCTATTCCGACATGTGGACGGCAGCGGGGGCGGGGGCAAACGGCCCCACGAGAGCCGCCGCAGATCGGTTCCGAGAGATGCTCCAGAGCCACTATGCGCGAGCCTACGGATCATGGCCGCCGTCGCAGCCAGAGTCGTCGCGGGGCTCAGACAGCTCGGGCAGCGGAGACGACATGTGGCTCACCAGAACCGTGGCCATGGCCCTGCAGCGGGACTTTGGCGCTCTCTACGACTACTTGGTGGACCGGGACATTGTCTGGGACGTGTCTGAGGCAAGATCTGGGCGCAAGTGGATGATGGCATCGGAAAGCGGGAACCAAGCCTTCGAGGCCGACTCGGCAGATGCCCCCATGACGGACATGCTCATCGAGTTTGACAACAAGCTGCGGTTCCCGCACATCCCACACCCGTACCCGCTGATCCCAGAGTCTATCCCGCCGAGCTTGGTGGCGGCGGCGGCGTCTGCGGGCAGGGAGAGCGGAGGAGGTCTATTCAAGTCGAGCAGGAAAGCAGAGCCACCTGCACACGCGGCTGCGAGCTCGCGAGGCGGAGCGCTCGAACGGCGGGTGCAGCTCGCATACACCGAGAGCACAAACATTTACGCATTAGGGAGCGACTTTATACAGAGCGACCTGGTTGACGCCTTTGTGCGGTTTGAAAAGGGAGACCGCGTGGGAGAGGTAGATCCCGCCGACGGGCGAAGAGGTCGGTGGGTGGTCATCTACGGCGTCCTACAGACGCTCGCGTCGGTGTCGGTGGACGAGGCCAAGCTGCGGTACACGGAGGGCGTCAAGTACCACCTGGGCCCGCGGCTCAAGGGCTCCAAGATACCGCCGTGGAAGCGCGGGGGCCGCAAGGGCGGCGAGGGCAGCGGCGGCATGGGGGCCGGGGCGCATGAGCGGTCGCACTGCTGGCTGGTGCCCCAGACGTGGGGGGTCAGCGGCAGCGGCAGCGGCAAGGGGAGCGAGGGCGAGTACGACGACGAGGAGGACTTTGACGAGGAGTACGCCGAGTACTTTGAGGGGGAGCTGGAGAGCAACCTGGGCAGCGCCGGGTCCGAGGTGGGCATCGGCAGGAGGGCGGTGCTGGTGTCCGGAGCCGCACGGAGCGACGGCTCGAGGTCGGGATCGGCAACGGGATCGGCAACGAGGTCGTCGGGACTGGGGGGGCCGCCGCCGCCGCTCCGTGTGCGAGCGTCGGGGTCCGGGTCCTTTCGAGACAAGGCAGGAGCAATATCAGCAGCACGGGCACAGGGCAAGGGGATGAGCAGTGGTAACAGCAGCGGGAGGGGGGGCACATCCATGGGATGGAACGGCAATGGAGATGGACTGCGTGGGCGGCAGTCGCAGGAGTCATTCATCGCGGCGCTGTAAGCTGCTGGGGGGTTGCAAATGGTGTGTGTATAGATGGTAACGCATATGTATGTAATTTCGCTTCATGAAGACATGATAGGGTGGGATACGGGGAATAATTATCCCTTTCAAAAAAAAATACAAAAGTGGGATTCAAAATCGACTTTGATTGTTTTTTTTTTTCTTTCGGTTTGTTTTCTGCATAAACTTATTAGCCTAATGCCGGTTCATTCAAGAGAGAGCAGCAAGTCTGTGCGGGTGGGCTCCTGTTCGTCCGGACCCAAGGCCAGGATCAAACGCATTAATTAATTGAAGTGAGCCCCACGGACCCGGCGCGAGAGTTTCAACTGCCGGGCTGAGAGTGATGAGAGAGCGACCAGGACGCTGTATTCCCGCCTTCCCATTAAACGTTTGAAACGCCGATGGGGTTTCTTTGCGGGTGGATCGCGCATCTGGGCTTACATACAAGAAAAGTCGTTTGGATAGCGGGATATGCACGTAATACCGATGTGCTCCCGGGGGATCATGCGTGGCGTAGCAGCAGGCAAGGGAGCTAACACCACGAGCTCGAGCTTGGGAGGGAAGCTCCGGGGGGGGGAGCTCTGTGACGGGGATCAAGGATGGCATTGGGACAGCAGGAGAGCCATATTTTAAACAGCAATTTAATTAGATTGATCGGTTGGCTGGTCACTTTTTCTGTTGCAGCTTCATGTTGCCCAGCCAGCCTTTTCTTTTTTTTTTCTTTCATATGTTACTTAGTTGTGATGGTTGTGAGGGGTTTCTTCTCTCTTCTCTTGATGATGTGTGGCCCAGCCCCGCCAATTTTTGATGACGTCGTAAGCCGCTTGCTCTCCCCATGCCCTCTACCCCACCACCCGCAACGGCTTGGTGAGATAGGTCAGCGGTAAGCGGTGGCATGTCTTTGGAGGGAGAGGATGAGGAGGAAGGGGAAAGGCAAGGGGAGGAGGTTTCTCTCATTGCCCACATCGCACGTAAGTTGGGTGAATTGAAATCCAAGCACAGGTACAGGCACAGGTACAGGCACAGGCACAGGCACAGGATAATCAGTGCATTGAGCCCTTCATTTAACCAGGCCAACGCACTGGCCCAGGGCCGATAGAAGCATGGAAACGTGCGTGCGCGACCGCCGACGTCAGTTTTGTTCCTGGTCGTCCCGGGGATCCGTACATTTCGGAGAAAAGACGAGACGAACACAGAGAGAGAGAGAGAGAGAGCTCGGTCGAAACTGGGCACGACCCCGGTTTGACCAAAATTTTCAGCTTGGTTCGTGTCAGCCCGAGACGGCCAGGAACGGTAAACCCGACGTCTAGAACAGGTCTGCGAACCCACGACGGGGCGACCACGTTCACGTTCCTGTTTTGCGCTCGGGTTGTGATTGGTGCGTGGCCAGGATTCTTTTTTTTTTTATTATCCAAGCGGTCATGTCCGGGGGAGAGGGGGGGAGACAGGAACTGGTTGTTGGCTTGGGACTTTGGGTGCAGCCGGCCGGCTGAATGTGAATGTGAGTGTGAAGAGAGAAGAATACATAACTAGATGCAGACCAGGTGTTGGTCCAACCTCCTCGATTAAACGGCCTTGTCGTGACACTTCGCTTCCAAAAAAGGCCTCGGAATCTCGATAGTCGAATCGGCCGGCTGCAAATCGATGGCTTCCCGTCCCGTTACAGAATTAGACAGCTCCTCATTCGATTCAGGCCCTGTCCGACCACACAAATATCGCGGAGCTTCCAACGCCCAAATCCGCGCTAGCAGCATCACACACGCACCCCTGCCCCTGCCATCACCCCACTTACACCTGACCCCCCACTGAAACCCCAGCACGCCGCAGCGCCCATTGGCCATTTGGCCATGGGCCCAAACAGCGAAACCCCAGCCTCGCAGTTTTCCCCCCCCTCTCCAAGAAGGAAGGCTGCATCCATCCTATTCAGCTTGCATCCATGCCAATGCCATGCAATCAACCCAAGATCCAAGCTTTTTAGTTTGAGAGAGTGCAGTGTGCCCAAAGAGACAACCCAACCCAATACAAAAAGAATCCCGCCCTCCATCATGCACGGCACCCATTTCCTGCTTTTCTTTTTACCACCCCTTTGCTCCGCCGTTTGATTTGCTCCAAAGCGACAGACAGCTCAGTTACACCTCATCGCGCAGCTAGCTTGTACACGCACTCGTGATAGGCCGCATTGGCTTGCTTGGCTGCATCGTCATTCCGTCTCACCTCTTTTTGTGTGCTCTCTTCTCCCTCCCCCCCGCCTCACTCCGCTCTGCGTGCGCTGCCGACCTTGCCGTCGCAAACCCACACACTTCTTGCAGCTTTCTCGACCTCTTCTTTTTTTTTTTATAATCCTTTTTTTTTCTTTCCAAGCAGAAGCATTTACTGGAATTGACTTTCCCAAACCGCCACAATGTTTTTCGCACTCATCTTCGTGTTTAATCGGATCTTACAGATCATCACCCTGGTACGTCAATCCATCCGCTCGTGCATGCTGCTGCGCCTTATGCCGGTCTCAGAGATGAGCGCTGCAGGCGTCCTTCCAACCATTGGTTTTTTTTTTTTTTTTGCCGTTGGCTGTCTTTCTTTCTTTTACTGACCGTCTCGGCCCAATAGATCCCGACAATGGGCATGCTCGCCTGGTTCGTGGATGGCTTCAACAAGGAAAACGCTTTGACGCCCGACTCAATCCTCGTCCTCTTCATTGTGTCGGTGCTCGCCCTTGCTTGGGCCATGTTCACCCTCTTCTCCTACCACCGCTCGTCGGCCAACGCCTTCTTTGTCGGCCTGATTGACCTCGGTTTTGTGGGCGCACTCATTGCTGCCGTGTGGTACCTGCGCGGCATTCGCTACGCCGACTGCACGTCCATTACTCGCGACTCGAACTGGACCTACCGCCTCGGCGACGTCACGGTTACGGGCCCGGACTACAACTGGAACACGGACAAGCCGTGCGCCATGCTCAAGGCTTGCTGGGCCTTTGCCATCATCAACGTCATCCTCTTCTTCGTCACCTCCATGGTCGCCTTCGCCCACGGCGACCGCATTGGCGGCGGCCACGACCGCAAGGTTGTCGTCCGCTCCTCGCATCACTCTTCGCGCCACTCGCACCGCAGTGGTCGCAGCCGCTCCGGCTCCGGCTCTCGCTACAGCCACCGCAGCCCTCACCGCCGTGTCTACGTCTAAGATGGATCTGGAGCGTTTGGTTGCACAAGAGCCAACCGAAACCCCCCCCCCCCCCCCCTCCATCAATCAATTCGACGCAAGCCGACGACGCCGTGTTGGATCCTTCCTTTTCTGGTGCTGACGGCGCTGCACTCGTCCGGCCTAGCTGGATCATTTCGAGCTGGTGCTAGACGAGGGAGGCAGCTTGATGAAGCTTGATGAAGCTTGCCCCCCTCAACGACTTTATACAAGACACTAATGATGAAGCGACGACCCACATTTTTTGTTCGCGAAGCCCCTAACGACCTGTTTTTGCTATTTGGATATATTAAGGTACGAGTAGATTGGGGCAGATCGATGAGGTACAGTCCGTGCAATGACGCCGCGGAAGAAGAAGGCAAATCCCTGCCTTTTGCTCTCCCTGCTGCTCGTTCGATTTGAGAACCCAGGAGTGGATGATGACGACTTGCACATATACTTGGGGGAGAGGATGAATGCGAGGATGGATATTATGAAGCTTCTTAATGTATCGAAGCGCAAGGATGGATTTCGCGGATTTATGTTTCCCTAGACGATTTCCCTTTTTTTATCATCAAGCTTGTGGGGATATTCTTTGGTCATGACATGGGCCCCTGGAAGGCCTGATGGCGGAACGAATATCTCCTAGTAGCGCAAGTAGTATTTATTGATACGAGCCAATGAGGACAAATGATTAAGACGTAACATAAACGATTTCTGGTTCAAACGTGAAAACACCCCGCCGCACCCATGACTAATTTTCTGCTCTGGCGGTGTATGGCAATATTGCCCAACGCAGCTAGCTGAATAAACGAGACTTGGCATTGTCTGGCGCAGGTCTTAATGTGACACCGCTGTTGCCTGTTGGTGAAGCTGCATGTGGACTGGTTTGGAAAATATTGGTTGCGATCCGAGCAGACCTGTTCCGGGCCTACTACTCTAAAAGACAATCTGATAAATATGATGCCATTCAAATTTTCCCCCTTAATAAACCCATGTTAAGAATGGGGCAGAACGACATTGTTTTATTCCGCAATTGTCTCATGTTGCTGTTTCATTCTCTCTGGACCATTACGATGCATCAACTCGGACTGCAACTGGATGCAACTTGCTATACCCATTCTGCTGTGGATACAGTCTGCTGGGGCGACAGTGGTGCCACGTCCTTGCTGCTCTTTGCCATATGTACTTTGCATACATCTATATTGCGTTACATATTACACTTTGACCGAGTTGTATAATGTTCTCGTTCGACTTTGACCGTGGACTGTTTCACTCCCTCCCCGCATGTTAACCGGTTTGGCTTCCACTAGGGCTGAACGGCGAGACAATGCAGCAACAGACTTCGCCCCAAACTCCGCATGGCGTTGTATTTGACTTATGTAATGTGCTTGGATGAAAAGAAATGCTGACAGGGTCTTTTCTTTTGTCTGATGAGCAGTGGACGCTTCTTTGTTGGGCATGCAGCCATTCCACCGCCGAGTCGAGCATTCCTTACGGGTTGGGCACACTCAAGCCACGTTATTCGCTCCCCCAAGCTCGCCATATGAGACGAGACAAGGTTCCTTTTTTTTTTCGGACACGCTCATGCGTGGATCCTCCGAGAAGGACCGAGGCACCTAAATACTGTATTTTTTTTGCCCTTCTTTTGTCTCGTTCGGAGGCTCAAGCGCTGCTTTGAGGTGCCCACGAGGGTAAGCAGCTCCCCCTCCCCATCAAACACAACTCCAAGACGGCATGGCATACCATTAGCTGGGGTTCACTTTTCAGCTCCGAGTTGACAAATGCTCTACGGGGTCTCAAACCTCCCCGAGTGCGCTGTGAGGTGCTGGCAATTGCGGAATGGAAGGTAATGAGAAAACATCCGAGTCGGAGTAAGCAGCGATTGCACGATGGGTAGATGGACGTTGTAGCTTTTTTTTTTTAAGTATATATAGGTTGCATGCTGCCCCGATTCATTAGAGATTCACCATCACAGCATCACTCTCCAAGAAACACTTCAGATCTTTCAATCCCAATACCTCAACTTTACTCTCGAAAATGAAGGCCTTTACCTTTTTGACTGCTCTTATTGGGCTTGCTGTAGCCAACCCGATTGGCGGCGTGAGCCAGGAAGCCGAAGTCGACAAGAGAGTAAGTGTCCTGTGCAAACTTTGTAATACTGGCTAACACGATGAAGTATTCCCAGTCGGTAAGGATATAGAAATTTGTTTTCAAGGTGTGACTGATTACACGCAGCGGTGAGCTAATACGAGAAATTCTATAGAAGGTAAGTGATACCAAGCTGATATTTGAACAAGTTGCCAACAACTGTTTGCTGACATGATATGCGCAGGCTGTATGGAGAATCAATCCCCTTTTTATCATTTATAATGACATACTGATGGCTTTGTCTTGCTGCAACCTAGATTTCCGACGGACGGGTTTACTACATCCGAAGCGCTCTCGACGACAGCCTCGTCATTGATCTCGCTGCTAGCCAGCGCGAGGGAGGACTTCTTGCATAGTACGGTTCCACCCTTGAACCAGAGCACCACTCCAAAATACCAAAGATTTCATGCTAACCGGACCTAGCAAATTCCATGGCGGAGCCAACCAGCAGTGGGTCGCCCATCGCTTCGGAAGCGCCTATGGCTTCAAGAGTGTCGCAACTGGCACATGGGCCACGTCCCCAGGTAAGAGGAACCACAACTCCGAACTCCAGTTGGTAAACGACCGTCTAATGAATCCTTTAGGCTACCAGAACGCTCAGCTAAAGGGCTCTACCTACTTTCCCGCAAGCAACACCGAGGAGCAGTGGTACGTTGAGGAGAGGGGTGACGGCAATGTGTAAGTTTTTTTTTCTTTCTCTTTCTCTTTCTTTTACCCGCATATATCCCTTATTAATTTCTTTCTTTTTTTTTAAACTAAACAATAAATAAAAAATACTCACACACTTGCAGCATCCTTCGAAGCGCAGAAGATCAGGACCTCGTCGCCGACCTCGAGTTTGGAAAGCCAGTGTCAGGCTCACGCGTCATCACCTACGAGTACCACGGCGGCAAGAACCAGCAGTGGCGATTTGAGCGCGTCAGGTAATTATGAAAAGCCCGAGTAGTGCACGCAGAAAACATCGATCAACATGAAGGAAAGGAAAGAGAAAAAAAACACGATGGAAGAGATAGCTTCCGGCCGTTGTATGGAGTTCTCCGCCTGTGGGAGTTTAAGCTCGGCCGGCCGGTCGCGGGTTTCTGTCTGCCATGCATGGCTAGTTAGCTGGCTTCAGTGGATTTCCTAATAAACAAAGTTGTGAAGACCGAACCGAGGGTAGTTCTACTGTGTACTGTGGAGTGAAAGTGAAGTACAAGTTGCCTGAAATGCGCATGCTTTTGAAGTGTTTTGTGATAATCCCCCTCCCAAACAAATCCAGTTATGTACGTTTTGTGCCAAATCATTTATTTACAGACCACCTTTCCCATGGTATCATGTTGCTTTTTAATGTCGATCTCCATCATCTCCAACTTGGTAGCCTCGAGCCACTCCGCTGCGTCCCTCCTCGACCACAGTGCTTGTCTCGTTGTCAAAATCAGTCCCCAGACCTTGCCATGTCCTATTTGACCGGAGAAACTCGGCACCAGGGCTGGCGACACCATTGATGCTCGCCAGCTCGCCCACGGTCCGCTTGATTAAAGCTTCAGACTGCTTGGACGTGTTAGTTCCGTTCGAAGTGGCATCCGATTCCATGCTGGCTTTGTGAATGGGTAGTCGCATGGGGCGGCTGTGGCTGACGAGCTTGCCGGTGCGGAGATCAAACTCGGGGGCCGCGGATTCCTCTCCCTCCACACCACCGGGAACATCGTCAGGCACTGGCTCGGAGTCTTCCTGTTGCTGATCCGCTCCATTCACCTCTTGTGTCTTCTTCCCCTCGCCGAGTTCTTCTAGGCGCAGCTTCTCAATGCCTCCCCACCACTCTCCACCCCAAATGCGCTCCTCTTCACTCATCAAGGCGACCTCCAACTCAAAGGGGGTAATGACAGGCCTCCAGTATCCCGCATCCTCCTCCACCAGACCGCTCTCCCAGCACCCCACCACGACCCAGCCCTCCACCTCGGCAAAGTTGGCCAGCTTTGCGGGGTTGAGCTTGCCCACCACCACCGTGTAGCTCTTCTTGTCGGCCTTGGCAATCTTTTCGCGGAGAAGGTCGATGGACGAGAGGTAGTTGGAGACGGACAAGGTGTTGACGAGAATGCCAATGACACCGGCTGAAGCGAGGGAGAGGACCTTGGCGAAGCGGCGGCGGAGAGCGCCCATGGTCCGCATGGTGGGGTTTGTGAGGGTTGGCGTCTCGGCCGAGGGCGTGGATAGAATGTGAAGCGATGCGAAACGTGATTGGAGGGCGAGAAGGAGAGCAGCCGGAGGATCGGAAATGTGAATGAGCGAGTACGACTTCCAGTGGTCGTCGTCCATGGGTTCCCCGAGTATCCGTCGGTTGGGGATGAGCGCTGCCGGGTCACGTATCACATCTGTCGCCACGACATTGCTGTATCCCTTGTCGTTGAGCAGCTCGACCAGCTTGGAGACGTGGTTCTGGTAGGGAAGGTCGGCCATGACGACCAGCCTGGTTCCCTTGTCGCCAAACTCCTTTTCAATCTCTGCCATGGTGGGTTCGTACTCGAGGTCGCGGCTCGTGTACACGTAAATGGCTGGCAGATGGCTGGTCGGGCTCAGACATGTTCTTCCGTAGTGCACTACCACGTCGGCTGCTACATGCTCGGCTGCAATCTCATCCACGCAGCATGCGCTGTAGCTGCTGTCTGCCAAAACGTAGATTCTCCTCTCGGCACCACCGTCCTCCACGGGGCCGACTTCCTTTCCTAGGATCTCGACGACGCGCGAAGAGTCGACCAGCATAAAATCTGGGAACTGCAGGCCGATGCGACGCCATCCTCCTGCGCGGATCTCGTCGGCGGTGCGCGCAATCTCGTAGGTGGCTCTGAGGGCATCGTCGGAGAGGGTCGACCTGGGGATGTCGTCGGGGGCGGGGGCTTCGATTTCGAGGATGTTGTCCTCGGGCGTCGATAGGACGGGCGGTGCGGCCAGGTCGGAAGACATGGTGCAGGCCTATAGCGGGTTTTGATTTGTAAAGTGAATTTTTTTCTTGGTCTGGCACATTTGAAGTCATCGCGGGGTTTGGTGTCTGAATTTTGGGATGGATGGGCCTTGCGCCGGGTGCCAAGGTGGGGTGGGCGTGCCAATATTGGGGCATCAAGGCATTGTAGGAAAACAAAATGTATGCTGTCAGGGTGTAGAAGGGGCAAGAAAAAAAATATTTTAAAATAAGTATTAATTTGAAATACTATACAAGGGAATTTTGATATCCATTTTTAAACAGTATTCGTGCGAATATTGGTTCTATTTTGAAATATTTGGACCAAGATTTACGCCCGGTTCTATGTATTCTCTCACACGCTTAACCGTGGAGGTGTGTGTGGACTCTTGTCACAATCTCGCCCCATCAGGCTTTTGAGTTTATGCGAGACACACCAAGCATGGCCTGACCAGATATTCGGAAACTTGATGGGGACATCTATAGAATATATGTTTCCTCCATCATGTACACATACATGCCAGGGGCTTTCCTTCTTTTCCCCCTTCTAGATTTGTTCCGTAGAATCCTTTGCTCCAAGTGGCCCGGCGAATAAAATGGTGGTAATTACACCCCAGGGCCCCGCTGGGCGTCGTCAGACGAATGCCCAAATTGGGACGCCGGTCAAGCTTTTTTTTTTTTTTTTTTTCTTTTTTGAGCCTCGCCTCTGCCTCGTTGCAACTTGAGGCAATTCGTAACCCGATTTGGAGTCTCGCTAAACAAACTCTGATGAAATTGGGATACGTGGATCTCGACGCCCACCTTTACCCGCCGAAGGAATATGTGCTAGATTACCTAGATCCGAGACCGGCTAACTGGCCAGCTTAGGCAATTCGAAAAAGCAAGAGATTTTATTCGGAAGGCGCATAGCTTGCTGAGCCTCCCCCCGGGGATGGATATTATACACATTGTCCTTTAGATCTACAGACGGATAGCCTGATAGATGGCATCATGGCTCGGTGACACGCAATGTCTCGGGCCAAACATGCTCCGTGCTGGCGCTATGCAGCCCAGTCCGCATCCAAGGCCGACAGCCCGCAATTTGATCTAAATGCTGACACGAACTTCCCCATCTGCGACACTGTAGCAAAAGGACAATGTGATGGAGTTGCACAAGCCTGTGAATGCCGGGCCTTTTGTGATGGCGCACGCGGTGGTCGATCACAGCGGTCCCAAATAGGGCAGTCGTATTCTCAAAAAGGCAATTAGTGTATGCGTGCTTGGTGGTGTACCGGGCGTGTGGGTAGGCGTGGAACGGGGCCCCGCCAGCTCACTCGGAAACTTTGCCTTACGTACCGGGGAAAGAGTTGTCTCGGGGTAAGAGGATGATTTCATCGGTTTTTATTTTATTTTGTTTTATTTTATTTATATAACCCAAGTTCCTTCCCGTCTATGAGAAGTCTATTTCTCGGCATGACTTTCATCATTCGTTTTATTCTTCTAGAGCGTCTGGACCAAAAAAGATCCAAATAAATACAGCCATGGACCACGACAGTGCAGCCCACCACTTCCTTGAAGGAAAGACAATCATCGTGGCCGGCGGTGGGGTGGCCGGTTCTGCATTCATTGTTGGCCTCCGGAAACTATGGAATCCAGCCTGGAAACCACCAACGATCCACCTCTATGACCGCGACTCTCAAGAAGTTTCGGCCCAGCGCGAAACCTATACATTATCACTCGTCGGCCACAGCACCACTGGTGGACTGTTGGCCCTTCGGAACCTTGGCCTTCTTGAACAGACGCTGGCAAAAGCCATCTCTGGTCTGGATGGCACTGGGGCTTTCAAGATTTGGGGTCCCGATTGGAAAGAACAACTGAAGCTTTCCCGGCCGCCTGTTGAAGGACTGCCAACCTCCAGCATCCGCATTGCCCGGAAAGACCTCCGACAGGCCATACATGATGGCTTCGGCCCCGAAGATTCCGTTCAGTGGGGTGCCAAGTGCTTATCCGCCCGACGCCTAGAGGACGGCCGGGTACGAGTACAAGTGGCCAGAGGCACTGGACAAGAAGAGACCATCACCGAGGAGGACTGTGACATACTCATCGCGGCTGACGGGGCAAGCAGCAAGCTCCGTTCGTCTCTACGACCAGACGACAACCTCGAGTTTGCGGGAGCAATTCTCCGTGGAGGTGTTTCGCGGTTCGAGGGAGCTCCACCTAAACCTCTTGACCAGGACTGGGGATTTATGCTTTCCGGCACTGGAGTTACATGCTTCTACTCGCCGGTTGACAAGCAGAGTGTGGTGTGGGCACTCGGCCACATGGAGAACACCCAAACACCCCCGCTTGATCTGAACAATGCCGAGCAGGTCCAGGCCGTCATTGACCGGGGCCTCGAGCTGGGCTCCGTGTTCCAGGAGCCCTTCAAGACCATTGTGGCGCACACAGACCGGAAGACTGTGCTGTCGATCAATGCAAGAGACAAGAAGCCGTTTAGTCACGAAAAGCTAGACGAGCTGCCCGTCATCTTCATTGGAGACGCCAACCACGCCGTTAGCCCCTTTGCGGGGTACGGGGCCAACCTCGCGCTGGCGGATGCGTGGGATTTGGCTGAGCAGGTTTGCAAGGCTACGTCACTGGGAGAGGCTGTTGCAGCGTACGACAAATTGGCGGTGCCCAGGGCGATGGCCATTCTGAAGAATTCCCGAGCCCGGCTCAAGGAGGGACACAGCACAGGCGTACATGCCTGGATGTTTTGGTTCATGTTGATGGTGGGCAGGTTTATGTGCTGGATTATGGGGCGGCGGTGATGGGCAATGCAGGGTTAAATGCACGACTGACTGTAATAGGTGCATGCATGCGTGTGTGTGTGTGTCTGTATGTATGTATGGATGGATGGATGGATGGATGGGTATTTGTTTATTTGTTGAGCGGTCACGAAGAGACGAAGGATAGAAAAAACACCGGTTTGTAATCATCTTGAATGAACCAAAGCTTAATAATGAAATTTGTACAATCACGCAATATAGACTTATTCCTTTGAATGCAGGCAAATTGGCACATCCCCTTTTACGAGACGAATATCAGAGTCGAGATGAAAAGTGTCCCTGGCAACAGCACGGTGGCGCGTGCACCCGTCCATCCTTATCAGCCGCCGTCGCGAGAGGTTACAGCGGCTCTCACCCCCCTGGCAAGCCACCAGTGCTTCGCCCAGTGAGTGCAGGCAACTGCCGTGCCCCACTACTCCTCCCCAGAAAAAGAAATATCTTTACGCGAAAACGCGCACGCGCCCTCCCTTCCGCGACGCGATCGATCCTGTCCTTGTCCATCAATACTCCGTGGTTGCTGGGCTCATTAAAGATCCGTCCCCACTGGCAAGTGTTCTGTCTTCTATCCATCCCATCACACTCATTGTCTCTGACCTAGTGTCGCAACGTCTTTTTGTCTTTTTTTTATTCATTTGCTATTTCGTGATTCACTGCCGGAGATCATCGTCCCGTCCCGCCATTCGCTAATACTCGTCGCTATTCCGCCAGTGGCTGCCACCGCGATCATGGCGAGTGAAAAGACTGCAGCGGCGCGGACGCCTGCAAAGGCCACCAAGCCAGCTGCCGCCTCGTCCTCGGCCAAGCAGAGGTCCATTGTTTCCTTTTTCCAGAAAGCTGCGCCCTCAACGCCAGGTGCACCAGCTTCATCGCCCCTCTCCAAGGTTACTCCCACGCCCAAGCCGAAGTCGACCCTAAAGGAGACGACAAAAGCCAACGCCCTCCCCAAGGCCACACCAAAGTCTGCCATCAAGGCCTCGGTCAAGCTTTCTACTCCCGTGCCTAGCAGCGACGCAATCGAGCCACCAAGCCCGCAAGAGAACGAGAACATGGAAGTCGACATCAAGAAAGATATTCTCCCCAGCAGTCCCACTCGCAAGGTATGTGTTTTTTTTTGGGTGCAACGCAACAGCTTGGATCACCAGCTAATTATATCGATACAGGTAAAGAAGGTCGTTAGTTACGCCGAGTCCTCTGAAGAAGAAGACCCTTTCCAGTACAGCGCTGCGATATCCCGTCGCCGTTCTCGAGCACGACTTGTCGTGAAAGACGAAGATGAATACGACGAGGATGGTGATGCTCCCGAAGAAGACGATGGTTAGTTCCCCTCTTCACGGTTTGGTAGTATCCGACTAACCAGCGCAGATGACATGGCCGACTTTGTAGTATCCGACGAGTCCGACGGGGATGCGCCTCAATCCAAGAAGCGCAAGCGCCCATCCAAGCCGCAAGTTTCAAGAAAGCGATCAAACATCTCGCTCCCTACGGAGGAACCCGAGCGCAAACGAGTTTCTGTGGATGATGATGAGTTGATGGACGATATGCCAGAGGGTTCCACCGCAACTCAGTGGAGCTACGACCCTGCCTCGACTGAGAAGCATCCCGTCATGAAGCCTGCCGAGCGCGCTGCACGAGACCCCAGCCTGAAACAAAAGGCACACACCAGGGAACCCGAAGACAGGTATCCATGGCTCGCCAAGATTATGGACAAGGACAAGCGAACACCAGACGACCCCGAGTACGACAAGCGAACCATCTTCATTCCACCAATGGCCTGGAACAAGTTTTCTCCCTTCGAGAAGCAGTACTGGCAGATCAAGCAGAACCTCTGGGACACCATTCTTTTCTTCAAGAAGGGTAAATTCTACGAGCTGTACGAGAATGACGCCACCATTGGCCACCAAGAGTTTGACTTCAAGATGACTGACCGCGTAAACATGCGCATGGTCGGAGTCCCCGAGAGTTCTCTGGACTACTGGGTCAACCAATTCATCGCCAAGCAGTACAAGGTGGCTCGTGTTGATCAGAAGGAGACCAACCTGGGCAAGGAGATGCGAGAGCGAGAGGAAAAGACTGGCAAGAAGGCGGACAAGGTCATCTCCCGTGAGCTTGCCTGCGTCCTCACCGCAGGCACCCTCGTGGATGGCGGCATGCTCCAGGATGACAATGCGTCGTACTGTGTTGCCATCAAGGAATCTGTCATTGATGACTTGCCTGCATTTGGTATTGCCTTTGCTGATACTGCTACCGGTCGATTCTACCTCTCGAGCTTCGTCGATGACGTTGACTTGACCAAATTTGAGACCCTGATTGCCCAAACTACTCCCCGAGAACTCCTTCTCGAGAAGTCTCATCTTTCCACCAAGGCTCTCCGTATTCTCAAAAACAACACCAGTCCCACCACTATCTGGACCCACCTCAAGCCCGGCACCGAGTTCTGGGAGGCCGACACTGCTCGGCGCGAGCTTGACTGCGGCGGCTACTTTGTCAACAGCGATGGCGAAAAGCAAGCTTGGCCTGAGGCCCTGGAGAAGCACAAGGATGACGACCTCGTCATGTCCGCCATTGGCGCTCTTGTCTCTTACCTCCGCTTCCTTAAGCTAGAGCAGCCTCTCCTGTCCCAAGGCAACTTTGAGGCATACAACCCCATTCAGGGCAATGGCACTCTTATCCTCGACGGTCAAACGCTCATCAACCTGGAAATCTTTTCCAATTCGGTCAATGGTGGCACTGAAGGCACATTGTTCAGTCTTCTCAACAAATGTGTGACACCTTTTGGAAAGCGATTGTTCCGCTCTTGGGTCGCTCATCCTCTTTGCAACATTGAGCGAATCAATGAGCGTCTGGATGCCGTCGAGATGCTCAATGCTGATCAGACAGTTCGCGAGCAGTTTGCATCTCAGCTCGCCAAGATGCCTGACTTGGAACGTCTGATCTCCAGAATTCATGCCGGCGCTTGCAAACCTGAGGACTTTGTTCGAGTCCTCGAAGGTTTTGAGCAAATCGAGTATACTATGGGTCTGCTCGGTGCCTTCAAGGGAGGAAACGGTCTAGTTGACCGTCTCATCTCGTCAATGCCTGGCTTGGAGGAGCCGCTGAGTTATTGGAAGTCTGCTTTCGATCGTCGTCGGGCCCGGGACGAGAAGCTCCTGATCCCAGAGCGAGGTATCGATGAAGACTTTGACCAGAGCGTCGACCGCATCGATGAAATCAAGGAGCAACTAGCGGATCTCTTGAACGAGAAGAAGAAGGAATTCAAGTCCAAGAACCTCAAGTTCACCGACATCGGCAAAGAGATTTACCAGATAGAGGCACCAAAGAGTGTCAAGGTTCCCTCTAGCTGGCGCCAAATGTCTGCGACAAAGGACGTTAAGCGATGGTACTTTCCCGAGCTTACCAAGCTCGTTCGAGAGCTGCAGGAAGCTGAGGAGACACACTCGCAGCTTGTGCGAGATGTCGCTTTGAGGTTCTTCCAGAAGTTTGATGTCGACTACGAGACATGGCTGCAGGCCATTAAGATTGTGTCTCAGCTTGACTGTCTCGTCAGCTTGGCCAAGGCTTCGTCCTCTCTCGGTCACCCCAGCTGCCGACCCCAGCTCGTTGACCAAGAGCGTAGCACAATCGAGTTCGAAGAATTGCGACACCCTTGCATGATGAACACTGTGGACGACTTTATCCCCAACGATATTAAGCTAGGAGGAGAACAAGCCAAGATCAACCTTCTCACTGGAGCAAACGCAGCCGGAAAGTCTACTGTGCTTCGAATGGTAAGTCTAACAGCTCACGGACGAGATGTAATCAGTTGCTAACGTGAACGCAGTCATGCACCGCAGTCATCATGGCTCAAATCGGTTGCTATGTACCAGCTGTTTCAGCACGTTTGACTCCAGTCGACCGCATCATGTCGCGTCTGGGAGCCAACGACAACATTTTCGCCGCTCAATCCACATTCTTTGTCGAGCTTTCCGAGACCAAGAAGATTCTCTCAGAAGCTACGCCGCGGTCCCTGGTCATTCTCGACGAGCTTGGTCGTGGAACCAGCTCGTATGATGGTGTTGCTGTAGCCCAGGCCGTGCTCCATCATGTGGCCACACATATTGGCTGTGTGGGATACTTTGCAACCCATTACCACTCCCTCGCCACCGAGTTTGAGAATCACCCTGAAATTCGGGCTCGAAGGATGCAGATCCATGTAGACGAGGAGGAGCGCCGTGTCACGTTCTTGTACAAGCTTGAAGATGGCGTTGCTGAGGGCAGTTTCGGTATGCATTGCGCGGCCATGTGCGGCATCTCCAACCGAGTTATCGAGAGGGCTGAAGTGGCGGCAAAGGAATGGGAGCACACCAGCAAACTCAAAGACAGTCTCGATAAGGCCAAGACGGGATGCTATATTCCTTTGGGTATCTTGAGCGATATCGGCGCTCTTCTTGGGGACAAGGGCGACATGACCCCCAAGGGCTTGGACGTCCTGGTGAAAGCCATTGAGGCTTTGTAATGATAGATGGCCTAGCTTGTGTTGTAATATCGGATTTGCCGAAGGTCTATGGGATATATATGGCGTGTCGGGTCTGTACAATGTTGGCAGGAGAATGGTTTGAGCCTTCGAAAAAGGGCATGAGCGCATAACAGATAATTGCGTGCCACTATGAGCCGGGGAACTGAATGGCTGGTTTAAAGGCGGAGTTTTGAGGCGTAAAATTTACAAGGAGTATTCAACAAGTCATTTTAAATGGCCAAATAAAAGGAAATGCTATAAAACAGGAATTAGTGTGCGTTTTCCAAGTGGCATATCTTGTCATGTCCAGTTTTGTTCTGTGGTCTTTCAACCGCTGTGACAAAGCTCTTGTGAGGTCATGGTTCGTTGCGCATTAGTTCCTCTCCTACAGGCGCCGTATACCATGTAGAAGGGACACACCGTATTTATCATTATTTACTCAACGACTTGATTTAATGTAGAATGTGTCTATCAAGACGATGTATATTAAAGAGTGATGATCAAGAACGAGTTTCAGTCGTCTGCAGTTGATTCTCGCACGAGTTTGTATTCAAGGTATTTCATCATTTTCTGTAGGGATTTTTTATTATTCATTATTCATTAGTATTCTTTATTGTTTTATTTTTTATTTTTAGTTATTTTTAGTCATTCCTTAGCTAATTTTATTTCCTACTGCCTGGGCCCAAGAGTGGCAGGTGTATGAGGCCCCATTATTACAGTGGCTATACTCTGCACTGGGATTTGTGAGCTTTGCGGTTATTGACCGATCTTTTGGCTCGAAGTGCTATTGGAAGTGGGTATCCTTATATTCTCCAGTATGAGAAGGTGCTTTTATTTATAAAACCTTCAAGTTTCAGCGTCAGCTCTCTTCGCTGCTCGCTGTTTCCAAATCTCATCCTGCTCCTCCACAGTCCGGAACTTGGACTGACGCTTCTTGGTGATTTTCCCTCCACATCTGTCTCCTTCTTTCTCTTTTTGGTCCCCATGGATTCTCATCATGCTGTCGTCATGTCCTGCAATTGTACACTCCCCGTCATTTGACGACAAAACACTAGCCCAGGATGCCCAATCATAAGAAAATATGTTGCGAGCACCACAAGTCTAAGGACATAAGTTAGTCTATGCTTTTCAAAACATGTCCAGTGAAATAGTACTCACACTCCTTCTAACCCAATAAATAGACCTTGATCTCGAATAAAGCGACCAGTGTACCCTTGGTTCAGCTCCACCAACCGATATGCGCTGCGCGTAGCTATCATAAGTACCGCTAGACTCAAAAACCCAAGAAAAAGTTTAAGTCGGAGCTCCAGCGCGTGGATGCCCTTGAACCGCAAGTAACGGACTAGATAGTCTCCTAATAGGCAACAGAAAACAACCATTGTGAATAGCTGAAAGGAAAGGCCTGCGAGGGCAAGGTTGACACCAAGCTGGCTCGTTCCAGAAGAAACTGTGGACAAAACGCCACCGCTTGCTTGAATCACCAGCGAGAAGAAGTCGCAGGGAATAAACGCCCAGTAAAAGAGTTTCGGCCTGAACCGTGACAGATTTGGTGACAAATATTCAACGGTAAATGCGAGAGTAACGTAGATGGCAGCACAGAAATACACAGGGGCGCTGGTGACGCAAACTACCATTGACGATTGGCATCAGTTGACCAGGGGGTGAGGAGGAGTATTCATACTAATTTGCAACATGAAGGCACTAAAATCGAAGGGATTGTAGTACATCTTGACGCGTCCGACGTATCCCAATACTGCGCTAGTGCAGCCCAGAACCGAGCAGGAGGTGAAGAACCAGGTCCGCCATCGCAGTCCCAGGAAGAGGTGGATGATGCTGGCGATTCCAAAAAGAGCTATCAAGGTGGAATTAGCTGCCAGACTTGGTCGGTATTGGTATACGCTGTATTCTAGTGGACATGTATTCAAAGTGCAGTTTGAATGAGGGCCGAAAACCACAGCGTACTCTGGAAGTTCCATCGGTTGACCCATGTTAAATACGTTGGTAGTAGTCGTGTTGGAAAGGTGAGAGAAAATGTGTCCAAGTTTTTTTTTTTTGAGCCCCTACCATGAACGTAAAATAATGAGAAGAAAAGTCTTTGATAGAACGGGAGTAGTACTTGTATTCTATTTATTCCGTCTTGATCAAAGAGTCTTGAGGCATTCTCAGCCTGCCACTCAAATCGGATTGCCTACCCGAGAGCTGGGGTCAATCCATGCAGTGTCCGTTTTGGGAAGATGCAAGTCTTGGCAACCATGCCGAACGCGAGTTAGTCTACGGCGCGTCGATGCGGGCTGACAGGGGCAGCCGCTTACATATATGACGATAGCATATCTGTAGCAAATTTGTGCGATTTCTCCTTTCGGCCAAAGATGATGACCTGACTCAACAGAAAACCTAAAAATGGCCAACCTAGAGATGGAACCACCACCAATAGACAATGAGTCCAAGCCCCAGGAAACATCGAATACTCGCAAGGAACCTGGGGTTCGGCTCGTCTTCTTGGAACACCCCAATGGCACTAGCACCGGCGCCACGCGGAAGCGGGTCAGATCGTACGCTGCGAAGCAGGGCCACGCACGAATAAGACATGAGCAGGTGGTCAAGTACCAGGCGTCCAAGAGGCGGCAGACAATGCAGTCTCGCTCGGGAAGTAACGAAGCCATTGCTGCGGGTCCTCCGAACCCCGGCACCCTGCTCTCAGCCGCTCCCACAGACCCTTTCGCATCAACCGCGCGGCCGGTTTCTATGTTTGAACATTTTCTTATCGACCATTGTAAGTGATTTCCCTATTAGAACTGCTAGCTTTGCCCCGCAGGTGGTCGCATGATGTCCAGCACTGTTGATTTAGCTATCACTAACGCCAGCAGATCTGAGCGTTGTTATTCCTGCTGGCCATTTTCACCACCCCATATTCCCAACTCCTCAGGAATACTTGCAAGGAGTAAAGACGGAGTGGATACCGCTTGCCCTGACAGATTTCGGTATGCTGAGTGGGATCCTGGTCTCGGCTTGCCGCAGCCTGCATGCGCTTTATGGGGAGGGCCCCTATCTAGAGAAGGCTCTGAGATATAAAATGATCTGCATGGCGTCTATTAGAAGTGATATTTCAAATGAAGAAGTTGCACCGAAAGATACAAGCATAGCCAAGGCCATAATGTTGGCCGGAGACGAGGTATGCCTCGATTCAGCGTGGAGACGATGTATCTAACGCCTTTGCAGGTGGCCATTGGCGATATGCTAGCCGGCAAACGCCATATTGATGCCGCGAATCAACTTGTGGAACTAAAAGGAGGCATGGAAAAATTAGGCACCAACGGGTTTCTTGGTGGATTAATCGACATATTTTCGTGCGAGAAAAGAACAGAGTAAGAGGTTGCAATGCTGGACCAGATTGTCATGTTGACATTGAATAGCGCCGAGGCACTCAATGTAATTTTGAGTTACAGCCACTTTAAAGACCCGGAAATTATCTGAAGAGGAATAAGGAGTGTCTTAGGAAGAAGAGCTGATTTTATCTTTGTGGATGGCTGGCTGGCTTCGCGGATCCCGGGGGCGAGGGGATTTCTTTTCTCGTCTTCCCGAGCCCGGTGGAAAGGCCGTCATCATTTTCCTAATTCTACAATTACTAATGCTAGCGAGTGGCTTATCATAAACTAACAAAATGGAATTATGCATATCTGCAGAGTTTTGCGGCTGGAAAATTTCTCAAATAGGCGACTTGCAGCTAGTTTGTCCATGAAGAGAAATTGGGCAGGGCGCTTGCTGCTATGTGCTTATTTCCGATTTCCGCCCTTCGTTTTATAGAAAGAGAAATGGATCAAGTCTGTATGATTGGATGCCATGGCTGCAGGTGGGTGACTGAGATAGTGACTGCCTTATAAATATGCCGCATGGGGAAATATTCGGAGCGAAATCTCCGCCGGTCGAAGAGTCCGATCCCGCGAGGACTTCGAACCTGCTTTCCTGCTTGGACTTGGAATTGCGGAAAGAATTTCTGCAACCTCTGCGCTTCCTCTCGAATTCACCATAGGTTCATTCTCTGTGTTTACAATTTTAAATTTGAGGTGATAGCGCTCGAAGGCGAGCCGAAAATACGATGGAGTCTCCTGTCTTCATGGTGCTTGGCTCTACCTTCACAGGTTTTCGATGACTTAACAAAGAATCACTTGTATCTTCATTCAAGCGGGTTTGGCTTTTGTCTGTTTCTAATGTTGTTCATTCTTCGGCTCCTCGGCACCGGCATGTCGGCCCTTGCAGAGAAAGTCTTGGCAAGGCAAGGCGAGGCCAGGTGATGTGAGCCACATCACAAAACTGCGCTATGGCTGGGATAATACCGCACTTTTTGACCCGCATGCATTATGAACACTATTATGAAACTCAACTAAAATTCCATTTCGCTCACGAACCAAATACTCATCTTCGCACAATCATCATGTGTGGACATGATATCACCTTCTTTATCTAATTTAGACGGGTCCGTCACTCCAAGTTGCGCCTTCCCTCTTATCTTGTTTCGAGCTTCGTTCGACCAGGCTTGATGATTCCTTGGTTGAATAAAATTGCTACCGGTACGATGAAGTAAATGAGCCGGTTAGTTATTATGGCCCCGTGTGGAATGTGTAGAACTATTGGTGATCAGAAGACCGTTTCTAGGCCCGAATAAGTCCATATTAGTCAACCAACTAGGCCGCATATGTTTTTTTCGGTTTACTTTTCAACTTATTGGCAAATGGAAGTTGAGCTTTCAAAAAAGACCCACATTCTACCCATTTTAATACATGCGGTAAGCTTTTGTGGCTTCAGCTGAACCAAGTCTTGTGGGCACTGGCTGCATATTCTATTCGCCCATTGGATAGAATGTCTCAGTATGCTTAAAAGTCCTTCTCTTTTGTCTCTAGACTTGGTTTTCGTTGGGTATAGTGTTATTTTGATATCGAGAGACAGACGGATGGATTTGTCAGTTTTTGTTCCCTTCGTATTTTTTCTGTGGTTGTTTTCATCTTACCATCGGGTTGTCCCGTGGAAGGCCGTCCTGGAATTTAGCATAAATAGGCGATACTTCCCTTGCACGTTAGATAGAACTGGAATTCTATAAAGCACACAGCAGTAACATTTTCGGTTCTTATTACAAACAATACCATTGCAAGCCCGTAGGTAAGCTAATTGCGTTCAATTGGAGTCTCGAATATTTCTCACAATTTCATTCACTATAGCTTATTCAAATCCCTCAACATGCAGCTGTCTATGACTTCCCTGGTCCTTGCTGTACTGGCATCTACAGTGTCAGCTGAGAAGCAACTGCAAATCAACTACTACAACGACTACGGATGCACTTCTTACGTAGGTCAGGTTGATGTAACCTGGGCCACAAAGCTCTATGGTGGACCAAATAATTGTTACAACTACAACTACGGGAATAGTGTTAACATTGCGAACTGCTACAAGAGTTCTTGTCTTTGCAATTTTTTCTACAACGAAAACTGCCAGGGGGCGGTCCAACAGGCTCATAACGGTGGCAACTGCATCGGTGGTGCGTCTCAGCTGAAGTCCTTTGCATGTTATTACACCTAGAGTGTGTCGTGGTTTATTAGTCAGAACTGAGCTTGAATGTGGAATTCATGTGCAAAATAGAGAACCCAAGCAGTGGAAATTTCCGTTTAGATTTTCGGTTCAATGCCGTGATGTTACTGTCTAATATCTAATATACCCTGCAACGGTTTTTATGAATGTCGTTTGTAAGTTTGTGGAAAAAGCAGAAAAGAGATAATGTGAATATATCTGAATTAGAGTTAATGTGCCTCATAAATACTTGAATATATGTACATAGTAATATTATGAGGGGCAATTGATGTCACTATTAACGGTTTCCTTCACAGTTTAACACCGACCCTTGCCCTCTCTTGCCCTACCTTTGCGGCGTATTCGACACCCTTGACAACATCCTCGACTTGGGATAAGAAGGGAGAGTGTGAAGCCTTGGTGTGAAAGCTGATTGCATTCGGGCCAAGCAAGCTGGCCATCTGAGTTTGAACGGGCAAAGGCAGAGCCTTGTCCTCATCGCAGTAGAAGAACATGCATTCCATGTCATTCCAAGGCTCGTAGTTCACAGAATCAGTGAAAACGGCAGAGGATTGATGTTTTAGAGCCGCAATGGCCTTTTCCTGCGCTGTGGAATCCATGTCGTGGTAGAAGATATTCTCTGGCGTATCCGCATATACGTAGTTTCCCTAAGCCCGCTATCAGTTCTCCCTCTTCGATGCTACCAATAAACGCCCCAAGAAAGAAATCAAGCAAAGGAAAATGAACATACTTGGAAATTCATCCACGGCAAAAACTGCCCACCGAGCATTTGTTCGATACTTTTCCCGCGTGGAGTGACGAAAGCAGATAGGTAGACGAACATGATGACGCCGCCTGATAAGCCTTGTTTGAGACGCTGCTGATAACCCAAGCCCTCGACGGCGTTGGCGCCAACAAGTCCGCCGTATGAATGAACCACTAGGACAATCTCTTTGCCTTCATCGCACAGACCCTTAAGTGTGTTTCGCAAGGCCTTAGCGTCGTCGGCTAGTCCCTTGGTTGGAGGTTCAGCGCCAACTGAGGGGTAAGCAACCCCCTCTGTTGCCCACCCTTGGGAGCCGAGGGCCTCTTGCACAAGGGAGAAGCAATCAGGAGTGTGCCAGGCCCCAGGTGCGAAAACAATGGTTGGCTTAGGGCTGGTCATGATTGCAGGAGATCGAGGATGCAGTGGCGGGAGATGGTTGGAGTATCCGGTTGGGATATCAGGTTGGAGTGTCTGGTTGGAGTGTCTGGTTGGAGTATCTGGTTGGAGTGTCTGGTTGGTTTCAGGTTGAGATAAATGGTAAAAGTTCAATATTTTGGGATTAAAAACCGTCGATGTCTTGTCTACTTATACGCAATGTTCTGCTTGATCTAACGATCTTAGTTAGTTTGGACAATCTGGGGTAAGTTGAGAGCTAGTGGAGACTAAGATGTCGGAAGAGGCACGCTCACATGGCTAAACCGTCGGATACCGGGTTCTCACGATGAACTAAGGGAGAACTTTGAAGTCAAAAAAATCGATCGGCGCACCCAGAACTGAGTAATTTATTCGGTCGGTGGGACCAACACAAAATGCGACTCTGTTCAATTGACCTACCCGACAGCCGAATGGTCAACAGCCTCTGTGGAGTAATAGTTTCGCTCCCCAGTCTTGTCAACTGACGCGCGTCGGATTGGGTGGGTATGGTTCGGCGGGGTTTTGAAGCACGGGGCCATCTCGTCGACGAAAAGGCGAACTCGTTCCTTTCCTCATTTGCCATTTATAGCGTCATGCAATGACGTATCTCATGTCTGTTAAGGCCAATGTGTCCAGTTACTTCTTCCGTAGAGATTGGTGGTTTTTCGTTGAGGTTTTCATTTCGTAGAAACATGAACAAAACCAAGCGCTTGTCAAATTTGAAGCATCGTCTAATTGTCCCAATTTGCAACATTTATCGTTGCCATCCCCACAAAAAGCCATGTTGACCCTTGCATGCCGTTTCACCCAGCGTTCTGGTCGACGACTGGAACAGGCATAAGTTGTTAGGCGTTCGGCGACAAATCGATTCTTTGAGAGGCAGTTGAGGGTATGGCCCAATGGAGATGACTTGCGGAGGCCTATCGGATACGACAGCCTTTCCCTGAATCCTCTCATCTGCCCCCAATCCGGTCGTGGAGGGTTAGGTGTACCACTTTAGAAGACAGAGCGGGTGCAAAACGTGTGCAGGCATGGGGATAGTTTCGTCCATACGATCCTAAATACTTGCTCCAGTTCTTAATTTCCCTGTGCAGGCGTTGAGAATTCGGAAGCACGGGAAAGAGGCTTGATAGATGGCTTTGAACATCTGTGTCTATGAATTTTTAGCAGCCTTATATCTTTGCGAACCTGAGGGGTGGCCAAAACCTCCCAAAGAAGAATTCATGACAGGTGGTGCCATATTTTGCTCAGAGTCCCATTTTTCTGCGCGTGTAACTACGGAGCAGATCATTGGCTCGTGCTTTATGTTACAACAAGCCTGCCTGCTCTTTATTGATCCGAGGCGAGCATAGATATATATGCTGCTATGTCACGGACCAATGACAATGGATTTTTAATAATACAAAAAAAAAAAAAAAGAGTATAAATAAGGAAAATTGTTTTCGCGCAGGACAGCTGAATAATTGATCGGGTTCGAACCCGAACCTAGTCGTTAATCCTCGAGTCTCGGGTTGTCGTTAGCCAATAAACGCTAGGAAACGCCAACCAGTCCGCATTTTTCGGCTTCTGAGTCCAGTCAACGCAAACGCCACCGGGTAAAATAGCCAATTTCATCACGACTTGCATGTGCCATGACGCAAAGGTAGATGGAAATCCTGATGCATTGGGCTTAGAACCGATAAAGTTTGTAGCATTTCCCCGCAAACGTCGGGCAGTATCTTGGTAAGCCTTATTGAGAGGGGGAGTATAAAAAGCAAAGACTTGCTGGCTAGAGCTGACTTTGAATGCTTTTCCGTCATCTGTCCAGCGGAAAAAAAGAATACATCCTGAACGTTTGTTTCCCACGAAGAGGCTAGTCCAAAATGTCGCCTTCCGCTTTGACCGGCAACTCTGGCCAGCACTTTGATGTTCACAATGAATACATTCAAATAATCGGCGGAGAGAGCGCACCGACCAAGATAACTAGGCATGGTATCAATCCAGCAAACCGGTCGCCCAAGGCCGAGGTCCCTGTCGCCACTCAGGATGATCTTGACCGTGCTGTGGCCTCTGCAAAGGAAGCCTTCAAGTTGTGGTCAAAGGTTCCATATGAAGAGCGCCGCAAGGCCGTTTTGAGCTATGCAGATGCACTGGAAGAGTTGCAAATCGAGTTTCGAGACCTTTTGATTGCAGAGCAAGGAAAGCCGGTACGATCATTTTCGTGAAAAGAGCTTGGTACACAGCGCTCACGTTCATTAGGTGCCTCAAGCCTCAAGCGAGGTTAGCTCGGCTATTGCATGGCTTCGCGGCATGGCCGACATCGCTCTGAAAGAAGACATTGTTGAGGAGAACGAAGAGCGAACCATTGTCACCCGATATACCCCAATTGGTGTTGTTGGGGCTATCATCCCATGGAATTTCCCGTTGCTCTTGGCTACGGGAAAGATAGCTCCCGCTCTTTTGACCGGAAATGTGATAATCATTAAGCCTTCGTGAGACTCCATGATATAAAAGATCCTTGAAGGTTGCTAATCCAACATCCCAGGCCGTTCACCCCGTACGGTGGATTGAAACTCGTGGAACTTGCACAACGGTTTTTCCCTCCCGGAGTTATTCAATCTCTGAGTGGAGATGATAATCTTGGTCCCTGGCTCACTAGCCACCCGGGCATTGATAAAATTAGTTTTACTGGTTCCACCACGACAGGGAAATTAGTGCTTCAAAGTGCAAGCAAAACACTCAAGAGAGTAACACTAGAACTGTAAGTTTTTGACCGAGAATCCAAACATAAGGTTTGTTTTAACACCCCATACAGTGGTGGCAATGACCCAGCTATTGTATGCCCTGATATAGAAATTGACAAAGTAGCCGAGCAGGTTAGTTGTGTTTTATTACTTGAAAGAAGGAGTTTGAGTTCCAAATACTTACTGAAAGTAGGTCGCTTTGTACGCGTTTACCAATTCTGGCCAGGTAATGCCATTCAATCCCCATACGCCTTTCAATTTACCCTCAGTGCGCTAATAAAATTATTTAACAGGTTTGCATTAATGTGAAGAGAATATATGTTCACGAATCTATCTATGATAAGTTCAGAGAATCTGTTGTTAAGCATGTCAAGTCCTATACCTTCGGTGATGGTTCTCAAGAGGGCGTCACGCATGGGCCACTGCAAAATTCTATGCAGTATGAACGTGTCAAGACATTCTACGATGACATCAAGACTCAAAAATGGGACGTTGCTCTTGGTGGCGAAATTGAACCCTCCGATGGATACTTTATCAACCCTACCATCATTGACAGACCCCCCGAGGATTCACGAATTGTTGTCGAAGAACCGTTTGGTAGATAATTTTGCTCAAGTGTTTTGAAGTTACCAGTGGCTGACTGATACTTAGGTCCAATTGTACCCCTACTATCGTGGAAAACCGAAGAAGAGGTAATTTCTCGCGCGAATAATACTGACATGGGTCTGGGAGCTTCTGTATGGTCAAATGACCTTGAAAAGGCTGGACGCATTGGTCGAGAGCTGCAAGCTGGCAATGTATGGATTAATTCGCACTTTTCCATTTCACCCTTTGCTGCATTTGGAGGTCATAAGCAGAGTGGAATCGGCTCTGAATGGGGTATTGCTGGTCTCAAGTCATTTTGCAACGTGCAAACACTTTGGCTGAACAAGAAGATTATCAGCTAACGAGCCCAAACGAAGTTGTATGGTAATATACCTAGATATGCCACTGAAACAAAATCAAAGAAGTTTCATTACGAAATAGTGGATCAATCTCGTTGCATGGGGCGCGATGGTCTTCATTGCCCCACCGCCATTCCTTTCTTTCGCCAGTCCAATAGTTACTCGCTATGAGGAACTGGCTGGAAATGGTTTTCCACAAAAGGCTACGAGCGTTTTAAGAGAGATACAGCGATTTTTATTGAACGAAGCAAAGGCTAGAGGCAAGGCTCTGGTTTTTAGATTTGGTAAATAACCTCCTGCCATTATGAACCAAAATCTGAAGACTCGACCGAATTCATATTCCCAAACAATTTAACCAAGTTTGCCTATCGATATCTGTGCATCCGTTCTATTCATGTGGCAGCCATCGCCTATGCAGTTGGTTGAGTCTTGTTGTGGGGATTGATAAGAACCAGCCTATTATGCCTCCGATCTTGTCCGGGTACGGCAGGTTAGATAGCATACTATTCCCGAATTATAAAACTCCATAATTCTCCCTCCTGGCTCTTGACTCCACTGATTTCTCGTGATTGGAGTGTCGGAAAAGATCATTCGCCAGCCGCGCCAAGGTATTTTGCTCATTGGTTCAACCCCGCTCACATATCGGCAATTGTTACAACACAATGCAACGGTAGCCGGGGATATATCTCATTATTATCGTATCATGACAATGCGGGCACTTCCCCGATCTTCACGAGACCCCAATGATTAGCACCCTTGCCGTGAAATGTAGCCTTCATAAAAAGGCCCAAGTAGTTTGATTATCAATGCACACGCTCATCCCAGTAAAAAGAAGTTCCAGTGCACTCAATTCCATCCTGATCTTTGATTTACCTGGGTATTGTCGGACCATAGTCCGCTAAAGCAACCATGGCCGAGGAAAAAGTTAAAGACTCACAGAGTGTGTCCCCAACTGGGGAACAGGATCTCACAGTGGCGAAGCTCGATTCACTCACTGAGGGTGTCTTGGTTGGGCAAACTTTGAGCCCGGAGGAAGACAGCAGAATCCTCCGCAAAATTGATACATGGTAAGACTCATGATGCGAAAAGAGGACATTTCGGTAACAGTTTCAAGTCTTCTTCCAATCATGGCGGTTTCATATTTATTCCAATTCCTGGACAAGACTTGTCTCACGTATGCTTCAATCCTGGGGCTCTTGGATGATCTCCACCTTTCCGGTAATGATTACAGTTGGGCTGGATCCATTTATTACTTTGGATATTTGATTGCATCCTATCCGATCGCTGGTTTTGTTATGGTTCGACTGCCAATTGCGAAGGTTATTTCGGTGCTCTTGTATGTTTCATAACCTGCCACCCCATCAAACAAAGGCGGAGCAAAATGGCTGATTTTGATTCAACAGAGTGTCATGGGGTGGAATCCTCATGCTGACAGCCGCTTGTCATAATGCCGAAGGTCTCCTTGCAGTTCGATTCTTCCTAGGCGTGGCCGAGGCCGCCATGGCTCCAGGGCTAACCATGATTATTGGCATGTGGTATAAGAGAAGTGAGCAGCCTCTTCGCCAGGGAGCCTGGTTCCTTGGCAACACGTTTGCGGGATTTTTCGGAAGTCTTGTGGGTTATGCTATTGGCCATATTGACACTATAGCACCTTGGAAGGCAAGCTTACATCATAGTTCGGCTCATGATATCACCTATTGACTTGAATATAGGCTGTGTTTCTTATCTTCGGAGCATGTACAGTCGCATACTCATCAGTCATATTTTTCTTCCTACCTGACACGCCACAAAATGCCTGGTTTTTAAGCAAGGAAGATCGAATCAAAGCTGTCATTCGTGTAGAGGAGAATATGACTGGCATGAAGAACAATCAATGGAAAAAGGAACAGGCCATCGAGGCTTTGTGCGACATTAGCTGTTGGTTGCTAATCTTGTTCCAATTGAGTTGCAACATCCCAAACAACGGTATTGTTACTGTAAGTAATTTTGAGTTGCCACGCGTTTATTTAACGGGATTGCTGAAACAGTGAGCATTTAGTTTTCGGGAATCATTATCAAAGGATTTGGATTTTCCACCCTCAAGACTATGCTTTTGAACATGGTCACCTCGGCTTTTCAGCTATTATTCGTGGCCATCGCCACCATTGGTAGCACATACTTTCCAAATACCCGTACTTACTTCATGGCGTTTAATATGTCTATGAGCATCCTCGGCTCAGTTTTAGTGCGACAATTGGATGCGGCCAACAAAAACGGCCGTTTGATTGGTGTCGGTCTTAGTATTGGTTATTCCGGAAACTTCCCCCTGGTGACTTCCATGATATCAAGCAATTTTGGAGGGTTTACAAAGAGAACTACCGTCAGTGCATTGGTAAGTATATGCAAATTCTGGCCCATTATAGGCCAACTATACGGAAAAGTACTAAAACAAATCTTTATAGGCATTTATTGCGTATTGCGCTGGAAACATTGCCGGACCCTATCTCTTCTTTGCAGATGAAGCGCCTCAATACCCATCTGGATTCCTAGGTCTGATAATATGCTTTTGTATCGGATTTGCGCTGTGTTTTGTGTGGAGAGCTTATTTGATATTCGAGAACAAGCGCCGCGATAAACTTGGCGATAGTGTAACGGCAACTGAGGATTCAGCTCACACATCTATCAACTCAATGGATAAGACCGACAAAGAAATTAGACAGTTTAGATATCTGTATTAGGTTGGATATGACATACACATGCATGTCTAGAATAGACGAGATCCAAAAACTGCGGCCACCAGTGACAAGGATGAGCGAATAGCTACCTCCCAACTATTAAATGCTGAACTTAAAGTGTCAGCATAGAGCATGATTCATTCTTAAAGTATCCATGTTTTATGAGAGCCTTTATTTCCCCCCCTTCTGTCAGAGAAGGGTGTGCATCATCACTGATGAGAAGCTAGTCTGCATCTCTTGACACAAGTACCAGTTTGCTCCGATTTTCAATTTATAAAGTGCACTGTAGTACTTGATTGTGGCAAGAGCCGAATCGAAAAGAAGAATAGAGGAGGCGAAGCCGTAAGTGGGGTCGATGTGAGATGAGATATATAGACTCCGAAAACTCCGAAATTAAGTTTTTGATGTGAATCGTGTATGAAATATTGATAATTCAAAATATTACTAAAGGCTACATGCTTCGATTTCTCGTTATTCCGTTATTTAAAACTAGCCTTTGTAAGCTGGGCTGTTCCTCAGTGAGTTTTGAAATGCTGGGGCGTGGCAACGTTATGTAGACGATTGGTGCAAAGACGCCCCCAGACATTCATGCTTGGCTAAGATGGATGTACTTGTGATCTGTTTGCGTTTTCATTTGCACATGTAAGTCTGGAGGCTCACCTTTGGATGCCATCGTTGATTAAGCGCGCGCGTGGATTTCCATTTGATCCATTTGTCAGCACCAATGACGTGATCCCGCGCGGTGCGTTGGGATCAATTTATTCAGCAGTAACTAACCCCACCCACCCACCACGGCGTTTGATGGTGCTACAGGTAGCATGAGCCCATATGATAAATACGGAGTGAGACGCCTCAGCTGGAGTACCCGGATTCTTTCAGAGACTGCACCCGTCTTCATTACAAGAGTCGCATTTTTCGCATTTCTGTTAAACTTGATCGCTCTGATATTTATTATCTTGTTTCAGTCCAAATATCAAACAATATGTCGCAAGGTTTAGGCCCAGTAGGTTGTGTCTTTCATTTTTCGCAGCTTACAAGCTAACCTTGACCGCAGTCTGTTCACAAGAACGGCACCTTTGCGCGCCCAGATAGTACATTCAGAGATTTCATTTCCCGAGACCCTAATGCAAAGTTTCCTGCAGAGAAAGGTCGCTATGCGCTCTACCTCTCGCCGGGCTGCCCCTGGGTAAGTTATTATTGGACACACAAAGCAACCTAGCTTCAGCTAACTCGCGAAGGCCCATCGTACTTTGATTACGCGACTCCTCAAAGGTTTGGAGGACGTGATTGATGTATATCAAGTTCACTTTGAAATGGGCCCAGAAGGGTGGTATTTCAGTGGCGAGGGAGACTCGCTCCCCGAAGACCCTTTGCATGGCTTTAAAAAGATCAAGGAGCTATACTTCCATGCTAACCCGAATTTCGTTGGAAGATACACTGTTCCGGTACTTTGGGATAAGAAATCCGACACTATCGTCAACAACGAATCGTCTGAAATTATTCGAATGCTGGCTACTGAATTTGACGATCTTCTTCCTGAAAATCTAAGGGAGGCTAATCAGCCCGGTGGTGGCCTCTACCCCGAGAAGCTCAGAGACGAGATCGATGAACTCAATTCCTGGGTTTACAATACGATCAATAACGGCGTGTACAAAGTCGGCTTCGCCAAGACTCAAGAGGCTTATGATGACAACATTAAGCCGCTCTTTGAATCGCTCGACAAGATTGAGAATATTCTTGGGCATGGAAAACCGTACCTACTTGGGGACAACTTGACTGAGGCTGATGTCCGTCTTTATACAACTATTGCACGGTTTGACGTAGCCTACTTCACAATCTTCCAATGCAACAAGAAGTCGATCCGACATGACTATCCCCGCATCCATAGTTGGTTCCTTCGGTTGTACTGGGATCAAGATGAGAAGGGAGGGCTTCGCGGTGCATTTAACAAGACCACTGCACCCTATGTGGCAAAATATGCATTTGGTTATGCTGATAGCAGAAGACGCATTGTGTATGATGGACAGGGACCTCTTGTGGTTCCAGCTGGGTTCCAAGTGCTTGTGAATCCCCTACAGTAATCTTAGGTGGGCTATGGCTTGTTCCACGTCAAGGCTTGTCTCTTTTGTTAAATATATTCATAATCACCCACTCATTATAATTGTAAAAAAAAACTGTATGCTATTATAGCATAGACCATCGCTCTGACAGCCCATCACCGAGTTCTAATCCCTGCTGAGACATGAGGGTATTTTACCCATAACCCTAACCCTAACCCTCTTATACTATTATAGGTAACTAAATGTGAGAAAAGCGAATAAATTTAGACAATAATTTAAAGATAATTTCTTTTATCAAAGTTTCAAATCAAGAGAAGCGGTCACCTTTAGTAAATAGAGTTAGATGTGTGCGCAACGTAAATTGAATATGTGTCACATGATGCAGTATAGCTATGGAATCATCGTCATGAGAATTTCACGTCACAGCGACCGCTTATCGAACATTCGGTAAATGGAAGTTGCTAGTTGTTAGTGAATGGAAAAATGTTATTTTATATGATTCTAAGAAATTTTTTATTTATAGTACTGCAGCATTCCAAATTGCCCAAACTCCAGGATATCTTCATGGTACCAATACAAGCCGCTTCTTTTCAACATCGGCAGATTCCCAAACAGTTTGAACGTCGGCCATAGGAGCTGCAAGCACCTCAAATGGTCGCTCCATGCGCGAAATAGCCTTGACAAACCCTGGAGTCTGTTGGTCCACCTCGGCTTTACTGAAGCTTCCAATGCCAGAAGCCATGATGCGAATTGGTTTCATGTTGATTAATCGACCAGGTAAGATGAGGTTTTCTTCTCCAGAAAGACCTCCAATCATGATGTATTGAAGATTTTCTCCTTTTTTAATTTCGGCTGATTGCATCAGCTCGATGGCTGTAGGGCCTCCGACATAGTCGAGAATAATGTCGACTGGTCCAATGTTCGGAGGCAAAGCGAAAGGTTTGCTCAAAATGACTCGTTCGTCAAGCCCCTGAACCTCTGCTAACGATTTCTCGTTACGAGAGATGCCAATTACTCGTTCAGCGCCCAGTTGCCGGGCCACAAAGGCAGCAGCTCGGCCACTTGCGCTCGTAGCCCCAAGAATGACGACACTACGACCCTTGCACCCGCCGATTGCACGGCATTGTAGTGCCAACCAGCTACTTATAGCAGGATTAGTAAGAGCAGCAATGTTGATTGGGTCGGAATCCGGATCAAGTTTGATTAACTGGTTACGTTCGATATTGACACACTCCGATAGGAGTGGCGCCGAAAGACTGCTAATGACATACTTGTCACCCGTCAATTCATCAAGACCAACTCCATCGAGACTGGGATCATATGGAAGCGGTTGATTGAAGGCGCTGTGGTGTTTCCCCATGGCCCTTGCCCTGACAACCCGGGGAATACCAACTGCAAGGACTTTGAGCTGAAGTTGGTCGTCGGATGGGGCTGGAAGGTCTGGGACATCTATATATTCTGGCACCGAGCCCCAAGACGTAACACGGGCAGCCTTCATATTAAGACGAGTGGATTGATGAAATGAGGTAATTTGTTGGGTAGCAAAGATGGAAGTTGCTGAAAGGAAGTTGGCTTGCGAATACGTCCAAGTTGAGACGACTGTTTGGAGGCTACTGATTTGAAGGTTTGAAAAAGTCTGGACTGCATTTCTGATGGACGAATGAGATAGCTACAAAGGTCGAAGTTGGAATTGATGCCTGCTATCTGATGCTTCATTTGACAAGAAACGGAATCGAGCTATATTTATACAACAGCTCTGTAATTCAGGATTCCTGTTATGGCACCATGCGGTGATCTCAATTGCTTCATTGACCAATCAGAAGCCGGCAAGCTGACGACGCTATTGATACCGGCCGCTAAAAAGATACCCGGTCCGGTGGACCGGAGGATCGAGTAAAGTCCGAACGACAGCATGCCACTGTGAAAAACCAAATTGCCACTTTAATAACTAAGAAATTAAGGGTTCAGGCCTCCTTGATGCATAAATTGATTTCGGGAGGCGCAGGTCTGATAATCTGATAATGTGGATGTGCTTTGCGTCTCTTGGTTTACCATCTCTCAAACTTGATTGGCGAACATGGAATCCTCGCGTCGCGATCATTCCAAAGAACCAATTTGCTCATATGTAAGCCTCAATCTATTTCTACAATTTCCATCGAAATGAGGGATGTTTCCAGTCCATGGATTCCTTCTGATCCGGGGTATCATCAACTACTCCCTCCGACATGGCTTCTTTCTTGTCCCTGACTTTGTTATCTCTCTTCATCCAGAAAAGCGTCATTGCTGTGATCATAAGGATGAAAACATTTGTAGCCAAGTTAAGTCCATTGCCGATGGGATAGTGTGGGGCGTCCCGTGTCAAAAATGACCATGTTGAAACAAGCCCACCCATGCTCCCAAACATGGCGTTGGTGCCAATGGCTGAAGATCGAGCTGTGTCTGAGACCACGTTGGCCGAAACCTGACTGGCAGTTAATGCCCCTAAGGAGAATAATGATGAAGTAATAAGAAAGGTTGCCGCATATCGCACTGTAGCGTCCTTTGAAGCTAGGAACATAATGTACCCGATAATAACAAGAGGGGTTGACATAATGCTGAATATTTGACGCTGGTCGACCTTCCAGCTCCATAAACACATTACAAGAGTCAAAACTGAGCCCACCGCGTAAGGGGGCACAGTATACAGTTGCTGTTGAATGGTTGATTTTTCTGAATAGATTGACTTGACAATTGTTGGCAAAAAGACTGCAAGCCCTTGGACCGTGATATTACAGAAAAAGAATACTGCCGAGTTGCTCAGTGTGATTGGGTTGAATATCCCGTGTAATAGTTTCTTTTTGTCCATTTTGTCCAAGAGTTGCGATTGTCCCATTCGTTCAGAGCGAATACGCGCTTCTGCAAGCTCCTTCTCCTCAGCTGAAAGCCAACCAGCAGTGTCGGGCCGATCTGTTAGTGTATAGAGTCCAATAGCTCCAAGAACGATTGTAATGATCCCTTCAATGGCATATATCATGCGCCAAGACGTCAAAGAACCGAAACTATCGAGACGCAAGATTCCTGAGGCGAGCAGTCCACCAAAAGCGCCGGCGAGTGGTGCTGACACGATGTAGAGGCTGAGCCTGAAAGTAAGCTCAGAGCGGCGGTACCAGCGAGATAGGTAATATGCCGTCCCTGGATTCATCCCAGCCTCAAAGATACCCAGGAGAAACCGAACCCCTATCAACTGGGGGTACGTTTTGACCCAGGCTGTGGCGAGAGAACACACGCCGAAAAGCAAAGTCAGTGCTGGGATAAACCAGCCGGGGCCAACAAGCTTGCAGATGACGTTTGACGGTATCTCGAAGATGATGTATGAGATGTAAAAGATTGAAAGTAAAATATTGTAGTCATAACCCTTCATGCCGAGATCGTCTTCTAGGCCAGCGATGCGTGCATTGCCTTTTTTCGATCATTAGCGGATGTTACAGAAATGTGACAGAGAGGGGGTGAAGTTACCAATATTTGCACGGTCAATGAAACAAAAAGTGTAGATTATCACAACGGTTGGCATCAGTCGCATATCGATCTTATTACAAAGTCGCCGTTCCGCCTGTGTGTCAAACGTGGACATGGAACCCAACTCCCTGAGACATATTAGATGAAGCGCACGTATACCACAAAGAATCTTACACCTCTCCAGACTGCCGGCGAGCAGGTGGAATTTTGATATCGTCGATATTCATTTTGATACCACTTTCGGTGGCTGTTAACCCTAGCTGCCTTCAACTGATTTGGCAGTGAAATCGTACTGGGCTGTTATGGAGTTGGTGCACTACAATGGCAGATATGAGTAGACTACGTGAATTTATAACCACATGCTGGGTTCATCGGAATGGAACCAAACCGGAGAGATAAGAGGCTTGGCGTGCTTGAAGCTACATGTCTTACAACTGAGGTCATTAAATGGGCGGCTGGCGGCAAGTATCGGCTATGAGCCGAGAAGCTTATATACAAACAGGGGAAGCATCGGATATCGGAATGGAATCTGGTGTGATAACCGCCAAAGACACTATCTTATCAGTGATGTGATGATCCAGAGTGGTTTAGTTCTTTGCTGCGATTAGAGATATGTTCCGAGTCGGACGGTAATTCCGGAGTGGGGTCTGGGGAAGGACGCTGTAGGATTCAGCTGTCACATTCAACAATGTTCGGGGATAATCTCAGAGGGACTGTTAGTTCCGCACTTCTAGAAGGCAATGCACGTGATGAGATGATGCTGCTTCCTTAAAAGTTGACTGGATACGGTGAGAGATATTATGAATCGGTAGAACATCGTAATTGATGGAAATATTTAGCCCGTGTGTTTATCAAGTTCAAGCTAATTTTGCGGTGATGACTGAACATTTAATTCTGTTCACGTCAGTTTGTTGTGTAGATTGCTGATTGCTATGGGAACCTACCGTACTTTACGCATAACTTGTGCCTGCACAAATTCAGAGACTTGTTTAATCCAACATCTTCAAGCCATACTACTCCCAGACGTCGTTTCTTAGCCATGATTTACGGAAGAAAGTCAATTATGGCTCATTGCTAATACGCTTAGCTTTAACTCCTACTTAGAATGATTACTTGCGCAGTTCAGATTCGTACTAAATGGGAAAATCATTACTTTCACTGACGTCTCCATTCGTGATATGTTGGTTGTTCACGCACAAGAACCCAGAATCCCGCCAGACTTGTAGGAATGAGAGTCTTTTTCATATGCACAATTTGAAAAGCCATGATGTCGCTGTGTTTGGCGAATAATAGCTCAACCCCGTAATAAAATTTTTTCACTGCCATAAAGCTTTGGTTGGGGGGGCTAAAGATCAAGTGTTCCAACTCCTCAGCCCAAAATGGTGACAAATGTAACCAAAAGCGGGGATCCACAATTGACCGCCGCACCCCCGACCATAGCTCCACAATACTACAGTCCGTTTTGGTCTAAAATCAATCAGATTTTGAAGCAAGATGGTGTATTTTGTAAGACTTTCTGACCTTGCTGTTACACAATGGTACTCCCCCTCAAAGATATAAAGCTGGCCCGAGTAGCTCCTGTCTAGCGACCACCCAACACATCAAACAGTTCTTTTCCAGAAAATACATTGGACTCTAAAGCAAAGATAACTGAACTTGAAATTTTATTCGACCTCAAACGTGAACGTGGGTCATTACCTTCATAATTTTTGAAATCATGTCGAAGAAAGTTACGATTGTTGGTGGTACGGGTATTCAAGGAGGCTCAGTTGTCAGAGCCCTCCTCGATAATCCGGCCTACTCCATCAGAGTCATTACTCGCAACCCCGATAGCGACGCAGCCAAGGCTCTGAAAGCCCAAGGTGTTGATGTTGTTGAAGCAGACATAAACAGTGTCGACTCTCTCCGGGCCGCATTTGCTGGAAGCCACGCCATCTTCGCCGTAACCAACTTCTTTAACGGACTGGCCACACTGGGAATAGACGAGTCGATGGAGTTGGAAACTCGACTTGGCATCAACCTTGCTGAAGCTGCCGCTGCGACGGAGTCTCTGGAGCATTACATTTGGTCAACATTGCCCAATTCGCGACAAAACAGCGGCGGAAAGGCAGTGGTCCCGTACTATGAAAGTAAAAACCATGTTGATGGTTACATCAAAACTGTGCCCCATCTCCTTCGAAAGACAACTTTTCTCTGGGTGGCTTGGTACGCTGGCAACATGGAATATCCCATGTATCTTCCAACTCCTATTCGCACCTTTGACGGTAGCAAGTCATACGTGCAACTTCTTGGGGTGCCATCGTCGACCGTCCTGCCGCTCGTCGGGGATGAAAAGGTGAATGTCGGCTTGTTTGTCAAGGCAATTTTGGAACAGCCGCACAAGACACTTCCAGGAAAATTTGTATCTGGTATGGTCGAGAAACAGACATTTAGTGACATGCTGTCGCTATTTGCGAAAGCTCAAGGGATACAAGCGCGCTGTGTGCAAGTCAGCAGGGAAGATTATATCCAGTTATGGCCTGTATGGGCCAAGCTCATAGATGCGTCACACTACTACCTTGAGGTCGCTGATGGCAAGCCCTTCTCCCACATCGAAGAGCATGTACTTACTAAGGAAGATCTGAAAGTGGAAGGTCTAGTTGGATCAGCTGAGGCTTTTTTGGCAATGCGTGTGGTGGATTAAACACAAATTCGGTGACTCCTTTCATCGGACATATGTGTACCGGTTGAGATATGTTCCAGATTCTCTAGAATACATCAATTGACTTCGTTTCCATTCTTAAAAAATAAATCCCGTCTCACTCCTTGAAGCTCTCTCGTGTGTATACTTGAGTGAACCTCATTAGCTACCTGAATAAATTTTCGTTAACCGATTGGAGCCTCCACCAGATTACTCATTTTCATGATTTCGATTGACCCGAATTTCGTCAGAAGAAGAAGAAAAATCTTGACTTGTCGATAGATAAGTGTGGTGCTTGATGACCACCCCAACTCAATCATCCAACACACCATTGGCTAATTTATGGCCAGCGCCCCCGGGTCCCATTCCATTGTTGACCGCAAATCCCATTGGAACTCCACAAAGGGCCGCGACGGTGCATAATCAGTGGTTGGAAATACCGCATTGATGAATTAATGATGATTTGTAGTGGCAGTTAGAATGTAGAGGATTTGTAGATTTATCTGTCATTGACTGACGCAAAATCTACCCTGCCAAAAATGCCGATTGATTATAGGCTGTGATGACGTCTATTCCTTTACATGCAACTAAAAGCAGCTTTTCAAACGGATCCAACTGCCTTGGCGTGGACACGAGCCAGAGCGCAGTAAACGTCTCGTATGGTATTGTCGCTTCAATTTGGGAGCCATGCTGGTGGTCTACTGGCGAGTTCCAGGAGGCTGGCGTTGTTGAGACTGGCAACTTCGCCAGCGTTGGAAATCCAATGCAGATGCCTTGCCTAAAAATCGAATTGATGCCATAAAGCATATAAACCATCAGAGAGGTTCGGCGGATACTCTCTGTGAGAATCCATGTGCGCCGGTCTATCTCACCACCGTTCTCGACTTCCACTTTTGAACGTGAAAGAAGCTTCAAGGACCAAGTCATCAAAACATCCTGTTGCCGTTCAGCCACAGTTCGTTGCTCGATGCTTCCATGGAAGAGCCGTATGATCTGATACAACACGGCAGCCTGAAGTCTGGCTAATTCTTCGAGGAGGGTCATTCCGACAGAGCAGTTAATAAGTTCAAGAATCTCTGAATCTATGATTTTGAATAGCGTTTCGCAGTTGCTATCATTGATGAAACAAAACCCAGATGAGACACCAAATGCCGCCCGTATAGCCTTCGGCATTGAATTGCAGTACGACTCCTTATGTATAAAAAGTGTTTCCGCCCGTTGAGCAAATTCTCGCGGATAACTTTTGAGTTGGTCGATTACCCACTGCCAGGACTGTGTGTTACCACTCAGGGGCTGCACCTCACCAAGGGAGCCTACAAGGTCTGGCACACTGGATCCAGTCGGTAATGTATTTGTCAGCAGGTCAAGAACGGACTGAGTGGGGCTTGATGTGCTGCCAAAATCCGGCGATGGCTCGTATGGACCGAAGACACAGTTGATGAAAGCATCTGTTTCAAGAAGAGTGGAAATGGAATCATCATGTGCTTTTGCTATGGTGGTTGAAGAGGTGCTGGGCATAACTAGTCCAGGGCTGGTACCACTGAAAGACTCCAACTGCCTTGACTCGTCCAAGCGGCGACCTGGGACATAGGCATACTGACAGCTCTTCCTGGTCCTTTGGCAAGTCCCACAAGTTGGATAACCGAAGTCGCATTTCCGCCGACTCTTGAAACAATGGTTGCAGGTTTTCCGCCGCAATGACATTCTGTTTGTTCGGTGACGTGGTTGTTCGGCGATGAAAGTCAAAAGCCTTGTTCGAGCAAGGAGTAAGCACTATTACTCCTGGGGCCCACTTTGACCGCCGCTATTGTGTGGAGCACTTGGAGTAAGCTTGGATTTCTAATCAAGTTTCTTTCGGAATCTGCTAACGCTAGTAACTATCTAGATAGTTAGTGGCTTAATTCTTCATACTGCATCAAGATTAGACAGAAAAGTGAGGGTCTCTGCGATATTCAGTGACAATATATTCCTATTGTTCCTAAAAATGTCTTCATGATCCTGCCTTTGAGGCTTTTCTGCAGCGACTGGTGGCTTGTGTGATGTCGTTTCTGAGGTCAGCACAGGCCCAGCACACACGAGCAAATGAGACTCACAACACAGCACATTGGCGGGCACCCATTTATTATGTTACAAAATGTTAAAAGTAGATATTGTGCAATCCTCAAAAGTACACTCCTCCCCAAACATCGAATTTTCAAAATAGCATTGCCCAATAAACTTGTATTGTTGGTCGTGATTGTCGATTGCGCGAATTACCAGTGGTGTTGCAGAGCCGTGTGCAATAATAATGCTGTCACCGGCTCGTACTTGATTCTGGACTAGCCCAATGCGACCATCTCTGGCTACAAATAACCTTCTATTTCGCAGTACCAAAACGTACTCCAACAAAAGTTGTTTCTCCAGGTTCTGGTGTTCGAATTGTTCTACGTTGTCATATATGTTTAATAAACTGTCGAGATTAGCTTCATTCAATCCTGCAAATTGCCGAAATTGAACATCTTTCTCCATCATTCTCTTCGACAAATGAGGTACAAATGACCCGTCCGAAATGCACGCACGTAAGACCCTGCGTCTGGTCAATTGTGGTTGGTTAGGTAGCCGCTGTATAATCTGGCGTAGGGCCGCTTCCTGTTCATCAAGCTTGACAAAATTAACAAGTCTTTGTCGTGATCCCATTCCCGAAAACACGGTAGAAACGTCATACACTGTTCCAATAGCCCTTCCTCGTAGTGCCAATTTGTTGAAATTCTCGGGATCTGGGGTCTCTCCTTCCCACGGTAGACCCAGACAGGCATTGAATGGAACATGGCCTTGTTGGTAGAAGATCGGGACGCTTGAGGGACCATGACACCAATTTGGGACCCAGGAAGGAAATGTTGAAGGGAAAATGACGGAATGATGAGACTTTCGACGAGTTTGTCGCGGTGCAACGGCCAAGATATCTAGGTTCCCGGTTGTTGAAATAATGGTTCTCGCAGCTTCAATAAACACCCGATATACTGGTGCATTATATGTCGGTCTTATCTGAATGCGAGCATCGTTATTTAGAGAAAGGAATGCATAAACGAGATCTCGGGGCTCTGAGACTTTGCAATCGCTGCTCATGCGTGAAAGAAGCAAGTGAAAGTCCTCGTGGGCCTCCTTGTTGTTTTGCATAATCTGAAATGGATGATTCCTTCGCAGATATGAGGTTTCTTCGTCCAAAAACTCTCCGTAATACTCTCTTCCCATGTCTCTGAAGCGACAGGTGACGTGAAACATGGTATTAGGAGACCACTGAAATCTGCCGTGTACAAGGATAGCTTCTTGAGCAAGGACGAATTCCTGCACAACCCAAGCACGCTTGAACCAAGGCAACTTCATTATTGATATCATGGCCTGCCTGTTGGTACCGGCTTCTGGAGAGGATATAAATGCCTCTTTTAGAGCTGCCATTTCGTCAGAGAACTCCGGAGATTTCTCAAATTCTTCGAATATGTGATCAACCCGCTCTGCTCCGGGGTGCTCAGGGCCAAGCCAAACGATAACCTTGGAGGCTTTGCGATATATGTCTCCCATTTTAGCAACTTGTTGATTCCTTTCTTCTATATTAACCTGGTCGATGCAAATCTGATCGATCCATATGAAATCATCCTCGATGTCACCGAGAATATGAACCAGGGCCTCGGCAATAGACTTCGTGATTGGGAGGACGGTGTTATCGCGCAATGTAAGCCTATGATCTCGGTTGGGGCTTCCCCATACGTAGGAAAGTGCTATGAAGGAAGGGGAAGTCGTAAGATCGATTCTATTCATTCCAATCTCATGATTGAGCATCGTAAATATGTTTGCTGGGTCCCAAATTGTCGCAGAGGATCTGGTAGGCCCTGTGGAGTTGCATGATCGTCGACAGCTCAATAGCCTAATTTGTTGCTGCTGTAGTGGGGCATAAACGTGCACCTCTGGCAGGGACATGATTTCGTGCTGATCTGCTCCCAAGAATGCAAGAACCTTGGATGTGAAGTCGCTTGGAAGTCATGACAGTTTCTTCAGGTGCCACCGATCTGTAATTTATGGAAGAAATGCGATTGGTAGGTATCATGGAGAGGAAGAGAAGAGGGTGATTCATCATATTCCGCCTTCAATATGTCACCAATAAGAATAGGCATGCCGCCATAACAGTCATTTCAATGGGAACGTGAACGTTCTCATTAAACCTGCTCCAATGACTGGAAGCGGGGTGAGTGAGTATCATCGCACTACGGTCATGCAAGAAAGTCCCGAAGTGTAGCCGAGCCCTAACACTTCAACATAATTTGCATAATTAAAGCTATTATCAATCCTATGCGTGTTTTTCTGATGGAATAGCAATATATTTTTTGATATTTTCGACTGTGATTGTACATATTTACCAATCTTAACTCGAGGAGTCGATTCTGTGCCCCGAGAAACATTAACCTCTACCCCTGCTCTGACGATGTGAGCAATTTTCTGGTATCCCAGAAAAATGTTTTTATTAAAAAGAAAAAGAAAAAAAAAAACATGGAAGACTATATATTTGGAGATTATAGTAGGAATTTATGGTATTAATCAAATGGGCAAGTCAAATAGCCAGAGCTGTCAGGAAAACTGGAAACTTTAGGCATGAAGAGTACAAAACGCACTTTGTTTTTGCTGTTCAGATCAATCTCACAATTTTAGTGGAAATGATTAGTTTCAACAATTTTAATTTATTTTCGACGAATACCGTAATTATGTGATGTATGAGTTTTTATATAGGACAATATCCGCCAACCACTTGGCACTCAATCATGAGTCAACACTGCACGTGCACTGACTTGCCCATCCTCTAGTGCCTCTAGAATGTCAGGGAGATCGAGAAAATTTCGTGACTCAACTTGCGGTTTGATTGAACCTGATGCGATGAGTTGCAATACCTCCTCAAGATCAGTCACTTGACCGCCATATGAAAAGATGAATGAAAGCCGTTTTCTTGTGCCAATCTTCATGTGAACGGTATTTTCTGCGTCTAGGCTTCCAATGCAGACGATTTTTCCACCTCGACGAACTGGAAGAGAGCCATTAGTTTTTGGGTCTTCCTTTTTAGTCGTCAACTTACCAATGTACTGAGAATCCTCAAATGTCTGATGAATGCCAACAAAGTCTAGTACGGTGTCTATTACACCTTGAAGATTGCTTTTCTCAACAAATTCTCGTGGGGATATTCCTATTGGAACAATGTCACAAGCTGGTACACCTAGCTTCATTGCTTCATCAAGGCGCTCTTGTCTGACATCAGAAACAATTATCCTTGGTCCAATGTGCAAGAGGATCTGCAATGCGTTAAAGCCTAGACCGCCAAGCCCAAATAAAAAGACTGTTTCATTGCTTTTGACCTGAGCTCTTCTCGTGATTGCATGATACGATGTGTTGACGGCGTCGGTTGCGACAGCAGCTTCAGCTGGAGTCACGCCTAGCATTTATAGACACTGATCAACTTGCATAAACCTTAATATGTATAGGGAGGGGTGCTCACCACTCGGAACCAGAACTGCCGCCCGTATATCAATGGCCGCATAGGGCGCAAAAAAGCCATCCTGTCCAATACCTGAATGATGTCCAGTTTCACAAATTTGACTCAGGTCTCTTGAACATTCAGGACAGTCGTTTTTCCCACAACCAGCAACTGCATGAAGAGCGATAATATCTCCCTGCCAAATATGAGCATCTGGACCAGACATTACTATTATCGCCACTAACAATTTTCAACTTGCTGTCTTGTACCTCTGGTCCAATTTGAATGATTTCTCCACAACCTTCATGGCCCTGGAACGGAGATATCATTTAACGAAAGGTCCTATTAATTTATGTAATTTGAACGGACCAGAATATATTTTTCTTGAAACCATGATGGTTGTTCTTTGATATTGAGCAGTGAATGCTCGCTCCGGCATACTAAATGTGTTAACGATAATCTGAACAAGCCCATATGCCAATGGATCAGGAACATTACCACCTGATGCTAGCATTTTGACGAGTATGCCATTTGGCGGAACTTGAGGGACTGGGACTTCTTCGTATACCTTTTGATCATGTTACTAATTGCCTCTTTAATACGGATGATTCACTAAATACTGGCTTATTATTCCCTTTGTGCTTTCTCCAGGAAAACATGGTTGTGGGTAAGTCGGAAGTTGTCAATGACATTTTGTTAGCAGCACTTATACAACCGGTCAGAGACTAGATGTAAATTTTGAATAATACAAGGTATAAACTTCCGTGTTGATACACTGATATGTTTATTTAAGGATAAGGATTAGGTATGTAGAATTGTTCATCCTTATTGTTGCCGGAAACCTAATTCCGCGTAAGCGGGCGGGGCTGGTTTCGGTTACCCCTCATCGGATTAGTACTTGAGGCAACGAGAGATCGGCAATCCCATTACGCTTCCGGCTTTGCATTCGGCTTTCCAAAAATGTGCTAGAACTTTTTTCTCTAATTTGTGAACTGATTACTTCGTGTCACGGCGAATGAGAAAAACGGGCAATTGAAAAATGTAACATAAGAATTAGTATTGTAGAATCACTGAATACCGTCGAATTAGCGTGATTAGAGACCATGAAGAATTTATAGATTGTCCTTTCTATTCCTACCAATCAGCTGAGACAAGGAAAGACGGTAGTGCGGGCTGCTGTAAGTCTGCTCATCGTACTATACTGCTGTCATGCGAGATGAGCGCTTGCAAGCGCCGGTCTGTCTTGTATTCCACAATTGCAATTTCCTTCCACTGTGCCCAATCTTTGTCGACTCCGAATATTTTGAGAATGGCATTTGCTAGCGGCAACGCATATGACCATTTTGGCTCCAGGGCCAGACCCCAGAAAAACCTTCTCATTTTTTCGTCTAACATGAAGGAAGCACGTTCTGCTGATTTGGTCGTTCTAAGAGCATGCGCAAGTGCAACATCGTCTTTGCTCAATGAAACTATACCACGGCATAAGCAACTCATATCCGCAGTCACAAGAGATAAGCCGAATGCTTTGCATTGAGGTACCACGCGTGCCATCTGCCAATCAATAAGTCCAGTGATGTTGAGGTTCTCGTCAACTAGCAAGTGGTCACCTTTATCATCAACATGTTTTAAGAAGAATTTTCCTGACTGGCCCGCACTGGCTTTATTTGCGGCTAGCTGAGCCGCGTTATCCTTGAGGAAATGGTACGTGAGATATGCATTGACAGGATACTCAGTATAAAGCTGTCCATCTGTAATAAGCGCCAAGTACTGTTCAGCAAAGGCAGTTAAGTAAGCCAACGAGCTGTCATATGGCCCATCTGGATCAAGAACAACGAATCTGTCGCTGGCGATGGCCGATACGTGGATACCAGATGATTGCAAAGACAACGACCCAACCTCGGGGAAAGGATGTTTGGATAGTTCAGCTAGGATATTTGCAACACCACTCCAAACTTTCGCCTTGTCATCATCTGTGGCAGGGTTACCAGATGCTCCATCTCCCATCCAAGGAGTTCCTGGCAACTCTTCCATGAGAAGGAAACTGACGCCAACGCCATGGTCGGTTCCGGCGCCACAGACACCGTAACCGAATGCCCGAGGTGCTGGTACAGCGGTAGTCTCAAGAAATTTCAAAGTAGCATGCTCGCTAGTTATCAAATACCCTGCCAACAAATTCGGAAGGCCTGTGGAGAAACCTGTAACACGCGGAACCCGCATGAGCCATGACGGTGACCCATCGTGGAATCTAATGCGAGCATGGTAATTGGCGTTGCCCATCAAAGCGCCTGGCTTAACTTTAGAACAGTGCTCAACGGTACAAGCTCTGTCATCATTCAGCTTGGAAGCAAATGCGCACACTGCTAAGTCATTGATCAACAAGCGGAGACGATTGATCTCATCAACAATTTTTGCAACATAGGCTGCATCATCTAAAAACTGCTGATGTTGATGTTATTGTTTATGACACATTGATTTCTCTTACCTCTTCGCATTTGTGGAAGGGAGGACTTAGATGGGTGACACAAATGCTGCTGACAGGTGTCACACCCTCCAGAGGATGGGACACTTGGTCCTTTACATCCTGATGTCGAGCAGCTGAAGAATTTCGGTGCCATGATGCATTTTATTGCAAGATGATAAATGTTTATGCTGTAAAGCAGGTGTTCGAGAATCGAGACCTCGATGAGAAGAGGAGATGATGTGGTTTTAGAGGCTTGACGCCTGTGGACGTTTTGAAGTACTCGACCAACATGGTCCAATCAATACAGACATCGCGGCCCCACTCTTAGCTTTGGTCTTGGGTTGGTGACGAACAAAAGGGTGCCAATTATCGCAGTAATAAATATTGAAACCTACGCGAACGCATGTGCAGCTTTGCATGCATCCAACGACCGAATCTTCTGTTGAGCACGTTGCGACTATGAGGGAGCAAGTTTCCTAGCTTCAAGAGCTGCGCCGATATGGGTTCACATGAGCCATGGGTCAACACTGGGAGATTGGCCCTGGATCTGGTGCCGAGCAAAGTGGCAACAAGGTGCCTTGGAATTTGAATGGTGTAATAGTCAATATTAAAGAAAGTCAGTACTAAGACATTCCATAGGCTAAGGATACGAAACCTCTTCCAAATACAAGGAAATCAAGATGTTGGGATCCACATTTGATGTTTATTATGAAATGAATTTATCTCAATAAATGTATTCAGAGTTGAAGTTTTTTTGTTTTGCTTTTTCTTTTGGGCCACTTTGACCAACAAACGTCGAGGACGTGGGGCTCGAGATGATGTTGACCGCTACCCCTCATCGTGTGCCTCCCCGCATGTCGTCCGCTGGGTTTCTTGTTGACATTACGCCTCTTGACAAACCCAAATAACCAAAGATGGAGCTTCGCCCGAATCATCAATTCGACCCTTTCGGTCCTGGAGTAGAAAATTATGACCATCCTGGTGGACTTGATGACTTGGATTGGACCGACCCAAGCAGCTCTGGGCCAGCGTTCGGCTCCACCCACTCTCCCTCCATCTGAAGTCCGTCAGCAAGCCACCCAAAGGTCATGCAGCATCTTTGAGAACTATGAAACCCTTCAAAAGATCGTAGAGCGACATGAGATCACCATTCAGAAGCGGTGGACAAAGAAAACACGAACACAGAGACTCAAGATTCTCCTCCAAGCCTGGCCAGACATGCCCGCGTGTCACCGTCCCGACTTTGAAGCTTTCCGCCAAGAATCACCCCAACAGCGAGAATCAGGCACTAGGCTCGCTGATTCCTACAAATGGCCTCAAATAAACCAGGAAGACCTCTCACAAACCAAGACCTTGCCGCTCTTGATAAATGCTAGAGGTCGCCACCCTCCATCGTCCTTTGCGGCGACCGACAACGACGCGATGCACCTAGGCAAGGTCTCGAGAGCCATCGTTCCAATATTTCTCAATTGTTATACCATGATTCTAAACGGTGTAACTTCTGTCGAGAAATACGGCGAATTGCAATCGTGGGATGATCACGACGATGCCTTCGACTTGGCGCATACCCGCAAGCAATATCTACCGGGAGAAGCCTTGCTTGTGCTAGAGGCCCAGGATAGACTGTTGGAATTTCTCGTAAAATGTTGCAGAGAAATTCTGCATGACATTACTGCCGATACCCTAACTAGCGATAGCTTTCCTATACAACCAGAACCGCCAGCCAATTCAGACAATGGCTCAGCAGGATTCGAATCTTTGGCTGTGATGGCAGCAGAAGCCCCTTACAGACCTCCAGTTCAGCTTGACCTGGCTCAAATTGAGTCCCTCTTGGGAGCCAAAGTATCAGCTGCCGAGGATCATTTATGGGCTCTTCGTGAAGATCCTGCATACTTTGCTCAGCAACTCCTAGAAGTCAAAGAACACCGACAAGAGATGCTCAAAGATACCCTGAACCAACCTCATCCGACCACTAGACGAGGTCGTGAGGGTATCCTATGGGCTCGCATCATCGGAAACATCTTTGTGGAAGCCTACCTATCCTTGGAGATCTTTTCTGATCTGCACAGCCAATCTCAGGCCTTACGGTTGCTCCAGCAAAAGTATTCTGACAGTATTTCGCCTTCCAAAGACCTTCCGGAAGAGTAAATCAAGGCACTCCTCAAGTTTCGATATTACCTTGATCAGGCTGCAAAGGGACCACTTGGTCAACTCAAGGTTTGCGTCGTGGCCTCACCGCCGATGCGTAAGTTCTACGTGCGCCAGCCCAATGATGATATATCCTCTTCGAAGATCCTCGTGTCATCCCGTGGGGTATCGATGAACAACGTAGAGCGTAATCTCACATGGCTCTTGCGCACCTTGTGGGAAGATGGCCACGAACTCTTTCTGGCTCGCCAGTCATTGGTCATAGATGAACTTGAGCGCCTCCTCCAATCTGAGCAGCAGGCGAAGGAACTCGTGTCTGGCTATATTGCGCAGGTAATTGGCAGTCTTTCCATCATCTCTCAATGCTCAAGACAACTTGAATTTTACCAGCCATGGGCTCAAAACTTTGAAAATCGTTTTCTCGACTTCAAAGATGATATTGAAAAGGACTTTTCCCAACGCGGTAAGCCTTGGGCTGCGATGATGGCGGCAATGAAGGATAAAAATCTTATTGCTGTCGCAAAATTGGCAGAGCCTTCCGCGGGAAAGTTTACATATCCATTCAACAAGCGTAGGACGAAGGCCAATGTAGAGATTTTGCGACAGGCTGAATCCAACTTGGACAGAGTGTGGGCCCAAATTGATCGAATCATTCGAGGTTCCTCCGCTGATTTGGAGGGCACACCGTTCAATCGCCTTCTCTCAGAGCCTCGCAGTTTGCGGAGAACTCCTGAATGGGTTGAGCCAGCGGAGAATACCGGCGCGCGAGAGTCGAGCCAAGACTCTGATTCACAAATGCTGGACGCTCCTTTTTCTAGTTTTTTCTTTGAGCTCTCGGGGACGGGAACGCAGGGACGGGCATTGGCTAGCTCTGGTTCACAGGCCAAAGTGAAACCGAAGACTAGAGGGAAACAGAGCCAGTTGGAGAATGCTTCTGCTGAAACACTGGATATTTCCGGTATCAATCTGGAAGACACGCAGCCCACTTTTTCAGTTGACTCTCGTGCCTTGAAGGTCTTTCGGACTCTGTTCTTCAATCCGGCCACCACATCAACTCCGGGTGAAGTCCCTTGGAACGACTTTCTTCATGCAATGCTGTCAACGGGGTTCAAAGCTCAGAAATTGTATGGATCTGTTTGGCAGTTTTCTCCAACTAAATTGGATGTTGAGCGAAGCATTCACTTCCACGAACCGCATCCTAAGGGGAAATTGTCTTTTGAAGTAGCAAGGCGGTACGGCAGAAGACTCAATAGGGCATATGGCTGGTTTGGCAATATGTTTGTTTTAAAAGCGAAATAACTGTTGGGTTGGGTAGGTCTCGCTGAATATAGCGAAATATCTGGTACAGTGAAACCCAAGCAACCCAGTTTCATTTCTTCTTTTTGAAGTAAGGCTTGGCTGTCTGTCGCTTTGACACAGCTGATGCTTGGAGCTCCTTGGTAGCATATAACATAATATTATTGTTTTAATAAAACCCCAAACAACAGAAAACTGATTGTCAATCAAGTATTTTACAAAGGTTCACAGAAATTCCATCCAGTTCTACTCGCACCGCCATTCCCTTTATATATGCAATTACATATCCTTCCATCCATTTACAGACTTTATTTTTCGTCGAATTTAAATGACCAGTTTACTCCCATGTGCCCTAAGCTCAAAAGAAATCTCATGGCGTTTGGGTGCCCCATTGCGATATCTGGTATATCGAGAAGATCGTTTCAAACTGCCTCTAATCTGCTGAACAAAAGAAAAACGAAAAGAAAAGGGCTTCTTCTCTTTGGCTGAAAAGCTCGAATGACAGCTTATGCTGACTTTTGACTGAATTGTCGTCTGTATGCGTATGATAGGCCCACAGTAAAAAGGGAATATGGCCTTTTAATTTCGCTGAATAAATTGTTGACCCATGTCAAGACTCGGTGTAACCAGCAAGTTGATATACTTTCAATCAGATTTGCTTTAGACATCTCAAGACTGGCGATAGTCTTGACCAAGCTTGCGTTGAGCGCCTTCTCTCTCGAAAGCTCTTCGCGATACTGAAGTCCCATGGCACAGTTTGAATCTTGTTCCTTCAACAGTTCTTTATTATGCTGGAGAGTCAACGCAAAGCTGGTTTCTCTCTCCTGGACGAGTTCTTCCTCGTGTCGCTTTTTCAAGGCGGACATGGCTTCTTTCGCCTTGGCGAGTTCTTCCTGGTGGTGCTGTTTCAAGGCACGAACAACATCTCTCTCCTTGGCGAGTTCATCCCGATGGTGTTGTTTCAAGGCACGGATGTCTTCCCGTTCCATCACTAGTTGCCTCTCAGCCCTCTCCAGCCTGGAAGCAGTCTCCTTTAGTTTGCTGACGTCCGTGGCCAATGCAGCCCTTTGCCGTTCGAGCCTATCGACTGTATCTTCGTAGTCTTGATTCAATGTGATGGCTTCATCTCTTTCCTTCTCGTATGATTGCATTTCTTTACTTGTCTTCTCCAATCGTGCTTGTAATGTTGAAAAGGACTCTCTCATCTGTTTGATTGTAGTGCGGAAACAGTCGTTGCCATGCTGGAGGCTATCTCTCTCTGTTTCCAGAAGTTCGATTTGAACCTTCGTTTTATGCAACTGTTCTTCAATGGTGGATTTGTCTCTCAAAACCTCCTCCTTTTCCACTTCCACATTCTTGATTGTTGCGTTCAACTTAGTTTCATTTTCTTGGCTGACTGAGAGTTGGTTCTTCCAGTACGAAATCTCGTTCTTCATTCTGACTGCCTTCTGGGATTTCCAGTTAGCGAACTTTCGGTTTGCTTCTTCCATGCAAATATCATGCCACAGACTGGCAATGTAATGTTAGTATTGTTGTTACGTATGTTCGGATCTCAATGACAATAGGTCAACGAGGAGTCGCCCATTTATTGATCAAGGCTCAGTGGATGCTCACCTGGGATCTCTATCGGGATTTTCGGGGGGTCGGAACGACTGTTTGCATATATCATACCACATGGCCTGATCTTCAGCATCCATTTTAGCAAGGCTGACGGAAATTGCTCGATGGAAACTTCCGATGGGATTGGGCGATCAAAAGTCACCAATTGGCATTTCCTTACGGCAATTGGCGGATGGTCCTGTGCAGATCCAAGCAATATGAAGCAAAATTCTAGATGGAATTGGGGCGATGTTTACGGATCGTCTGTTAATGACAGCTGAGGTGACGTCGTTGGACCATCCGAAGGACTATCGTATGATCACGAGCAGAGTAGTGCGCGCGCGGGCCCACCTTTACAAGGGATGGCGAAATTGGCAACTCTGAAGTGTGCACTAGGACTTTTTCGACCTGTACGTTTCATGATCTATTGCATCATCAGTTAGATATTATTTGAGTCTCCAAGGCCTTAGAATAGAGTGGAAGCTTTTGTTCTCCTGCACAAATCTCATTCTTCCAGTCGTGGGTAAATGTTGTAGAGCATTGTTTACCCAGTAATGTCAGCATTCGGAATAGTCGGCCCCGCATCGGAAGGCCCCGGCCGTTGGGGTCAGAGCGACCAAGCCATTCGCGAATCGTATGTTTTACCATTATCTAGAACTTTTTCTGTGGTTTTTTTTTGGCAATCATCCCAGAAGACGATCACTAAACATCCCATCATTTCCACCTTCTAGACAGTACTCTAACTTTCTGCATCAAGAACGTTCTTTTTTAGGGGTTTTTTGGTTCTTGTTTTTTTTTTTACACATGTGCGGATAATAGGTAATTTTGCGTTGTTGATTGAGATATCCAAGCCTGGAGGACAGAGATGGCTTGAGCCTAAGTGCGCAATATAAACGTGATTTAATATACAAGGAACTTTGTTGTTTTTCCTTCTTGCTTAGGAGTCTCAAGACTGCAAAGGTTATATCTAGTACTCAATTACTCTTATTACACCAACACACTAACCTAAGTCATGTATGACTATTGCTTTAAGTTTTTAACACGCCAATGGCACTTACATGATTGATACAAGGATGGAGGTAATTATATCGGGTGGAGTTGAGTGTGTAAGTTGGAATTTCGTTGCCAATGCGAGTGTCGAGCTTGAAAGGAATTTTGCGGAACTTGTAATCATATGCGCTAACGCACCCGCCGAGCATCGAGTCAAGCAATGCTTCCAAATATGATAATGAGAGACGAAATCTGTTTTAAAGACTATTTTAGCATTTTAAGTGGAAAGAAATATTCGCTGCCATGGTTTATAGAGCACATTTGGGGTCAAGGCGAGCGTCTAGTTCAAATTCCAAACACACGCTCCTACTTCTCGTTTTGACAATAATTGCGATATATTCTTAGATAGAAGCTAATTTCTTGTGATAAAAGTATACAAAAACTCTAAACGCGTAATTAACGTTAAATATCCTCCAATTACCATTGCTGTAATGTTTGATCTTGAGCCATCCTATAGGCGAAATGACCAAATTGAGATTTCGATAGAGTCAAACGGATGATTTATATAGCTACTGGCCGGGTTTTCTCATAATTCCATCAAACATAGGGACGAGAATGTGCCCTGCCTGGCGGTGTCCAACGTGTTGTTGGCTGATGGAGTATGTAAATTTGGTCGGGGAAGAAAAGGCGGAAGCGTTTGGTATACCCGCAAGTTTGGTGGGTAGACCAGTAAAAGGAAACTCAATCGATACCCTCGCCAGCAGGCACACATGTCTAATTAATAGAGATCACGCACTTAGGTCCCCGTGGGGGCTTTGGCGGTCCCCTAGTTTAGCGTCATCCATATTTTCTTTCGATCTCATTCGAATATCATAATGTCTCATTTGAAACCAAACTCTTTACTCTCGTTGAGTTGAAATTGTACTTGAATCTTCCATTCTGTAACAGCTGTTCTTGACGGGACGTCGGCTCAATACGGGTCCAGGATGACCAAGATTTAGGCAAATGACGGCAACACACATGACGCTAAATCAAATTAGTCGCTTTAGTCTAACTCTGACCCGTCTCATCTTAGAGCTTCTACTTACGCGGATTCGAGTGCGATGAATAACGGTTCATCACGAAACATTTTACTAAAGTAGCCATCATGAAGCTCAATGATGCGATACACACACCGCAAAAATATGAATGAAATAGAAACAAAAAGAATTCCTAAGAATATCTTCATGTCTCTTCCAAAATTCTTCCCTGCGGGCAACTTCTTGCAAGTGATTAGATAATCGGCAAAGAGTGTACAGAAAACTGCCAGAGTGACCACTTGGAAGATGAGACCAGCTAGCGATATGTCGACACCAATTTGGATATCGCTTTTGTTCGAACTGACACACGAATAGGCACCACCAACCGCTTGGAGGATTAAGGATACGATATCGCAAGGTATAAAGATCCAGTAATATATTTGCGGATTGAAGCGCGATATCGATCGATCGACATGGTTGATCCTGGAGGATATGTTGTTAGTGAACGACACCAACATAATTTGAACATAAACCTCGTACACTTGAGACAGTAGGACGTAAATGGCAGAACAAAAGAAGACCGGGGCAACAGTGATGGTGACTAAATTTGACCAATGTTAGCAAATAGCATCGTATCAATGCTATGGGAGAAAATTCCAGACCAATTTGTACAATAAATCCGGGAAAGTCAAAGGGATTGTCGTAGATGAGTAACCTTCCCACATAGCCAGCAATCTCAAGGCAACATCCGCACAGCATGCTTGCCATGAACCCCCAACTTCGGGTTCTAGTGCCCTGATATGCATGCAATGCCATGCACAAGGCAAATATACCAATACAAGTGCCACTGGCAGCCTGAGACGGTCGATATCGCAGGATGCTCGCTTCCAAGGGGCATATATCGAGGGTGCAATTCGCGTCAGGGCCGAAAGCCACGAGGCCATTGGGAAGGCCCGAAGACATTATACCTGCGAAATTAGGGATATATCTGAGAAGGCGGTTTTGAGCTTATCAAATTGAAACTAGGAGATACAGGATTGAAGGATTATTCGAGAAGAGAAGATGTTTGGGTAGTAGCATGATTTATAAGAAATCAAATATAGCAAATTAGGGAAGAATACATTCCAAACCGGCCGTGAAAAATTGCATTCGTCATAGAGAGTGCTAATTCTTCTAGGGCTATTGTGTCTTGTAGGTCCGAGGGTACCGAAAGATCATCGCCTTACTGACCCGCGATTACCGAGAATCCGAGTCGTCTCGAAATCCATAATCTGTACCACGACCGAGCGCCATACCGTTTTAGGCCACATTAAGGTAAGTTGGGCTGTGAGTCCCAAAAGTAAATAATAATAGTCAGCCATTCTGGCGCTGAAGTGCCCAATTCCATGTCAAATGTCAAGAAATGCGTCGATTCAACTTGGTTCACGTCATGATTTATGTCCATTCTAGATACAGAATTCATATTTTTAATTCAAGGGAAACCACCTCGCATATCTCCCCGTATCCAGTGACGATTTTTTATCCGCTGGGGAATAGATAAGAGTAAAATATACAGCTTTGCCAATAAATGCCGTCGGCCTTATTTCAATCAACCTTGGTAGCAATGATTCTGACCAAAGTCACCTACCGGAATACGTGGAAGCCAGGCAGGGTGATGTGCTACGGGAGCCTTACCAAATACAGATAAGTCCTCGCGGCGCTAAAGCAGAATACGATGACTTGTGGGTCATCTCTCAAGCTTCGGATCTCGGAAGCTGTAGCTAACTGTTCATAAGAATACTGGAGGGGGCACGGTATGCTTGGCTTGGGACCAGCTAAAATAATTGAAATAATGCTTTTAATAAGTAAGTATACGAACTAAGATATGTATGATACCAAAAAACGCAGGAGCGCACGTTTCTAAACCCATGTCAATCCCGCTAATTAATTACCCACAAGCTAGGAAGTGGAATGAAACATTTCCGATTTTTCAAGCAAGATGGAGTGTACCCAATTCGAGCTGGCTTGAACAGATCCAAACTGCCATGGATCCACCTGTCCGGAAAAGCCCTAGACTTAGACTACATTATCACCTACGGTGCTGTCCAACGATTGCGCGTCACTTGATTCTGGCAATTTTGTCTTGATCTACACCATGCTCAGAGCGACAGTTGAACGTTTTCCTAGCCGAAAAGGCAATAGGTTACGCCTTAGTCCAACGAGACTATAGCTATTAGATAGCCCCAACGAAAGAGTAATTGCTGATGGGGTTTATTTTGTCGCGAGATGGAGCTACCCAGCGCTTGGTGATGTATGTGTGCATATGTGTAGTAATACCCCCCTGACCTACGCTGACAGACACCATAGTCTATATATAAGTCTCATTTCATTGCCATAATATAGTGATGTACAGTATTAAAACTAAATTAAGAATTTTTTAAAAGGCGTTTTATTTGCATTAAGTATTAATGCCAGCCTTGAAGAATGATTTTTGCAATAGTTAGCGATGGTCCTTTAAGTTGGTCATCTGGGGCCTCTCTGGGGTTAGGGATAGGGTTAGGGTTATGTGAGTTTAGTCTTCCAGAATAACCATCAAACAGAGTTGCTACCCATCAAGAATGTAGCCAACCTTTAACTTCAATAGAAACTTTTCACTAGTTGTATGAAACAAAGACTGCCACGAACTGGCTTGAGATTGCGAAAAAGCCATAGCAAACGTCATTAGTGGGGCATATTTTGAATTTTAAATGTTGGTGCATTTCTTATTGGTTAGCATTGCGGGAAAATAAAGACTTCTTTTCTTTTCAAGGACAATTTTTGGAATCATTAAAGAGATTCATAAATCGATTCACCATAATTCGTAGTATACTGTCCTGATCAAGCATAAGTTGACAGAGTATTTGACGCCATGTCTGGGGCGTACGAGCTTACCCCACTTTCATAACGAAATAGCAATGTCGGATCTCGAGGGTGATTGGATGTAGTTGACGGGTGGTACAACACTAACTGACGTTTGAGGATGCCAAGTGATGACCGGCAGTTTTATCCGACCAGTTAAATCACCCCAGAGCAACGCCTTGCATGAAATCAGGAAGAACATTACCGAGCGTTGTAAGTCTAAATACCTAATGAAGGTGCTAAGTAATGTTATTTAGGAGAATTTACCCCTCTTTTCTTTTTTTCGTTTGAATATCTCGTTCTATTTATCGTTGGTGTCATTTCTTATTTAACGGAATCAATACCATGTCTCATCCCGGAAGATTGGAGGGCAAAGTGGCCATCGTGACAGGTGGTGGAGCTGGTTTTGGTGTCGGCATTGTGGAAAAGTTCATTTTTGAAGGTGCCAAGGTCGTTATTCTTGATACCAATGAGCAAGATGCTCAGAAAGCGGCAGCAGCTCAACCAGATGGGCTGGCTGTAGCTTTGAAGGGGGATGTTTCGTCCGAACAAGACTGGATGGCAGCTTTAAATCTTGCGACAAAATCATTCGGCAAGTTAGACGTGGTTGTTAACAATGCTGGAGTTGTCTATAAAGCATGCCCCAGCATTGAGACCAGCGAGGAGGACTACGATCGAGTCATGAGAGTCAATCTTAAGTCCATTTACTGGAGCTCAAAGGTCATTATTCCTTACTTTATTGAAAAGAAAATGAACGGCCTATTCATCAATATATCGAGCATAGCGGCTCCCCGACCTCGTCCCAACTTGGTGTGGTATGGAGCGAGCAAAGGTGGTGTGACTAACGCAACCAAAGGCCTTGCGCTGGAGTGGGCAAAGCATAACATCAGATTTAACGTCATACATCCTGTAGCAGGAGAGACAAACATGTGAGTGAGCTAGAATTGAAAGGAAAATGATAAAAGGTTTTGACAATAATTTTTATAGGGTACCTTTTTTCTTGGGTGCGCCTGACTCGCCGGAAGCACGTGCCGGGATGATGAGCACTATCCCACTTGGCCGTTTTGCTGTCCCAACTGATATTGCAAATGCTGCGGCTTTTTTAGCCAGCGACGAAGCTAGCATGATCACGGGTGCTTGTCTTGATGTTGATGGCGGAAGAGGAATATGAGCTTGTATTTATTAATGTATGGGTCGTTTCCCGCCAATAGTGCAAGCTCGCCTTTCTTTCAATTTTCCTTCTGAGCTTAAAAGAACAATCAAGATCAATGATTTCAGAGAACTCAAAATGCTTTTCGCACTTAGCGTTTGCGTCCTATTTTAAGTAATCTAGTATTTATTTAGTTGGAGCACAGACTAGTCTTCCCTCTCAGGCGTGGCCCACATCTTAGTGTCGTAGGTATGCCCTTAGACTCTCGGCATGTGGTGTGGTAGACTCATTTTCACGTGTGGGTGGTGGTTCTCATGGCTTTGAGTTTCTTATCCCAGATCTCATCGTATCTAACGCTGCTGTTCAAGCGAAGGTGGATTGGGCTCATATAATCATTTCCTCTTAATTCTATATAACAGATATTTAAATAGTTTATAATTATATCAGTATTGTGTGGTAGGCTGTAAATTAAGTTTGGTAATTATTTTGCAGCGGGTTTGAAAAGGTTTCGCTAAATCCTCGTATACAACCCTAACTGTAACCCTAACCCTGAAGATAGAAATAGCATTTATAATACTACTATTAATTAAAAAAATATGAAAATTTTATAAGTTAAAATATAATCAATAGAGACGTCATTAATAGCTTTATATATTAAATTAATTCTAATTTAGCTATAAAATACTTTTTTAAGATATATATATTTTAGATTAGGTGAGCAGCGTACAGAACAACCAGTTGGAATGTTTTTGGACTCGCTGCACATAACAGTTTTAAAAGACTTTTTGGTAACGGTACGACGTAGAATATCTCCAGAAAAAAAAGGTCCGTTCTTTTTACTGACTGAATATCAAATCATTTGTTCGATAACCCACGCTGGCTTCCTAGAGATTTTGTTTTGTTGTCCGTGTCCTGGCGGATTGCCATGCTCTGGCAAAGAGGGGCTCGTAATAGCGCCTTGCCATGTAAAATTCTATCCTTAGCAAAGCTTTCTCTTTGATTGTGCTACCAACTTCAACCATGACGAGTAGAAGCGTGACTTATTGGCTTTTTTTTTTCCCCAAAGAATTCAGCTGCAGCAGTCATGAATTCCAGTCGCCCTTTATTGGTGTGAACTAGAAATAAATCTTAGCTGATGTAACGCAACCTTGTGACACCCCTGTTCGCGGCTGAAGCACTAATCCAAGAACCGCTTGACCAGCCCCACACTCATAACTCTAGCCGCCGTAATCCTACATCTCCATCTCCTCACTTGGTCAGCGGCAAGAACCTCGAACCGGACGCTTCTACCCACCTCTATCGTCGAACACCCGGTACCGGCACATTGCGATCGAATAGCGCACGATATGACGAAGCCTGAAAATGGCTGGCGCTTATCTCGGAGACCTTCCCGAACTCGTGCGAGACTCGAAGCTGCCAGCGACCTTCCACTACGACGGACAGCGCCACTGCGTAATCCATACCCGAGCCACGAGTTATAGAGGGAAGAAGAGTCAAGAATTATGGATTGATATACAGAATTTGGGCAGTGGCGGGCAGGGCTCGGTTGACTTACAGGTTAGCGAGCAATTTGGCCAGCGTCAATATAGAGCCGTCAAGAGCATCAGGATTTCCGAAAGTCAACGCAAAGTCAGGTCAGAGTTGATTGTCCGTGAGCTCGAGGCTATTTTTAAGTTTTCGCAAGCAAGGGTTATTTGCCCCTGATCCAGCGTTAATTAGTCTGTACTAATGTCTTCGCAGTACTCGACACTCTTTGTCAAAGCGCATGGATGGTTTACCAGCCCGACTCATATCTATATTGCTATGGAGCACTGCAGTTTGGGGGATCTAAAGGAATATCTTCTAGATCCTGAAAAATGCCCGAATGGCCGATTGCCTGAGGAAGAGGCACGAGATGTTGCTGCGCAAGTTGTGGATGCATTGTCGAGAATGCATGAAGAGAACTACACTCATCGAGATATCAAACCTGCAGTACGGCACTTTGAATGATAGCCCCTTAGGTCGCAGAAAGGCTGCTAACGAACCCTTTGTAGAATATCTTGATCCAGTCCCACCCTCCAAACGATTGGTGGGTAAAGTTAGGTGATTTTGGACTCAGCAAACGAACTGCAGAAATGGCCGATTCTACTACAGTACGAGGAACAAGAAGTTTTATGCCGCCGGAGCTTCTTGGATACCACGGAGACTCTAGAATGGCTAGCCCCTATGCTGTAGATATTTGGTGTTTGGGGGAAACTATCTTCAGAGTCATTTCTGGGCAGGCTACGTTTCAAAACGAAGCATTGGTAGGAAACTATTATAATGGTATGATAAAATTTCCTAGCCAGGTTTTGGAAAGATTACAAGTGAGTGGGGAGGCAATTTCCTTCCTCAGCTCCCTTATTCTACCGGAACCAGAGAAACGACTTACTGCAAAAGATGCATTAATGCATCGATGGATCGAAATGGAGGCTGGGTCGCCGCATCTGGGGAGTGGTTCCAACTTGTGGCAGCTTGGTGAGCTTCGTGGTGTTGAACAGCTCCCATCTGGATCTGACCAAAACCAAGAGTTTGATGCCTCTGCTTCCTGGACAGATACGATTATACAAGGTCACTCTGCTTTGGCATCTTCGAAGAACAGAGTAGACGAAACCACACAGAGACTCCATAACAGTAAGCCGCCTCAGAACGATATAGCAAGCAATTTGTTGCCAAACAATTCAGATGTTGCCTCCCCCTCATGGCACAATGTAGCCTCTCAGAGTACATCTTCCTTCCCATCTGTACAAGAGATGAGCGAGGAAATAACCCAGATTCAAAATGGGTACACGCAGCTTGAAGGGGAACAAGGGAACAATAGGCGATCATATTCCAGTATCTCAGCGAATTCCTCCATATACAATCATCATCCGAGGCCGCCTAATCGTCCAGACAAGGTCCCTCTGATCGACATTTACAACCACCGAGACATTGATCCGCCTAAACGCCCTTCAGCTCCGAGGCCTAGTTTTATAGATCCCGGACCTGGAAATTACGAGGTGGTACCGCGACGGGATCTGAATAAGGGTTATACTCAACACTTGAGCGGGATTGTACGTCATGATTGGGTGCCTTCTTCCATGGAAGGAATCTCAGATCCTAACTGGACCACTCCTCATGACCATTCCGACACTGGTGTAGGTTTTCAGGTGGGCATTGATGAAGAATCTAGACCTCTGAAGCCCTTGAGGGCAGAAGATAGGGTAGATGAATCGCAGCCTAACAACCTTGATAAAAGACAAGATAGCCGTAAATCTGGGGAGGATGTCCGTGTCATGTCGTATCGGCAAAACCTTATATTGGATTGCCCAGTATCCCAGGATGTGCTCGATACAGTACCCCATGGCGAGCGAGACGAGTTCACGCACTGGCGATACACAGCCGTTACGTGCCCACCGCAGCAAATATGGGAGCAAAATTATGTTCTACGCCCTTCGCTTTTCGCTAAGCCACGGCCGATCAATATCATAATTGCTATCCGGCTAGATCATGGAGAGAAGCCATACACATTCATTCGACGATGGCAGTTTATTCTTCAATCAATTGAATCACTTCATTCTACAACAATGAAGCAAACGAATACACCAGCATGGAAGAACATTATAGTTCATATCCACGGCCCAGCTGGTTGGACAGGCCTACAACCAGGCGTTGTACAGATCTTGGAGCAAATGGTTGTTCATCCTCGTCTGGATATTGAGGTCAGTATGATAGATGACGAACGTCTAAGTCCTAAATTTGGCGAAGGCTCTACTCACTTAAGGGGGAAGATGTTATATGGGACTATTCGCGAGGTACGTCTAACAACATCCTGGTTGCGCCCTTGGGGCAAACACCTCTACTTTTATCTACTGGTTGACATGGCTGACTGGTATTTGTGAAATTTATATAGTACACTACTCAGATACATCCGTTCCCCCCCACCATGATGGGAGAGCAGGCCACATTCAAACTTGCACTTCCCATCCAGACAATTTCGACTGCGCCTGGGATGAATTACTATGCAGACGAGATTTCTAACTTGAATCCTTATATCTGGATGAATGCTGTGGGTGTAGTCACAAAGACTGCGCTGATCATCGATCTAACCGAGTTAACTGACGGTGACCTTTGGGCTACGCAGTTCCTCTGCGAGGCGTGGTTCAACCTTTATAAATTTGCCGACGAGCTCAAAACCATACCGCTGGCTCCGTTGTTAACGGAACTGAACATGAAGCCGGACTTGCCGAAAGCTCGGAAGAGGGGTGCTTTTAGTTTGGCGAGGAAACTTTTCGCATAGTTCTCACATGGCATGTCTATTTGTGGATCAGGGGAGATACAAGATTACCGCTAGAGGCCGTAAGTATCAAATTATAGATAATGTATTGCTTATTGGAGAAAGCCGATTCTGTTAATTGTGTCTCTTCTACGGTCCGTTGTTTAATCGGTGTCGCCTTGAAGCTAACTCTGTATTCTTGAATATCCACCCGATCAATGCTTTCCGACTAGCGGAGCTGCGACATATCATTGGAACTCTCTATGACAATTAATGATGAGCAGTGTGCTCATATAGCCAAATTTATTTTCGAAGGGATGAAAGATCGAGGTGTTTCAGACTAGTCCGTTACTAGGCTTCACACGAAGCTGCAAATAAGCCCCAAGATCACCGGTTGCATATTCTGTCATGGCAAAGCCATTCCGTTTATTTCACGGTGCTTCAACACGGGAAGCGCCGACCACAACTAGTCCGTCCGAAACACACTCTCCCACTCGTGAGACAACTGCTGCGGAAAAACTACGGATAGTACACTACCTTTGAAACACATGATCTCCCTTTTTCGCCCTTCAGATCCGTCGCATATTCACGGCCCATCACGTCCAGCTTTTCGTGTCTCTTTTCTCTACGCTTTGAGTAAAAACATTTCCAGAAATAAGGGTATTCCGCACGGTGATCTTACCACAACTCTGATCGATGAGAGTTGGAAACCCATTTTTAAGGCACTTGTTACTTACAGAAAAGGAGAGAGATTTGCAACAGCTAATAGCGAATGGATGTCCCCCATGAAATCAATGAAAATGAACGAAAAGTAAATAATTATGGATGGTATTAGTAGGATAGACTTTAGCTTTTTTTGGTATTGTTGAGCACAATACGAATACTATATATACGCATATTCATTAATATAGACGCATTTTAGACGAACATATCAATGTGATGATTAAGATTCGCGGGCAACTGGTAGACTCCACCAGAATAATGTGAAATACGTCTAAGTTCCCAAACCGGGGTGTGAAAATGTCGGATTATTCTGCAGAATATTTGAGCAGATTATTATTGAACCTTTAGCCGCTGCGATTACTAGCTCAGTTGTGCTCATGTTATTAGCTACAGATCGGTTTTAGTCGGGCCGCAGAAGTGGGGGATTCTAGTTCATCGAGTGATCGTGTGAATTGACAGTACGTAGTTTTATGCCGTCCGAACACAGAGCTGGCGTGAGACATTTTTATCCTCTAGACGTATGAGCTATCATGTCTCAGGTGTTTCTGCACTAAGGGACGGCAGAGATGCAAGGCGAGAGGCCGACGCTAGATTTTGCACTAAAACAACGGCACCGCCGTCATGCAGAATCTACACCAGTCGATGCATTATCTAAACCCACAAAACGCCTAGCTAGGTGTACGAAATGGCGTGGATTTGCTCACATGACTGGAAGTAACCTCAGCCCCGGTGTGTGGTGCCGGCCAGCAACCATGATGCATGCATCTGGACCTATATTAGCCGCTTTAAAAGCACACTTGCGAACTAGTACACGATGGCATCGTAATTGATGCATTAACTAGTGGAACTTAGGCCCACTCATGTGTTGTTCCTTTGGTCGAGATCGGCCTCTTTCCTTCCCCCCAAATGAGTGATAAAATCAGTTTAAATAAGCCAACCTCAGGAAGCATCCAGTTTGGGTTTTTCCAACTCCAATCCATTAACTAATCATATTTTCGTTTTGAAGAGCACCGGAAATGTCTTGGTATGCTCCTACAGTGGGCTCCCGCCCCGTTGTTGTCCTTGGAGCTGGCGTTCTTGGCCGCCACGTTGCTTGCGTTTTCGCTGCTGGCGGCTACAATGTCAACATTTTTGACCCGTCAAGCCAGGCACGACAAGCCGCAGTAGACTATGTCACGGACAACAGCGCTGAGTATTCCATCTTCTCGAACTCTCGCCGGCAATGTGGGTATTGCGTTGCATTTGAGAGCCTCGCAAAAGCCGTGCGAAACGCTTGGCTGGTAGTGGATGCCATTCCCGAGCTATCACAGCTGAAAATTGAGCCTTTTGGTGAGCTGGATCAAAATGCTCCGGCTGATTGTATCCTTACTGCAAATAACTCATCGCTTGAGTCTGAACTGATGCCGGAGAAGTTCAGCCACGACCGACGAGGCCTTTTAGTCGAGGTGCGCTTTGTCATGCCTCCTGAAATACGCGTTGTGGAACTGTTAATAGATTCCCATGCAGAGGCACGAGTGTTTCCGTTCCTTTCATCAATCCTATCTCAGTGTGGCATAATGCCAGTCACGACCAGAAAAGAGTCTACTAGGTGAGTTTGAGGTAACTAAGACACTCTAAAGTTTCCCATCGCTCATATTTAATAGCTTAACCTTGGGCCGTCTTCGGAATGCCATGAAACGGGAAACTCTGTCCATGTTTGTTGAGGGGCTTCGTGATCATTTTCAAATTGATGCCCTCTTTGACCACGTCATGCATACCGGTATCATGCCCAGTCAGCAGACTGATCTGAATAAAGTTGTTTTAAGTGAAGACTTTACCGGAGGACACCATTATAAAAGCACCCAAGACTATCCTTCCCAAGGGATAGATAGTGCAAAGAGTCTGAATGGGGCCAATGGTCACCCTGTCGTGAATGGTGTCAATGGGACACACGAGTCACATGAAGATGGCCCATTGATTTACGTCCTTGATGTCGGCATTGGTGGAAATCTAAAAGATATTAGAAAATGCTTATCAAACGGTAGGATAGTGCGATTGGATACTAATACCGGAGAGCAAATCAACCTTGCCTCTGGAATGGGTTTGCTCGATGGTATTGACATCTCCGAACCAGAGGGCCGCATCTTTTACACAGACATGGGTCGCAGCCTTTCAGCCCGTTGCGGATCCGTCATGTCCATGAAATTGGACGGATCCGATATCCGGAGTCTTATTCCTGAGGGTCAAATCTGCACCCCTAAACAGCTCGTAGTGGTCAATGAACGCCGCGAGGTCTATTTCTGCGATCGAGAGGGAATGGGTGTTCATCGAGTTGATTTCGATGGAAAGAGCCATGATGTCCTAGTTCAGAGGCACTCAGACGAAGTGGATATGACCCAATGGTGTGTTGGTATCGCTGTCGACGCCGAAGAGGGCAAGATGTATTGGACTCAAAAAGGCCCAAGCAAGGCCGGAAAAGGGCGCATCTTCCGAGCAAACCTTGATATTCCAGAGGGAGAGGATGCTTCCAACCGATCAGACATTGAGTTGCTACTCGATGGTCTACCGGAACCTATCGACCTTGACATTGATGTCAAGGAAAAAGTATTGTACTGGACGGACAGAGGTGAACACCCCTTTGGTTGCGCTTTGTTCCAGGCATCCCTCGTCAAGGGTGATCAATGGATGGTGCGAGAACAGCTTGCACGGCACTTCAACGAGCCTATTGGCCTGAAGCTTGATCCCATTGCGCGAAAGGTGTATGTCACAGACTTGGGTGGGGGTATTTACAGCGTAAACTTGGACACAAAGGAGAAGAAAATAATCGTCCAGGAAGATGCGTGTTACTGTGGCATCACAATTAGTAGGACCCGGGTGTAATTTGAGATGGATACATGAATGAATCAAACAATGACGAATATAATTAATGGATCATCAAAACATGCATGAGTTCAACATTTCGTTCCATTTGGAGACCCTTGATTGGGCTTCGACCGAATCTCATTGTCAGAGTTAAGTTACTATATATTCTCGAAGCCTAAGATTAACACATGAAATGAACAATCCGAATACAACCCAGTTAAGACAGATATACCAGATTCATGTTAGCCAGTCACCTCTCAGCAATTCTTGATGCCCCCTATCACATTGCCAAAGAATAAACTCCGTTGTGAGCCGTTGCACCATAAACCATGGTTATGACTGAGCCCTCTTGATCATTTTAATATACTCCACGCTCAACCAATCCTTGCCCTTAGCCTAACCAGCTATTAGGTGTCCAGTTAACCTAACAATACATTAGCAATCGAGAAAATATATACCAAATTTGTACTTACGTAGCTTGTATCAATCTCTCTCAAGTCGCTCAATCCCAAGTTAGCACCATCAACAGCAAGCTCTTTCTTAAAAAGTTCAATCACTCTCTCAACGCCCTCTTGGCCAAACACGTTCGAGTACATGAAAGGGCGGCCTAGGCCAACAGCCTTTACACCAAGGGCAAGCAACTTAAGGGCATCGGTACCGTAACGGACGCCGCCATCCGCGAAAACTTCGGTCTGCTTGAAAACCTCTGGAGCTTTTTTGTAGATCTCAAGGGCAACCTCCAAGGCAGAAGGTGCACCGTCGAGCTGACGACCACCATGGTTGGAGAGTATAATAGCAGGGACCTTGTTCTGGACAGCTAGCTTGGCATCCTTGACACTCATTATACCCTTGACAATAATGGGGAGATCAGTCATGGACTGGAGCTTCTTGTAATAATCCCACTGCTCTGTATTAGCATTCAGGCTGCAGCTGCGAAGTTTCATTGTGTAATATTACGCACAGTGATGTACCGGTAAGATGAGGATCTGATATCGCGTTAGGAGTAGATTCAAAAAAGGAAGATAAAGCTAGTATTGGGCTTACTCACGCAAGGCTAACATCTAGACGTGCCGCACGCTGTCGAGTGCCGAAAATAGGAGCATCTACCGTAAATACGAGGGCGTCAGCTCCGGCAGCCTTACTTCTGTCAAAGAGATCCTGGGTTGCAGTATCATTTCTCGTCAAGTAGAGCTAAACGGTGAGTACAAAGCTGTCCAAAAACAGTATCAATGGTGACGTACCTGTTGGAAGACAACCTGGCCCTTGGCCTTCGCGGCGTGAATCTCCTCAATCGAAAGGGTGGCATAGCCGGAAGGCTGTGGTTTGTGAGCAGAATTTACAAGGGCTTTTTTCGATCGGTGGACTTACCATGTACAAAATCCCGCCAGCAGCGGCGCCTTTGACAAAGTTCAGTTCAGCATTAGGATGTCCGTAGATGCCGCTTGCACATGGGCTAATGTAGAAAGGAGCCGAGAAGTTGTGACCAAGAATCATAGTGCTACGGAAAATCATGTCAGTCACTAGCCACAGTTCTCAGGACTTTTGTGGGAAGTATACGGCAGAGAGTTCTCAATGTTGGTCACATCGTTCATGACGCTTGGGATGAAGGTGTAACGATTAAACACTTCCATGTTGTTTCTATAGGACCATTCACCAGCAGCGCCATTGCGGTAGTATGTGTAATTCCGCAGGGGAAGGTAGTTCCTAGCCGCCCAGTCAAAGTCAGGCAGTCCCACCATGCCAGTTAGTTCGGGCAAAGCACCCTTGGAAGTCCCCCCTAAGACATCTTCCAGTCCGGTATCGGGCTCGTTGAGAAATGGGCGAGCTGCGAGAGCACACACTGCTAGCGTCGTGGAGATCAACAAGGAGCGCATACTGGTGGCGTATTTTATAAAGTAGTGAATAAAAAGAGGGTAGTTGACTAAAAAGGCGGCGTCGGTCGAGCGGCAGTAGTAGATCAATATATCTACCCACAGTCCCGAGACCTGCAAGGATATTCCTCTGCAAAACCGATGCGGTTCCGGAATCCTGTCTTGGACAAATCAGGGAATCGGAATACCGGAGCCGTTGTCTAATTTTCATTAATTCTCCGCATCCTCAACGTTTTGGCTACTAAATCTAATGTGGAGTCCTAGTGTGTCTGCTTCAAAGGATCTGACAGGGCTCAAGCGTAGATGAAGCCATTTCTTGGGGCGGATGAAAGAGCCCACTGTTTAAGCTTCTTCGGTAACCTTGCCCGCATACCCAATTGCTCTTCCAGATGAAACGTGCGGGGATCCACGACTGCATGCATCAGATGATTTTTGGGGCGTGATAATACTGCATCATCTCATTCTGCAAGGTGCCTAGCGCTTGGCAATTCAATCCATGGCCCGATTCTTCCGGTGCAACAGTCCTGTCTGATGAAAAGTAGTCTCGGGTTTATTAGATTGCTCGCGAAAACTGTATGAGATACTTATTTCAGTAAGCAGGGGCCAAACTGTAATTCGAGTGCGTTCTTCTTCTCGTAAAAGAAGAAAAGGGAAGAAGTTAGAGAAATATGGTTCATTTTTTCAAATTTATCATCAGTCACAAATCATCTATATGCATTTTATCAATCTGCCAAGAAATTTGATCCCGTTCCAGCTTGTTTCATCATATAATTTAAAGGATCCAACTGCATCAGAAAATGCCGCGTCATACCGTACAGAGCTCACCCTCTATGCTTCCAAGGATCACGCATGTTTATTCCTTTTTCAGAACAGAAACTAATGACTAAATCATTACATGTTCATGGGACTCCAATCGAAACTTTTTAGCTCTAGCCAATAGTCGATAAGATGGTGGTTGACACCTAGCTAACAGTGAAGAATTTCAACACTGGGAGGACTTACAAATATACCAAAACTTTGAGCGCCGTGGCTCTATTACTCGTTTCTCTTTAAGGCCCGTATGACTCATAAGGCATTGACACGCCAATACAAAGGCGTCTATACACGTGATGCGTGAAAGGGATTTTTAAAGCTCATAATATCTGCTGGAATGCCAAGTACTGTGTTGCTTTTGGCAAGTTGAGAGACCCAACAAGCCATAAGGGCCTTGAAAAGTCAGGTTCTTGTATTATTTTTCTGTTTATCATGCTGCTTAGATCAGATGTCTATATGAAGCCCCTCCGTATCTGTACCAGCCCCAAATTCGTTTCATGCCCTGTCTTTGATCGAGTCAGGGCCAAGAGGTTCGCTCTTGCTCTGGTCTGTTTCATTCTGTGCTTCCATATTCTTTGCCGGCTGAGCGTCGTCTGACTTCTTTTTTGGTAACTTAAAATTTGCTGCAAACTCTTTGAGTTCCTGTGACGATGCTAGGTATACCAGCTCGTCCCTACTTGGGTGTGAGGGAGTGTCTGTAACCGTCTTGATCTTGTCGCCTTGCGCGGGAAACTTTGGTATCTTAAACGTTGTCGCAAAATCCTTGAGATCTTGAAATGGCCCATCCTTGCCTGAGTTTGGCAATTGCGTGTTGTTCTCTTTACTCGCCTGTTCGGCCATAGTGGGGAAAAAAATGCAGTAAGCTGGAAGATTCGACAGGTCAAGAAGGCTTGTTCGTTGAGAAGCTAAAGACGGGGGATCAGGTGGTCTAACCTGAGCTCTGTATATGAGCGATTTCGGTATAAGGTGTTACAAAGCTGCTTTTAATCGTGCCCAAATTGAACGGGCTTTGACGACTGTTTCGTTGAGAATGTTTGCTGACATCTCCAAGTAAGAAATTAGAGGGGAAGGTGATCATTCATTGTTGGAACAGCGTGACTGCGCTTAGTCATCGGGTTCCTAAAATAGAATCCTCGCACTAACCCTCGATTATTGAATAACAATGTCGTGGATAAATTTAAACAAATACTGTCTAGGGTAAGAGGCTAATAAAGTATGACATTACGTATAGAATTTAAAAAAGCCTGAATCGAATCAGCCTAGCCAGTGCATTTTGCAATGTGTATGGGCCGAGCTTCACTACCATTGGCAGCTTTATAGTTTATTTTAGAGGTGGCATAGCTAATATCGATCTCACAGGCCCCAACTATTGCTTTCTTTCGGTTACATAGCAGTCCATATTTATTTGCTTTGCGAACCAGAAGTTTGACACTTTCCACTTTTCCCCTGGGCGTGAGAGTTCAAAGTCAAAACTCCTCAAGAGTTGAGGAAGTAGTTTGGACATCTCCATTAATGAGATATTCTTACCCAAGCAAATCCTTGACCCCGTGCCAAATTGAATCATGTATCGATCCATTTCACGTGCCCTATCTTTGTCTTCCAGCCACCGCTCCGGTCGAAATTGGTCGGCATCATCTCCAAAAACTGATTTGTTGCGATGAATAACAAATGGATTCATACCAACTTCGACACCAGGTGGGATATGGAGCGATCCAATTTTCAGGTTCGAATCAGGCACACATCGAGGCAAGCTCCATTGAACAGCTGGGTGAACTCTCATCGCCTCTTTCATAACCTAAAATTCAATTAGTCCTGGATCAAATCATCTTGTTGCATTAAAATAATTGTAGGGCAATAATCTTGACTAGTGAAGCGATATACTTACTGCCTGAAGGTATGGCATTTGGAGAGCCTCTCCAAAAGTAACGGGATTGCTAATTTTCTCTTCTTTGATGAATTCGTCAATTTCTTCCCGAAGCCGCCTGTAAACCGGGGGATTTTGAAGTAAAAAGTACATGATTGATCGAAGACTAATAGCAGTGGTATCGCTTCCTGCTGCGACATTGGCGAAACAGCTGCGCCAAATGGTGGATTCGGAATGTCCCATATTCTGTAACCTCGAAACAAAGTCTGTTTGGCCCTGGTCTCTGCGCTCTATTCGATCCTTGATCTGGGTGCCAACAAACTCATTGAAAACTTCAATTCCAGGGGGATAAGCTAAGCCAAACTTGGACAAGAGTGTTACCGCCGCATAATACAGGGACCAATACTCTGGCATCACAGTAAATAGAGCACCATGAACCAAATAGCGCTCAAGCTTGGCGATACAGTTTTGTACGTCTCGCCCCTCTTTCATGAACCCAAAAGGCCGTGAGAAAGTAATCTGACCAATGACCTAAGCAGAAATTAGACACAGCAAAGTCAAATGAGATAATGTGACTGGGTCTTACGTCGAAGGCGTAGAACTGTAACCAAGTGGCAAGGTCAATGGGCTTTTTCTCTTGAGCAAAAAGGATCCGGATTCTCTCGCACATGGTTGCTGTGCACTCATCGACAAATGATTCCAAGGAAACCAGGGAAGTCATGCTATATGCAGACGCAATTTCTCGGCGATTGTGGGCGTGCCGAGCAATGTCTGGGTCGGTAAATAGATCGTCATTGTCTTTTGTCCCAAATGGGATATAGAACCTTGTCTTTTTGTAATTTGATGTGTGGCCGTAGATGGCTTTGACGGCTGATGGATCTGAGATTAGCACCTCATTGGGGGCAATTCGTACAACTGGGCCGTATTTTTCATGCAGCTGCAGCTGGACTTGTTCCATCTGTCCATATCTAACACAATTCAACTTCCACAACCTGGTACAGCCAGCTAAGAATGGCCCCGGGACATGCCGAAGATTGGACAGATATTTGTTTATAGCACAGTGGGTGAGTAAAACCGATAGGATCAATACGCAAGCTTGGGTTAGAGTCAGCCCCGCAGAGACAGTGCCAAACAGCTCGGCTATATTGTATTGAAAGTTCAACATGATTCTGAATCAAGAGTATTTTGTAGGAAGAATGATATAGGATGCTAAGGATTTTTGTTGGGACTTTATCAAATGTTTGCAGAAGTTTTGGAGAAGGGTTTTTTAGGGTCATGACAAATCATGCCGTCATTTAAAGGTAGTGCCAGATCAAACGGACACGGAATTTTAACAAAGAAATTCCGCCCTGGCTCCGAGAAAAAAGGAATTTGCGAGAATTCGGGTTAGATATACCACAACATCGAGGAGGTAAACATGCTGGGAAATCTGTGTGTCGATGGACTGAGGGAGTGGCGTTCAATGTAATAGGAAATGAATGCACAAGACGTCTTATGAATGTCAAATACGACACTTGGCGATTCTAGTGAAATAATCTGCTAGTTTACTCGGACGTTTTGTGTTTTAACATTCACCGACTGAGGGTTTCAATAGCAATCACGATATATGATATGATGGAATTGTAATTTTGGCAATAAGTACAGCTATATTGAATACGACGTGATATATAGAGCCGGCCGAATAATCCGCCGCAAAAAGCCGTCCTGATATTTGATTTTTGGCCTCGGCGACACTCAAGGGGATTGATGTACGGAAGAAGGGATAAATTTACTGATTTACCATCAAGCCGGCTCAACTCAGGTATCGGTATGGAATGGTATGGTGAAGTGGCTGATCGGCGGGGTAATGCAGGCAACGGACTTTTCAAATTTTCCGTTCACGGAACGCCGGAAGGATTCGGCAGATATATCATTGGGCGATGCTAAGATTACTTCGGACACCGTCCAAAGGTCAAGCATCATTTTTTTCTTATCTTTTTCTTTTTTTCTTTTTTAAAAAAGTATATTTGTAGACAATTCTGTATCATGGTTCTTCGTTTCTCGGCTTGCTTTGACAGTTGCTAAAAAATGTCGTGTTACTCTTCGGCAGCTTGGAGGCTTGCGTCACTGTTAAATACGATGTCTTATATTAGTGTTCGGAATTTCCACTTAGTCTTTGTTCTGATTGAAACGAGTACAACGTTAAACGCGATGCCTAGAGCATCCATGCGATGGTTGTATCGGATGAATGACATGGTGCACCTAACTTCAGGCAAAATTTAAAACGTGCAACATTGACACACAAAAAGAGCACCTTTCCTAATTCAGGTAATATTTCTATACATACAATAATGCAAGAGCAGAATTAAAGATACTGTAACTATTGGGTGTACTATACTAGTGGGAAGTCTACGGATTGCTTTTAAAAGGAATAGCTAACTTAAATTCTTGTATTGCATGTAGTTGCACAGTCCTTTCTGGCCTAGCGAGTCATCCATTTGATTCTTGGAAACCCCATGACGGAAGTAAATCATTCATGTGGATGCGTGATGAGTCGCCTTAGTATCTGCGTTCTCCAATATGTATCATCAACGAGTCGCCGCTCAAAGATTGGGAACTTTGTAAACAGAAATCTACCGCCCGTTGAAGCACTGAAAAATCCACCAAGATTCAAACTTGCACCAAGAGATTGAAGCCATAGTAAAAGGCCAGAACATGCTGTTGTCCTTGCAAAGCTCTATCAATGCTTCTTTTGGTGCTCTCGGTAGAGATTTAGAAAGCGCGAGCAATTTTGAAATGGAGCTTATACATTGAAGGGATGACTTACTTGCTGCTGGCATTGAGCCCAAGACGAATTTCTTTTTCGATTGCAAATTTCGGGATGGGACACTTATGTTCTCCTGGAATCTCTGGCGCGATCCGATCGCCTATTAAAGATAAATGATTTAACAGGGATCTAAGAAAGTTCGAGGATGATACCATGCCCAGGCTTTAAACAGCAGTTGCAGCATATATAAAAAAAATCCAGAAGGGACTAAGGAGGATATCACAGCAATTTCTGGAGGGCTAGTTGACATTGGGTCACTTTGAGTTGATGCACAAGACAGTCAAAGACTTTGTTGAAGCCCCTCAGTTTCGCTGGATGGTTCTCGGGGACAAGCAAGCAGAAATTACGGAAGAAATCGGCCATTCATTTATCTCAAAGTATTTGTTCTTGAATTCGGACTCAAACTTTGGCGGTCGGCTTTCCTTTCATGCTCGTGAAGCAGAAAGAACGACAGATTTGAGTCAGCACAAGTTTTTCTCGGGCGGCCAGTCGGAATAATTCAACTGGAGCAGGAAAGAACTTTCAGAACCTAATGGTTCTCCCATCAGCTCCAACCCTGGCAGCATTCGCCGGGCTACAGATCTTCCATGAGGATGCACAAAAGGCGGACCAAAAATTTGTAGAAAAGTCATCGAATCTCATTCTTTTTAGTTTGTTTGATGGCATGCATCATGGTCTACCCACCACAGATGCCATAAAACCGCTAAGTCCCTTCTATCCAAAGGTTTGATCGTGGAGAAAGATAGGATAGGTTTGGCCAAATTTGTTTCTCGAATATGGCTGCCAAGCAAAACCGGGACTTGGCGGGATTGCCCAGACAAGGATTACATCAATCTTACCACTCTCTTATAAACCATCTGAAAGATCTAAATCTTGCTATTGGGTGGCGAGCAAGAATAGATGCATCGGCCATAATAGTCGACGTCATCAGCAAAATCTTGCATTTGAGTCCTCCTGTGACTGCAGAGCGCCTACTTTTGCGTGAAGCGGACCCAAATGCTTTGGATTCAATGGGATGCTCGCCTCTGGTTATATTCTCATAGATGAGTCGGCACACACAAGATCTGCAGCACATCTTCATAAGGCTGCCTTGTTGCTGGTCAAACATGGTGGAAAGCTGCGGAAAACGACAAGAGAGGAGCGGGATGCATTTATGCAACATTTCCAATGTCATAATTTAGACACTAAAGCTTTTTATGAGCGTCGCTTCCCAATTTGGTGCAGGGGTAGAAGTCGTCTACCAGGATCGAGAGGAAGCTCTTTCAGAAGCAGTCAGTAGCAAGCTGAGCAAATCTTAATTTCTGGAAAGAATAAAAGAATCAAGGACAGTGCCTCTAGAGTGTTAGAAATTAGCGCAGCTTTCACTTCACTCTACCCCTAACCGCCAGTTTGACATTAGTTTCAAAGTTAATGTAGTATTATCCATACTGTTTTAGACGTTGTCAGATTTGCCAATTCGGCGGACATTGATTCCGGAGCCTGGGCGGCGGGCGAGAGTCGGACAAAACTATATGTCCGGCGCCGAGACCAGCCGAGACCAAGGCCAGGACAAAAGATAAAGATCGACTGTACGCAGTAGGCAGTGGATATGCTAGCGGGCCTGCTTGTGAAGTTCAACTTGTCAAAATACGTGGAATCTAGCCGTTGGTTTAAAACTGCTTGGGACCGGAGCTGCTTATGTTCTTCTTATTCACATCGCAGTATGGTCGTAAAGACTACCAATGAACCAATCTCAAAATAGTTACGACACATGGCCTGAACCTTAAATTAAGCTAGATGAACGTGTCACACAGACCGAAGCGAGTACCGTCGTCAACGTTCCCCACAGTACAATTGTATTTAAGAAAGAAGTCCATCCTTCAGAATTTCGTACAGCTTTAATCATCAGTACAGTCAGATTACGCCATTTAACATTGAGATATTATTCTCCTCTGGTATGTATCCGTTAAAGTGTACATTTTTAATTCTTTACTGAGTTAGAGTCATAGAACCGCCGCCATAATGAGTGTCCACATCAAAACAGCAACCAAGACCATCAATGCCCCCATTGGTGAGGTCTGGGCCATCATTTCCGCCTGGGGATCTGAAAGGTTATGGTTTCCCGGTGTCAAAAAGTCCAGTGTCCAAGGCCATGCGGTTGGGTCGATTCGAACCCTGACCTTTGCCCCTGCGCATTTCAGCGTGTCAGAGAGGCTAGAAGCGGTCGATCCTGCTTCTTACACCCTTTCTTACCGCATCCTCATAGACGATGAAAAGTCCAAAGGATCTCGGGGAACTCTTAAACTGAAGCAATTGGCCAAGGAGCAGACGCAATTCACATGGACAGACACAACTGAATGGGTTCATCCGGAATACAAACCGCAGCTGGAAAAGACATTGACAGAGATGTATAAGAGTGCGATGGAATCAGTTGACAATGTTGTCACCAAATAATTATGTGTGAACTATAGAGGGATCGCGCATCGGAATTGCGCACCATGATTTGCTTTCTCACAGGCAATACCACACAATAAATTCACAATTCCAAGTCTTCTTCTAGCTGAATGACGCCAGTTTACTTTTTCGGTTCTAGTAGCCATAAGGGAAAGCGGAAAACTCGGGCTCCGTCGCCAGGAACGCGCGGACTCCGAACCAAGGCCTAAGCCCACTAATGCCTAGATTCGTCTGCTTGTACATAATATTCACCAAATCCCACTGGAATATCATTGGGGCTAATAAGAAACTAAATCAAACTAGTATTAGCTGGCTAAGTAGAGCATTGTTGCCCTGCGTTTCTTGAAATACCGGGTGCGTCTCTGGGGCTCCTAATTTCCATTCAGCTAATTATCAAGCTTTTTCTTTCCATGAAGTAGACTCTGATGCTCCTCAAAACACTTATAGATATAAAAGCGCAAACAATTTCCCTTTTTTAAGCGATTGTCTCAATATAAAACTGTTGCTGTACTGGCTCGAAGACAACAACCTCCATAGTCTTGCCAACAAGCCCTCTACATTCATGTTTTGCAGCACACAACCAAAGTATACATCGTCGCATCTTACCAAAGGACAAATGGCGCCAATCTATTCATTTTATGAAAATAAATAAACATGAGTTTAAATTTCCCTCTTCTGTTTGCCAAAAGAATCGGTCTCTCGTTGAATCTCAGAGCAATTCACAGTAATCGCATATCCCATAGACAGTGAATCAAATAGATTTCAGTGAGATTCTCCTCTGAATCCGATCTACCCAATACGTCTACTTATGAGACGCATCCGCCTTTCTAGCCTCTCTAGCCTCTCGTTGCTTGACCACAGTGCTTCTACTCGAAGCGCGAGTCGGGGCTGATGATGCCGTCTTGGCTTTTCTAGTCAACTTGGTTGTCTTCGTCTGAGACCTTGTACGCCCTTTCTTTTTTTCAGGTTCCGGTAAGTTCTCATCATCCTTTTCTTCTAAAACATCAGACTCCGCAGCGTTTTTGGATCTAGTCACTGCTCGGGTTGGTCGAGTCGTCTTCTTCAGAGGCCTCTTGGCTTGCTTCTTCTGAATTGCACCTGCGAGTCCTGTTAGAGTAGTACATCAATAGTCATTGAACAATGAGCTTACCTTTTGTGGTCTTTGGTTTTTTTGACGGCCCAGCTTCAGGCTGCACATTTTCTCCGCCAGTCTCTTCTGGAGCATTCGCAACTGCCTTTTGCTTTCCCTTTGGCGTTTTGGTTTTATTCACCATCGTAGTATCACCACCAGTCGCGTCGATAAATTGCTTTGTATCGTCTACGTCTGGCTCCAATGCATCATCGGAGTCGTCATCGCTCAAGTACCTGTACACCGAATCACGCGGACCACGTGCAGGCTTCGGTTCTCGTCTCCGTCTACCATAGTCGAGTTCTGGTTTACCAGGGTACTCCCAACTGCCAGGAAATTGTTTCTCTCCTTCAAATGGCGGCCAAGGAATGTCCCACCAGGCTTTGTTGTCCTCGTTGTTTGGATCAGATCGCCAGAGACTCGTGTTGTGGTCTGTAGATTTTGTAGGATACAGGGTTTGCGCATATCGCGGATACTTTTTCAGAAATTTATCCTTAATAGATCCCAGTTTCTGACGTTGTAGGTCCTTAGCATGTATCCAACCGCTGCGGTTAGGGAGATCCTGGGCCAAACCGACGCCGTTGCGAATCCTGCAACAACGATCGGGTGCAGTGTGAAACTACTAATTGTTAGTATGGATCTCAAATATCTTTATGCCTTTGTGGCTTACCTTCATCTCGACACTACGACCCATCAGAGAACGCCCAGGGCTTTGGTCCAGTAGTTTCGGGGCTTTTCTCAGACACCTGGAGCAGTACATCTCTGGAGAAGGGACGAAGTCCGGATCACCTGGCCCAAGAATATCAGCCCAATCTGGAGAAGGAGATCTTTGTCTTGGCGTTCCTTCAGGTTGGGTTGATATTCTTGAGCTAGACTCGCCTCTTTCATCCTCCCCACTGTCCTTGTTTGGGTCTTCGGTCAAGTTAAGCTTCCGCCTCTTAACACCCGAACGTTGAGTATTCATCATCATATTCTTATGAGATGCTGAAGCTTCATTAGTCCTGCCTGAGACAGAGGCCTGATTCTTTGACTGTTCAGACTCAGAAAACTCTTCAATGTTTCGTTTTCTACTTCTAAGCCGACTGCTTAGACGAATGGAAGGTGACATATCTGAGGAATTTCCCGAGAGCCATTCATCATATCTTGATATAACATCAGATACATCAGCGCCAGTGGCAGGGGGGTCAACTTCAACACTTGGCATCGCATGAATCTGAGCCAAGGGAATTCTAAGCCTTGATCCAGACGCTTGTGCCCCTTTCTGTTCCTGACTGCCTCCTGCGAGGGCAGATGTAGAAAAGCCCAGGTCTTGCTTGTGAGAGTCACGTAAGTGCTGAATGAATTGCGCGTCCGTCATGCGCTGAATAATCGCACCACACTTTGAGAACAGAGGGCACCGTTTTCCATGTTCGGTGATACCGGGCGCCTTTGGCGAAACCATGGCTCTTGTCTCGAGATCATTAGTTCCTATTTCAGGTGGGTCCCAAAGACGATATACATGACAGTCGAGATGCTTTATGATTTCATATTCAGGCCGCTGCTTCATTTCTTCCTGGCCACCTATCACCACGCAGGTGAATAATTCAAGATCGCAGAATGGACACACCATCAAGTCCATATCAGGATGATGAGCCTGAAAGTGCTCGTACATCTGACGAGAGTCCAGATGGCCAACATCTGGATTAGCGCAGTCTGCCAAAGTGCACTTCTGACATGGGTCATTGCATGACTTGGGCCCAGGAAAGTCATACCAATTTGAAAGAGGGTACATTATGGTGCGAGGAGGGGGATTTCGCACTGAGGACGTTGAGCCCTGGCCAGAGAGACCACCGCCTTGCCCAACTTGCTCTGGTGCAGCTGGTCTGGTCTGATCTTGAGGTTGTGGATTGCCAACCCCGTGAGTGCGCATTCCGTCATGTCCAATCGTTTGTATCAACTTATCCATGTGCTCCATGCGGAGGTGCTTCATTCGCTGCTCCTCGTTCCAATGCGCAAAGAGTAGTGTGTCGCACCACACACACTTTAGCACTGGACCATGCTGTTGTTCCAGGTGCTTGTGAATTGTTTTCACGTCCGTCAGGGTACATGAGAACTGGCAATTGATGTGAGCACACTTCCATGCTCGCGACATAAGCAGGTTGCGAAGATTCCAGGCGGCTGACTCAGTTCTAGCCTGCTCCGTAGGTGTCAACACAGCCTGGCTGACCATCGGGACCTGACTTGTTGTTCGAATTATATGCTCGGAAGGTGGTGCATTCATGGGTATCCGAGCTGCAGGCTCGTCAAAAATACTCGGCTGATGATACAATGACCTAGCACGGTGATTTTCATTGACAGTTCGGCTGGGGTGGTAAGAAGCTGATTGATCAGGTACATTACTGACCCTTTCTCGCCCATCGTGTTCGCCGCGACTGTCTTCCCAGATCTCGATATAGTCCTTATTCCGTGGGTTTGACATCCCTTGGTTGCCTGGGCTCTCGTCATCAGGTCTGTATAATTCTTGCAGCAATCTCCCCGCTTCTAGATATCTATCAACTCGCGGTTTTGCGGCTATACGTGTGTCAATTATATAATTCTCTACTTTTAGAATGGGGAGCCTCTTCTTACCTGCTCTTATTCCCCAGATCATACTTTTGGGAATACTCGAATCCCAGTCTGGCCTCGACTTTTCCGGCATAACTGTCACCTGGACACTGTAGGAGGTGATGTATGAGCGAATTCTATACCACTCTTTGTCATCGGTTTGGGGATCGATCAAAAAGGACGGAGTATCCAATACCGGCGAAACATCAGAACCATGGTCAGAGATAGACCTTACGAAAATAGCGTCTTCACTAGGTTCGTAGGTTTGTTGGGGATGCTTTTCGCAGAGTTTCACCACTGCAGCCTTGAATTCATTGAGACTCGATCCCAACTCTGGCAACTCGACACCATTTGCATCACTTTCATCCCAGGTTGGGAAAATCCTTGATTCTCCCTCTATCCATACAGGTGAAAGCATGAGCCAGGGTCTTGATGGGGCGGAAATGAGCTGATTTAGGCCGACATCAAGCTCCCTCAGCTCGTCCTCATCATGTGGCTGGTCAATCTCAACCTCGAGAGCGTCGGGGTGTTGAGAGATTCTCCCCAAAGATGTAGATCCAGCGTGGAGCTTAACTCTCTCCAGCTTGTCGACAGCACCAGGGGTCCAGACTTGCTTTACCAATCGACGGATGGCCGCTGGCACGTTTCCGGCATCGGGTCGAGTGAATGTGGGAAATCGAGCACGGTAGTAATTGGGTATAGCGACTGCAATCTCGCCATCCGCCACGTGAGAAATCTTGAGCATCCAACGGGCGTTTGGGTTGTTTAGGGGGTGAAGCTGGTTCCACACCTCAGTGTGCATACCGCTGCCACCCAAGGAACCAGCCGCGAGAGCCATGCTAAACTTGCCATCTAAGTCATTGCAGTCGTACAGGCCAAAGACTGCATTGTGGAATTTTCCTGTTGGTACGCCGATTAGAACATCAATAGCAGCCTGGAGATGCGGGTTGCATTGGTTTGCAGCAAACTCTTGGACATTGAAAGCAGCAAAGCCCTTGACCTTGGGGAAGGGAAGGTAAGCATAGCAAACAATCTTTTGCTCTGGGTCCTCGAATTTGTCAAACAGTGGGTAGCCTATTTTAGCGACGTCCGTTTGGAGCTGCGTTAGCGGAGGCTCCCGGCATGTAGGGCTTGGCTCGCCTTCGAACTTGATGAAGAAGTCACCAAGATCCCGACTTGGGGCCGTAGAAAAGTAGGACTGAACATGCTGCGCCGACGCACTCAAACTGGAAAATTGCGTTGCATCTCTAGTGACAACATCACCGCTTGATTCTAAAGTGTAGAGCATGACCAAGGAAAAGTCTTGGACCCTGTCAGGTCCACCAGATGGGAGCGATAGCAATTTCTCCACAGCGTTGCGGTATGAAGAAAAGTCGGTCGTTACAAATGGGACACAACCACGAAAACCGTAGAGATATACCCAATCTTTTTGCGGCGTCAACCTGTTTTCGCCCTCGGGGAAAGGGTCTGGGATTGTTGAAAGTTCGTCGTCCTCGGGAGCAGCTCCTCCTCTGAGACCAAGTTGTGTTGGAGCTTCGTGGTCCGTCTCTAGAGGAACTGGAAGAATAGGTGCTTCTGTTTCTACAAAATTTTAGTCAGGTTCGATTAGTTCCATAAAGAAAACGTACGTCGAACTTCATCATTTCCCCAATTCCGATGTTGATGTGCCGTAAGAAAATGCAGTGGCGGCGCGACCTCATAGCGAGGTCCAACAGGGGTACGACTATCCCACATCGAAGCCAGCTCGTCAAGAGAGATTGTCATCGGTGCAACGGGTATCCCGAAATACATCATAGTCATCTTAGATGCAAGCGACTCGTCGACACCCTTGAACTGTGATTGGAGCAGTGCAAGATACCTTTGAGTCCTCGAGTCCTGAAGTGTCTTGATGCCAGGGGTATCAGAAGGGGTAAACATCATTGCATCATTATGGCTGAAGTTCTGCTTGAGAATCTGGTCCACTGTGCGTCCAGACACCTTGAGCAACTGGGTGAACATCCCATGAATGCGCAGCCACTCGTTGTCGTGGGGCGAAATTTGTGGTCTGAATCTCGCCTTGACAACTTCGCATGGGAGGTACTCGGAGGTTGAAACATTAGACCCTTGCGCAGTTGGCACATTGCCCATCTCTGTGTCAACTTCGAAAGGCATCTTCCCAAGGTGAAGAGCCACAGCGCAAGATTTATAGTCCACAACCAAGATGGCGTGGGAAAGCAAGGACTACCAAAGCAGTGATAGGTAGGACTGGTAAGAGGTGGAAATGGAATCAAGAAGAAAACATAAATCTAGAGTAAATAGCATCCAACGAATTCGTAGGGGTATGGCCTAGTTATATGGCCTACTCTTTGACGGACAAACTGTCAAAGATCCATACACTCTTCATCACTGACGTCAATCTACTCCAAATCCATTGTCCTTGCGTTGTAACACCGGTCCATTCCAGATTGTGGCTATCCACAAACAAAGAATTGCCGGGCTCTGAGAAGCAAGCAACGGGAGCTTCATGTCATACGACGTTTAGCAATTGCGCCTCAGAAGGCAAACATTGCACTCAAATCACCAAACAACGTCGAATGGCAAAATTTACAGGCCTGCCAAAAAAAGGTTTACAAGGAAAACTCTTCACATCATGCGTTACTGCATAATATGTGTGCAAGTGAATCACTGCGGGGGAGTTGTTGTCTGCTTGCCGCTGGCGACACGAAGAGCAAGCAGGGCGGCGATGAACAGAACAAAGAAATGCCCGTGTGTGCAACCATCAGGCAGAACCATCTCCCTTGTAAGTGATTAAGCCCAAACAGCAACCCAATGATGCCAGCAATGGTGCAAACTCGGCATTGCCTCAACGCGCAAAAAAAAAGGACGAGCTGTTGCAATTGAGTCAGAAGGACATGGGAACACGCCGGAAATCAGAATGGGGCCTTTTTCTACGCAGTTCTTGTACAAAGAAGTAAAATTCTCCCTTCGAGATGGTCCCAAGGTGAGGGGATCTGCCCGCGTGCTTCATTTGAGAACAAAGAAATGTCATGATGTGGGGAGGGGGCATTCATAACGGTCGGTGTAACAAACGGGAAACCAATCAAAGAAGTGAATCGATACGGCGGGCGGTCAATTCAATTCTACAAAAATAGAGTGTTCATCGGCATGTTAAATGGCAGCGCACGCGATGCATCGATCGCGGCCTAAGGGATTCAGCTGTACAGTAACAATCTTTACAACACCTCTTGGAGCCTTTACATCGTTCTCAACTCCCATTAAAGTGATAACCCCTCATAATTATTTGTCCGCCTCATTGATTCCAGTTTCGTGTCTTTTTTTTTCCTGCCTACGGCATGCATCACGCCGATGGGCTACGCCTCTTGGGGCTGCCGCCGTTCGCCTGATGTTCAGCTTGTCGCTTCTCTCCAGACTCGGTTAGTCACGGAAGATCAAGCATGCTGCTGCACCAGCTCTTCCAATTGCTCCTGGAAATTGGAAAAGTAGTTGATCGCTTGCACAATTTTGCCTTCGCTTGTGCCAAACCCGCTTCGAGTAAAAGCCAACTTCCACGCGTTCTTGTCCTTGACTAATTTCTGGTAGTCTTTCTTCTCCCAGCTCTTGCAGTCTGGGCCTTGCGCAAAGTATTCTCCTAACTTGCCATCCCAAGATGACTGGTCCGTCTCAGCTAATTCGCGTAGTAGGCTTGGGGAGATGGTAATGTGCTGAATGCCTGCAAGCTGCATAACCTCTTCGACAGACGTCAGCGATGCAGCCAACACCCGAGTGCGGGATGAGTGTTCAATGTAATAGGTCTGCGCTTCGCGGCAAAAATCAAAGGCCTTGTGCTCATCGATGTAACTGCGTTTAGGTTAGAATTGCTTCGTGTATTGTGGGTAGCTTCTTGATCTCACCCTGACTCAAAATGCACCTTTAATTCGTTGACATATGGTGCAATATAGGTACATTTGGCATCAGCCGCGAGAGCTGCTTGCTCCATGCAAAACATGGTTGTGGCGAGAGTGGCGATGCCCTTGTCCTCGAGGATGCGACATGCCTGCATGCCCTCCCAGGTTGCGGGGACCTTAATGCAAACCCGTTTCGAGTCAAACTCGGGGGATAAAGTCTTGAAAATTTGGATAATACCTATAATACAATAATTAGCGATAAAAGGCCTATATTTGCGTGGTGTTTAGTGCCTACGCTCAGCATTCTGGACTGTTGCGGGAGTCGAGTAGGACAGCTTGGGGTTGGTCTGGATGTGCACATAACCAATCAGGTTGGGGGCAATGTTGAGTTGCAATTTCACCATCTAAAATTGTAAGTGAAAACGTGAGGTCAAGAGCTTATCGGCGCTATTTCATACCATGATCTCGACAACAAACTCGTCAAAAGCCGTGTCTCCTTGGAGCTCTTGGAGTGTTCCTCGAGCATCGTGAATAGCATCATTGATGAGTGAGTCGTGGTGGAGAGCGGATTGGCCCTCAATGGTCTTGGATAGCTCGAAAAATGCAATTGCCTAGGAATTGGGGAAACCATCAGTGGCGAAACAGGGATAAGTCATGGGTGAGAGATTAGCCACCTGGTTAGAGGTACAGTCCACAAAGGGACCCAGCTCTTGGGCGACTGTTGGCACAAGGAGAGTCAGTTTTTTTTTTTTTTTTCATTGTTACTCTACGATTCAATTGGACTTATACCATTAACGTCAAGGGTATCGCAATCGACCTGGCTAGTCTGTCGGAGGGCGTCTAGGAGAGTGGGCATTTTGGCAGTGGACTTTGTTAGGGTAAATGGATTGAGATGTGATAATTATAATGTACGTGAGAGATGAGACGGGAGATGCAGTCCGTTTAAATAATAAAAGAGAGGGAAATCCGAGGCCCCGAATATGTTGAGGAACGGACGTCCACGGTCGACCGGATTACATCCCACGATGTCAAACGGCGGGCCAAGCGACCCCACGCTCTCAACGCAACGCCGAGAGTGCGGTGTAAGATTATTCGCTCGGCCACTTTTTTATCGTTCATGTGAAGGGAGTCTCCATCTTGCGGCTACAGCTGCCGCATAGACGATCAACAGCAGGAATTGCAATCGGAGTGGGGAAGGCCGAGCATGGCGGTATCCCACATGACCAGATGCATCTTTTCTTCTCCATTCTAGGCTGCCACATTTCTGATTCCCAGAGCCACTAGGCGCTAGCTTAAACATCGCGTGCAAGTAGGTTCATTTGTAGAGGGTCGCGTCGGATCAGGTCAGGTCATGCGGACGGGAAACGCAAAAGATATGGGACCAATTAATTTTTGAGATGAACCCACCAAGACGGGCGCTCTATTTGTGGTTGCCGAGTGGCCTTGCATGCATATGCCACTGTACATGGCCATCAATCCCACCATAGGCAGCTTCAACAAGTCGACCACTAAGGGCCAAAGGGGAATGGAGGACATGGCTAGTCGAAACCATCAAGAATGACAGCCCCAGGAACAGAACATGAGGGGCGCCGAAACGTGGAGCGAGTGATAACGATAAGCCCGCCGTTGAAGATGGCGGCGGTCCACGTGACAAGTCACGCTTCTCCCGCCTTTCCCCAGAAGTTCCCAATGGGGACAAAAAAACCACCAAGGAATCATCACATCAGCGAGTCGTACCACTGATCAACGCTTGCCCGGCTCGCCTCGCACCCGTGCACCTCCTCCTTTTCCGCGCGACGGTAATGGATTGAGCTCCCTCCTGGGACGCCATGAACCAAGCGCCAGGCGACCATGCGACCACCAAGATGCCTCGTTCTCGCCGCGGAGCTCCCGTCGTCCAGAGCTTTCACCAGAGCCCCTCTTAACACCCCGATCAGACGATGGATCTCGTCACCTGCTGCCTTCCAGGCCCCGAGGCTTGTTGCAGCTGTGCCATTGAGGGCCCCGGCCTTTTTTCTCTCAAATCGCATCTTTGAGCGCTCCAATTGCCTCGATTTCATCATCGCCCGCCGTGCCAATGGCGGCATTTCATCCACTGCTTCGGCCGACTCTGCCATCTCCTCCCAGCCCGCCCAACCCGAACCGGAACTCGCTCCTCACCGTCGACGACAAGCTCAGCGCCGTGAAAAGGCCGCTGCCGCGGCTGCTGCCAATGGCGAGAAGCCACTGCCTCCCGACGCCTCGTCGATACTGACCTCTCACGCCGCCGCGCAAACCAGCGCCATCCGACGAAACCTATCCGCTTACCTCTCCCTCTCAAAACCCCGACTAAGCATGCTTGTCGTCCTGACAGCAATGGCCTCGTATGCTCTCTACCCAGTACCCGAGCTGCTCTCGCCGAGCACGACCGAGACGCCGAGTCTGAGCGCCCTTACCCTGCTTTTCCTAACCACTGGCACTGCGCTCTGCTCAGCCAGTGCCAATGCCTTCAACATGCTTTACGAACCCTCTACAGACGCCAAAATGACCCGAACCCGAAACCGCCCTCTCGTGCGACGTCTCATCTCGACCCGCAGCGCCATTTTCTTTGCTGTTGTTGCCGGAGCCACTGGAGTGGGAGCGCTCTACTTTGGTGTGAATCCGACGGTGTCGTTTTTGGGTTTTGCCAATATTGTTCTCTATGCCGGCGCATACACCCCGCTCAAGGCCGTATCAGCCGTAAATACTTGGATCGGCGCCGTTGTGGGCGGAATCCCTCCTCTGATGGGATGGGCCGCAGCGGCTGGTGAAACTGCCAGCAGGGATGGCTCGTGGCGAGAGCTATTATTTGCAAATGACGGCTCCTCAATTGGTGGTTGGTTAATGGCCAGTCTGCTGTTTGCTTGGCAGTTCCCTCACTTCATGGCCCTCAGCTGGCCGATCCGTGAAGAATACAAAGCTGCCGGTCTCCGTATGCTGGCCTGGACAAACCCCGCTCGCAACGCCCGTGTTGCCCTCAGATACAGTATCGCCTTTATTCCCATTTGTTTGGGTCTATGTGCTGCTGGTGTCACCGAGTGGTCATTCGCCGTGACCAGCTTCCCCATCAATGCCTGGTTGGTGCGAGAAGCCGTCCGTTTCTACCGATTTGAGGGCCACCAGGGCAGCGCCAGGGGTCTTTTCTGGGCCAGTGTCTGGCATCTGCCCGGCGTAATGATCCTGGCTCTTGTGCACAAGAAGGGCATGTGGAGCCGGGTGTGGAGAAGCATCTTTGGCGAGGAGGAGGGCGAATGGGAAGAGGAAGAATTGGATGAGATGCTCATCATGGCGGCAGAGGAGTCCAACGATAGATTAAAAGCGACAAAGCCAGAGCGGTCATGACGACAGTGTAAAACAATTGTATGATTCAGAATAAAACGGCATGGTGCGGCGAATCTGTCTTGGATTTCCCTTCATTTTCACCATACCCTCTTTACTCACAACTCAATACTGTTGTGCACTATTTTATCTGTAAGATAGTAAAAGTGAGAAAGGACAAGAAATAAAAAATATTTATGAACAAAGCGGCAGACGTTGTATTTCTCTGTGCAAAGGAGCTAATTCCTAGACCCAAATACCATCATCGTCCTCCAATCTCATGCCATGGTATCTCTATTTCTAGTGTTACAAGACAAGCGAAAGTTTGTCTCGGCCAACTGCCACCATTTTATCAGGGGGGGAGAGCTAAAAAGAAGAAGACCAACAAGGGAACCTAAATATGATTACGCACTCCCGAGGAAACATGAATAAAAAAGCAGAAACTCCAACTCCACCAAGCACATAAAAATAAAAAGGGCAGATTCCAAAAAGAAAAAGAAAAAACAATAAGGATGGCTGCTGATCATCATGGTTCGTAATTTGTCCTTGTGCACCGTAACGCCCTACCCACGCTGCTCGCCATGCAGAGAGAAGAAAAAAAAAAGAGGAAATTTTTTATCCAGAAAAAGCAGTGGTCAGAGAGCCCATAACATGGACGAGGGGGTTTGGAAAAAAAAAGAATGGACGGTGACAGGTGGGAAAACCCGAGGGGGGATCCAGGAGTGAGTAAGTAGTAGTAGGAGTAGGAGTAGTAGAGGAGGTGTTTGAGTACGTGTGTGTGTGAGAGAGAGAGAGAGAGAGATAGAAAGAGAGAGAGATGAGAGCGGCGTGAAAGTGTGTGATGAGTTGAGGTTTTAGATGCCGTGGCCAGTCCGGTTGATGAGCGAGTTGATGGCGATGTCTGAGCTCTGGGGTCGCTGGGTGCTCATGTAGGGGCTGTTTCCCTGACTGTGCCCGCTGTAGCCGTGGCCGGCACTGGCGTTGGAGCTCACGCTGGATGAGTATCCGTGACCGCCGTAGCCAGCGCCGTAGGCCGCGGGGCCGATACCGTAGGGGCCGGGGGCGCCACCGAGGGTGGCCAGGTGCGCCGTGTGGGGCGCCATGGCCTGGTACGAGGCCGAGGCGGTGCTCGAGTGCGCCGAGTGCATGGCGGAGGACGTCGTCTCGGGGCTACTATATGATGCGTCTAGTTCGTCAACGGGGGTCAGGCCCATGCCGGAGATGCCGCTGTCGTCGTCATACCCTGAGAGAGCACCACCGGACTCGAGCCGGTCACGGCGGGCAGCGGCCCGGGCGGCGCTTTGCAGATTCTTGAGGCCGTTGGACATGCACTACACGAAGGGGAAAAAAAAAGAACATGCGTTAGCCTCTCTGTCAGGGGAGTTTGTGATTGTAGAGATTGTGGGGGGGGTCAAAGCAAGCTGCTCACCTTTTGTTCAACGACGTTCCACTTCTCTCCGGTACGAGCGGCCAGCCCGCTCCAAATCTCCTTGCGCATGCTCATGTACTCCTTTGCCAGGCGCTGCAACTTCTGGTTGTCCCAGTCGTCGGTGCCCTTGCGCTCCATCAGGCGCTCGTGGCGCTTGCGGCAGGCGTTGGGCGTCTTTGTGGGGAAGAAGTTGGCCTGGATCTGGCCCCAGTTGAGGCCCTGCATGCGAGCGTTGAGGAGCTGCTGGTCGTCCTGGGGCGTCCAGGCTCCCGAGCTGGCGCGGTGCTGCTGGACGGGAGGGGGCACCGAGACGGCAGGCGCAGAGCTGCTCGCGTATGAGTCGTAGGCGGCGTGGGTCTGGGTCTGTGTCTGGAGGGCCATGGACGGGGCGGTGGTGGTGGGGACTCCGTAGTAGTTGCTGGGCATGGGGATGCGCTGCTGCTGGCTGTACATGGGAGAAGGGGCAAGGGACACTGGCATGGGGCCGGTGTAGCGGCTATGGGAGCTGCTGGGGGTTCTAGTGTGCTTAGGCATGTTGATTGATGTAGTTGTTGTTGTTGTTGTTATTGTTATTGTAGTTGCAGTTGTGGTTGTAGTTGTAGTTGTAGTTGTAGTTGTGCTTGGTTTGTGTATGTGCGGTATATGTCTTATGCAATAGAAGGTATAATCGAAATGATATCTTGCGACAAGAAGAGAGCAATTGGGCCCGTGATGAGATGGGAACCAGCGGAAGCGAGGCGAATGATTACCGATTAGGCGCTTAGGAAAGAAGGTAAAAGAGGCGCGGGTCAACCGGCCTGGGTCTGTCGCGGTCTCGGAAGTAGGTCGGTCGTGGTCTGGGGAAGATGGACCGAAACGTCAAGGTCCCGCAAAGTTGATAATGTCAAATCGATATGGAGTAATAACGAAAGGAGATTCGTAGCTAGCCCAAGGTTGCCAAGAAAGAGACAGAGAAATGAAACGTTTACTAGAGACGAATCGGAAATAGGAAATAAGGAAATAAGAAAAGGAACAAAAAGGAAAAAAAACCAAGGAAAAGATGGAAAGGCTGGGATGTTGAGCGATGGCTTGTTTGGGAGGAGAGAGGAATGAGGCCAACAGAGGGCCGGATATGAAGCAGCTTTAAGCTCGCGGAGCGGTCGCCGGTGGATCTGGAGATGGCGAGCAAAAGACAAAGACCAATCTCGCCGCGGGCGGTTGCGCCGCTGAAACAAGACAGAAGGACAAAAGGGGAAATGAAACGGCACACTTGTGTCTGAGGGCTTGAGTATGCTCAGAAAGGCCGGCTGATATTGGTCGATCGGGCGGCTGTCTGGAGTGCGGGCGGTTAGGGAAAGGGTCCCCCGGTCCCAACACCGGCGGCTACAGCCCAGGCACAGCGCCAAAGCAATCAGGAGACGAGGTGGGCGGACGAAAAGAAGAAAATTAGTGGGGGGAGGGGAGGAGAGCAACCAACAGCAGGGAGCATCATGTGCAGAGCGGGACGAGTGTGGGAGGAAGCGCCAGCCCTGTTTAGAGCGCGGGTGGTGGAAAAGGTGAATTAAGCGTGGTGGCAGCGGGACAAGGACGGATGACAAGAGGTGGGTGCGTGCATGTATGTTCGATTCATGGGCCCGCGCGCGCGGGGCGGCGGCAGTTGAGTGGGTTGACATGGCGTGTGTTGTGCGCACAGATGATGTGGTGGGCACAAGCAGAAGCAGACAATATGCATCAGGACACAAAGCAAAAGTTGAAACATGTCGACAGCCAGCCGTTGTGCAGGTCTCGGCGGCGCCCACGACAGAAGCCGTCGATGATGCTGCTGCTGCTGCTCCCGCGTGCTTGGGGGGCGGCGCTTACGACGGAAATGAACGGGGGTTGTTGCATGCATTGCATTGCATTTGAGCAAGGGGAAGAAGGGTGGGGACCAACGCACAAGGAGAAACAAGAAAGAAAGAAGGAAAAAAAATGTGTGTGAGGGTGACATGGACGGGAAGCTAGCTAGCTCATCGAGATGGCATTGCAGAGCCCAGCACGAACGCGTTTGGGTGCGGGTGCGGGTGGTCTGCAGTGGCAGTGGGCAAGGGTCCTGTGCATCATGGAATGGGAGAGACAAAGATGGAGCCCTGCACTGGGGAACCCCTGGACGAGAGTGAGCTGGGGAGCTTTTTTGTTAGTGCCATTGTGTGCGTGTGTGTCCAAGCCCAATGTGAAGAGAGAAAAAAAAAAAGAAGGAAAAAAAAACCAGACTGTGTGTGCAACAGGATCGTCGATGTACGAGTGACAAGACCCTGTGGTGTTCCGTCGTTAGCCTTCCTTCCTACACGGCACGAGCTGTGGTGGGGCATTGAGCATACGATTGGTTAGATGCGTGCAGGCGCGCGTTTAACTCAAATTAAGCGTCTTGCCCAACCCAGCCTAGCGTCTCTATTTTTGGGCCCACCGTCGCCCGTCATTGGCCCGGTGCCTGTCCAAAGTACCCCCGCACCCCGCCAGCGCGGGTGAGGTACTTTAGTCTCCGAACCTGTCCTGTCATGAGATGCCAGGCACCGCAACAACAAGTCCCCCTCCCCCCCCGTGTTGGTGCCCTGGACGAGATAAACAATGCAAGCGCCTGCGAGAGAAAAAAAAAAAAAAGAGGGGACGGCCGCCATAACGGGCCGCTCATGACCATGACAGCGCCAGGCGTGCTCTGAAGCACCGGCACTGTTTCAGGTCGAGCCGCGGCTGCCAGTGGTGCTGCTGGGGACTGGGGAGACTGGACGATGCTATTCCAGCTCGGCGCTGGCAGCACATATGGTCGTTCACGCCACTGGTCAGGTAGATTTGCTGTGGCTTCCGGTTGTGCTTTCTTCTGCCAAACACCGACGCCCACCTGTTCGCATGTGCATATCGTTCAAGCCCAGTGTCCAAGTTGCTGCATGTTAGCATCCAAGCTCAACACACCACTGTTGATCATGACAATGTACGGTACCGAGTTTTTTTAGTTTTTTTTTTTCCTTTCTGCAAGTAGACATCACACGCGATGCTCATGCATTTCGTCTAGTCCAGTCTTAAACCAGACTCCATCGCGGAACGGGATGACGAAGCGGCTGCGGATCGGCTAGGCACATGCAGCCACTCCGAGGACGACACAAGATGGTACATACATATACATACAGAGCCAACACAACCAACACAGTCTGCTAATATTTATATGAATCCTAAGCGCCCTCTATATTTAGAACAAGACACCCGCAAGTATGTAGCACACTCTGGATCTGCACCGTGGGCCGCATCGTGGTCGCATGGCTTGGCGGGCCTACCCTGTACCTCCAGGATTCTCGTCTCGGCGCGTACCACGAACTTTGCCATCCGAGAGCCGACTCGACGGTTTGAGATTTAATCATGTTTCAATTATTTTCATGTTTGGATTGGCTTTGAGTCTTTAGATTAAAGATGGTGCGGTTTATGGTTTTATTTTAGAATGTAGACTTTTTTTTTTGGAAAAAACATGCAAGCTTGTATTAGCCGCCGCTACCTTACAACTATAATACTTGACTACACCTATTATTAGTTAACCATTTCGTTGACTTGAGCATATTGCCGCGTAACTAGATTGAAACAAATGACGTTGTACATACACTTACACGGAAAAAGAACCCCAACATTGTTAAAAAAAAAACGAGGCTGTCAGTACTCACTTTACGTTCGACATTCGAGCCGAGGTGGAGATTCTGGAATCCTGCGACAAGCAAGGCGCCACATGCAGGGGTCGTGTGTGCGTGTGTGTGTGTGGGCGGGCTGCACCAGTTCGTTGGTTTCGTTTCGACCTTGTATGGCTTCACTGGCGCTTGTTTGCATCGGTATTGCATCAAGTGGATTCATCATCATTTCATGGTCTCATAGCCCTGACCCCTCCAAGACCCTAGCTACCTATTCCTAGAAAAAATCCCCCCCCCCCCCCCCCCCCAAAAAAAAGACCCTCTCAGTTCCCGCCGTCAATTGCCTGCCAAAGCGCGTCCGCTATTCATAGCCGGATATCCGCCGTCTCGGCCTTTTGCCCAACCCAAAAACTCCACCATGCTTCCTTATAGCTTAAAGCGCAGGAGAGTGAAGGAGTGCTTGGGGAAGGTAAAGGCGCCCTCGCCGTTCCACTTGGACTCCTTGATGCCGACCTCCTGCTTCTCATCCGTGTTGACGGCCGAAACGTTGTCGCCGCTCACAGTGTGAACCTCGACGTCCTTGCCCGCCACGCCGCGGAGCTCCGTCTCAAAGTCCTGCGTCTCGTGGATGTTGACCACAGCCAAGCTCACCACGCCGTCCTTGAGCGCGGCGCTGACGTCCAACCAGGGCGTCTCGATGGCGCCGCGGATCCATTTGGGCTCCGTCTCGCCCTGGTACTCACCCGCGCGCACGTTGACGGCAATGGTCTCTCCGCGCATGTACTTGCTGAAGAGCAGGAGCGGCCACCACGTGGACTGCTTGAGGATGCCCTCCTTGGTCGTCATGAGGGGCGAAATGACATTGACCGACTGGGCAATATTGGCCATGCCCATGTGCTGCGACTGACGCACAAAGACGTTGAGCCAGACGGCAACGGCCAGGGCATCTGAGAGAGTGTACCTGCCAAGGCGAAGGAGTCAGCATACGCACACATCTACAACACAACACCAAAGGACGGGGGAGATGAGGGTATTATAGGTACGTACTTTTCCTCGGCGCCCTGCTCACCAGGTGCACGCACGGGATCCCACACGTTCCACTCATCGAAGCAAATCTTTTGTCGTCGCACCGTGGGTGGGACATTGTTCTCGATGCGGGCTAGGTCAATGAGGCCCGCGGCAATCTGAATGGCACGCTCCGCAGATCTTGGCGCTGTAAGGCCCGTTAGCTTCCACCAGGGGAGACGAAAGGACAAGAAAAAAAAAACAACTGAGACTCTTGCGATCGACGAACGACAAAGGAAGACAGGAGTGACATACCCGTAGCGTTCTTGAGGTGGTCTGAACTAGCAGTGTAGATGTGAATGCTGTGCATGTCAATCAGGCTGGCAGTGGTGCTGCCACCGAGGCCGTGCAGGTCAAACTTGATGCACTCCTTGATCACGTACGAGTCCCAGCTGCTGTGACCGGTCTCTCCGCACAGGATGAGCTCAATGCTGGGGTCCAGCAGCTTGAGGGCCTTGGCCCACTGGTAGGCCTTGTCAGCATATGCCTCCTTGGTCATCTGACCGACCTGCCAAGGACCCCAGACTTCGTTGCCGAGAGCCCAGTACTTGACCTGCGGGGGGAGAAGGGGGGCAGATGGTCAGCATGTACGCGGAAAAAACGGCATGGGGTAGATGGGGGTGGTAGTGGTGGGGGAAGACACACATTGTAGGGCTTGTCACGGCCATTCCTTCGGCGCAGGTTGGCATAGTAGCTGTTGCGGTCAGAGTTGCAGTACTCTAGCCAGCCGAGGGCTGTTGTGGTTGATGGTGTTAGTTAACCCTACAGATGAGGTTGGATGAGACGAGACAAACCTTCGTCGAGAGTTCCTATGACTGGTCAGCACCTTGCGTTCCCACATGTAAAGTGTTGCGAAGGAATACGCGGAAACCTCAACACCCTCTTCGGGATTGTCAAGGGTCTACGTGTGTCTCGGGGGAAAAGAGACGGGTGCAGATAACGAAACAAGGTGTGACATACCAGTTCCAAAGTTGAGGCACAAGTACGGCTCGGTCCCTACAACCTCGCACCATTTGAGGAACTCGTCTGTGCCAAACTCGTTGCTCTCGGTGCCGATCCACGCTAGCTCGGGTCTGTTTCTGGTGTTAGTCTCGCCTGCGAACCGCAACACCAACATGGGCCCTGCACGACCACGTTTTCCACCCGTCTTGGCCGCGCCCCCCCTTGAGATGGGGGGGGGGGGGGGCAATGGTTAATGAAGTGGTGGCGGTCTGGAACCGAGCAGGGCCTTGGGAACTACTCACCTTGCAGGACGCTGCTCCTTGGGACCAACGCCGTCCAACCAGTGGTAGGTTGCAACAAAGTTGCCGCCGGGATAGCGGACGACGGGGACGTCGAGCTCCTTGAACGCCTCAATGACATCCTTGCGGAAGCCGTTCTCATCGGACAGGGGGTTTCCGGGATCATAGATGCCGCCGTAGATGCAGCGGCCCATGTGCCTGGGACATGTCAATACCACCCTCTCTGGCCAATCCTTCTGGGGGACGAGATCGAATAAGACTTGTGCGTCGAGCTGCCACAGGGCCTAGCTCTGTCTGGGGTAGCAGCAGCCGCAAGAGGGAGCGATTGGGGGGGGGGGGAAGGGGGTGTGTGGACGAGAAAATGGGGTAAGGTATCTTGGAGGCTGTGGTGATGGGTAGAAAAGACGGCAACTCACTCCGTAAAGCCACCGTAGATGTTGTCCTCGATCTTGGAGAGGACTGCTGAGGGGTCGACCGAGATGGACGGGCGCTGGTCGTCGGGGATGCGCGTAAAAGTGGCCATGATGAGAAACAATGGAGAAGTGAGGAGGATGAGGAGGAGGAGGGGGTGGTGGAAAGACTTTGGGAGGGGAATATGATGTGATGTGATGTGACTTGATTTGATTTGATTTGATTCCTCTTCCTCTTTTATTGCGAGATGGGAGACCAGCAAAACCAGACAGCACGATTTAAACCAGAGAAGACGAGGGGAGCTTTCAAGGTCACGAGAGAGGAAAGCGAAGCGTCCCAATCCTCGAGCTCGGTGAAGCTCATGATTGCCTTATCACCCCCCATCACGACCTGGGGCCCAGCGCGGTGGAGGCCACGGCTGCACGGCTCCGCACCACGGGAGCAGCAGGCCAGCTCCGGTTCGTGCGCTTCGGGGCCGAGGCACGGCCATGCTATTGGAGCGCTTGACTGTGGGTGATGCGGTTTGCCATTTGTCTAGGGGCCTCGACTCCCCCACACAACACGAGATGCTCTTTTTTTTTTCTCTCTCGCTCTCTCTCACTGTCTCTCTCTCTCTCTCTCTATGCTAGTTAGTTGGCCGGGACCCTGGTCGGCATGCTCGAGCGTGGGTGGCGTGAGGGCCCTCCCGGCGAACAAAGGTTCATCCCATTCCACCAGTCACAGCGGGCCGTTGCCATGCGACGTTGGGGGCGGTCGGGCCCTCGGGTGATGCGCCGACCCTGGACGTTGGACGGTAGTTGATGCGCGATGCGGCGACGACATGGCACAATAATGCGGCAGCACGTTGCTTGTTTCGGGGCGACGACTAGGGAGGGGGGGGAGGGGGAACATTGCGGCTTAGTGTACATAAATTCTTGTTCGGCGCCGCGCTGACCGAGCAGAGCAGAGCAGAGCCCATATTTTCACACACGACAATGATGCAACAGACACGAGAGAGGCTATCCCAGTCCATCTCTGCTCTCCCATGGGGTTGAGCGGAATCCCACATGCGGAAATTGAGGCCGGGGGACCCGCACGACGCCCAGCCCCATGCGGGGAAGCTTGGGATTGCCCTTGGACGTCATTTTTTAACTCTGGTTAACAATCCATCTCTCTGCTTTTTTTTTTCTCGTATGGTGTGTGTCTGCCCCCAATGTCGGTCTAGGTACCGGGGGTTTGGTTGGTTGGTTGCTGGTTGGTTGGCTGGCAGCGGCGCGCGCGCGCCCTTCATGGTTTTTTGACTTGATGTGAGTTTGGCCATCGTCAGTCGTTGCTCCCCCCCCATGGGCTGCTCACGGGAAGCAACGGAACAGGGGAGGGACCCAAAACTGCAATCATTGAAACATGACAGGTGCGTTTGCCTGATGGGCGGGGACGAAGGCGGAAATAATTACTCTCGGCACAGCTTGAAAGCGAGGGCGGGAGCTGTTGTTCGGGATAGTCTGATGGGAGAGGCGAGGCGGCTCGATCTTAAAAGGCCGGGGCAGCGCCGCCTGTTGAATTTTCTTGGCCCTCCTTGCTACCATTTATCTTGGATGTCAGGTCAATTGCGATTGGTACTGGCTGACAATTACCTCTTCCCTTTGACACTTTTCTTTACATCGTTGGCTCATCATCGTCGTTCTTGAGAGGTTTAGGTATCATCAATAGATCTAGCCGCAGCTCTAGTTAGCTCCAACCGCCACCATGGCTCTCCCGCCCAAGTGGTACCAGTTCCTCGTGAGTGTCTTCGCCTCACTTGGTTCTCTCTTGTACGGTTATGATCTGGGAGTCATTGCGGAGGCCATTGCCTGTAGGTGTCCCACACGTCGCTTAGCTTCTGCAAAGTCGGCATCGCACTAACAACACTCTCTGCTTCCTTTAGCCCCGAATTTCAAGACGAAATTCGGAACCGATTCGAATAAGACGTAAGTGCTCTCCGGCGCCCGCCCCGGGGCTGTTGAGGCGTACCCGAGCTAACCCCAATTTTCCTCTCAGTGGAGCCGTCGTCTCCGTATTTACGGGTGGCGCCTTTTTTGGTGCCATGTTTGCTGGTCCCGTCGGTGATCGTCTCGGCCGAAAGCTGACCATCCTAATCGGCGCTGTTGTGTTCCTCATTGGCGGTGCTCTGCAGACGGCTGCCCAGAACATTGACTACCTCTACGCTGGACGATGCCTTGCAGGCGTGGGGTGAGTTTTATATGATCTTTTTTTTTTTGGTTTATTCTGCTTTTTTTTTTAATTTATTTTCCGCATAGGAATGCGACTCTGTGAGCAATTGCTGACGGGGAATTGAATCCAGCGTCGGTTTCCTTACCATGATTGTGCCCCTGTACCAGGCCGAACTTTGCCATCCCAGCATCCGAGGAAGAGTCACGGCTCTGCAGCAATTCATGCTTGGTGTTGGTTCTCTTGCCGCAGCCTGGATCTCCTACGGTAAGTACCCAATTGAGGAAATGCTGCCATGACACTCCCATGTTGACCACTCCTTGTCTGTTAGGCACCTACATCGGCTTCCCTGATCATGATTCCCGTCAATGGCGAGTCTCGCTGGGTATCCAGATGGTCCCCGCCGGAATCCTTGCCCTCCTCATCCTGCTATTCCCGGAATCCCCTCGCTGGCTTCTCGACCACGGCAAGGTCGAGGAGGGTCTGCAGACGCTGGCCAACCTGCACGCCCAGGGCGACACCAACGATGCCTGGGTGCGCGCCGAGTTTAACCAGATCCAGGACAGCATCACCTTTGACCACGAGCACGAGGCCAAGAGCTACAAGGAGCTCTTCACCGACCGCAGCTGCTTCCGCCGCCTCTTCCTCGCCTGCTCCCTCCAGGCCTCGATCCAGATGACAGGTGTCAGCGCCATCCAATACTACTCTGTCGAAATTTACAAAAAGATTGGCATCAGCGGCGACGAGACGCTCAAGTACCAGGCCATTTCCTCGTGCATTGCCCTTTTAGCCCAGTTCTTGTGCATCCTCTTCATCGACAGGACAGGTCGTCGAAAGCCCCTCATCTTTGGCAACCTCGGCAACTGCATCACCTTCATCATCGCCACCGTCCTGCTGGCCAAGTTCCCTCCTGGATCCGAGAATGCCAGCGGAGGCGCGTCCTGGGGCTTCATCGCCATGACCTGGCTGTACAACTTCTCCTTCAGCGCCACCTGCGGTCCTCTCTCCTGGATCATCCCTGCCGAAATCTTTGACACCAAGACCCGATCCAAGGGTGTCTCGATTGCGACCATGACGTCGTTTGCCTTCAACACCATGATCGGCCAGACCACATCGGTTGCCCTCGATGACAAGACTGGCATTGGCTGGAGATGGTACATTCTCTTCATTGTAAGTTTTACTCTCTTCCCTGCCTTTAAATCCCCCCAAGTGCTTACATTATCCCAAGGTCTGCAATTTCACCAACGCAATCTACTTCTGGGCTGTTCTTCCCGAGACCGCCAAGCGACCCCTCGAGGAGATGCGCTACCTCTTCACCGAGGCCCCCCTCTTCGTTCCCGGAATGGACATGGAGAAGTTCCGCGAGGTGGATCTCGAGCGCAGGGTCGAGGAGGCGGAGAGGAAGACGGCCGATGCAGAGCTGGCTCACTAGAGGCGTACCTGCAAATAGACAGAAAGGATAATAATCTTGTACATGTATGGGCACGTTGGCGGTTTAAATTAGATGTTGTTCTTAGATAGCAACGCACATTTAGACTGTTTATTGCTATATATATTAGTAAATATACCCATTATACCTATACAATATTTTCGCCATGACTCTCGTTCAATTTCCACAGTGACATCGCCCTACCTTAATGAGCCATTCTCACCTCCAACTGGAGACTGTCTTCGGCTCTGGATTGAATATAACTGCGCGTTTTCCAGGCATATTCCTGGTATAGCCTAAAAGCTACATTTTGTTTTGCACAACTGTCCCATCCACGGCCTGTCCTCACTGAACCCCCAACCCCTTTCCAAAGAAATCGGCCAGCTTGACACAGGCCTCGTCGACCTTGTCGTACAAATCGGCGTGCGTCGCGCCGTCGACCACATACAGCTCCTTGGGCTCCTTGGCTTTGGCGACGCCGGCCTCGCTGTACCACTTGGTCGCCGCCTTGGAGCCGGTGATCATCAGCAGCGGCCGGGGGCTGATGAAGCTGTTAAAGGCATAGGCATCAAACGTGGCCATGGCGTCCCAGCTCCGCGGAATGCATGTATTGGTCGCACGGTCGTGGTGGCCGCGGGGCGTGCGGTAAAAGTGAGCCAGGTCGCGGAATGACTCCGGGAAGTCTGCGGGCAGACTGTCGTAGTCTTTGGGGAGCAGGTGGACAACGTCGACTTTTTCGCCAGTGACGTCGCTCTGTCGGTCCTTGGCCGCGTTCTCGAGCTGGGTGCGGAGAATGTCGAGGTTGGACGAGTCCTCGTCGAAGCCTTTGCGTGCCATGGTGCCGACGCAGACGGCAGCAGACGTGGCACAAGCTTTGATTCGAAGATCGCCCTGGGCCGCAAAGGGGGCATACCCGCCGGAGGCACAGATGCCCAAGACACCGATTCTCTCGCCGTCAACCTCCTTGACCGTGCTCAGGTACGTAACGGCGCACTTGATCTCCTCGACCCGCTGATACGGGTCTTCGAGGTTCCTGGGCTCTCCCTCGGACTCGCCCTGGTAGGCGGCATCGTAGGAGAGGCAGATGAAGCCGGCTTGGGTAAGACGGCGGGCATAGTTGGCGGGCGACTGCTCTTTGATGGAAGTCCACGGGTGGCAGATGATGATGGCAGCGCCGTTGCGGTTGGGGGAGCCGGGGGCGGCCTTGTAAAGATGGGCGGCAATTTTTAGGCCACGTACAGTAAAGGAGACGTTGGCAGGCTCAGTTGGAGACATTTTTTTGTAAATATTTTTTCGTAAATGTCGATGTTCGATAAAACTCAATTGGGAAAATGATGGGTGGACGTGTTCTCGCCGCACTGATATGGCGATGGGACGGGAGAGGGAGCAAAGATGGCTAACCAACTTATACTGAGTCTTGCTTGTCAATTTCCCATTCTATTGACGATACCATCATTGACTATATACACACTTTTGCCCAAAACCCCATGCGTATAGCCTCATCTCACTCCAGCACAGTGGCATCACGGTGGAGCAGAGCGCTGCCCGAAAGCTCCCATCGGGGGCCGATAGTTTTCGGGCCTTTGGTTTTCGGGCGGGTGACCGACACTTTTCGGGGTGGGGGGGAGCTCTGCTGCAGGTAAGGGTTTCAGCCGCTGAAATCACGCTACCAGCGGCTCTCATGGGTGATGATGCTTGTAGCCATGCAGGTAGGATTTGTGACGAGTTCCGCATGCTGGCCGCCATGGGAATGTGGCTTTGCCGTTTGTCTGGGCTAGCGTTACAGACAAAGAAAACAAAAAACGGACTAGCATTCAAGCGCCCGTCCCGTAGTCGCACCACGGAGCTTTGATAGTTAAACCCCGCCATGGATTGATGATTCTAAGCACCTAAGTCCGACTGTTATTGGTCTTTTTATTTTATCTTATTTTATTTAGTAATTTTTTTCTTCGGATGTAGAGTGCGACCCCACATTCTCGTGACCCTACATTCTTGCGATGTGATTTTAGATATGTAATTTTTGTACCTTTATAGTAACTTATACCTAATCTATAGTAATTCTTATCTATTTTGACTAAAATTTTGACTATGAGTATATTAGAGCCTGATAAAGAGATATTGCTAATTAAGGCCCTTAAAAAAATAGAGAAAGGAAGTAAATTTGCACTTATAAGCTGAGATTATACTATTCTTAAGTCTATATTATGCAATTAACGTAATAGAGCCCAAAATGTATTTAAGGCTAAGGAGCCTTCCTACTGACTATTTAATATATAAAAGAAATATTTAATAAAGTGGATTTTATTAGAGGAAGAGGCTAGTTAAGCCTATTTGTAGTATAAGGTCTAGTCTTTTGTAGAGCTTATTATTAGTAAGGGTAGGGATATAAGACCTCTTAGTAATAATTAGATTAATTGCTTCCTTTAGTGTTATAAGGATATTAAATTAAAGGTATTTTAATCTTTTAAGGCTATTTATTTATAGGCTATAATAAAGGAAATATTATAATAATAGTATATTGATTTAGATAAAGTTATAAAGAAATAAAAGGTTAATTTAGCTTGCCTTTATAATATGGATGAATATGGTATTATAGAGTAAGGAATGTATACTAAGAAGGTTATTAGAATATCCCTAATAAATTGTTTAATTGTAATGGAGAGTGATTTCACTGAATGGGTTATAATTATAGAGGTAGGTAATGCCTATAGAAGATGCCTTATACTATATATTACTTTTACTAAGATTAACCTCTAAAAATAGTAGTTTCTAAAGTATTTTCTTTATTGGAAATATGCTTGTAGCTTCTTAGGCTAGGCAAATTCTAAGATCCTTTAAAAATGGTTATTTGAGGTATTTATTTTAGAAATAAAGCTAGAAAGGAAGAACCTTTAGAGGGTGCTTATTATTAATAATTATAGGGTATATATTTCTATTACCTTTATGTATATTTGCTGGGAGTATTAAATATAGTTATTTTATTTTCTTTTATATACCTTATAGATTATATAATTGCTTAATATTAGTATTTTTAGCTTATTAAAGATTACCTTTTATATAAAGATTTAATTGTATACTAGTATATAAGCTTTTGCCTTAATTTAAAAATAATGTTTCTTAGAATGCTATAAAATAGCTTTTGATAAAGCTATAACCTTAAGGAACCTTTGAAAAGGATTTTTTGTAATTGGGATTTATCTTGTTAATGTTAATAAGTTGTTGGTATAGGTGGTTAATATTGAGGCTGCTCTAAATGTATTGCTGCCTATACTATTATCTTTTATATTAAAATACTAAAAAGGAAATAATAATAAGATAGTATATATACCTAGGAATATAAAGGATCTATATTTATAGCTTAAATTAATAGATAAAGAGATATAGAGCATTTATTATAATATTTATACTCTTATTTAAAAGGCAGGGAAATAACTCAATAAAAATAGTACTAAAATAGCTGGCTTAAAGGTTAAGTGCAATTACTTAAAGGCTAAAATAGCCTTAAAAAAGCCTATAGGAAGGCAGTCTGTTAAATATAACCTAAATAAAAGATTTATATTAATGGAAGAAGTAAAAGAGACTTATATAATTAAATGCTGCTATATAGAGGGCTGGGTTATAAGATTATAGGCTTGGGTAGGAAATAATGTAAATGAGGATGTATTATTAATTTAGGAGAGTATAATCTCTTATTTTCTCTTTTAGCTAGTAAATTTATTAGGTTTTTATAGAGCTATGAGGAATAATATCTCTTCTAGTGATTTGGCTGACTTCCGCGATTTTGTGGGGGCACGATTATGTGGGGTCGCACTCTAGAGATTTTTTACCGCTAGCAACACTCACTCAGCTGTTCTTTAGATGCTTGTTTAGCCATGTGGCACACCAAAAGCCTGCAGCGGTGTTAGTTCCGCTATCCGTAGATCAGCGCGCACAATCCAATTTGGTGTGTGTATGACCTAAAAGGAAAAGACAAAAGAAAGAAGAGCCAATGGCGCACCGAGGACGACGACGCCCAAGACACGGCTCCTCTTGGTTTGCTGGCAGGCAAAGCTAAACTGCGCTGCGCTGCGGTCAAGTTCAACGGGCAGAAAGGGAGATCGACGACCCTTGTCTTTAATCCCTGCGAGGAGCAGAATTGGGCGCTCATCAAGCTTCCGTCCCAGCTACAGAAGTTTGAATTTCTCTTGAATTGGGCTTTCTCGAAGGTTTCGTGTCCGTGCTTGTCTTCCCGAAGCTCGGATATAGGGCTGCGATTCAGGGTCCATGTCATTCTGGAAACCTGATTTGGTGCTTATTCCCCTCGCTCAACTCTGAAAAAAATATGATTGAAAGCCCACACTTCCAGTCAAGTCAATGACACGTATCTTAGTGCTTATTAAGTTCTTCACATATATGCTTAAGCCTTTTACGTAGCCATGTGCCATGTCTTGCATCATATCATGTGGGTCTGACTGTGCCAGGTCCAAGACACGACCATGTGCTGCGCATGGAAATTTGAACATGGGTCGATATAATTTGCTATATTGAAACATTGCACTCTAGTGAAATGGTATCTCTCGGACGCTGCAAACAAGAAAACAAGGATAATAATCGTTGCTGTGTTCCAATTAAACCCTAGCCAAGCACGCTGTTGACCAATCGCTCGCTGCGCCTGTCATCAACTCGCGAGCAGCTGGTCGGCAAACTCAGACACCTCGTCTCTCATGCGGTCTATAACGCCTTCCTCTATCCAGAAATGGCCGGCTGATGTCACCTCAAGGGTTCGAAACTTTGACTTGTCTCGCTGCTGCAGCCGTGTTGACCACGCCCGCAACCGGTGCACTGCCACAAACACATCGTTGTCTCCAAACACGGCCAATGTTGGGTTCTGAACCAGCTTCTCCTCGGCTGCCAGCTCGAGCGGGTCCTTGTTCTTTGACAGCGCCGACGGGACGAGCGACATGGTGGCCAGGTGGTTGATTAGACCCTGAAGCGGTGATACCAGCAAGTATGCGGGCCTAGGCATGGTAAGGTTCAGGATAGCCGGTAGCGTCTCGTCTGGCTGTAGCTGCGGCGGCGGCGTAACAGCGCGGCTGTGGTCATCAGGGGCCGCCGTGTGGTGATGAAACAGCTTCTGGCTATGACGCCCAGACTTTGCTTTTGCCACAAAGTCGTGAACTCCGCGGCGGATCCTGTCCTCGTCTATCGAGAAGCTGCGTCGGCCGTGGCTCTCGTGACTCTTGCGCGGGCTGCCCCCTTCGTCCCCACCGACGCGGACACCCCTCTTGCTCGGGCTACTGACTCCTCGCTCCTGCATGGCGGCGCGGGCGCTGGCCAGCACCACGTTTTGTTGGTTAGCGAGGTGCTCGGCGCGGAGGCGGACCTCGGCAGCGTCTGACCCGGCGGCGGGCGAGACAAAGGTCTGCAGGATGGCAAAGAGCGGCGGTATCTGAGTCGTAATCATGGAGCCGTACGAGTAGCCTCCCAGGAGGAGGACCGGGGGCGTGGGGGGCTGGACTGGCGCCGAGGTCGGGGCATCGCCGGGTACGACCAATGCATCGGAGCCAGCAGAATGGGGGCGGAAGGGATCGAGGTAGTGAATGTAGTGGACCAGGAAGGCCACGACGGTGGCATAGTCGTCTCGCTCGGCCTTGGAAGTCCACGATGTCCTCCCTGCAGAGGAGCCAGCGCCTCTGTTGGTGGGTTGGTTAACCAGGGTGTCCACCGCCCATTCGGCTGTAGCATCTGGTGGGGAGGGTTTGCATACCGAAAATTAAAGGTGGTCACCAGGAAGCCCTTTCGCAGCAGCTGCCCAGCGACGACCTCGACAACGGGATCGTCATAGGAGCCTCCCAAGGGCGCGTACGGGTGCGCCATGACTGCGGCGTGGCGCTGCCATGGCGGGGCACGGGGATTGGCAGCGAGCGACAGCGGGTGGTAGACGCGGCAGTCGAGGGCGAGGCCGTCGTGGATGCTGGGCAGCGTCAGCGTCAGCGTTGGCTCGGGAAGCATCGTCAGTATGCGGGGGTCATGATGCCATGACGAGGCCAGTTGTCCTTGTTTTTGTTGGTGTTTTGTTTTTGACACTCTCATGGCCGAGACCTCCCGTGCTGCATGGGCCGTTATCGATAAGAGGTCGCAGACGTAATGGGGGCCCGCCGCTGCGCTAAATTTAGGGCCGAGGTAGGGCTGTAGGGTACCGACGTCATTTTTCGCCTGTGATGGTTACTTGGGACCAAGACATTGAATGCTAAATGAAGATGTCTGGTCATCTCGCTCCCGCTTTCGTCTCCTGAGGGAAAAAGGGTTTGATACTCAAAATGCCATATTGAATATTGGTCAAGATCATTTGCCAAAACTATAAATTTAATGTGTCTTTTGTGAAAATCGCGGACTAATACTAAAGCAAGCAGAGAACTATTTGTTTGCGGGACATATCCCTGCTATTTATGATGGATGAGGAGAGGAATAAGTCAATGACTTCGGATTCACTAATATTGAAAGCGCATCACAGCATATGCATAAGAAAAAAAGCGCGAATTATTATTCAGACTGGCGACGTTTCCTCTAGCTAAACACTTGGAGACCAATGCGAGGACTGAGACTAAAAATAAATTAACATCGCTGCCAAGACTAAACGCTACTCATATTTTGGTCTTGATTGTCTAACCCCTAATTTTGAATGCCTCACTTAGAAGTCTTTTTTTGAAGGGGTTTTATGCGTCTGGATTGGATGCCTGGTGCTCCCTTGGGGCTTTCTGACGTGTAGGAGACCTGCTTATATGCATACGAGGATAGACAAGGGGCATGATGGTGTGGTGAAACATTAAATAAACTAGTTCTAAGGGTTTAAGAGGGGCCATGAATTTAAAGTAGTTTGACTCAACAGGAGTAAGAGGAGATACTGCCTGTACCCGTTTAGAAAACGTTAGGTGATGAACACTCCTTTTCATAGCCTAAAGCTGGATATATGATGTCTTAATAGTACGTAGCTATAGTTAGAATACAGATATATGCTAAGACGCTTAGCATATAAGAGCATAATGTGTTCATTCAGACTGGCAACTCCGCCTCAAGCTGAATACTTGGAGACCCGAGGCCAACAAGTGGTTAGTGTTACCCAGATTATAAACGCCACTGAAATCTTATTGCTAGTCATTGCCACTGATTTCAATGGGCTTCTGTCTTTTCAGCTACTCTGTGCAGATTGGTGGTGGCCGAAGCATGGGGTCCCTTTTTGAGGCAATCAGTAAAAATCCAGCCGCGGCGTAGATGTTGGGATGAATGATTTCTGATGGAAACCGTGGGGATTGTTTGGTGGGACCCCCCTGGTGAATGCTGGGGTATTTCCGCTTCTTGAGTCTGAGTTGGTAGCCGATGTCGCCTTTCCAAGAACCACTGGGATTCTGTGTCACACAGCATGAGTCTGCCCATTTTTGGTTGCAAGAGGCGTAGTGTTTTCTTCGCATTCGTTGTGTTGCGTTCTTGTAAGATGCAGGCAAAGTTGGTACTGGCCAACTCGATCCCGGATTGATGACTATGACAGGATAGGTTCTTGAAAGGTTGAAAAGTCGATTCTATTTTGAGACCGGGTCGCGCACTCCGTAGTCAACTGGGGAAGGATGGCACCTGGAGCATTGGTGTTAGCGGCATTGATGGGCTTAGAGGGAAGACTGCGCGTACTGATTTTCTGATCGTTGAGACCGCATGTCGACTTGAAACAAGATTTCGAGTACGTGACGGCATCCTCGGCCTGTCGGCATAAACAAACAAAGTCGCCCAGGGCGCATCCCACTCTTGGTGCGTTGTCGCCGAGACACCCGTTGACACAGGCTTCAGGGCGCCTTCGAAAAATCTGGGGGTGAGCGAGTGCTGTAACGCACATGGCCAATACCAACATGAACTTCATCTTTGCAAACGATTGAGCCAAAAATACGTGTAAGGTGAGCCGTATGAAAACATACTGTGTGCCGGGATAAGGCGCTTTAAATACGTTTTCGCCGTCTAGCGCTTTGTGTGCGTAATCCCGTGGAGCCCCAAATACGCGTACCCGTGGGACCTCAGCCGCCAGCGACGCAAAGCCAACGAGGGGCTGCAGGGGTCAGCCAATAGCGGTCAAGAGTCCTGGTAATGTTGCGTAAGTGCTTAAATTTGGGAATTTCACTACGCTTACAATAAGCCTAAAAGGGAGAGACCCGAGCCTGCGTTCTCATGTCTCGTCGTCTGGAGTGGGGATGTGTGGGATCCGCCAAGTGGGTTCCGATTCAATAGTTTCCGGCACTAAATTTAATGAAGTGATCGCTGGGAAAGTTTTCTACACAGTTAGCTGTCGTAGCCTTGAAGATCCTTCAGGATGCGCGATGGATGTAAACTCAATCGGCAGAGCTATGGCCAACAGGAAGAAATAGCATCTGAGATTGATTTGCATCTAATTTAAGTCAAATCCTAGCCCAGAAGGCACATTTACTCATGCCACAGCCTACTCGCATGGTCCAGAATTGCCTAAACACGCCACGTCCCAGTACCAGTTGCTGCCTTCTTGAGGAGAAAAGTATCCTGCCATAGGGTGGTCATAAAAAGTGCAGCGCGGCCTGGATCCTTCGGAATAAGCGTGCGAAACGCAGCGCGGCGAGTGGTGCTCATCGATGCAGATCGCATAACATGTTGTCGCGTCATCAATGTAGTAGAAAGTGCTAAAAGGGTCAAAGGTGCTTAGTGAACCCGAGAGGCCGCACACGGCGTCCGGCGGCAAACAGGGCAAGGGTGTTGGGGCGCCAGTGGGAGGAGCAGCAGGCTCGAGAGGGAAGCATTCTTTGTCCCAGTAGAAGAGGCCTGTTCCGTCTAAAGGGTCCATGGTGCGGTTGACCGGCGTGGCCCATACGGCGCAGCTTCGAGTGCTAGGGTCGTACTGGATCGACTCGCAGAGGCTCTGATGGTGGTAATCGTAGCAAACTTCGGCGCAAGCTGATACACTTTCCACATTATTGATGGAAGAAAAGGGAAGGAATTGACTGAGGTCCTTTTTCTTCCCTTCTAGCCCGCATGTTGCGCTTGGTGGTGGGACGTAGGTGGTTGTTGCTGCAGCCGACTCATCTGCACTAGACGATGCAGCGTGTACAAAGATGAATGTCAGGCCTGCTAAAAACGAGACAACTTTCATGATTACTATATGGACAGTTGAGAGAACTATAATCTGAAAGTAACTTTTTAAGGCGATGAGCAATTCTAAAAATGCGTTTAATTGCAGCGTCTTATATACCGCATATTCCTGGATACCAACTCCTCAACACTGCCAGAAATGGCATGTTCGCCAGTACTTTTGAGATGCATATTTTAGGTCTTACCTCACCACCTAAAAAAAGGTCCGGTTTTCGCTAAGTCTGGTGGAATACGTGAATTGGGGTCTGAAGAATGCAACCACTACGCCGGAAGAAGATCCGATCTCGTATTCATTACCCGGAGCTGCATCTTAGGTCGAGGTACCTGCCCACGTGTGGTTTAAATGGCCCGGTTTACCACGACTATCGGCAGCTTACATGCATGGGATGTGATAGTTCTGGCATGACCATGTACTTTGATCTAGCCAAATACAAGCCTGGAGCAGTAATTATTGCCGATTATTTTCGGGTTGGCCAGTTATGATGTTTTGAGGGCTTTTTGTGGGCGCTTCTTCTGGTCAGCACGGAACAACGTGGGCCGAGGCACTAACTGCCAAATACCGCCTCTAAGGACATGGTAATATGGGAATCACACTTTTAATACAATCGATGTTTATTTATGCAATTCTATTTACAACAAACCGAGCCGTCAAAGACTCTATTTATTGAATGTGATGCTTTATTAAACAGGTGGATCGCCAATCCAGACACTCAGTGTGTTGGGGTTCGGCGCCTGGATGAGACCCGAGGCACTGGAGGATGAGCCAGTAGGATCCACGTCATCGTAAGGAAACGCGTAGCCTTTGCCATCCACTTCGTGCGAGTGAATGATACGACTGTAGTGGTTTGTAGGGTTAACGGTATAGTACTTGCTGGAGCCTAGGCTGGGTTGAACATCCCCTCCAGAGAGTAGGAGAGTGGACCTGTGGAAGGCCGCACAAAGGCGAGGGATGACTGCCAGATGGACCGCATTATCACCAGACTGCTTTCCAAATGGACCACTGTCGCAACCCCAAATGTCTTTAGCCGAGGGCTTGCTGTAACTTCGGTTATCGCCATTACAGTTCAAGACGTTGCCTGAGACACGGCAGTTGACCTTGCCAGCACTCGTTTGAGTGTCGATAACGAGGTTTTGGCTAGAGTACTTGGACCAAACTTGGTTCACATAGTTAGTCCAGTAGTCCGCAAAGCCGCTAGGGTTGATTCCCGTGTATGCATTGGGCGAAAGGGCGCGTACGGGGCCGTTGGATCCAGCCATGCACATGCTGCTCCAGGGACGGCCATCTGAATTTGTTTGAGTTTGGAGAGCGCTGCACACACTTTTAAGAGCGCCTGAGTCAACCCCGTATGCGCTTTGCTTGGCAACGGTATTGGAAGTGACTTCAATTCCAAGAGGCAATCCCAAAAAGTCAACGTAGCTTATATTGACCCAGAGCACGTTGTCAGCAGTGAGGGTAAACTCAACAAAGCCCCATAGTATGCCAGCACTTGGATCGGAGGGGTTTTCGGGAGCTGGCTGAACGAGACCTTCACCAATCGGGGTACCGACGACACCGAAATACAGGCTCCCAACGGAGTAGTAAATGCGTGCTGAAGTAAGGGAGATTGGGACAGTCACGTCCAGAGTTCCAGCGTTGGCCACAGGAATCTTGACAGTGTCGGGAACTTTGACGGGAACCGCAGAACCACCAGAGCTAGGATAGTACAGACTACTGTCGCTCCTGACAAACACAACGGCGTTGTTAGAATCAAATCCAACAACGTACGCATTTATTGCTGAGCCCATCTTGTTCACAAAGTGAAGGCGAACCGACGAGGCAACGGTGGCAGCAGTGGTAAAAACGGCGGCCTTCAATTTGGCTGATTCAATATGCTTTGGGCCGCCCCTGTAAGTGCCGTTGAGGGTCGTCTCCTTAGAGACAATCATATCTCTGACATCTCCGGGGGTGACCTTGAGGTAGTTGGGTGACAACTTGGCTTGGATAGAAAGTGCTGGCACAGTGGCCACGGAAGCCAAAACGGCTGTAAGGACAGATAAAAGATGCATGTTGAGTGATGATTCGAATGAAGAATCAAGGAATGAGAATAAGATGGTTGTCTGAAAATTCCAGTTCTAGATACGTGGCAGCATCGACTTTTATCCCCACATTCTAGGCTACATAATTCCCTCTCTAATCCACCGCGAGAAGCCCCCTCTTCTGACAGCTGATCAGTTTTAGCAGAGCATCATATCATCAGACGTAAACCGGCCCTGCTTGAAGCTCAGTAGTGCACAAAGCAATTGTTCTTGACGTCTTCCTTTGGACCCTGTAGCTTCTATTGACATGGTAGCCCTGGTATATTCCCGTGGTTCAGAATCCCCCGATGTTACCCTCTAAACAATGGGGTGTGGGCGTGCGCCCATGTCAGAAGCCATTTTAACCAAGTCGGTCGAAAAAAGGGCCAGCTTGTGGATTTGGAAAATAGGCAAAATCCCCGATGTGAGACATTTGGGGTGTCCTCCTGTCTCCACTGACTTGGGAACCTGCCGCGCTTTGCGCAATACCAACCCCTAGGCTTCAAGTTTGTTGTGAAGAAATAAAGAGCCTTTAATCTAAGCTCTCTACTGTTTCCAGAATAAACAATAATATCCGTCAGACAAGGAAGATGACACGGTTGGTGTAAATTGAGCCACAAATGAAAGGACATGTTAAGTGAGCTTGTGCTGTGTGGATGGTTGCCCATCACACGTAACCTTCACGTGGGGTAAATGTACCGCAGATCTTCGTCCCGGCCCTTCTCCGACTTCCCGGAAACGGAACCATAACTTAGTCATGTAAATCGCGGGGTGTCTTAATGACAGCAACACGTGCTGAAACCTTCAGCTGCCACATCTAGAAAGGCCGAATGTTACCACACCAAAAAAGCCACGGCGTCTGGTGAGCGGCATTCATGAAATTAGCGTGTGAATATGTAAGTCGCGTCCGGCATATTCGCTCTTGGGAAGCTTGGCATTCGACCACTGATCAAAATAGCGTGTGCATATCGATCGTGGCGGATTGATCTTAGCGCATGGGGAAAAACTTTTGAAAACTCAAAAGCCAGTCAGCAGCTTGTTTCAAGCTTCCCCAGACCCGAACCCGGGAACGCGGTACTTTTCGGCAATGCCTGCGATTGGCCATGTTACGGAGGCACTCTCGAAGCTCGTCTGTGCTTGCATGCCCTCCACCAAAATGATGATCTTTTGCGTTCCGGTCCTGTTTTCTTTTGCATCTTCATAACCCTAGGTCCATCTACTTTACGCACGGGGCCTCTGCATGGTGATTGTAGCCTAGCACGTGTCTGCGGAGAGGGTGTGCATAAGCACCACCTATTATCGATTAGGAGCGAATAATATGTAATCCAAGACATATCGGAGTGCCAGCCGTTTAATCCCTGTGCCAAGTTGGTCTGGTTGGCCTTTGATACTAACACATACGAATATTCTCGTAGTATTGCGAAATTCCATCGGTTTCGATGAACCCAAATGGATCGGATTCTTGGAGTATATCAAGCATAACGCAGCAATCAATATGCTGGGTAGTCTCTGGGAAACACGCTTGCATATGAATGTCAATCGCAGCTAAATAGTTTCCCCATCAAGTTGCGGACTGTGGATGATATTACTCTGATCCGCCATACGTGTTCCAAAATCGAATGGTGTCCATGAATCTTGCAAGTTGCACACGCACTTTGTCATGTTTGACGTCTGTTATCAATGTCTAGCATTTCCATGAATGGTATAACTTGGAAAACACACAATGTGATTCGATTCATATGCAAATAACGTGAGGCCAAGGAGTGGCCGCCAAAATGCCAGAAAAACGAATCCAGGGACAAGATCATGATCATGGACAATTGTCCTTTATGTGATAATTTAAGCGAGTTTAAATGGATCTCGACAGGATGATCGGATCAAGACGTGGTTGCCCTGGTCCATTCGTCTGATGACCCAATGTAGAAATGTACAAAAAATCGCGGATTTGCTTTTTGAACACAATATCGAGTTTAAAGACGAGCGACATCAGGATTTACCATCTAGAACGGTTTGCCAAGCCATGGATCCGATCATCAAAACATATTCAGGAAAATGGACTGAGTTCGCGCAACCCGATCACCATTACCCATACCTTCCATATGTCGAACTGAAAGTACCAAAGGAAGCAAAAGAGGTTTTAGAAGATGTTTTCATCTTTCTCTCTCATTATCAAGGTTCTTCTTACCGCTTAGCTAAATTATATTTGATGCAACTGCATTAAGCAGAGCTTAGGTTCGGCGAGCAGCAACAGTCGTTCCTACACATGGTTCGAGGGTCACGTCGGCTCCCTCTTCCACCTCCCTCACCTGAGGTATCGAAAGGGTCAGACTGGTTCTGTAGAGTTGATTTCTCCCGTGGATATGCTTAAGATACTTCAACAGTATTTTGGCGGTTACTCGTCTTCCTTTGCTGAAGACAAGTGTTGGTTTGAAAACGAACATACATGACAATTTAGTGGCGCGGCGACTCCACCACCTGGTCTGATTTTCAGCCAATGTCCATCTGTAATCCCATGGCGCTAAAATGGTATGCTGCTCTTTATTCAACTGTGGAGTAAGGGCACCATCACTTTTGAAGAAAAGGGACGATTGCCCTGAGTTTGAACTTATTTGTCGACTTTCATCGCAGCCCCAAACGACAGGTCGCCACTGGGTATGGGATATAACATCACCCACAACAGAACTATAATGTATATTAGGCAACATTATGTTGTGCACCAATCAAGATGGAACGACGTATCGAGCCACAGAGCGAGGCCAATAAGAAATTGCAGGATAAGATGATGGTATGCCTCCTGAATTTTTCCACATTGTACGCCAGTATTCAGCAAGAAAAATATGACAAACGATGGATGGTTGCCTAATTCTTCTCGCCCTTAAGAGTAAACCATCTCAAATTTTACCAAGCAGTCGCTGATGTTCTACTCCATCCTAAATTCGCATTACCTTCCTCTTCCTCGCATTTTCAACTGCCCTCCCCCCCACCAAATCGGATACAATTTTTATTAATCATGCGTTTGGACGCTTTCAAGTCTATTGGTCTCGATGACTTATATTCTGACGACCAACGTCAGTTCCTTGATTTCATTGACTCGCTTCTTTCCCTGGGAATAGAGCATTGCATATCCCAACCACAAATCCTCGTTTGTGGCGATCAATCCTCTGGGAAAAGTTCTGTATTAGAGGCCATATCAGGACTGTCGTTCCCTGTAAAGAGCAAAGTCTGCACTCGATTTCCAACCGAGCTTGTTCTTCGTAAAAAAGCTTCCTTGAGTATCAAGATCTCCATCATCCATCACAACAGCGTGGGTGAAATTGAATCAGCGTATCTCCCCGAGTTTGATAACGACCTTAAGCGATATAGTGAACTTCCCACAATAATCGAGAAGGCAAAGATATTCATGGATATAAAAACGCCAGGGAATGTATTTTCCCGAGACCTGCTTCGGATTGAGATAAGTGGACCAGACCGTCCACATCTCACCATTGTTGACCTCCCAGGTCTAATTCATTCCGAAAACAAGCATCAATCTGCGTTAGATATTGACCTGATTAGAAATATTGCTGAAGGCTACATGAGCCACTCAAGAAGCATTATTCTTGCAGTTGTCTCTGCAAAGAATGATTATGTCAATCAAATCGTGCTACAACTAGCTCGAAGGGCTGATCCGAGGGGCCAGCGAACCCTAGGTGTCATAACCAAGCCAGATACACTTTGCCCTGGATCTGAAAGCGAGGAAATGTACATATCACTAGCCAAGAACCAGGACATAGAGTTTAAACTTGGCTGGCATATCCTCAGAAATGCGGATTCAGAGACTGAACCTTGGAGCCTTAATAAACGCGACAGGCAAGAATCTGAATTTTTCTCGAGACTTCCTTGGGGCTATTTGCCAAAGTCTGCTTTGGGGATTAAAAGCCTTCGAGGCCGGTTGAGCCAGCTACTGCATGGTTTGGTCACTATAGGACTACCTAAACTAATCGAAAGGATTCAGTCGAGGTTAGCACGGTGCGAGAATGTACTTCAAAGTTTAAATCACCTTCGAGACTCCGGAACGGAACAAGCGAAGTACATATTAAAGGTCAGCTTTTTGTTTCAAGGACTAGTCAAAGGCGCAGTTGATGGCACATGTAAAAATGCTTTCTTTGAGGATACCATGTCCACATCAAGCTATCAGAGACGACTTCGCACAGTGGTTCAAAATCTGACCTACGAATTTTCTCGTAAATTAAACTCTCATAGTCAGCGCCACCATAAAGTCTCAAAGTTTGAGGGCGTGGGAAAGTCTACGAGCGATTCAATCGTTCAGAATGAGTTTGATGACAAATCTGAGAGACTGTTTGAGAGACATCGAGAACGGAAATTTCCTGAAATTTTCAATCCCATGGTTGTCTGTGATTTATTCAAAGAAGAAACCGCACCGTGGGAAAATATTACCAAGGCACATGTTAAAAAAAGTGCGGGATGCGGCCAGAAATTTTATTCGACAAGTGGTTATCCACGTTGCGGATGAGAAGTCTTTTCTGGGAATCATGGAAAAGATTGTGACGCCCAAGCTCGATGAAATACTTGAAACCATCACTAACAATACCATGGAATTCCTCAAGTCACACCGAGAAGTGCATCCTATCACATACAGCAAAGCCCTAAATCAGATACACCTTCAGAGGCAAACCTCGGAGATTGGCCGTATAATGGGACGATTCTTTGGACCAGTCTCTTCCCATGTGCCAGGTACTTGCGTAACGAGATCCGTAGACGCCGGGACCCTCTACAATGAATTAGTGCGGCTTATGGAACCAGATATGAGCCCTTTTGCGGAATCGCGTGCGGTTGAAGATCTCGAAACATATCACAAGGCAATTTCTATCTGCACAAAAGTGCTTTGGGAGCATGTTCTAATCAATCTTGTCACAGGTGGCTTTGAAACGGTTTATCGATGACATTTCTACCAAGGTTATTGAAGTAAATCTTATGTCTTCTTTGCGGACCATTCTAAACCCAACCGACATACTGAGGATGCCAGCTATCAAAGTGACTGAAATCCTTACAGAAACGGAAGAAAATCGCCTGAAACGAGATTTGCTCAATCAGCAGTTGGAGATGTTGAAAAAAGGAATTGATACATGCAAACGACATGTAAGCCTTAGAATCTAAGGTAAAATTGTGTGGTATTAGATCGTTTTTTAATCAACTAAAATCCTCATAGAAAATCAAGAGCATGATGAAGACCTAAACTCCATTGGAAATAAAGGAATTATATTCGGCAAGTCCTCGAATGTAAAGGCATCTTTTGCGACTAAAACATCTTCAAAAATTTGTGGGAAAGGCGACAAACCTGAGTACAAATCCCAGGACAAGATTGTAACAACCAGAAACAAACTTCAAGCAGAGCTGGCACAAATGAAATATCAACTAACTGAAGATGAGATCGGGTCAGCTACGTGTATATGCGTTTGGATTTTATTACTTTTGATATTTGTGTCTGGATATACATTTTTACGCCTATTATTTTACTTATCACAACGTCTGGTAACTTGTTAATTTTGGGATTACATCTGCAACTTCTTCATACGGTTGATTTGACATACATTGCTGGTTTCAGGACTACAATGGAGAAATAATTGGATGATGGATATTCGGTTCCCAATCCCGCACATTGGACTGTACTGTCAATGAGTGTGATAATCGTTGTTCTTTGTAACGGACTGGAGACAGTTGCGTTGAACTGGTTGAATGACGTGCGTTCAAGACCCTGAGAAATAACCACCCGCGCGAAATTTATCAAACCACACTAAAAGCTGCACGTCAACCTACATATTGGGGCTCAAACGAATCATATTATCCATATAATAGTGCGCGCTCTTCATCTGACTCAGCTTGATATGCGCCCCACATCTTATAGGCATCCAACTACCAAGCCGTGTTGTCCTTATATCTCGGTATGCCCACTGGCATTAAAACCTCGTGTTTCTCTTCTTCATATACAATCAAAATTACTTCTTCTACCGTCTATTTCAAATGACCTCCATTGAATCTTCATTCACCACTATGACGCTCATGGATGCAAACGACGGCCACGATGGCATCATTGTTGATCGGCCTCTTGCTTCAGCTGAGGTTGACGTCGACAGCCTTGAAACAGACAAAGGCAGGTCGCCACTCTCATGCGCTGCAGAAAACGGCCACTACAAGGTTGTCAAACTGCTTTTGGAAACGGGACGAGTCGACGTCAACTCCAAAGACACTCAGTATGGTCAAACACCACTATCTTGGGCTTGTGAAAATGGCCATGCCAAGGTGGTCAAACTGTTGCTTGAGACAGAAAAGATTGATGTGGATGCCAAAGACATGAAGGGTCAGACACCTCTTTCTTGGGCCTCCCGAAAAGGCCATCGGGCCATTGTTGCGATGCTTTTGGATACGGGAAAGGTTGACATCAACTCGAGAGATACCGAGTATGGTCAGACCCCGCTATCCTGGGCTTGTGAGAATGGTCGTGAGGATGTAGTCAAGCTTTTGCTGAAGTTGGGCAAAGCCGATGTCACCATCAAAGATAAGAAGGGACGCCCCCCAATCTCATGGGCTGCCGAGAAAGGTCATGAGGAAATTGTAAAACAGCTTCTGGAACTCGACCAAGACGATATTAATTCGAAGGATACCGAATACAGTCGAACCGCATTGTCATGGGCTGCTAGGAATGATCAAATAGATGTTGTCCGGCTTCTCTTGAGTACAAAGCTAGTGGACATCAACACGAAAGACAATGAAGGACGAACACCTTTGTTTTTGGCTGCCAAGCATGGCTATGATGGCATAGTCCGGTTGCTGATTGACAGCTCCAAGTGATGGATTTGTGAGATTTTAATCAAGCATGAGAGCAGAGACGTGGTCCAACCGGCCATGATTCCTAGCCACCTAGATCGTGATCCATGCATTTGTTTTCGTTGAATATCATCGTTAGTACCAGCCAATAAGAAAATCTGTTGATGTGATGTTGAGCGTAGCAACTTTGTCAATGGCTAGCGCAACCCCGCAATAGGAGGCAGCTCGGTTAGCTATAACACAGCAAGCCGGCCGCTTTCTATGTAGTTAATAGAAAATAAACCGTTAATTCGTAAGCTCGATGCGATAAATCCGTGCGGTGCGACAGTTGATCAGATGTCCCATAAATCATTGTTATCTATGCCATAGCCTGGAATTGGCGTGTGCATGATCGTAGTAGGGATAATGCCAGCCATAAGTATGACCTTTTGGACGTGAGCCATAATAGTGTGCAGAGTCAGTCATGTCTAATTAAAGGCCAGCAACAGCCATTCCAGAGTACGAATCCTCCCGCAACCACACAGTCCAGGCAAGTCCAGCCGCCTTCAAAGTGGAGCGGGGGGCGCCCGCTAGTACCCAACCAGCACCAACCACATCTCGCTTCATATGATGGCGCGCGTCCTGCCCACACAATCAAGACCTAGTTGGGCATGGCCAATCAGCGCCGCCTCCTTTAGCTAGAGGCAATCCGGAGTCTCTGCCGCCCACACAGTGCTCAGCATGCAGGGATCTCGCCCCGCAGGTGGAGCCAGGAGAAACACGCACAAACGCCATTTGTTCAGCTGAGGACTCCACCCATCACAGCTCCAGCTAGCTACGATAGCAAAAGCTTAGGTTGATTGGAGTTCCTAGAGCCTAGATATCCTGTCCTAGTTACTAAGCTTGGCAGTGATCACCTGAAAATATCGCATTTTTATTTCGATTAATTCCCGGTGGAGTATGATGCCGAGAATCTGATATTGATTATTTAGTCACAATACCCGCAATCAGACTTGCTACAGCTCGAGACTGTTTGCTAAAGCTTTAACGAGTATTTGGTCTAGACGCCCCAATTTAGACCCACGTGATCACAAAGGTTTTTCGCGTGATTTTGCCTCCTGTCCACCCCGCTCACCTACGCAACCCATATTTTTGTCTTTCCCCAACTTCGTATTCACCACTCCAAATACTCACCATGGTTAGCAAAACCCATTTCCCTGCAAGCCGTAGGCATACTCATGCAGGTTCACTGGCTGACTACGTATTGGATAGAACGAACATCCTAGTGATAAGCGCGTTGCTGAATTCAAGGAGGCCTTCTCCGTTTTTGTTAGTATCAAACCACACGGCAACTCCTGCTCCAGTCCACTGATATGGTACTTTCTCTAGGACAAGGATGGCGATGGTATGTGAGATAACTGTATTCATTGCGCTGCATACATTATTCTACAGTCTTCATCACACTGATGCTAACCTCCTTAGGCGAAATAACCACCAAGGAGATTGGCGATGTCATGCGCTCTCTGGGCCAAGACCCCACTGATTCTGAGCTTCAAGATATCCTTGATGAAATCGACATCGACAAGAGTGGAACCATTAGTTTCGACGGTTCGTTGAGGAAACTCCCATTGCCCTAAATCTACAAAGTTAACTGGTCCAAGAGTTCTTGAGCATCATGTTGCAAAAGACTGAGGAGACTGATATCCATCAAGAACTCCGCCAAGCATTCAAGGTATGGCGGTAATAGGGTAACATGGGCTTGGTGCTAAGTCATGCAGGTGTTCGACCAGGACGATTCCGGCAGCATTTCCAAGGACGAACTTCGCAACGTCTTGGCCTCACTTGGCGAGGAGCTCACCGCCGACGACATTAACGACATCATTGAAGAGGCCGACAAGGATGGCGACGGTGTGATAGATTGTAAGTCATTATCTGTGGTGTGTGTGAGACGAACTAACAGGTGGCCAGTCAATGAATTTGTCGAGCTCATGACAGCTGGCAGTCAATAATAAAGGAGTTGAAAAATAGGAAAATGCTAGATTGATATGGGATATCGAGAGGCGGTATTTATATTTATCATCTGCTGTTCAAGTAGGCTAATTAGCAATGTGACACTGCCGCCGGCATGCTCTGTTTTAGCTAGCCAGTTGTCTTATCTAGTAATCTAGCCCATTCTAGGCCCCCTAAAGTGCCCGATAAGCTTACAAAAGCGGAGCATAGCTATTCCCATTGCATGTTGTTATCGTCTGAGCCTTCAATGGATTATATTGTCATCCTGATGCGGGCAATTCAGTACATAGCTATCCTAAACCTCTAATTCATTCTAAGAGAACCGAAAGCCCCAATCATGACGTGTTTTCATGATCACGCTCAAAACCTAGACTTGATCATTAGTTGAAACATTTTGCTAATGCAAGGTACATCTTGGCTAGTACGCTGATGGGCAGCTCTCAAGATATATCTTCCATCACGACGTAGAAACGTTGCCATCCTTGGGTGCAAATCTTTGTCTTCAAGTTCAGTCACGAGGCATCTCAAAGACTCTGAATAATTATCGCGAATAAAGTTGATGATTTGCATAATTAGCATGCTGGTGGTGTGTATTATGCTTCTGAACTGCATCCATCTATAGCCTACCACGTTCCCCCTTTGGTTGCTCCCCCCCGGTCGCCTAAAATACTGTCGTCATTTACTGAGGGCATCCCTATTATAGTCATTTAGTGAATATTAAAAAAAAAAAGAGATCTCCCGCAGTCTGGGAATTTACGGTAGAGTGATGGGGTGGCCCATATTTAAAGACTTAGGGAAGCGGGAACGGTGGCATGTGAAGTTCCTAAATGCACAGCTATTTCAAGCTCAAATTGGGCCTGATCCCCTTTTGAGGATTAAATTATTGCGATGCGTAAGCCAATGTGGGGAAATAAGCGTCGAATTCATGATTTGACTTTCGACAGCATTCCACTCGCCAGGATGGAGCAATCCGTGCGGCACCCATAACTAGCTTCTTGACTCGGAGAGTTTACTACAGCTCTCAATTCGGACACTCGTACCCCGCGTTCGGAAATTTAGATTCTAGATATCATGTGACGCATCCCATGCTTGCTCCTCAAATCTTCTCACCACACCTGGCGGCTTTTTACATATTTGAATTGCCAACCATTACACTGTGACACTTGTCCTTCCCCAGATCTTCATACCAACAATGCCTAAGTTGGAGCTCATAACCCTTGAAACAAAGCCTACAGCGCGCTTGTGTTGCAAGTTTTACCCCCACACTTCACCTGTAAGCCCGCTGCTGGTGGTCTTCCTTAATGGCATGATTTTACCACAAATGGCCTGGACCCGTACCATTGAAAATATTCGAGAGCTGCGTCAAGATGATAATCTACCCGCCATATTGACTTACGACCGGTACGGTCAAGGGGACACAACGGATCGAGATCCGCTAGATGAGAGGGCTTCCGACCCCTCTCATGGTCACGACTGCCTCGCTGCTGTCGAAGACTTGCACCAATTGCTTACTCAGATCGCCCGAGACAAGATGGGAATCTCAGAGCTAGATGATTTGCGCATCGTTCTTGTTGGATTTTCGATTGGCTGTGCTATTGCTCGCCTGTACGCAGAAAAATATTTGGGAACAGTCTCGGGGATGATGCTTCTTGACCACTTTTTAACCAATTCGGATATTGTGTCAATATTCCCTGATCCAGACGAGATTACCTTTGATCCTACTGATCTTCCGGCCAATATGACACCCGATGACCTGCGGCGTGCCAGAGCGGGCGTCAAAAAGTTTTTCCACCCCAGCGTTGGAAGCGGCGAAGGATTAAGTAGGAAGAATCTTTCATTGATTCTGCCTAACTGTGACTCTCCCAAGCTCTACGGACCAGATGGTTTAGGCTTATTTCTCACCATTGTTGGTCATGATCCAGAAGCGTTTGGAGTGGAGGGTGAGAAATTGATGGGCCGTCCAAGGCAGTTGAGCATGAGATATCTAAGCCCATACTGGCACACTTACAACAGAGGACTCATGAAGATCACAGCCAAGGACAAAGTAGAGGGACCCCTAATGGCGCCAGGGTTGGGAGCCTTCATTCATAGGGATAATCCAGAATTTATCGCCCAGCTGCTGGATGAGCTACTCTCTAAGATTATGTAATTAATGGCTGAGTGTAATAAACTGATGAACGAAGGTTTATAATTTCTAAAGTTGAGGAATGGAACTATAAAGTGCATATTTAGTTTGTTACAGCTCGGGTGCTTCCTGGTTAGTACCTAAGTAATGGAATGGGACTTTCAGATAGTTGGCCATGTTTGGGTTCTTGTCAATAGCAGCAGATGTTTATCCAGTATCTCTGTTTAGCGTGCTTATATTCTGATTCCTGAACTAGTTTGTATCACTTTTAATTAGATCTTTTCGACTAGGGGAGGAATATTGTGCAAGGTGTAGATGATTCCCTTTCTAATAAACATGATATATGTATATATTTGTGTCCCCTTTGAGGGGTAGTTCTGACTTGGTCGCCCAAGGAGCAGCATGATGATTGTCGCTAAAAGCAATGGCAGCCTGGCAGCCTGTACCCTTGCGCTGCACGATACTGAGTATGATAAAACCTTGAGTTCAAGGTTTTGAATGACCTTGGTCGACCTTTCCTGCTATTGAGCTTTTATATGGTGATTCAAACTCATTCGGAAGACTGGCATACACGGTGGCTAAGAATGAGAGTGATTACGGCGATCTGTTGGACCCAACAGCTGGAGAGGGATGCTACAAGCTATTCCCACGGTCAAACTTTAATGAGGATATTTGTACTGATTACCGCCAATTTGACCTGGACGGTTCTGAGCCAAGATTTGAATTTGGCTTTAGATTAATTTATACAGAGTTTGACTACTTTAATCTCAAAGTGAAGATGTCACAAAAGTCCCCATCAGAATATCCTCAAAACGCAACAGTTTTGCAAGGTGGAAACCCTCACCCATGGAATGAGATGGCAACCGTTAGTGTCAAGATTCAGATTGCTGGCTTGGTGAAAGGAGGTGAAGTTGCACAGCTTTACATTGGCGTTCCCGACGGACCCGACAGTTGAGAGGTTTCGAAAAGATGTCTATCAAGACAGGATCTCAAAAGACTGTCAATCTTCCTCTCAGTAGACGTGATCTTAGTTTCTGGGATGTTGATGTCCAAAAGTGGTGGTTGCAGAAAGGTACCTATAAGGTATATGTTGGGAGGTCAAGTCGTGACCTGCCACTTGCTGGGCGCTCACTATCTATGCGACTGAAGATGTCATAACAGCCAGCTACAATTTTGTATTGTCTGTTGGTAGTTATAGTTATTAGAGATTTAAATAAAAAAAATGGTACTTCCGTTTATACAATACATAAATAGGAGACACTAGATATTTAGGACTTAAACTAAAGAAATAGATTAGGAGATGTGGCTTTTCCTACTAGTCTCGATCGCAACGACTCGTCGTTTGTCGAGCTACAGTGAAATAATCTAATTTTATACACAGATCTCCAAATGATCGTTGTTTTTAATGTGACCGCCTTCCAACCAGAAAAGTGATTGGTATGTGAGCTATAGTCTAAGCCATTCGTGTAACTATCTCAGAGCTAGAGCCAGGGTTAGCCCACACACAACAAAGAGGATGTCTCCCAAACCCTTTAACTTTCAGCGTAATCTTGTCTCTGCAACAGAGGCGTAAAATGTATATACCACCTCCACAGTCTTAAGCGAGATTGATACACGTCACTCTAATATACGTACTGTATTAACTTCCATCAGCTCATCCAAGTTAAGAATTCATCCGGACTATCACACTTGGCTTTTAGTACTTGACTGATTGCCCACTGTGTGATGGTACTCCACGCCGTGCATGAAGAGGGCTATCCTATTGAGAATTCGATTTTTGAAGGTCCTCTCTAATCGCACAACCAGACATCGCCGAATGATCTCCTGCAGAGCTAAGTTAACCCTCCCAGTCTTAGTGTGAGCGAGGAGTCTGTATTTAGTAAGAACTTTCTCTTTCACACAACCTTAGAAGAGGGCGTTGCCGCTGTGGGCCGCGACAAGCCGCTGGAAGTGCTCTTTGTCAGGGTTAGACTAGCCGATTGGAGGCAGCTTTAAACGCCCTTATTTAGATACATGAAAGACTCGGCCACTGGACGAATCCCAGTCACCGTCATCAGTCAATGCGCATTGGGGTTCATCACTTTGTTGACGAGACTTTTGATTGGCTAAACGTCAGCATTAGCTTGAATTACCCTTCTAGTGCGTGCCGGTGGATGTGGAAAATCACGACCCGTTATGGAAGCAGTGACGTCGTTGCAAAGGTCAAGAATGTTTATCACCTCTACAGTCTCGGGGACAAATCCCAGGCCACTCTGTGACTCTCTCAGCCGCTTGCGAGTAGGAAAAACAATGTTTGACCGCGGTCTCGGGCATACTCGGGCAAGTAGGTCAGACCTACCCAATAGCTGGTTGGAACACAAGGATAAGAGGGCCTTTTGTGCTGCGTTTTTGATACATTCATATCCCCTGCCTCTCTTGCCTGAGTTTGATAGGTCGGAGATTCCGCAATGATATTCATTTGATAGTCTGGATTTGAGCCGTGTCTTGCCTGTGGCAGGTCTTAACTATACTTGATCTACAATGTGCCGTGTCTCGCCAACGAGCCGCTGGTTGGCCTGGGCTCAAAACGCATTAGCCAAGCAAGCACGGTGACACGCACTGTGGCTGGCTGGCCCGCTATTAGATTCGAACTGGCTTGGATATGTTGCTGGCTCAGGTCTATAAGTACATCGACACCTCCACAGTACACAATTTCGCCAGTACCCACTCTAGAACTCCTTCTTCTATCATCTCCATCTCGCTTCTTTCTCTTCTCGCAATCGCACTTCAAACTTTTTACGCAATGAAGCCCATACAAATAACGACAGGGCTTGTTTACTTTCTCGCCACTGCACTTGCTACTCCACTACGGGGTAGTTGCTCCCTGGATAACCAGCCTTGTCCTACAACTCCATCCGGGCGTCCTGATTTAGGCCATTGCATTATTTTATATATCCCCCAGGCGTTTGCCAATCCCTGCTCTGAACGGTACAAGAAAAAGTGCTGTTTCCAATTTTGGCGCAGACAACCCAAAGGGCCGCGGCGTCCGAAGTCTCCTAGGGAAGTATAATTAATTGTGTGAACTGTGGAAAGACTACTCTATGATTTATTGTAAGAAGTCAACAATTTCGTCGCTGATTAAATCTAATGGCCCACAGGTTGAGGTGGTGGGATTTCCGATTTTGGTCCAGCATAGGATTTTTGCGTAGTGGTAGAAGCCTTGGAACAAACGGTAGTTTGGAGGAAGTGGCAGACAGTTAGGCATGGCAAAGCTCACAGGAATTAGTGACCATCGTCACTAATGTTGATTGTCTCCAATATTACGTGCAACCGAGTTGGCATCAGAGGCAAGGCAATCATCACTATTTTTGATGTCGTGATCAAAAGAATGAGAGGGATCAATAGAGAGCCTCCAACCTCCGGAACAGCTGGCTAACGACAATATAAATAAAAGACCTAGATCGACCCTTCAATTGACGGGGTAAGAAGTCCGATGTAGCCTACAGCCCCCCACAGGTTGATGGTGATTGTGAAAAAGATCAGAGACTTGAACAGAGGTTTCGATTCAATCAAGAAGTTAAAAACTACCCCTCACTCATATTTTAAATCGCGTGGCAGTGTTGAGGTCGGTTGTGGAAGTATCTACGAACAGTAATGGCATCCGTATGATTCAACATGTCCCAACGGAAGTGCATGCAGCTTCATGCAGGTACTCAATATGAGACAGGGTTCCAAAAGAAAGTAAATTCTTGAACTAGATAAAATGAGCTAAATCGAACGCCGGTAGAGCGGCGACAAGGGAACGAGTGAAAAGTCTCCTTGCAGCCCGGAGGAACTTGCCACAGTGGTGCATCGTTGTGATGATGATGTTGCGGGGAAAACAAAGGAAAGAGGCCAAAAAAGGGGGGGAGGAACACAGAGGAGGAAAGACTTCAAGAGAGGAAAAGATAATGTGCATGCGGCAACACCAACCTTGAAAACTCCACGGCGAGGGCTCTATTACCGGCGTCCTCGCTTGGCCGGATTGCTGGACTTTGTCCCACCCACGCTCTTCCGTTTCTTAGCCGATGCTGGCTCAGCGGCCGGTGCGGGGCTTTGCTCCAGAGAGTCCCCGGCGATGCGACTGCTCCGGCGGGGTGTTGCGGGGCCGGGCTGCGGGGCACCTTTTCGGGCTGATTGGCGCTGTCCTTTGTAGAGGATAGTGTCAGTGACACTGGGGAACTGGACCGGGCTGCAACAGATCCTCGATCCGGGCTGGTCTGTGAAGATGCCTGTACCGCTTCCTCGGTAGGCGCGTTTCCATCTGGAACATCTCCTCGAGTGGTTTGGCGCTGGTCGTTTGTGGACGACAAGCCCTCGGTTCCGCTCTTGTTGTTTACGGGGGAATCTGCCGGTGGTGCTGGGGAACCATGCCGGGCTGCGACTGCTTCCTGTTCAATGCTTGCCTCTTGGGATGCTATGGCAGCTTTCTCCGCAACTTTGCCTTTTCGGGCAGCGTGGTGTTGGTCCTTGGTCGACAGCGGGCTTTGGGAACGTTTGAGTGGCTTCCTCAGCAACTTTGGCTGCGTCCGTGTGTGGGTGCGGCTCTTGATCGTCACCGCACCTTTGCTTCTTGGGAGCTGGCTGCTTTGCGACGTCCTCCTCGGCGGCTGGCTCGCATTCCAGCTGACGCTTCTTGGACTCGGTGGCCGCCAATTCAGCCTCAATCTGTGGGATCTGATCTTTGGCCCATGCGACGACCAACTTTTGCTTCTCCAAGTCGTTCGCCTTTCGGACGCGGAGGATCGCGTCGAGGAAGTCTCCAATAGCATCAAATCTTTTCTTGGCATCAAGCACACAGATCCTGGCTGAGTCGTGCTTGGACAGGGCCACGGTCAGCGCTGAGTGCTTCCCCGTGTGGGAACTGGGCTGCTCATCGTTGCTCATCGCCAAGCAAGTCTCAACGAATTCCGATTTGGCAGCGTCAGCTGCAGCACGGGCCTTGTCAAGTATTACTTCGGCGTCAGACTTGATGTGATGCTTGTTGATGCGCATCAGATCGGGCGTTTCGGAATCATGCAGCACCCCCGAGTCCTGCAATTTCTGCTCTGCCCTCTCGTCGTCTTCCTGAAGTGGTTCAAAGTCGTTCGTGAATTTCTCAAGCCACCAGCACTCAAATGTCACGTACTCCAACCACGTTGTCATGGTATCTTGCTCGTACGGATCCTCGTTCAGCTCGAGCGACCGATTTATGTTGTGCTGTGCTAAACGCCGCTTCATGGCGTGAGCATGCTCGGAAATCGTCGTGCAACCAGGCTCGCCACTCGACACACAAACACTCCGACTGTACTACGCACCCTGAAATTTCTGCCCACAAGAGCTGAAAGAAATGGACCAGGGTTTGTTTTTTCTGTTCATGTCTTGAAAGCCAACTTTATGCGAGTCTAGTGCCTTTCAGACTCTGGTTTTGGTCTTGATTGATGTTTGCAAGGCGCCATGTCATGCACAGCCGGTTGTAGGTGCGGCACCATGCACGAGGCAAACAGCCACGACAAGCTGTTCTGTTTCCCTCATCTCTTCCACTTTTATTTATGATGCTCCGTCTGTCTTCTTTTTTAAATTTTACACTATTACCCTGTTCAATCACTTTCATATGCCATTATTCCCATATTCCATCATTCTCCTCTTACATCCATACCACCATCTCACGAATCGACTAAGCCGTCCTTTGTCGAATACCGTACGTTCGCCTCCTTCTGACGGCTATGCCATTTTCTTTGTGTCTGTTGCCCATACCCTTGCTTTAATGTGGACCTTCCTGTAATCTTGCTGATCCTGGTTCTGTTAATCTAGTCCATTTTGAGTGCACGTTTACGATGACGGACCACGAACCTGACCAAGATATTATCGCCATTATTAAACAGCACAATGGGCTTCCGAGCGATGACCCCTTCGATGAAGAAACCTAGAAAATAATCACGCTTCGCTTCAGCGATAACCCACCGGCCCCGGATGGGTTTGTCTTCGACATCAGTCACGGAAGCGACGTTTATGTTGACTTTGAAGGGTCAGGCGTCGCCATGCATCAATTCGCAATCACTTTTGACAGGTCATCAATGCGCCTGAAGATAGAAGGCTTGAACTCTGCCAGAAACATGGAGGTCAGCTACGATGGCCAAGGCCATGGACGAAAGGGTAAATTCACATGGCTTTTGAATGGGCTCGGTGCCCTTGCCGTTCCGAAAAAAGATCGGCATTCACATCCGCCAGATCACCTACTTTGAGATTATCTTTGTTCGTCAGGATTACAAGTCCGATGGTTACATCGACAAGGTGAAAAGGTTTTTCGCACGCGCACCCGTTCCGGCTGTACTGGCCACACCATCCCAGACCAGACCGTTGACAGAGCCAGAGACAAGTGATGAGTCGGGAACGACTACCGTCCCAGAGCCGGCATCTACCAAGGAATCTTCTGTCATATCCCACAGACTTCGCTCCGGCGGATTTGGACTAGTCACGTACCATCTCAACATCTCGACGGCGGATGAACATGTCACCAAGATTCCGGATTCCAAGAACGACTGTACGGATGAAAAATGGGTCGATGTGGTGCAGTCATGGGAAAAGGAGGCCCAATTATTGCACAAAGCCCGACATGTATGTGGCCCAGTTCTTTCTTTGTTTTCGTTTCCCATCTAATTGCCTCGTAGGACAACATCATCAGACTTCTTGATTACAAAGCCGAGCCAGTCAAAACTTTGTATCTGGAGTATGCGCCGTATGGTTCTCTGTCCGGAAAGATGTTCTCGTATGAGGAGATTGACATGATTGCCATACAGTGCCTTGACGGGCTCCGCCACATCCACCTTGAGCTCGCTCGGAGCAGCGGTAGCGGCTGTAGCGGCAGGTGGTGGTGGCTCTGCAGCCACGGCATCAGAAAGCATGGTTCCCAACGAAGGGACCTCGTCAGGCGCTATTTAAGAGCGGCTCTCAGCTGAGGACCCCCTGGGCCACGCTCCCCCGCCTTGGTTGAGCAGGAACTAAGGTTTGCTAAATTAGTGGGCTCCAGGGACCGGGGAGGAGCACATCCAAGACTGACGCAGCGCACGGTTGGGGGTAGGAAAAGTCTAATGATGCGGCTCTTGAGACTAGCACCCAAGCGGGTCGCAAATTAAAAGACAATACCAACGACAGTCGGGGTCGACGTTGATTTTCTCATGCGACGCAGCTTTTTCCAATCTATTACTACCATCAAGGAAACCTACTATAATACAAAAGAATAAATAAACAAAATCCTAAAATAATTCATCTACTTTTTACTACAATTATTCAGAATCCAAACCAAGTCCGCTACAGGCCCCCCCTGTTTCCCCAGCAAGCCCCGCCCTCCAGCAGGGAGTGGACTCTGGGGAAGGCTGGTCCCTTCAAGTCTTTGTGTGCGCGCGAGTGACGGCGCGCAAAGAACCAGACAGATGGCTGATGAAGGCCATGATGATAAGAAGGGAATTGAGTCAACAGATGGACAGCAGCCAGATATCTAATGAGAGATCAAGAAGAAACTAAACCATAATCGCAGCCCCCTTAAATGACCACATCTGCCTTCTTGCAATCCAACATGTACATGCATTGTCTTCCCCTCTTCCTCCCCCTCTCCCTCCATCGGCCTCACGTTAGACCCATCATTAATTCCATTTCATAGCAGGCTTGGACGGATGCCCGCTCATGGGGCTTGATGACCAGCATCATCCCAATGAGTTGCATCAAAGCATCATCCGGGTTTTGTGCCAGATCCCGCTGGAATTTGTCGACAATTCGATGGCACCATTTTACACCTTGTCCAATCATTCCAAACCTGATACCTTCGGTGGAAGGGAGGCCACGTAGGTACTCGTAGGTAATAACCCCGAGTACCCAAAGGTCTACAAGCTCGTCGTAGTCAAATTTCATCTCGATCGAATCCAATGCCTCTTTCAAGTTCCACATTTCCGGGGCAATGTACAAGGGCGATCCTCCAAATGACTTCGTCTGATCATCCCCCTTTGTCAGGCCAAAATCGCCGAGCTTAATGGAAATGTTATTCTCGTTGCGAGCAGATACCAATAGATTGGAATGCTTCAGATCCCGGTGGATGAGTTTTTCTTTCAGCCCTTTGAGATGGATCAAAATCGCAAGGCCCTGTCGTGCCACCGACCGTACTTCGCGGGACGACAGTGGAAGCTCGTCATGCGCAGTTTCGAGTGATCCCTTTGCCGCGTACTCTATGTAAATTTGTGGGTGGGGGTCAAAAGAGGACGCCAGCAATTTCACAACATGTGGCTACACAGTCAGCAAACAGTCCCAAACCTCCATGAGCGGACTCACATGGTCGCACGCTTCCATCATGGCGGCTTCTCTTTCCCACATGTCAACGGTATAGTTGCACAGCGAAAGTGGCTCCTTCAGAGCAACAAAGGCACCGGTCTGTGCATTCCACATTTCAGTCACACGGCCATAAGTCCCGAAATTCGTTCTTTGATCCAACATGGCCGCTCGTTCTCAGGTTGACCATGGGAAATCAGTTCCTCCGTCGTAACCAGTCTGGGTGCACATGTATGAAGGCCAAGCCTCCACATTGCATCCTCCAGTTGAGATGGCCCTACTGTAGCCCTCTTATTGACCTCGGCGACGTACATGTCGCATGTTATCGGTAGCTGCACAAGTTGAATTCGAATCCCTTGCCCGTTAGGCAAATATACGTCGACCTTTATGTCGTGGAGATGATCGTAACGATTCAAAATATATTTGAACTTGGTGCGGTTGCCCAGGGGGTTGTCATGAAACTCAACCCTCGTGTCAAGCGGGTCGTTTGCTTCCGTAAGGACAAGGCGTCGTTGGTGATCAAAAGTCAACATAAAATGTTGTTTACTGGTTCCATCGGCCACGCCACGGGCTCCGAGGATCAATTGAAAATCTTTGGTTGACATTCCAACGACAGATTTTCCAGCCGGGCTAAAAGACGAGAACCGAAGTTCAGCGCCCTGCGTCGGGAAACCCTTTTTTAGAGCTGGAGGTAATGTGTCATCGGAATCGCTTCTGGCCCGACGGGTAATCTTGGGGCGTTCAGGCTCAGGGGGTTGTTGAATGACCAATGTGCTCTTATAAATCGCTCGTGTTGTTCGATCTTGGTCTGCGTCAATGGGGAAAATCCGTGCTGGAATAATGTCGTCAGCCATGGCTGGCTGGCTGGGCATGAGCGAGTGTTGGTGAGATAAAGATGGTAGCGAAAAGAAAACAAAAAAAGAAAAGGAGAGACGGGCAGAAATAAAAAAAAGGGGGGCCCGCAATTTGGCTGCCATGTTTGCTCCTGTTTGCGCAGCAGCCCGCCGTACCATCAGTTTAAGAGTAACGCAGAACTGTTCTAGGGAGGTGTTGTTTTCTCCCTGTTTTCTTATTATTAAATCATTAACATAATTTTATTATATATAAAAGGCATTTGATATGAAAAGTAAGTCAAATTAAATTATATTGTGTTGCTTTATCATTTATTTAAAATAATAAGTATAATAATTGCTTTATGGCCAAATTACACTGCCCCTCTTCATAGGGAGCATACACACCTCACTCGTTCCCTGTCTACCAAAAATGTCTTCGCCAGCATTTGACCGGCCAAGGAAGTCACAGCAAACTTTACTCAGTTACAGCGATACAAAACTCGCCGATTATGCAAGGGAGCACCTTAGCTTTCCGCAATTCCGAACTTCCACGGGTATTCCAATCGCCAAACAGGGCGAGGACGATGCCGATGAGTGCACATCTCTGTAAGTTTCTGTTCCAAAACCACCCATCTATTGACAGGATTCAATTTCTACTCCAGATACAAAATACTTCATCGCCGACTCAGCGGAAAGAACCTAAACGACCTCAAAATCGCGCTTATGAATGTAGCAGTAGACCCTGAGGCAGCGTTAGCTTTGTCGGCCCAAAAACGAGAAGCTCTCGCGAAAGCATTAAAATCACCGAGTAACGATACCCCGCCGCCGGAACCCATTCGCCGCTTCGAACGAATACATTGCGAGGTAATAGCATATTATGAGCTGATTCAACGCGGTGGTCGCCCGGCCTACTCAATCGAGTTTCTGGCCAAGGTCGCCAGTGCCCCGTCCAAGTACCACGAGTTGTGGCACCTATGGGGAAAGTTTTCCGCAACGAGATTACCTCGGGAAATCTACCAAAGGCAATTGAAGAGATGGATCGACTTTGGAAAGTGGCAGCGGTATAACCGCCGCATTCTCGACGAGCTCGACGGAGACTTCCAGGCTTATGTTTACCACCAACGGCTAAAACGGGACCGACCTTTCCCTGCCACGTTGGATTCGGAGCTCGAAGCTGGTCTCCGAAGCGAGCGGGAAAAAGAATTAAAGCGGCGAGACTTTCTCACGGAGCGAGGCTGCCACAGCTGCGATGACTATGTTGATTCGGCGATGCGACGCCTCGCACAGCACAGCGTCACCCGTCATTTCAAGTTAAAGGAGGACATTGATCAGCAGGACACATTGTCGACGTGGATAGAGTACGCCAACGTTGAGCTCTGGAAGGGCTCGATCAACAACCCAAGGACGTCCAAAGCAGCCACCAGCGAGCCATCGACAAGTCTTGGAGTAAGCTGGCCAAGAGGATATCCCTAAAGCCCGAGGACACACCAGAATCGATATACATGAGCGATTTCGAGGGTGAAGCAAATCGAGCTATGGATACTTTCTACCAGGCGAGAAAAGAACCGCCTGCAGCAGATGTGAAAGTTCTCGAGGACCATTTCATTGATATGTCGACCCGCGCTTCAGAGATTCGCCAATTCATTATGCGAACAAACGTTCACATGAGAAAGCCGAATCGCCGGGCCCAGCACAAACGACTTGTGCACTGGTCTTGGAACAAATCCCTTTGATTGAAGCCGCAGCACCCGCAGCGCCGCGACGCGGGCCCAGAGTAGAATCTTAGAGTGCTACGGCCACAGGTCTCGGGGAACGGTAACCCCTCCACGAGCCACCCAACAGGGGCCCTCCACGGTGACAAGATCCCGCCGCAGCGCTGCAGCCAACGCGGCGGGAGCCATTTCCGCCTGTTACAGTTAATGGCCACGCAAGCCGGCATCTCCTGGCCAGCAAAGCACACGCCCGTTGGCCGTCAAGAATGGAGGTGGCGGTCCACACACCACAACGGGTGAACATGCTCAAGCAACATCAACGACGCAGACAAAGAAACCAACCAAGGGCAGTCACCCGCAAGGCCGTCACGGAACTTCAAGAGGGACAAAGAGGAAAAGGTGATTTCAGCGCGGCGCGACCAAAGGAGACCCAAGCAGCACACGGCTCTGTGGCCTTGGTTGTCTATTGCCGGGTTGAGAGGCACAAGGCCAGATTCTGCTCACCAGACACTTGCAACATTACACCGACACCGGTACAGCTGCATCTTGCGGAACCGGGGGCTTTACTCAAACCCTATGGTAGCTAAAATTTTGTACCGTTTTTTTTAACCCAACGACTTATATCGACGCTACCCTGTGTCCTCTCATCGTCCCACCACCTCTGTTGGGCACCCCTACCACCGCCGCCACAGTGCAATCACGTATTGTTACACAACACGGGTAGAAATTTTTTTCAGTACCCAAGACCACCATTTTCGGGGTTGTCTCTACTTGCAATGGCTACAAATGTAAATAAATGTGTGCTTTCAGGGCCGTCCGACCTGCTGGGCACCAGTTCCTTGCCCATCAGTTCCTGCTTTGTGATTCGGGCACGTACAAGCCATTGTAATTTGATATGGGCACTTGTATTATTAAATACATTGTTATCAACACAAAATACATTATCCCTCAGTGTGAACAGGCATAATGTTTTTTTTTGGTTCTCTGCAAGTCTGCTCCACCACTTGGGTCAACCACAAGTGACACCTGACAAAGCTTGACCACTCGCTACTGGGAACTAGATAGGAGGAAGTACGTACACTTCGAAGTAAAAAATCATATAAATTCAAAATTTTATATTCGTTCCACATGATTTCGCATTATGATAGATTACAATGGGCTTATTATCATCAGTCTGCAAGTTTTTTTTTGTTCTTTTTTCGGTCCAAATACATGTTTTGGCTTCGGTAATTTATTTATCAAGCCTCGTCCAAAGCCATTAGCCGCACCTAAGTTGAATACTCAAAATTTCAGCACTGCGTGAGTGCGCACAACTCTCCAACTAGTCTAACTAGGTATTTATTGCAGCACACACCCGTGCAAACTGTTGAATGTAAAAAGGACTAAGAGTTCTCGAGAAAAGAAATTCCTGCTCATTTGGGCTGAAGAGTCAGAGTGCAAAAGATTTATGGAGCCCACCAACCAAAATTATCCAAACCCATTGCTCGTGAGCCCAAACCCCTGTCGCCTAGCTAGTAGATGCAGCTATAGAGGCTGACCATGGGTCTCATCCGACTCACCATTCAACAGCTTTCAGTACGGCTTCGCAACCGCTTGCTAGCATTCCTGGGAGCCCCAAGATTGCCTGTTCTCCAAAGTACAGGCTGATGCTTGGTTCTTTTCTTTTACTACTGTTAATCTTCACGGCACATTGTCGGTTACTTATCCAGACACCTGCCAGCCACTAACTAAACTAATTGATTCACTCACCGCGCCGGATCAATCGATCGATTAGTCCAGTTAAAGGTTGGACTTTTTGATATTATCCAGCTGCAATATCTATTTATGTCCATCTTTCATCCTTACCTGACACATAACTTGCGGAATTAGACTCATTCCTTCCAACCCTTGTGCATTCGTGGCGCCTCTGATCCCGTCCGCCCCTAAGAGGAACAGGCCGCAGTGGAGCAAACTAGATCAGCCTAGACCAAGCCAGACCAGCCCATGCAGCCACAACTCTGGCAGCGACAGCTGAGAATTATCCCCCTTTTGTCCTAGCCACCCATCATGGCGCTCACAAGGGCAGATCATCTCAGCCCCGATCCATCCCAATTCACGGGGCTGATTAGTAAATGTGCTGGCCAAAACCACCTGTGCCTGTCACGACTGGGGTCACCAAATCAACCACGTAGTAAGCCCCGCGGCCGGCCTGGCCCGCGTCTAAGAAATGATCAATCCAGGCCCTGGCGGCCTCAGTCAGCACTCTCATAACATATTTAGCATCAGCTCGCCCGTTCTAGTAGCGTTTTTCTCAACGGATGCGGGCTCTACGGTGCTCGTCAGCCCTTATCGACCTTTCAGCGCTCCGCCCTACGATGGCGCCTCTCATTCCACGATTTGAGATCAGCACACAGCCAGATGTTGGTGCCTTTATTGACGAGGTTGCACCAGCAAGATCAACAAGAGCACTGGGGCTAGCGGGCGCGGATGAAGCAACCAACATCATTGCTGCTTTCAGCCACATGAACAAAATATCCAACAAAATCCCCCGCGGCATCACAACTCCCGACACAACCACATTCGTCGCTACCCTAGGATCACAACAGGTCGCAACATCGCCGCACTTGGTTCCTCGCAATTTCGGGAACCCCAAACTGCCTCGGCTGGCGATTGCAGGCATTTGTGTTGGTAGGTGACATGCATCTGCCTGCTCTGAAGTTTGCGCTCCCGGACTAACGCCTTCAGTTGGTCTGGCCATTATTGCGATTGCTGTACGGTTTTTTCCTTGGCCTAAGAAGGGTCGCAAGACTCCGGTGGCTAGAAACCCACACGGCATGACGGAGGAGAAGCCGCAAGATGCGGGGCCTACCATCCCGGACGTGGCACATGTCCCCGGCGCGAAACCAGCCCCCAGCGTTGGTGTGGGTAGAAACGAGGCTGCCATTTGATTGCATCTGTATACGAGAAACAGAAACATTGGGTTCCTGCTCCAGCTGTTCGCTGGCTTGTGGCATGCTGTCGTTTGCGGGCCTGACCCCGTTCAGCTTTGGTCGAGTTTAGTCATTTCTTTTTTTCTTTTTCTTTTTCTTCCCCCGTCTTTTTTTCCGACTTTGTGTGGTAATTTTAACCGACTGGGGCATTGCATGGATGAAGGAGTACAGCGTGTTTTTTTGGGGGCGTATCATTGGATATTATGACCAAATAGAAGCACGAACAACTACCTGTTCGCACAGGGACAAAGGTTGTTGAGAGACCATGATGATGGAGTACTGGGTAGAAAAAATAAATGGCGTTTGGAAGTTTCGCGCCTGTTCAATAGATGTTGAAGAACGCCATAGTTTTAGCTAATCAAGGTGCAAATTCCTGAAAAATGATCAGCCATCAGAATGCCACTGCAATCGTTGGCGAATTGACCTGAAACTTGAAGCTAACGGTGCAGGGTCGCGAGCGTTGAGGAAACATGATGGAACCCAATTCAGCAGATATGATTTGCTGCTGACACTTGGTTTCCCGGCATCTTTTTTTCAACTAATTTTAAATTCAAACCAAGTTTGCTCGATTTAGGTCATTTATACAATTGGGATTCATGCTTGAACCAATTGTGGTGTTTTGACAGCTCCAACTCTTAGTGAATGTCTCCACTGTGGCTCAATTTGACTTCCACCCACAACAAGAGAAAGGATTAACCATCTTTTTTAGAGACCAAAGTGACTATCTGCTCAGCTTTCTTTTTAGGCTTTTTTTCTTTGTTTCTATTTTTAATACCTCCCACCCAGGCCACGCCGGCTTTCCCCATGGTCCTAGTCAATATTTCCCTCGTTAGGTAACCAATAGCTTGTTGTTGTTACTCTTGCTCAAGAAATCGTTGATGCTCATGGGGAATCATTTTTTATCCTTTATTTCTCCATTAATACGCTACATCTACCTCACTCAGTATCCTCCATCGATTACAATGTCTGCTGCCGTGGTGAAAGTGCTGGCATTGCTTGCCAAATAGACATAGATGCCCTTGAGCTCCTTTGGCAAGCCATCCCAACCAACAGGAATCATAGAGTGCCAGATCTCCTTCGTCTACTCGGGCATGTAGTGGGATAGCCCAACCTCGATGTAGCCCGGAGAGACTGAGTTGACACTGGCAAAGTCCCTCCACTCGTTGGCCAAGGACTCGGCAAGAAGAAGTTGGAGATTCCTTTCATGCGCTGCAGTGCGCAGGAGGTTGATTACACACGAATTTACTCTAGAGAATGCGGCGGATGCATTCAGGACGGCGGTTGACCCCAAGAGCGGATCGATCAAATTGATTATCCGACACTGATTTATGAATAAGTAAATTATCGTATGCTTCTTTATTTGTATAGCTTTTGCAAGGATAAAAAGGATGGGCTGCCAGCGCATGTTTGGGCACTGGTCTGTACAATGTACACCTACATCATTAGTTCTATCTATTGAATGCAGAGCAACCTACAGCCTCGAACATATCGCCGTACCGGTGTTATCTGTGATTATTGTCAAACCGATTGGCTATAGTAATACAAGAAAGCAGTTTTTGTGCTCACTTCGTCATACAGGGGGTCTGAATAGCCGGCCTGTTACATGTGTCAAGGTCAATATTAGCTTCTTCATCAACCATTCCCCCCACTTGGCTGTAGCCTGTCCATCTGCGAGCAGGGATCACCGTTTTCCATTTCGGGCATGGCGTAGATCCCACTTGCCGATCTGCGTACAGGGGACACCGTTTTCCTAATTGGGAATCGTGTTGAGATCCTTCATGCGCACCATGCTCCTTGCATTTGTGATGGTTGAAAGATGGCAAAGTTGAATCTCACAGATATAAAAAGGGGGGGAATCCAGCTCATTCATCTTCTTTCTTCACTCAAATTAACACGACTCTACAATTTCTCGTCCCCTCACGACTAATTCTTTCAATTCCAATCCACGCGTAACAATGATGCCTTCTACAGACTCCCTTTCCTTGGCCGACAAGGTCGCAATTGTCACCGGCTCTGGCAGGGAAAACGGAATTGGTGCAGGCATGGCTATGGCACTTGCTCGTGCTGGTGCCCGTGTTGTCATCAACTATGTCTCTGAATCCTCAGCGTCTCGTGCCGCCAATGTGGCTGCTCGAATTGAACATGAAGTGGGAAAGGATAAGATTCTGGTCATACGCGCTGATGTTTCCACCGTCGAGGGCACTAAAACTCTTGTTAATGAGACCCTAAAAGGATTCCAAGTCGATCACATCGATATTTTGGGTGAGAATTGCACCATTTTGGAAAAGGAAAAATGAATGCTTCTAACTCTTATTTTAAAAGTAAACAACGCTGCCTTGGGGGCGTTCGGTTCTGTGCTAGAAACCGCGCCCGAACAAATCGTCAAAATTTTTGACGTCAATGTCTTTGGTGCCATTTATCTTATCCAGGCAGCAGTGCCTCATATGCCGCCTGGAGGCCGCATAATCAACATTGGAAGTATTGCATCCAAAATCGGTATCCCCGGGTTGCCTTTATACGGGGCCGCAAAAGCCACCATGGCGGCGTTGACCCATAGCATGTCATACGAGGTGAGAGAAAAGGTCCATCATCTTCACAAGCATTTTGATTAATTTTAAATGCAGCTTGGTCGTGAAAAGGGCATCACCATCAATATGATAGCACCTGGGCCTGTAGACACAGACTCATTTCCTGCTGATGGTCCTCCTCCTGTGCAAGAATTGAAAAACATGCTCGTTTCCATGACAAGAGCCGCCGATAAGCCAGGAACGGTTGAAGATATTGCAGATATCGCACTTTTCTTGGCTAGTGAAAAGAGCCGGTGGATAACAGGACAGTGGATTTCGGCAAGCGGAGGAGTCACCGGGATGTGATCTGGGTTGTTTTCTTTGAATTGTGCTTCATTAGACCAGCGTACCCAGCTATTTTATTGGCTAAAATATATAATTGCTGGGGGTTTTCATAGATAGAATATCCAAGGTCATATTGTACTCATCGAGCTGTGTTACCAGATGTGACTCCCCATAAAAATGCAATCTTTCAATCCAAATCAGCTGTTTTGCAGCCTTGATTGCCGAATTAGAACTAGGCAGACCCTGAATCTGAATCAGTTTCCAAATCTCGGCAATCGAGTTCAGTTTTACATTAGGCGCTTCTAAAGACACTGCGGTGATGAGCGCCCAAAGCTTGAGATGTGCGGCTGGTCCACAAGGCGGGTCCAGATTTTGGGCCAATACACTGCTGAATCTGGCTTGCAGATGGGGCATATCTGAGGAATTGAGTGAAAATTTCTTCTTTAGGCCCGAAAGTAGCATTAGCAATGTCAGTCGCACCATTTCCCCTACGGCTAGGATAGGATTTTCCCGGCTCTCGGTGTCAGGCCATCTCTCGACAAGCAGGAGACGATGAGTGATGGGCCCGAGCATATGGATAGCTTCAACCTCGTTCCGCCAAAAGTTATTTGAATTGCCGTTAAGGTTTATTTCTGTGGAAATATGGTGCATCCGTCGAATCAATGGGGGCACCCATGACAGTTCGAGGTGTGCAGATACCAAAAAAGTCAAGAACTCTTCTAATGAGGCTGGTCCGGGTGGAACTGGTGTTGTTTCCAACCCAGCAGGAATTGAAAATCGTGGTGGTGAGTCCGTGACTGTACTTCCAACAAGGTCTAGCCTATGAAAGATTAGCCCATTTTTAAAGTCGAAGAGTCATGACAAACGAACCAGAATGCCATCAACGGAATCTCGTTTTCTAGTCCTTCAAATCCTCCGCGAAGCTTGGATATGCGATCCAACCCTTCTAGGTGCACAGCCCAACGCTCCCAGTTCCCCGCATTGGTCTATTTTAATAGTATCAGCAACCCGGTAATTGAAACATGACAAGGTCGAATGCACAAACATCATGACAGAGACATCCAAGAATTGTTGCAATGACGCCAGCGCTCTTGCACTCTTGTGCATCTTGCAGACGAGTCGCTAGCTGTTTCAGTGCCTTGTTGTAGTATTTTGCTGAACTCGGGTTATCTGAGTAGCTCATTTTTATCTCGCCGTGCATGTGATCCCGGAAAAGTGCTGTGCTGGCCAGGGAAAGGTAAAATGCAGTCGGGTCTGAAAGACCGATACGTATCCAAACGACGTGAAAGGGACGATATTTGTAGTCAGCCTCGGCCCTCACTGATATCGGTTAGTACATATAAAATTTAAAGTGATAAGAAAAGAACCCATGGAAGTAGTAGAGTCGAGAAACTAGGAATACTCACTGAAATGAACAATTTCAAGCTCTTGTTCGCCGAGATCAAGCCCAAATATACCTGACGCATGCGGTGGCCTAGGAATGTGACTCAAACCACAAAGCTCGGGTTTCTCGAGCGTCAACTTCTCATTCTCAGTATTTTGATTATCTGCAGCAAGTTTTGCGTTTATTTGTGCTGGGCGTGAAGTCGGCACGCGGACTTTCAGCTCGACAATGGTGGGTCTTGGGCGCTTCCTGCGCTCGCGTCCAATATCTTTCATCACATGACGCCGGACTGTTTTTCGAATGCCAGGGTCTAGCATATCACTCGGATGGGAAATATTGACAAAAGCCGGTTTGCCCATGGCTTTTTTTGATGGGAATGAAACGTGTGGTTAGATTAGGTGGCAATGATTTCATCTCAGGGGTCCAATCTCGACAATTTCTAGATGCGCTAGTGCTGACGTCAGCAATATTCTGGACCACACCAACGGTGAAGTACCGACTTCGTTCCAAGTTATCAATTATTCAAACTGTTGTACGATTTGGAAAAGAAAAAAAACTGAAGATGGACGTTTTTTTGTGCTAAGACTTTGGACCAGTCCCTACTTCATTTCATGTGTTGGTAATTAATTGATCCCTGTTAGACACTTATACTCAATTTATGGTCGTCGTTGGTGAGGTCAGTCATGCTGTGAGATCCTTTCATCAAGTCAAAAACCTTACGATAACCACCCAATATATGCTGAACAGCTGTGGTGTATAATCATTCCAATCAACCACGCATTCATCCACTTGAGCTGCGTGTTTGACGACTTTCAATCATCCCTTAGCAGTCGCCCGAGTCTCAAAGAGCTCTGGAAATGAATGAGATAACTCCTGAGCACCAGGGCAATCAAAACCAGTCTGCCCCTCATATTTCCCCAAACTTCGCAAATATTTCATCACTCCTGCCAAAGACACATCAACCGGGTACGAACCTCCTTCAATTGCTCGATGATACAAAGCTGCGCTAATACCGTTGCCAAGAGGTACCTTGCGCCGTAGCCAAGCGGCTGGCAGGGCGTGGGGCGAGCTGGTTCTCCACTGCTATAATGTTCTGCCTCGGAAACGCTCATTGCAGATGCAGTCTGGACAAGCATGTCAAAGCCACGATTGGAAGCCCAGGGTCCCTCTGGTCCGAAAGCTGAGAAGTTCGCAACGATGATACCCGGATTAACAGCGGCAAGTTATTCTGGAGAGAAGCCACGCGAGACCAGACTGCCAGGCCTGTACCCTGAATAAACACATCGCAGCTGCGCGCGAGCTCAAGCAAATGTGCTTTGTCCTCAGTATCATCTGCGTCAAGGTATATTCTTCTTTTACCTCGACTAAATTCCTGATCAAGCAGTGGGACTTCTGGTAGCGTGGGCGAAGTCACCCAGATGACCTCGGCACCATGCAGAGCCAGCGTGTGGCCAGCGAGAGGAGTCGCAATAACTCGGCTCATTTCCAGCACCATTAATCCTTTTAGACATCCATCAGAGTTGCCACAGAGACCCCTTGGCAAACATTTTGGGCCTTTTCCAACTTTTTACTTGAAATGGGAAAGTCGCTGAGGGCCTGAGCTTGAGGTTGCTTATCATCGCAGCGCAAATATGCAAGCGCCATGTTTTAACCCTTCTCTCTCCAAGTTCTTGGCTCGCCGTTGGAGGATTTTGTTTGCAACGGCGGATCTGTCAGCCTCCAGTGGTAGTCCCAGTACCTGAATGGCAAGTTGTAAAAGGTTTGGAGAAAGGATCTCAGTTCTCAAATATCCATTTCCTGTTTGTATGGTCCGCCGATGGGTCCTAGGCTAGATGGTGGACGCTGATTATCAAGTGTGTAGAGTTGAACAGAGAGGAGGATGAGAAAAATAAGGGAAAGATGGAGAGGAATTGAGTCAAGGCTGGTCGATCGTTGCAGCGACCAATGCATTTTGGTACCCAGGTCTAGGGTATGTGATGTGTGAAAGCACCTGGCGATGGCGAGTCTTTGGTTTGAAAAGAATAAAATAAGAATACAAGTAAACCAAAAAAATAAAAAGAGAGGAGAAACAAAAAGAAAGCCTCGCAAATGCTCGCAATCGTATTATAGGAACAGCCCGATGCGGGGGTCGAACCCGCAACCTTGAGATCGCGTACTCGTAAGAGTCTCACGCTCTACCGATTGAGCTAACCGGGCGTGGCTCTTATTGGTTGGTTTGCACGGTGCCTGAGGCCAACTTTGTTTCTCCCCAAGGTTGACAGGGGAGGTTGCTGATGGCTTTTGAAGGCTGAAAATCGTCCATGGGGTGTTTAATATGAGATGGCTGGAGTATTTCTGAAGGGTGTGTGCTGGGAAATGGTGCATCCATTTCAAAAGTGACGTGTGTGTATATCATCGTGACTTGTGAATTGTTCGCTATATATTCATTGGAATCCCATCCATCCCTCGTTTGTAGCTGTTGTCTTTGATGAGCCTCCCGCGCACGCAGCCGCTGCAACCATGAACATGCAATCCGTGTGTGTGTGGTGATAGACAGAAAGACTGCCTTGGCTTGCGGCGACGTGTGACAGGCGTAGGAGCAAAATAGTCCGTAATGACTCGGGCAAAAGCCAAGGGGCAGCCTCCTCTCGCCGACGAGTGTGCGATTGGGCCAAGGGGGCATCTCTCTAATTAGGACTATCGACGCCGGGACCTGGACCTAGCCCTACAGCATGCTAGCGGCTCAGCCAGCGCAGCGCTCCACTAAACTGTCGATGGTTAGTGCATTGACCAGTTCGCTGATTAGCGTCAACAACGCCTCCACATTCCCGACAATGTGGGCGACCACCGTCTGCCACGCACATCGCAAGACCAAAGGGCTGAATTTAGGTGGCGTTGGTCCTTGTGCCCCCCCCCCTTTTTCTCATAATAAAGCTATTGTTGCCCTGGTCTGCGTTCCAGCTAAAAAAAATGATGGTAATCGCAATTCCTTTCTCTCTCTTCCTTCTTCTCGGATGAGACATTGCCGCTCCCATTGACACACATCTATCTATACATCTATCTATACATCTATCAACGCAATTGATAAAACCCCGGTCAAATTACACCAATTAGGTTGACATTGGACACCGCTTCCGATTAAGCTGTCCTGCCTTATCCGCATCTATTGCCACCCTGATCGCCGAAACTATCGATTGCCCGAGGCACTATTCATCACTGCATTCAATAGCATTGACGCCAGCCCTACGCTAAGCTCGGCCATCGGCACCCTTCATTCCTCCCTCTCTTATATGCATGCCCTCGTCCTGATTTGGCACTCCACAACACCAAACCGCTTCCTCAACCTCCTACGAACAGCCTAACCGTTTCCTTGCATGGAGCTAGAAAGAGTAAGGCACTGGGCCTCGTAATAGCCTAGTTGGCCGCTTCTTTTTTTTTTCTTCATCGCGGAATTAACGACTCAAACCCGCCACTAATGCCAATCATTCCTTCTTATTCCCCCTTCCGCTCCCTTCCCTCATCTTCATCCTTGCAACCTTTCTTTGGTGCTAAATCACACACATGGTGATTTGGTTATAGCACCCGCCGCAAACCTCGTGTTTGCGTCCGTTCTTTGACCTTGCTACCGCCGACACTCATTTCACTGGCTTCGGCCAAATTACAGTCATTCTCAATTGACGCCCGTCTGATTTCAAGATGCCTGCGTTATCTCTTGATCTCCTCGGCAGGGCGGCCGCTTCTGGTCCCTATGGTGGACTTGCTGGTTACTGGGTAGGTCCAAAATACAGCCAATGTGGCCTGCTAGATTTTTTTTTATCTCACATTGTCTAGGGTCAAGATGGAAGTGATCCCATGAAGGCTTATTGTGACACTAAACCCGAGTACATCAACCTCGCCTTTGTCAACTCAGCGCCGGAAAACGAACCCTCAGGCTGGCCATCAACCAATTTTGCAGGTCACTGTCCCGGAACATTTTTCACGTACGGACCCAACAATCAGAATTCCAATCTTTTGAAGGGCTGTTGGGAGATCTGGGAGGGCATTCCATATTGCCAGAGCCTCGGAGTCAAGGTTTTGCTGAGCATAGGTGGTGTGCTATCTTCGTACAGCAATTATGTTGTCACTACCCAAAACAATGGAATCTCGTTTGCCAACTTTCTCTACAACGCATTTGGACCCGTCCAATCAGGCTGGACTGGCCCCCGCCCTTTTGACAACAGCACCTACACAAACTATGTTGACGGATTCGACTTTGACATTGAAGCCGCCTTGGGTGAGTATTTCCCGGTTCCGTTTCCACGACATTGGCTGATGCTCAGCGCCCCTAGACAACGCGCCGTATACTGCCATGATCAACAGATTACACCAACTAGACTCATCCTTAATCATTACCGGTGCTCCGCAGTGTCCCATGGGCAACTATTTTTACATGCATGATATGATTACGAATGCTAGATTTGACGCTCTCTTCATTCAGTTTTACAACAACCCCAGTTGCGACATGTCCGGGAGCAGTGCAAATCCCGTCGATAACTCGAATTATTATGACTGGGAAAACTTTCTCCCGGGAACGGCGAGTGCGAATGCCAAACTTTATGTCGGCCTTCCTGTGAGCCCGGCTGTTGCCGGTAGTGGTTACATTGACCCTAGTGCTATTCAAACAATGGTCCAGAGACTCAAGACCCGGTCCTCATTTGGTGGCATCGCCATATGGGATTTCTCTCGTGGAGTAGCTATAAACTCAACAACTGGCTTGAGCTTCAACCAGATGGTGCAGAATATCCTAAATACTGGCAACATGCTTTCAAGTGGTGTCAGCACCAGTACCACCATTTCCACAACCAAGACAACTTCTAGCAGCACAACTTCCTCAAGGCCTACTGCCACAACCACTACTAGCACGACGATTTCTTCTAGCTCAACCTCGGCACTACCTACCTCTACATCAAGCACAACTACGGTGTCTTCTACCAGTACGACCTCAAGCTCGAGTTCAAGCATTCCTACATCCACAAGCACGACACAGGTCTCGTCCTCGAGCAGCTTGAGCACATCGTCCTCTTCTAGCTCAGCTTCCACTTCCACGTCCGCTAGCAGTGCATCAACCACATCTTCGAGAAGCTCTACTTCGACTACAACTAGTTCTACAAGCATTAAAATCACATCATCATCATCAACTAGCTCAACCACCACGACAAGACCTACCTCATCCACCACACAAAGCTCGACAACGACCAAGGCGACTACTTCAACGAGTACCACGCGTACTTCCACAACAACAAGACCTACTACGAGTTCCACCTCGACATCTCGGAGCACTTCTTCTACCAAGGTTTCCACGTCCACCTCGAAAAGTACTACTTCATCAAAGACTACCACGACAAGTCGTAGCTCTACTTCGACAAAGCCTACCACGACTACTTCCAAAACGACTGCCAAGACCACTGCTAAGACGACTGCGAAAACAACGGCGAAAACCACTTCGAAAACCACTGCGAAAACAACCTCCAAGACTACTGCCAAAACGACTGCTAAGACGACTGCCAAGACCACAGCCAAAACCACAGCCAAAACCACCGCGAAAACAACATCTAAAACGACTGCAAAAACTACCACCACAAAGCGCTAAACGTGCATTTTGAAACATACAGTGAATATGGTAACAATCGTCGACGTACGCCCCACTGTGTCAATTCATGAGATTGTGCCACGTCTTCTATGTTCTCCGGCATTTTCCTCCATCTAAACAATTAGTTTCCTAATATTATGTAAATAAATAAAGAAATATTATAGAGATGAATACAATAAATAATCTCGATAACAGTTTGCTCTTTTTTCTTCTTCTTCTTTTGTGTGTGTACGTGTGTGTGTATGTGTGTCAAATCGATGCTTTGGTGCATTTGTGTTCCACAGTTTTAAAGGTGAAGAAGTCACAGGGAGACTCTTTGAGACCTGTGGTCTAGTTCTGTTTGCTATTAGTTCGGAAAAGAGGAATAGGACATTGATCAACTCGGGTTCAAACCAGGATAATGAAAAATCATTTCCATAATGTTAATAGTATGCAGAGATGTAGTATATACATGACTGCACATCTATGACATGCTACAGCTAGTCGTCTTGGGCTTGCTATGGCCCTTTAGTATTTCACGATGCATCTTGAAAAGCCTAGTCGTTAAATGTGCATGCTTCCATGATCAGAATGGAGAGAAAACATCGCACCTTGCCGTTACCTAGTGTGTCAGCGACGGTGTCCCCAACGGCGATGGGACGCGAGACGTAACTAGTAGTCCAGCGCAGTTTCTCCCTCGTGAGAGTAAATGACTTGGCGCAGAGGGGCTCTGGGTGACCACGTGAAACATAATCATCCATTTGTATTATGATTAAAAATTGTGACATGAAGTGGTATATCATATAGATTCCAAACTCATAGATTTATCTATTCCATGTGTATAATAAGCTCGCGCCTGTGGTGGGAATCGGCAATTTTCCGTTCCTACATTCAATAAAAAAGAAATGACGCCATCATGTAACATGGCTTCTCGATTGCATGTTTGCCTCGGGATGTGCAGCGACATTTCTCGCACACATTGGTGCCGCACTTCATGCAAGCTCGGCCCCAAAATGCCCCACTTCTTTTTCAAACCTGACCGACCAACAGGGCAGGGCAGGGCGTGAACATGAAGGCGATTAAAGTGTAGTTATTGCCGGGATGCATGCCAAAGCCTTGATCTTGAGAACTGATGCCGATTGCATCGACCTAAGCCGTAAATAAGCAAAGCTGCAATATCTGTTGCTTCCAGTTTTCCCCCGACGCGGTGGGGGGAGAGAGGGGGGAAGCTTTCGCCTCTGGCGGCGGCGATACCTGCTTGGCATCGTGTGGGGGATTTTTAGAGAGGAAGAAAAAAAAAAAAAAGATACGTACCCCGGTATGTATCTGTTGAAGTTCTGGGGAAACAAAGAGCATCTGGGTCAATTTGGTTTCGGACCGTCATCAAGTTGAGTGTCTTTGGGATCGAATCACCCATACTGAATTTCAGAATGACATGGTCATGTTAACGTTAACAATAATGTAGTGTCGCACAGGGGGGGTTCGCAAATACTCTGAGGTTCCTAAGCAATTTAACGATGGACACGCATCTTTCTGATACCTGCCACACTTCGGGGCCAGATATTGCCCCCGCAAGTTGACCGACTTTTTAACAGAGGTAGAGCACTTTGTAACATGACTGTATAGAGACTAACATTTCAACAAGGTCAATTCCTTAAAATAAAATAAAAAATAGAACTTGATACAAATAGGACGCTTTCCATTGCGCAGGCAAACCTCAAAAGAGCCCCAAGGCGATTTACTCTCTTCCAAGAGCACATGAGTAGCATGAAACCCTCGTGGGATATTATTGCCATCCAAGATCCCCCTGTCGAAATCGTTTGGCCTAGTTTGACCACCAAGCGCAACTATAAGATTTGGTACCAGTCCGAAAAGCCCATTACGAGTACTGATCATGAGATTCATCGAGAATCGGAAGCGGTACGTTGAACACCTTATTTTATCCATGAGCAAGTTATGAGCTGGCACTTTCTTTGCAGTCTGCACCAAAGCTGACCGCGTCTGTAGCCTTTCTCGTCTCCCCAAGATATTTGCGACCGTGATGGCGTGTGAATTCGCCAGACTGGGCATTTGGTATGCTAGCTTCGCTTGAGCTTTGGACCGATTTTGGTCGCATCACCATTCACAATATGTATAGGAATATAAATCCTAAAGTAAAGAGGCTTGATATGGAAAGAGTCATTCGAGAATGTTGCACACGGAGCGGTGATGTTCTGCTTGGAGACTTCAATCTGCATCACGAACTCTGGTCTGGACCTACCCTTCACCCGAGCAAGGTGTGTTCAGAAGCCAGACTGCTTGCCGAAAAGACTGAACAGCATGGCATGAAGCTTGGCACGTCACCGGGAGTGATTACCTCCTCATTCTCGAGCCATGAAAAGTCCAAGCAATCGACGCTTGATTTGATATTTCTCAAAAATGAAGTCCATGACCGCATGGTTGACTGGCGCGTGATTCCGGCCAAGGGTTTCGAATCCGACCACCGAGTCGTGCAAACCCAACTTAATGTCACGCCCAACCGCGTCCACAGCACTTCCTTCAAGTGGGACGAGGCCCGCGAGGATAAACTCCGTCACATGGTTCAAGCAAGCATCAAGGCATTGCCAATCCCCGAATTGAATTCCCACGACGACATCGACAAGTACATTTCCAATTTGGTCGCCATCATCTCAGACGCCGTCAAAATGTGGGTTCCGCAGAGAGACCGCAACAAACCTGCCAAGGCCGGTGGTCCAAAATCTAAACCAAAGCCTCCCCCCACCGAGATTGCAGGCGGGCGTACCACGCCTACAATCTCAAAGAAGGGAAAGTTCACTCTAACCATTCTGCAAATGTTTAGACAGGCTGATGCCCGCACAAAGACGGCTGATTTGCCTTATTGCCCCAATTTTACATTTGAGAAGAGAGTGGCAAAAACGGGTCGTGGAAAATCCATCTTGTACATGGATGCTATATATGGCGACGGGAAGACGAGCCAACTCGCCCCCGAGACCCCGTATCTGCATCCCGATCTCGACCTCCGGGTTCCTGATGACGCCTGACTGGCCCTTGCTAACCCTGATGTCAAGGGCGATAAAGGCGAGCTGCTGAGGCTTATTGAAGCTCTGCCGTTTCGCAAATCGCCCGGTGTTGATGTTATTGCCAATGAGGTGCTCAAAATGGTTGGCGACATCATTCGCGCTCACTTGGAGCACTTGTTCAACTCCTGTCTCAGGCTTGGCTATGTCCCAGCATATTTCAAGAGATCAAGAACCATTCTGTTTCCCAAGGCCGGGAAGCCAGCCACCTCCCCCAAAGGTTACCGGCCCATCGCGTTGTTATCCACCATAGGCAAGCTATTTGAGCGTGTCATACTGGGTCGCTTCATGCGGCTCATCGACCACCCGGAATCTCTCAAAGAGGAGCTGGTTCCTTTGTTCCAATTCGGTGGTTTGTCTGAAAGATCCACCATCACAGCGGTGCAAACTTTGTCTGACTTCATCTACACGGCGTGGGCTCACGAAACCCACGACAAGGTTAGCATTTTGGGTCTGGACATTGCAGGCGCGTTCCCTCGAGTTAACCGCCACTTTCTCATTATCATCTTGATAGAGAAGGGTGTCCCCGGGTACCTCATCATCCTTGTCTGGTCGTTTTTATGCGACCGCATGACGGTCCTGGAGCTGCCGGGACACGCGTCTGAGGCTTTCTACGAGAATGCTGGTCTTCCTCAGGGCAGCTGCCTGTCTCCCATCTTGTTCCTCTGTTTCGCCTCTCGGTTGTCTAAAAACACCTGCGACAAGGACATAAGATTCCTCTTCACGAAGCTATTGGCCTTTGTGGATGATACTTACATCATGGTGCGGTCATCCTCGTGGTACAGGAATTGTGAATTGATCAAGTTTGCTCATGACATCTTGTTTTCCTGGGCCCAAGAAGTCGATGTCACCTTTGCCCCCGAAAAATACGGTCTTCTTCATTTCCCCGGCCCCAGTGAGAAGGGAGAGGTTAGACATCGCCCAGATATCAAAGGCCTGCCTCCTAACGAGATCCTGTTCCAATTCCCATACCTCGACATTCTAGGCGCCAGGGTTGATGGCCGACTTACGTGGGAGTATCATATCGATAAGATTATTGAAAAAGTGAGCACGAAAATTCGCATCGTGAAAACCATGTCAGGTACCACGTGGGGCCCAGGACTCACCAAGATGTGCCAGCTTCATATGTCGCAGATTCATTCCATCATCTCATACGCTTCCCCCGTCTGGTTCCTTCCTCATCCCACAAAGTCACGCCAGGGCCAAATCTCCAAGGCGCTCATAAGAAGGTTAGATACGTTCCACGCCGAGTGCCTTGAAGAAATATCAGGTGCTTTCAGCAATACCCCTCGAGAGGTTGTGCGAAAGGAGCTCAATGTTTACAAAATGTCAACACATTTACAGATGAAATCAATTGCACACCAAGCTAAAGTTTTTCACACGCCTCAGGCAATTGAGAATCGACGTCGCAGGGAAAATACCCTTCTTTCCGAGTTTCGCACAAAACACCCATTTACTCTGCTCGAAAGCCGAGCCGAGCACCTCTTGGAGATGGCAAGGCTTAGGACTAGGGAACTGACTGCCTGTGACATCTCCAAGCAGGATTGGGAAAGCCCGGCATTTCGTGAAAAGCGCCGAAGGGCAATTGGCAAGACAGTTCGCAACCTTTTGGTTGAACAGTCTTCTGAGGACTGGGAAAGATACCGAGCCCGAAAACGAGAGGCAAATGAGCAAAAAGAGCGGACTAAGCGAAGAAAAAGGCTAGATCTAGCACTTGACGATACTTGGGGCCCCAAGAGCAAGAGCCTCTACAAGGGCTTAAACAGGGAACAGAGCACGATGTTGCTACGTTGCAGGACAGGTTTCATTGGCCTTCGAGCGCACCTCTTCAGGATCAAAGCGGTCGACTCGGACGCGTGCCAATTCTGCCGCCGAGAGCCTCAAACCGTCGAGCATCTCTTTATTTTCTGCACAGACGAGGCCATCCAGGAGGCCCGCGCGAAGCTGTTTTGGGCGGTGGACCCTGCGCGTAGCAGCCCAGATCTGAGGACCATTTTCTCAAAGAGACCTGACCTGGCAGCCGACTTTGCAATCAAACACTTTGGCATCGAAAAGTTTTCGCCCTCTAATCTCAAGTCTGTTTCAAAGCGGCCTCGGCCGGGTAATGGAGAGGACGATTCGCAACCAAAGAAGAAGAAACAGAAACATTTCGTCTTGGACTTGCGGAGATAAACAGTTGCCATGTGCTGCATCTCTTGAGAGGTCATTATGTAACTTAGACTCTAAGTATTTGGTAAATTAAAAGTCGTTCTTATTTTTTTTTTTTTTTTTTTTTTTTTTTTTCATTTAACCCTCCTAGGCACGAGGATAAACTGCTTAACACTGCACAAGAAGTATATTTATCTATACTTTTCTAACCTAATAGATCCCTTGCTCAGCCATCATTTCCTTAGCAATTTTAAGCAACTCCAATGTACCCTTAGAAATTTTTGGGCCCTTGTTGCTTTTCTTGCCTTTTATTCTTGCCAATTCTGGCAAGCTGCTGTTGACAATCTGATTGCGCATATCTAGTGTGATATGCTGGCTAAGTAGCCATTTGAGCATCGTTGTGCTCACATGGTGGCTTTCGCCTTTAGCCATCTGCCTTGTTGGTTAGCTGCTGACCCCAACGGAAAGTTGAAATTCTCTTCTTCCAACGACAAGTCCGCTGACACAAAATTTGAGAAGCTATTGGGAGATGCACATACCTTGCATGTATGTTGATGGTAAGATCGTTACTATTATGCCATAAAACTGCTAACAATCATTTTCTAGAGGGAAAATGATAGGGAGTGTAAGTGTGTTTTTTGTATGTGTGTGTAAATTTAATAAATTTCTCCTTTGTTGTGTTGCTAATCCATGGATTTAGGTGGATGAGGGTGACGCTGAGGCGGTAAGTAATTCCATATATTAACACTCAAGGAATATTATGCCTGTATCCATTTGGTTTTAATCTGGAAAATATTCAGATCGATTGGTATGAGCTCTTTGCTGATAAAGATTGTATAAGCTGTAATAGCCTTGTTGGAGTGAGTCTAGACGCATATACTATCAAGCAAGATGCTAACGTGTTTAGTCTAGTCGGTCAGCTGTTGACTTCGGTCGTAAGTTGGGACCATCTGCCTTCGAGGCTAGGACGCTAATGGGTTACCCTAAGAAGCTGTTGAGAGATGCACTTACTGTTTTGTGGTATGGTGTGTCACTATTATATCATTCTAGTCAAATACTTGCTAATCTTTTAGAGCTGCAGGCCTCGAGGTAGAGTACGAACACCCAAAATTGTCGAGGTAAGATTTTACTAATTAATAAGTCTCGGCAGTGCTTGATCGCAATGAGCAGGTGGGTTCATTCCCTTGTCCGAATAACACGGATACCCTCAAAATTAACTAACTTAGCCTGTGTCAAGTAGGCCTGGTGATGGTGAGTTATTCTGTTTCAATAGTATGCTTCTTCTAAATGCTGAAACTAACCAAACTCGTTTTTGAAGCAGGCTTGAAAGTGGTAAGTTAGTGCTCCCATCCAAATAATATGCATGCTCCAAATACTCAAACTACTCTAGATTGACGGCTGGTAAATGAGTCCTACAACCCTTTATGAGTCGATCATATCTAATCACAGGTGACCTTATAGCGACCGTTGATGAAGAAGGAAGGAAGGGATTTTTCCCTCTTCACAGTAAATCACCCACCTAAATTCATATAACCATTAACTCACGCAAGGTTAGCAGGCCGGTCCAGCTTTTTATCATTGTGTTGAAGACAGTGAGTATTTTCATCCCCGTAATAACGCATCCTGCTGATATGATGTCAGGCAAGGTGCTGGAGTGAAGCTTTTGCGAACTTTGGTTCTGTTGGTGAGAACCACTTTATTTCTTGGCCATATCACTTGGCGAACTATATTTACTGAGTTTGTTATAGCCCTTTTGGGTAAGTATTTATTCACATTTGAACCAGGGATTGTGCCTAATCAGCTAACAACAGATTGGGTATCCAGTTCTTGGTCACTGTCAAAGGCTGGGTATGAGCCTCATTGTATACATTTCACTGTTCTTGACTCCAAGTCAATATCTATTGTTGTTCTTCTCGTTAGAGAAGCTGCCCTTCAAAGCAAAGGATAGATTGAATACTAATCAATGAAGCGGCGGCTACCCCCGCCCAATCGTGGTTCCAAAATGCAAAACGTGAATGTAACGCTATTTTCTGATGACTAGACCGTGAATAAAATAATAACGAGCGCGACTTTTAGGTTTGTTTCCTCCATTTATTTATTATCTATCAGCGCCACAAATAGATTCTGTGTGGTGAATTCGTTTTTTTATTAATACCCTTAGGGATTATAAACCTAACTCAAAGTCTGGCGGAAGGCCCACTGGGAGTGGAGCATGTGTGGCACTCCCCTGGAGGGCAGAGTTAGCAATAAGATTGACGCAAAAAGAAGGGGGCGAAAGGAGATCAGAGCAAGTAAAATGGGTATTATTGAGCGGAGCGAGTACTCCCAGGGTGGTACAACGGGAGGGATAGCTGTACATTTCTAACGAGATGTGAGCGCTATCATCGAGGCGGTCAGTAATAATTTATAAATGTAACGCGGGCACAAGGTTAGCCAAAGTGCTATTGGCTATTCCGGCCGCCGGCTGACTCACGATCGCAAGCATCTCCGACAGGCTCTCAACTTGTGCGCAAAAGGTTAATCCTGACCAAAAGCCTCGCCTCCGTTCGGGGTATATGGCAGCAAAGCCAGTATATATCTCCCTGTTTAATTTTCGCTGCTCTTCATGCATAATTCATCAAAAAATAAGTTCATTTACAACAACCAATCGACCCTGACACATATAAACACACACATCATGACTCAAAAATTGTCCTTCCTCGATCTCCCATTCGAGATCCGCCACGCAATCTACTCCGAGTATGTTGCGGTTGAAAACGGCTATGCCTTCAATCCTAAGTCTGGGCGCCTGGGCATTTTCATTGCTGATGGAGATATTGGGCCCATCGACCTAGCTCTTAGTCTGACATGTCGGCAAATTGCGGCTGAGGTGATTGCTGTTGCTTTAAGCAGCAACTGGATTCACTTTGAAACAGTCTACTCCGACCATATACGCATCAGCGCTGCCCGGTTCCACCAACATCGAGTCTTTCTTTCTCTCCAAGCCGAGAAATTTCTGCGAAGTTACCCCTCTACACCCAACACCAACAAAAAAAGTAGCCACCTTTGATGAGGGTGTGTTGCAAGAGGTGGTCAAAGAATACCCCAATATGGAGGAAATTCTACGCAAGATCCTAATTCACCCCCAATTTATGTTTGATGATCTGGACATGTATGGGATTGTACCATCATCCCTACGAAAGGCAATTATGCGTACGATACAACTATCGACACAACATGGCACGCTCACCAGAGATTCGCATCGGTTTCCAGCGCATTCACCTGAAGAGCTTCTTGCCTTGGACAAAGAATTCCCGCCATGGTACTTTAATCCGACCGAACAAGATTTCGAGCGGCTACGTGATTCCAAAGGATTTCGATGGAAACTCACAGCCGACTATTAGAAGCACCCTCATGTTGATTCTATAGGAAATCGCCAATATACGCAAGGAAAATACAGGTTTTCTGCAGCATCTGTTGCTATACGGTTTCTGTCTGATATCCCTCAACATTTGCGAATGCACATGCGGAACATACAGCTCTATGAGGATAGAGTGAGTGTGGCTTATCTCGAGTGTCACGCGCTGGGCCTCGTCAAATTCTGCCAAGAGAATCCGCTTCTTCGTATTCATCGCTACGTGGATATTTGGCGAACCATACTTCATACCCCATATGGTCGGGAGCAACGCTGCGAAAGCACGCCCGAGGCAGATTGGGCTTATGGTCAAAAGAATCCTGACTGGAGAGATTTGTCATCAGTAGATGCCACAAACCGCATCGCTCTCTGGGTTATGGAAGCTGAGGCGCTTATATCAGCAGGAATGCCTCGGCAATCCTTTATTGTAAGACTTCAGAATTCGGGCGATGCCTTAATGTGCCAGGCCATATTTAGAAGATATGTTCATCGTGATGCCATCTGGCAAGAAATGTGGGAGAAAAGAATCTCATCATCAGAGATGAAAAATGATTACTTCATGCAGAGGCATGATGGGCCCTGTAAGTATGGATGCCCAAAATGAAACCCGGTTACTAACTGATCGTTATAGATGTGTATGAAGGTTTCCCCCAGGCAATTTACAAACTTTTTAAGGAAGAGTCACACTGTATTCGATGCAATTTCCCATTGCCAGACCCAGTGTATGATCTTGACGAACAGTTTGATTTTTATTCGAATCACACTATTAGTGACATCGGCCTTCTTCGTTCAGATGATGAATTTGCGTGGATTCGTACAGGGAAGGAGGGAATATTGCCAGAATGGCCCGAGCTCCTTGCCGAAAATATATTGCTGGGGTTTTTCAACCAGACTCCTTTGAAACAAGTTGGTCAACGCGGCGATCTTCTGTCATACTTAAAACGAGATTGGAGCGATTTCCTTTTTGGAGGAGATGTCTTGGCAATTTTTATTTGGCGAGGATAAGAAGTTGTATGAGCTTTCGACTGATGTTGGGTTGAGCATGGAAGATGGCAATAGAATGGATGCCGATGATAAGTCCGGCTAGTTTTTGCATTAGGTCTACTAATAAATGATGCGCTATATTCTCTACGTTACAAGACCCCTGATGCCGACCGCAAGCGTGGACCTATGCATAGTCAAAACTGTGATTTTTGCTCAACAGCTACGTTTTTACTGCTTACAACAGTTTCCAATAGTTGCCCTTTCAACAACTTGAATCCGTCGCTTGAGTCAAGTCGCAAACGGCAATGCAGCATCCCATATTTGGGCCAATGGCTCAAATTACTCTTCCGATATTTAATTCGAGAACTCGATGAACCCATTCCTTGCAAGATTTCATGTCAGTATAATAATTTAGCGCTTACTAGACCTCTTCTTCATCGACTGTGAGATGCTGGTCTCATGTATGCTTGAAGTGGCAGCTAGTCTTGAAGCTACCAATGTCGTGAGCCATTATCCCACGAGGTAAAAGAATACGCATTACCCAAAGGTAGCAAGGTCTCTATCTCCGGATTATATATCAATGTTTTGTCCGTGGAGATGTCATGACAACGACGATAAAGATCACAGTCTAGAATCCTGTGGCATAAGTCAAGATGACACATGAGTAATCCAACATAGTCATGAGTTCCCATTTGAAGATAATCCAACGTTGTGACTTTTTTTTTTCATTATAAAATAACACCATTTGCGGCTTTACCGTTCTTCAGATGCTCAATTACAAACCGGTGGGCATCACACTCTCAGTTCACTCCCCGCCTAAAATAACACAACGTCCAACATTCCCACGCTTGAGTCATACACACAAACACCGCATCACTGCTCCAATACAATCAAACCCCTTGCTATACCCATCTCTCACAAAAGCCCAACCCCTCTTCTCTCGTGCCCAAACCGGCAAACCCCCTCCTCCCATGTGGCAAGGTTGCATTGCTCAAAAGCCAAGTCGGTCAAGTGTCTGGCATCTGAACAAAAGCATTGAAACCCAATATGCCCGTCCCGTCCACCCGGGCCCTCGATGCGTCCATTGACGTCTCCCGGTTACGGAAAAAACCAGCGAGCGGGAGTTGAAGCGCGAGGGGCGCGCGCCCAATAGCCGCCGGCAGCGTAGCCGGCCATGTGGGGGCGAGCTCCAGTCCCTTGCATTATCAACCGTGCCTAGCCCAAACCGCCAGCGATTCCACTGTACAGGCCATAAAGCCTGCGTTGCCCTATGATAGGCTGCGCGAAGCAGCGAGGGGGGAGGAGGGGGAGGGGTCGCGTCTCTGTCACTGGCACGAGCAGCCCATCTACGTTGACGTGTACGAGCGCCTCACCTTGACCGCTTCCTCCCCGGCCTTTTGGGCAACAATCCTGCTCTACGCGGAATGCTCTGCTGCTGTTCTCCCTGCAGCCCCGTTCGCCAACGGCGACGACGTGGGACCGCAGCTCTTTGGGCTGGAGGGCTATAATCAGGGCCCAAGTGGCCCAGCTTGACTTGATCAGGCTAGCCTGGATCGCTGTAGGGGATCCAAGGCATGCCATGCCACTCACTTTCGTCTGCGCCAGGCTGACGACACGCCAAGGCGGGGCGGCAATCAAAGAAGAAGCTCTTGCCAGTATAAATATGCTGTAGCAACCATCAGAGAAAACAAAAAACTATTCATTCACTGCAGACTCCAACAGCCTCGATTCATCAGCCCTGTTTCATACCTTGCCCAGGTCATAAACCACAAATCACTCCACAATGACTGGATCAGTTTTTGCCACTCTCAGGGAGACCCCTTCGGCCGTCTACCCTCTTGGTGCCGGTCTCCTGGTCACTTCGTCCATCTTCTTTGGCAATGTCGGCCTCGCCCTCACCGGTCCTCTGCCCATCATCAAGGAGCAGCTGGGAGCCAGCAAGCTCAGCACCAGGCAAAAGGTGCGAGTTTGGAGGCTCTTCTTTGACGAAGCCGCTGTAAGTCTCAGTCCCCCGCTACAGAGATCATCTCCTGGGGCAGTTTACTAATATCCCGTTCTCCTTATAGAAGCACATTGTTATCGGCAGCGGCGTGACAGCAGCCATGCACCTTGGCGGAGCCCTTCTCACAAACTCGTCCATCGTCCGCAAGCTCTCTGTAGCATCGGCCGTCTGCAGCGCCATCGTCCTGCCCTACACCCTCAAGGTCATCATGCCCACCAACGAGGCCCTCATCGAGCTGGACGACCAGTCCGCAGACGACGAGGATGAGGAGCAGACTGGCGAGCTTATTGACACTTGGGACCGCCTGCACAAGTACCGCTTCCTTATGTACGGCAGCGCGTGGCTGAGCGGCCTTGCTGCCTTTGTCAAGGCTTTCTAAAAACAATTCGAAAAACAGAATTAGTACATGTGGATAGGAGTCGGTGTTCTTCCTTTTTTTTTTTTTTGGCTTCTTTAGAGGCCAATGAAATATTGGACCTCCAATATCTAGGGATATGTGGTTGAACCATGGGCGTTAGAGGGGGGCTATTTACTCTATGGAGTGTTTATCGTTAGGATGCGATTCTTAGCTAGAGTCAGCAAGTGTAGATTCTGTCAAGAGAAGTATTTTTGTGCTTGTTCAAATACATGTCTATGGCGTTCAATAAACCAACCTTGATTTTGTTTTTTTTCATCTTGATGACTCGGTCAGACACAGTTGATACAAGACGTAAATAAATATCTAAATTGTTTGTCAATCAATTTGAACATTCCGAAATAAAAGATAGCCCATAAAACGAGACTTATTATACGATTCAATAGAGTTCTACATGAAACCATCTCTTCATTTGCGGAAGCCACCCTGTAGCACATAATACAAAAAGGGGGCATTCTTCCATGACTAACTGACTCACTCCTACAAAACCAACGAACCAATGTTACATACACAATAAATGGAATTATTTTCTTGATTAACTTTAATCATGTCTATTATACGTCTCTTCCATATTACCTCGTTCATTGCTTCTTCTTCTCGCTCTCTGCCTTGGCCTTTTCCTTCCTCTTCTTGATCCAGTTCTTGAGCTCATTGACTAGGCCCATAACCAAGGGAACCCCAACAGGACCTAGCAGAGGCAAGTAGACGGCAATCTTGTGCTCGTCAGGGAAATAGAGCTGCCCAACCATGCTCTTCTCGAAAAACGCACGCTCCGCTTCCTCCTCTGCGATGCGGGCGTGGTACAGGCCCTCGGGACCGCCCAGACTGCTGCAGGCCTGCTGCAGGTGGTCCATGGTGGATGCAACGCCGTCAGCCACGCTGCGGGGGATGGAGATGGAGGTGAGAGCAAGAGACAGGCGGGCGAGAGAGCCGAGGGTGGAAGAGGCACGGAGGATGAGGTCTGCTGAGCGAATGCGCGACAGCGTAGAAAGGCGGAGAGGTAGTGATCCCGATTGAGGCGTGCCAAGAAGTGACAGGAGGTGGCTGTTGAAAGTAAGCATGGGCTGCTTCAGTGTCTCGGCCGAAACGTGGGCAGTTGTCTCTGGAAGCGACAACAGGTAGACGCTGCCCCATTGGGGAACCATCCATGACTGTGACGTCTCAGCCTCCGAGTCGAGTCCAATATTTTGGTTGCCAATGTAAATGATAAAGTTGACGGTTGGCGCACCACCAATAGAGGGCGACAGCGGCCACTCAGCGGCGTTGATAAAGGACGCCAGATCAGCCTTGCTCAGGACTTCAGACTGGGTACCAGGAGTAGCATAGAGCTGGACCTGAGTATCAATGGTAAAATTGTGGATCGGACCGAGAATGTCGAGCATCGGCTTCATGTACTCGTCAATGGCTGTCTCGATATCCCACGAGTTGGGGGCCGCGCCCGAGGTGAAGAGCGAGAAGCTGAGATGGTACGTGGGCGCATATCGAAGTGATCGCGTAGTTCGCTTGGAGAGTTGCTCGGCAGTCTCAGCAGAAAGGCCCTGTGGACGGGCATCGGGAGATGACGAGGTTGCGAGGAGGTAAGAAATGATGGACTGTTCCTCAGAAAAGGTCGACTGCAGCTCCTGCGCAATGTAGGTAGCGAGGGCTGATGAGGACGACGACGGCGAGGGAATCGAGTTGGGTGGGTAGACAATGTCGAGGACAGCGAAATGCGGGTTCAGCGAGGCCGAATTGGTCTCGCCGGGGGTGAGCTGGATGGTCAAGGCGACCTGCGAATCATCATCTGGAGGGGTAGCTTTGGCGTTGCTGTCCGTCTTAGGGGCCAGCTGCAGGCGCAAGTGGTGGCCAGAGAAGTCGTTGTGGTCGTCGAGTGCGTGCTGGGTCAATCGCACCAGGTTTTGGGCGTCGCTTTCTTGTAGGGAGTCGGCCTTGATGGAGATTTGCAGGGGAAACACGGGGCGACAGGCCTAGGAAAAGCAACAACGTCAGTATAGCCTCGTGCGGAGCTGAGGAGTGGCGCAAGATGCAAGATGCGCCGTGCAGCAGCTTACCTTGCCCTCGGCCCATTGAAGCATGCCATCGAGGGGCAGATTGGCGCGATAGATGGTCGTCGTCTTCCACCAGATGGGGAGGCCCAGGAACACGACAATCAGCCAAAAGGACAGCACGATAAAGGAGCGCCGCTTGGTGTCGGCGGGCTTCTCTGGAGGGGGAAGCTTAAGCCCGATAGCTTTGGTGTCGGAGCTCGAGGCTTCGACGACCGGCGCGGGTGCAGGTTCAGCAGTAGACCCGGACGCCATTGTTGCCGTCGTGAAGCGGATTCGGGGCGAAATAAGCGACTGAAGGCGGAAGAGCAGACGTAGGATTGGGGGCCTCTTCGCGCGCTGGCTCCTGACCACCAGTGTCCCGATTCGGCCATGGCGGGCCGCTTAGACACGATATCACGATGTCACGTGACGAGGTCACTGAAATTGTATGCTCGGAGGGTCGGGATCTACGAGGCCGACGATGCGCGTGGGGAGATGGACCCCAATTGGAAAAAAGGCACATAATAAGTTTGGCATAATATAGCCAATGAACACGATGCTTGCTGGGTAGTAATGGGTGCATTAGTGTCCGGCCTAGTAAGTGGACTATGCGCTTCGGCCTGTTCTGTAGCTCTGATGATGAGCTGGTTCCTTGCTCAAGCGATCAGGCAAGCTAAGTCATGTGAACAATGAAGAAACACCAGACTGTAGAATAACACAGACAAATATGGTCCTGGGATACAAGCTCTTTGATCAGATGTTCTCAATTGCAACTCAATCCCACCCCATCCCATCCCATTAGTGCCTTTTCCCGCCATGCCCCTTTTGGCTATTGTCAACTCTGGTTGCGAAAACAAGTCCGCTATCCTCATCGCAGCCGCTCATTAGAATGTCATCTGACAACTATTTCCAAACAGGGCTGTAATACAGTTGTTCTTCTGTACCAACCCCTCCTTCTATCCCCATGCAACCCCTCCCTCTTCGGCTCTCCTGACGCCGTGTTTCCCCAGATTGTCAGCCCCGCCGCTCCCCGCCGAAGCGCATTCCCCGAATGAGCATCGCGCCCGCTGCTGCATCGTGACATCAAGCCAGGGGGTCACCACCCATAAACAGATCGAAAAACGTGCCGAGGTATCACGCCTTTTCGCCTTTTTGACGTTTATTCAAGCAGACAGCAAGCAGCCGCCCCGGCCCCCGTTTTCTTTTTAGCCTGGGGTTTGAATCCTGGGAACCAAGAACCGGGGACACTACGCCGCAGGCCGACTTGTGCATGCATTTCCTGTTTGGGACGAAAGAGGCACAACTTGGGCAATCTCGTCACTAATACGACCCAAGGAACGCTGCGCCGTGCCGAGATGGCATCGGATGCAGCACATCATTGTGTATCGTCCGCAGGTCTACACGCGGCTCGAAACGAACCTTGACGCTTGCAGCTACGAGCTGTGTCTTGCTCGGCCCAACGCGATCCGGCATGTGCAACAACAGCCAAGCCAAGTATTGACTAACACGCAGGATTGGGCGCACAGGATCAAGAACATCGAATACATCAACGTGCCCCTCCCCCATTCCCCACGTCCAGCTTTCTTTTACAACAAATCCTGGCCCCTGCCTGCGAACCAGGACGCCTCTGTATGTCACTCTGGCCGGTCCAAGGTGGATACACGTCCGGGCGTCTTAGCTATCGATAGTCGCGTGCTCCGTCCAAACTCAAACCATCAGCCCACGGGAGACCCACGTCACAGTTAAGCTCAAGCCGCGTCCATAACTTTGTTTCGTCTGGCCTCAACGGGGGTCGACGGCGGCCTCTCCTTGAATCATCCAAAATAGAGCGTCTGGTCAATATCCGCAGCCATGACGCGTGAGTAGCCGCAGACCCTTTCCGCTCCCGCTGCCATTCACTAACACTGTCTTGTCAAACAGTCCCCTTGATCGCCGCCGCCCCGGCCCTTGCGGCCACTCTCGCCTATCTCAACGCCCGCTCATCAGCATGGTACGACCTCCTCATGCTCAAATGCGTCCTTACCGGCACTGGACGCATGTACTACCGCGAATACACCGACCGCCTCAACCTCTTCTACGCACTCGAGTCCATCGCAAAGGACGAGTCGACGGCCGGCCGTGCACTGCTCATCTTCGAGGGCAGACAGTACTCATACGCGCAGTCCTACAACGTCATCCTGCGCTATGGCAACTGGTTACGCTCCGAGCTTCGTGTCAAGCCCAAGGATATTGTCGCCATCGACTTTGAGAACTCGGACCAGTTCGTCTGGTTGTGGTGGGGACTCTGGAGCATCGGCGCAAAGCCCGCCTTCATCAACTACAACCTCACCGGGGAGCCCCTATCGCATTGCCTCAGCGCCGCCACCACAAAGCTGTGCATCGTTGATCCCAATGTAGCCGCCAATGTGACGCCCGAGGTCCGCAAAAAGCATCCCGACATTCGCTTCGTCGACCTGACACCCGACGTGGCCGCCAAGATCCTTCGCTACCAGCCTGTACGCGCTCCCGATTCCGACCGCTCCGAAACGAGCCTGTCTGGCATCTCCATCCTCATCTATACATCGGGCACCACAGGAATGCCTAAGCCGGCGGTGGTGTCTTGGGGCAAGTGCATAGTCGGCGGGTCCATGGCCGAGGGACTTATGAATCGAGGTGATGGCGACGTCATGTACACGGTAAGCGACAATCCACCCTGCCACTCTCTTCTACCCCTGGACTAGTGATGCTGACTAGGACCCAAGTCGATGCCCCTCTATCACTCTTCAGCCTCTATCCTTGGTTTCTGTAACTCTGTCCTGGCAGCTTCTACCACTGCCATTGGCCGCAAATTTTCGACTGAATCGTTTTGGAGAGAGGTTCGGCAATCTGGCGCCACCAGCATACAATACGTCGGCGAGACACTGCGATACCTGTTAGCTGCACCTCCAAAGTACGATACGGTCACTGGAGAGTGCCTGGACAAGAAACACAACGTCCGTGTGGCCTTTGGCAATGGGTTGCGGCCAGACATCTGGAACGAGTTCAAGGAGCGTTTCGGCGTGGAAGCCATCTGCGAGTTCTATGCCGCCACTGAAGGCACTTTCGGCACTTTCAACCTGTCCAAGAATGAGCTCACTGCCGGCGCTATTGGGCGCAACGGCTGGATCTACAACGCCGTCATGGGTCTCAGTGTCTCCCTCGTCGAAGTCGATTGGGACACGGACATGCCGCTCCGCGACCCGGACACTGGCCGCTGTCGCAAGCCGAGCAACGGTGAGCCAGGCGAGTTGATCTTCCTGTTGCCGTCTGACAATCCATTCGCCCGCTTTCAGGGCTACTACGGCAACAGAAAGGCGACCGAGGCCAAGCTTATCCGCAACGTGTTCCGCACAGGTGATGTGTGGTTCCGAACAGGCGACGTGGTGCGTTGGACTTCTGATGGCCTCATGTACTTCCACGACCGAATCGGTGACACATTCCGCTGGAAGTCGGAGAACGTGTCGACGGCTGAAGTGAGCGATGCCCTGTGCCAGCACCAAGCCATTAAGGAGGCCAACGTTTACGGCATCCAACTGCCGCACCACGACGGCCGCGCAGGCTGTGCTGCCGTCTTCTTTGCTGAGGATGGGCAGCCGAGCAGGCATACGTTACTCAGCGTCGCCCTCCATGTTGAAAAGACGCTCCCCCGCTATGCCCGCCCGCTCTTCCTCCGCGCCATGACTGAGATGGGCGGTGGCCAAATCACCGGCACCAACAAACAGCAGAAGCACGTCCTCCGTGCGGCGGGTGTCAAGCCCGGTGCTGAGAAGTCGATGGGCACCGTGTACTGGTTGAAGAATGGCACATACGTCGCCTTCAAGAAACAGGACTGGGACGCGCTCGAAGCTGGCAAGGTCAAACTCTAAAATGCAAAAGGTTTTAAGAAAAGGAGTTTTTGTAAATCCGTGTTCATGTACATTATACCCTTTCCTGTCCACCGAGTGGGCTTCCAGGTGTTCGTTTCCTCTTGGGCCTACGGTTTCGACGTTTGCTTGTTATGTAGTTAGAATTGCGCTATGAATTTGGTTTCCGGCTTTATTTTAACGTCTCACATGGTTATTTAGCTATGGCGGCAGATGGTTCACCAAATATCTGTCGTGCAAAAGCTAATTGTGACGCAGTCCTTTTGTCATTTTTCTTTTTAGGTCTCTGGATACCTTGCATTTTGGACGGCGAGAGGGTTTTCAATTCGGCAGCTAGCCGCTCAAAAGCTCCGACTTGCCATTGCTCAGACATCGAACAACAGTTCTCATTGGACGGCTTCCGTAGCTCAGTTGGTTAGAGCTTCGTACTAATAATTCCCCCCCGGAATAATTGGTGATGCGAAGGTCGCAGGTTCAAGCCCTGCCGGGAGCAAAATAGTCTCACGCTGCCATCCAATCTTTTTTGTTGCTTTTTGACCCTCTGTGTAAGGAAGAGCAGGCAATGAACAAGATCAAGGACGGCCAGTTAGTGAGAGGGAAAAAGTCATAAAAAACATGGGGAAATTTCTGGGGGGACGGCAATTCCTAGCTCATTGCGAGCCGACCCTTCGGCCCCACATGGCGCCAGCTGTTAGCTCCCGGGTAACAATGTGTGTTGATTCTGCAACTCGCACACACAATAGCTGAAATCAAAAACCTATCTAGCTACTGTTTTCTTTGCTGGATAAAAATAGAATAGACCTTGATGATATAAACTGATAAGATGCAGGGTCCCCGCTTTTCTCTTCTTTCTTTCTTTTAGTTTTCTTTTTTCTGACAAAGAGTAAGTAACAGGTGTTCAAACCATCATCAGCTGAAAGGTGGAGAGATAACTATAGTATTACCAAGAAATAATTTATAAATTCAAATTGACCAGAAGTAAACTCCTCAGGATATACAACGCCGGAAACTCTATTTTCTTTTATCCATGTTTTGACCGCGCTGATTGTTCGCACAAAATCGCAATTGGGTATTGCCCGTGTTCATTAACTTTACAGCATTCATTTCCTTCTTCTGCTCCACGGATTATGCTCCTCTCCTACATCACTCGCTGAATTTGAATCCGAGGTGACGGTAATCTCTGTTGTGCAGGTTACGTGCGTAGTGCCCTTGACATTGGTGTTGTTCTCACGGAGTTGTTCTTGCGATTCCGAGTTGTCGAGATTAGACATTGGCAGGCCCTCCTCGGCAATCTTATAGTAGTTGTCCGAGGGCAGACCGTTCTTGGAGGGCTGATTGGACTTGGAACGGGGGCCGTACTTGGAGTTGTAGCCCGACTGGCTATCGGACTTGGCGCTGATTCCAAGAGCGCTCTTGATTGTACGCGAGAGGCCGGATTCGGCAATGAGCTTCGGAAGACAGGGCATGCTGAGAATGAAGAAGCCGCAAGTCATCTCGGCACATGCCCAGAATAAGAGGGGGCCGATGAAATACATTTGGTCTGTGGTCTCGGAAAACGTGACGGTGTGGTCCAAGCGGAAGCATGCTGCAACCAAGGCGCTAGATGCTGTTAGCATGCGGACGGCAAACTACTTTCAACAGATTAATCACGGGCCGATAACTCACAGTATTCCGACTCCAAAGATGACTGAGACTCCCATTTTCCTCTGCCAGTTCATGTTCAAGCCCCAGATAATCTTCTGGGGTAGCAATACCATGAATAGATCAGTGATTACCTGCACGCTTGCTGACGACAGCATCACCTTTGGCAGAGAGTAACATTTGCTTGGAAGATAAAACTCCCAAATGGCATTGTGGGGTACGCATTGCATGTTCAGAAGGGCAATGCATGCAATCCCCCAGCAGCATTGGAAGCCGATCAGACCCATACACCCCCACCAAAAGAAACTCTTGCGTTTCTCGGCTACAACGAAGACTCGGCACCAATCGAATAGGATGGCGGTTTTGACCAGAGGTAGGACGGCTGAGTAGCAGCAGCCGTAAATCAGGATGAGCTAGTTGTGGTCAGCAGACATTCTGTGATATAGCTACAAGGCAGACTCACGTAAAGGGGCCTGATTAGGTCCTTGTTATACAGATTCCAAGTGTGAACATAGTATCCGGGAGTCCAGATTAATGCATATGCGGCATAGGCTGTCCCCCAGTAAGATCCCTATATGCACGTTGTGAGTATAATCGATCGCGGTTGGCGGCAACTACGGGGTAAGACGGCGCGGCAAAGGTGAAAAGTACGAACATATGCTAATATCATCAAGACTAGAAAACTGTTAATCATGATAGTTCGAGACCACATACGGCTCGTTTTGAGGGCAGATGAATACATACCTTCTTCAACACCAATTCTCCTATCTACCCAGATACGCGCATAGGAGCGAAGTAGGAAGCAAAGGGTCAAAATGACGGTACATAATGTAGTGACACCCCAAGCAAGATCGTTTCGATTCGGCGGATTGTCGAATTCGGCTGTTGTACCATTTGGTGGCGTTCCTGCTGGCGAGTCAAGCAATTTCTGGATGGCGTCGGTCGACATCTTCAAACCAATCGATGGAGTCGTTCGCCGCCCACCACCACTCGAGAATTCGTAGCTCTTTGCGCTAGTGTGTTAAAATAGATGAATCCACGCGGGGCGGGAAGACTGCATGCTGCAAGACTGCAAGCTAATAAGAGTCTGGGCACTAAAACACCGTAGGGAGATGGCGAAACAGGCATCAATTATAAGTATGCAAACTACCCGCAGGAGGTCGGCTTCTTTTAAATGACCTTGTCGGTTAGCATTCGAGGCTCTCTTGTCTCAGTCGGCACTCGAAGGATGCAACCCTATTCTCAATCTTGCAGAAGGACCACCACACATGTAATATTATGTCGATCGCCATGCCGCTTTGGGCCTAGAGGACTGGACAGGAGATCCTATAGGGACTATGTAACAACCCGCGGATCCGTTTGCACCGTCTACAAGTCCCAGACTTGACTGGCCTCAAAGTCAGGTCTTGCTAGTCCCACGCAAGTTGTGGTTGCATGGTAGGCCCACTTGGTTCGAGTCTTCGACTTCCCCGATGCAGGAGTCGTAAAAGGACCCGGGAACCAGGTTCGAAGTCTCTGGAGCCCCGCTTGCGATGGACCAATTATCAATCTCTGCCGTGGTCGGCTCCGCAGACAACGGCTCTTGCGTAAGCGAGTCGAAGCCTTTGCAGAGGCGAAATTATGCAACACGGCCCGCGAGATTAGTGAACCTGGCTAGCTGGGTTATACCGAGACATTTTTTTAGTACAATAAAATAAAAAAGCCATTTACGAGATAATTGCATCAGCGGCCATATATGATGCCATCTATCCATTTGCCAATTGAACCGCCAGACTTTTCTCATCAATCCCATTCTTGGGGCGGCAACATCGCTGGTATGGCTCGCATCCACCGACCCGACGTGGCCCTGTCGCACTAACTGATAGGCGAGCGGGGCCGTGACGCGACGATGGAACATGTTGGCGCTAAATATTCAGGGTCTCAAAACCCGCACACACAAGCTGGGGTGTTGTGACTTGACCAGAATCACAGTTCAAGAAACAACTCAAAATTGCGTAATCGTGAGTGGATGATTGATCTCCCGCGTATCGTGCGTTGGGACCTGGAGTTGTGGATAATGTCGTGTTTTTTTTTTCTGGACCTGTCAATGACCATGTTGAACATGCTCTCTCTCTCTCTTCTTCTTCATGACTCGACCAACATGTTGTTGCCTCACTTACATGGGTCTCCAAGCGTTTCCTCCGCAGCATGCACCAATGCGGCAATGCCATCACTCGGCAATGGCGGTTGGCGCAAGCGGCAGCTAGGGAGACTCTGGGCTCTAACCGAACCGCGTCGACCCGCACTTCCTACTAATCTACAACCTGTCACCTGCGAGGTTGCGTCCAACCCACTGAATGGTTGGGGCCTAATGGCGCCTCTACTCTGCTCGTTGTTTCCCCTGACAGGTCCCCATGGGCCAAGGGCCTCCTCCTGCTTGTCATTGCCCCTGCTAGCACGAGGTTGGTTGCCACGACGAAACGCACATGGCGCGACATCGCCTCCGCTCAGTTGGAGCTTGGGCTGCCCATTCGTACAATATGTTCTGCCAAGATTGGACACAACGGGGATGCCGTATTGACAAGGGTGAATCGCCTAAAGGTCGGGAGTCCCCTATTTGCCGCAAGTATACCGCGAACAGTGGTCGATTCATAAATGTACCCGTGGGCCCAAGGCTGTGCATGCTCTGCAGGAGTTCATGTGTGCATAGCTTCTTAACTCGCTACGACACAAGATCCAACCAAATCAAACCAAAACCCATCCACTTTGAAACATGACTGCTGGTACGTGTTGACGAGTACGACATTATCCCTAGTAAACTGACGAATGAGCACAGGCGTCGATACCGCTGCCTTGGGCGAGGAATATCCTCCCCTGGGCGATCTCTGCCAATTGATGGACGAGCAGCCTGTGCCAATCATTCCACCGGGGACCGTAGACCCGGCTTCCATGGAAGGTGAAGCGGCAACTAAACAAGCGGCCGCCATCGTGGACTCTCTCAATGCAGCACTTGCTGCTAACGACGCCAAGGCCCTCGAGAGCTGCTTCCGAGCCGATCAAGCGTACTGGAAGGACCAGTTGGCTCTGACATATCACCTGCGCACTTTCAACACGCCTGGTGTCATCGCCGCCGGTCTTTTCGAAACCACCCAGCTGCGTGGCCTGGTTGATGGTTTCAAATTGGACGGAGCCCAATTTATTCCGGCGACCCCAGTTCTTGTGAGATAATCGCCCGGATCCTTGCAAAGCCTAATCCAAAAATACGTAACTGACATCCCTTTCCCCGAGTTTAGCAATTTATCGACTGCAGCCTTTCGTTCAAGACCACCTCCCCGGCTGCCACTAGCAGCGCGAGGGTTCTTCTGCTCCCCGCGAAGAAGACTCTGGAGGATGGCAGCGAAGTAGTCGAGTGGAAGATTTGGGTCTTCAGTACCAAGCTGGAAAACTTGGATGTGCACCCCGAGAACGAGGCTTTGCTTCAAGCTCCAGGGAGGTCACTTGAGGGCCAGGGCATTATTGAAACCGAGGTCTTCATTGTCGGAGGCGGAAATGGGTGAGTGGAGATAGCCGAGTGGCCGCGTCGGAATGGAATCACATGACTAACCTCGGAATTTACAGCGGTGTTGCTCTTGCTGGGCGACTCAAGGCGCTTGGCGTCGACAGTATCGTCGTTGATCGAAATGCCCAACCTGGAGATAACTGGGCTCTCAGATATGATTGCTTAAAGTTCCATCTCCCGACATCGTTCTGCGAACTGCCTTATATCAGTAAGTGGTGATTTGGCATTGATTTCATCCCTCTCGCTCCCTTTCGAGGGATTCAATCATCATCAACGCAATGCTCTAACATCCGAATCCGTAAACAGCATACGACGACGAGCTTCAAGCCCCACATCTGCTTACCAAAGATGAACTGGCTCAGCAGGTTCGACGCTTCGTCGAGAGTTTCAAGATTAACTTTGTTGGATCAACAAAGATCCTCTCCACCACATATAACCAGTCGACTAAGCAGTGGGTCATTGAGTTTGAGACTCCGGCTGGTCCGCGCACCGCGCTTGCCAAGCAGCTTGTGCAGGCAACCGGGATCGGATCTCAGAAGCCTTTTATTCCATCAATTGCCGACAAGGCGCTGTACAAGGGGATCAGTGTTCACTCGGCCAACTTCAAGAATGGCAAGGAGTTGGGCGAGAAAGGCGCCAAGGTATGACCCTCTCTGTACAGAGACTCAACTGAAGTCAATTTTCTAATGTTGCATTACCCAGTCTGTTATTGTCATCGGCTCTGCCAATACAGCGTTTGATGTTCTGGAGGATTGCCACAGTGCCGGCTTGAAGGCAACAATGAATGTCCGATCACCGACATATCTTGTGCCCCTTGAATATGTTTGCGACAAGAATAGCCTGGGTGTTTATGACGTGATTGGTGTTGAGGCGGCTGATAGACTCATCCTGACCCTCCCCACTCGCGTCGACAGCCAATTAGGCCGTGGCCTTTTCCGACTGCTTGCCTCGCAGGAACCGGATAGGTACAAGGCCCTCGCGGCTAAGGGGTTCCCGGTAATTGATAGCAATGATCCCGAACAGGCTTTGATGTCTAATCTAATTGAGCGGGCTGGAGGTCATTACGTGGATGTTGGTGTCACATCTTTACTGACCGAGGGAAAGGTTGCTTTCAAGGCCAACGTTGAGCCCGTTGCATACACGGAAACAGGCCTGCGCTTCTCCGATGGCAGTGTGGTCGAGGCAGACGCAATCGTGTGGTGCACTGGCTTCAGTGACAAGAATGCTCGTGATACCGTGGCCGAGATTTTGGGAGGCGAGGCGGCCGTCAATGGTGACGGTGCGACCAACAAAGAAATCCTCGGGCCGCGTGATATCGCGGCTCGTGTCGATGCTACTTGGGGCATTGACCCCGAGGGCGAGATTCGAGGAATGTGGAAACGTCATCTGCACCTTGAAAACTACTGGGTTATGGGTGGTTACACGCAGCAGCATCGATACCACTCCCGCACGTTGGCGCTGCAAATCAAGGCGGCGCTCGAGGGCATTTTGCCGCCAGCTTATCGAAGCACTCCCGAGCCCAGGACCGTGAAGCAAAAGGGAGAGACCAATGGCGTTTAAATAGTTGATGATTATTTTTTGCAATGAGCGAGCATTAATAAAAGACCATATGATGATTTAAACAATGTCGTGCCGAATATAATAATGCAAACCCAACTCCGACTTGTGTTACCTTGTCACAAGCACCGTTTACTTTTCATGCCCCATTAGAATAACCCATCTCGTCTTCTTTATGCCGTATCTAATGCCTTTTTAAATTAAAGGGCCACAAACCGAACCCTTCCACTGTGTCGCCGTGCCTGTTGGTCCCCTCATGGATAGCTATACAATGTCATCAGATCCGCCACGGACTAGCACACTATGCCCCGCGCACCGAGGAATCATTTGCGGTACGTTTTGCTCGCGGGTAATGTCAAATGATGTGTGCACAGTCACCGAATTTGAAGCATTATTTCGGGGCGTATTTGGATCCTGACTGTTGCGCTCGCCCGCTCCTGTATCGATGACTGTGATATCCCCAAAGGTCGTAAGATCATAAGGTCCTGGGACAGTGGACATGCCACTTTTAGTAGTTCTAAAAGAGATGCTATTTTTAGTAGTATGGCTCGGTACTCCGGTCCAAAATGCTTTTGTAAACAGCGGTCGCAGAACTGGGATGTTGACCGTGATGATGCCGACAATGGTCTCGCGCACACCCCATCCGTTGATCGTTAAGGCTGATGGTTTGGACGAAAGTGTCAAGATGATACGAACAATTGCAGCAGATATTACAAACGCGCCAGACGATAAAAGGATACCGGTGACAATTTTCCTTTGGAGAATTAATGTTTGCAATGAAAGAGAAATCTTGCATTTTGTGACACCTACTTTCGTGCAGGAATCTTGAGCTTCCATAACAAAGGCAAAGGGATACAGAAAATCATTCCGTCAGTCCTAAATAAGGTTATTTCTCATTGAATAGAGTGCTCAGTGACAAGGAATGATGTACATGACATTAAAAACAGTCGTGACGATAAAATTTTGCTTCTTGAAAGTGCATTTTTCTTGCCTCTTTTTAGTCTCCTATTGTCAATTGTGCATGAGAGGGACATACCTCCTGGGTCGGGCACCACCCTATAAATTTAATACAAAGGCCATATAAAAAGAGAAGATTGGGGGTACCATACATCCAATTTTTATGATATGGCCAACAACTGAAAGTGATCTGGAAATATGCAGGTCAGATGGTTGACAAAATATGATGGACACACATCCATGGGAAGTACCGTTAGAAACACAACCACATAGCTGACGATTGTGATAATAGAAATGATTTTTACAATCATGCTGTGAAGTGTGCCCATTGTCATCCGGAGAAAAAAGCACAACATGGTGCCCTTCAATGACCAGATAAGCGCGGTGTAACAATACCATGCTGCAAGCTCAAACTTGGAGCCTCTAATGAACTCGACAACATCGTGCTCAGTCAGTGCTACCAAAAGTCAGCTTCTAATTTTTGAAGAAAGAATAGTTAAATACGCACGTCTTGCTTTCTTTATCACTTGCGCCTCGACATTTGTCCCCAGGAAATCTTGCTGGAAATTAGCCCTTTACGATCGGTTTTGCTTGGCTGGAGCGGCACACATATTAGGTGTACTGTGAATGCGTCTCCGACGTAGAAAATGAGAACCAAAATTGAGAAGAAGTCATCGCCTTGGAATCCCCGAAATCCCACAGTCTTGATGCGGATAGCAAATCGAGTGAGCACGACGATTGCTCCAATGCCAAAGAGCGCCCAGGCCTCGTAAAGAAACTAGCCTGTGTCAGCAGCACAACACCGGGATCCCCGAGACAAAACCAAAGTGCGCTTACAGAGGGCCTATACTCAGTAATAGGCATGATCGTCTAAAAACGTGCAAGAGAGAAGGCAAATTAAAGAAAGACTGAGACTAATTTGATGCTTTTCGGTGACGCCGGTGCAGTGGGAACGGACTTTTGCCTCGTGGTTGTGAACTGAAACTGGGGTAAAGTGGAACAGGCAGGGCACGCTCTGCGTATATATGCTGGTAATATGACCACTTCCCCAGAAAGCTCCGTGCTAATGCTATCAGTAGACTGTACATGAAATCCCGCCCGCCCCTGGGGACCGAGATGTGGCTGGATTAGCGTGCCTGGCTTGCTTATTATGCTTGACATGATGCGGGGTTAGTTGGGCTCACAGCGGAACATGCTCACTGTTGTTCCAACTTGCCGATAAACACCTGGCCAGATCCATGTTGAAAGCGAATGCTCTAGGTGCATTGTGCGACCTGACTACTGCAACCACGAAGTGGCCTGATTCTGGATCAAGTCAAGAGCAGCCCAAGGCACTCCTGGTCTGGATTTTTCTTTTTTTCAAGCGGTCAAAGCAGGGTGTCTTTTCATTGCTTTTTGAGTCGAGGTGGGGGGGGATCGTCAATGTCGCTTACCACCTCTTCCCGTTTCATCGCTGGAAAAAAAAGCACATTGCCCAGTGCGAGGAACGTCAGCAAGACGATTTTTATGGCTGAATAGTTCAAGAGGGAGTAACCAGATCCGCAAATATACTAGAACATGATAAATAATAAAGATGCCAAGTATGCCAAGATTCAACGACTCTGCGCACTCGGCCGAGAAGGGTTTTGCCGCGGTATGGGTTGCGGCACGATCCAGGTGGGGGAATAGCGGACATTTGTTTGGTCAAGCATGTTCCCTGTACAGAGAGGTGTCATTGGATCAAGTTGCTTCTTTCAATTCTGACCGCCTTTGGCCTAGAGGTTCATCGTATGCAAGGGCTGAAGTGGTAGCAATTTGTCTTGGACATGTCTTAATCCTCGTGCTCTATTGGTCTTAGGGCTATTTGAAGTCTAGAGGTGAAATATTGAGGGGTTAGTTACCTTAGGTAGTATTATCTCATTCGGTGTAGAATGAACCGAGTAGATTTGTACGTCTAGTTTGGGTTTCATAAACACGCGATCAACGTTGAGAAATTTTAGCCGCCAAACATCGGGGCCTCGGGCACAGATCAATACTGGAAGAGGATGCTTCCCATATTGTGGAATTGAACCGATATAAATTGACAGAGGCAGGGAAGCAAGTCATGAACTTCCGGAGGATAATCCTGTCTGTGAAAAGATCAAGTCGCTCTGATCCAATGTGACAGATCCCGTGTTTCAGCCGGGTACTAGTCTGGCGTTGGGGTAAAATCCACATATTCTTACAAAAGCAAATATTCCGATCGACAGTAGAGCAGAATTTAGTATGATTTGTGTCTGCATGAGAGCGCATCAAGATTCCAAATGATAGCATATCGTAAAAGCAACTCGCAAAAGCAACATCCCATAGTTGCATCTCAGAAGTAGGTCTCAAAGATTGACTGTTGGGAAGCTAAGTGATTGTGACATGTCACAGTACCGTTTCTGTCACCCAGTGGCTAGCGCGCGACTTCAGCTTAGCCATGATGCAATTTTAGCGACTTCAGCTGCGGCAGAAAAATTGGCGCCACCTGCTTTTAGTTGATCTGCAAGCAGTAGAGCAACCTAGGGGTGAGTAGATCATTTCTGCCTAGATCAACGTGGCGTGGAGCTGCGTCCACTGGATTTTCGGATCGACAATCAAGCTTTGCCACCAGTATTTCAGAAGATTTCTCAGTTTTTTTTTAGGGCAAATATACATATGAATTGCCATTATCGGAAAAGATCGAATAGTTTTAGGATTGAACTTGTTTTAGGAGGTTGTGTTGATATGTGAGCATGTCTTCAAAATGGAATAGTTCAATTTATCCTTGCTTAATGGCTGGAATTATGATACAGCTGTGACTCAATATGATGGAATCGGCCCGGATCTCAGCCTCACACATTAATTCGTATTTTGGAGGGTTATCCGAAAGAAATTGTGCTGGAATTGATTATGGAACATAAAGTGTATCTAATCTACCGAAATCCACTGAGAATCAACATCAATGAAGGCTAGTTCACCAATTACAGAAATATCATACAAACTTTCCCGCAACCCTGCTTTTATCGCAAATTGCAGCACTCGGCGAGGTTCTCTTCCTCTATGGCTATCTGAACCGAATCCGTTACAACCTCGTAGCGGTAGCTGTCTTCCCTACATCGCGCATGGGTAGACTCGATGGCAGCATCGACTTGAAACCGATCGGTAGCTTCTTTATCCATATCATGGCGGAGGCACTAACATCATCATGATGACGGTGAGAATTGCATGTGACGTGGATATAGAGTTGCAATCGTAATATTTGTGACGCAAACATACTTTCAAAGCACCTTTGTCTCAATATGGTGTTATTCTGTTGAGGTTTCGATCTTGGTGAGGGTCCAAGTCCCGTGGGTGTAACTGATAAAGACGGTCTGGTATAGAAGTAGTATCATTTCATGAACCAGTCGGATGAGATTTAGAGCGACGATCGAGACCCAGATAATAAGTGTAATGAGAATGATAATCATGGCGATGAGACTGGTGTATGAAGGCCCTGCTGGGGAACGAAACGGTACGGCCGCAAACATGATCATGGTGGCGGTGGCGGTGAGCGAGGAAGAGTGTGGGAGTATGTAGAGCGGATTGATTGCTGCTGAAAACAACAATGGGGCAGGATTATTAATAAAAGGCGATAGAGGTTGATATAATGAGAATTTATTAATATTGGCAAGGCTTAGCAGTCATATCTATACCCGAGGTGGAAGAAACATCATCACTTCTAAAAGTGCAAGCATTGGTGACCACGCGTCCCAAACTACCCAACTAGATTGAGAGCCAGAGCGCCAACCCTGAAGTGTGAAACCTGGCTATGCACTATCACACGTGTTGGTTGATAGCCGGGGCTGTGATCAGTCCTGCGAGAACGTGTGGCAGGGCCCGGAAACTCGTCACAGCAGCCATGGACTCGAGTGGCTAAAAATGTGTTTTGTGGGCCTGTTGGGTCCAATTCATGTTGCTCTGGACGGTTCCTTGCAGCGATGAGGACTGAGAGGCGCGCTGACCTCTGTCAACTCTACCGAGCACAACCAACATTATCACTCATCCTGTTGGTTCTTCAGTGATAGGATGTTCCGTTTTAGCACAGCGAGTCCTACCAAGTCACTAAGTGTATTTGAAGACCTAATATTCGATCGCGGTCAGCCAACAGCAGAACAAACTAGGTTTAGACCCGTTATTGTTGGCCCACCTCGAGGACCAATTACGGGCGGCTATGGGATGGACATGTTTGTTGGTTGGAAGCGCTTTGATTAGCTCTGTGACCAACTTTTTCGCAGTTGCTTTTAGCATAGCTTCTTGAATCAGAGAAACTTTGAGCCTATTTGTCAAATTTGCAAGGATGCCTGCCTTCATTGGAAGGATGCCGTCACCTATTGCCGCGGGCATCTGAGCCACTATCGTGTGATAGGCAAAGGTAATTGAAATCCCTGCTTGTTCCTGGAGGTGTTTTTCTCTAGTGGTATTAATCAGCGCTGGGTCTCATTTCCTTATATCATATCTGAGCTCCTGTCGCTGTTCTTCTAACAGATCTGAGCCAGCCCATTGCTTCATTCGCCATTTCTGACTTTGCAATTTGGACTTGATAAAATTTTATTGATTGAGCTGTTCGCGTAACAGAACCTCGGTTAGTAAACCGTGCGCATGACCAAAAACAGAGTTGGGGGAAGTGGCGGTCCGGGGTGGGGGATGGAGGGGGAGGGGCCGTGCTCGCGATCATTGTGCATACACCAAATTCACATTAAGCATAAGCTTGATAAGCTTGATACCAAGGCTTGCTAGGGAATTGATTGGCTAGTCAGAAGATATAGGGGTTTCCGACACGAAAAACCATAGGAGCAAGTAGACGCTACATGAATAAATGTTTTAAATTGGGAAACACAAAAAGCCAAATCATTTATGTTTGTAGACCACTCATCTCGGTGCGATATTATGATTTATTTACCGATGGATGTCGCCTAACCCAGTCAACGATTAAGATAGTATCTTCTTTTTCAACCTCGTTCAAAAGAAGGGGATGCGGTATCGAAATAATAGAGAAATGATTCAGTTTAGTCGGTGATGGACTCAATTTCTGGAAGCTGGTTGGCTAAGGGTCAATGATCACGTTATTCCAATGATCATGAATACCGATCTTGATATAAATTCCGTTCAGACCCATGTTACTTATGAATTTGGATTATTCTTCCGTCACTATTAATGAGATGTTTGTTGGCTAAACCGTACACATGGGAGGACAGACGAGACGTGGCAGGGGTTTGCGCTGCGCTATCTTAGTTATTGGCTGGGCTCATTTTGGGCGGGATTATAGTGGAATTGCGCTATGGCCACCTGCTTTGACCCTAAGTAGCATATGAGGGCTATCCTGCTGACCAAGCCCCTAATAGCGATTGGGAAAGATAAATACTTTTCAATAAATACTTCTCTAAATCGTGGTTCAAAAGAACTTGAAGAATAAGGAAAATATCCATGTATGCCGGACGACACCTTGCCATTTTACAGTGCTCAGACAACATAGTGTAGACGCAAACCACATTTGGGCTCAGAGCAACCAGTCCACTTAAAGCGCGTCGCTTTGTTTACCTTCAAGTGGAAAAGTTCTCGGCCCCAAAACTGAAACCCAGCACAGAGCAATTTTGCGGGGGGGCCCAGAAGCCGATTTTAGCCTTCTGAGTCCAAGCGATGACGTGCTGTGCGCCGCATTAACAGGGCGAAAACGGTGTATTCAAGAGAAATTAGCCCCAAGGAACCAGTTCCACAACGCAAACCTTAAGAAAACCCGTGCCGAAATCGGTCTAAAAATAGCACCAGAATGTTATGGAGTCCATGTGGAATGGATTGGGTAAATGGTCATGTTCTTTAATATAACACTCTACTTAAGATTATCTGATAGACATTAATTCCGTGTTCGGAATTTAAGCAAGTAGACAACCAACACGGCAGTATCCTAGAATTTGCAGTCCTGTGAGAAACCGTTTCTCTCGGTTGGAAGATGGTACTAGCCTGACCCCTGTCGCAAAATATGGTGAGAAACAATGCTAATTTTAATCTCCTGTTCCATCACATCCTGTTCTGCAGTGATCGTCGTTTCCAGAGAACAGGGCGCCCTCTCGGATCGTTTCCAGAACCCACTACTGTCATACTATAGAAACACTACTTCTACATCATAATCCGCATTCCCTCATTTCCAAAACTCCAGTTCACTTCATCTACTCGTGCACCATCACATCGCCATAATGCAGTTCAAGACTCTCCTGTTCGCCGCCGGCCTTGCTGCCGCCACCACTCCTGCTCCCGTGGCCACTCCCACCACAACCCCTGGCGCCGTTGCCACCCCCGCTGCCTTCCATCTCCTCGCCATCCGATCCGGCAGCCAGGTCCACTACAGCTCCTTCAAGGCTGCTCTCAGCAGCGTCTTCCTCAACCTGCCCCAGAGCAACGCTTCTTGCGACGCAACCACCGACGACGCGGCCACCTTCACGCTCAACAGCAACGGGGAGCTTTACCTTTACAAGACCGACAACCCCCCTCAGCAGTTTTACGTCGATCGCTCCGGCATGGGTATGTACTCTCTCATCTATGAAGCGTCGCGCACATCACTGATAAGTTTTCCCCAATAGGCCAGGGTCGTTTCGGTTACACTACTGGTGTTCAGTCTCCCGGTCGCAACAGCGAGCGCAAGGGCTTTTCTATTGACGCCGAGGGTGGTCTTTCCTTCGACGGGTCTAGCTTTGTCGCTTGCCCTAACAGTGTTGAGGGTGCTTGGGCCGTCAGGCTCTACACTGAGGGTGCTGTTAACCCTCAGAACTGCACTGGCATCAAGGCTCGTGTCATTGAAGCCAAGAACCCCGTTGGATGCCTCTACACTTCTTAAAGTATGCATGGGTGATCGAATTAGCTGGTATCGACTTGTACATTAACCTTGACGCTGATAGATAAGCGAAGGCTCTGTCTTGTTTGACGAGCTTTTTGTATTTTGAATCTAGCAAATTCAAGCTTATTGCTTAACTTCTAACCTCTTGCCTAAGAGTCCTTCGTACCTCCAATGCAAATATTTCATATAATACCCTCGTGGTTTTTAATTAGGTAGCGCCTCTCTGCATCCCGTTCACCTTTCAAACTGCGCCTCTAAAGTCCATGTAATTGCGTAAGAGATTTCATATCTACATCTTGCTTCTGATTATATGAATCACCGCTGTTACAAACCAAGGCCTAGTTTAAAAGCTATGAAGATTAAAAAGACGATGACCTATATCTGATGTCTCCGGAATGGGACAAAGCGGAACCGCCGCAATGTGCAAAACAATGCAGGTTCTGCTAAAAGGGCCTTTGACGATTACTTTTTGCAACTTGATGACCACAATCCCCGTCAAATGAGTTTTTGCAGGAACAGTCAAGTCACCTTTTCTTAGTATTCATGAAATTTTGCAACTAGAAATTGAGACAATCGGATTGCGATCAGAATCGAAAAAGACATATCTGAATATATTCGCTGACAAAAAGAAATGACGTGTAGTTCTATTTGTGTTGGATCTTATACTAGCATCCGTTACCAAAGTGGCCCTTGATCTTCATATGAAGCTTATTGCATCATTGAAAACATCTTGAAAGATCTTGTAATCTACTGCAAGGGACTGCGCCTGTGGCTCAGTTCTATAGGGTAGGTAGGAAGGAACTGGGAGTAGCTAAGCGAGATGAAGAGGCGGTAAGGGGATAAAAGGAGGGCTAGAGAGAAGGAGAGAACTTGTTCATTAAGTGTATGAATAATTGTCAATTGACACCTAACTGCAGAGGCTGTCTTCCAGTACGATGCTAGCCGTCATCATTGTGCTTTGGCAAAGCTTCGGCTTCGCTACAGTTCGCAGATACGATTGCTTCATAGTAAACAATGCCGTCGGCGTCTTATAGTGGGCCCTACAGCGGTTACCGAATGATTTAGATGTTGTTACTCTAAAAGAGAACAAAAGTTTATTTGTCAAACACAGGCAATATTGCTTTTTGGCGTTTGTGCATAACCCCACAATCCGATCCCGACCCCGGAACGTGGGGTGCATACCCAGATACGGCACAGTACATGAATGCCGACGATTCCGGACCCCATTCTAGCTGAATACCGGGGTACCATTGTCTGCTCCTTTTAATCTGCCCATATATGATTTATGTATAGTCACGAGTATTAAGTAGGCTTTTGGTTTGGCTAGAGGGGAGAAAAAAGGAAAAGGATTAATCTCCAATGACAATACAGGGACTGACAATGATTCAGGAATTTAGGGCAATCATGCTCGACAAATGGGGGGGCTGGATCAGTGCTTAATAAACTGAAGTTTTTACTGGTCACGCATCTTCTGGGGTAAATTTGGGGAACAGAGTTTATTTGTTAGCCAAGGCGTTCGCTAGTCTCAAGTTTAGATACCGTCACACACCATCCCCCACTCTCCCCGAACAATCCCCCACCAAAGCCGTTTGAAATGGATCTAGACTGGGGTAAAACTTAGACTCTAATCGTCTTTCGGCCCCTAACATGGACTATATAATGGAGTTCAAATCTGCTCCAGAATCTCTCGAATACACGCCTTGTATTCTCAACACAGATATCAAGTTTGAACAGGACCATCATGGCAAGGGATGGTAGCATCAGTTCTGCTTCCCTTGAAGTAGGGGAAGTGGCGCAGCGTATTCATTTGCGGACAATAATCTGCGTTGTGGTATGCTGTCACCTACCTCTCATGTGAGGACATCAGACTGATCACATACACAGGCCGTATGCTTCCTCTACACAGCGCAGCTCATCGCGGTGCTCGGGGCTGGCGTGTTAGCCCAATCCATGTCCCAGGCTATTGGTGGTACCTCCCAGTCTGTGTGGTACTCGTCACTCATCACCATCACAACTGTTGCCCTCAATCCGCCAATCGGTCAAATTGTAGATTATTGGGGTCGGAGATGGGTGCTTGTTATAACTCCTGGTCTCGGAGTTATCGGCTCCATAATCATTTCAAGGGCACAGAACTTTGGAACCCTCATTGGCGGGTTTGCTTTCATTGGTCTTGCTTTTGGAAGCCAGTCAGCTATTTCCAGTGTCGTATCTGAGGTTGTACCCCGACAGCACAGACCGTTTGCGCAAGCAGCAGTCAACATAGGAGGCAGCGCTGGAGGCTTCACAGGATTGCTCATGGGTGGTGGTCTTCTTCGCAACGGAGATATTCAAAACTATCGGATTTACTGGTATATTGAGGCCGGAATCTTTGCACTGGCGATGATCGGCTGCTTCGTGGGCTACAACCCCCCACCAAGAGACATGGAAGTGTCATTGACGACATCTCAAAAGCTCAAAAGTCTCGATTGGATTGGCTACTTTCTTTTTGCACCTGGACTGGCCCTTTTCGCAATGGCATTGTCCTGGTCAGATAATCCATATTCGTGGAGCGACGCCCATATTCTTGGGCCATTTATCGTCGGTATTTCCATGATGGCACTGTTTTTTGTCTACGAATGGAAATTCAAGAAAGATGGCATCCTTCATCATGGTCTTTGGTACCATCGCAATTTTGCCCTCAACCTTGTCGTCATCTTCGTCGAAGGAGTTGCCTTTTTCTCTGCCAACAACTACTTTGTTCTCGAGCTGACTGTGATATATGGATCTTCCATGTTCATGGCCTGCGTTAACTTTTTGCTCGTATTTCTCACGGGTGTGGTTTTCATCCCTCTCTTTGGCCTGTGGTCTTCAAGATTCAAAGCATTGAGGTTCCCACTCATGTTCGGCGGTGCCTCTTTTGTCCTCTTCTTTATTCTTCTGGCTATTGCTAAGCCTAGCACTTCAAGGACTGCATTTTGGATATATCCGATTCTAGGCAGTCTTGGAATCTCTTCAATTTTGCCTTTATCCATGGTTGCTGCTCAGATGGCAACCCCGCCAGAATTAATCACCATCGCATCGAGCTTGATGATTGCGATCAGGAGTTTGGGTGGCGCTGTTGGTTTGGCAATTGACAACAGTGTTTTCAACAATGCGATGGAAAAAGAACTGCCAAAGAGAGTCGCTGCTGCAACACTTCCTCTAGGGCTTCCGAGTGCATCTCTCCCCTCACTCTTGCAAGCTTTGTCCTCGGGCAGTGAAGAAGCCATTGCCGCCGTCTCCGGGATCACCCCCAGTATAATGCAAGCTGCAAGCGATGCTTCAAAAGACGCATATTCTATTGCCTTTAGAAATGCGTGGATTTGTTCCGCGGCATTCTGTGCATTGATGACATTTTGTAAGTATTTTAAGCCTTCGAAAAATTTTGTTGATCAGCCCTAACCACATACAGTGTGCTGGTTCATTCAGGATCAGAAAGAAGAATTCAACTCATATATCGATGCGCCTGTTGAGGCTGAATTGGTGAAGGCCCAGGAAAATGAAAAAAAGAGAGCACTTGAAGGACCAGAGGTCGTGCATCGAGAAAATGCCGTTGACGAGAAATGAGGAATCAAATTCAACCGGCTCTCAGCTATTTGATGAGTCAGGAGTTCCTAAACTCGAATTTGGTATTCGGCTAGATTACTCAACGGTTATACCTCACAAGTTGATTAGGGGCATTCAAAAGATGTTTGTTTGAATTGAGCTATCGACTGGCGATTGAAATAAATGAGCCGAGATAATTCCGAACTCTTATCCATTCATAAACACCCAAGGACATGTATCAGGTCTAGCCATCACAGTTCTTACAGAGAAAGGTTTCCAGAAGTAACTATGCTGCAGCAGGATACAAGTTATCAGCTGCAGTAGCACCTCCGGGGCGGCCTGAAGTCACTTCATACGCTCCCTGGTATCCGTAGAACCTAGACAATTTGGTACGATCCGCAAAATGATCCGCCTTTCCAACACCAACGGCAATCTTCAGCGAGGGCAGGTCATTGATGTCCACGGGGATACCACGCGAGGTCACACGCCAGTGCAGGTGGTGCTTGAGGAACTCAATGACCTGAGCGGGCTCCATTCCTTCAAGCCGAGTGGGAACACTATGATCCACATGCTCGTGCTCGATGCCGTTCTTCCAGCGGGTGATCAAAGCATCAGTGAGAGAAACTTGACCAGTGGATAGAATTTGGTCTTCCTTCTGGCTGCGGCAGTTTCCGCATGCTGGGACCGTGGCGTCTTCGGGGAGCCTAGCAGAAAAGTTGAAAACCTGACCGACAAAGGATTCTCCGCCGTTAATTTCATATGGCGGCGAGTCAGGGACCTTGCCGACAAAGAAGCTGATAATGTACCTCTGTCCTCTAAGATCAAATCTATCCTGAGTTAGCAACAGTGGAGAGATTGGAAATATACAAGACATACCTATTGTAAACAACGTCGATCGTGTAATCATCAATAGTGAGATCCTTGAGATCCTGACCGGTTTCCTCTAGTAGCTGGGGGATAGGCGCAAGCGGAATCTCGCTCTCTGTGCCCGGTACACCTGTGAGCCATGCCTTTTGAGCTGCTTTCTCGGCCGCATTGTACTGATCGTTGAGCCAAGTTGTGACTGCAGCACGGTGCTTCACCTTGTCATAAGAACCGTCAGACTGAGTGTGAAGCCACTTTTCAAGTCCTGGATATGTGTAACCCAGAGCGGTCACATTTCGCACTTCATTGGAAGTATAGGTTTGGCCCTTGCCATCCTTGGTGTAATGGAATGGACGCAGTGCATCTGTAGGCTTGTCCAGGTGGTCCCGTTTCATGTAGAAATTGCCCTGGTCCAAGTAGCGAAGATCCTTGGGATCCTCATCAAACCAACCATCATACAGCACCTGCCAGATGCTAACTAGTCGATCGATGTTGCTTTAATCCATTAGTTCAGGGTAAAAGGGCGGGAAGCAGACTGGCAAAAGCCCGTTTCAGACTCACCAATGATGGAGCCAAAAAATGGGATCAAATCCCGCCACCGCTTGTTCACCCATGTGACCAACGCAGCCATTTCCATCGCCCATAGAGAAAGAGTCTCCACCGCACAGGTAGTGAATTAAGTCATGGATGCCTTCAGCTGATTGGAAGATTGGCTTTGAGCCCGTACCGTCCCTCTTCCTCTTGGTAGCAAAGTCATTAAAATTCTTGATGTCGAACATACGGTAGAAGCCATCTCGCAGACTGCTTGTTGTGTGGCCATTTGGGCCTTTCTGTCTGGTATATGAGAAGTCGCGAATGGCAGCTTCAATATCGTCATTATTCTGTGCACCGTTAACCCATGCCTCGGGACTTTGGCCTTGCTTTGGCCGGCGGCTTGTCGCTTTGCACTTGTCGAACTATCTGAGTGTCAGCGACTTATGGAAGCTTAGGCTGAAAAGAATTTCATGGCGTACTGGAATGGGACCTTCATCGCTTTCACCCGGTGTGATTCTAAGATCCTGTTCTTTAGGATTAGTTGGAGCGAGGCTTTTATCGCCCATGGTGATATCCCCGGGCATCGTGAATTGATAAAATGCATTGTTGACGTAGCCAACGCCTTCTCCAGTTGGCTGCCTGACCAAGACTTCTTTGTTCTTTTCCTTGCAAACTTCCGGGACGGTATAATTGCGCGAGCTAGGGTACTTGGGGGTTGGTTGGACGGGCTTTTTCAAAGCCCAATCCCAGTACGGAAATCTCCATGATTCAGCTGCCTCAATGAGCGCAGGTTGATCCCCCTCAGGGTAGCTTTTGACCTCTTCCAGCATTAACTCATAAATTATTTGCTATTGATTGTTAGAAGGCAGTCATTTCAAGATCATGAACAGTCACTCACTTCCCAGAGAAGCAAGTATGGTCTATGCCAGGTGCTGAAGAGGATACTGTTATGCGTGCAGTATCCTCCAAACACGTCTGTAGACACGGGATTCTGAGGAGCCTCATCCCATGAAATATACGGCATTCCGTGGATTCCTGCAGTCTCTTAGTTCAGATTTACCCTATAATTTTAGACAATGGAGAGACAACAAACCAGCAACCTGAAACCAAGACGTCTTCTCACGTGGACTCATCTGGGAAAATTTCCAGAAAGCCGGGAAGAACAGTGCCTTCTGGTTTTCATGAATTAACTCCTTGGAGTTGAACCAGTCGTCAATCTCCATGCGGAGATGAACTTTGCGGAGTGTGCCATTCTGGTCATCGCTTAGGCCAGCCTGGATGCCTTGGATAGCATAGTAGTCAGCTGGAATAGCCATGGTGAAGTCTCGGAGCGTGTATGCTCGAGTAAAAGGATTTGAAAGTGTGGTTGCTGTTGCAGGTCTGAGGATATGAATTGGGGGGATTGGAGATTAAATAGCTGGAACCAAGTAGTCAGCTCGAAATTCTATAACCCCATGTAAAATTGTATACTGTTAACCCATTCCGCCTACCAAGCCCATGATCGCAGTGACTAGCCCCTTAGTCTCGATTGGCGAGTATTAGGGCATGTCGCTCGCTGTATACGAAAGCTGCACGTCGCATGGAGTAATCCTAGTACCGAGTGAAGTAAGAAATCTTGGTTTGTTTAGCTGCATCGAACCAGGCCTCAAGGACGCGCCTGTAGAGTATAGAATCAATAGTTTCCCTCAACCCAAGACAAGTTAGGCAGGTTCGCCGTGCCTGGCTGTGTTTGTGCCGCTGACAGTTAGACTGCATCTACGTTCTGCAAATCAAGGAGAGTATTAGGTAAATATTAAACCTAGAAATAGTATGGTATAGAGTAGTGTCGCTGTAGCCGTATACAAAAGCGGGATTGGTGGCTGGACTATTGGACGTAGGGGGGGCTCAGCCGTTGTGTCGTCAGCTTGGCTTGTCCTTGTCCCATGCAAGTTCTGCTAACCGAACTAGTGCGCATCACACCCGAACGAGAAAAGGTGTGTTTCAAGTCACCACTAGCCTGTGCCAATTAGGGCGATGAAATAGGTCACTTTCAACCCATGGCGACTGTGGAGGATGGCAGAGCATACCAATCAAGGCCCCAGTGGCACGTTGCATCGGATGGGTTGAGCACCGCCAAGTGCGGCCTGGGGAATCGGCAACGAAAAAATTGGATAGAAATCAGCCTGGACCATTCTAGACGATATTCGGATTGCTATTGTTATTGGATCCCTCAAGACAACTGGGTTAAGCGCCCGATGACAGGCAGCAGCTCCAGGAGAGCTGTCACTGCGCTAGCGGACTGCACATCTCCTGTTCCACCTCTGCCCCATACTACTCGCAGTAGCTCCGGCCGAGCCCCGCTCCAGGTTCATCCCGATTACTGAGGGCAGCTTCCCAGGTTTATCGTGGCGAGCTGAGCAGTGGCGCTTGCCTTTGCTTGGGATGAACCATGGACTAGGTAATATTCACCAAGGGAAACTACAGACACAAGAGGTGCTAGCAACCCGATAGCTGCCACCTGAGTTGAACATGTATCTTATCGACCTGAAGGTTATTGTGTGGGGGGCAATGGACCCGCATGCTGGAACAGTTTTGTTGATGGAAACAAATGCCTCATTCCTGGAGGTGATTTTTGAAAGGGAATCACCGTACATGATAGAAATTACAATAACGTCATGAATGTGGCTTCGCAATTAAAGACTCGAGGCGACGATGGCCGCTTACCGCGCGGGCTTACTAGGAAGCCTTGACCAGGGTTAGGGTTGTGATTAATTACTCCAAAAATCGTATCTAATCCCCTTCGTTTGTGGCTTCACTTGTACAATGGCATTATCAAAACACAATGTTTTATTTATTTCTAGTTTAAATACAAGTAGTAGGGGCGCTCAACCAGAATTTCTCCCAGGAGCTAGGCCACAAGGTGGCGATACAAATAGTGTTTGACAACTTTGATGGTCTTTGATGATTTGAAAACACAATGTATATATATGTGCACGTGTACTGTTTTATATATTTCAACACTTTCATTGCTGTGAAATTAACCCATATACACAAGTCGCATAGGTTTGCTAGAACGCGTGCAAACGTTCCGAAATTAAGTCCAAATAGCTACTGACTTTGGCTAACACACCTGTGGCTTATTATTAAAATCACTCACTGTAGTGCACTACCCTCTTTCATTGATTGGGGGAGTTGATTTTATCCGTCTGGATAAATAGACTCAAGGCTCACCGTTGGACTGTGGGGGATCAGCGCCCAGTGGCCTAACCAGCATCGGAACTAAAATTGACTGATCCGGCTTTGAGGTATACCTGAGTAGGGATTTTTAAAAGTTGAGTGGCCGGGGAAATTCTTGTCGATCATTCCGAAGTCAAACAGTCATCAAGGCTAAATGCAAAAGAAGTACCCCGCCGACGACGGTTCCCAGACAATAACTTCCAGCTTGCGGGGTTTGAACTCTTATATATCACCAAATTGATTCCGCCACTTTCGGGGCAGATTTTTTTTTTTTTTGGGGGGGGGGGGTTTAAAAAAATCCAGCATAAAGTTTCTCATCTATTGTAGCTCCTTAATGATTGGCTCATGATGATTATAACAAAATTCCCATGGGCTGTCCTGGCTACCGTCGTACAGGCTAAAATTGATAGGTGAGTTCAGACGAAGTTTTCTCATATTCAACGATAGACTTACAGAAAAAGGCAAAAGATTGTATCTCAAAATAATATAGTTCGAACCAATTTGATTGACAATGAAACAACACCTCTCCAAGTTGGAAACGGCAATTTTGCCTTTTCTGTTGACACTACAGGAATGCAGTCCTACCTTCCGTTCAATACAATGTCTATTTGGGCATGGCACAATGATTCAAAGCCAGAAAATGGGTATGATATAATTGAAAATCCCGAAATTTCCCAGGTTGGCTAATAGCAAGAAGTGACATCAATGAGTATGCGGGAGTTCCAGTAATCACCCATGGGCGGAATGTTTCCTACGATCTTCCCGATCCAGAACTACCTGAGGTTACTCAATGGTTGATTGGTAATCCAAATCGTGTCAACCTTGGTCGTATAGGGCTTAGATACAAGAACGATACACTTAAAGCAGACAGTATTTCATCGACGCATCAGGAGCTGGATCTTTGGAATGGAACAATTACGTCAGTATTTGAAATAAATGGCACTCGGGTCAAGGTTATGACGTGGGGCGACTTTGATTCGGATACTGTCGCTTTTGAGATTGAATCCGAACTTGTTCGTTCGGGCGATCTGAAAGTGGAGCTTGACTTTCCCTATCCTCCAATTCACACCACAAAGTACAAGTACGAAGTATTTACTGGTATATACGACTTTCCAACAAACCACAGTACCACCATAGAGAAAAGGCTCTCAAAGGACACAGCACATATCAACCATGAAATGCAAGAAACCAAATATTTCGTGAATTTGCGTTGGGTCAAGAATACACCTCTTTCGCTCACAAAATTAGAGACTGCAAATTCAACCGCAACCACTGCTCACAGATACATTCTTTCTCCAGAATCAAGCAGCAAGATTAGGAATGCACAACTATCCTTCACTGCCCATTTTTCACCCGAGAAGACAGTACCAGAACTTCCTACGGCCATTGGCCGAAGGAATCGTATCGACTGGAATAATTATTGGAAACAGGGCGGCTTTATAGATCTTACAGAGTCTTCCAACCCAAACGCAACAGAACTACAACGCCGTATAGTCCAATCTCAATACCATGTTCGTGTTAATAGCGCAGGTACGGGGGAACCACCGCAGGAAAGCGGTCTTATGAATAATGGGTGGTATGGTAAGCATCCGTAAACAATGCGCAAAGGTTTTGTTTTGTGTTGACACAATGCAGGCAAATTCCACATGGAGATGGTCGTTTGGCACTGTGCTCACTGGGTGTCGTGGGGTCGTGACAAATATTTTCACAATATATTTCCAGCCGTTTATGAATCTCTTTTGCCCACGTCGTTCGATAGAGCCAAGCGGATGGGATGGGAAGGTGCCCGATGGCCCAAGATGACTGAAACCCATTCTGGTAGAAGTTCACCTGGTTCCATCAATGGGTTTCTTCTTTGGCAACAGGTTGGTGTTCCGACACCTGAAGTTTTAACTCTAAAGCTGATAAAGATTTATTTTCTAGCCGCATCCTATGTACATGGCTCAGCTAGCGTACAATTCACAACCAACCCAGGAGATACTGAAACGCTGGGATCCCATTATTGAAGCAACGGCAGATTACATGGCCTCTTACGCGTGGTACAACGGCTCGTCGAAAAACTATGATCTTGGTCCACCGTAAGAATCAGTGGAGGCTTGAAATTCTATCCAAAGACTAACATCGCACTAGATCATACGGAGTCACAGAAAATACCCCTCCCCGACAGACCCTGAATCTCGCCTACGAGATCGCATATTGGCGTTATGGGCTTGATGTGGCTCGGGAGTGGAAAGGAAAACTGGGACAATCTGTCCCCAAGCAATGGACAACCGTCGCAAACCATCTTGCCAAACCGCCACAAATTGATGGGCTGTATGCCGTGTATGATGGCCTAAATGCCTCTTGGTGGGAGGACCCCGCGCTCACTGGAGACCCACGAAGTCTCAACATGCTGAAGGGAATTTTGCCAAATACCCCTTCTGTGGATGAAGACATTGCAAAATCAACTGCCGACAAAATATGGGAGATTTGGCCCGACTCAAAGATCCGCGGTTGGGGTCGACCAATTTTGGCTATCAACTCAGCTCGGATTGGGAACCCGGAAAGGGCCATTTACCATATGACTGCATACGATTATTGGAAATTTGATGATGCTGGTAATTCAAAAGCTGATTTTATTTTGTCCGGTGGAATCAAACTGACCCCATCATTTGCCAGGATTTGCAATTCGAGGTGGTGACGGTGGAACGCCACCTCCATTTATGCCAGGCAATGCCGGATTACTATTGGCAGGTGAGATTATGATGCCATTTTTATTTTATGATTAGTCAAAACTAACATGGAAAAAAGTTGCATACATGGCGGAGGGATGGGAAGGTTCTTCGGGAGATGCGCCAGGCTTTCCGAAGGATCAGGGATGGGTGGTTAAAAAGGAGGGCCTGGTCAAAGCCTTGTAACTGCAGCTGAAGTGGATTCAATTGATACTTTTAACTAATAGATCACACTTCCCAGTTTTATAACCTTTTTTTACCCCACTGGGCATTGGCGCAAAATTGGCAAACGCCGATGTGAGTATCGAATTTCCAGAGAAGAGTGGGAATAAAGATTTAGCAACTGGATTCCTGCCATAATACAGTATGCCGTGGGAAATATGTGAACTAATGTACTTCTGATTATTTAACATCATGCTACTCAAGTTTGACGTTTCCCTACTCCGTGCAAGATATGATAGCAACACTAAAATCGCGTAGTTGTATCCCCTCTCTAAGATTCGCCTTGCGCAATCATATTACTTATAAACTCGGCATAGTTGGTATTTCCCTTATAAATAGCCCAGTCGAGTGCAGTTCGCCCTCCCTTATCCTTCCACTCAATATTTACGTTTCCTGTCGCTAGCAGGAGCCGAGCGTTATTTATGCGGCCGCGGATAGCGGTCCATCCTAGAGGTGTAATGCTGTTCATGTCTTTGGAGTCCGGATCTACTTGGGCTTCAAGTAATAATTCTGTGCTGTCTTGATTCTGTCCCGTGACGGCAAAGCTCAACGGTGTCCGACCATAATTGTCTCTTGAATCAGCCTCTGCACCTTCCTTAAGCAGAATTTCCATGATGTTCGTTCGACCATAACTGGCTGCAAAGCTAAGTGGTGTTCGACCGTAATTGTCTCTTGCCCTAATATCAGCACCTGAGATAACAAGTAGCTCAAATACTTCAGTCTGTCCGCTCTCGGCAGCGAAGGTTAGTGGCGTCCGACCACGATTGTCTCGAATATCAATCTCGGCACCTGCTTTGATGAGATTATGCACCGCGGGCGTTGAATATCTTTCCGCAGCATAGCTTAGTGGAGTTCTACCAAGACTATCTCGTGTATTAACTTCAGCACCCTTTTCGATCAGCTGCTCGATTCCGAGCGCATTGGCTTGTTCGGCAGTATAACTGAGGGGCGTTCGACCAGATTTATCTCGCGTATTAGCTTCAGCACCATGTTTGAGTAGTTGTTTAATCCCAACAATGTTGGCCTGTTGAGCAGCATAGCTCAATGGCGTTCGACCGTAAGCATCCAGAGAATCGGGTTTGGCACCAAAGCTCAACAATAATTTCAATGGTAAATCGCCTTCATTCAGTCGATACCGTTGCTCAGTAGAATAACTCAACAGCTTACGCCTACGTGCACGTCTTGATTCCGCTGATCTGCCACTGTCACGTAGCCATTCAATATCGGTTCCATCGTATTCACAGTACTCTCGGGCGATATAGGACGTTTGACTTAAGAGATCTTTTGAGTCAACCTCAGTACCCCATTCAAGATACGTCTCAACTGCATCCACACGACCTATCTGCGCCGCATAACTCAGCGGAGTTCGACCGCGGTGATCTTGGTGTTCGAATTCGGCTCCATTCATGAGGAGCTGCTCAACTATCTTTGAGCACCCTAGCTGTAGACCAAATGCTTCTGAGGCCCATGATAAAGCCGTACGCCCGGTCTCATCAGTAGAGTTGATATCAACGTTCTCGCCAAGTATGGTGCTGACCATTAATTGATTGCGGCTTTTAGCAGCGTATATGAGCGGCGTCCATCCAGTATTGTCCTTCGAATCAGGTTCCGCGCCATTCTTGATAATAATCTTTGCTGCATCTATGTCTCCCCGCTCAGCCATGTGCGAAAGAGGTGTTCGACCGGTATTATCTTTGATGTCTACCTTCGCATGATATGCAAGTAATTGAGTTACTATATTTGAGCCCACAGCATGGCTTAGAGGTGTTCGGCCAAATTTGTCCTGGATATCGACTCTGGCCCCTTGTTTTAAAATTCCGGCTAAAATGTCAACATAAGCTACCTTAGCAGCTAGGAACAGAGGTGTACGGCCGTTGTTATCCGGGAGGTTTATTTTAATGGTATGATTCAGAAGTAATTTTGCAATTTCCTGGTGGCGATTTTCAATCGCGTGTGAGAAAGCTGTATATCCATTTTCATCCTGAGAATCAACTACGACTTGGTTTTTCTGAAGTATCTGATCCACCATGGCCATCCGGCCGAGTTCGGCTGCATACGAGAGAGGGGAGCGGCCATGGGTATCTCTAGAATTGATGTTAATATGATTCAATTGAAGAAGTTGATTTGCGATAGCTTCGTGGCCGTGTTCGATGGCATATGATAGTGGCGTTGTCAGAGAGTAGTCCAACGAATTAGGGCTGGCGCCCCCAACCTCGAGAAGGACTTTAAATGTGCGCTCGTAACCCCTTTCAGCGGCGTATGAGAGTGATGTGCGATCATAGTCGTCCCTTGAATCAACTTCAACTTCTCCTGTTGCTAATAGCTGCCGTACAATATTTTCGTGATTATTTTGAGCAGCGTACACCAATGGCGAAGAAACTCCGTTATGTTTGTAATCTACATTCACTTTTTTTGTTGCTAGCAGTTCACGAACAATTCCATCATGTCCTTTCTGCGCTGCATAAGATAGGAGTGAATGCCCAATATCATCCCTTGTATCGGGATCCACCATCCCGGTCCCAAGCAATAGTTTTACCACGGTCTCATGCCCACTTCTAGCTGCGTATGATAATGGTGAGTGTCCATCTTTCGACTTATAATCCACATCAACTATTTTAGTTGCAAGAAGTTGACCAACAATCTCGGCATATCCGTTTTGTGCCGCATATGAGAGTGGTGAGCGGTCGCATTTGTCTCTTGAATCAACACGAATCCCATCGGTAGTGAGCAACAGCTTTACCACAGCCTCATGTCCTTTTTCGGCTGCATAGGAGAGTATTGAGCGATTAGAAAAATCTATGCAATTAAGATCAACTGCGCCTGTCTGAAGTAACAGTTGTATTGCGGACTGGTGGCCATTAAATGCAGCGTAGAATAACGGTGTCCAACCTCGTACATCGCATTTCTCCGTGTCCGCTCGTTGTCTAAGCAGAATATCGATAACGTCCTCATTCCCCATTTCGGCTGCATAGGATAGAGGCGTCCTTGAATCTCCGTCTAATAAGTCTGGGTGGTGATTCTTAAGAAGCGCGTGGGTGACATAGTCAATTCCGAAATAAGCCGCCAAGTGAAGACCCTTGATCCGTTTTGGTTTGCTGTCTTGGAGAAATAATTCGGTTTGATTCCGGAGTCGCTGACTAGAAGTTTCAGGCTTCTCCCCGGATTCTAAAATTCAATCACTTCTTGCAGCGGTTTATTAGCTTCTTTAGCATGAAATCCCCAATTCTGTGCCGCATAGTCATAAACACTGTTTAGAGGTGATTGCCAAAAGAATGAATCGGAGCTTTCTGGCCAGTTGCTTTCGAATGCCTGGAAAGAAAGACATGTAACACACGTAATAGTAATCTCGGCTTCTGCGTCAGGAAACCATTGGTTCCACGTTCGAGAAAAGTATTCCTGTGTGGTATAGTGCACCAGTCGGAGGATGCGGCTTTCTTTGTCCAATGTGACCAAACCTGCACAGACAGAGATCATATCTTCAATTTGGGGCAGATTTTCGATATCGAGCTCATTATCACCGGGTTCTATAGCAAGGGCATGTTGAAGTTCTGATGTGGTCAATTGCCATCTTGCGCGGGTGACCCAGCATAGAACCTGTTTAGCCAACTCTTCTTGATCCTGGAGCTGACCTTCAATTCTCTCCATTGCATCTCTATATGCGTAATCGTATGCCTCGGATCCCGTAGGTAGTTTTACCAAAGCGTTTCTAATTGCTTTAATGGACCTTTTACCAATTAGAGAATCGAGATGGAGCTGTGCCAATAGGAACCTAATACATTCGATCAGCTCCTGTCGGGAAGTTGCAAAGGGTAACCTACATTCCATCAACTGCATTTACAATTCCCCTTTTCACCTCTTCCTGCAATTCCGGGTTGCGCGCCACAAACTTTGGTAATCTCCCGATATTTCCATCGACAAATTTTCGTACGTCATCTTCGCTAGCCCGGACCTCTAGAAATGTACTCCTCTCAATTTCAGCGATCTCCATGATCTCCGGGATAAATCTCGAGGTTATAAAGAGATTAATCGCGCATTCTTTCTGGAGCTTGAACATTGCCGTTAAAAGTTTCTCTCGGCATCCGTCAGTCATTTGGCACTCGTCAATTGCATCGATAACAATGAAGGTCCGAGAGTTTGGTTGTGTAATAACATGGAGGCATTCGATTATCTCTTCGGGTCTCGGTCTGATCCTGCCATCCATACAACCAACATACAAGGATTTGATGAAATCGGGAAGTACCAGTTGGTTTTGGGCGAGTTGTTTAAGTACACTGGCTAGCAAATCGTCTATTGTTTGCTCGCAGTGTCTTCTAAAGTTGCAGTATAAGTATGCGATTCCAGCATGTTTAACATCTTTGTATTGAAATAGGAGATTTTCAATAACAACGGATGTAAGAATTGTCTTGCCAGCACCTGGAATTCCTGGGCAGAATAATGTTTGTCTGTCCGTACCCATCCATGATCTAAGCTCTGGAGAACCAAGAAGCCATTGACCGGTGCCTTCTTGTTTTCGATTAATAAAGTCCCTCTGTTGCTTTGCATAGTCTGTTGGTGTTAGCCATTCAAGGATCTTCTTTCGCTCCTCGGTCTCAACTTGGCTGTCTTGTCGCCGTTGGAGCCCATCTAGACAATCGCTGAGAGTATTTTGTGACCTTTGGAGTACGTTAAGATCATCGCAGACACCCGAGATGCGCGAAGAATTATGTTTTGAACTTTCTTCGATCGTTTTCATCAGCTCCCTAAGCTGCTTTTTATTCTCCAAAGCGGTTCTCTTGATCTCTTGAATTAGTCTTCGAGAGTTGTTGGCTAAGGCTAGCTCCAAAAGTGCCTTTTCGCGCTCAATAGTAGCATGAATCCCTTGTATTTCCTTTGCTGTGAAGGGCCATTCCCAAATTTCCACCACCATTTTTATTTTGATCCTTGGATGAAGCCTCTTTTCGATTTCATGCAAGGCGCCTTTCAATCGACCCAAAGGGGCGCCGGGGGCCTCTAACGCTTTAATTGTCTCCGACCACTCTTTTCCCTCATCTGAGTCATCGGCCTCATCATGAAGTTGTTGAAGAATACTTTCACAAGCTCTTAATTCTTCGCGAAGTCGTTTTCGCTCCGCCTTCGCGCCTGTGGTTGAATTGATACACTTGACAATTTCGGATGACAACTGAAGGGTAGCAACAATAGTTGCGCCGGTTTTAAACAGATCCATCTTGCTTGTAGGTCCAGGGTTGGGATCTGCCCGACATAATCATTGGCACATAGTTCTGTACTCACGCCAGAAATGGTTGGATTTGAGATCCTATAGACGCAAGATTGTCTTGGTGTCTCTAGGGGGAGGAAGGCAGGATTCTTCGTTTACAATTCTTTTTGGGGAGCCGACGTAGAATACTGGGAAGGTTGTAGCTGACAACTAAATGAAATAAACCGCAAATGTTCATCCAAGGCAGACAGGCGGCAGCGCTAACAATGCATCACATGATTGCAAGGCTGAATGCTGATGTGGCTTGTCAATGACCAATAGATTGTGGGGCTTAGACATGCCTCCATTGGATGCATCGCCACACCACAGGAAGGGAAGACTAAAAAACTGGTTGCCATATTCAATCTAAGACCCTCAGCCAAGTTTAGCATTGAATTTTGCCTTAATCTAAATGGCATTTAACTGGAAACCGAAACTCGATTATACTAAATTCAGTTCCGATTCCAGGGATAGCTGCCAGCAGTACGACTATACGATCAGCATTCTTAGCGACAACAAATTTCTGACAATCACTCTAGCACATACACGTTGTTGGATCCACGCATATAATAACCACTTTGGTCTTTGGGCCTCTATCAGCCAACCAATCCTGCCAGAGTCTTAGATGATGCAAATTAAATCTATCCGGATAGGCATGCTACAAGTGAATAAACTCATATGGTTCGAATAAAAACGTGCAGCGGTGTGTCTAGGCAAGATATATAGCCTCATTACTAAGATTATTACGAAGACTCATGTTACGATGCCCACCAATGAAAGCGGTCAGCCACAATGAGCCTATACTAGACCCACTTACCATAAACTCTTGGCCAATTATATATAGACTAATCGCTAGAGACATGTTATAGATAATGAACAGTGAACTGAATGATGATGGCGGAGAAAGGGCCTTGTCAATGAAGTCGAAGCCCTAGTTGCAGCTGACGTCTATGAGCTTGAGCTAGATGTTCTTCTTTCTCACAGGGTTTTCACCACAGATCAAATCTGAGCGATGCAAGGAAATGTGTGTTCTCATTCGCCAGTTTCCAAGTCGGTTCACCAATCGGACCCCAGCAAAATATACCCACCAAACAGCATTGGCTTGGCAAAGTCAGCAACAGCGCTAGCAAGGTACGAGGTGAAGTAGACTTGGAAAATTACGTTTCTTCTGAAGTTCATCATATTGAGGCACTGGAACAATGCCTATCTATTTGCACCTGGTCCGTCATGCGCAGGGGGTGCACAACCTAGGTTATGCGAACCTTCTGATTCCCGATCCTCAGTTGACTCCGTTGGGAGAAGAGCAATGTGTTGAGCTTCGCCAGAATTTCCCTCACCACGACAACCTCACACACCTGGTAGCGTCGCCTATGCGGCGAACTCTGCAGACATGCCTGCTCTCCTTCTTGCCTTCTGTCGAGGCAGGCATCAAAGTTGTGGCGCTACCGGAGATTCAAGAGGTCTCAACCTTACCCTCCGATGTCGGAAGGAGCCCAACAATTCTGATGAACGATGATGAATTTAAGAGCAGAGTAGATTTCAGTAAAGTTGACGAAGGGTGGACTAATAAGAACCCCGGCGGCCCGTGGGCGCCACACGTTGAGCTTCTCGAAGCGAGAGCCGCGATAGCCCGCCGATTCTTGAGAGACATGGCGCGCGAGGCTGAAGAGACCACGAGTCGAGACGTGCACGTTGGAGTAGTCTCACATGGGGCCATACTTCATTATATTACTCGAGATTGGTCAGACTTGAGAGGCTGTGAGTACCTGGTCAACAAAGTTGATGACCCTGATACCCAAAATTTGGTTCGCAAGCCGACTTTTTGTGATAATAAATTTGACACAAGGATCCAGGGACAAATTGGCGTAACGCTGAATGCCGCACTTATGAATTCATCGATCCCAAAGCCACTGACGATGATGCATTTATGAGAGAGACGGATGCGAGTTGGGAGGCACGAACGGACGGTAAACGCCGCTTGACAGATGCGGAGCAACGTGAGCTCCGCGAGTCTATTCAAGCGCAGATGCAGATTGAGTATGATGCAATCATTGAGAGGCAAAAGTCCGGGACGCTGAACTACTAGCTTTACGGACAATGGAATTCCGTGGCTCGCAGCCTTAAATGTTACATCTTCATGTTGCACACCAGATAGACATGAGATAGAACGGTCACTACATTCATTAACGATAAAAATGGTTAGTATAAGTTCCATCTTCCGGGTCCAACATAGTCACAAATAAATTCACTTTCAAAAATTTCTAACCAATATGAGATCATTAAATCGTGCACATGAGATGGCGATGAGTTTCTTTTTTACATTACCACGAACTTTCAAATTCTTCACCCAGTTTTAAAATACATTAGCCTAGAATCTCCCCGGATTCACACTCTCAATTTCATCTGATGGAGATCCCGTCCAATTCTTCATCACCCTGGCCCTCACACACCCCGATGCCGGGATATCAGAATCATTCTCATTGCTCCTCTTGCCATAGCCCGCTCGCTGCAGGCGGTCGCCCGACCGCACAAAGTACAGTTATCCCAGTTGATCGCTGTACGCCTGATTGTTTGATGGGGTGATGACTCCATTGATACCGCTCTTAAGGTATTCGTTTATCAAGAATTACAGAATATCGGCGATGTTTACCGCTACCATACCATACCATACCAGGAGGACCTCGAATGTGCTCCAAGTCCAATTCTTCGGCGCGCTTTACCTGAAGCGCAGAGACGGGTTGCTGGAAGATATAGGTGAGAGTCCCAATGTCTATGTGGCCTCGCAGATATAAGTCCTGATATTTGTCATTTTATTCCTTGGGTGTGGTACGATACATCATGTAACGCAGTGAGCTGTTGCAGTTGGCTTTGTAGCGGTGGCCATCAACCAGTGAATACTCCGGTAGCTACAGAATAATGGCCAGCAGCAGAAGGAGCTTACAAGTCACATTTTCGTGCATGTGGCGATAAAAACTTTCCGTCTCGGTCCAGTACTATTTTACAATGCGTAGCTGTGTTCGCTTTGTCTGTGGTATGAACTTGAAGACATTGTAAAATTCCAAATTGCCATATAGCCTAGGTAGAATTTCAATCGACCCCCCAGGGGCGATAGCCGTTGTAGTTGCCTTCTTCGAGAGGGCACGATATTTGCTTCTCTCTTCCTTGGGAAGCTTGAAAAGCTCTCTCGCAATAGGCCAACATGGCACAGGATGCTGCTTAGGTAGCTCTGCGAACAAGACAGACGTTTCGGCCCGCATCACAGCCCAAGTCTCTCTCGCTACCCAACCGGACTTTATGCTATCAAAACCAGATATTGGAGGTGACGAGGGGCTCATAATTCTGACGAACGAGATGTTTAGAACTTTGGATCTGGTATTACATGGGGCACAACATTCTGGCATTTACAAGGTGCAGCCAGTCGGGATTCGGGGGGCAGAGGATTTTCAGTGTCTGAACCCGGAGTGTCAATTCCTTAAGAAAAACCAGGATGAGTCCGGTGATGCCAGCGAGGTCACAACAGCTCCAATTTTCACTGATTCTGTGCGAAGATATCTGCTATCTGCCACAAATAAAGGCAACAAAAGCAAGGTTGCTTTCAGTCAATATCGGCTTCTGGCAGCAAACATTCACGAGTCCTCCATTGGGTCGTTGCAAGACGAAGACTCCACGACAAACTCGGACCCAAGAATCTTCTACAATGTGGCCGCCCCGTCGAGTGTTTTCATCTGTGGCAGTCAAGGATCGGGCAAAAGTCACACGTTAAGTTGCCTGTTGGAAAACTGCTTGATTCCCTCTAAAGCAGCCATTCTACCCCGGCCTCTGGCGGGTCTTGTCTTCAACTACGACCATTTTACGTCGGAAACTGGCGGTCTTGCGAAGCCGCCTTCCTCTCATCAAATGGGCGTCTCAAGGTCAGAGTCCTCTGTCCGCCAAGCAATGTTCGGCAGATCAAGGTATGTCATCCCCAACAGACCATGCCCATGTTTGACGCCAGAGACTAATGCATGGCTAGAGGATTTACTCATCCCTACCTAGCGTCAAGGTTGAAGAACTACGCATTGAGGAATCTGACCTCAACACCAAGCGCATGCTTGATCTGATGGCTGTGAGCTCTATAAATGGCGGAGGCATGCCTCTATACCTTCATGTTGTAGCTCGCATCTTGCGCGATCTAAGGATTCAACAGCAGCAATCCGACAAGCCTTTCGACTATAGCGCATTCCAAAAGGCTTTGGCGGCTGAAAAATTGAATGACGGACAGCGAGCTCCTCTTCAGCAACGCCTAGAAACTTTGGAAAGCTTCATGGTCAAAAAGGGAGGCGCGCGACGGGGTAAGAAAAATACTAGCAATTCCGGTTCAAAGAAGGGTATCGATTGGGCGCCTGTGGTAAGTTCAGCAAGGTGTACTATTCCCGGGGGGGTAAACTGACAAACTAGCCCAGAGCGGACAACTTACTATAGTGGATTTATCATGTCCATGTGTCACCCCCGAAATGGCTTGTGTGCTCTTTAATATCTGCCTGAGTCTCTTCTTAGAGCAAAGTTCTACCGTTGGCCGTGTAATCGCTCTCGACGAAGCTCACAAATACATGACGATCGGTTCTGAATGCCGAACTCTAACAGAGTCCCTGCTCTCGATAATCCGCCTGCAACGTCACAATGGTGCCCGCGTCATCATCTCGACTCAGGAGCCCACCATATCACCTCGTCTTCTCGACTTGTGCTCGGTGACCATTGTTCACCGCTTCAGCTCCCCAGACTGGCTGGCCAGCCTGAAGCGACATCTGGTTGGTGTTGCCGCATGTGAGGCCGAGGGAGACGAGGCTCGGAATGGTATCATTGAAGACGAAACTGCCAGTACAGATAACCCCTATGTGATGACAAGCACTGCGTCGACAGATTTGTTGTCACAAATCGTGAGGCTGCGACAAGGGGAGGCTCTCATGTTTGCGCCTGGTGCTGTTATTGATGTGGTAAACGTTGAGACACCCCAGAAATCTGGTGTTTCTCATTTGGGAAATGGATTGATGAAGATACGCATTCGACAACGACTGACGGCTGATGGAGGCCGAAGTATCTTGGCCAGTTGATTGATTCGAAACAGTCGCCTTCTATGGATCATTTGCATACCATGGTGGAGGCACAGAATTGTTGTGCTTTACATGTATAGTCGAGCATATGCATTTTTTGTTTCCCAAGCTCAATGTATACTTGCAGTCTTTCAGAGGTAGTGGCATTCCCTTCTGAACAATGGTAGATGGCTTGTTAAGGTTTCCCAATTCCGAGAGAGTGACGAAAGCAGGTCGCATTCTTTCGGCAAGCAGGTGACTAAAGCAGATATACCTATTCTCCCTTTGATATCCGAATCCATGCTAGGCCATTCTCGAGGGTTTAGTAGAGGTTGTTGATGACTGGCCGAGTTAAGATTATCTGTACTTGATTGTTGGGTCTGAGAGACATAGTATGGTCGCATACCTCTCATACTGTGCACCAGTGTCGATTCATCCACTGCTATTGGCGTCTATCGAAGCTGTCCCACCAAAAAAAGCAAAACAGCTAGTCTTGACCCCCGTAAATAGTCAGTAACCACTCAGCGAGCTCCCCGGCGACTCTCAGCTGAGCTCTCTAGCGTGGCAAATCCCGCATCGGCCAATCGGCTTGCATCTGAATCGCGGGCTGTCCCAGTCGGAGAATTCCATGTGGACCCCTCTCCTCATTGAAAATCATGGCAAATTCTAGCACTGTAGGAGGGACACTGGTGAAGGGGGTTTTCCAGCATGCAAGTCCATCACAGCATTCAAAATTCAATATAAATAGTTTTTCCATCATTCAATTATTCCTCTGTAAACTTCTTCTTCCAACATCAAACAATCCTCAAGAAATGCCAAGCTTCTTGACATAAAGAAAGACTCTGCTTTACATCTCCAATATCTATTGAGTTCCCTCATTCTATTCACAGGGAATCCAACCTTCCTCCCATCACATCAAACATTTTCACACCGCACACAACCCATATCAAGCAGTCAATACTATATGGAAATTGCAACGACATTTTCCTTTTGAGGAGTCCTTCAAGAAAAACTCCTAACTAGCACAAACAGGAAGAATTTAAACTAGGTATGACAAACACCATCCCTAGAGTCCATCATGTCCAACCCAACTAACTTGCTCTGCTGCAAGCCTATCAGCCTATCCACTCTGCTAGCCCTACCAATTACAACCCTTACATCAAGATTTATCAAGATTTATACAGAACCACTCGGCTGTCTAAGTTGAGAGTTTTCCCTTCTGCTTGACATCTGGACTCGGCCCTATCTAGAATAATCATGTATGTGTCTGCCTCTTTGAGCCCCGCCAAACTGTTCCAGCTAACGCAAGCTCCAAGCAAAATGAGCAAGACCTCTACAGCCACCTCTGGGGAGCGATTCTTTTGTCAACATTGCAACAACCACCCCAAGGGCTTTGGTCGTCAAGCCGAGCTCGACAGACACAACAACGCGAAACATAACGACATCAGACATAAATTCATCATTCGGGATCCAGCAGACGTTGGCATCGTTTCTACCATCGAGTTCAAGATCCCAATCGGAAATTGCAAGGCGTGCAGCGGCGGAAAACCATACAGCGCCGCCCAGGGTGCGGCTCAACATCTCAGACGCATTCATTGCCAGCTCCCTCCCGGGCGGCAAAATCCTGATAACAAGGACTGTCCGTCCATGAAGGAGCTCAGAGCATGGATGCAGGAAACACTTGTACAAAACCACTAAGCCCAATCTCCAGTTGGCTAGGGTCCTGAGCTTGGGTTTCAGGCGGTTTCTCCACAGTCAACGAGGTTCCATTCATCTTAAGCACTATACTAACTGTGGCTTCCATCATATCTCAAGACGACAAGATCAAATAATGTATTGAAGGCTTGATCCACCTGTCCTTCTGCGCCTACTAAATTACGCCTGGTCCAGCCAATCCCCACTGGCGGTTGAATGCAGCCCAATACACTTGGCTCTTTCCTTTGTCAATATTCTCATCTTTTACATTTCCTTATAACAAGGTTCTGGACCGCACGATTTACGCTGATTCATCAAGCAAGCATGCTCTTCCTACTGTCATCATAAAACAGAAAAAATAGAAAAAATACGTGTAATTCACCAAAACATGTATGCATTGCATGGCCAAAAAATACAATATATATTAGATCATTTCAATGAAACGATATATGTACAGTTAAGTACGGGGCCCTGATTATTATATATATAGAAGCAGTCAAGAATTATCATTTGGGCTTGCCAAATTCAGATTGCAAATCGTCAGTTTGTGACATCCCCAGCACTCATACTTTTTTTTTTACTGCTCGAACTCTCCGGCAAAGGTGATGTCACGGGGGTCGTTCATCTCCTCCCAGATGGATCGCTCGTCAAGCTCAAGGCCTCGCTTGACATCCTCGGGGGCAGCAGTGCCAGCAGCCTTGGCAGCGGCAATCTCCTGGAGGGCGTTCTCACGCTCAAGTCGGACTGTGACATTGTTAGCTAATGTAGGTCAAAAAGTAGATTCCAGGCAACATACCATGAAGGTAGACGGCAGCGCGCTTTCCAGAGTAGAAAGCGTGGGGAACGTTGGTCGAGTTGTCAGAGTTGGCATCGCCAATGGCGTAGACACCGTAGAGGTTGGTGAGGAGACCGTTGGCGTTGTCAGCATAAAGACGGCCGCCGTAGAGGGTAACTCCGAGCTTCTTGCCAATGTCGGACCTCTGCTCGTTGGTCCAGCTGACAAAGATGGCGTTTCGGTCGTATGACTCTCCGCTGGCAACCTTGATGCTGAACTGGTCGTACTCGGGGGAGGTGGGCAGGCTGGGGTCGTGCTTCTGGGCAGAGGCATCCTTGAGGCGGACAACCTCAGTGATGGTGCTGTTGACGACGGTGACGTTGTGGACCTTGAGGTAGGTGTGGTAGTCGGGGAACGAAGCCTCGGTCTCGACGCGGGCCTCCTCGTTCTCGGTACCGTTGACGAAGGCAATGATATCACGGTTGAGGTTGAGGATCTCACGGGTCATGCTAGGGACCTCGTCGTAAGGGCAAAAGATGCCGAGAGGCTGGTCGGCGTGCTCGTGGCCGTCGCACCAAGGGCACCAGTAGATGCCCTTGCCCCAGTTCTCCTCAACACCCTTGGTCTTGGGAACATGGTCCTTCAGACCAGTGGCGAGCACAATCTTGCGGGCGGTGAAGGTCTTCTTGCCGTACTTGGTCTTGGTGGTGACGCTGAACTGGGTGTAGTTGTTCTGCTGCTCAATGTTGGTGACGGTTCCGTTCATCCACTCGGCGGTGTCGTAGTGGCTGAGCTGCTGTCGGGCAGAGTATCGGAACCAGGCGGGAGTAACGCCTGTGCCAGGTTAATTAATTTTTGTTTTTTTTTCACTCAAATATATCGAATAAACGCACCATCAAAGCCCAGAACGTCGTGCATGTGACGGGTAGGGGCGTTTCGGTACTCGCCAGAGTCGATGAGCAGCACATTGCGGCGGACACGGGCAAGTCCGCTCAGGGCGGAGAGACCGGAGGGGCCACCACCGACAATGATGGCATCGTACACGGTTGAGTTGTCAGATTGGCCAATTGCAGCAGAATTGACCAGCGAGAAGAGCGCGGGCAGAACGAGAGAGTGAATGAAGCGCATCGTGGCGGCTGGATGACGTCTACCGAGCTGAAGGAATGAATGAGAGACGAGGAGGAGGAGTGATGATGAGATTAGAAGCGTGGATCGACAGGACCGCAAAGACTTTATATTAATATTATTACCCCCGTGCCCTCCGGCCGTGTGCTATGTTGTGATCATCAGCGCATGCCTGTCGATCGCGTCAACGGGAAGTGTGGACCACGAAGATCCCTGGAATAATCCGACTACCGCAAAACAGGGCGTGCCATCTTTCGAGAATGTTGCAGGGAGAGGTGCTACCACCCGCTGCTTGTGGGACGGGGGGAACTTGTGATGTGCATACATCCGACCGGCAGTTCCCCTTGGCCTCCCCGCCCAAGAACGCTGAACAGTTTATTTATCAAGATGTCCGTACCATCTAGAAATAGCTTTGAGACAAGATGAGCAAAAATATATTGGCGGCTTTGCTTGGCACAAAGCCGTGCGTGCGTCACACCAATTCAGTTGGGAGCAGTGCTGAGAAACCGTTTTTTTTTTTGGTCGCCGGCACTTTTAGGACGCCCGTGTCCAACTAGGCCAAATCTATGCTTCAATCTCACAAAAACTTTATTCCCCGACTTAGGTGAGGCATCCCCCTGGCAAGAGTCGCAGGAAGGCATTTCGAGAAGCTCGGGAGCTCCATGGCCTAGACCTATTGCGGAAGGCCCCTAGCCCAAGACTGCAAGGGTGGTGCTCCATCTGGGCAATGATAGACTGCGCCGCCAGGCACGTACTCCGCAATATTTAATTATCTCGTTAACCTTAACGTGCCGGCAGGGTAGTATCCAGCTGCTAATGGCAAGATCCGTCCCTGTTTCACAGCCAGATTCGGCCGTCCAAATCGCCCTGTCAAGCAGCAAAACCAGGCTCTGTCGATGGTGTATGTTTGTGGAGAGAGCACGTCAGACACGCGAGCACTTGCCCGTGGGGAATCCTCCAGATATAGTCGTCCATATGCCGACAATGTGTCAAAATGAGGCCACTATACTCTTGCAATCCAGAATAGCCTATTCATTCGGCTCAATAACCTCGGCGTCGCTTCTGTGCCTCCGGAGTCGCCTGCCTCGCCAAGATCCAGCAAACGAAATACCGAGGCTGAAACATTGAGATTGGCGTCCACCAGCTTGCGACCATCACACACCAACCACGTCTTTGGTGGACAGAAGCGGTCCAAAACACCACACGATACCACCGATCCATCTGCACACATTTAAGGGATTGCTTCATCGGGAACGAGTCATCGTAAACTGTCCCTCTAAGTATGTTTGATGCGATTGACCCGATCGAGCGATCGAGCGACACCCAAGCGCAAAGACCACCAACAATTTAGCCCAGACATTATGTGGAGAGTGATTTGCAGTGCAAACGAGGATCTACACGGGAAGACACTAAAAAGCAATGGACTGTCTCGGATGGTGAAACGATGCACAGAGAGGCAGCCGTCTATTCTAACACTGTTGCTGCAGTAATAACCCGAAAATTAAAAATAATAAAAAAAACAAAGAACAGACGCGCCCATTCTCAAAGTGTCACGGGAGCAGGTACGGGCCAGCTCAGAGCAACCTGAATCCACCGAAACCCAAGACTGAAGAGAGCAAAGGGCCAATGTCAATTTCCAAAGTAGAAAATTTTATGAGATACAAAGGTCTGTACAATCATGATATGCAACCATCGGGCGACTTGTGCAAATGACGGCTGCTCGCTCACCACACATCCGGTCAGAGCCGATTCGTGGAACAAGCATACGCATTGCGAAATATCCGAAAACGCCTCGAAACTACTTCAATCTCGAAGAAAATATAGGATTCACGGTGCCATGTGTTTTAGTCTCAGACCTTGTGGCGGCAAATCACATCAATATGTGTAGTGTCTACTTCACCTCACGTATAGCTCCATCAGCTAGTAAATGTCAACTCTCCCATCAACACTATTTTCCACGGAAAGAATTCAATCAAGCCCAATCTAGAGTTAACAAGCTCTCCTCCAGAAATTCTTAATTCCAGGGTAGGTGACGCGTCACCCCAAATCTCCCAGAGTCTGTCTGGGGCAATAAATGTATCCACCAGGAATAGATCCAGACCATAATCTAGTGCACATTCCTAATACAGATGCGAGCCCAGCATCTCATAGAGTTTGATATTGCAGAAATAGACGAAGAAAATAAGACCAGCGGGAAAATAACATCCCCCGAGATGCAAGTGCATGGTATGATTTGCCTTGCGGAAATAAGACCACCCTCCCTCTAATTAGGTTCAGCTCCCTTCCCGGTGGGGCTCAAGCATAAGGCAGCGGCCACTAAATCAAAAATAGACGAGTTACCTAACTCAACTAGGGGTAAGAAATAGTTGACAATGTTGTAAATCCGACCACCTTGGTGCCCCCGCTCCCCGAAGGCTACGAAGACGTCAATAGAACTGCATCTCCCATCGGCCGCGTGGCCTAATGGCTAAGGCGTCAGATTTCGGTTCCCAAACAGAAAGCCTCTGAAGATTCCAGGTTCGACTCCTGGCGTGGTCGTTTTTTTGGCCTTGAGGCCGAGTTCAGTAAATTTTCTTTTGGTTCTGGGTTGATATAATGAGTTGTTTAGATCAGAATGGCCTACCCAGCTTTGATAGCGGGGTGGTGGTGTTGGGGTTGAGGTCAAAGTCCCGCCTGTTTTGGAAGACCTACCCTGCATGTGGTCGTGGGTGACTTCACGACACACTACGGATTTGAGCATTATGAACATCGGTGCATCTAGATCGACTGAGGAAAAGATTGAATTAGCTTTTTGCTTTTGTTTGTATAAATGTATTTGATAAGATGGGATATTCCATCAATGGTCACAGTACATTTATTGCTTGTCAAGCACACTCTTGTGTTGTCTGCTTTCATCAGAGACTCATTGATTTGCCTATCATCATACAATCTGCATGATTTTTAATGTTCAAACCAGGTTTTTATTCGTGGATTCCCAACTTCATGGCTCTGAATTCTTGCCCATCAAATTATTGTAATCAACTCTTCGTTTCCTTCCCACCATGTTGACTCCTCTACTACAAACACCCCAAGCCGACAGAATGAGCCATCTTGGTTCTTATTAAGCAACAGACCCTCTTGGGATATGACACGCATCCCCCAGAACATATAGTGATCAATAGTCTCCAAATCTGGAAGACCAAACCCAACCACTTGAGCCTTCGGGTCTAGATTATCAGATGAAGCGCTTTCCATCTCAGCCGACCCAAGCACAACCATGTTTTGTTGCATCTTTGCTCGAGAATACGACCATTTAGGCTTCCCTGAAAGTTGAGACCATGAGGTAGTCGAGCAACACACCTTCCTCAGACATCCTTTGACTTGTAGCCTGCAAAGTTGATGTATGTTCCTGACCTTTTCAGGACCCCACTGATCTGGGCTCCAGGTAACGCCATCGGGATTTGCTGGTCGACAACGAAAATTGGAAGGGTCTTGGAGCTTCTTCTCATATGACTTATCCGTAGCCGGATATACTGGCCCCTCCAAAGCTGTCCATGACCACGAGGGCGCGCGCACAACCTTATTTCTTGTACTCAGTCCCTTACGTGGGGGCTTGAGAGGCTTCTTCATTGCAGCGCGACTATAATCGCCGATATAAACCCGGCGACTCTTCCAAAGTAACCCACGCCTCATGTCCATTTCCCATAATCCTGCGAGGTATCTGCAGTCCAACGCCTGTTGAAACCTCGAGGCAATTCCGGAGAGCGTTGCAAAAATATCCTCTGGATCCCATAGATTGGTAGTTGAATACAGGACCGTTAACCCATACCACCGCGTCAGAACGTCTTGTTTTGAAAACCCCTGGTTGAGAACAATGTCGCTTGACAAATCGTATCGGCTCTGATGCCCCCATTTGTATTGATTATATCTCCCATCCTCGTAAATGTTTTGTTTACGACATCTAAAACTCAGCTGTTGCTCCCCGTAAATAATCATACGCCTGCTCAAAACAGATTCCTGGAAGCACCAGGCTCGTTTTTCGACTGGCCCTATCTCTTCCGAACGTTGGAGACTGACATAACACTTCACCCCTTTTTCCAAAGGCGTATGTGGCCTACTATATTCAAGGGCACTGGGGGGGCGAGGCGGTTTATACTTTTGGTTCAAGAAGCCATCCAGACTATTGGGGCTCCTTCCAGCAACAATGGTAAGCTCAGCGTTACCATAGACATGGCAAATCTTGATAGACTCTCTTTCCCAATCCTCACGGTCATTTTGGATGATGCACAATGCATCGATCCAAATATAACGATAGCCAAGCTCCTTTGCAATTTGGATTGCCTCGCGATGTGTTAAAGTCATAGACTCTAATGGGATTTCTCTCAAATAGACAGTCAGGTTCTCTTTCTTGAGGGCCACTGCATGGCGAACACCATCACCCCAGGAGTAAGATAACGCAACATAGCGACCAATGGGGTTAATTTGCTGGTCGTCTGGTTTGGTGATGAATAATTTTATATTATCAACCTTTTCAAATGGGCCAAGGTCAATAAGCCGTGTTGGTAGTTCCATTTCTGTTGTCCCACCGCAGCGTGGGTGAAACTTTTGACAAGAGGAAAGCCATTCTTGCGTAATTGAGATTCGATGCTGAGGATCATCCGAGATGCTTAAACTTCGCTCAGGAAGGTACCGTGAAGCAACACCCCCTAGTTAATCCGTTAGAGGCAACTTTCAAGGCAACATAATCACCGCGCACATAATCTGTACGGGTTATTGTGGTATTCTTCAGTTGCAAACATACCGGGTTCTGCGAACAGACTCAGTGATCCGCTTACCTTACACGACTGCCTTTCCCCAATAAATATTGAAATACCACTGCCTGAGCCAGTTTGCGTGGCAGGCTCTGTTCCAGTATTCATATCGTATAGAGAACCTTGCACACGGACTATCATTTCCTCCGGGTCCTTAGAGCCTGATGGGTCATCCTGAGCACAGCTCAGAAGATTTTCCTTGTTCGAGGATTGCAGGCAGTCCCAGAAGAGGGCGCAAAGATCGCAGCGGCCCTGCTCTGCGCAGTCCTTCAGATCGCGCAAGGTTAAATGATTGTAAACTTCACGATTCCGGAGCGTCTCAATAGACAGCGGTTTGCAAAGGTCGCACCTCGACATCATACTTTTTTACAGGCACAAAGTGTAGTTGATTCAATATTTATGTCTGAGTGTGAAGTGATGATAAAACAAAGACGTGTTACTGCATGATAGGTCAGAATAATATTGGTTAGTAATCTGCCTGATGAGGACTCACCCATCCTCCCAGAAAACCATTCGGTCTCTAGGGAAATGCAATGTATGCCATTCAGCATGAAAATCCACCTGTGTTGACGCTTCCCCATGTGTACTACGCTTTTATAAAATACATAATTTAATTGATTTTGACCATAGAATTTCATTTCTTTTAGTTTTAGGCCATCGTTATTACATTTTAGTAAGGTTTTATTTCCTTGCACTTACTCCTGCCTAATAATTCACAATGGTGTAATCTGAATCATCTGCTCAACTTATTTTACCGTAATGCCTCTCGTTCCCGCAGAAAGCTGGATGCCCTACGCTCAGAATAAGTTCTCCCATACTTTTATATCGTTCTTATTTCCAGACATCTTCATCAACTCATTGAGCTTGTCTTTGATATGAGCAAGCTCGCCCGTCGCCCTGAATACCATGCCTCCACTAATTCTTGCCTGTTTAAGCCACGCAATCGCCTGTTCCACGTTCCCTGCGCACTCACAGATCTTGGCAATGTCCTCCATTGTATAAACAGCACATTCATCATGGTATAAAGGGTCTGGATTCGGAGGTGAGCCAGCGACAACAGATTGCCCCACGATATCGAAACAGACACTGAGAGCAGCGGGCCAGTCGCGTTGGTCGATATATATGTGCTCTAATTGGCGAGACACTAGGCGGTCTTGAAGAGACCCGGGACCCAGAACGGTTCTAATTGCTACAATGATGTCCTTGCAGAGGGCAGTTGCTTCACCAAGTTTTCCGCTGCGGCGAAGGAGTGCACAGAGCCGTTTGGCTGCAAGAAGAGTGAGCTCGTGTGCTGGACCTAGGCTGGTGTGGAGGCGCTCGGTAACGAGGTGGAGAGCGCGGCATGTAACCTCGCTATCACCATTATCCTCTTTCAGTTTGTTGATTATGAGAGCGATTGGATGATCATGTGGGAGCTGTTCTCTGGCCAGCTCACCAAGGTAACGAAGGAGGCCGTCCCGAACATATGGGCAATTCTTGGTGTTGATAGGTGACAGGGTGCTCAGGAGTTCAATGAGGATGGTTGCACTCCTCTGATTCATGATGGCGTGGGCGTTTATCGTCGAAGCCTTTAGAATTTCCAGTCCCCGAGCTTCGCTTTTGCTTGAACCGCGTCCAGAGCCCGCTGAAACCTTCATCAAATAAATGGCAAGATCTGTGGCGCTCCAAAATTCAGACTTGGGTACCCTCGGGGAGGCATCAAAGTTCCCCATTGTGTAGAATGCCCGTATACCAAACAAGAGAAACTCGAGGTTTGCCATTGAGGGCTCTTGACCTGAAACAGCATTAGGTATTGAGCCGGATCCTGTGGCTTTTCCACCGAAAAGATAGAGCTTCATTTGTTCAGCGCGTTCGCCCGAAATTCTCCCAACATCGTCTTGTTCCATCTTTCTCAGGGACTCTTCTCCATCTTGGTGAAAAGACAGACATGCCCTCTGCGAACTGTTTTTCCTCCCTCCAATATCTCTTCTGCTACGAAACCCACGATTTACCTTCTTGATTCCATAGAATTCCTTGGATCTGCCTTCGCTCTTGCTCCTTACCAAGGGGTTTGGTTGACAGCGAGGCTAAGGGTCCGAAAGTCCGATCCCAGAGTGTCTAGTTGAGTCTGGATTTCTGAGAATCCTTGTCTCGAGGTTTCATTGACCTCTATGATCAATTCATTAGCTTTTGCCTGCATTTCCAGGCCCAGTATCCCTAACTCTTTAATCATTTCTAAGTTTAGCCTGTTCAATCTTTCCAGCTTTTCACACATTTCTTTCTCCGTCGTCATAGTTACTATGGTTTTCCATAGACGGTGGAAAGGCTGTGCGCGCGATGTAGAAGCGCTCACTAGGGGCTGCAGCATATCGTGCAATTCTTGATACGCGGGAGACAACGCGCTAGATGACAGACGGAGGCGATCGAGCTGAGCAGGCTCAAGGTTGCGGAATGACTTGGGACTCGCATTGCAGATATGGCAAAGGCGATAAATGGATGATTCGACGTCGCTGAGAAGGATTGCAAGCTTCGTAGGAATCTCTTGAAGCCCCTTTAACAACCTTATGGTTGCAAGTAAGGCTGTGGCCACCTGCTGGGCAACCTGTAGTGCCGCCGCTAATGCACTAACAACAGCAGCGATTTCGGCCATTTTGGCGCGAAAAGCTAAGGGTAGGCAACGGATTCTGATGGGGTTGCCTTTTTATATGACCGATGCGACAGTTGGCAGGTAACTGATTGGAATACTAGAGAGAGGTCAATCACTCTGTGGTATGATAAGGAAAGACGACGATATCGAGAAGATAGTTGCGGGGCTATCATGGCTGCATTCGGTATATTGACATATATGCACAAGCCTTTCACAAATGTAACCACCAGTCAGCCAATTCCTCCAATCAAATGACTGATAACTCCAGGTTATGCAGCACATTTGCTGCAAAGATTGGTGCCGCCTTTGAGGCATTTGATGACACCCGTGGTTCGCAAAAGGTTCGCATGAGGCTCCAATTCTTTGTCATTACAAGACCCACGTTAATTAGATTGTGACGTGGCTGGTAAGGCTGATACTTTACCCATCTCCCAGAACACTTCAAATGCTCTACAAGAGCCGACTTGGCCAGAGCCATGGCTGGAGAATTCTGTGCCCCTTGTGTGGGATTCGTCATCGACTTTGTCAATCACCGCCACACTCAAGATCATCATCAAAACCTATCCGAATTGGAATCTTGCGCCTGTCCCCTTTGCCGCCTGCTATGGGGGAGCGTCGAAAAACAAGGCTCGAAGCATCTCCGCGAGAAGTGGGCTTTCAGAGACACCTCGAAAAATAATAGATTATTTCTATTTTGCGAAACGTCAAACTCGGACTTTTTCAAAGCTGAAAGAAGGAAAATCGTTTCGCTCCGGGAAGGCGAAACTGTGGGCACGGCATGGCGATATACTCTTGGAGTCGTCCCCATTTCTGTGCCTTTTGGTCTGCGCATTCGCAGCGGCTCATAGCTCTGGGCTCTTATTAACTCGAGAGTAGATTCAATCGCTGCACCATTCGTCCCCGGCCGCTATCTCGGGCAGTCATCCAACCCTGACGATCGAAGTGAAATTATCCGATTCACGCGTCAGCACCTTGGAAGCTGCATAGCGACCCATTCTCGATGCGGCGGAGAGACAGATATGCCAATGCCGAGTCGAGTAGTTGACATCCGACAGCCGAGACCGAAATTATTCAATTCGCGAGGCCGAAACGGCCGATATCTTGCTCTTTCTTATTCATGGGGTGGTGGTGGTAAATCTATGCTCCGGCTGAAAAAGGCAAATCGATCGGCCCTTGAAGAGGAAATTGACTGGTTGAGTCTTGCTCTCACACACCAGGAAGCTATACAAGCCGCCAAAGAACTTGGATACGATTACATATGGATTGACGCACTGTGTATTGTGCAAGATGACGATGAAGATTGGGCCAATGAATCCCGTTGCGTCCCTGAGATATATGGCAATGCCGAACTTACCCTGGTCGCTGGAAGAAGCAGTGACAGTCGCAACGGATTTATGAATTCTACCTATAGCGCCAAGCATCAACACGTGAAAGTACCGTGTCGACTTCCTAACACACCAGGCGAGGTGTATTGTCATCTAGTTGAATCTCGTAGCCGTACCATCGGCCCCACAGACGATCGCGCCTGGTGCTTTCAAGAATCCATAATGTCCCGACGGATGATCATTTACGGAGAAGAGCAACTCATGTATCGATGTCGAGAGCGCTTGGAATATGAAGACGGGCATTGGGAGGCTGTTGGTGCATCAGACGGTTGGTATAACTTGGCTGTGCTAAACCAACGGGATTCTTTACCAGGGTCAGAACGTCCTCGCCATGCGACGGACCCAGTCCTAGAACGGTGGTATGAGCTCACAATGGAGTACTCAGCTCGCGATTTCTATGATCCAACTGATAACCATGCTGCGCTCTCCGGCGTTGCTATGCGATTTCAGAATGCATTGGCTGACATACATGGTCGGTGTATGAGCAGATACATGGCTGGCCTGTGGGAAATGGACATGATAGGAGGTTTGCTTTGGAGAAGCCGTCGAATTATAGATTCAAGCTTACCAGCACTAAAAGATCCGATCTTGGAGGGTGAGGAGGTGTACAGAGCTCCCTCGTGGTCATGGATGAGTCTCGTTGGCCCCATCTGGCAAGGCGACGGCGGCCTCAAGCCTGGTACGTTGGTGCATCAGCGCAACGGTCTATGCAGAGCAGAAAATCCTGATGGAAAAACATGGGCCTTGAATCCCGATGGATGGAGCCCCTTGATGATCCAACGCAACGACCTTCCCAAAGAATTCGCGCTGAGAATCAAAGGCTACGTGCGTGAATTATATTTCTCAGACTTTGCGCCCGCCACCAATGACGAAGGATATTTCGGCATGCCCAATCAGTACGACAAGGAGGGCTTGCTTCAAAACACATGTCTCCTAGAAACCCTTCCGGCTAGACCTGCAACAAGCTCGAAGATTGGTGTGCGAAAGTTAAACAGAAAGGCCTGGAAACAAATTGTCGCGGTCGGGTTATTTGACAGACACACCGCGGCAGACCAATATAATAGCAAAGCGGTCTGGGCCATGCCCGTTACTAAGAGAGAGGGTTTATTGCTTGAGAGAATTAGGTGCAGCGAAACGTGTGTGTACAAAAGACTTGGAATATTTATTTTCGTTGTCAATCACGAGGACCTCTTCTTTTACAACACTCTTGGGGGTGAGGAGACCGTTGCACCACATTTGGTTGAGCAAGTTCTAGATTTAATATAAATCTTTTCCATGGGTTCTGAAGCTACTAGGGCACTTTGCAGTCGCAAACCGGCCTACAAGCCAGACTAATTTGATTATTTCAGTGTAAATCACCATTCCAATCAGAGTAAACAACACCTGCCCTCGTTTTTAATTCCCATTAAGTGTGTCGAACACCTCATTCCATGCTGCAAACATCAACTCATTGACACATAGCCCAGAGTTACAGCCACCCAAAATGAGAAGATATGGACAAGTATGCTACCGCATTGTAGTTTTAATAATCCAACCCAACAAATTTCATTCTAGGCCGTCCGTTTTTAAGCCTTTATGGATATTAAACTCCCTATGCTATTTCAATCGCAGGTTCCGCGTTGTCGAAAGTTAGCAAACCTCAACATGATTTTGTGCCCTTTTTTCTGTGTCTGTAATGACCGTATCCATCTTGACCTTGACCTTTCATGTGCAATTTCGGTATAAATATTCAGCCTCACAATTTCTCTCTCCATCCAATCTTATTCATTCGAGCCATGCTCTCATCATATGCACCTATTTGTTTCATATATGCGACACCTTATTGTCGTTGATGATGCAACAGTCGCCACTTAGGCACCGTTGTTGTCTGTAATTCGGATTCGACCCTCATTTGAAAAGCCGTGGGTCCAATATCCGCCAGTCTCCTGGAAGGTCTCGCGGGCCTTGCGTGAAGAGATGAGCAGCCATAGGCCGATACCAGCCTTGGTCAGGACATCGAGAACGCCGTAAATGATGATTTCAGTATTGACATTCGTCCTCCTAGCATCCGTCGCGACGCCGCCGACACTGTGTGTTTGTTAGATATGGGTGCGGAAATAATGATGCAAAGTCACTTACACAAGGTAGATGGCCTGTAGAATAAGAACCACAGACGCCAAAGACCCAAACAACTTGGTGACAGAGCCTTCCCTCGTTCTGGCTGCCATGGTGCCGTTTAGCAATAGGTGCCAGGCCACAAAGACGTAAGCAATGACACTGATGGCAAACCAGCCCCATTTTTGGGCTGTGTGCGAGCGTCCAAGAGCAGAAAAGGCTGCGCTAAGGAACAAGATGATATTGGCAGAAACCCCCATCAAAGTATGGGCGCCGCTCGTGCCAGCGAGCAGAAACAGTTCAAACAAAATGAGAGACGAGGACAGGGTCCAATCTACATAGCGAGCCCAGTAAACCTGCCGGCAGACATCGGTATGGGTGTCTGGTACATGCTTGTTGTGGTGTCGCACAATATCGCAAGTAAAGGTAGAGGCGTCACCCGACGCCATGGCAAAATAAGCCAGGGCAGAAATGATAGTCGTCAGGGTGGTGATGGTGTGGAAGATGCGACGGGACACGGGGATGTTCCACGAAAGCAAGGCAAAGACGGCGGAGAAGATGACCATCAAGGCAAAGACGACCCAGAGGACGCGGTGGCCGGCGTGAGTGGCATGCTGGAACAGAGGTCTGTCGGCTATTCATTGGCAGTCAGCTTCAGGGCTTACAGGCGTACAAGGCGTACAAGGCACACATGGGTAAGCATACGGACGACAGTCGGAATAGGTGCAATAGGGTTTTCAAAAGATCCAATCATGATGTCGGACGATACGAAAGTCTTTCAGGATGGCGGTTCAATCCAATTATGAGATGAGGAGAAAAGCAGGCAGAGAGGAAGAAAAAAAGAGAAAGCAAGAGTGATACTGCTACTGAATCCGGGGCAGCAAAGCATTTTAAAAGGCTACAGTCACGCATTCCATGGCAAATGCAATTGGTCCCCGCCCGACGATGCTGCTTCGTGAATGGCAATGGTCAACGTCATGCATGACATCTCGATTGGCGATGGCTTGCCCGGAGCCTAGCGAGGAGCGGGGAACCCGCCAGGAACGCAACGTACAGCACTATGGAGGCGTCACCATCACGTAATCGCTCAGGGTAATCCGGCTTGAGGTAAGATTTGACTGCACGTGCTTGTTTTCTTTTGCCTGATGCTGCACGGCACTTGGGGGCAGCGAGGTTGGCAAGTACCGACGGGGGGCCGTTATGGACGGGTGCATCTCACCTCGAGAGGCGACAAGGGGGCATGGACGAAGATATATAGATGACGGGATGCTGTGTGAGGCTCAGTTGAGACACACAAACCGGGGGCCATGTCATGTGCCCAGAGTCTGGGGGAGCTGGGGTAGAGGGCTGCGCACACGGCTTTGGCGGGGGGGGGGAGCAGCATGTGACTGACGAGGGTGGCAAATGATACTTTAACGTAGCAATGGGGGTAAATAGAATTACCTATGTTTAATCATTTTAATTAGTCTGCACTTTGATGCTGAGGCTATTGTGGAATATGGGTACTGTTGCTGTCATACAATCAATAGAAGCCATGTCCAGCTGAATAGCAGCGATACGAGAGAGCAGCGGTGCGGTTTCACATGTGATGTGCTACAGATTAGAAGAAGTACTTGGCTTGCCACGGGGCTCTCTGCCTCTGCCAATGGAGGCGGTTGGAGAGAAATAACAAGCGTGGTGGTGCACAAAAAGGAATCAACTAGTTATACACTTTTCTTTCACCGACCACCTCTTTCAGAAAAGCAGGGTCAGCAAGGCGCACCGGTCGGAGCCGAGAGACCCGAGTCACACACACACAGATGTGGTTGGGCATGGCGGGAAGAGGTGTGCGAGTGGTCTGACCGAACACAGGCGGAACTGGGAAACGAGATAATCCGAAGGATAATGGATGGATGGGTTAGTGAGATGAGGTTAGCCGCGATGAACAAGCAGCTAACTAGTGCAGCGCACGAAAAAAAAAGAAAAAGAATGGATTGTAGGCTAATTAGAAGCACTTTCACATGCACAACGAACGATGAGCATTGGCCACTGCGGGTTGGGGTCAAAGGGGGGAGAGAGTGTTCTAGAAGGGGAAGGGAAAGGGAAAGGAAAGGAAAGGAAAGGAAAAAAGATATTTAAAAAAAAACATGGATGGGTGATGCCAGTGTTGAAGAGGCAGAGAGACAGAGGGACGATGAATAATAAGCAACGAAAAAGGGCATACAAGGTACGAATACAGATAGACGCAGACGGATGGGAGGGAATGTATGACGGGATGATGATGATGACTGAGCCAAGCCCAGCCAGCCCAGCCCGTTTCACACGCGAAACAAAGTACAAAAAAAAAAGAGATAAATTTTTTTTAGGATGGGTCACGCACCCTAAGATAGGGTGCCATCAGACCACCACCCATCTGGATCATCATGGGTCTCATGGCAAGCCAGCTCCATTCCCCGCGGGTGAGCATCTAGGGGCCCCGGATTTTGATTTTTTTTCCTCTTTGTTTCTTTGCGGGGGGCGCACGGGCCTGGGGAGGTGAGGGTAGGTAGGTAGGTAGGATGGATGAGTGAGTGAGCGAATAACATGAGTGGACAGCCAAAGCAGCAACAGCTCAAAGCGAAGCCATCGTCATGACCCATTATCCGGTCATCGGATCCGCTACGGGAGGGGGCCTGCCTGGCTGACATGTGAAGTCCCCCCCCTTTGCATGGTGCTCAGTGGTGCTGTGTGCTGTGTGCTGTGCGGCGCGTATATACATACATACATGCCTATGCCCGTGTACCCTCTCCCTCTCCCTCGCCGTTATGTGTGTGTGTGTATTTGCGTATGTGTATGTGCATGTACTCCGTACAGGCCAAGCGGAAGGGGGGCGAGGAGGAGGGGAGTGGAGGGGGGAGAGGCGACGACGGACCGCTATAAGCGCAGCGTAGTGTAGGTGGTTAGGCTTCGAGGTGCGGCACCACGTGCCCCCCGGACGGGCTGTGTGCCAGGCGCTGGCGGGCGGCTGGGCGGTGATTGGCAGCGGAGCGAGGCCGCATCGGGGGGTCAGATGAGGCCCCAAGATGGGTGGTGGCATTCCAAGGCCCTGTCTCGGAGAGGTTCCAGTTGGGCCGGTACCTTGCTCACGCTGCGTTGCACGCCGCTGCTGCCAAACTTGCCGTACGTGCACTGTACATAGGCCAGCAAACTAGCTGCTGTCCTTCCCCGCCATCTTCCCTGCATGGATAATAATGGGTAGACGTGGGGAAGCGCTGCAAGATGCAGTGTGTGCACCCCACACCAATTTTTCTGGTCATGGGCCTATGTCAGAGTGCCAATTCGTCACTTTGTCTCGCCTCCGGCCGGCTGTAAACATGTTGATCGGAGCGTCAGTCTGTCTGCGGGTTAGAAGAGATTTCAAACTACTCTCCGCGTTGTGATCCCATCATCATCCATCTCTGGTTCTCTTCCTCACTCTTCACCATTATACTATCCATCTATCTGGTGGTTTTTTTTTTCTTGGTTCGGCCACGGGTCCGTCCACACATCCCACTTCCCGCTGTGCGTTCGTCCGTCCCGCCGCCCCCGATCCCAACCACGACAACCACCGCTCTTTCTCTCCCGCTCTCCCTCTCCCTCTCTCCCTCTCTCCCTCTCTCTCTCTCATCAAACTCCTAGTCTCGAATCCCATTGCAGATTCTATCCCGCATTTCTCTCCTGCTTGCTGGCCTCAACTCTGCTAGTCAATTCCTCTCTTCTTGGTCGTTGTTCCTATTCTCTCAGCCCACTTCACCTCTCCACCAACCAACCACGCGACAGCCTCCTCTGTCTCTCTCTCTCTCTCTCTCTCTCTCTCTCTCTCTCCCTCCCTTGGCCGCCGCTCCGACATGGTGTAATGCGCTCCCCTCTCGCCCCTCTCAACACTCCCTCGTCGCGCATCTCGCTCGTCCCCAGGGCCTCCTCTTCCTCTTCCTCCTCACCATGACCGACCTCCTCGTCCAGCCCGGCTCCGTGCCCGCCATGCTCGGCAAACCCGCAAACAAGCCAAACACCAAGGCTAAGCGCCCGCCCTCATCCAAGCCAGCCCCGGCCCCGCTCGTTGTCGAAACGCTCCACAAAGCCCTCAAGGACGCCAACAATGCCCTCTTGTGGCTCACCGACGGCCTCTCGCACGAGGAGCGCCAGAACAAGAAACTGGTCGCGGACCGGAGGCAGCTTCTCGCAGCCCGCATGCAAAATGTATGTCAGAACCCCGTCTCCACCCCCAATACCACCAAAATGCTAACTGCGAATCAGGCTGTCACTCACTGCCAGTGGGAGGAAGCCGCAAGAGAGCTCGACCTGCTCGAGGGCAATGAAGCATGGAAGCGCGACCCCACCACCTCGACCGGTGACTACAATCCCGACCTGATCGAGGAGCGCCTCGCCGCTCTCGATGACGCCCGCGCCAGCGGCGATGTTCGGTCCATGATGCACCTTATCCGCACCGCCCTATCCCGTGATCTCGGGGGCATGGACAATGTCGACCTGTACCGCCACTCGTATTCGGGCACAAAGGACCTCATCGAGCGCTACGTCAAGTCCACCCTGCTCACCATTGAGACCGCCGTCAACCAGAGCCGCCTCGACCCCGGCATTGAGTATCGGGACCTGCTCGAGGGCATCCTCTTTGCGCGCCAGAGCTATGGCCGGAGCGCCCTGCTGCTCTCCGGCGGCGGCACCTTCGGCATGTGCCACATTGGCGTCCTCAAGGCCCTTTTCGAGGCCAACCTGCTGCCCAGAATCATTTCGGGCGCCAGCGCCGGCAGCATCGTGTGCGCCGCCATGTGCACGCGCACCGACGAACAGATCCCCGAACTCATCAAGGAGTTTCCCTACGGAGACCTGTCCGTCTTCGAAGAGGAGGGCAGCACCGACAGCGTCTTGAACAATCTTCGTCGCCTGCTAACAGAAGGCAGCTGGTCCGATATCAAGCACCTCCAAAATGTCATGCAGGGCTTGATGGGTGACATGACCTTCCAGGAAGCGTACAACCGCACCCGTCGCATCCTCAACATTTGCGTCTCTACAGCCTCGGTATACGAGCTCCCCCGCCTTCTCAACTACGTCACCGCACCCAACGTCATGATTTGGTCTGCCGTTGCAGCTTCGTGCTCGGTGCCCCTCCTCTTCAACGCCTCGCCCTTGCTCGTCAAGGACCCCATCACCGGTGAGCATCTGCCGTGGAACCCAAGCCCTCAGCGATGGATCGACGGCTCCGTCGACAATGACCTGCCCATGACGCGCCTTTCGGAAATGTTCAACGTCAACCACTTCATCGTCTCGCAGGTGAACCCACACGTTGTGCCCTTTCTCTCCAGAGACGACTACCTTGCACCCAGCGGCAAGCTGGACCGTGACAAGCCCAGTCGCACCGATGACTATGACTGGGTTTACACACTAACATCGCTAGCCAAGGACGAGGCCTTGCATCGGCTGCACTTCCTGGCCGAGATGGGCATCATGCCCAACCTCGTCACAAAGTTCCGCAGCATCCTCTCACAAAAATACTCGGGTGACATTAACATCCTGCCAGAAATTAGCATGCATGATTTGCCCAAATTACTTCGAAACCCCACCAGCGACTTCATGATGAAGTCCTGTCTGCTTGGTGAGCGTGCGACGTGGCCCAAGCTGAGCCGGATCAAGGACCGGTGCGCCATCGAGCTAGCGCTAGACCGCGCCGTGCACCGGCTCCGGGCCCGAGTCGTCTTTTCCGAGAGCCAGCGCGATTTGCGGAGCTTGAGCGTAGGTTTCAAGATGCCCGAGACAGCCCCGATGAGCAGCTCCATGATGTTGGAGCCGTCCCTCGAGATGAAGACAAACAGGCGCCATCGCCGCCGGTCCGGGGGAAGCGTCCACTTGTTGCCCGATCGATGGTTGCTGCTCGAAAATGCCATCACCGACGATGACACGGAACAAGAAGAGATCCTAGAGATGGAGTCGCGGAGAACCCAGGCAACATCCCCACTCGCCGCACGAAAGCCTCGGCTGCAGCGCGCATCCCGAAGTCAGATTCACATCGAGACGCGGAGCACATTCGCCAACCTCGCCAAGATGGACAACTTCAACGCATCGTTTGACTTTTCCAAGCCCGTAACGCCGCCCTTCAAATCCAGCAGCAGAACTCTTATAGTACCTGACGTCGACGACATCGTCATTGACGGATCCGGCACCGCAACGCCAGACCCGGCCTCTGACCACACTTGGCAGTCGAGAGACAACATTACTTCTCCCACAGAGGAGATGGAAACGAGTGAGCCAGGACATTCCAGCGACGGTCAGGACGACACTGACGCCAGTGACGAGGAGCCTTACGACGCGAGGCATAGGCAAAGCCCCGTAAAGGAGTCCCCGAGCACCGGACGCAACAGCCCTTTCCAACCCGAAGCGCGGGCGGGCTGGGTGCTCTGGGACTGACCCCGACCGATCATGACACACACGATGCGGCGGTGACAGAGGCTGATGGTGGCCCGGCTCACGGCAAGAGCAGAAAAACACCTCGCCCTCCTCATTTTTTTTTTCTCATTTTTTACCTAGGGTAGCATCTCGGGAGGATCATGGGTGCATAAAGGTCCGGAGTTGGATGGGATTAACGTTGCATGCATGACTTTTTACGGCGAAAGCATTTGGGCTTGGTGTTGGAAGGGCTGGGAACTAGCAAGCAAGGGGCAACCATGTTTACTTGGATAGAAACGACATGACACCACTGAAAGACTGTTTGGACTAGACGTGCATATTTTTTGAACATCCACATGAGGGGATTGAAGCTTGTGATTTGTTTCAGCGGCCGTTGGGGAGGATTGTGTCATCCGGCTTGCATGTGAAAGTGGACGCGGTGGGTGGTATCCAGAGAGAGGGTGGGATTCGTTGAGGAGGGGGAATAGGGCTCCATCCTAATTAGAAGGTAATCATTGTAGAGTAACAGCTTACTTACACTGCAAATGGACAGGCAAAAAAAAAGAGTTTATATAATCAGAAAGAAAAATGTGACGAGTCAAAAAAAAAAAAGCGACACCTGCAGGATTCGAACCTGCGCGTGCGAACACAATGCCTTGATATGCTTGATAGCAGGGCATCGCCTTAACCACTCGGCCAAAGTGTCTTGGTTACGTCAGCTGGAAGCAATCTAGCTTATATAGGCCACGCACATGCCAACGACGTGTGATGCTTGGGAACATGTGCACGACTTTTCAAAGCTACGTATATCCAGAACGCACGGCGCTGCCTTGTTTTTGAAGTGTAATTCACATTTAGAAAAATCATCAAAGCACTCTATGGGCAACTACTGGACAAGCAATTCGGCACGACATGCAAAATGGAAACTGTGCTGCTGAATAACACATCTTGTCTGTATGCTTTGATGCTTGGTAATATGATAATTCCATAATTCATATGAATAATTAGGCCATCTTCAATAATTCAGAATACTCCTTTTTTCCCTTCTCCTTTTACACACTTCAAACACTGTTAAACCCGTGCACTTTAGAGACCTTCCTACCACATCAAGCTCCATTTCAATATGTCTCGCTTCCCCTATGCACGCTCGCTCATTACCAAATAGATTGAAGCGGGACGAACTCTTGGCAAGCTCCCCCTTCTGGGATCGAGGGTGTGAAGCGGAAACGAGCGAACAAGGGGAGGGGGGAGGGGTGGTTCCCCCCCCCCCCCCCCCCCCCCACGTCCCCTTGCCCATTGATGGAGCGACACCAAGAGGTCACGCGGAGAGTTGCCCGACTTGGCTGCGGGCTTGGACAAGGAAAAGATGGCCCACACAGCAAACCTGGAGAGTTTGTCCCCATTGTATCTGGAGATGGTTTCTGGTTCTGGCATCAGGAGACATGTTCACTTGGTGTTGCCAAGTCGACCAAAGAAGCCGTTTACATGGAACCCCGGTTGTGCACCCCCACTGGCCCAGAGGGTGCCCAAAATCACTACAACATTGCATGCATGCATGAAGGAGGTTATCAAATCTCAAATCCATTCATGCCATCATATATCCATCCCTACAGCTACTCGGGAAAAAAAACCCTTTTTTTTTTTACAGCCGTGCACAAAGGGATTCGTGGCCAAACAAGACGCCCTTCTTCTTCTGCTGTGCATGTATTCATGGCTGATCCACAGTATATCAATCAGATACGGGGCCTATCAGGAAACAGGCGTAGTAAGATAAGATAGAGGTGGATAGATGAAGTCAGATCATACAACCTGCTCCTCTCCTTCGACCTTTTCCCCGTCTCAGGATCAATAACCAGATCGGGACGTACCCAAAAAAAAAAAAAAAAAAAAAAAAAAAAAAAAAAAAAAAAAAAAAAAAAAAAAAAAGTCGGCTGTGCCCCACATTTCTCCCGTCTTCGCCACAGATCTCACTCGGTCAGCATCGTGATGAAACCAGCACACGGAAAATGAGCAAAAAAAAAAAGAGTGCTGCTGAACTGGGCCTCGAGCGCAAAAAAGAACCGACCACGCCAGGAGTCGAACCTGGAATCTTCAGAGGCTTTCTGTTTGGGAACCGAAATCTGACGCCTTAGCCATTAGGCCACGCGGCCGATGGTGGTGGAGAAGAAAATGAAGCATATGTTGGCTGGCGCGCCCCACTGAGCCTTGATACATGGTCTCGGGCCGTTCTTGGAGACTTGGGTAGAGCAGCGCAGAGTTGGTATTTCACATATAGAAAAGTGGCGACTGTAGTGATTGGTTTCAAAGGCCACCTAAAAACGGAATTGATATCGGCTCTCACTGCTAGTAGCTTATGAATATCCTCCTCTTGATGGTCTTCTTGGGCTGCTACTTAGGAAGGTGAAACATAGACTACTGGGCGCTTTTCTTTGCCTGATGCCGTCCATCGCCCATAGGGAATATGAACGTGAGTTTCAGCTGGCCACGGATTTCTTCCTTCAATTGGAGGACAGTGGGTATGTCTAGTAAATGTGGGTTTGCCCGTAAGCACTAAATGCTGCCCAAGTGTCAAAGCTAGCAGCCACTTTTTTCAAGCATCGTGTTATGCATGTTTGCCCCCTTGGGAAGGGATACCATAAAGGAACGTCAGGCGGGGCGTTATAAATCACCAAATGCTTCCCTCAGTTTAGTTGCTGATCAATCTATAAGATTGAAGAAACCGTACATATTGGGCCAACTAATAGATTTAGCCCTGGCTAACAACATCTTTAACACTCCTTCCTTGGGGTCGAGGGTGAATTGACATTTGTGTTTAAAGAGACTGGGTCGGTGAGCCGAGCCAAAGGGCCATACGTAGCGTGAGTGTTTGGAAGAGGCTCTCTTCCTGAGGTTGAGGTAGTTGTACAAAAGGTGACTTACTTTTTATGTTTTAATCGTTACTTTTGCAAATGCGTAAGCTTTAGGCCAATATACGCCAACCAAGGTAAAACAGACATAAAAAGCAAGTCGTTTTACTTTCATAAGTCTATGTCCTGCTACATAACTTAGGAAATAGTAACAATATATCTTTGGATAACGATGGCTTATTTAACCCAGCTTGTCATGGACTACCGAGAAATTCCAATATCCAAAGTGAACCGAGGATCAAGTCTCACATATGCACTGCCTAGGGACTCCAACTAAATTCGTTCAAAAAGCGACCCGAAAAACAAAAGAAAATCATAGATTTAGGATAAAGTCATTATCAATCGGTCAAACCCTAAAAAAGAAATTCGAAAAAGAAACGTTTAACCAAGCTGAACATTTTAGCGTTGTCGCATGCGGTGAGTAATTCGACTGCTAGGCTACAGCCCAACAGCCATTGGCAGCAGGATCCTGGAGTCGGACGAAGGAGAGTTTGTTTCTAAATCGGGATGCCGGTGCGTTGATTCTAGACCAACTCTCTGTCTCAAACAGCAGCAGAGCCTCTGGCAGATTTTCAACTATATAAGTGTGCCTCACCGCGGCGTATAACCAACCGTATAGCAACCATTTATCTATAATTTTAAATCAGGAACCAAAAGAAAGCATGGATGTCTTCACGAACCCGCCAGCAAACACTTACCAAGTGAACACAAAGTTCTCCTTCTCCTTGGATGGCAAGACCGTCACGGCCATCGCCGTTACCAAAGATTCGTTCCCACGAGTCGCAGCCATCTACACCATCCTTATCCAGATTCTCTTCTCGGTTGTCTGGAATATTGCCTCCAACGCATTGCTGTGGTTATCAAATGATGGTGACAAGGTTGAGATACTTTGTCTTGTCACTTTTTGGAACTGCCACGATCCCTTTTCCGCCGCATTTTCCAGTCTCAACTATCTCATGATGCTGTTGCGCAGAGGATCGGGTATTCGGCAAAGACGCTACCTGCTTCCGGCAATAAGAGTCACTTTTTTGTCGACATCCATTGCTGTCACAAGCCTCGTCATTGGGATATACTACCCTGAGTGGCTGAGAATCCAAAATGTGGCCCCCGCCCATCCTGCCGAAGTATTCTTTCCGTACTTTGGCGAAGCGACCGATGGCGCAGCCCTTGATTTCGCCTCCTTCGACAGACCAAGTATTCTTCGCGCGCTCGGTAGCGCCGAAGCTGGAGAGCTGAACACACAGCTAGCGAAGGTGTCTATCGAAAGCTTCGATCTACCAGGGAGCAATCGGACTCACCCCCGACAAGCTATACGATGGCGCTATACCCTCAAAGCGGAAGACTTGAGCATGCAGATTATTCCAGACCTAGAGCTTCGGATCAACGGAAGTTGTGCGACCGAGTATCGTTGGCTTCATACCTATCACTCCAGTAATAAGGCCGAGGTCTACATGCCGTGAGACGCGCCCAAGATCTCTTTCGCAGTGTCAAACGATGAAGGAGACAATCCATTGCTCTTCGGCTTTGCATCTGTCCTTCACCCTGACTTTTTGGCAGCGAAACAGGATTTCAACCGCTCGTTTGCTTTCCTGGCATTCACGTCACAAGCCAGGAGCTTCTCTGAAGGCAACGATCCTTGGTATCTCACAACGAACAAATCGGTGACACCGAATTCCACGGCCCCCTACAAAGTGAAAGAAGGCCGGCCAGCTCTCTCGTGCTGGGAAACCACCAGGGTCTGCATGGGGGGATCTTGCTACACCATCGGTGAACTTGGCGATTCACCATTGCCATTTGGGATGCAAATCATCCTGGCCTCCCTCCTCGGCCAACCCGCGGTCTCTCGCGTCGGTATGCGAGCGGGGATTGCAAGCCTCAAGTCATATACGGGATCACTCTCAGGCCTGGTACTCGATGCCGAGGCTTCAAGCATGGTGGGCGACATGACTCGTCTGATCCTTGCTGGTTACCTATGGACGCGAGAGATCATGAGAGACTTGGTGCTATCCAAGGATTCCAAGCACAGAAATCTCTTAGAACAGCCTGCAGGGAAGCTGATGCCTGGGGCCGCTGCCTTCGTCGTCCGCACAGATGACGTTGTTACCCTTAGCTACAGCGCAGTCTTGGCTGTCCCCATTCTCATCACCCTCTTGCTTCTAATTTCCATGATATTCCACAGCCCGCGATGGTTTAACATTTTTGGACAACTAGCCCTGCGCGCGGCCGCCTTGAGAGCTACTCAACTTTTTCGAGCTGTGGATGAGCTTTCGACCAATGGCGTGTCGTATTGGAGTGGAATTGCATCCGCCATGCCGCGGCCTCGTGATCCACAGGGACAGACGACCAGCATAATATATTATACACCCGCTGAAGGCGGTCGACATGGCCCAAGAATTCGATTCCAAGGTCCTTGCACTAGGGGCTCTGAGCCGTCGGTTAGCCACCCTATAAATGAAAGTCGGTCCGTAGCAGCAGCTCCATGACGGCGCCAGAGTAGCGCCGCAATGCAATCGGGGGACAACTACTCTGCTCTGTAGTGATTCCCACTAAGCGAGCGCCCGAAGCAGACATTGAGTGGAGAAAATGAAAGACGAGGACGGAGTGGTTAGCTCTTAATTCTGGATATATAAAGTAATAGCAAGCTATACTATATTACCTATTAAATTTATACATTTATAAATGCGGCCATAGTAATATAAGTAGAAAATTATTTTCGCACTTTTAAAAGACTGCGATTTTATTGGCGACGATGGAATCGAACCTTGATCCCAGGGATTTCGGGGGTTTGTCAGTTGACTAGTTTTAAGTTAGTGCAGCTACAACAACATCAGCCCTCCCTCGCCTTGGTTATCCTAGATTAATGTGTCGTTTTCCCTTACATCTATTCCAACTTAAGCTGACAGAAAATAATTCACCAATAGCACTACTATATTGTGGCATTGAATCACTTTTTGACTGGGAGCAGAGCTTTGTTAGTAGCGCTATTAGACAGCTACACGCCACGCCAATGACGTCTCGACATAAGCTACCCTGCACCACACCACCCCATGACAACCATGGAGCTTACGCGACTACCCCCCCCCCCCCAGTATTCTAGCCCCTACGACAAACTCCCAAAAACGCCTAGCAAATCTGATGTGATATTGCAAAATCTCTTTCGTCTTCTTCACGTATGCCGGGCCGGGACGGCTCGGGCGGGTGAGACTCTTGGCTGCCGGAGAAATGGTCGGCAGTCTGCCTGGCAGAGTGTTATCCCGGTGGGGGGGTTTGAGTAGCCGCGTCTTATGCTAATGGCGTAGGTATCAGAGGGGACCAGTCAGGTTTGCGCCATGTGGCAGCTTGGAACAAGGCTGCAGGTTACGTGATGGGATGCATCGCTGGTGTCATGGGCTTGCGAAACGGCACAGCCAACCCTTTTGGCGAAGAGCTGCGGTGCGTTGTGCCTCATATGGCGCTAGATTGAGTGGATGCGCATGTCACTGGGAGGGAGATGCAGGAGGACCCCGATGTACGGTGCGCAGTTTTTTCTCTTCTTTTTTTTTCTTTTTCTTTTTCTTTTTTCTTGTCTCCCTCATGAGAGTATGATTTGAACGTGAGTTTATTTTCTTTGTACCGAATCACGATGCAATCAGCTATGCAGCATGATGAATCTTGTCCATCCATGGGTTTGCATCGAGAGAGAGCGAAGCCGGGGGCAGTCAGGTCAGTAGTTACAAGGTTGGGAAACAATGTCGCGGCAGCCACTGAGACGTCGCCCCGACTTCCGACGCATGGCGCTCCAACCCCGCCCCGAGGACCCAGAGCTTAACTCTCTCGACGTCGTTGCGCCGGGCTGGGCAGCGATTGCGTCAGGGACACCTCGATGGCAGCATTGGCGCAGGCGATGGCACAATGGCCTGGGGCGGGCCAATGGCGAGGCACGCGCAGCACGCAATAGCACCGCCTTGCCGCTTTGGGGCAGGCCACAAGTGAGGGGTAGGCGGGAGCTGCTCACGCTTGCAGTGGGGGGAGGAGGCAGGGCAGTGGCCTCTATTGCGACGAGCAGCGTGGCAGATGCTGCTCTCTTTGGCCGGGTCGTGGACGGAGGGGCGTGTTGTTGTTGTTGATTTGATGGCGGGGCTGAGATGGGACATACATACATGGCCAGAAGCGGAAGGAAGCTGGAGGGGTTGCTCGTTAGCGCGGGGTTGGTTGGCTGGTGTTGGATTATCTTTTTTTTTTTTTTTTTTCTTTCTCTTTTGGATTGAGACGGATGGACAAGGACGATGGTTGCGGACAGCGTGCAATTGGCAATTACACAAGGCATTTAGAGGGCAAATAAAGACACAAAAAGATGGAATAAGCACCCGTACTCCACGAGAGAAAAAAAGCAACAACAGCAAAGCCTGCGGAAATCCGCCAAGACTGGCCGGACCATCGCCCATCTTGATGGTGGTGTGGTGTGATTGCACGCCCATCTTGTCCATTCGCTCGCGGTCCTGCTCCACGCCGCGCCCCAATCCATACCTTACTTGGTATGCTTTCTCTCTCCCGGCGACGGTTTCGTTGCTCGGGACTTGTGGATTTGGAACCAGGCCGGGCCCAACGCTGGGCGAGTCAAGAGAAACACACAGGGCGTGCAGGTGGAAGCGCAGGCGGAGGCGGAGGCGTAGACGTAGACGTAGACGCTCACTGCTGCTGCTTAGCAATCTCTACTAGGCGCCTTGCATTCTTCACACACGCGCACTCAAGGTGCTCCCACCTCTTGGGTGCCACCACCCTCTCCTGGCTAATTCTCTTGGCTGCCTTACCAAGACGGACCCAAGAAGGTTCTGTTGGATCCCATCCCCACCTCCTCTGGAGAGCTGTAGCAATTCGCGGACATCATACCGGCCACCCACGCTCCTCCATGCTATGCGCCTTTTGGCTCGCCTTGTCTATATAAACCGCCCCCTCCTGTAAGACGGCCTCCTCTCGCTCCCTTCTCCTTTTCCTCCTTCTTCATACACACTTCTGTTGCGATACCCCTCCCTTCCCCCTTCCATATACCATTCCTTGTTCTTCTTGACATCTTCGTCTTCACACACATCAATCACAATGTCTGCTCCCGCTCCCCTCCGTCTGGGCTCCATCGCCCCCAACTTCCAGGCCGAGACCACCAAGGGCAACATTGACTTCCACGAGTTCATTGGCGACAACTGGGTCATCCTCTTCTCCCACCCCGAGGACTACACCCCCGTGTGCACCACTGAGCTCGGTGCCATGGCCAAGCTCGCCCCCGAGTTTGCCAAGCGTGGTGTCAAGCCCATTGGTCTGTCCGCCAACACCATCGAGTCCCACGAGGGCTGGATCAAGGACATCGCCGAGGTCACTGGCGGCCAGGTCGACTTCCCCATCATCGGCGACAAGCAGCGCCAGGTCTCTCTCCTCTACGACATGTAAGTTGCTTTGCGCATGTATTTCCCCAAGCAAGCGAGCCAGTGCTGACCCGAACCCTCCAGGATCGACCACCAGGATGCCACCAACGTCGATGAGAAGGGCACTGCCTTCACCATCCGATCCGTCTACTTCATCGACCCCAAGAAGACCATCCGCACCATCCTCTCCTACCCCGCCTCTACCGGCCGCAACGCCGACGAGATCCTCCGCATCATCGACTCTCTCCAGACCGGTGACAAGTACCGCATCACCACCCCCATCAACTGGGTCCCCGGTGACGACGTCATTGTCCACCCCGGTGTCAAGAACGAGGAGGCCAAGGAGCTCTTCCCCGACTTCCGCATCGTCAAGCCCTACCTCCGATTCACTCCTCTCGCCAAGGAGAAGATTGGCGGCAACTAAATTTAATGTTAAATGTTAAATAAAAAAAAGCAACCCCTTATGCCACATCATGATACCTAGCAGATGGGCGCGAAAAAAAAGCCGCGGACTGGGAGCTGCCGGGTTGATCTAGTATGATTGATCGAGGAGCTGTATAATGAAGCACAGCAGCTGTTGTGGGTGCTGTGTAAGCACGCAGCTTACTTGTGACTTTTGGAACCATTGACCTAGCGGGTTCTTTCTTCTAGCCTCCTAAAAAAACGGAGGTGGGGCCTTTCACGCCATTTGTGATAGCTTTACCTACGAAGATGAAATACCAAAAAAATTGATCAAAACAAAGCACTCGTGCATGTGATTCTGATTCTGGTCTAGTGATGACGCCAAGTGGTGGCTATACGATTTGAAGCTAAAGATTCTCTGATAATTGACTGATTACTCGAATTTCTTTGAGAGAAATTGGCCTCATGACACGTTGTCACTGTGATGAATGACTTGTCGCCATCATGTAGTTATATGGAGAGGGGGCCCCGAGCGGGGTGTGTCGGACCATCGGCCATGACGACGAAGCGGTGGAGACGCAAAATGGGATTGTTCGACATTAGGTCTTAGCTCAGCTATGGCTTTGCTATGGCTTGCACTATACGTAGTTTTGTGCTGTGCATGCACAACTAGGAGCTTGGGCTCTGTCCTGGATAAACTTGAGCAAAAAAACTTGTGCTAGCGCAGTCAAGGTCGCTTCTGGGTGTTTCGGAAGCTTCCATTGACGACGTGGCGTGCTCCGTAGAGGTGACATTGAAAGAGAAAGAGGTGAAGTCTTCCAGGGATCCACCCTGCATCAGCTCGCGGAGATGCCTTCACGCTCCGCTCGATATTGCGCATAAGGCTGCGATGATATGCACATACTTTAACAAAACCTGGGCTCAATTAGCTATGGCAGTTTGCCGATGACGACGCAACAGCAGTCTTGGCGTTCTCTGCAACACCTCGTACCCATACCATGGACAAAACCTAATCGATTCGGGGGATGGTCTCGACCGAGTCTATTTCTCGAGCGTCGAAAGAGTTTCCCGTTCTATGGCATGGATGCTACACTTCCCCGGGGCTACGGCACTAACGGCACAGCCGCGGGAATGGCTACGCTGGGTAAAAAAGATGGATGGGCATGGGTGTCATGAGATCTCGGTGACGCAACCTGCCCTCCGTCGACGCCTGCAGCAGATAAGCTGCTGCGACCATGCCGGTCTGGTCTGCGGTGTCTGCACCGTTGAAACTCGACGCAGAGGATGCGCTTGGCGGACATGAGACGAAACTAGCGGAGCCAGCATGCATAACCCCCCTCTCAAGCGAGTCATTGACCGGCAGAGAGAGAAAGCTGGTACCCGGGTTCCGGAGCACTGGTACGTGCAATGCATACATAGTCAAGGGGATGGATATACACTGGCTGGTAACCACAAGGGCGTCAGCTCTAGGGGGTGGGCAGGGCGCTCACAGTGAGAAGACCAGCAAGCAAGGTTCCAGAAATGTTCGCATCCTATCCCATCCCAAGGCAACAAAACACCACGGAGGAGACAACCGCATCTGGCGGGGCCAAGAATGCTACCTTGAGAGGCGTTCCGCGGCGGCACTTTGTCTGAAACGAACCCGGGCAATCAGGCTGGGGTTGTCTCGGAACAAGCACCGCGGCGCTGCGTTGGCGTCATGTCCCAATTGAGCCGCCCACAGTTTTGCGGCTGATACGTTAGCACGTGAAGGATTCGATTCGAGGTTTGGGTCGGGTGATTCCTGCGGGAAGCTTGCATCGTTCATGTAACCATTACGCACCGTCGCAGCGTGCCAAGGTGTGATGCAAGAGTGCCGTGCCGTGCGCGGCAAGCTTCAGGCGCATTTCTCCGAGCAACGTGTTTGGCTCGACGCAGGGGGTTGGGGACGGAGGATTTTTCCACGCGGAGGGGGGGGGGGGAGAGAAGAAGAAGAAGGAGGAGGGCGCCATTTGGGTGGTGGTGCAGACTTAGCCGTAAAGCGCATTTAGTTTCAATTGATCGACAAGGAGCCAATTAGGCAATTCGTCGGATGTTTTGAGGGAATGGGTGTGCATGATACTATGTGTGCGTGTGTGCGTGTGTGCGTGTGTCTGTGTGTATATGTGAATGTGTATGTGTATGCGTATGGTGTCTGTCATTGGTGAAGCAACAGTTTGCCAAGCTGTAGTAATAAACCAAGTCAGTAATCTTGCACAACAGCAACAGTCTGGACCAAACTGGAACCACTGAGTAAAAATTAAAAATTAAAAATTAAAAAAAAAAAAAAAAATAAATAAAAAAAACAACCCCCCCAAAAAACCAAAACCCAAAAAAAACCCAAGAGACAGGCCCCTGGATCACCAAATGGATCCTTGTAGGGATAGGATAGCCGGAATGGATATTAGCAGTGGGGAGAAGCGGAGGACCCTGAAAGTAATATCGGCCGAAGCGAGGCGGACTAGAGAGCAGCCTGTACCGTTTGGAGGGTGACAACCAAATAATCAACCGATGATCCCGGTGGTTATAGGCAATTGTGTTGGTCAAAGTATAGTTAGTCCCCCAGCATCGTTGCGTCACTGCGCGGACCACCCGTCGTCGTTGTCGTGGTGCCCGCCGGGGATGAATGCCACCTCGTATTCTCTCTCTTCCCCTCTTTGTCTTGGGGGGGCGGGCACAGTAGATGGTGCGCAAGCTAGCAAAAGCAGGACTGAGGCGAGGCTGACTGGCGGCTGTGGTGTTGGTCTTCGAGACGGAGATGCAAGTGGTTTTGTTTTACAGGGCCAAACATCAAACACCTTTTGACGTGCGTGTGTGGAGGGCTGCGCTGCTGTGCCTCACGCTCTGACCTCAGCCATCTTGTCAAAAACGTGCAGCGCATCGCTAAAAGGGGCCTAATGCAGACGAGTTGGAAAACGGCGGAAGGTTTGCGTGGGCGACAGGGGTCTTCGGGGTGATGCACCCCTGTCCGGACTTTGAACGAAGGGGAGCCAGTGGGAAGATTCCGAGTCGGCACCCAAGAACGACGAAAGGTGTCGTGTGGACAAACACACGGATGGAGTCGTGATACTTGGAATGCTGCGTCGAGTTGATTCAGATCTCAGACTGCATATGGTTTGTAGGAGAGCAAGTAATTGGGCTCTTCTATTGGCCTGGGTGTGTGTGTCTGTCCGTCCGTCTGTCTATCCGTTGCCGTTTTCCGTTCTTCCTCCTTGTTCGCTCCTCCTCGCTTACATTGTCGCTTTGACACATGGTATGACTGGTGCGGTGCACAAGACCAAGAACCACAAACCTCGACCTTTCACTACCACCACCACCACTATCACCATCACCACCCTACAGCACCGTGACCACGATGCATCGCCAATAGCCTACCTCAACCGGACCAAAACTCCCTGTTTGAGTAACCAGAAGTCAGCCTGCATCATCTGCATCACCATCTCGTCCCAAAACCACCCCGGCCCGCAGCGCCTCGACTGAGGTCCCCCCGGCCTGCCAACGCCACTGCCAAAGCCCTCAGCGCACCTCCGCTCCACCGTTTCGACCGACCAGAACGCGCCACCCTTCTCCCTAGGTCAGGTCTCCCTTGGTCGCCCGCGCTAAACCTTCTGTCCTCCACTTCAAGACCACCCAGAGGGCCAATCCCCCTCCTCAATCCGCACCCGTCTGTGCGTCCGGATACGCACAACGTCGTTCCCTTCCCCTCGTTCGCTCCCCTGGAACCACTTCCGCGCGACCGCCTCCCACTCAAGCGCTTCGACCAAGGGTCTCCCCTCCCGCCAACGGCCATAGCTGCGTCCCATTGAGCCCACTGTGGCCTTTTTTCTTTTTTTGGGTCGCCTTGTGCTTGTGCTTGTGCCTGTGCCTGCGCCTGTGCTTGTGCTGTGCCCTTGATTGGAGCAAGGCACAGCGAAGAAGCACCCTGGTTGGTTGGACCACCAGCTCTGAGCCGACACTCGACCCCCCTCTCGCTCTCTGGCCTCTCTGCCTGTGCTGCACTGCTCACCGCGTGCAGACAAACATCACCACATCTCCTTCTTCCTCTCCCTCGAAACCCACCGAAATTGCACACTGCAACCTCCTCGACCGATCGTCCGCCTCCCCCGTCGCTCTCCGTCCCTGGCCGGCCTCGACTCCGCTCCACGCTCTGCGCCTGCTACTTCGGTCCCTGTTCTCGCGAGCTCTGAACCGTACCAGTATGTCCAACCATCCTTGTCGAGCTTGTCCCCCGTTCGCTCGTCCTCCGTCCCTTGCCCTGCCCAGCTTGCGATCCCCCATCTAGGCCGTATTCTCCAGCCCAGAGCCTCTACCGAGTCCCCTCACCCTCACCCTCACCCTCACCCTCACCTTCACGCCCCCCCCTCCCCACGGTTACGTCGTCCTTGGTCCATGCGGATGGTGCCCGGCGACTGGGAGCTGCCAACCTTTTTGACGGACCCTCCCGCTCACAACCTCCGCGCCTCACTGCCTCCCTCTTGACCCTCAACCCCCGTCTAAACTTTCCAGACTAGCCTCGAGAGCCGTGACATCCCTGGCCCGCCTCAACTTGGCCTGGGTCGTGTTCGCGATACGGATCCAGCAAGCAGGGTGAGATCTCCCGTCCGCTCCGCTGCTACTGTACCTTGTCCTGCCCTCAATGGTCACTTCTCTTCATCTTGCTCTCCTTCCCCGGCCCGCCTCTGCTTTCTACATTCTTGTGTGACCTCACCCTGCCGCTCCTTGGCCTTGCCCTACCTTGCCTTGTCTTGACTTCTCTTCTTGTTTTGTTGTATTCTATTCTTCCTGTCCCGGCGAATGCCCAGCTCTCGCCTTTGCATTGCAGCGCCTTTAACATCATGGCCGATTCTTCGGAACTGACCGCCCTCCAGGACCCTCCTAGTACTCCCTCTGCCACCGTCACCGACGATTACTCCTGCTTCTCAGACTCCGAGGCCGAAGATCGAGTCCCCCAAAGACCGCCAAGTCGTTCGACTCCGGATATCCTCTCTGGTGTCTACCGAGGAATCAAGAAGCTCCCCTCGGTCAAGCTCTCCCGCGGCTCCTCTTTCCTCTCCAAACACAGCTCCTCGACGAGCGTAACCTCTACCAATTCCTCAAAATCGGCGTCCCGACTTCTCGACTCGTCAGCCCTTCAGCATGTACGAAATTTAAAGCTCCAGCATAGTCTTGCGAAGCCTCTACCCCAAACACCACCTACGCAACTCGATTCTCCACCTCCACCTCCCTCGCGTCACACCTTGAACGAGAAAGAACTGCCTATTCTAGTCGAGGAGGCCGACGACGGCGATATTTCAGATTTTGACCTCCAACCATATACACCCAATCACATAATCATGGATAGTCGAACGAGTACCATGGATTCGAGCACCTCGGTGCCAATTGCCGTTCACCCATACGGCCACGCAGATCCCAATGCCCACGATATGAGCAGCAGCATGAGTAGCTTGTCAAGCGCGAGATATGAGGGACCCGAGGATCCCTCAAAGCCCAGAGGCGCAGCTGGTTCTGGCTCTACTGGTCCTTCACCCGCTGTGTCTCAAGGCAGAACCCCAACCTCGGTCGGAGGACCCTCCCAGCCAGGCCCCTCAGCCCACCTTTCAGGTTTGATGTGCAATGTGCACCGAACTACAGGCCGCGAGCCTCATGCGCTTGTAGGCGCCACGACCACCATTCTCGGCGACAAGCTCTACGTCTTTGGAGGAAGGATCCTGTCTAGAAGCCGACCCGCTCCTCTGACGGCCGACTTGTACGAGCTGGACCTCATCAGACGACACTGGACCAAACTCGAAACCAATGGCGACGTCCCCCCACCTCGATACTTTCACTCCATGTGCGCACTAGGAGACACAAAGATGGTCTGCTATGGTGGCATGTCACCCGCTCCGATTCAACCCCCCGGAGCCGATCCTCAACAGCCCGAAATCACCGTCATGTCTGATATTTACATTTACGACGTAAACACCAAGAGCTGGACTTATATCCCCACCCAGGATGCCCCTCAGGGCCGCTACGCACATTGCGCGTGTATTTTACCTTCATCCGCCAGCTTTTCCTCACATCGCGCGCCGCTCTCTGCTCTCCAGCACAACCCATCATCCATAAACCCCAACGAGGGACGAATTGGTATCAACATTAACGGTTCAGGTGGTGCCGAAATGGTGATTGTGGGTGGCCAGGACGGTGGTAACAACTACATTGAACAGATTAGCGTATTCAACCTGCGCAGCCTCAAATGGACCACGACCCAGCCCTTGGGTAAGAGCTGTGGCGCTTACCGCAGTGTCGCTGCTCCTCTTCCTCCCTCGGTTTCGGCCAAACTCGGCCGTGCGTACTCGAATGGAAGCGGCATGCACGGACAAGACGGTGGGATCAGCCAGGAAGCCCGGGAACCAGGATCCTCGATGCTCATTTATTCCAATTACAATTTCCTCGACGTCAAGCTGGAACTTCAGATCCGATCACCCGACGGCACATTGGCGGAGCGGCCCATGACGGGCAGCTACTCACCCCCCGGTCTGCGCTTCCCCAACGGCGGCGTAATTGATACTCACTTTGTGGTCAGCGGCACCTATCTCACCTCGTCGAAGCAGGAATATGCGCTCTGGGCGCTAGACCTGCGCACTTTGACCTGGAGTCGCATTGATGCCGGAGGGAGCGTCTTTAGTCAGGGCAGCTGGAACCGAGGTGTGCTATGGAACCGACGCAACACATTTGTCATTTTGGGCAACAGAAAGAGAAGTCTCGTGGATGACTATAATCATCGACGCATCAACTTTTCCAACGTCTGCATGGTGGAGCTCGAGGCATTTGGTTTTTACGACAACCCTCGCAAAACCAGTCCCCTATCGGGCTTTATCTCGGCCAGCAGTCCTTATGCAAACCCTGGCCTGAGCCTGGCGAGGAAAGCCGGGTATACGGCCGGTGGGCGATTTCACTCCAGGGCCAGCGAAGAGCTGGGCGAAAAGGCTTTTACGTTGCGAGAGCTGGCAGACATGGATATTCTGTGCATTGGAGGAGAACGGATCCCTGTCAACTCCAGAATAGTCGGACGACGATGGGGCCCGTACTTCGTTCAACTGCTACGAGAAGGCACGGCGACCCAAGATGGAAGCGACGCCATGACGCTGCGGTCTGGACTTTCTAGCAATCCCCTGCGAGCTTCTGCCATTACGATTACGCCCAACAATGCGCGCCCCGCCGACAGCACGGTTTCGCTTGCCAGCACTCTGGTTGCTTCGACTACGTCTGGTATTCCTCCAAATACTGCCTCGAGTGTTTCGGCAGGAGTTGTGCATCCGACTGGAGAAAACAATCCCAATGCGGCGCCAACACCACGATCTCTGCCTCCCAACTCGCGACCTCGATGTCTCTACCTCCCGCACACTTACCTGACCGTCCAAGCGCTGCTCCACTTCCTGTATACTAGCTCCCTTCCTCCTCCTATATCTCCTCTTTGCACACCTCAGATTCTGTGCTCTCTGCTGCAAATTGCGCGACCATATAGGATTGACGGTCTGCTGGAGGCAGTTGTTGAGCGTCTTCATGCCCTGCTCGATAGCCGAAACGCGGCTGCTGTCTTCAACGCGACGGCCATGGCTGCCGGCGGAGGTCGTGGCATCGATGGATCTCTCAACCCCAACTTCTTTATTGGCGGCTTCGACCCCGTAGGCGCGCCCACGGCTACATCGGACTTTTCCATGGATGGCACAGCAAACACGCCATTCCTCAGCCCCGATCTCTCTGCGCGCACCGAGGGCCTGACAATTAACACATCGGTCCAGCGCGTGGGTCGACCTCCAAGTGAGGAGCTGTCGGCCAGCACAAGCGCCAGTGGATCAGAGTGGAGCTCTTCGGAAGTCGAAGCGGGTAGCGAGAAGGACAACTATATATGGAATGGCGAGCTCAGCAGCGTGATTGGCCTGCAGAAGAGAGGACTGAGGGGACTCATGGAGGGCAGAAGGATGAGAGAGAGAACAGGAACAGCTGGTGGAAACGGCGGTTATGCTGGAGGACCATCGCGTGTGGGACTTGGAATCGCAGGCAGCTCTTAAGCTATGTAGAGGATGGAAGCTTGAAGGAGTAGGAGAAACTGGGGTTAGAGTCACAGCCGGAGGATTGCCATGTCCCAGCATATAACGACTGACGATCTATGTAGAAGGAGCATGCTGACGTTGGATATGAAGGGCCACGTCAGGGGAAAAGATATAACAACGTGTAGACTAATGGGATATGAAAGCGACAGTCAAAAGACAAAGTATTGGGAAGAATACCCTTGATTACTACATGTTTGTCCTGAGGATGAGGGGTTTGTCAGTTTTAGCTGGGCCAAGAGAGTTCTACCAAACAACCCCGTTTACGCAAAAGATATTCTTAATGGCTAGTTATCTAACCAGGTTCCGAGAGCCTGAAGTTGTTGAATTAATTGCAACGAGCTAAAGAATAATAACATAAAATGAAAAAAAAAAACCCATTTGTTTCCATCTTTTTTGTTTCAGATGATAACTTACTGAGGCGCTAAGATTAACTCATGAGTAGTTGCACTTGGCTAGGAGGTAGAGATCACTGGAAAATTGTCGGCCTTGTATTCTCTAGACCGTGGCAAAATAGACATATTTTGCTAGTACTACTTACTGAATCTATTGGCGTTGAAAATATTATGAATCAGTGGATTAGAATTTGTTCCGCTCTCACGTGCATTACTGCTGTCAGGTCTTGAAAATGATAGCCCAGGTCTGCATGTTCCCCCGTTTATCCCGCCCATGCTTTTTGTTAGACACCCACCCCCCCCCCCACCCAATAACCATTAACTAGCACCTTGTTTGTTCCAAGTCTCTCTCGTCGCGGAATCAAGCTTGGGTGGGACGGCTGACAATTTCCCTCATTGCGCGGACGGCCTCCTCCTGCTTCTTGATGTAGTCGCGCTCGACCAGCGGCGTGAAAATCGGTCGGAGATCTTTCCACTGGGCCTTGGACGGGTCCCTTTCCAGGCCCGGCAGCTTAGACATCAAGCACAGAAGCGCAAAAGCTTCCTCCAACCCAACAAGCTCCCTGACTCTGCTGATGAAGGCGTCAAAGGTGGGCTGGCCCCAAGCCGGGATGTCCTGGGGTGCGAATTTTCCGGTTGCCATGAGGACAGTGTACGGGACCTTGGCCATGAACCTGGCCGCTTCTCGGCTGCTCCCAAACGCAAAGCTTGGCTGGCAGGCGCGGATGAACTCGTCCAGGGGCGCGCCCAGCCGCTCTTCGACGATGGCGAGAGACTTTTGAAAACTCTTAGGCTTGCATTCCGTCCCGCAGCGGAGCATGAAGAGGAGGTGGAACCACTCGGAGGACATCATGCCGAGTGACTGGATGCGCGAGTTGATGGCTTCGCTGTCGTGCGAGTTCAGGCACGCGGGGAGGGTTGCGATTGAATCCCGGCGGTCATTCCCCCCGCGGCAATCCCCCCGGCGGTCATCCTGCTGGTCGTCTTCGCGGCGCTGGTTGGTTGCGGTGGTCTGCGTCCCCGTTGACGGCGAGCTCATATTCAATGTTGTGATTGCCAAGACCGGGATGTCGGAGCCAGCTCGCTTGATGACTTTGCAGGAGTGAATGGGATTCGATCGCGGCGCTGATTCCAGTCGCCTGTTCATGTTGTCTTCGATATCCTGAAGAATTTCGTCTGTAAGAATGCCATATAGGGCTCGGAGGTTGATGTTGGCCAATGGCGTGGTGGTGGATGGCGAGTTCGGGGTGCTTTCCCTTCCTTGTCGACACCTGCGCGTGGGAGGGGGATCTTGGGGGGAAGTTTCTGCCTCTCGCTTGACGGGGGGCATGATGAGGATGTCGTGCTTAGTTATTTGTTGGAGAATGAATCGTGTGTCACCAAAAAAGGTGGACGGAATTGAATAAGAGCAGGGGGTGAATGAAAACCCCAATCACCACTGTGATTCACTGTTGACTCAACATGGTGGTTGATTTGAGATGCACACGATTCCCTGTTTCGTATTCTGTTTCCATTAACTAATTTGTGTTCAAAATGCGCCGCGTTCTTTATTTAGATGAACGCATTTTAGGGACAGATGATATGACCTAACTAACATTATGAACTTGGGCTAGAAGACTTTTTTTCTGTATTGGTGACGAAATGTCTAGGTCATCACAATGTCTGGTACGTTTTGTTATTTTGTGTTGGCATCTGCAAGCTTGATTTGGAGCATGGATTTTTTGACGCTGATGGATAGTTGGAATTATATGAATAAGAAAATAAAAGAATTCAGAGTCCATGGCCATGCCATATAAGGGGGCTAAACATTTTAGGCATTGTGGTTCTCATTACGAGGTTCATAGGTGGGAACGAGCGACGTGGCCTCACTTCACATAACTCTCGAGACAATGTTATCGCTCTTGTTGCAATAAAAAATTTTGATAACAGAAACGTATCGATATGCAGATTTCGTTCTCATCCCAAACTGTACCCAAATGCTACATACACGGCGCTTTATAAATACTTGATCAGGAAATAAATGTAACCGTAAGAAAGCGGGTAGGGCGACGAGGTGCGGGTGGGCCAGCGCCCCAAGTGATCGGCGGCCCACCAATGAGTTGGGGGCCAAATGGCTTTTGCACAGGATCAGAACAAATTACCTAGTTGAACATCATCTCTAGGACTAAACTTCAAAGAAATAAATGCGACGGGAAGACTCATAATTTATTATAGGCAATGCCCTAGGATTTAGAGTATAATAACATCCCAACTCGATACCAATTGTTACCCCAAAGCCACTGCCGACGACCCCTGCTGTAATGCAGCCTTGTTGAAGGACTAGGACTAGGGCCTTGGCGACAAGCGGCTGAAACCCGTAATCCCCACGTGTTGTGCTCAGCTAGGCGCTTATTACTAGGCAGAAAACTAGCCAGATTTGTCGTGTTAAACTATTCTTTTGAGCTCTGGTGGCCAGTCTGCTGCTTCTCCATACTAAACTAACCCATTATCGTTATGCCTGGTGCGCCGAGAAGTTTAGGCTGTCAAGCCTGTCGCAAAGCGAAAAAGGGAGTGAGTCGGTCTTTGCGATTCAAAACCATGCAACATCTGACAATTAACCTGTAATCAAGTGCGATAGGAACGAACCGACATGTGGGAGGTGCACACGCCTCTTGATTCCCTGCATTGAAAATGGGGTCAAGCGCATCAAGTGGGTACAACAAAGACGACAGGTCACGCCAGCCCCCAAAGCAAGTCCAAGCAACAAATCAACACGTGTGACGTCCAACTTGGTCTTCATTCTCAATATAGAAGACCTCAGATTCGATATGCGCGCATACGGAGGTACTTTTATTGCCGACCTCCCCCGTCGAATGGGGCATAACCAAGCCTTTGATGCATCCGTGATTGCTCTCGTTGCTGCATACAACTTTATCCAGTTTAAGGACTCCAAAGTGAAAGCACTCGAGTTATACGGTGTCGCCTTGAAGGCTTTGAGAATCTCCCTGCAGGACCCAAAACAGTCACTACCGGTCAAAATGTATACAGTCTACAATATCAACGTTTGCCAAGTGAGCCCGAAACAAATGCCCCCATGCGAAGCTGCAGATAATTGATGAGCAATAGCAATGGATCGACCGTCAACATAGACACACTGAAAGACATCTCGATATGCTGGCATTCATGTTGGAAGATGCCGTTGCTCAAGGCAGATTACGCGAATTTGAGGAGCCACATTATATTTATGGCCTGTGCCAATACTTGGTAAGGGACTGGTCAGGCCTCAACTGGTACAACTAGTAGCTGATATCGCAAATACAGACATTGCAAAGTCTAATGAGCCCCAAAGTAAAGCTAGGCCCGTGGTTTTGGGAGGCCGCCAACCTTTCCCCCATGTCACGCCCGCTGAGATACCAAAAACACACCTTTTTAAGCCTTGAGCTGGGAGCCCGAGCGGAAGCGGCTTTGTACACCCGGGAGCCTGTAAAACACCGCTACCAACTGGAATGTCTCTACAGCATCATCCGCATAGAGAAACCTCTGCTTCAACAGACTGTTCAAATGTTCCAAATGGCAGCAATGGCGCCAACGGCAACCTTGATGGAGATGCGAGCGTTTGTATCTTATCAAAGTGGCTATGGAACATTGCTCTGGATGGGAGCGGTTCTCGGTCGGGTCCTTTGCATGCTGGATTCTGATGATCCTGATTTGTTGATGGAAGCACATGAGTTTTGTGATGAGACCATTTTATTGGCCGCTCAATGTTCTGCCATACGGCCCCTTGGAGCTTTCTACGTCCCAGAAGTGCTAAAGGGTGTTTGGGCATCTAGCTTAGATGGATACCGCTGTGACGAGCTCGAGTCAATTATTCAGGATTTTGAGAAAGATTTTGAAGGGGCGGAGTATTTGGCGGAAGCTATATGGATAAGGAAGCGGCTGGAAGCATTAGAGAAAAGTGTGCGTGGCGGATATTCGAACCAGCAAGGATACTCAAATGATTCTCAAATCGATGTCTTGGGCAATGATTTGTATCCATCCGAGGGGTGCACCCCGCAGTAGAGAAAGAAGCAATCATTAGAATTACCTCTTATCACACTTACATGCGGTAATGGATAGAGGTTGCAGGATCAGACTTTTTTTTTTATTTTTTACTGGCACCAATGTCCTGAGTGGAAAGCCAATCAATCGGCTTTGAGAGCAGAAATCTCAAGGACAAACAATCACCAAACTAGGACAGAGAAAAAAAGAATGATAAGAATAGAAGCCAGCTCTATTGTTTATTTTTGGTCATATCGACGTAGGATCCTTTCGATGTCAAACCACTGGATCTCTCTCATTCCATTTAAATGCCATCACCCATGGGGCCATTCCCCTCCTAATAAAGTCCCACCGTGAGATCACCCTTGACACGAGCAGTCAAGTGAACCTCGGCCTCGAGGTCGAGCTTGACACCGACAAGAAGCGCGGCGGCGGAGGGCTTGCCCTCGGCATCAGTGGCGCCCTTGAGGAGCTGGCCTGTGGATTGTGAGAAATTGCTCGAGGAGGATGTGGTGTTTGGCCGTTGACTTACCAGCAGGCTGGGAGAGCCCGGTGGAGGTGGGCAGGGGAACGACGAACTGCTCAGTGGAAGACATTTTGATTGAAGAATTGGAAAACTTGAAGAAGTTTTAGTTGTTGATTGTTGGTTGTTGGTTGGAAGTGTTGGATTGTTTGGTGGTGAATGTTGACTTCTAGACGGGAGAGACTATCTTCTTATATAGACTTGCTTGATACGATCTTGGATATGGAAGCTCCTCGTTGATGTAAAATGATTGGATCACGACTCACTACATGTCGCATTTCCTGCGCGTGCGCAATGGCGTGGCAGTCCAGACTTTCGTGCATCTGTGGCTTTGCCAACACGACACTTACAGCTTCAGTCCGTGTATAGGTTCAACTACGTGGCCTGCGATTTTGGGAGCAATCGGGAAACATCGGCGCTGAGGCAGTAAACGCAACCCCTCGGCCGCAGTGGAGATTAATGCCGCGTGCACGACATTCCGCATATCGCATCTTGCAGTTCGCCATTTGCGTTTCCTATATTACGCTGGCTGGGTTCATTTGTCAGCATGACAGATAGAAAATTCACCAAACGAATCTAAAATTAGGCATACCCTTTATTATCTAGCTTCACGGTAAGGCCTGAGAGAAATGTGCGTTTGTTTTCGGACAGATCACTGTACATGTCGAGTCGTGGCAATTGCCCCACACATTCGGACCAAAGGACGAGCCAGCGCACCGCAAGGGGGAAAAAAGCAATTCTTATGAGTGTCGCATACGATCTCGGCAGATGCGTCAATTTTGTTCCGCTTTGAAGCCGGAAAATAGTGAATACCTGATTGAACCACCCGCCACCCACGGGAAGCTGGAGGGAGAGAGGTGCGGAGGTAGGGTTTCCCACCACGAAGACTGGCTAGCTTGTGCTAAATCGCAGCTTCAAAACTAAATTGTAATCAGGTGACGAACACTCGCAATGGTTTTGTAATAGGACCGGTCTTTGAATCGATCACATCGTCTCAACTTGTGAATGTCGAGATCTATTAAAAGTTACACATTATTCATAAAATCATCCAAGGGCAGTCAGTCTACATGCTACTCCCCCCAGTCAACTCTTCTTCACTCCCAACCTTTCCTAAGTCTCCGCACGAGTGTACCCTAGTGACCAATCCGCTTTTCCGATATGTCTCACCAGCAATATCGCCACCTCTCACACTGCTTATCTCTCCATCTATATCCTTTAAATGGCTTACCTCTATAGTAAATGTGGTCATGACGTAAGGTCCTTGATTTTGATAATTCCGCAATTTACCATTTTGCGATCCCAAGCGCTTCTCATAATCCTGCATTGAATGTGCACTCGGAGCCAAGCCCAATTTATTCCCAATAGATCGAAGTAGTGGTCGGAGAGTTGCGAGACAGCCTGTAGCAATGGCGAGCCCTCCCTCGATATTGGACCAGATAAGAATAGGAACCGTCGACCCTGTGTTCAAATGTTAACTTTTTAAACCGAACAAGGTTAGAATCATAGTGGGGCCAGCATTTTACGTACAAAGAAAGTCAGGGTCCTTATACTTTTTAAGGTAGGTAAATCGAACGGCTACAGCTGAGCTTGCCCTATCAAATGTCAGTCTTGGAATGATTTGTCTTTCCCAGGATCGACATGTGAACTAACACGCATGCCATTATCATAATGGGGACCAAAGCAAGTTTGACTCGCAAACTCATTTGCAAATTCCAAATAAGAATTATTGGTAGAAACGCGCAAATTAAATCGCAAGCGACGCTAAATGCGCTATACACATACGTGTAAGTCATGATGACGTCTGCGGTCATGCATTTTCCTAATTGAGTCTTGTCCCAGAAATAGGACACAGGTTGACACTGAAATAGTCCTACAAAGAAAAAAATAAAGCCGGTGATGAGTGTGCTGGCAATGACGCCATATATAATCCATATATGGATTCGTTTTGTCGGGATGCGAAGTAGGAATAGGCAATTGGACATTTTGGACCAAATAATCGTTTGAGCATACCAAATATATAAGAAAAAGAAATACTACAAATAATTATTAGCTCACGGGACTTGATATTTGGTAAAGTCTCTACCTTCAACGCCAATGTCAAATCCTGAGGGTCAACGTCCTGCATATGACGCCCACTGCCATACTCTGTTGCAATAAAACAAAAGGAATTAAATAGGAGATAGAGAATCTATTGCAGTTTAGCCTTGGGCAGTAAAATTAGAGTTGGCATTTAGAAATTGGGATCACATACGCATGCCACAACCATACAGGCGTCGTCGATTCCAAAACATTTTACCATGAATATTCGAACATAGCAACGCAGCAAAATCGATATCAGAGCGACAGCCGACAGCACAATGCATGTAACGCGAATTTCTGGGCTCCTGTCTGGGACCGACATCGTCGAAGAAGTGGACCAACTGGGGGAAAATGCTAAATTGGACAATGCTGTTTGGGATTAAAAAAAATCACACATGCCCATTTGTGCCGGGCCACAGTAGGTATATATGCAAGATGCAAAAAGCTCATGTGTTAATCGTGAGCCTTCGATCTCAGTCAATTCGTTCGCGGACGGAAGGATCAGGCTAACGAGTTGGCGATAGCACTACCAGCACTAGAATAGTAGATCAATGGCAGGACCCCGGGCACTTTCTCTAATAGGAAAATTCGAGATGCACGACTAATTCTGACACAGACCAATTAGGCGTCAAAGCCAGCCAGCCGTAGCGAATACGCGGCAACCAGCGCGCTAAGAGAGAGGCTTGCGAGCTGGAATGGGGCCGGTGGGGGTTAGTGATCTCCCAAGACGATTCACTTCGGGATGCTCGTGAATGATCTGAACCCCGACAGTGTTGCTCCCCGGTGACATGTTTCTAGGAATTAAATCTGTTTTAAACATTCCCCGAAATCTATAATCGCTTCTACGAGTGTTGTTAGGATAGGAAATAAATCCTCATGGCTTTCAAATGCACACTTCTTAACACCACCTTCAGCTATATTCGGCAAATGCTGTTGGGTTTCAAGGCTTGCATCATGGAATCTGTTAGGTCTGATTTGATACGTCTTGTTCTGACTAGCTGGCCTCTTGAATGTGCACTAGAAGGCTGTGCCGCAAGGAAGCTAGTCCGTGTGAAACGCCGACAACTTTTGCATCATACGACATTTTCGATTTATTGGGGGCGAATTCTGACCGTTGGCATTTCGCACAGACACTGAAAATCGTCCGATATTCTCAGAAAAAGAGTAACCGTTGTGAAAATCCCCCACCTCCCCGCCCCCAGGCCCGATGGGGAAAACGTTCAAACATGGGGCTAATTAGGAAGCTGGCGAGAGATGCCGGATGCTCAACTAGATCCGCTTAGGCTGATCCCGCGCTAGACTGTCGAATCGGGAGCTAGATACCCTTTGTGCAAGGACAGGGCAGTAAATTGGGCGGGGTGTTTCAACACGGAAACGTGCAGTGCCTGCGATTTCCCATTTCCATGCTAAAAGTTTTGTCAGGCTAGCCATACTAGGACTGTCGTGTAAGTAAAGAGCTACTGCTTGGCTAGGTATACATCACATGATGCCAACCACCCTGCGCGTCAGATTCGAAACCCCTCAATGAGAACAATGGCAATCGCGATCAGTATAAAATTATTGAGCTGTAGTATTTGATAACCTTCTTCTTCACACCTTGGTCACAATCACCGAACTAGTATATAGTAATAGGCCTCAACTTTACCCATCAATAACTTGTTTCATTGGCTTGAGTGCTACCCAAAGAGTATGCAAGTGAATTATCTTAGTATATCCGGGTACCTCTGATAATAATGATGACCAGCATTAGTATACCTGTGACAAGATCGGTGCCTTTCCTTGTCCATGATATTTTATCCTTCTCAATCTAACTAAGGTAGCTGGCCATCCACAACGTGGAAGGACGGACGATATCCCCGAAGGATCAGCCGGTTAGGTTTCAATGTAACCTGGACGATAAGAATACCACCAATCTGTGTAATGACTCTTGGGATATAACAGTAAGTGTGTTTATGATATGCGAGCCGGACTGTTGATGACTTCCGTTGCAGATACGAGCTGAACGCTTTGACGGCGACAACTCCCCCCTTGCGCTAGGACAGCCTGGTTTGAGACTACGCTAAGTCTCGGGTGACTGTCAGATCCATAAACAACAGCTATGGTGAGGTCTTGCCGGAATATTCAATAAACAACTTTGCACACGAGTCATTTTAGGATTCCTCACAATCATTAAAACAAAATACAAAGAAAGAAAGAAAGAAAGAAAAATGCCTTGGTCGCGAGTGGGAAATGCATTTCGAGCAGAAATTAAGTCTCTTCTACAGAAGATGCATTGAGAAATGCTCCCATCCAAAAAAAGAATAATTGCGTAATCATTTGGGGAGACAGACCCTCCTATTTCCGTACAATTCATCTCGCTTAAGGTGGCGGCCTAAGCCTAGCCTCGCCTCCCCCCACCACCACCATAGCGTTGCTCGGGTAAACTTCTTGAGCACTAGGATTCGTATATACATTTTATTACATCTATTTGGATAATTTCTACAGATTAACTCAGGACTCATGTCTCATTTGAGTATGATAGAGAAATACACGCCTTTTTTGGAAAAGGATTATGCTTACACGAGGCTTGACTGAGCAGTTTTCTACCTTTGGCCGACAGGTCGATCTAGTGGTAATCGATACGCTTGGACCTTTCGAAGAAGCTTGGACCACTAATGAAGGTTAGCAGGAGATTTTGCAAAAATGTTTCACACCTAACGCTTGTTGCCAAAACATATCTTTGACCAGACATTGAATCTCATAGTCGTGTAGACCTGTGAACACAGATTTGGAATGATGAGGTATTTTGTTCAAGACAGCTGCCTCCCGACAGAGTTGGGCGCGAACCACTGTCATGGCCAGCGGCGCCTTTGCTAAACTAAAGCCTAAAGGTTGAATGGGTAAGGAGGTAGTACTGCCACCGCCACACAGCACTGTCATGTGCACAGCAACAAAGCATTCCCGCAGGTATTTCATCGATCAAGCAAAAGTTACGGACTTGTGTGCAAGAGTAGGTTTTGATCATACCACGCCAAGCTAAGTGTAGTTCCTTACTTGTGGATTTCTCTCATCTCCAAACGCCCGTGGTCTAATTTGAATGCTCACCTTTTTCCACTGTTGTGGCATGCGCGGTGGTTTTTTTTTTTTTTCGTTGCTCTCGGCTAATGCGATTATTGGCGCAAATCAATGCAGTATTTTCAACTGCAAGATAATTCTCCAGGTATACTTGAGAATGTAGAAGAAGAACATTTATCGCAGAGATATAAATCTGCCCCATGGCACCTTTTCACAATGCCCCTTTTTAAAAATTCATTATTCTCAGAATTCATTTCAATATGAGATTCTCTTTGACCTGTAACATTACGCGCGCCAATGTTGGCCTTTTCTCTGCCTACCCTTCACGCAAAGACGCACAAGCCGTAGTAAAGGTTAAGCATTGCCAAAATTTGGAACCTGGCTTAAAATTGACGGCTTCGACAAATTTCCTTGGAAAAGATCGGCTTTATGAATTGCGTTTATTACCATCAAAAAGCGCAACCGCAGTGTGGGTGAGAATATGCCGGGGGGGCTGTTGTTTTAACGCCGACTACGATGAAGACAAGTTTGATCCCATCACGCATAGATCTTTCTTGTATCATGACCAAATGTCCATTGAGGATGTCATTAATCACCTAAAAGACAAACATAAGTTACTACATTACTGTCCAATTTGTCGTCAGGTGTTTGAGACAGCTAGATGCCGGGATCATCATACCGGCCAAAGAGAGTGTCAAGAACGCCGCGAAATTTAAATTTATGGACTCACCTGGAGGCGAAAAACCAAGTTAATTAAACATGACAAGCATCAAATTGTTGAAAAGAGGCGGTGGAGGCGGATAATTAGCTGTATTGGGGCATGTGTTGATCTATATAACCACTTTTCCCTATCTTTTTGGAAACACGAAAAAATGGCCGAATGGCCTACTCAAAGACAATAGCATAGCGTCTAATATGCACCTCTATAGCTAAGAGCGGACCGAGCCGCCAAATACTGTCGGATCGATGCTTATTCTTAACTTGACCAGGATTAGACCTAAGTAGTGCCACAATCCACTGTTCGACCAAAACAAAAGGGACGAGAAAAGAAAAGGGCGAATTTGATTGGGTAAGTTGAATTCTTTTGATAATTCAGTGCAGCTCATCTTATGCAAGCAATCTTTTTGTTCTTTTTGTCCCCCTCTTATTTTGAGTGAATTGAATGGAGTACAGCCCTCGGCACAAGGTATCAACCACCCTGGCGATGCCACTCCACTAATGTAAGCTAAAACGTATATTGCAACTAGCCAACTAGAGTTGACCATAGCCTGGAAATTGTGCCCATGCGTTGCAGTTTGTACAGAGCTTGGCCGTGGCTACTTGCCCTGGGTCGCCCGAGAGAAGGGCGGGATCGATGTGAAGGTGGTGCTCAGGTTCTGGGGGCAGAGCGGCTGGAAGCGTTGCGTTGGCGAGGGGCTGCCAGCTGTGGATGTTGTTGATGGTTTCGTGGGATTGCAGAGTGTTGGAAAATAGCGGCACGTTCAGGTCATCCCAGGCCAGAGCAGTTGACCAGGAGAGACCGGGAGGTAGGTCGGGAGCCAGGGCCATGCGAGGAGTCCTATAACGCGGGGCAGGTGGAGCAGCGTCGTAGGCGACACGCTGGACGGCATCCAAACGCGCAGATTCCAGGTGGCTGTCGGGGCCTTGGAGGACACTGGACAGGTTTTGGCTGTTTCTGCAGCGTAAGGCCCACGCTACCTCTTCCACTAGAGGCTTACGGAATGGGGACACGGGGCTGCCGTCAAAGTACGTTTCCCATATGTACAGCCACTTCAGCAGGCAAAGGTTGTTCTTGATGTCGGGAACAGGGCTTTGGACTTGCTCTTGGAGTTCACTCTTTGGCTGGCGAAGGGTTCTCTTGATCATTTCGAATTCTTCATCGGAAAAGAACTCTGGAGGCATCACGGCGCGGCAGCCGGTCGCGTGCTCATCCCGCTCCTTGACCTGCTTGAAGTGCGCCCAGCATCTAGAGCAGTATGCTTCCTTGGGATGTCTGTGTTCCCGATGCAGGTGTTGCATCAGGTCCGAGAAACGAGGGAATGATTTTGCTCCGCACTTGATGTATCGGTCGACACTTAGCCGAAAGAAATGACAGACCCAGTTGCAGGCCGAGCTGTCCGGAGTACCAAGCGGCTCATCTGAGCTGCTTTCACCGTCGTCTCCCGAGCCGACACTGTCCTGTTCATTGCTCTTCTTTTTGCTCTTCTTGGTCTTCTTCCTCGAGCGTTTACTTGGCTTCCTGCCTGCTTCTTCGTCTGGGGACTCCTTTCGCTTCTGACTTGAACTTGCGGCGGCCAGAATAATTTGGGCAGTGAGGGTGCCTGGCGGGGCGCCAGCCTCAAGCGGGTCAAGTGTAGCGGCCACAGTGGGTTGCACAGGGGCTGGTTGGATGCGACGACGGGGCGGGAGTTGTGGGATGCACGGGGCTGGCCGCCTTTGAACTGGGAGGGGTTTCCCCGCCAGCCCCAGAGGCTCGAGCAGGGCAGACTGAGAGAACGGAGCAGGGCTCTGGAGCACTTGGCTGTATGTCTTTTTCATCATTGTGTTTTAAAACTGTGAGACGTGGTATGTACGGATGGTAGCAACATTTGACAAGTACGGGGACATGCTTTCTTTATTTACTCTGCTGTGCAACATGTACTCGACACGGCAGGTCAGTTTCTACCCACTTGTGTAAGTGTTTCACAGACTTGGGGGGCTGTCCAGCAAATGTTGGGGAAACAGCTGCGATGGGTATGGGCACAAACAGCAGGGAACCTGGCAAAAAGAAGGCCGTGTCACGTCCACGGTTGTGAGTGGGCACCGCCGGACTGCGGCAGCATCGCAATTGCGCTGAGCGGAGGCGCTAGACGGGGTGCTACTGGCATCACAAAAGGCACCCGTCTATATCCATGGGGTAGCATAGAGCATGGGGAGGGGACATCCTTAGGGCGGGGCATCTGTCATCCATGCGGACGAGGGTCTGAGGGCGCGAGAACCTGAACTACGTAAACTGACAGAGAGTCACTCAACCAGTCAGAGATCCTCTGATGGCTCGAGGGGGCGCATCAACCACGATGGTGCTTTACGGTTGGACGGTTACGCCCTACCCACCCACGCACCCTTATATGCCTTGCGGTCTGGCAAGTTCAGCAACAGCACGCTCGGCTATGCCTTTGAGTTCGCACAGGGTTTGATTGCACATAAAAACGTGTTTGCTGGTGAGCGGTGAGCGGTGAGTAGTAAGAATCCCAAAGTTGTGGAGGAATACTGTAATGGTGCAGGGTTGCACTAGCTAGCGCCAAGGCTTCGAAGTACAATCTACCACATACATACAGCCAAGCCAACTCGATTGTCGAAGTTTGGACTACTTCGCTCCATAAATACTAGCACGACATAGTGGTGATTTTGTGGATTCCTGTTCAACTTGTGGAGGAAATCTAGTGTGGTCCACGGACACTTTTGTGGAATGTGCCTCCGCACCCCGCCGATGTGGGTTTGTTGAAGTAGGAACACTCTATCTACGCACCTGGGCATGCGAATGTATCAGAGGTGGGCAGAATAGATAATTGTAGCAACGAAACGATGGATATCTCTATAAGTCATGCCTCCATTCTCGTCCAATTCCGAGCGGGAGAATATGTACCGCGGAGACATGTCCGATTACCTGTCAAATAACGATAGCTTCTTGGTCGTAGTTTGGAAATTCTGTGCAACCACAAAACTGAGTCTAGTGGCTGATCGAGTGCCACCGTCTGCCACATTGGTGTTGGCCTCGTACACGCCGCTGTACGGCAACGATTACGCCACAGATGTGCCAGATAGCCAAGAAATGTATTTTTGGCTGTTGCTCAATTACGCCGTTCTCCCAACACCACACTCTAGTCATACCACCTCCACCTCCGCACACCATCATTGCGGCTATCGTACCACTCGCGCGTATTGTCCCACACTGCCGTCTACATCTCACACCATCAAATGGTATCCGGTTTTGTCCAACCTTCAAAATATCACCAATGTCATTTAAAACTGGAGAAAACTGGTAATTTTAAATGTCCAAAGTGTTTACATGTCCGGTTGTTGCCGTGATTGTGCGGTATCTACATGTACTGCATGCTGCCAAATCACGAGCTTACTACCATATACGATGCGACTAATGAGAACCATGCACAATGGGCCCTAAATATCAGTACCTATTGAAGTCGATAAATTGGTACACTCTATTTCTTGGTTTTGCAGCATGCGAACCACTCAGGCTTGTTGACGTTGCCTGGGTGTGTTGAGAAATATTCGATACGCGCGTCTTCACCTTGTAACTAATCCCTTAAAATACAATATTATTATTACTCAGCGTGAACTCCAGAGTCAATCATTTATTTTATGTACTCAAGGCTTACATCGTCCAGTCATGAACCACCCAAAGGGTTCTGCGTATTCTAAAAACTAACCCCAAATCTTTTGCACTCGCCACCCGTCAGTTTCGAAACGACTGACCACAATGAAGGAGTCTATTCGCTCTCATCAATACTACCGCAAGGGACTACCGTTAATGATGTAGCCTTGCAATCAGTGGGCGCCTCGCCATTGGTGAAAGCCACAGCTCTTGCTGGGGTTGCTATGCCTTCCCCTCTACTCCAAGAGCAATACACCATGTCCCCCCTGGTACGGCCTGCCACTGCGGTTGAATCACAGTATAATTGATCTTCTTCAATACGGCAGATGAGACTTTGCCGTGTGAAGTCACTGGTGAAATAGAGAAAATCGACGTCCGGGTGAGGGACAGCTCCGTTGTCGGTTCTGGTATACCCCATTGATATCCTTCCATCGGGATCAAGAGTATACAGGTTACCATTCTCCGCAAGTCTAAACTTTGTCATGGTATCACCGATTGCAGAACGAAAGCCGCTAGAAGTTAAGCCGACGAAGAGATAGCCGCCAGGGGTTGAAGATGCGTCAGCAGCCAGGTAAAAGCAGCTCTCCTTATCGGGTGTCTGGGTCTCTGAGACTGTTACTGTTTGTGTAGCTGAGACAACGGCTGTCGAGGTGACAAATGCAGTCACCGTCTTCGTCGTCACGATGGTGCCAGCACGTAATTTTGTAGTGGTTGGTTTAACGCCAATGGCGGTGCATGCGGCCGAGAAAGCTTTGCTATTACAGACATGCTTGACAGAAGCTGGAACCTTTGAAGGTTTAGACGACACTGGGTATTTCGCTGCGGCCCGCTTATTATTGCCCGCATCAGTGATTGCTGTAGTTGCGCTGGCAATTGTTTGGGTGATAGTGATAGCATTCGCTGTAACCGTGGTTTTGCGGGTCTTTGTGATTGTTTTTGTAACCACCTTTGTCCTAATTATTGATATTCAGTTAGAATTGAACTGTGGCTGGATTGAGAAATTAGAGATATAAAACTGACTTGGAACAAGGCGTGATAGTGGTCCTCAAAAATGAGGAACATGCAGTCTTGACTGAAGGATGGGAGCGAAGCTGTGAGAGAGAATTAGAAATTTCGCTTGGTGTGGGATATGACAGCTGCCTACTGCATTGAAGCATTGACTGTTTGCATTCTGGGGTGAGGCATTGGCAGAGAGCGCAAGGGCACCAGCTAGTAAAACAGAGACACGCATGTCGGGCAGTTGCAATTGACAGTTGATAGAGGCTGTTTAAAAGTTCAACTAGCGGACGCGCAAATTAATATATGCATACAATCGCCAGTTAGCACTCGGACCCCCGAGAACGCCGGCTTGCTTGGCATGCGGCTAGTTTAAGCACCCGCGGCTTAGAAATTACAGTGGCTGAGAATTAACCGCCAAAGGGTAAGGTCAGGACTTGAAAAGGAAAAGGGCGTCGGAATTGAGATGGACGCAGTTGCCACAACAGACTAATATCCACGCCAACAAACTTTGCCACCCCCTGAAGTCCACTAAAATATAGTTAATCACGGTAAAACATGACTAGTATTTCTTCACGACGACGCCCGGTGTTTCAGATAATTGTGTCAGAGGTTCTAGAACCCCCAAGCCGAGTCATTATGATCGCCGTGAAGACTCAAAGGAGCCCACTTTCCATAAATGCGCGGGTGTTAGAATGACACACCTCATTAGTACCTCGGGTATCGATCCTCAGTCTCACCTTGACACTGGCAGGACTAGAAGCATTCTACCTCCCTTCAACTTACTTTTATAACAAATGCATGACATATTGGTTTACTAGTATTGACACTAATAGAATATGACTTGTGGTGACTATATTGATAGACCAAAAATGATGGCCCAAATTAATGCTCCAGGACTATCTCTTCAAGTGGAAATGAAGTTTCTTAAGTTTGAGTGTAAATTATTATCTTCCATTAAATCTTGTTAAGAATGTCTGGATTTGGTTTCTGACGCCATGACACCCACCCTCAACATTCGAGTACTGGCTCAGTGCCTAGCGGGCGCTATTGACTGATAATAGCTACACTGCTGGCTGCTAGTGCAACAGTTGAGCCTCATGGAGAGGGAAAAAGCCATACGAGGAAGTCGCCAAGCCTGCCACAGGACGCTAGTGGGCAACATGAGCCTCCGGAGCTCGGTTAAACAAATTGTGTCAGGGCTATCTATCGTGATGTATGTATGACATACAAAGAACATTCGCACCGAGTGGAAGAGGTGGAAGCCGCTCTGGTTGAATATCAAAAAAGGGTTCTTCTAGGTATAAAGTAGAGAAGAAAACTCATTCTTGATCTTGTGTGCATTTAGTAGTATACATCTCCAGTAGCCACAAACCAGTCGATCTGATCTTCCTTAAAATAATTGAATATTCTCCCACTTATTTTTTTCACTGCCTTTGTCTCCAATATATAATTAAAAACGCAATCACCAACTATCAGATAGGTGCCATCTCCCAAATCTTGCAGAACCAAGGGTACACTACATCCACCTAACAAGCCAACAGTATCACCCATTTGGGCGTGTTTCGTGAATCACCCCAGCTGACCACTCTCCGTTTCTCCTAATCTCATTTCCAATTTCAATAATCGCTTGATACTTGATACTGTATAGGACGCAGAATCTCTTTTGGCTTCGGTTGACCAAATGAATTTGGACTTCATTGGCGGATCAAACCACTGCTTGAGAGATCGAGACCCAATCTTAAAGCCAGAGTTTCTGGCGGACTTTACCCATTTCAAGATGTCATTGAAAGTTTTTAAATTCTTTTTTTTTCTGTGTATTCCGCGAGTTTGCTTTTTGCATGATGAAGCCGAGACTGAAATAAAATTCTTCAATATCAATGGCTTCATCGTGGAGATTGTTAAAACAGCCACATAGGGATTTCCTGAGTTTTTCCATGTCAACATCCCAATCTCTTAGTTTTTTATGGTTTTTTTTTATTGGTCGGTGAACTTTTCTCTTTCCAATTTCTTTTGGAGTAGGTGACAGAGCAACTGAGGATAGTATCCACTATCAAAGCTTCCACAACCAAGTTTTGGTCATTGAGAGAAATATTTGGTACTCTTTGAACAATAGTAGCTCTTGTCAGCTCAGTGCGGTGATCTTATCAGTGGATGATGAAAACTCGTCAACCGTATGCTATTGGTTAGATAGGTGCTGAAAACGCTATGTTGCTCGATTTCGATTATCATATCAGTTTTCTGTACGGAAGGGTATAGATTTGGCAAGGCAAAGAAACCACAATGGCGCTTATTTTTTCGTTCACCATTGGTTAAGATTGCCGACCGGCATGCTAAACCCACGGTATCTTATCGCATGCACTAATGCGACGGGCTGCAACTTTCAATGACCCCGCCTTGATAAACCCGCAACTCATACTTGTAACTTGATTATCACTCACTTAGGTTTTTCTCTGCAAAAGAAAAAGCACAAATTTACAATCCTCTTGCTGCGGTATTTGTATATCTGCCCATTAGTCAATTTTGGTCAACAGGAGCGACACTCCTCAAATGGATGCGCCAAACCTCTTCCCGCCTCGCACGAATCCAACAAAAGAGCAGATTGCTACGGTAGGGTCAGATGGTTCGCGGCATTTAGTATGTACTAAGTAGAAATTCTACCTCTAGAACATGTCAAAAGCTCTTGAATTGCAGCAAAAGGCCCAGGTTTTGCATAAAAAGCGACCATTCGCAGCAATTTTAGTTGGCCCCGACCATCAAGAGGTGCTCTTGGTTCATCAATCAGTCTCACATGTCGAGCATGCCGAATCCTCACTAGCGAGACTGGCCGCCTTGCATTATTCTCAGGAATTCTTATGGGAGTGTACCATGTATACCACATGGGAGCCGTGCTGCATGTGCACCGGAACTGCCTACTGGGCCAACATTGGTAGAATCGTGTTTGGCGCATCTGAGAAGCAATTATTAACACTTACTGGCAATGGCAATGAAGACAATATGACTATGTCAATAAGTTGTCAGGATATCATTCGATGCGGACAGAAGAATATTCACGTGATTGGGCCAGTGGATGGTTTAGATAAAGAAATAATGGCGGATGCGGATATTCACTGGAGTACATTTAGATAGAATTGAACTTGATGCCGTCAAGTGTAATGAAAACGTCCACTTCAAAGTGATAAGAAATAAGGGAATTAAATAAAATAGTTGATGTATGATTGCCCTACACGATGGCGAAAACAATTTCACTACTCCACTCCAGCATTAAATATAATGAAAAAAGGCTGGGTGGTTCCCTTCATCCTGGCATTTCTTATCTAAGAGCGTAGTTAAAGATATTTTGAACTTTATTAATTTATTTTTATGGCCCTAAATGTCCTTATTCAAGCCTATTATGCATCGGCTGGCTTTTGTGCATACACCACGTAGCTGCAAGATCTTAGTATGCATCACAAATGAAGAGCCGTATCTGGGTTTACTTACTAGGGCCAGTATCCGTGCATGCGTGGGTTCTTTATTTCTTTCCTCAGGAATGCAAGGAATACAGCCACCTCGGCATCCGACCAGCCAAGTCCTTTCTGGAACATTCTTGTGACCATGGCCTCTAGCCCGCTGAGGAGGTTCTCCATTTCCCAGGCACCTAGAAGCTTCATGCGGGGATCTTTGGGCCACGGGTTGAAAGGGAGCTTGAAGATCTTCTGCGTCACGTTTTTGTAACCTCGTTCCTCAAACCATCCTTTCCATCTCATAGGATCACTGAGACTGGCGCCATACTTTGAGGATGCTGACTCCATCATACCGGAAAACTTGCGCAAGTAACTATCCTCGGGGATGGAGTCGTCATCGCAACCGAGAATGCCAACAATGGCCTGAAATTCAATCCAACCTCCTGGTTTCAGGTGACTAGCCATAATTTAGAGCGTTAGTTGAGCAATGAGTGAGTGATGTAATGGTGATGACAAAAGCATAAGGCCAAGTAGTATTTGATTAGGATTCAGACGTACGTATATGCTTGATCAACAAGCCCTGGCCAATCCCGAATGGCAAGTAGTAGATCGCGGGAGAAGACAAAGTCGAAGCTGTTCTCCTTCCATGTCCAATCCCTTTCAATGTCGTCAAGTTCGAAGCGGCAGTTGGGCGGTACCCTGAATATTCATGTTCAGCCGCCGTGTCGGTCTGTAAATGAGACTCAAGCTGATGTGTTCTTACCAATGAGGTTGAGTAGGGGCAACATCCACACCGATAACCTAGTTTTTGATCAGCCACTGATGCGTGGTGAACTGCGCTCATCTCTATCTTTCCGACTTACTTCGGCACCAGGATGATCCTCGGCCATCTCAATCGACCAAATTCCTGGAGGATGGTGTCAGTAAAACTCTAGCTCCGTGTATGCTAGGCTCATAAGATGGGACTGACCAGTTCCACAACCCAGGTCAAGAATCCTTTGAGGATCCGAGATAGGTGCAAGAAAGCGATTCCTACCAATTAATGCACAATATTTGGCATGGCACATGTCAATACGATCTAGCTCGGCCTCGTCCATAGGTAATCCATATTCTAACCGACATTGTAAGCATGCGTTGATGATGACTTTTATGCATGAGGAATTTCGATCAAGATTTCCAGACAGGCGGATCATAAAATGTTAGTGAAGAGTTAGCTTACTGACCTTCTTTTCCATAAACGGCATAGGTTCTTCCGCCTTCAACCTTTCCCCTCAAAATGGATGAAGTTAGAGACGTGAGCGACGACCGATCACTCTGATCGTCAAAGACCTAGCATGAAAACTGGTCAGCGGGTCGATCCATTCGTTAGCGGGTGGAGATGTTCCACAATGATGTGAGTTGAACGATCCACTTGGATCATCCATTAGTACCAATGGGAATTAATTGGACACATCATGCTGGACGTTGGTTCTGAACGAGATGGATGCCAAAAGAGCAGCGCCAACAAAACTCTTCTTGATAGCTTGTTGTCCATTTGCGGGAGAGAGAGGGGTATAATGACAAAGTTTCAGGGCTTACTGACCTCGTCATCCTCGACACTGCGTTGGTCCTGGGAAGTTTCAATGGTTAGCCCAAATGTTTCCTCGTGGCCGAGCAAGGTTTCCAAGCTCCGATTATCCACCAAGAACGGGACTCAGCAGAAACTAGGGTTGATGAAGGCACTTACGCTATCGGGCTGAAGGACTGATTCCTCGTCCTGGTTGGTTTCGGGGGAGGACATGGCCGGCTGGATGGATTGTCTGTCTGGGTTGGCAAGCGTGAGGGAGGTGTGATGGGTGATGATGGTTGACGGAAAGAATCGAGATGAGGCAAGACGAACAGAAGCCATGCAAAGCCCACCTCGGAAAACCGATAATGTGATATTCAACAAAGAAAAAAAGATTGACCGGCTACGAGAGCCGGGATGCTTGAACAACCAGTGGTGCGACTCGGTTGTCACCAAAACCCCCTCCTGCTCTCATTCCTTCGTAGAAACACCCAACACCAGCAACTTGGCGGGGATGTTACCAACAATTGATTGGAGTGTAGTGTGCACGCGGGACATGGGTAGCTGGCCCCGGCTCGGCATGGCGGACCAACTAGCCTAGCTCTGTGGGTTTCCGCCGGCCCGCTGAAGGTCTGGGTCGATCAAAGCGCTCGGAAAATAGATAGACTTTGGCGGTTCAAGCTTATTACTTGCTTGAGCTGGTCAGCTCCGGTCCGAGCCACAGAGACTAGACAACAGTTCAGCCCGGATAGCTTCATCTTCTCTCCTTGCTAACGCTCCGGTGGAGAATTTGTTGTCTCTGTGGACACAACAAGGACTTGGCGGGGTGGGCCGACTAGGGTTTGGTTGTTGGTGGCGCTCCCTTTCCACCGGCCTCACCTGATGGGTTGACGCTCAATCCCTGTCGCCATGAAGTGACTGCCCTGCCCTCGCTCAGTTACAAACATGTGGCACAACCCGAAAGAGCGCGAAATCCCTCCGCGCAAAATTCTCCACGAACGAACCATTACTGGCTTGACCGAGTTTCCGGGTCTTGTCTTGAATTTGTCGTCTGACACATTACACATCACATCATTTGCCACAACACACGCCCCTTCAATTCCAAGACACCATGGCGATCAGTGAAAGACGCCCAAGTAGTTCCTCTGCAAAGGCCCATCCCAAGGTCCGCAAGGCCCTCGAGGAGGCCAAGAAACTGGTGGCGGACCTCGAGGCCTACGAGGACAACCCCATCAGCCACCAGGCCGTCATGAACCAAGCTGAACGTGTCCGCATTGCCATGCAGGAACCAATTGATGTTATAACACGCTTGTTTGAGCAGCTCAGTCTAGGAGGCGCCGTTCACACCATCTTGGGTATTCGGGCTTACCATGCGATGCCCGAGGACGGAAGTCCCATCACCGCCGATGAGTTGGCTCGCATCACCAATGTCGCCCCCACAGTTATTCACCGCGCATATCGAGTTGCGGTTAACCACGGCGTCTTCACCGAGCCAGCCCCGGACACCTATGCCCACAATGAGCTCTCCCGCACGCTCAACCCGAAAGGCCTCGGTTCCTTCTTCATGATCACCCTGGAATTTACTCGCGCCTGGATTCACCTACCGGAATATCTCAAATCGCACAAGCCTGACGATGTCTTTGACCCGCTCAAGTCACCCGCCGTGTACTCGGTTGGTAAGGAGCACCTCGGTAAGTCGTACTTTGAGCTGCTCGACATGGACCCGGACCCGGAGCGTCGGGAAGTTTGGAACACGAACATGTTCATGGTCGATAAGTTGATGCCCGTAACTGGCATGTTCCCCTTTGAGTCTTTGAAGGAAGTGGTTCAGCAGGATCCTGAACGCCCATTTCTCGTTGACATCGGCGCTGGACACGGCCAATCTTGCTTTGCTATCCGGGACGAAATCATCAACGGATCTTTCGACGCCAAGTATATTCTCCAAGATCTGCCTAGTGTCATCAATGACATGAAACCTGAAGCTTATGCTGGCTTTGAGCTCATGAGTTATGACGCCTTTACGCCACAGCCTGTTAAAAGTACGTGTCTTATTATACCCTGTCCCTCATTCCCTCCAGCCCAGTAAGACTATCCCTTTGCCTCGAATCCTTTCGCTAAAATGTGGCACGTGCCTTCATAGACGCGCACATTTATTTTATGCGCCGTTTCCTTCACGACTTTTATACCCCAATCTGCATTGAATTCGTCAAGAATACCGCATCGGCGATGGGTCCCGACTCACGCCTCATCATTTGCGACCAAATGATTCCAGATGCAGTCGAACCCTACGAGAACATGGAGCTCTATTGGCTCGACTTTGCTCTTTTCTGTATGACCGGCCAGGAGAAAAAGATGTCCGACTTTAAGGAGATTCTCGATGGTGCTGGCCTAGAAATTGTTAAGATTTATCCCTCTGCATATGGTCGTACGGTAATGCTTGAAGCCAAACTGAAGAATTAGGAGACGGAGGCGTGTTTGCCGTGATGAGGAGAGATTATTGTGGCAACGCTTCATGAATTTATGCAAGATGAATGAACGGTGTCACGTCGGATGAGTAACGAAACTGCAATGTTGTCGGTATTAGTCGGTAATATACCCTCGAATAAATGATTTAGTTAAAATGCGCACGACATTGCGAATCATTGTATTACAATGATAGTATTAATGGGGCTATGCAAAGTAACTTTGTTGCTTTACACAAAAACGATCATGGTGGATTATGCGCCCCGCTTAGAACCATGTCCGATGTTTCATTTCTTGTGCCATTGTTGCCAAATGTCAAATCTTACGTTAATGATGGCATAGGAAATGCCGATGACCAGTCCTCAATGCCCCAATCTAGCTGATCCGTGATAAAGTTGTCAACAAGGCCAGTAGAAGTTTGACCCGTATTTTCAACACTTCCAGAGAAAGCGCCACCGAATGCGGTGGTGGTAAATTCCTGTGATGGGAGATTTTGTATATCAAATATTTCTTGAGAAAGCCTCAAGTTTGAGGATGGTTCTCCAGACTCCCCTTCCCGTTGTCCATTTTGGGGAGCTTGTTCTAGCAATTCATTAAAGTTCCGTTCTGGTTCTTTCTCTAGATAATGGCTATTCGGTTCTGCTTCTGTAGATTGATTGCTATAGGTCGCCGATATTACGTTATCAGACAGGGACGAAGCTGATGGGGCATTGATTGATTGAAAATTTCTGAACACGGATTGAAATCCGCTTGTGATGATATTTGTGAGTTGTGAAAGTCGCTCAGATTCATTCATGACTCTCATTTCATCGAATTGGTCGTTTAATTCTGCAGCTAGTACACTCGGCCCGCGCCTCTGACAAAACTCGGTCCATTCGCAAAAGTCCCGAGATAGTTCAAGATCCATATAGGGGGACTCAGGTTTTGGTGTTCCAGGGAATAATATCTCCCAAATAACGTACCATTTTTGCGCATCATTGTGTTCCGGTTTGGACTTTTTGCTTAACAATTTTGCTTGCTTGTTAGATATCCCATCCAAATATCCGTCGCGCTGAGCTAGGCAACGTTCATTGCTCATGACATGCGCTGAATGGGCTTGCTCATAGTTGAATGTTTCGAAGCATCTTTCGCAGTAAAATTCCGGGGTATGCTTTCTTGTAAGATGCTGCTTCACATCGTTTATTCGGCTTAATCTTTTCGGAAAGCATTCCCGATAGCGATGGGGGTCTTTCTTCCAGAAAGGACAAGCTAAGCATTTTTCTGGAGGGTTTTCTGTTTTCTGCTTCTTAGTTTTAATGTGCATTGAATTATTCCTATCATAGTCGTCGCCCTGCGGGTTTCTTGGTCTTTTACGGTGATTCTCGCTTGAGTTGGATGACAATGAAGTCATTGAAGTCGAAGAATTCTGATTTGCTGATCCTAATGTTGGGTGGCTACTAGATCCTGGAGAGTGTTGACAAGCTCGTATCATGTTCCATTCCTCCAACAATACATGCATGACGCGAGAAAGTAAATCTGATGAATTAGCAACTGAGCCAAATGGATCGAAATTATCTGATTGATCGGTAATTGACAACATATCAGAATCTACTGAATCCTCTGAGAAAGTTGCGCCCGTATTGATCCCAGAAATTGACGGTAGTGTAGGCTGTTCATCAAACCCATTTTGTGAGCATTCTAGGTATGGAGAAATGCGTAATTGGGTTGAGCTTTGCGGCAAATTTGTTTGTGTATCATAGCCTGAAAACTTGTTCTGCACACCCGAGGTCGTAACAATGTTACTATCTGCTGGTGAGAGGTCGGACTTTGAAAAAAGAGAGTCTCCTCGTTTTCTCATGGCATTTGAATATTCGGATTTGTCTAAAACGTCATACAAAACCTTGAAGTCAGTAAGATGAATTAAATGAAGATTTACTAGAAAAGTCTTACTGCAAAAACATTTTGAGCCAGAGCAAATTGAGACGAAATGCCTAGCGGGTTTAAATATTGGTTCTCGGTTAGATCTTAGGGGATTATGAAAAAGTTTAGAACTTGAAGTCATATTTCTGGATTGTTCCGTAGAGAGTTTCCAGATGAATATTCCGTCAATTTCTTTATCCAGAACGAGGAGGCAGCGTGAACCGGAGAGAAAAATGTTTTGGTGTGTTTCAAAAACAATGCCTTCTCCAATTAACTCTTTTAACATTGGTAATGAAATCTCGAATCCAGAGTAAGATATGGGAATCTTTGGGAGAGGGAAATTATCAACCATGACGAAATCTCGAAGTATTTCGTAGAAATTAGCTTTCTGCATGCAGCCGCTTTGTGACCTATGTTCTAATTTGAAGCCGATTGTACAAGACGCCTTTCTTGTAGCTGCCAAAGAGCTCAAAGAATTTTCTTCAACCGTGATATTTTCGACATGGGGTATGCAGAGTGTCATTCCGCCCTTTACTGGACGTTTGAGAGCTGCTCCCAACCATGCCAACTGCTCTCCACACTCAGCTATGGCATAAGCGGGACTGCGGACTGTAACCTTCAGTTTGTCATTTTCAATACAAGCTACAAGCTCGGTCTTTTCAGGTAGAACGCCTATGAAATGCGTTAGCGGCCAAATTAAAAATCTGTGCTATAATATGTGGGATTTCTACCGGATATTATATAGCCTTCTTTATGATCGACCAAGTCTCGCAACAGTTGAAGGATGTTGTTTCCACTCGTTGGCCACATATTTTGTATGTATTCAATAAATTTGGTAGCATGAAAGCGTCCAGAGTTGCCGGTGAGAATAATGGGATTAGAGGATGTGTCTTTTTGCTCTCCAATCTGCCTGAGGCCGTATGTTGATAAGATTGGGTCCCAAGCGATGCTAAAAGCCATCTCGTAAATCAATGGGGGACTGTTCCTGCTTATTATACCAGAGGGGAGACATTTCAAGATAGTCTCTTTTATGTCCTTATCACTTGAGTTCAACATATCATTTCTGGTAAGGGATACCTCTTTCCTTAGGGCAGATATTAGCCATGTATACGCCGGACTGGCGCGAATGAGGCCACGATAAGTTGCGGCTTCTGCTATTATTTCATCATCCCCATCATCACTGGGGATCTCATCGATGGGCACGCCTTCAAACAGACATTCTTTTTCTTCCTCTGGTTGAGAATCGCTTTTCTCCATCCATAGAGCCATCTTGTCGGGTAAGGACATATCCTGTGTCTGGTCTCTCTTGCCACCAAACGATTCATCTCCGTCAGATAAGAGAATTCCAATACTAGCGACAATTTCGCTAACAGGTCTATTAGGATAACATCATCATTTATAATATAAGAGTACTCACCGATGGTTCTTATGTATAAACCGCATCGCATTTCTATGCGTCTGGGTAGTGCCAGAGTATCCAATCTTAATAGCAAAGGCCTTTATACATGTCAAAGCATCTTTAGCCATAGCTTTCCATTCATCTGCACTCACTTCCTGTTGAATATGCTCAAAAATATCGTGTGAAAACTCATCAATGTAACTTTGAACGACTTGCCCGTTCCCCACTGAACCAGTGTAGTATGTTAACGCATCAACTTCGACTCCCTTATCACGTTCTGCATCCATGGCACCATCAAAAAGAAGAAAATCACTTTTCGGCTGAGCAAATCGGTTTTCATAAGCCACAGAACCATACCCAGAATCGATAATTGACTCTGCTGGATTCTTAATATTTGAAATTACTGGCGGCTCGTTTTCCGGTCTGGGTATTTTGGCGGCCCTTTTCATATCATAGCCAGGCCCTTCTAGGTATTGAAAATATCCAACCATAGTGTGCGAGACTACTTCTCCAGAAGGCAGTTCCAGGAGAATTGACATGGGCACGTTGTTCTCAGAGCAGCCCGTGACCGCAAACCGAGGAGCATCTGCGCCGAATGTGTAGTTAAAACCAGAAATATCTTGTATATCCCTAGTTACCTCTGCCGGACATTTCTCAGAACCAAATAATATAAAGACAAATGCCATGTCTCGCGAAAGCAGAAATATATCATATTGCGACCATATTTTGACGAACACCTTAGTAGGAATGACGCCCGATGAGGGTTGATATGATAGGACAGTGAGCTCTCTAGGAAGGCATTCTTTCGCTCCTGCGGGTTTTGACTCGGGCTTCAAGTTATCCTGGTTCTTTTTAGTGGAACTCGGTGGCTGAATCTCGAAAATTGCCCGGCCAAATGGGATCCTTGTAGTGAACTGTTGGGCCAAGAACGGATACTGAGACACCAACGCCGAAGGCAACACATAATTGTTGCCATTGGAATCCACAGGATAGTCACAGCCAGCTTCCGCATCTATGCTGGGCTGCATTCTCTGCCCCTGCTGGAGGTGCTGTTGCTCAAACATCTTCTCATCGAGCAAGGGCTTGATACAGATACGACCAGCCTCAGACCGGAAATGACGACTAAGGGCGTCAAGTTGAGAAAACCGCCTACCGCAGCCCCACTGTCCCCCGGCCTTAAGATCGCCCTTGCAGGCAAACCTGTTTTCGCCCGAGTGCAGACTCTCGTGTCGCTTACAGTCTTGCTGTCGAGTGAAGGCCTTACCACACACGGTACACACGAAAGGACGCTCGACAGTGTGGGTCATCAGATGCGAGCGCAAGTTTAAGGCGCTAGTAAATCGCTTTGGGCACAGAGTGCAATGCAACGTGGCCGGGTGCTTATACACTCGCTTAGCAGCACCGTTATCTTCACTGTTCTGATATCCTGAGTCTGGCAAAACAAAATTCCCGTTTGAACCAGTTATTTGAGAATATTTCTGCATATTAGGCGGGAGTGGGGCGGATCTGGGACCTGGTGGAGAGTGCATTGAATGACTGTTGGCGGATAGCAAGTCTGTCGCAGATTGTTTTTGGGTGTCTGCTAGATTTGGCTTAAATGAATCATTTTGCATGATGAATATTTTGCAGCCAAGGGGCTGCGCGTTGGCTCATGAGGGAGCGACGGAAGGTAGATTGATGCAGAAGAAAATTGATCGCAGCAAGTCGACGCTGCAACAAACACTGGGTATAAACACCCAAGAACCGTGAGCACAGCGTTGGTGCTCAGCCTACAGACAATATATGTCTTGATATGGATCAATTAAACCGTCTCGAGAATAAAGTGCGATGTTAGGAAGAGGAAAATTTGGACACAAACGTCAAGTCAGCGGGCCAAGGAAACCTGACGCCAGGCGGTCATCCAGAACACACCTGTGCTTTTCAAGATGATTGGCTAACATTGACAAGGTTGCGAAGAGGCAACCAATAAATTTTGTACCTTGTCATATGTCATGTGATGCCTTTAAAAAACGACCTGGATCTTGATTCACATCAACAGTTGGAGGAATGTGACGCGAGATCAAATACATGTCATGGGTTATAACGAGGATTGTGGAAATTGGATGCCTATATAAATTTGCTGTCATATAGAATATGGATGGACACAGCAAGGAGAAGAGAGCAGAAGGATAATTGCAGGAGCATGCAAGCTACCATCAGCGACCACGCGATATCGTATCATTTTGCTAATGCGCAAGATACGAGCCTCGTATCAGAGGCCTCGTTACACTCGAGTCCAGGATATTGATGTATTTTAAGTGAGTAACCGAAACACAATTTCGCGATTCAATCTTGCATTAAGCAGCCTTTTCATCCGACCCAATGAACAACGGATTGGAAGATTGTGAACAAGCCAGACTGAGGGTCAACAGATAGTTTGATCAGGGAAAAGCTTGTTTTGGTGCCAATGATGCATCTCTAAATCTAAACTAGTACAAGACCCAGCAGTTCGGACAGCTGCCGTTGAAAGATTAAACGGAATCATGGACACGGCCAAAAGTCAGACAAAGGTAGTGTACGAACCGGCATTGCTTAACCGCTGTGCTATAATTTACTATACCTCCTCGAGATGCGCTTTTCCATTCTAAGTTTTGATAAAAGTTTTCATCCATTGGAACTATGGTAATTCCGACGGTAAGACTGTTTTCTGCCAGAGATACACGGATCGGACCGTAGAATGATAAAGTTTATGAACAAGGTAGCCACCGTTCAAAGATTAGATTTTTCGTACTATCAAATTTTGTACAGGTGAATAGCATGGAAATTCTCATGTGGTTCCCTCTTTAATATCATCTAAAACAATTCTAAAATCTTCATTCCGAGCGATTTCATTTAAATACTCCTTTTGTCAGGCATATTTCTTTCAGTTCAGCTACAGTCTCATCTCTACTCTTGACTCAAGTTGTATCAACAACATCAACATTCAAAAATGAAGAAGACAGCTTTCGTGACAGTTCTTGCGTGAGAAAAAGACTTTGACATACTGGCGGGAATCACTCTAATATATGCTAGACTTTTATGGGCAGATGTTGCTCTGGTCAGTGTGTACTACCTTTGAAATAAGAAAGTTCAACAGGCTCATTCATTTCACAGTTCGAGATTTTCTCATAACCCCAGAGAAGTGCGAAAAGGCCGGGGGAACATGCGTCGGCAGTGGCTATCCTTACGCAGATCCTTGTGAAGGAGGAAAACCCCTTAACATCTCTTGTGGTGGCCGCTTAGGATGCACAATCCCGGCACAAAGATGCTGCTTTTACCCAGCCAAGAGTGTCTTCTGAGAGATGGAGGAGGAGAAAGAGAAACTTATCGAGCAACTATTTGTAGCTTAGGGTTGTTCTAGCCCCTCGGCGGTTTGCACTTTTACAGATTCAACGCAATGATGGATTTTGAAATTCGATCCAATGTGCCAGGATATGTAACAGGTGTAGCAATGGACTCTCTGAAGTATTCATCAAGTGTCATATCGCCGCCTTGATTGGTATTTCCTGAAACTAGACTCCGTTGAGACTTCTGCACTTGATTCTAGTACTCAGCTTCGAGGCCTGACCTTGTTAGGCAAACGCTCTCTGCAATAGCCATACAAGACAAGAATCGAACAACAGTGGTGATTGTCTCAATCAACAATGGTATAGATAGCTTTGGGTTGTTTCTGTCTGGCCCATTCGGTTTATCTTTGATACAAACTGAACACTGACACAACTGTCGTATTTGTGACATGACTTTTTCGTAAGCGATTTTAGCGTCTATAAAACTGGTATTGACCGCTTCTTCCATTGAATGCTGTAGTGGTGACAGTTCTGGAAACCACCGAGTGAAGTTTGAGACGAGACCTAGCCCATGTGATTCATCCGAACGTTACATTATCTCAAGGCGTCACATTGCCGACTACAGCAAAGGTGAAGTGACGCTTCGCTCATGCTTAATGCAATAGTGCTTTATATCCATTGGACAAAAGGTGCATCATATTTACCATTTGCCTTCCATAAAGTTACCCTCTAGGAAAGAAGGTGGAGGAATTAGTCTTGATATAACTTGGGTCGCTGTTAAAGATTATGAAATTAATTGTGTGCATTTTACGGTTTTTGACTCTGCGTCAATATCCACTGTTTCCTTCTCTGGTGAGAAGGTGCCCTTCAAACCCAAGGATAGGTTAAATACTGATGGGTTAGCCTTTATAAGTTTTTCCTCTTTTGAGGCTATGGTTAATCGAGAGATGACCCGGATTATTGAAGGTTTAACTGGCTGTAATAAAAGTTCGAACACATGAGCATGGTGCCCACTCCCATCAAGGTGCAAAATTGTATTCGTAACCCTTTTCATACATAAAAGGCGTGATCGCTCCCATGTGGTTTCCCATTTATTACCCCTTACGAAGAACTTCAGCTCCATATTAGCAACGATAAACCTGCATTTTGAACCCCTCCTTATCTACGGGATATTAGCACACAATTAACACCTCAACCCTGCTACTGACTCCTAATCACACCCACACCATCTCTGTTCAAATGAAGGGAATGATTTCCTTGACAATTCTCAGGTAAGGACAATGTTAATACGCTGAGATAAATCGTGCTAATGAGAGCCAGTGTTTTATGTGTTCATTTTGCTCAAGCTTTTTTGTGTTACATCTGAAGGTCAAGAATTCATCTGGCTAATGTTCTATACAGACGTACCGCACCGAATAACGGAGGAAGAGTGCGAAAAGGCCGGAGGAAGTTGTGTCTCAGGGAGGGATTTCTTCCCAGAAAGCTGTCCAGGAGGCACAACGCTCGATATCGATTGCGGTGGCGGGGGTTGCACGATCCCGCCTTTAACCTGCTGCTCTTACCCGACTAAAAGTCCATCAAAAGAGAGAGGGAAGCATCTGAAGCCGCAATATGCGGCTTAGTGATATTTCAGGTACTCAACAGTCTGCATCGAAGATTTGTTTGCATCCCCTTCACGCAACCTTCTGTTTTGGAATTCTGAGTCAACGGGCCAAGTTGTTGGAGTACATATAAGACAAAGACTCTTAATCAGGAAAAAATATTGCTCCAATTTCCATCCGGTAATATCAAGACCCAATGTGCATTATTGAACATTCCGCGATATAAGAGGCGATGGCAAGCTGCCCGAGTGGGACATATTTGTGATTGGTGCTTAGATATTTAGATCAAATTTGGGGAGTGATAGGGCGGTGTCAATATTAGCCCACTACTTTTTTTGGAGCTAATTTTGTTTGATTCGGGGGGAGATGAAAGTGTATCGACTTAATTAGGAACACTTGAGAGTTGGAATTGGGAGCCTGGAAGAGTATTGGGTGCGTTCTCATTCAGATTGCCAATCTCGAGTTGCAGGACCGAGTTGTTGAGTTGCAAGGCTAGAGCACCGGGCGTTGTAAATAATAACCCCTTATCTCTTTCATTCATGCCTGTGTTTAAAATGTTGGTGAGCTCCTGGCAGTAGTTTTCAACATTCATCATGCGCGTCTTCCAGTTGAACACGGGTACCGAATCCTCCGGAGAGAAAGTTTTGGTGCTGAAGTCCTCAGAGGCGCCCTTAGACTCGCCGTCCTTCGCCGTGTTGATCCTTCTGTACAGAACAGTCAGTTCATCATCGATCAGTGTTTGGCCGATGGCGAAACGCTGGTGATGATATGGTAGAGTAAAGGTGATGCGGGCCGGACCCAGTGGCACGGAACCGAACAGGCAGTACATGGTGTCTGGACTCAAACGCTTCTCAACCAGGATGGGCGACTGTGATGGTTTTGGCTCACCATTGCCGTCTACAGGCTTGGTGCGTTGCGAAGTGAACTGCATGGTGACGGAAATATCTGGGAATTGAGCAAGAAGTTTTGATCGTAGGAGAAAGCCGAATTTTGGCATCTGTACATACGACCCCCCAAGGGCCAGATCGGGCGTGTTAAGCCGCTGGTTAATGGCCATTTTAATTGCAGTTCGGATATGGTCACTCTCAGGTGTGGTGCCCAAGTGGTTAGCTAGGCTAAGAGCTCCATCGATCAGCGCATCGGTCCAGTTCTCGTCAACAAAGAAGAAGCGTAGTGTTTCCTCGGGAAGATATGCCGGGTCAGGAATCAGATAGTGGGCGGGCACGTTGTCAAAGTGCAACTTGTCGAGTATCCAGGAATAGACAAGAGCGTAATCGGGATTTGTGGGAACGTTGTATTCATTATACAGTTCGCCATCAGTGGCTAGCGCAAATGTATGTGCTACCGCCCGGGTATGTTCTGACATGCGACTGGATATGTTCTCCAGCTGCTGCTCGCTGCTCGGCCGATCAGCAGCCTTGATATCTCCTGGAGTTTTGTCGCGTTGCCAGCGGTTCGCAGTAGCCATAGCAGAATCGCCCTCTTGTTGCAGCGTGGTATTGATCTCATTAATGCCGCGTATCAAATCCAACATAGAACTTGTCGTCTCTCGACGCGAACCATGTTTGCCAAGCTCCGTATGCATTTTCTGCTTCGAAGCTGCTGCTGCCCGGCCATGGATTGCGTTACGTAGACGGGCAAGGGCCACACAAAAAGCTTGATCACTTATAGCAAGCGTTTTGCCAAGTTGCCAAGCGCTAGAATAGGTGGCGTCCATCATCGCCAAGTCGGTGTCAAAGATCTGCAGGTCAGTCCCAAAGTTGCTTTGCATGGGAGATTTGCCGCGCAGTGGATGCTTGATGAAGATCCGAGTGAATGGCCCGCGTGTCATTGACGCTGTTATCTCCCCAGTAACAGTATGACCACGGATAATAGTATATCCCTCTGCCTGTCGCCTTCTGATACGAGCGGCGATCTTGTCATCCCTGGATGAGTGCTGCAGCGACGGGTTTTGTTCATGAGTATTAAGTACCTGGGGCCGGATGACTTTGAGGCTATTCGCAAGTTGTGAGAAGCTATCGAAGGTAATTTCTGAGTCTTTAGGTGGTTGGCATGTGTATGTCCAACTGTGTAGGCTAAGCAAAGCCAATGGCTGAGACTCCGGCAGAGGGAATTTGAGATTTGGTGCCATGTCGAGCGATACCAAATGTACAATAGTGGTCGTAGGCACGTCCGAATGGATGACGGGTGTACGTGGAGACACTACAATGCTGCAGAGAGTCGTTTCTTGGACATTGTCAGCTGCACTCTCTGCCCCAGCTCTGCCGTCCGTCGCTGTCTGACGCAGATGTGCGAGATATTTGTACTTGGACACACTGAGATGGTCGCCATTATCCGCCTTAAATAGCGGGTAGAAAAGCTCCGGGGCCAGCAAAATAACATTCACAGGTTCCTTTTCATCGTCAACCTCCCCACCATTTATAAACGAGATGGTATTGGTAACACCCTGCAGGGAGGCTGTATCGCGCGCACGCATGCGCAATGCAAAGGTGTCGCTCTGCTCCCGTCGGACATCAGCTGGGAGCGGGGCCATGATAGTCTCCAGTTTTGACTTTTCAACGCTGAGCTCTTCGACGGTGAATACAAGCAGCGCAAGCCATGGCGTGTGGCTGATTCCACATTTGTTGTCCTCGTCTGTATCAACGTGCGTTGGGCTGCGATCCCATGGGAGATTTGGGTTTTTGAGCACTATATGAGGCAAAACTCTAGCTTCGGCGCTGGTGCCCGGGGCTGGAGAAACCGAGTCAATAACCTCAGAAGGTAGACTGAACTTGGATGTAACTGCATGAAGGCCCTGTGAGACTGCAATAGTGCTCTTGAGATGGCTGTATGCTTGTGTAGGCAGGACCGAGATTGACTGTTCGGTGCTGATCTTTTCTTGGCCAGCCGCTAAGGATGGAGCATCGTAGGAATAATGGCGTACCTCGTCCGGTTCCAAATTAGGAACTGCTCCGGACAAGATTTGGTTGTTTCGATGGTGCACAAGCCAGCGATGAGAGGACGCCATGGAATGGCTGTTCAAGTTCTTCTGGGTATTGTCACCGTCCATATTGTCGTTGGTTTATGTCGAAGCTGAATCGTTCAAGGCTCTTGAACACTTTTTGGGGACACGCGGCACCTAAATAAAGCAAGCTGTAATGGACTGCAGGGTTCTAGGCTAAGCTAAACAGACTATTGAAAACTAGTTTCGACCTGTCCATATTGGGATCCAAAATCCACATTTGGTTGAGCGCGAAGAGCTGAAGAGGTTGATGGGCCCACAAAACAATGCGCTACCGTGGCCAACTGTGTACGTACTCCAAAGGTCATGGTATGTTAGATCAATCTTGGCGGCACCTAAGTTATGTCAGTCTAAACAACACATCCACTGGCTCAACTGAAGGCTTCGTTAGTGGGAGTATAGACTTTGGAGCGCACATCTAAGTAGTATACGGCCTCTAACCATTTCATCATTTGACTCCTTCCACGCTGCAATGCTGTCGATAGTTTTTTCCCATTTACTGATACACAATCCGAAATATCTTAAAAGATCAAATGGCTTATAATTATATCAGCGTTGTTTAAATAAGGCTTGAAGATGCAAAACTAACAAACTAGAGTTGCTAGCCATTTATGTCAAAGTAGGAAAAGAAAGAACATTGAAAGAGAAGATGAGATAGTCACTAGATAACACTCAAATTGACTGCTTTGGATTGTGTTGTGAGAACTAGGGAGCAGGGCTAAGTTACGTGAAGGAGCAACAAAATGTTCTTATTTATGTAGAATATTCATTCACTCATAGAGTTAATCTCATCGCTCGTAAGTTCTTTGTTCATGTGAACATTTGCGTGTTCTGGCTTATCTTCCCGTGTTGCGAATTGGTAAGCAATTTTGGTTTGTGCGGCATTTTCATAGTGAATCATTCGTGCTACAGGTTAATTCAACCCTACTGTTCAAAACAGGCAATGGGGGTACAGGCAAAGAAGGGAATGAGAAAAGTCACAATAGGAATACTCAAATGGTTTGGTTTGAAATCTATTGAGATATCTGGGGAGAAGAACTAAGCTAGGAATTTAGGTAGGCAATCTGATTGCTGTGGTTGGGGCACCATCGCCAACCTATTTGTCAAGTCACTCGGCTCTGGCAATCTAGCGGCTTCATGGTGCCTTGATATTGTGCCGGCCAGCAAGCTTGGCCTCTTCGGGGTTGTCCATGAAGAACCGTACTAGGGCTAAGTAGAAGTGCCCCTCCCGTTCCACCTGAACCGAGTCCATTTCATCCCCAGGCGAGGGTATCGGGAGCAGTTTTGTCCGAGCTGGACCCGGAGGATCTCGTAACAGCATATCAGCCTGGCCTGGTCCGAGTCTCCAGGGCCTCCCCAGAGCCTGTAGCTCTACGGTGACATTGTCGGGGGTTCCATGATTACCTCGTTACTCATAGCCTTGCTGAATGTTCAATCCGAAATCGCTTAGCTTCATGGATTCCGTAAGGCAGTCTTATGGGGTGCTTAGGGTTAGGGTTAGGGTCATCCTGGCTGGCACTGCGATGATACTAGTTCCAAAGTTCGAGCAATTTCCTTATCGCTAAAACTATTCGGTGCCACTTTAGGCGAGGATAACTCGTATGAGACTCTGAAGGCCGCTTGTTGACGCTTAAACTAAGCTTTGGTGTGGGGTTTCATGTAGGCCTTGTTCGTCGCGCAAGCGCTGGGAAGAAAATTTGAAACAGCGTTGACTTTTCGTTTGTACTATTCCAACTGAGCATTAAATCAAGAATGGTTTCGTTCCATGCGGCTCTGTCCGCTTTCTTCGCTGCGTTGGTAGAATTGCTGATACGAATAGGTAGGTAAGGTCATCGATGTAAGGAGATGGATGATTCTTGTTTGCTGTTTGCAATGGAAGGCAGGCCTTGACTAGGGGCCTGCCTTGATCACGGGCTCCCCACGTCATCTCTTCTCGCATGAATTGCGATACCGTCATTTCTTTAAAAGTCAAACTGAATTTGCATCCACCAACTGCATTTGAATTACATCATACTTGTAGTTACCCAGAGAAGATGTACAATAGTTAGACTGTAGCTATAATCCTGACAGGGCCACAAAATTGCTAAAGTATGCTTGGAGGAAACGTTTTCGGCATATTTAAAAGCCATTTATCATCGCCCAACTTGATCACAACTAGATCAGACTTTCTGTCTCTGCCCACTAGTTCTAGTGTGGTTTTGCTGAAGGGCTCTGGTACTGTAATAAATAACACGATAGGATAAGCTTTCTATCAATGGATTTTCAATTAGTGTTGGCATTTTGGGAAATCGTCGGGAGGTCTTGTGCGGCAGGGAAGGTTATCAAATCATGCCCGAGGTTTCCAACTACTGGGCCAATCCTAGTCATGGACTGTCATTCTCCGAGAGAGCTCATTTGCTGTCAAATTTAGATGTCTTTAGCCTTGTAGTTTGCGCACTACCTTCCCCAATCGGCAAGATCCGGTGGTTTATACACTCAGACAACAGTAGCAGAAGCTTGTCCAGAAACGGCTCTCACTTTGGAAGGGTGACGCTTGGCGTTGATCGCATGTCAGTCCGAATAGCTCGAGGGAAGAAATCCATACTTGAAACTTGTCTGCTTTGTATGGGGCCTTCAGTGCATCAATGCTTTCTTCAGGAGACTCTTCAGATTCTTCAAGGGCTTCAAGGTCTTCAAGGTCTTCAAGGTCTTCAGGTCTTCAAGGTCTTCAGAGTTTTCAGATTCTTCTGTCTTTAGATTCTTCAGACTCATTAGACCGGGCGTGCTCGCTTGCAAGGCTCCACGGGTTTTGTTGCGTGCCGAAAATTTATTCCATGGCGTAGGATTCATATTCTGGATGATAGAGACTTTACATCCCTCCAAGATCTGCGCTTTTATCCGCAAACTCGATAAAGTTAGATACGGCTTTCGCGCATGTTTCAGTTACCGGCACAATAGCCTGAGACGCCCCGCCAATGGCAGTAGAGCTTATCGATCTCGGCCACTGCATCTCGTCCAACACAGCGAGAAGATTTATAGCATTCCATGAAATGCGCATGACTTTGCCTTAAGCGATAGATTTGGAAATTATTGTTCAGTTAGATGGTGTTGCTTCGAGTCTCGTGGTTAAGGTGTTTGAAGTAGGGAACAAATAGTCCATCACCTATATCGACAACAGTGGTTGAGTTGCTTTTGCTTAGGTGTGTAACTGAGCATTCCAGAGCTTTCGTGGTCTTCTTGCCATTGTGAAACCACCCTAAGGACATCAGCCTCCTCGTGAAATAGGAATGAATATGGAGCAAGTGAAGACGATGACTATTGCCTGTTGGGTGATTTTCGCTCGTTATGCGTAATTTCTGGTATGAGTTGCTAGGGTGCATCGTCAGGTTACTAAGATGGAACTTTCGGGTGAGATGAAGAAGATCTTTTTGGGGTGGTGGCAGCAGCCGGTTGCTGAGAGGGCGTAGTTATCAACTTAGATCGTGCATTAAATACTCGATCGTCTTGTTGAGGTGTAGAATGGCTGAGAATATCTTTTATGACGGCGTTGCGTATATGTGGGGTAAGTGGTAAGGGGTTTTCGGGCATTCTGTCAAGTTTGTCTTTGCCGCTCTCGATTGCGTCTGGATAAGCTATGGGGTATTTTCCAGGCTGACCGATGACAATTTGCCCTGTTCAGCAGGAATGTTGCACCAAACTTTAGAGATTCACTAAAAGCGTGACTCTACAAACATGCAGTGATATATCTCCTTGGCAAGATCAAATCAAGGTACCAGTGCTTCCGGCGTCGAAATGGTTCCAGCTTCAGCTAAGATTATGAGATTTGCTGATAGTGATGCCAAACCTAGTGCTGAAAAGTTTTGGAGTGTGCAGCTTTAACGCCTCTCGTTGCTTGCCTCGAAGGCTTCGCGCGGGGCCCTTTCAAGAGAATTATCTTCTCGCTTCTGCGAAATGCAAAGAAGCAATATCATCCTTGGTTACTATGGTGATGGTGATAATATTCGTAGCAGCCCGTCATTGTAGACTTCATCTTTTTTGCAACATATTCCCTTTCCGTGGTAGGTCTTTCCTCTTTACTGGTGCGGTGCTGATTTTGCTGGTGGTGAATTGGTGATTACGTATAGGCGACAACTCGGCGAGGATGAAGCGTATCCAGTTGTTCACTTGCATCTTGGGTATCCTTAGAAACCTGCAGCAATACTAGCTAGGGAGAACCTAGCTCACGTGTACAGACGATGTTTCTCAAGCAGTTGGGCAAGGACTTGTACCGTGACCAAAAAGGCCCTCGTGCGTTTCCTATCTGCTGCTCTCGCATTTATGTGAGAAAGTTCCTCTGGCCATAGCGGAGAATATCGTCCTCCAGGTTGAGATCATGCTGAGACCTGGCTGGCAGAATTAAGCGAGTGTATTGCAAACCCGAGTGCTATCCATAGTCGCTGGGAAGTCATTCGAAGCAATACATAACAAAGCAGCATGTTGAAAGTCATGCCATCAAAGCTGTAAGGCAGAATTCAATCATTGAACTTCCAATTCCAAGTCCTTTATTCAGCAATTCCATGATTGGACGCAGAGACCTAGAGCTGACCTCGATTTGTGCCATGGATACTCGTGTGGGGTTGAGGTCGAAATCGAATATCTCCGACCAAATGCTGTCCACTTGTCTTTCCACTCGGGAAAAATAGAAAATCTGTCTAGTTAAATGGTAACTGGAGGTCCTAGTGAGATTAAATGGATATGAAAGCATTGGTAAATCCCAACTGATCTTTGTAGCCGCGGTAGAGAGATTGAGTTCACCGCTCTCTTGTAGCTGCCCAGTATACGTGACAGTAGTTCAATGGCATAACAAATCACCAGGATCTATATCTCCTCGCGTAGGTTCTGCCGTCCAGCCGTCATTGTAGGACCCTAGCGGGGCTAGTTCCTTAACCAGCTCGCCTAGGAAGTCTCTTCTTTCATACTAGGTACACGATCGACCTCGATCTCCCATTTTCCCAGCCGGAATAAACTCAGGGACGTGAGCAAGTGTGCCATGATGTTTGAAAGCCCTTTTGATATGATCCCGAATTGGTGTCTATTCCAGTGTACTAGCGACAGCCAGACAGGTAGTAGCGGTGTTGGTGGTATATGGCGCTTTCAGTCACCTCTCAGTAGGGTGTCCAGAGTTGGTACATGGCATCCCAACCTCAACTTGGAAGTGTGGTTGCAAGGGGTAAGTTTGTCTGATCCCAAGTCCTTCGACCGCGCACAAGTCGATAGATCAAAGTTCTGTCAGGCGTGTATCGGCCGATTTTCCAAACGACGGCAGGCAATGGCATGGATAGAACAGCTGCATAAGCCACAATCGCAGTTGTCTCGATCGGAGCTGTGCTGGCGCTTTTTTTCTTCACCCAGCCGGCGGGAGCAGTTTTATCTGACAGAAGTAGCGCCCCACAGTCTTTTTCGGATCGATATCAAGTTCCCTCAGAAAGACTAATACAGCCTCGAAATGTGTGTTGATGCATGGTTCGAATTTTGAGATGCCATGTCTTCTCGGTGTAGAGGATGGAATTTTGATTATTGGTATCCCGAGAAGTGAGAAGTTTGTGATGTTCGATCGATCGGCTCGGGGGCAGGTCGCGAAGGAGGGGTCCTCCAAAGTTGTCTGTGAGTGGACTGCAAGACATAGAAGGGTCCCACATCAGGCAGGGCTGCGGGGAAGAGTGCTTGTGGAGTGATTCTCTGTGATTGTCATTGCCAATGAGTCTGGCAATCCGATCGTAAAGTACAACTAAAGATGCCAAAAAATCAGTGGAAACCAGCCAGAGTGAAGTGCAAAGGTAGGTGTCAGTCTTACACAGTCGAAACCCAGTCTTGGTGGTGTAAGTGAAGGCTGCTAAATATCAGTGGAAAGGCGGTCAAAGTGAGTGCTTGGGTGACTAAAAAACTTACACAAATCAAAATCCTCCAACTTGGAAGAATAATCGGCTCCAGCCTGACTGGATCGTCGTCGTCGTGTAGTGGGACACTGCTCAATATTAGTGGAAAACGGGCAAATGTAAGTGTGTTTAGTGGAGTGCAAGACTTACACGAATCAAAATCCTCTCCCAAACTGGATGAATGTTCAGCTGCGCCCCAGCAGGGGCAATGCGGAACTCAGACCCATCCACCTACCTATATATAGAGAGATAGTTGGTGATGCTGAAAGTGAAGAGCAGCAATGGAATATGAAGGGGTATAAGTAGAAATACAGGTCGGGTTCATTAGACTCATCCACGTTGTACTCTATCGGTCCGGTTCGTCAAAAAAGGGTAAATATAGCGAGTTTCATGGCAAACTCTCGGACCGTTAGTTTGTGTATCACCGGAACCGGCTGGAGTGCCAACAATACGCGAGTTTGCTATTCCCGAGACCGCCGGCTGTCCGTTTCCCGAAATACGAACGGGACAGGCGGCCTTGTACGATGAAAATCGTTGGCCAACCGCGTCGGCAACACCGATAAGGCCCATTCTTCCAAACATTACGGCAAGCGAGAGTAACCCTGCAAGCTTCCGGTACAAGCACAAACATTGCTTGAAGCCCAAGGCCGGATGCTTTGTGACGCAAAACCCTTCGGCAGGAAACAAACTGGCCACCCGTCCGCCGGCAACTCGCATTCAATCTAGACAAACAAGTTGTTCCCGGAAGCCTCTTCTAGATGTCACCAATATTCCACGGCTAGACTTCCCGATGGCGTCTCAGCAAACATAGCGCATGGGCCTGTAAATTGCCTCTCAAAGAAACAAACTGCCGGTCGCTTCGACATGTCAAAAGAGGTGGCTTATTTTAGCACCATTTGGGAAGATTGCATCTCTCGTGAGTAAATCCACTTGCGGCCCAGTGGCCTCTTCAGATTGGCAACACACAAAGACACCTGACCTTGCAGAGGAGAACCCCGCATTGGCACTGAGGGCTTCGATGCACTACTCGCTACAGCTAGACTCATCCAACCTCCGTAGTGCATTTTCCGCTGCCTACTTGATGACAGTCCACCAATACCTGACGACAGTGTCGTGCGTCGCTTCAAATCAATTCTTCTTGTTCGCTTTCTCTCTATTTCTGGCTTCCAGACCATTTACCGTGCAGCCGCGGTGATTCCTGTTCGAATAAGCCAACTCGTCCACACAGCCCGATTCCGAATAGCCCAACGCACCACCTTGCTCATTTTGTTCCCTGAGTTCTGTTCCACGCCGAAATCCTCTTCGAACCTGATTCCCAAAGCAAATGTTTTGGGGTCATTTCCTCCATCACCATCCCTCTGTCGACAGCCTTCCACCCTCCGAATACCATCATGCTACCGAATCTCGCGACTGATACCACTTGACATCAATAACTCCGACCACAGCCGCGTCCCTTCATATTGTTGGGGTATCTTGCCCTCGAATTCTTTTTTCTGTCCAGATAGCATCATGCTTTGTACGATTCCGAACCATCACATATAAAAGCACATAGAGTTCAGGCTGAGAAGCATTGACTACAATTGGAACCTTTGTTGTCGATTATGTTTCCTGTGAATGCAACAATACTGCAAAGCTAAAGCAACCTACCTTGTCTCCTGCGTATGGGCAGCAACCCTCGCCTTCAAAGTCAATTACTGCCCACGCATTCCACGAATCTTTTCCCCACACGTTGCTTTTGTATCTTTGCCAGTGCAGTTCACAAGCCTCATTCCATCGCGAGTGGCGTTGACCATCAAGCGACTTTCTACAGTCGTAAAAGTCATCACACCCTTCTCAGCTCTGTAATCCATCTTATAATCAACCTCTTGCCCCTCGGAAAATTGCCATCCCTGCACCTTCAAGTGAATGCTGTACTCTCTTTGCTATAAATCCATTTTACATTAGCCACGTAATTTTCTATATGGTATTCCTTGCATACATACGGCGAAATTCAGGCATCATCGTTAACGTAGTTCTGTCATCTCTCAAGGGTATACCCGCGAAAAGTAGAAGTCCATCACAACCGTGCGTCACCTGAAGATCTTAACATCCGTAAGGAATACTTGCTCACTCCTTGACTAAGCCTTGAATCTCTAGATCTCAGGACGTCGGAAATGAAAATACGGTCACTAAATGTTGTAGGGCGGTGTTGGGTTCCAAGGTTCACACTGGCAACAAATTTATTACTGCTGGTCAACAGCATATTTTCAGCCTCAATCGGTTTGAAGCCTTCATTCAGATTGAGATATGATCTTTCACTTCTCTTTCTCTATAACATGATCTTACAAAGAGTTCCATCGCATCCTTCTGTCGATGGTTAAGTAGGGTTAGCCTTGCATGGTGATCCGCATCTCCGTTTTCGCCAAAGTATTTGGGGTCCAGATATCTCCAAAACAAAAAGTCTAGGGCCCAGCTGTTCCTGGCTGCGTAGCGAATCATCCAGGACTTGGTGTCCCAGCTTTTTTGCATCTGCTGTGAAAGAGACAAACTCTCATCTGACAGCGCAAGATTTTTGAGTCCATCCTCAATACAATCCCCAATTTGTAGCTTCTTTTCCTCCTCTACCAGGACAGAGATGAACGTTTTGAAACGGGGCTCGTAAGCTTTCATCCAATCCTCATACCCACCAGGCCAGTATTCGGGGTATTTCAAAAGCAACCACCAAGGGGGGTCAAATGAGAACTCGGCAGGAGCCGCATATGCAAATTCCCAGTCAATGACGCCAACCACCCGAAGGTCCTTGTCAATGAGCACGTTAGATGGTCTTAGATCTTCAGAAAAGAGTCGGAAAGTAGAGCTGCGGTCCATGTCTATCCGAGGATTGAATCCAGCAGCCAACCGCCCATCTGATGCAAGTTTTCGAAACAACTGTCGAGCGACATACTTGTCATATGCATCACTCTCGCTATCAACAGCATTGTTGTGTTGAAATGTCAGTTGAATAAGGTGCATGTCAGCCATGGCAGAATACCATTCAGTAGCCATGGCAAATCCATCACTTGGGATGAGACTTGGAGGAGCGTCGGTAAATTCCAGAATGGAATTGATGTTTTGCATAAGTGGTCTCCCAGAAATGGAAAATTGACCTTGTTTGTCCTGGACTAGTGACCCAATGCGGGAAAATGACAGAGTAGACAGCTGAAGAAGAATATCGGCCATCTGCCTATAGAGAAACCGCAGCTTTGGTTCGCTAATATTGGTATCTAGGGAGTGAGAGTCTGTTGCATCGAGAGATAGATCGTTGAGAGCATGAGACAAAGTTGTGTCGTGATCTATATACTGCATGATCATGAATGGCCCGAGACCCAGTGGGTTTTCTTCCGCAGTCCCCCAGTGGTATATTTCAGGAACCGGGATCGTTGTGTTGGCTGCTACATATCGGATAGTCGCCACCTCATACCTCACCTTCTCGTCAGCAAATATGGCACCTTTTTGTTGTTAATAACTTATGAAGAACGATTGGTGTTCTTTGTCTGGCCAATCCAAAACTTAGAAAGGCATAATCCATACCTGGGCAGGGAATTCTCAGAGCCACAGAAGACCCATCGTCGTATTCCAAACGATATAAAACATTATAGCCGCCTTTGATTGGCTTATGAAGTTGGACGGCGTTGCCAGGCCCATGCTTCACAATGAAAATTGTGACTTGTTGGTAAATGGTGGCTTTGTGCAGTGACTTCTCCCACTCTTCGGAGCGGATGTCAGCCTGCTCCCAGGCAATTTCATCCATATCCATGCGAATATATCTGAACTTAGGTGCCATTTCCAATGAAAAGGATGCTAGTGCGAGATGAAGACCAGAGGATAAAGTGTTGAAGAATAACTACAGTGCGTATTCGTAACTTTAAGAATTAATAGAACTTAAGTCAGAAAACATACAAGAAATTGGTTCAGATACTTGCTGCCTGAGACATATATGCATGCATGTATGAGTGCAGTGATCTAGCTCGCAGCAAGAGAAGAAGCCCGAAGCCCCCTCTTGCTTGCATTGCCGGTAACAGCACCAGAATAATTATTTCCGATGCTCATTTGTAGATCAACTCTACAGAAGGTAACTGTCATAAGATACAATAATTTTTATTCCAATAAATATTCCTAAATATGCTTTTATACATAGATTTCGATCTTGCAACTCAGGCCAAGGGAACCCAGACCGCAACAATGGGAGGATCACCTCCAGGAACAACAAGTGAACCCAGGCCCCGACAGTGCTGTCAGCTAGCGAAGTTTATTTCAGAACGGCCGAACGCTTTGAGGGTTATGGAACACGTCTGTAGGATCCCAGGCAGTTTTAATCTTTTGAAGCCGCGCCAAGTTGGGACCCCAATAGATTTTCTGGGCATCCTTTAATTCTAGATCAACATATCCAGGGTATGTGGTGTGAGGTCCATTTGGTGTGTTCTCCAAGACGATCTCATGAATGTTGTTAAGGAAAATCTTGTCATATTTGGTCAACGGAGAGACCGGGTTCAGGGCGTATGACTGGTAAAACATGACCTTGTCGCGGTGGGCATATGCAGTCGAGTCCATCGGGGGGTCGGCCACCTTGCCACCAGTAGCATCAAAAATGATGAACCATTTGTTTGCCGTCACTTTGTTGTATTTGTAGATCGACTTCACCAACTGAGTTGTCGCAACAACTGAGAGTGTGTCCTCGGCCGTGAGTCCGAGACTGCGGGAGTAAAACTCTGTTGAAGTATCAGAGAGGACCATCTCCATGTTCTCTATTTGCTTGGCAATAGTTTCACGGACACCAGACGTAACCATTTTGAGGCCAGGAATCTTGTTTTCGATGCCTGTTTTGTCCCACTCTGATTGGCTTCCATACCACGTCGCAGTAACCTTTGATCCGCCGGGGTTGAAATAAAATTCACAAGCAAAGCGGCGATCAAGGTCCTTGGAGGTGATGAGGTCCTGGTATTTCTGAAATTGAAGTATGATCCCATTCAAATCACTGGATGAAATTTCGCTTTGAAAGTAGAGGATTTCCTTTGGTGTTGGGTAAGTTTTCATGACAAATTCAGTGACGACGCCAAAACTGGCTCCAGCACCTCTAATGGCCTGCCCAACGTTACGCAATATTGTTAGAACAAGACAGTGGCGGTTGAAAGGATGCATAAGTACTTACAAAGAATAGATCTGGGTGTCTCTCTTCACTTGCTCTAACGATGCTTCCATTTGCGACCACAACTTCAGCTTCCAGAATGTTGTCTAGAGTAGCACCGTACTGTCGGGATAACGGACCGAGACCACCCTATTTTCTTAGCACTTGCATGCGATTGATTTAGTAGATATTAGAGTGTGCGCAACTTACAATTGTGGCATGTCCTCCAATGCCAACTCCAGGACAGACACCATGAGGGAAAACTCTACCTTTCTTAGAGAGTACGTCATCAATAATCTTAAGCTTGCTGCCACCGCCAATTGTGACTCGGCTTGGATCCTTCTCATCAACACCGACAGATACGATTTTGCGGAGATCAATAGAAAGGCTGCCGGAAGCTCCTCCAAGTCCTAAAATAGAAAAAGAAGCCATCAATAAATATTGCACATTTATACCATTGGGCTGAATCGTGACTTACCAAAATTCCTAGCAACACGTTAGTGAAAACACTCAAGGAAGAAAGGAGTGGTAAGCGTACGCAAATGAGTGGCCTCCAGATTTTGCTTGAACTGGGATGTTATTCTGGGCTGCGCACTTAACAAAGCCCGAGACCTGTGAGGCATCCCTAGGTCGAACCACAGCGACAGGTACAAATTGATAGGCTCGATTATAAGGCACTGCCCAGCTAGAAAATCCTTCGGCGCCTGAGTACCTCACACAATCATCTAATCCGCCGCAAACAGTGTTTATACAGACCTGGAAGTCTTGCGATGACACTGAAACCAGATTGGTCGCTGGTCTGCCCCACACTAAAGCACCAACTGAGAGGGCAGCGCCAGCAATGCCAACGGTCCATCTTTTAATGGTGTTGCTTGGGGAATTTGCTGCATCTTTGTAGGCTTTTTCGGCCTCGGCCTTTTTCGTGGCCTCGTCGTTAGAGTACCCATTCTTTTTTGTGGTCTGGTCTTTGTTGGTGGGAGCCATGGTGGCTGACTCGCTGTAGCTTCAAGCTAGATGGCGATGAACTGGTTGCATCAAAAGCACATCGGCACTCTTTGGGGCGGCGGACTAAGGGTATTTAAACTGCTGATGAAGGTTCTCCGTCTCAGCCCAGAATCCAACCAAGCTTTTCAGTTCAGCCACTATGTGAGATGTCACACTATCACCCAATAGTTCTGGTAGCTGAAGCAAGAAGCGACGATAAAATGGGCCCGGTTTTGCTTCTGTGGACGGGTGAGCCGGGTGGAATGCCTTGCCGGTGCTAGCCAGTCTCCGCTTGGACCCTTACCCGGCTTTTGGCTGCATCAGTGCTTCGGAACCCGAGAGCCTAGGCCTAGTTGGAATTCTTTTGGTGAACCCTTGACCAGCTCATCACGCAAAAGGGTCGTAAACCAGTGGGGCCGTTACTGGGGCTTTGAGGGTCTAGAATGACGAGGCCCTCGGGCGGCACGAAGCGAGAGCTTGATGCCATCTGAATCAGGACCAGCCTAGGCCCCCACGGGTTAGCTGGCATGGGCCAACTGGCCCCTGCCGAGCGTGGCTGGCTGAACAAATCGGCAAAAGAATACCGATAAATCGCTCTCGCCGAATGACCATGCGACTTTTCACAAATCCATAGTCTGAATGCGGTGGTATATCTGATGCGGATACATAAGTCGACTTCATAGTGTTAGTTTGGTATTGCATTTGCTTTGTTAAACTATCTTGTGATTGGTCCAGCCAAGATGCTTCGAGTGGGTATACTAGCGATCCCCGCCACGATAAGACGGGACAAAACTACATAGCAAAGTCTTTGAGCACATTAAAATGAGGTAAACGCGGTCTTGTGATATTAATCCCGCAACATATGGGAATCGGGACGAAACTTGGCCATACCGAATTCCCCAAATCCAGGTGCCAGCCATGGTTCAATCCAATTGAAGTTCAGAATACTTAAAACTCTGTCAATATTAAATTAAGCTAACCACTGAAAATCAATGCATCGTACTCAACTATCAAACTAATATCAGTGATTTTACTCATTTCTGGCTTGATCTAAAACTGAGTTTTGTAGTCGTAAACCAAGAGGTCACGCCAGACCAGTGGAGATGTATCTAGGGTAGTGAAGTTTTTTTTTCTTTTTTTTTTTCCAAAGGCTGTTGCCACGAAATAGCTGCTTTCTTAAAGCCATCCCACTGATGCGCGAGCTGATTTACCGAGAGGCCAGGCGACAGAGTCGCAAAATGTTTCCTTTAGAACTTGACATTGCTAGCTTGGCACAAAAGAGCGAGCACACCCTGGGGCAACATATTAAACACCACCACCAGCGTCCAGCTTCGAATGACAAATTTGGCTTTAATCTTCTTTCTTTGGCCTATAACACAATATCAAACTTACATAGTGTTATTGGCTTAAAGTGCGCAGGAAGATTCGAAGAAAATATTCTTGTCCCGCGAGCTAGCAGTACTAATAACCATTGAGACTTCGTAATTGGGCAGTTATAATGCAGGCGTCTGGTTGGCTTGGGCCGGAATAGGTGGACCAGTTTAGTAAAACCGGCGAGCCCAACTCAGCCACATGAGGCTGCATTTGAGATGTTTTTGTTTTTTTTTATTCATGTTTTTTGTTTTCTATTTTTACAACCATCCACCAGCCATATTTTTAGCATCATCATCGACCCTATAGCTCCACCATGGACAATCTCGCATTCAGCGATCCCGTTAATGAAGGCGAAATGGTGGCTGATAACGTCGTCGCTAATGCAAACTTCGACATTCATCACCATACGCGTCTTCCCCCTGGTATGTCCTGAACCGCACGCGGTGGTGTAGGTCCTGCTAATGCCAGCATCGTTGTAGAACAGCCAAGCACCCCTCTCGATCCGACGTCGAGCATCATTCCCTTCTGTCGCGACCCAAATTTCGTCCCCCGCGGTGACATTCTCAAAAGAATCCACAAGTTATGTGCCAGACCAGCGGGGCGCGCAGCTCTCGTCGGTCTCGGTGGGGTTGGGTAAGTGTTTGGTCACGATGACATATCGAAGCTAGCTGTTATTAATTAGAGATCAGAAAGTCGCAGATTGCCATCGAATTTGCCCACAAAGTTAGGCAGGGGACCCCCGCCGGACAGCTGCCAAAATGGATCTTTTGGGTTCATGCAAGCAGCATGCCGCGAGTCATGCAGGGATTCAAGGCTATTGCCGAATCTCTTGGAATCCATAATCTAGACCAACCCAATGCTGACATTATGCAACTGGTCTACAACAAGCTTTGCGACGACACTTGGGGCGAATGGTGCATGATTCTGGATAATTGCGATGATCCCGATGTCTTACTCGATGACCAACACAAGCGGTCCCTGTTGGCCTATTTACCGCAAAGTCGAAATGGATCTATTGTCGTCACGACGTGTTCTCGAGACATCGCCTTCAGAGTCACAGGTGAGAACCAAGCTGTTATTCACATAAGTCCTATGCTAGATACAGAGGCTGTCAAGCTCCTAGAAAATAAGCTAGGATCGCTCCCTAATCCCAAAGCAGCCCAAGAGTTGGTGCGCACCCTCGACTATTTTCCGCTCGCTATCAGCCAGGCTGCCGCATATATACAAACACGAAAGCGAAACATCTCATTAGAGACATATATAAGCGAATTTAAGAAGGGTGACAGCGAGAGAATAAAGCTTCTCAACTGTGACCTTGGTGATCTAAAGCAGGAGATGGGCGTATCAAACGCAGTTCTCGGGACTTGGCAGCTGTCATTTGACTATGTTCGCCAGAAGAGACCTTCAGCAGCAAATCTTCTTTCGCTGATGAGCTTTTGTAACCCACAGGCGATCCCTAGGTGGCTGATTGAACGCTCCAGAAGTGACACGGCTGCTGCCCCGAAAGATCAACGCAAGGAAATAAACGTGAGACCCGAATCCCCCACCAAGGACACGGCCGATGAAGACGAGTGGTCATTTCTGGGTGGTTTGAAGGGCCGATCTCTAACCTTTGGGCATTCAAAATCCAAGGGAAAAAACGGAGATAAGAATCGTTCAAAATCACGGAAAAAGTCACATCGAGGCGACGAAGGGGATCGAGGTGATCAAGGTGACCGAAGCGATCGAGGTGACCGAAGTGACCGAGGCAGTCGAGCCAGTCGAAGCAGCCGAAGTAGTCGAGGTAAGGGTGATATAACGAGCATCACCCTCCGTGACGATATTGCAATTTTGACGGATTATCTCCTTATCACTATACCCGAAGGCGGAAATACATTTGGCATGCACAGTCTCATGCGATTGTCGACAAGAATGTCCCTCGAGCTGAATTCTTTGCGAGACGAATTCCAAGAACAATATATCAAGCTGCTGGCTAAATTCTTTCCCATGCCAAAGGACAAGGACTGGGAGAGATGCCAAGAGCTCCTTCCCCATGCTGAAGCAGCATTGAAAGATAACCTCAACAAAAATGTCATAATAGAGTTTGCCACTCTTTTGCATAATGCAGGAAGCTATTCTTTACATCAGGGAGCATACCATATTGCTGAGAGAATGCTTAAGAAGGCAGTTTTGATACGACAAAGGAAACTTGGCCAGGACAATGACAAAACCTTGGACAGTCTCAGAAGCCTCTCATTCACATATCTGAAGCAAAATCGATTAGATGAAGCAGAGAAATGGGCAAAGGTTATACTAGAGGCTATCAAGAACGCCCCGAGAAAACGCCATTCAGACGACGCAGAGAGCGTGGACAACTCGGCAGAATTGATGCTCAAAGAACGAATGTATAGATCCGCAAAAAGAAAACTAGGGCCCAACGACCCAGTCACACTCATCTTCACGTCCAGCCTTGCGGAAACATATTCGCAGCAAGGGCAATTCGACAAGGCAAAAAGGTTACATGACAAATCATCCAAGAATGCAAAGCAAATCATTGGAGCCAACCACCCTTTCACGCTTACCGTCTTGCACGAACTTGCCGTCATGAATTTAAATGAGCGTCAATTTCAGGAGGCCGAAAAGCTGTTTACCGAGGCACTAGAGGCCAGGAAGAGTGTCTTGGGCGCTTACCACCCGCATACACTACTCACGATGCACGGCCTTGCCTTGACGTATAACGAAAAAGATCAATTGGATAAAGCGGAAAAGTTTGCTGCGGAAACACTGGACGCCAGGGAGAATGTGCTGGAGGTTAACAACCTGGAGACGTTGGAGTCGATGCACCTTCTTGCCACGATACACGCAGGCAAGGGCCAGCTCGACGAAGCAGAAAGGCTTTTTGCCGAGGCATTCAAGGGTCGAAGGAGGGCATTAGGAAACGAACACCGCGACACGCTAGACAGTATGAGATGTCTCTCTCAGGTCTTGGCAGCGCGAGGTCAGATTGCAGAAGCATCAGTGAATGCAGCAGAGGTATCAGTGAATGCAGAGGCATCGGTGAATGCAGGGGCATTGGTGACGGCTGAATAATGGGCTCGAGCTTGACTGACTGGCCCCAGTTACTTGGAAATCACGCGATTATCAAGAGTGGCTAATCAGTTACCTAGGTAGAGGGAATCACTTGAGGGGAGCTCGTTACTCTCGGCGGGTTCAATATTGTACGATGGATCATCCACGAGTCACAGTTAATACAAATGTTAGGTCTCGGTACAACATACTTCTCTACAAGTCGGATCTCATTCAAACTAAAACTCAATACTGCCAAGCCCTTCAATGCCTTGTCATCTACCCCAGCATGCCTTCCTCACAGCCACCAGGTATATATATATGTACATACAAGCCGCACACCCTCTTGGCAGATGCCCAACCCTTGTTCAGCGTTGTACGCGTCACTTCCCCAGGCCCGAACCCACCGGTAAGGCGGAGTCGGGAGACTAGACGAAGGGAAAAAAGAAAAAATTCTAAAACTGCTAAAAATAAGCAAATACAGCGTCTTTAACTTTGCGCCTAACCAGCTGTTATTTGTAAGGTTATCTTGGCGCGAGGGGGAAAGATGCAGGCAGGCAGGGATAGGAACAACCAACAGACCGCCGGCCGCCCACTTTCATCCTATCACGAACATTCACGTCACACTGCACACTGTGGGAATCGAGGAAAATGGCGAGAAAAATTTACAATCTTTTTTGAGGGTTTCTCATACGCTAAATCAAGAGCTCTTGCCAAAATTACAGGCGAGCTAAACAGCCATCCAAGGCCAAATTGCCTGCATCCATTTTTCTTTCTTCTTCTCCGTCTTCTTCCTCTCTAAACAAGTCGGAGGTGGCCGTGGTTGTTCTCGATCCTCTCATCCAGGTTGATCGAGGCGCGAACCCAGTCGCCGTTGCCGCGGCGCAGCTCAGCCTCCAGGGTCTGTCCGCCATCGCGGAGACGCACGTGGCGCGACGACGAGTAGAAGCCGCCGCCTCCGTGGTGACCGCCGCCGCTGCCGCCGCCACCGGGCACCTGGAGCACCTGGCCGGGGTAGATCATGTCCGGGTTCTGGATGCCGTTGTGGCGGGCAATCTCCTCAAAGGAGCTGCCGACCTGGCCGGCGATGCCCCGCAGCGTGTCGCCGGGCTGAACGGTGACGGTGCGCTGGCCACCACCACCACCGCCGCCGCCAGAGGACCAGCGGAAGCGGCCGTCGTCGTTGGACAGCACGTTGTTCAGGTTCAGGTGGCTGTGGTTGCGCGAGCCGTCGCCGGTGCCGCACGAGGCACGCAGCTCGTCGCCCTCAAGGTGGATGTCGCGCGACGACGCCGTGAAGTTGCCGGCGAAGTTACCGCCACGGGACCGGTCTCCGCCGCGGTGGCGACTGCTGGAACGGCTGCGCGAGCGGCTTCGGGAGCGGCTACGGGAGCGGCTGTGACGACGCCGGCCGCCGCCTTCCTCCCATCGCTTCTCTTCCTCCTTGCGGCGCTTCTCCTCGTCCTTGCGCTCGTCGCGCTCGTCCTTCCAGTCCGAGGCGGCATCCTGCATCTTGTGGCCGGCAAAGGCACCGGCGAGAGCGCCGACGATGGCGCTGGTCTTGCTGTGGCCCGTGTACTTGCCTCCGATCTTGGAGCCTCCGAAAGCACCGGCAGCGCCACCGGCCAGAGCACCCATCACGCCGCGCTCACCGTCCTCGCCCTCGGGGCCGCCCTGGTTGTAGCCGCCCTGAGCATGCTGGTTATAGCTGCCCTGGGGAGGCTGGTTGTAGCTACCGTGGGAGGGCTGGTTGTAGTCGCCCTGGGGAGGACGCTGGTAGCCATATTCGTCGCCTCGTCGGTCATCGTCACGGCGGCCGTAGTCGCCCTGGGGCTGGGGCTGGTAGCCGCCCTGCTGGGGGTAACCGCCCTGATGGGGCTGCTGGTGGCCGCCATGCTGGTAGCCACCACCCTGCTGGGGACCACCATAAGGCGGGGGTTGGTTGTGCTGCTGGTGCTGCTGTGCCTCGCTGTAGTAGGAGCTGGCAGAGCCGCCCTGGGGGGGCTGCTGGCTGTAGTCGGCCGGGGGAGGTCTCTGGTAGTCGTATTCGCCCATGATGATGATGACGATGGTTTTCTTTCAAGTATCTGATGGTTGGAGATGGGAATCTAAACATGCATAAGAAGGAACACGAGCTCGCTTTTATAAAGAGCCGGAGTGAATAGCAACCTTTACGTCAACTCCGCCCCGCGCATCGGCAGTGTGGCTGACGTCTCTGCGCCACTGGTTGTGGGCCAATTACGGCCTTGGCCACAGTCTTGGCTGAGACGCAGCGCCCCATTCAGAGCTTCTTGGCGAGGTTCCCAAGGGTTCTCAGGGGTCCTCTGGGGTCCTCTGGGGTCCTCTACAGGTCACTAAAGCTTCCGGGGCTCCGAGTACGTCGCCTGAACACTGCCACGTCGTAGCTGTAGCGAGGTTGCACCTACGCTTTGCCCGGCAGTTCGGCAGCGGCAGCTTGGCGGGGCCCACGCATATTTATAGCGGCTCATCACTTACGGCGCATTGGTCTGTGATGGCTCGGACAACGCCGACCACACACACGCCTTGGCAATCTTGGTACCCAAAAGTCCTGATCAACGCAAATCATTTCGCCAGTTATTAGTTAGCTGCCAGCTAGTACTGTATGTATAACCGCAGTCAGGCGTGCTCCCGTCCAGCAGCGGCCCAACCGTCCCTCAAAAACAGGAAGAAAAAAAAACAATGACAAAATGCTCGCAAATTACCCCTCCTCCTCATCATCGTCATCGTTCGTCTTACCCCACCAAGTTAGACACCAACTTGCTTCTCCCTCTTCGCATTCGAGCCTAGGCGTCACTTAGCTTTCAAGGTCATTCTTCTTTCAGCGACGGCGTGCGGCACTTACCCGTGTGGCCAGCGTTGCCGTGGTGCTCCATTCGCTCGCCGGCGAGCTTCTGCGCAAAGGGTGATCGCTTGCGCAGCGTCGGGCCCCACCAGTAGATGGCGTAGACGGCAATGACGAGCACAAACGCGATGCAGAAGAGAATTGTCGACGCATACTCGAGTTCCTTTCCGCTGCCCTTGCCGATATTCTGGAAGAAGGGTGTCGCAGGCACAGTAAGCACACCAGCCAGGAAATCTCGAGCCCATCCGTTGCCGCCCGTTGCGGATGCCGAGTAGGGACCATCTAACATCCTTGTTAACAATCACAGCACCACCAAACCACTGCTCTTTCATAAACTTACAAGCGCAAATCACTATCACAATTTAGTTAGCATGCCATGTATTTTTTTTTTTATATCCCATTTAATGGTAATTCGACCAAGGGGGTTAAGACTCACTGTAATCAATCGTAGCCATGTAAATCGCATAGTTGGCGATACCCACAATAGCTACAAAAATCATAGATCCGATCCAATGAACTGGTGGTCCCTGAATGGTCCACGCGAATCCAATCAGACCAATAGGCAGGCAGGGTGCAGTATACAGCAAGAACCACAACCGAGACTCGTACTGTGCTCGCTCGTCGTTGGGCTTCGCGGCACGCTCCTTGATGTTTCGCTTAATCGCAGGCAGGAAAAGCAGCCAGGCAATGACGTAACCAATACCAATCGAGATGAATGTCAAACCAACCTCGACAGTGCCAAAGCCCCACTGAGCGTAGACAAGGCCGAAGGACTGGATAAACATGAAGATCAGGGCGTCAGAGAAACCGGAGAGGAGTGAAAGGGTCAGCACGATGGGCTCCGTGACAAACATCTTGAAGGGGCGGCCCCAAGTGATGAAGATTTCGCTCCAAGAGAAGCGCTCCCGGAAGGGCACGAGCTCATCAGGGCCCCAAACGTTTGCGTTGGTTTCCTCACGACGCTTCTTGGCAATTCGGTTCATCAAAATGGTAGCTCGAGTCTCGGGAACAGTGAAGAAGTGGACGAGCTGCACAACGCCTCCAAAGATGAGCTGGATCCAGATGGACCACCTAGAAATTTGTGTATCAGCCATTGTTCAAGAAAAGAAAAAACATGAAAATATGCAACCTACGTCCAGTGAAGGTACTTTTCCGTGAAACCACCGACAATGGGTCCCAGCACGGAGCCACCGACGGACGAAAAGACGACGTAGGCCACGGCGTACTGCTGCGTGTCGGCATCCCACATGTCGGCAATCATGCCCAGCGTGACGGAGCCGCCAGCAGACGATAGGCCGCCGAGGGCTCGGCCAACCAGAATGGTGGCAAAGTTGGGAGCCAGGGCGACGGGGATCTGCCACACGTTGACGAGGAACAGGGAGAGCTGCATAATGGGCCAGCGGCCGAGCTCCTCGGACCAGGGCGCCCAGAGCTCGCAGCCAAAGGCGTAGAAGACGAGGAAGATCATGGCACCGCACCGGGCCGCCTGGGCGCTCACACCAAACTCTTCCGAGATGCCTGGAATGGCGTTTGAGTAGAGCGATGTGTTAAAGTTCATCGAGACCTGCACCCAGAAGATGACGGTCAGGATGTACCACTTCTTCCACGAGGGGAAGCTGAAGCCCAGCTCCGAGTAGCAGTCCTCCTCCGTGATGGGGTTCTTTCCATTGGTGGGCTCTTGCTTGGGGCCCGCGTGCGCAATGTGCACCTTTTCGTCGCTCGACGGTATGTCGTCCGAGTGAGCCTTGCTGGATATGCCATAATTGGCGTCTGAGCTCCTCCTGCTCGACATTGTTGGAACAGGGGGAAATAGGACAAATAACAAGGGGGGGGGGGGGCTTTTTAATATGTGTGCAAATAGAAAAAGGAGGATATGAGTACCGGCTCTTGGACAAAATGTATATAAAACTTGGGTTATTTCTTTTTTGTATACAACTGTCGTTGCTCGCCGACGTTGGTTGTTGATTTTCTTCTACATCCCCACGGGGTCGACAGTTGATATTTAAAGCCGTCTCAAAAGTCTCCAGACGGGGGTGGGCCAATTCCTGCTCTCACTCCTTTTCTTTTCGTAGTATACACCCAACAAACCCAGAAAAGAAGAAGAACCCACATTTTGACATCACACAGCACGTTTTGTGCCATGATCCTGTTTTGCCAGAGACATTGGCCATTCCCCAGCGTCCCGTGGGGGAGGAGGGAGCTCGAGAGACGGGTGGGGACGCGGGTGAGCCGTGCTATCCGGCCGATCTGCGGCGCCATTACGGAGTTGAGAGGCGCGCCAGGACGAACATTTTTTTCTCCCGCAGAGCCGGGTGCGGCTTATCATCTGCCGGATTGAAACCATGATTCTCCTCGTGGCCCTCTTTTTTTCTCTTCTTCTTCTCCAGTGAGACACCGTTTGTGGAGGTTGGCCACTGGGACATGGATGGTTGACGCTTTCAGATATGTCTCCCTCGAGGTCCTCCCCGTCTTCAGACACAGCGTTTTTTGGGGGCGGGTCAATTGCAAGATAGACGGCAAAGATAACCAATTCAATGACGTTTCAGCACTTGAGTTGATTGTAAACAAAGACCAAAAACACACACAGAGAGAGAGAGAGAGAGAGCCACTCGCGATAATACTCCAAACTGGTCATGAGGCGTGCCGGGGCACAAACAGGCAGCAGTATTTCGAGGTTCCACTCGTCTCCACCGGGCGGGCATAAGCGTCTGTTCTCTTCACCTTTATTTCCACTTTGGCTGAACATGTATTGCGTCACTTGGACGGAAGCCGTGCAAGTCGAAGCGGGCGGTCGACAATGATCGACCTTGGCCGATTGACTGAGATGCAGCACCAGAAACCGCTTGTGGCCAACCTTTTTTGCCAAGTTGCCCGAAGCTATACAGCAAATCCCCAAGACATGCTCACTCATCACAGTGTACAAAGGGGAAAAAAAAGGAAGAAAGCTCCCGGCTGACTTCAGCCTCATCAATCTCTTGGCATCTTCATTATTCCTCTTTTAGTTTGGCTCCCATTGCAACCGATTAATGATGACCATGGTGTGGCCACCATCAAGGCCAATACCCTTGCACCTCGTCCCGACCGCATTCTCAACATCATCACCTCCAAGACGTCTCTCCCCGACTATCCCAATAGTAAAAATGCCGCAAGAGAGAAGAAAAAAAAAGCTGCACCATTGTGATCCTTTGACTGTCTGATTCAATGTCTCATCCTGTCCCCCTCCCCTCCAATGCCCAAAACTGATGCGGGCATTGTGGCCTTACAGTGGAGTGGGACTGGAACCACTTCCCCAAACCCCAAACACCTACCCCAAAGCCTCATGAGGAAAGACAATGCGCAGTGGGCCAATTTTTTTTTTTTCTCCATCCGTCTCCAGTGGCCGCACTACTCCGCCATGGCCAAAAGGCTAGATAAGTGAACCATCAAGGAATAGTCTACAATTACTTTGCTTTTAACCATCACATGATGGCGTCCCCTCGTTCGATGGGCCGTTGGTCGAGAGGAGAACGGAAAAAAAAAAGATGTGGGCACCACCTGGATGCAACGTGTGGTCGCACCTTTAGGGTCAATGGTGACTCGGGATAATTAGGGAAACGGTTTAATGAACATGCCAATCCCCCCCAGAAGGATCTCAAGCCCCAGGGTCCAGGCCTTATTTTCCCCTCAGTAGACGAAACCATCCTCCCATTGATGGAAAAGCTTGTTACTGCAGCTCCGTCGCGAACGTGCTGCTCAACGTATCGCCTCCGCCGCCAGAAAAAAAAAATCACAATGTATACAGTCGATCGTGCATATAAAACCCGTCGGCATCATCAGTCCAAGAGCCTCACATGGATCTGGCGGGTTGCATTCATTGTGGGGTATCTGTCGTCACCCCCCTGTTGCGATGGGCAGAAGCGTGATCTCTACCGCTGGGCTGCGACTTTGGAGAGGCCGAGAGGCAAGTAAAGGCGGATGGACCCAGTCGGGCGGTTGCCGAAACGCATGCCTCCGATTGCTGCTCCAAGAGAAATCGGCCCGTAGCTGGGCTTCGAGGTGCAGCAGCATTGCTTTCTCATTGGGAGTCGTGGAACCCAAAAAAAAGAAGCCGCGTGCTGGCCAACGTTGTATCGTTGCCACGCGAGGGAGCAGTCCCACAGGATCAACACCAGAGTTGCAAGAGACATTTTTAAAATATTGATTAACCCTAATCCATGCTTTATGCAAGGTCGTTTATTTGACCCAGTCTTTTAGGCACCCGTTATTTTGAACCATCCATCCTGACAAATTCCAATGTTGCTGTCGACAATATCGGAGTGGTCCACATGAAACCACGCGATTGCAACAGCTCATGTTCTTGAGCTCCAGTCTATATAATATTATTTGCAAGTCAGTTGCATTTTTCTGTTCCTACAGGATTCATTTCGGCTCCATTGTGGCTGGGCACTGTGCGCAGTGGCGAGCTGTACTGGCTGTTGAAGTGAAGGCCGCAACAAGGTCGCGTACGGAAATCGGAAATCACTGTGATGGTATTATTCGACAGACTCTTTCTCCCTCCTTAGAATCTCCAATGTGATTTCTTCAAACTCCTGCGCAAACTGCAACTTCTCCCTCCACTCGTTAGGAATCGCATCCTTCCCATCTCGCGCACCCACCAGGCCTCCAGCAATGGCGGTATTCGTATCCGTGTCGTTCCCAATTCTGACTACATCCACTATAATATCCTCAAGACTCCTGCTATCTAGCAGGGCCGCAATGGCAATAACTAAAGAATCCAAAACGAACCCGCTTGCCCTCCCCTTCATCTCAGGGGGTGGGCCATTTTGGGCCATGGCCGCCACACTAAGCTCGCTTCCCCATCTTACCATTCGAGACACTTGGCCGGGTGTCTTCTCCAACCGCACAGCGACTGCTTCCCCTGCCGCAACAGCATCGGCAGCGCATTTCCCATTGACTAGCTCAGAAACAATGGTATTGTACACTGCGCAGGAAATAGTGCAGTTAATGTCATTATGAGTAATCTTGCTGATGCGTATGCTCTCGTCGATTAGTTTTTGGGGATCATTCTGAAACAATCCGGTTGCTAAACAACGCATAAGACTCCCGTTACCAGATCTACCTGGTCCAGCACCAGAGCTCTCGGGGTCTCTCGTTCGTATATATGTGCTCAGACCCTGTCTCGTGGCAACGCCAATGTCCTTGGGGCGGCTTCCGGGCTTGCGTCCTGGCCAATTACCCCGAAGCCATTTTACAAAATAATCGCCCGCAAGGCGAGCGACATCATCGCCAGGCGTCAAGTCACGATATGCGAGTAAGACGGCGCGAGTCATATCGGTGTCGTCAGTCGCATGGCCTGCAGGCCAAGAAAAGGACCCGCCGCCGACAATTTTCCGAAGACCATTTGGGTACTTGGCTGCAATTTTGGCATGGCTTTGAAACTCGACCGTTGCTCCGAGCGAGTCTCCAGCGTGAAGACCGAGGAGCGCACCAACGATGCGGGATTCGCGGGCTGAAAGTTCCATGTTTTGTGAAGTTATGTTGTTGAGGGCTGCTGTTGCCTAGACATGGAAAGTAAACAAATCTATGCCAATCAGAAGTGCACCGGGCCTCTTGCCGTAGTTAGGCCGAAGCCATCTAGCCCCACAAACCTCGAGCTGTACTCTCTGTACAGCCCTTCTTTCACATTCGACAACTGCGACATTTACCGATAATTATCACGAAATTATTTTCGATGGTTATAAGTTTTTTCGTATTTTAAGGAAACAATATCTACAATTTCCGACTATATTCCAAAATGCATGATGCTGGAGGGAAAACATACTCAACAATTTCTCTTAACTAAGGGGTAGGATATGGGGAATAGAAAGTGAACACCAGCAGCCAGAAACTGTCATCGGACGTCTTATATTAAGAGGTGTGATTAAAGCCTACTGGCAGAAATAAGAAAGCATTTTTTTTCTCTCGCAATGCTCAAACTGAACCCTTATTGATTCTTCTCTGAATTTCATACCATCTTACCCTACACCATGCTCACACTTTTTCTTCCAATAAGGAACAACGCCAATTGATTAAGGATAAGATCGAATGATATAATAATTCATCATAGTAGATTTATATAATATTGCCCACCAGTTGGACTTTTGTGGATGGAGTTCTTAAAGAGGTGTCTCACTGATTGTGTTGATCGACTTGTGTCACACTACAATCATTGTATCGTCACTTAATATCTGTCTTACAACCATGCATGATACAAGATCTGCGGATTACCGATCGACGAATGTCAAATTGGGTGTTGCTGGGGTACCTGGGTGCGCTGTTCTCTGAATTGCTTGCAGAGCTTGACCCTGGCTGCATTCACACGGTATCGCGCATCACGTCATCGAAATGACGTCGCGAGAAATGTGTGGGGCAGTCAGCTAGCGGAATGACTTACGGTGACAAAGCAAGGAATATTCTCAATGACACACTGCGCTGGCGCTTCATTGCTGCGAATATGTCTGCCTGGGACGCGATGAGACCTGCAGCGTTGAACGGACTACCCCTAAACATTTGCGTGTCCATAAAAATTCCAACACTGATGCACGTAAAACAAGCCTCCCACGCCCTTGGAGGCGGTATGGCTGGAACGCACGTGTTTCTCAACGCGCACACCACCCATGTTTGATCCTCCCTTGCGTTTCGGAACGAGCTGAAAACTTGAGGTTCTAGAATCTGTGTTGATTCAGTTCTGTCTTCTGGACCATTTCTCGGGAAAAGCCTAGGTCTCATTTCCATTTCCATGTGATAGTGGGTGTAGTTTGGATGAAATGGATATTGTTCACAGCGGGCATCAGTGTGATGCAGCTGGGTACAACATTTTGGTGCTTCTACAACAAGAGGCGACAAATGAGCTTTTTTGTGCCCACAAATTTGTTTGATGCACTAGGATCTGGTGCATAATATGAGCAGAGTGGCAAGAACGTGTTGGGCCGGACGAGCCGCGGGGTGACATCGCAAGACATCTGTCTCACCATGGGAGCTGTGGTTGGAAAGCGTTGGTTGTTTGTGATGATGCATAATGGGAATTTGCCATCGAGTAAAAGGCCCGATACTGCACTGTGCTCAAAAATAAGCTATCTGAGCGCTGAACGAGCCGAGAAGGGATAGCGTGCTCAGCCGTATGCGGTTGTGGGCGGCTTTGTCAAGGTGCTGTGGTGTTGAATCCCGCACAGACCGTGAGTCCTATCGCACCCAACTTCAGCTCACACTGGCATTAACTACAGGGTGTTTGAGGGCATCCGGCCTGCACCGAGCCTTCAATACTGCCATTAATTGCCGTGTGTAGAATTGATTAGTTCTTCGCATAAAATATTAATGTAGCAGGGTTTAAATCCACAACTCTCCAAATATGCTCATAAAAAATATCGGCGCACCGCATCTTTAGTCACTCGCGGTTTGGTAAGAAGCTGTTCCTTACATTCCGTTACGCAATAATATACTGTGACTGCTGAAAATTCAAATTCGCTCTTTTTGTTCGTTTTGGTATTTGAATTTTTGTGACTGGCCTCAGCTGAGTTGGGGTCAATAACGTTTCCACAACGATGATTATAGAACTCATTGGCAAATTTCTTCAAGCTGGAACCGAGCATAACGGGATGATTTGGGTAATAGCTCTCTTTATTGCACCTGGTATCGAAACAAGTTAAAATCCGCGGTGGGCTTTGTTGTGGCCTTGGTAGACTTTGGAGTTGATTTTGCGAGTGTTGTCAACGATGACTCATGCTGAATAGCTGAAGTTTGAGTTCATTTTGTAATCGAAATTTTGGAGTTGCTGGTGTCCATACTTCTCGAATACGATGGTGGCCTACTAGCAATACCGCATGTAAGGCGTTTTCTATAGGTGTATCTATCCATTATCAAGGTTACAGTTGCGTCAAGTTTATACTTGCTGAAGCTTGAAGAGAATGAATAGGTAGCAACTACTTTACTCGTTCCACAGCCACTGCAAATACAGCACGCATCAAGGCAGGGCAGAGTTCTAGATCAGGGGTGGTGTCCATGAGGTGATTTACGTCTGCCCCATCTGTAACTAGCAACGTATGACTGGGATTCTGCCCTCATTAAATTCTTTGCTTGGCACCACGTTCTCTTTATGCCAATTGGCGCCTGGTGAACACGCTACTGCCGGATAGTGTAGAGATACTACGTTTTGGATACGGGCGCCTGTATCAATGAGCCTCTGTAATGTTTTTATCATCATTTGAGCTGCGGCTATGTGGAGGGCAGCGCACGTTTGTAACAGGTCCGCCCTTCCTTCACGAAACCTGGCGACCAGAACGAGGATGGCCTTGATTTATGATGTTGAAGAAAAATGAGAATTGAGAGAGAAGTTGTAAGTTGCTACGATATGGAACCGCTTACTATGGTTTTATGATTTGCTCCTGTGCTATGGAACTGTACAGATTCGGTTCAATTACATCTTGGTGGTGACACTTATCCGCTGTGAAGCACGTGTTGGGTTGAGTCTAGTTCCCAACTCATCTCAAGATTCGGGATTTCCCCATTGCGGAGAGACTAACGTGGTGGTGGCTGGTTTGATGCGCGGCTGATGCTACCCCCAAGTCAGCTAATGCCAGCAGTATTACAAATGCCCGATTAGAAATCACAAGGATGGCATCATCAACCCCTCTTCGGCGACGACATACAAAAAGCTACAATTTTTCAAGACAAAATGCTTCTTGAAACAATTGACTTAAAAAAAAGTCAAACAGTTAAAAATGGCACCTATTCGCATCGCCATCATTGGCCTTTCGGCATCGGCCAAAACATCGTGGGCCTCATCTGCTCACCTCCCGTACTTGCTGTCGCCTCGTGGCCGTGCCAAGTATGAGATTGTGGCGCTCTGCAATAGTAGCGTCGAGGCCGCTCACAAAGCCATTGAGCATTTCAACCTACCCAAGGAGACAAAGGCCTATGGTGACCCTGAGTCGTTGGCGAAGGACAAGGACGTCGACTTTGTCGTCGTATCCACTCGAGTCGATGTTCATTACGAAACGGCACTGCCTAGCGCCAAAGTTGGAAAGAATCTTTTTGTTGAATGGCCGCTGGCTCAAGATGTGGCTCATGCTGATGAGCTTGCAAGCACAGTTAAGGCGAGCGGCAGCCATGCCGTCGTTGGCATCCAGGGTCGATTGGCACCAACCGTCATTAAGCTCCGCGAGTTTGTGCACGAGGGTCACATTGGAAAGGTTCTGAGCAGCGAGATTTACGCATCAGGCGGCACGAATTCCCGCGACGTGGTTCCCAGTGGACTCAAGTACTTTACACAAAAGTCGGTCGGAGGCAACATTGTTACCATCGGCTTTGCTCATAGTGCGTCACCAGTTCCTAATAAATATCAAAGCCAGGTCTAATTGAGCTACAGTATTCGATCAAGTACAGCATGTTCTGGGGGAAATTGGAAATTTTACCAGCCAGCTTCAGATCCAGAGGCCAGATGTCAAGGTTCGCGACCCAGCCACCAACACCATTGTCGAAACTGTCACCTCCGACATCCCGGACCTGATCTTTGCGACTGGCACGCTTTCCGCCTCAGAGCTCGCACAGGAGGGAGCGAGTGTGTTATTCCGCTTCCGACGCGGTCAGCCGTTCCACGGAGAGCCCGCGCTCACATGGAAGATTAACGGCGAGAAGGGAGAAATCCGTCTCGTCTCGCAGAATTCGACAGCCCTGCAGGCGAGCGCCGACTCGGGGTCCGTGAAGATCGAACTCCACAACTTTGAGAAGGATACTGTAGAGAATATACCGTGGGGATGGCAAGATTGGCAGCAAGATTTGCCCGTCATGGCCCGCACCGTGGGTGCATTGTATGAGGCCTTTGCTGATGGCAACGGGGAAGGATTGGCCTCGTTATCTGATGCCGCATTCCGTCACCACCAGCTGGCCGAGATCTGGAAGGATTATTAGTATGAAATCTCATGAGTACTGGGGACACGATTTTATTTTGGCGATGATTTTCGTCGTGTGTTGAAAAATTTCCAGAGTCGCGAGATGTGGCCACGGACCGTCTCTTCGTCCTGTCCGACTTCTCTGTAATAATGAACATAAAGGGGTCTAATTTCTTCCCTTATTAACCAATGATATGATGCAATATCTTTACGAGTCTTAGACAAATTTGCTCGGTCAATTGTTTGTCAATTACAAGTCACAATGTCGTGTAGCGGTAGCGCTAGGAATAACCTCTGTGCTAAGTGACCCCGCACTCAACAATAAGAGCCACGCCCGGTTAGCTCAATCGGTAGAGCGTGAGACTCTTACGAGTACACGTAATCTCAAGGTTGCGGGTTCGACCCCCGCATCGGGCTGTTCCTATACAAAGATGCGATTGCTAAGCGCGGCTTTCTTTTTTTGCCATATCTTGGCTGTGTTATTGCAGGTTGGGTTTATATATATGCCCAAAGCAAACAAAATGATTTTTTTTTGAGCGTTGAGAATACTAGCAGAACTGGATCATTTCATCTTATATTACCGAGCATACTTTGTCTATTGTTAGAGGGCATTGAATATCTGATTGGGTCTTATTCTCACCAATGTTTGGCTTGGCTAGGGCTCTAGTCAAGCCCGCATTTCACCAACAAACCAACCACCGCACTGCAATCGGAAACACATTCGCTATCTGATTTCCTATCGGGAGTGTGTGCATAATCATAATCTCCATAAAATAGTGGATATATCTCTAGTACGAACTGCATTACCAACAAGCCAGAGACCAGGTAATGGCGCGACATCAAGCATCGGAGTTCATCGTATTCCCTGCCGTGGTGGGCCGACGTAGCATCAATATGTGGCTGCTTCTCTCTCTACAGCGATCATCAAGAATTTGTTCTGTATTGGGAGTTGGTCCGGAACATGGCCTGACGGAAGGAATTTAGTTCCCACCAACTTGCATGCCCCATACACGTCACGATGGGTCGGCCCGCCGGAAGCTCTTCCGTTTTAACTCTGAAGTAGCAAATTATATACATTATAAACTAATGTTGTGTTGGAATTAACGGTGAGATATTTTGCATTTTTCTCCTTAGGGGATTGCTAGGTCCCTTGACTGTGTCGATAAAGTAGGAGTGCCCTTGTTCTGAACGCCACAAGAGGTCAATTGATCCTTAGGCCCGTTTTTGGCGCAGAAGAACCCTGTGCTGTTGGTTCGTGGTATAGACATGCAGTTGCTTCATACCCCAATTGGCTCGCTACGGTTGTTGTTGGCAGGGGGCGGGGCCACATTCAAGGCCCGTGGCACGGCGCATGAGGGGTAAAGGCCAGTTGGCAAGAAAAATATCTCTTGATTTGACCAAGAATCCATCTTATTTTGTAAATTTTCCGTATAGTTTGTTTCGAAGCGAAAATGGCACAGGTCACGGCCGATCCTGTCTTGGTTGCTGACGACCAGGTTTCACCACCGTCCTTCACGAGACCACTAGAAACTAATCTCTGACCCAGATCCACGAGACCGACGGCGATTCGTCTCTTGGTGATGTAAGGTCATCCTGGATTTCCCCAAAAAAGCTAGGCTGAGAGTGATTCAATTATTAGGATTCAGCGTCGTCAACTCAAAGCATCTCAAGTTCAATCCTCGAGTACCGGCGCGAGAATGGAAGAACATATCATGGCTACAAGGAAGGAAGTAAGCAATTTTCCCATTTCGATTTGAAGATTTTATAATATTAAAAACGTGAACAGAATATCATCTCCCAAACGACGAGATTGAAAACGAAAGACTCGGTACATTCTGAAGGTACCTAGACCACGCAATACCGTTGTCTGACCCTCTGTAGATTTGCAACACCACCTTTGTCTGCTCACTTTTGACGGCCGTCTCGGTATAGCGCCCCCCAATAAACAAGATGCAAAGGTTGGCAGGGTGCTGGATGTCGGTACTGGCACGGGCATTTGGGCAATGGATTACGGTGATGAGCATCCAGAATCCCAAGTGAGACATCACCCTCCTAACAAGTTGCTAAGCACTAACATCATCGTACAGGTGATAGGCATTGATCTCTCACCTATTCAACCTAGCTTGTATTGCCTCTGCTATCTTCATATACCAACCCCCATTAGCTAATGCCTCAGTAGTGTTCCTCCAAATGTCCGGTTTGAAATTGACGACATCGACGAGGAATGGAACTATAATGAGCCTTTCGACTACATTCACAGCAGATTTATGAACTTCAGCATTAAGGATTGGCCAACGTATTTTAAGAATGTCTTTGAGTAAGTCGAGTCAGAGCACTATCCGTGCCAAGATGAGGCTAATCCACATAGTAATCTCAATGCAGGAGGTTGGGTTGAAGTGCAGGATGTTGGCTGCGAATTTCTCTGTGATGATAGCAGCTTGACGGAGGACAATATCCTCTCCAAATGGTGCAAACTTCTAGACGAAGCCGCTGCTAAACTGGGTCGGCCTTTTGTTAAATTTGAAGCCATCAGGGATGACATGGCTAAAGCAGGTTTCACGGACATTGTTGACGGCCGTTTTAAATGGCCGACAAACCGCTGGCCCAAGGATAAGAAGTTCAAGGAACTTGGCGCATGGAACAACGAAAATACCGGGGCCGCTCTGGAAGCACTGACAATGGCACCATTCACCAGGGCCCTAGGTTGGACTCGTGAAGAGGTCACCATCTTCCTGGCTCAAGTGAGGAAAGAATTGGACAATCCTAAAGTCCACGCCTATTGGCCAATGTAAGTATAGTCCTCCTTGAAATTGAACTTGGAGAACCTGAGGTATGCTGATGCCCGAAATAGTTGCTCCATCTACGGTAAGAAGCCCGAAGCTTGAACTTCGGGGCAGCGATCTAGGCCATTGGGGGAAGCGGATTTCCAGCTACAATTAAGTTCATAAGTGATGTATGCATAGTGCTTTACAGTGGGTCTATTTATGCTTTTGATGTTGATGTCAATATTGCTAAAGAGGGCCTCCTGCATGCAACAACTAAGAAGAGATTAATTGCGATAAGTATGACGTACCACATTATGAGTGAGATACAACCGGCCAGTGATGCCCCATTCCAAGTCTGTGTCATAAAAACTTGGTATTACTTCAAAAGAAGTTGGAGCCGGAAAAGAATAGTTGTGGATGAGAGTTTTGGGTTGATACGCTGTGTCACACATTGTAGACAGCTTCAACAGTCTAGCCTGAACCACGCGGTAACAGTCAGATCAATATGACCGGCCCAGGGCTGCACGCAGCCCAAAATCACATACCAATGGCCACGAACTAGGTGATCCGACCATCTAAGCCTCACATGAACTACCACGGCCGGCAGCAACACGATCAGACCAATGTCGTAATATTAACTGTCGAGGCGCAGATTTAGCTAAAATACGCCGGTGGTATAGCGGTATTTGGGTAAGACATTAACGTTAATTCAATCAATAAGTCGAAGCGGCACTGACCGCCATAGCGGCTAGCCGCAAAAATAGCTATAAAAACAGCTTAGATAGAGATCCTTCAATTGACTGGGTAAGCGCTCTAATGTAACCTAAGGCCTCTATGGTTTGTGATATGCTGCTATTACAACCCGGCCTCATTCTTGATGTTCTCATAAAAGTGCTTGTGATGGCGAAAAAAGAACCCTCCAACAAAAAAAATGAAGTCTCGCTTAGCAATCGCATCTTTGTATAGGAACAGCCCGATGCGGGGGTCGAACCCGCAACCTTGAGATTACGTGTACTCGTAAGAGTCTCACGCTCTACCGATTGAGCTAACCGGGCGTGACTCTTATTGGTTGGAATTTGAGTTTCTTAATATTAATTATACATCTAAACAACTATGGCAGACAGTTCGCTTTGCATTTCAATACGTCCAGTTATTCGAGTTGATCTATCACTTATCTAGCCCACATTTGTCCCATCAAACTGCCACTCTGAGGTGGAAGACACCAACGAGCCATGGACTTATCCGGAGCATAGATTCGACTTTATTCATATTACAGCACTCACCGGGTGTCCTAGATTGGGTTGAGTTTGATAAGAAGTCTCTTCAGTGAGTCACTGTCAAAATCTGCCGCTTCCAAAATTCACATGTACTCATTCACCATCCAGTCACCTGAATCCCCGTGGATGGTTATAGTGCATTGATCATCCTGTCATTTCGCGATCAGATGCTGGCTTTGTCAATGTGACATAACGACGTATTAAGCTCCCAATTGGTACATGGCCACGGGACAAGAAACTCGAGCAATAGGGTGCATAGAATCGCCAGTTTCTTCCCCAGACAATGGCAGGTTCTTCCATCCGAGGTCGTATCGAACTACTAGGGGTATCTTTCCATATGATTGAAGACTAGGATAAAATACTGACTTTAAGATAGTGGTCATTTGAGGAGGTGCAAGCGTTCCTGGCTCGGATGAGAAATGAGCTTCTGGACCCAGCTGTGCATGCCTATATTGAAGTGTACTTGTTGCTCTCAATTCACACAACATTACTTTAGTCAAGTCTGACTAAATTTGAGGTGCGTCGTCGGTGGCCAGAAACCAGAAGGGAACGGCCAGCCCGGCACTCTAGATTAATGGTCATGTGAGCTCGTTTAAGGTGCAATCATCGAAATGAATTTGAAATTCTAATCCACCATGACTTACCCAAGCTTCGGGAGTGGTTTTATTGAAAGGGGCATTAGTGGCCTGCATTTAGAAGTCACGATCCCGTCAATTCTATTGGGAAACCATCCGCTATTCAATGCTATATGCTTATATTGCAACGACGCCATGACTAATAAAAAGCCAGTCGGCACCCTAGTCTGATCTTAGCCATCCTTCCCGTCTCTTATCCAACTCATCTATTCAGCTTCTTTTATAATAAGGAATCATTTACTAGTTTTAACTTTACATTGATACCAACTTTGCATTCGGGAGATAGCCTCAATAGTCCAGCGGGGCCTGTTCACTAGGAGTAAAATCATCTCCACCTATCTGGGGCTGCTTCAAGCTAAAGTCACATGCGCGTAATCGAATTGGGTATTGGTAAAAAAAAAAAAGTAACGTCAATCAAATTGCCGAGAGCATTGCATTACTTCTAACTTTGCTGCGACTGGCCTCAATCCAATCGGGGTTATGTCGTTATCACCGTGGTTGACGGGATTAGCAAGATCAACAGGATCAACGGGCCACGGCGGCAGCGATCTCGGAGGAACATTGCCACACCGGGTTAGCAATACGAGTTACAACAGACTTAGAAGGAATCATTAAACCGACGCGGCAAGAGCTTCAATGTAACCTATCCTCCATGGCTAGTGCTGTTACACACTTCTAATTCAAGCAAAGATCTTCTAAAATGAACATCTCCGATCATCTTTCTACGGAGTTCTGATCAGGTAGGCCAAACCCTTTTTTTTTTTTCGAGATCAGCTTGAGGTTATAACCACTAAATGATACCTCGTACGATATCGCCTTGCATTAGCTTGTTTTAGGAGTTATCAGTGGGGGGGAATTCATCCTTGTATTTAGTTAGGTCTTGTTAAAGTTTGCAAAAAAAAAAGTAAAAATGGGTCAACGCAATTAAAGCTCCTCTCTTCAGGATCATCTAGGCAAAGCTTATCGCATAGCACAAAAGGGGCATAAGTTGCATTTTTCGCGGTTGGTTTCCTATCCTGCCTCACATCACACCAGGCTAACATGGACTGCATGAAAAGCTTACATATACCATATTGATGAATTATTTGATTATCGGGGTTTACAGATCCGCTACTTGAAAGGCCTCCTCATCAAGAGTCAAAATAGCGTTAGTTGAAATTGTGGCGTTACGGAGCAGGGTCATGTATCAGATCCTGATAGAATTCAATGGTACCAGTCGGAACGAAATGAATAAGGGTGAATACTACCTAAGCCACGCGGCAGGCGGTATTTAATGCCATTCAGTTAGTTGCAGACTCCCATTGCCGTTGGTGGTGGCAGTCGTTGATATTTTGGCATCATGCTACAGTTAGTGGCCCGCCAAATACAGCAAAGGCTTACTACCAACTAAATTATGGAGATCAAAATGAGGCCCACCACGTAGTCGTGAGTTGCTCAATTCTGCATTCGGTTCCAGGTACAGTTGGTGGCGAGTTTCTACTGCAATTGACAGCGAGTTGAAGCTCTCGAGTGTTGTTAATAGTTTAGCCGCCCCAATTGCTATGACCACATCATGAACTAGTCAAGTTGATAGCTGTAGATTCGAATTGGCCAACATCCAAAATTAATACATACAATAATGCGGAGTGTTGAAAACCGCTCATATGAAAATCTTCCCTGAACAGCTTCAAGTGGAAACTAACCACATTCTAGCAGCACGTGGTTGTTTATGAAGGTACGCCACTAACACCTTTTTCTAACTGTAGTGTCTTCACTAAGTTTCTGCGCCGTAGAGAATACCCCTGAAATGATTCAGCTCATGGAGTATGGGTGGGTATTTATTAAGCATACAATACCCAGTTCAGCAAAAGCTCACCAGCCCACCTTTTTACCGAATTTTGCTGTCTAATCCTTCAAGCTCTTACATCATCATACGATGAGTCCAGTCTCAGCTTCCAATGAACGTACTCGCGATTCAAGCGAACCGCATGCTTTATTACAGAGAAATGGCACTGATACAAAGTCTATCTTAACCAGTGTAAGTAAACTTGTCTCGGTAATGCACTTCAATTGAATTAACAGTTCTTTAGTTGAGCTCAGCTATTCTTGGATTATCTGAAACTATTTCTGTTGCTTACCTGGTTACCGAAAGCAACATCAAGGCGTATGGCATATCCGTTGTATCTTTTGCCGTCTTCGGCATCACCTCTGGTTCTTTCATCTCAGTTACTTCTCTAAACTGGCAACAGCAGTCCTTTGCTTTCCTGCACACAGCACTGTACACTTGGCTTTTTCTCTTTTACTTTGATCTGAGCAATCAAAAGGACCCTGAATCGGTCGAGGAAGACAGGATCAATAAGCCCTGGCGTGCCATCCCTTCCGGAAAGCTGACAGTCGAGGCAGCCGAAAGATGGTATATTCGCGCTATCTTTATGTTGCTAGTTTTTAGTGGCTTATGGCTAGGTGGCTTCCCTGAAGCCATTACTTTTATGATCACAGCATGGCTTCATGATGCTGGTGGAATATCCAACTCGCCATGGGGAAAGAATCTATGCAATGCTTTATTCTTTATGAGTGGCAATCTTGGTGGGAGTCGAGTGGCTGCGCAAGCAATGGGTTTGCCGCTGAATAGGTCAACGTTTGAATGGTCTGCTTTAGTCAGTTTGGCAATCCTTACCACAGTACAGGTCCAAGACTTGAGAGACCAAGTTGGTGATAGTGCTCGGGGACGGTGCACAGTACCAATTCTCCTTGGAGATGGTGTAACGCGCGTGGTAACAGCTGTGCTCGTATTGACTTGGTCTATTGCCTGCCCTCTGTATTGGGATTACCGCTTTACGGCAGTCTCTAGCCTGCCCTTGTTGGTTGGCATCTTTATGAGCATCCACATGTTATGGTTTCGGTCTGCCAAGGCCGATAGGCTCACTTTTCATGGGTATGCCCTTCTCTGGCTCCCTGTACTGTACTCTGTACCATTGCTGTCCCGATGGTAGACGATTTCTAAGAGATCATGGATTCTGGTAAAGGCGGAGTTCAAGCTCAATTAGCCACAATAAGATCAGATAGTGTGAAAATAACACCATTCAATGAAGCAATGAATTATGCCAATAAAATTATTCCAATCTCCACTAAAACCGCAGTTTTCTTGCCACTTCCATGGAACTATTCGCGTAGCAGTTACGCGAGGTGTGGTAGGAAAGTGGAAACTATCATGGCCTACTTCAATCAACTTAACCCACCCTATTGTCCAAGAGAACGGTCCAGAGAAAAGTTGGCAGAAACTGGAGCCGCCAGCATTCGACCTTGGGGTTTATCAATGTTGTAGTCTAAGGTAGACCTAGGCAAATCCGTAGTCGTATGGACAATGTCTTTAAGCCATGAAAGAGTTCTATTGACCGCGGATTCTCTCCTTTCTACCTCTTATAATCTATGCACACAGCAACTTTAATCGTTGTAACCCTGAAGCCCTCCCGAGAAGCCATTCTAAATCCTCTTCCTCCATACTAGATCCTAGCCGTATCTTCTCACATCGCTGGCGGCCATTAATATTAGCAATCACTGTTCCAACGTACTGACAATATCTCTCACTCCCCCTTTTCCCCAGATCTATTACTACAAGGCTTCGCCGTTTAGCGATCTTTGTGGAGGTCGGAACCAAAAGCAAACACCTCTCTTTGCTTTGAAGAGCAAATTCGATTCGCCACTTCACTGATTCATGCGAGTACACCACTTCAAGTATATCCGCCTGTTTTGCAGGTGTAACCATCCAAGAGCCAACCACCTGTCCCTGGTCAATTGACAAGTATTCATTGACGGGGGATCCTTCAAGGTCAAGAAAGGAGATGGGGCACCAGGACCATGGTCCAGACTTTCGCATCGTTGTTTTTCCATGAAGTAAGGCTTGTGGCCATATTTCAGTATGCTTTACTAAAGCAGACCTTGTTATCTGGTCCTTGGACCAGTTTGATCGTATCCCCTCAAGATTCAGCATCTGGCCGGCGATGATCAGACGATCTCGAGTCCATGACGTATATCTGGATCGGAGTGTACCAACTACATTATGAAGTGCTCTGAAATCGCCTTGCTGGCGAACTTTTTGAATCACTTCTGTTGCTGCCCGGTGAGCTATATGGGTATGATAAACATGGCCCTGAGCAAGGATGTCTTCGTCAAGATCCTTCATGATGACTGAGGTACTTGCATCGGAGGAGTCTGGATTACGAAATAGTACCTTGACCGACTGAGACCTTTGAAGCTCAAGGGCTGTCCAGCCACGGGAAAACCAAGTTGACAACACGAGGGCGACACAAGGACTGCCGTCATCTTTCCATTCGAAGTTAACCAATTCTTCGTCATGAACAACCGTAAACAAAGCATTTTGATAGTTTTGGTGCATTCTTTCGATTGCAAGCGCTCGTTGTTCCCGGTCGGTTGGTACGGAAATGGTATCCCACCATATTCCTAGAGGTTGGTTGGAACTATCGACCGCAAATTGTCGGAAAAAGTCAACCAAGCAACCGTTGACTATTCCAGGACTTTTTGAACCTGTTCCTGTTCCATCTGACCAAACATGAGAAATAGCCATATATCGTTCACAGTTGGGTAACGGACTTGTTTCATCATAATCTGATAGTTGAGGAATCTGCCATGCTGTGGACTGGAAAGTGTCTCCCGCAATGTTATTTCCGCTCGGTTCGAATATGTATTCGTATCCACAATTTCCATTTGTGCACTTATGGGCTTGTTCAACTTTGGTGGTGTTGTCGTCATCGAAGTAGCACTGCTCAGGAGTGCAATCATTGTGTTTGTTACCGCGCTCCAGTTCTGATCTCCTAGATTGTAAAAAAGCAACAATCTCCGGTGACTCGACTAGTCTTCTTTCGCAGGTCAAGACAAAGTTCCATAGCCGCCGTTGGCAGAGTTTGAAGTCGGAGAGTTTATTAATCGCATTCCGAACTTCTGGTTGATCAAGCTCGACCTGCGAAAACAGGATCTCGGCGCCATTATTAAGCCCGCGTGAAGATGATACCCAATATGCTACCTGCCAAATGCCGAACCAGTCATCGTAAGCGTCCTGATACTCTTGCCAAGTTCTTGGCCCACCGCCCACAAAGTGGCCATACAGTCTAGAACATTCATATCCAGCACCCCATAGAGATTGAGGGAGCACCTGATAAGGTGGTTGGTGAACGGAACAAGACACCACAACCAAAGCCCATGTCCGAAATGCAACCCATTTGCATGGAGGAGCAACACTTTCAAGTTTGATTCGTAGATTCTTGCAGCGAGTGTTTCCACAGTTGACTATGCCCAACTGACGGAGACTCTCTTCGAAGGATTGTCGGAGTAATGGGTAACTCTCGGGGCCCTGGCCGCTCATGGTTAACGGCGGCTGATGCCATCTGGGCGCAGTTGTAACATTGGCACAGGTGTCGCCATCGGACCACTGGCTCGGGATCAGTATTGGGTTTTTTGCTTCGTTTTTGAGTTTCCTAAGAATTTTCATTGTGATAAGTCTCCAGTTTTCTGATTCATTGATATGAGGTATGAATCAAGATATCATAATTTCATAATTTAAAGAACCCGCTACAATCAATCCCTACTATTACCGAACCGTTGTCGGCCCTGAGATGAAACGGAACCGGTCACTTGACCCACCCGATCCTCGAAGGCGAATTACTGGGCGCCACAACATAGAATTAGGCAGCCCTGCAGATTTTCAGATTATTTGTGTTGCTTTTTTATTCGTGCGTGATTTCATCGCTTCAATGGAGATTGGGCAAACTTGACCTTTAAAAATAGACCCCCACTCGGTTAGAGTCCATTTGAGGGTTTAGTGCCTGTGCCAACATGACCTCGCCAACCCAACAGGTCGTGGCAATACGCTACTTGCAAGGGTACAATAGAGCGAACTCAGCTTCATTTACCTGCGTTAATAGAGCCTGTATAGCGCAAAAAGTAAAACGATGAACAGAACAGCCAGTGATTTGAGTTAGTCCCTGAGGTACCCTAGAGTTTCGACTCAAAAACCTCGCCTCTCAAAACTAGAATACAGAAAGTATAGGTTCGCGAAACAACTCAGAGAAAAAAAATTAAACATGCTGGATTTTATAATTTTCACGGAAATTGGTTATGGGCGTTATAAGCGGCTAGAATTAAAAATCTGTTGAGTGCACATTAATGAATGATGTGTGGTTTGACAAAATCATTCTTGGCCAACAAATAACTAATCAAAAATAAAAGATTCTCGAGGTTTCATTCCAAGTTTCAACGCGAATTGTTCTTTTAACTTTCCTTATTCCATGCCTTCTTACAATTCGACATTCCCGAAAACTATCTCCCGTTGACTTAATTGCTTTGCTGCATCCCGTCCCGCCACAATCCAAAGCCAAGTGAAGCTTGGTTGGTCTGGTGGTCTAGTGGTATGATTCTCGCTTAGGGAAAACCCTACAGCATAGCTTGCGAGAGGTCCCGGGTTCAATCCCCGGCCAGACCCTGCTCTTCTCTTTTTGGATCTCTTTCAGATGGAAAGTGGAGATTAGTATGGAGTAGACGAGATGGGAACCAATCCTGTTCGAACCATACATAGATAGATAAGATAGATAGAAGGAAGAAGAAATAAAGATTAGTTCACTTAAAACGAACCTTTTTTTTTTCTTTTTGGCATCTCTGTAGGCCCTCTCTCTAACAGTGAGTGGTATCTTCGTCGAATGGGCTTTTAAAAAGCCTGTGCGGTTAGTTCATGGATGCGAATTAAGGGTCAAAATATAGAGGGTTCAGGATGTCCAAGTTCTAAGAAAAAGAACCATAGGAAGATTTAAATATTGAATAGATGTCTATTATGTTGTAAAAACATTATGCACGGGAAAAACATCACATAATAGTCGTGGAAGACTACCTACCTCTCAATAACTACGTGTTTGCGTGTATACCATGCACTAGAAGTGGGTCTGAAGCCACTCGTATTTTGATTCTGGCTGGATGAGGAATATATTCCCATATCCAGACCCCACACCTTCAACCAATAAGAGCCACGCCCGGTTAGCTCAATCGGTAGAGCGTGAGACTCTTACGAGTGCACGTAATCTCAAGGTTGCGGGTTCGACCCCCGCATCGGGCTGTTCCTATACAAAGATGCGATTGCTAAGCGAGGCTTCATTTTTTGCCTCTTTTGTCTCCTATGCGTCCGGAAACTAATATGAATGAGACCTAAATGGCCTATTCAAGGAATCGCTGCTAACCTTGTGGAACTTTGCTTGCTTATTTGCCACTGTTACCATAAATGTCATTAGAGACAATTTGGGAAGTCATCTGTATTCGTTACCAGGAAGCGTAGAGTCCAACACTTGGCTGTGTACTTTTTGCCATGCCGGTATTGTTCAGTATTATGCATGTCTTGACTTCCCGAGAACAAACTATCTTGGTCATTGTTAACCATCATGCAACTGGTGCATGCCAAAGTGATAGATTCACCGGAATCCAGCTAGCCCTTTTACTTTGTCCTTTTCGAGGTGAAGCAAGGAAGCGACCGAATTGACCGCAATGTGGGTTCATTTTCACATTCTCAATTTACCTCAAAAAGGAATTGAACCTCATCTTATTTAGTAGGCTCCAATTGGCGTGGGGCCTTCCCACATTGAAACAAGGAGTTGCCTCTCGCCCTCCCATGGTTGTCGGCCATGGGACACTTGATAATTGTCCACGAATAGAATATCGCCTTCTTCAAGAGTAAGGAAAATCTCTTCTTTATCCACAACATCAATCAGCTTATTCAGATATTCCCGTGGAATTGGAGTTCCATCTCCATATTCCGATGGTAAGTCTATGAGTCATTAGTATACATCGTTGTATCTTGGCAGCAACAAGATATTCTCACAGGTCATGCCATCGGTTCCGAGATGTGGCGGATCAAGGGCTTGCATATCCCTGGTCATTCCATGGCGGCCAACTAGTCCGTTAAACCACACCGGTCGACCACTGACGGGAGCCCTTCGAATGCCTGGCGCAATCTTGTTAGCCATACGAGTCCTAATACGGTCGATGTTTTTAGCATCCTACCAGGAATATGTTGCGTCAATTCAAGACTATGATCATCATTCCATTTGAAGTCTGAAGTTAGCCGTCGAACCTGCTCCTCCACCTTTTCCCGTTGTGTTTTTTCATCATCACCTTCAGCCAGCTTTTGACCGAAGCTAAATTTTCCTGCCCAATTAAATGGATTGTCATTTTCTTCGCCTTCCTTCCCAGGTGCCCGGAAAACCATCTTCATCCCCAGGCCGCGGCTGTGGACTTCCTTTACTAGCTCCGGGATTTCACTGTTGACCTTGTCAAACAAGTTTCCGCTGTGCGCGATGGGTGACAAGCCGCCTATCAATTTTTATTAAACGGAAATTAGAAGACAACCCTTTTTTTTTCACTGTCGATATTGCCTTTTGAAATAGAAGCAAATATGAATCATAAGAAAATTGCACTTACCTTTAGGGGCCTTTTTAACCGAATAAAAGTGGATATTTGATGGGAAACGTGTGTACCTCGAGTACTACATACAAGATTAGACTCCGTAACAATGTGTGCCATACAACGAACCTCATTATGCTGATAAAATCGCTTTTTGGATGAACCTTCGTTGGCAGTCCAAATATGGTTGCCCATTGATGTTCTCTTTCCGGCCAGGCCAATTTGCTCAAATGGATGGTATCCTCGTGCTTCTTCGGCGGTACAGACAAGTTGGGAAAACGTGTCGGCAGATGGATGACCAAACCCTCGAAATAGGACTGCGCCATGTTGATCTAACAGGCTTTGAAGCTTTCCTGACGCCGAGAATTCCTTCAAAGCGACGAGAGATTCAGCAAGAGGCGGAGTACTTTCCCCCTCCCCTTTGACGTGAATGCCATAAGGTAGGGCATTCTCATAATAGGTCCTAGCTCCCGGGACATCGAATGGTTCAAACGTAATTGACATGGTGTTCGTAGCGCTGAGACGAAAAATATCCTAATACGGTAATGGAGAATTCCATACGTGTATGTTAATCGGTAGCTGTATTTTATGGGAGAAAGGTTGCAAAGCTGTCTCGGGAGATTAGCTGTGGCCCAATTGATGAACCATGTAGGGGTGGTTTTGGTATCACGATAGCTTAGGCTCCGAGCACGACATCGGTCCATCCCACCCTGGTCTACAACCCCGACCCATAATCTGACATTCGGGTTATTTTGTGCATACAGAGTTAACTAATAAGAATGCCCTAATTACGAGAAAGTAACTGCGACGGTACCCTAACTCTACTGTACTGTGTCGGCTATCCGGCACGCTGATGTACAGAAGCGAGATCCGTTTTTCAAGCATAGTCCACGGAAGGACAACACGAACCAATCCAGAAACAGCCAATACTCGACACTCAAGCTATGAGCATCCACTTATACATGATAATGATGCTGGGGACATGTAGCACGAATCCATTGCCTGGCATTACGTGATTGAGTATTCTCGTCGCACCCCTAACAAAACGATCCATTTCTTTGGAAATGGTCTGTACTACCATCTGTTGTCCGAGTAGAAGGTATTTATGTTCTCTTCATAAGAAGCTGCTGGGCATTGAAAGTAAAGAACCACATTGGCTCTTACTTCTCTTCTTTTAATTCATCTCGCCGGCCATCAGCCTAATAACAGACGGCTAGGAAAAATAAAGATGGGCGCCAAGGGTGATGAAATAAATGGTGGGTGTCCATGTTCATGCGTGATTGGTTCTTGGTGCAGCTAACTTTAATTTTTTTTACAGCTACCACGTCGATGCAAGGCACCGACAGCGGTAGCGATGAACCCGGCAGCCATGGAGAACTTGCAATCAATGAGAATAATATCCTGCAAGAACGGACAATCGGTCTTTTCGGAGCAATTTCACTTGTCGTGAATAAAATTATTGGTGCTGGGTAAGTTTCTGAAACCCCAAAATGAACAGTTGGCTAACGACAAACAGTATTTTTTCCACGCCAAGCGCAATTTATAAGTCGGCCGGCAGTGTTGGCATGGCTTTAATGTGCTGGGTCATTGGCTCAATAATAGCCACCTGTGGATCTTTCGTCATGCTGGAATTTGGCGCCGCTATCCCTAGATCAGGCGGTCTCAAAAACTATCTAGAACGGTCATTTCACCCCCGAGTTTTGCAGACATGCATCTACGCCTTTTATTGCGTATTTCTACGTAGGTTCCTTGGGCCCTTCCTTGCAAGATTATTTTTGACTAATTTGAGGGGATAAATAGAGGTATCGGCAAGTAATGCGATTACTTTCGCCTCGTACATTCTCGTCGCAGCTGGTGTCGATTCTACCACCTGGAAGCTACGTGGTGTCGCGATTGCAGGGGCGGTCTTTTCTGTCGGTATCCACACTGTGGCACCTCGGTACGGAAGATGGCTACAAGACGTTCTGTCAGTAGTGAAGCTCTTCACTCTCTTCTTCATCGTTTGCTGTGGTTTCGCTGCGTTGGGAGGCCATTTGAGAATTGAGAAGCCAGATAATTTTACCGATGCTTTCAAAGGAACGTCCGATAGCGGATACAACATCGGCAATGCGATTCTCAATGTCATTTTTGCATATGGCGGCTATGACAATATCAATGCTGTAAGTAACAACTTACCAACGGTGATTAATGACTAATAGTTTCTAGGTACTTTCAGAAGTCCGAAATCCGGAAAAGACTCTCAAAATAGCATTGCCATTGTCAATGAGCATGCTGACAGTCTTGTACATTTTAGCAAATGTTGCCTATGTGAGACTTAATCAGACTTCATCGCCTAACCCCCTTGTAACTGATTGGAAACTAGTTTGCCGGTGTCTCAAAAGAAGATATACTGGCAGCCAAGGTCACTGTGGCTGCTACTCTATTCAAGAACATTTTTGGCGACTCCGCCGCGACCAAGGCTCTTCCTTCCCTTGTCGCAATTTCCGCACTTGGTCATCTTCTTGGAATAGCTTTCACAGTTCGTAAGTCCCATAAGAATCCATCCATCAGCGGTGTAGTGTGCTAAGTTATACAGCTCGTATTATTCAAGAGCTTGCTAAAGATGGTATTTTGCCATTCCCCAATTTGTTCATGGAAAATAGACCTTTCAAAACACCCATAAGTGCACTGGTCCTCCACCTAGGTGTCACGATTCTATTTATTTGCGCTCCTCCGGCGGGAGATGCATTTACTTTTGTTGTTAGCTTGTCAACATACCCAGGAACTGTAATGCTGACAGCAGTTACTGTGGGTTTGATTAAATTGCGCCTTTCTCCACGTGAGAATTTTCAATCGCGACATCGCACACCATGGGCAGTTATTGCCACCTACATGGCTGGAAACATTGTAAGGTGTCCCCGCTCTAGGAAAATATCTTCCAAAAAGCTAATGTGGATAGTTCCTAATTGTCATGCCCTTCGTTCGTCCCCCAGGCGGAAAAGGAAGTACATCTTTGCCATACTGGCTGTCTTCTGTGGTTGCCCTTGGAATTCTAGGATTGGGAATCGTATACTATCTTATCAGGTTTTCCATCGCCCCTCGTATCTTTGGATACAGAAATCAGGAGATTAAGCTTGAATTGAGTGATGGGTCAAAGGTTACTAGATTTCAAAGAATCAAGACAAAATGAACATCACGGTGTGGGTTATTTATAAGGGTCGGAGGCTTTTCTCGTTAGTTTATTGGTCACTCCTATAGATAGACAATTTAACGGCTGTATATAATATGGTAATAAACATGGCGTATGTTTAATAGGCCACGAGTATCATAGCCCCTTAAATACTGAATCGCATGGTATGAATAAAGATTAAAATTAATACAAAATAAACAATGTAAATTGTAATGAAGAAAGGTATCCAGATAAGTTTTTTTTAAATAGTTTTAAATAAAAGTCTCCGTTTTAGAATTTCAATTTAATCATAAAATATATATATCAATTACCCAGTTAATTGTTGGTTGGGCAAATTATGAAGACCAAATAAAGTTGTTAAATGCTATTTGTACCCGCCACCTTTGTGGCCTAGCTCCTGGGAGAAATTGTGGTTGAGCAACCCTGCTACATGTATCTAAACTAGAAATAAATATCAACTACACAAGGTAAAGTAGTAGTTTTTAGGTGACAAAGTCGTGCGTGTGTCCTTGACCAAAGTCGCAGATTAATCTAACAAATCATGTAATGTTTCGTGTACACCACTCTCATGGACAATAACCATAGCCACATCATTATGAATATTTGGGCTTTAGAATCATAGTTCTTTTTTTATTGCTATCAAAGCGCAAGCATGTTGTATTTCATCTTCCTATATTTAACAGAGTGACTTATTAGCTCTCAAGATCCTTGAGGACACTACACGGTAGGTTTATAATCAGGGCCCGTTTTGAGCTGCATCCAGTATGCTGGTTCAGAAATTTAGTTTGTGACTAGATATGTGATAACAGAAGACACCATTAAAAGAACTGCAAATAACTTACCGGTACGGCTGCCGCACTTCGTCGGCGCTTAAAAACTACAAAATTCTATTCCCTCCGAGTTGCTAATACATTTGAGGGTACCGCAACAGGGACTTGTACTGCTACATAAAGCTATGTAATATTATAATGAGTTACTCTCATATACTATTTGGTGGATAATGAATAACTTACAACCAAAAGTCAACCCACTACATGTTACCGAACCTGGTGGCAGTGGTGGTTCAATGCAAAAGCCAGTTTTTTCTGAGCAGATATAACCACAAAAGCAAGGCATTGCACTGCTGCATTTAACTATAGAGTAAAACAAAAATATAATTCAAGTTATTGTTGGGCTGATCAGAAAAGCTTACCTGCAGTCCCGCACAGTTGTGGTGCAGCTTCTGTGGATAAAGCCATGACGATGAATGCAATAAACGTGGAGGAGAATTTCATGATCAGGAGTTAGATTGATTATTTCACCCTATTGTAAAGTTATAAGGCGGTCGGAGACAACTGGGTAAGTTCAAAGATTGTGGTTGCTTTTGACATATCTACAGAACTTGTTAGAACGGGCAGAGCAAAGGCATTAATATAGCAACATCAATACACGAGCTAACATGGCTCTTGTTGCTTTAAGTTCTACACGAAAAGGCCCAAATGCCGATTGCTTTTTGATCTTGCATCAATACTCAATCTAGCGGTGAGATCGTGACGAACGAGGTGGTTTGTTGTAAGTGGATGATTGTGGACACAGTTTGGGTCACCATGCGATCAACCCTGCATGCGATCTCATTTGCAGGAATGTATCGGCTTACCGCCACGCTTTAAGACATGATTTGAATCAGATCTCTCCCTGATATTAAGTGGAGATATGGTTGTATTACAGTGCCAATTTCCGACCTTTGCTGAGCCATATATACACCAAAGAAAGTAATCAGGAATCAAAAGTCTTGAAGCCGAGATAATGAAAAACATGCTGTTCTTTACAATTGCTGCCTCGGGGGGGTTTCTTATTTTTTTCCCTTTTTTTTCCCTTTTTTTTTTTTTTTTTGGATAGGTTCTATCTAATCTTCAACGTTTATATGGAGGTCAAGGCTAACGACGGGTAAGTAGATCAACTAGGCTACCGTGAGGTTCACCGGGCATCTCACAAACCTCAAAACTAATATCTGGGGTGCAGAATACGAAAAAAAAAACATCCTTGACGTGAAAAAGAACTGTCCCACTCGGGACCCAGATTGACAATTGAACTGAAAGAAGTAATCTCCGAATGAAGAATTTGAGCTATGAACACTGATGAAGAAAAAGAAAAGCAAAAATACAAAGCCATGCAAATGGAGGTTTCTCCTCCCTAGACCCAATTTGAGGTCAATCAAATTCAGTGCGATTGTCAGATTAAAGCCAAATGCGACTATACCCCAGCCAATGTTGTGGTGCATTCCATGGAAGGAGAATGAACAACCAGCATACGGGATTAGAAACAGGAGGATGCTGGGCTCTCAGATTTGTACCTTCTACTCTCGCCCGAGAACTAACAAAAAAATGGAAATAAAATCACATTGAGAGATCTGTTGCCAAAATGGCTGCGTATGGCATATTGGCGCATTGTTTAAACGTGCGCATGTGGTTAGCGGCAGCCACCCACGCAGGGAACAAGTTAGTCCGTGTACTCGCAAGATGCGCTAGTGGGGTGTTTATTTTCTCTGCCATGGCCTCATCTTAAGGTCCCAATGTTTTGTACGTGATGAAGGGCCTTGAAGGGCGCCATCAACCATCATGTCTCACACACTTGCCAAGATGTGGCTCGGTCATGTGCACTGCAGTGCATTACGGTACGAGGGAGGCCTCAGACGTAGCCAGTGCGCCACTGGAGGCCTAAACGGAATTTAGTTCAGCCCTAGGCGTCAATAGTGCTTCAGCCAGCGACTCAGCCGTGCACTAGCGACGCCCATATCCAGCCTCACATTTAGCTGCAATTCTCCTCGGTCCAGACCCTCAGCCCCATGTCTTGGCATATATTACTCTGAGCATTTCGCCTTCTTCATTGACACATTCTGTACGTAAATACCGGTATGAGGCTGCTTAAATATGTCTGCCGCATTGCCACTGGGCTTAGAAAGCCCCATATTATAGAGTAGACATAAGAAAATATGTTAGCGTGACGCCAAACTGTATTCACACCACACTGCCAAGATCAGCTGTCCTTAACTTGGAACCACCATTTGTTTAGTTAGATCTTGGCATTTTTCAGTGCCGACAGTTTAATAGCTCCGACTGTTGCACCGAGAACTCAATCCCCCCTTCCCGTCTACTTAGTTCTTTGGTCTCGCTGTGAATGCGCTCAAACAATTGCGGCGTTGCAGAATCATGGCTGCCTCAAAGACTGGACCAGAGGGCAGAGCCTATGAAAACAATATCTCCTATGCGCCGTACCCAAATCATGACCAGCACGCCGATCTCTCGCAAAGCTCCCACAAAAGACCCAACTACAGACCCACGTCGCTAAGATGGTATTTTGTCGTGGCACAGATTCTTTTCATCATGGCGGCCATGGGCGTCGTGGTATGGGCGAGGCAATCCTGGCCAGACTCTGATAACTCCGCTGTCATCGAGCACAAAAGATCGATTCCGGATGCATACCCGCGACAGACGCTGAATCCCCGACAAGACGAAACCAGCGGAGGCGACACCAACGGAGACGAGCCATTCCGCACGACAGTCACTTTCGTCAGTGAGATTTCCGAGGCTGGGTCTTTTACTGTCACTGTGCCGGGGACTACGGCCGTTGTCACCACAGAAGTAGAGGAAACAATAGTAACCTCATACTGGAGTACAATTTCCGGGGGTGCAGAATTGCCGCCCTTGGAGACTGTCTATGAATCAACCATCACCCTGTCAGATGGCAACACACAAACTACTACAATCACCGAAGAGATTCCCCAGACTGGGGCCGCAGAGGCCAGCAGCATTCTCGTCGCAACTACACAATATAAAACCTCCCAGGCTACCTACACAACAACCCAAGAACCCGAGGTTTATATTACGTACGGAGAGGTCAAAGTCACGCGCACCTCGGTGGTGACGAATCCAAACGAATTGCCATCAAACATCATCCAACCAACTAGGAAAGTAGTCGACGTTGTTAGCACCCGAGCTGCGACAACCATTCAGAGAGTGGAAACGATTGAACCAACCACGTTTGTTACTACGGATAGCCTCGGCCAGTGGGTGACATCGACAGTTGCTGGGGGTTTGACGACAGTGCAAACAACCGTTGAAGGTACCACGATGACAGTCGAATCAACACAGGGAGCTACAGGAACTTCAACGCCTGGTTCGGAGATTGTGGAGGTTTATAAGATCACCGAAGCCGAGTACACTATAGGTAAATTTGTTCCTGCCTTGGTAGCAGTGCTCATATCGATCCCGCTTCGAATCATCGATCTCAATGCCCAACTGTTTCAACCGTTTTATGCTCTAAATAAGCCTGAAGGTGCTTCTGGGTCAAGCTCAATGATTCTTCACTACAGCGGATGGACGGGTATTCTCAAGCCTTTTACCACACTAGCCGATGGCCACCCAGTCACATTCATCACGATGCTACTCGTCCTATGCTCTTCCTTAATGACACCGCTTGCAACTGAAGCTATCGGTGTCAAGATACATGGAACATGTAAAATCAACTCGGCGGCCGGATGTGCTGCCGCCTTAGGCTTTTCACCATTGCCCACACATGCTCTCCTTGCCCTTTTGGCCTTTACGATTGTCCTTCTCTCCGCTCTCCTCTATTATCTTCGAAATTTCGACACGGGTCTTTATGCGAATCCATGGAGTATTGCAGGCATTGCCTCCCTAGCCACGAACCGGTCGATTCGTCCCCTGCAACTCACGGAGAACAAAATCTTCAAGGAGTTGAAGGATAATAGATACAGGCTTGGATTCTTCCACATCGGAAATTCACAGACCGAATATGGTATCTTGCTTGACCAAGACGCCAGGCAAGGCCAACCCGGATCAATTACAAAGGGAGATGTACCACCGAAGAAACTGCGAAAAGGAAACCCATTCATTGCCTTGGGGATCCTTTGGCGGACTGCATTCGCCGCTTTCTTGCTCGGTCTGCTCGTGCTTATTCTCTATTACCACATCACCCTTAAGAGACAGTCCAACTTTAAATCGTTCATCAACGGCCAGACATTTGGTGTTCGGTTCCTCTTCTCCAGCCTCGGAGTCATTTTATCTTTTGGTTGGACAGCCCTATTCATCAGTAAGATTATCCTTTACCTCGAGCTAAATCCTGTTATTGACAATCCCTAGGTGTGGCCACTATTGCCCCGTATCAAAAGCTGTTCGACAGTTCACAGCTCGCGTCCGAATCAATACTCCTCACGCGACCAACAAACGGATACTCGGGGCTTTACTCATCCATTAAGCATGGCCAGCCATACCTTGCTCTAGTAGCATTCATGACGATGCTATCCAACTTCATGCCTATTCTCCTCGTCAATATTCCATTTACATTGACACAAAGTTACCGAACACACGTCATTTGTGCACGGCTCACCATGGGAATATTGGCATTGATGCTTTTCACCTTGTTTGGAAGCTTCTTCATCCAATGGCCCAACATGCCTGTTGACCCGCGTTCTATCGCTGGTGCGATGTATTACGTGAGTGACAGCAGCATTGCTGACCGATTTATTGGTGTGGCTAGACTCAGCAACAAGAAAAGAAAAGTGCGAATAGAAGAAATCGGTGGAAGATATTGGTATGGAGAGGTGGTAAATAGGAATGGAGAGACGAGAATGACTGTTGAAGTCGATCACGCTATTCCAACACATGGGACATGATTTCAAGTGTGGATTCTTGGCATGGAACATTTAATTTAGAAATTATTAATACCCAAGGTCACCAATTTCCAAAATGGTTAAAGATCTTTGCATATATTTTCACTATTCAATTTCTGTTCCCATAATTATCCACATCTTGCAATAGTCCACTAGGTACCATCCATATATGCTTGTGCACTTGTACCCCCATCAGCTATAGGTGAATTGTGTCGTATATTCCATCTCTGATAGTTGAATTTTAGTAACATTACATACGTCACTGGCTATTTGTCAGACATGAGAAATCTGCCGTTATGCAGCCAACTCCACACTAAGTTTTGTGCGAGAAATAGCGGAGCAATTAGCTCTTAATCTCACAGTACCACACATTTAAAAGTAATAATGATATATTCAAGAATGATACAGTATCATCTAATAACTAGGCGAAGAGAAACGGACGTATGGGGTGTTGCTCTTGCATTTACTTCTTTTAGTCCAATGGTTGTTTTATTAATTGGGAGCAATTACGGGGTGTTAGTTAATGAATCTAATACGCACAGCCACTAAAAGCCCCGGGCATTTCGCTTAGATTGGCTAATGCCCTCTGCTGTGCCGGGGAATAGCTGCATGCATGTCGCGAAGCCATCCCTTTGTATTACCGGGATTGATGCGCTTCGTGCTGGATTTACTGTCACTATTGAAGTCGTCACCGCCAACAGCCCCCGTGGCCTAATGGTTAAGGCGTGAGACTTCTACCGCAATCAGCAGCATTGGCAAAGCCAATCTGAAGACTGATCTCAAGACTGCGGGTTCGAGTCCCGCCGGGGGTTGGGTTATCTTTTTAGTCGATTCTTATTTTGTCCAGGCAGGGCACACAGGCAGGCTGAATAGAGATATTGAATACGGGTTGCATCAACAAGCAGCAACATTTGCAGGTGTGGTTCTTTGGAGAAAAATCATCTTGGTTGATCGTACTGCTATTTTGTAGCTAGAACTGGATCAAACCCATTCATCCAAAAAATAGGCAGGCTACTTGAGTTTCCACCTTCTATTTCATATTGATTCCACGAATTACCACGCCCTCCGCTCTATGTATGTTGCGCTGCGTCGCATCACCTTCTAATCAGCGGGGCAGGGTACTGATCCAGTGGCTCTTATGAATTAAGAAATTCTTTGACTTTGAAAGCTAACTAACTAACTCTAAATTGGAAAACTAATAAAAATAGAAAGACCAATTTCTGCACTGATAAACAATCACTGAGAGGTGCGGGACCTTGACCTAGTCGTTCGGCCCGATGGGTCAGCATACCCACAAGTAAAGATACGTTTGTCTTCATTCATCGTATGCGCCTTGTTAACTTTTTTGTTATCCAAGATGTCATTGTAAAACCACCTCAGTGAGGAGAAGCTGCCGAGCAACCACAGTATGTCATTGTAGGCTGATCAGGGAAAAGATTTTGATAACGATAAAACAGGCATCCTCCCAAGTCCGGATGAAGCTAGTGTTTTTACAAGGCGACACCTAGGTACCAGCATATAGGAGATTCTCGTTTGTTAAGCAGAAGGGTCATGGCAGATAAAGAAAACAATAAAGATGAATAACACAACAATAAACATAACAGAGAGAATTTAGGTATATTTACCTCAGTATGAAATCAATTAATTAATGCGCGTTCATTTGCGATTCAGTAGTATCAGACGGATATTCTTAACGTTTTACCGCTTCTCCAGAAACGGTCGCAACTGTAGATCTTTGCAGCGACCCACGCCAAGAGTTCCTCTCTCGATTCACTTAAAGAAGAAAAAAAGGATCGGCTGTTCACATTTCATATCTTATCTCTGAACTTTCTGCCACTCTACTTCCCAAGATACGCTGTGACACGGTCATATCAAACGATGATTCATTTCAAATGATCTCAGGAAAATACCATAGAATTTGACAGCTTGGTTCAATTTGCGGACTATCTATCCAAACACACCCGTCCAACTCGGATTTTTAGTGTTAGCAGAGTCGAATATCCAACAATAGTAGCCGAGGCTTAGAAAGAAAATCCAGAAACATAAAGATACAGCCTGCATTCCTACATCATCATCAACTCTAAAGGTTCGCGATACAAAACCGAATCTAAGAGCCATGATAAACCCATCGAGTGCATTCAAGCTAATGAAAACAAGAACTAAACCTTGAAAAGGGCCAAAAGAGTCTTCCGGGATTGGCACAGAGGACGATACGAACGCACAAACCAGAAACATAATACAGGTACTCCAGGAGACAACCTTGATTTCTGCTTGTACGAGGTAGTTGTAGTCGAAGTTTTCGCCCTCTCTAGAGTTTTCGAAACATTCCTTGTCTGTAATTGTATTGAACCAGGTAAAGGCAATGGCCAGAGATGTTGACAAGATAAATGCAATAGGGCCAAACAAAAAGGCCTGATCATCCCCAAAGCCTATCTTGACCCAAGGGCAAAAGAGCTTCGCCCAGATCCACGTAATGGCCGAAATCTGAACCATGATTGGTATAGCGGAGATGGCATTTAGTAGGCCGGGGTATCTAAAAGTGCCTTGATTTTGCCGCCACTGTGGTGTTGGGGAAAGAGTATTCCAATCCATTCGCTTAGCAAAAAATATTGAAACTTCCCCAAAGAAAATAGAAATGAAGTACATCGAGGCCCAGGCTTTTGTCCACGGAATGCCTTTCATGCTCAAGACTTTGATGGTTTGGCATGGTATACCCCCAAGTGCAAGGAGAAATAAGCGTATTACTGTTGAGCTATCAAAGCTTTGGCCATCTCGAGAAATCTCTTCTTGTTTAAACCGACGATGGAGTTCATATCTTGCATTGGCCTTGGCTCGAGAGGGTTCTGTAATGGACCCAACCAGTAGAAGGAGGATGAAGTAAAGGATGTCGCCAACGCAGACAATGGGCGATGCTCGCGCATAGAAACGATGATTACGCGAATGTCTGTCGAGGATAGCACCACAAGGTTGAGCCATGGCACTCATAGCCAGAGGTACAAGAGCCCACCATGCTACCTGCCACGTAACAGGATTTGCCTCTTCGGATACGGCTGCCGGTTAAGCTGATCAGCAAGGAATTCATCAAGTTCTTGAGTCCGAAGCACACCTGAAGCCTGGTCAGTCATGACAATAGAGCTGCAGTCTGAGCTCCGGGTGTTTATTCTGTTTTTATCACAGGTATTCGGGTTTTGCTATTGCTAAAGGTAGCCTAGAGGTTTGAGGCTAGACAACGGATAGCAAGCCATCTCCGCTGTAAGAATTGGCGCAGCTGAAAACCCGGGGGTGGTTCGGCTACGAAGCGTGCCAATCAAAGCCCTCGTACTACCGCCAAGCGGAGCAACGGAGAACAACGTAAGCCGTACCCTTGGCCTGATAATCACCAACACCTAGTGTTGGACACATTAGGTTAGCTGTTTTAGTTGATATTGTCAGTTGCGCTAATCGTTCTTGCACGGCCATAGTATTCGACTACAACGAAAGCTTAATCACTCATTTTGAGATCTGTACCGGGGTGCCCGAACTTATCAGTAGATGGCACGTAAAATTCACAAAGAATTTGGATACTGACTATCATGAATCCAACGATGTTTACCACCGAATTAATGATTAGTTCAATATTATTCAATCCTATTTAAACGAACAAGGATGGCACCTCAATAATCCAGGGCTTGCTTTGGTCAATAACATATAAATCAATCACCTCAATAACAACAAAGGGAATCATTTTACAACAAAAAAATTGCAAATGAATACTATGAAAAAAGAAGCGAGGATCAAAGTTCGATCTTCCTCTCATGCCACCTGCAAGTCTTATTAGGAGACCTCGACTATCACTATGCCGTCATTGGCGATATGCGATGCTGCTAGCTTTTTTATTTCGGCGAGCAGTTGCCTTTTTAAATAGCAAACAGAGCTCGAACACAATATGGCGATGTATCCCCAGAAGGGGGTCAGTTATTGAGCAGTCAAGTGGGCCTAAAAGCGGCATTTGTGCCAATCAAATCTTGAGCCCAGCTTGGCCCTTTAGTTATATTTCTCTTTTTTGTTTCCCTTTTGAACGAATCGCTTCGTTCTCGCTTTCATAACCCACGGTCTTGTCTCGGATTCATCAGTCAGGTCAAACCTTGCCTAATTAACCCCGTCGATTTGTTATTTCCCTATGGGAAAATAAATGGACACCGAACATTTTCAAATAGCCAATAAAAATCACTGCGCCGTAATTAGGGCCCACGCTCAAATCGTATGATGCCTCAGACACAGAGAACGAAATGAATTCACGGAGCGGGTGCAATGAATGGGGCTTGACACACTTTATGGATCAGGGAAGAAAGTGTAAAATGAATTAAAGAAATTGAAAAAGTCACTGCATGTGTAAGATCAGGCTATCCTTTCAGCTAGCTATGCGAATTGAAATTTAAGACTACAGATTATGATTCACAGGTAGTCAGTCATATTAAAGGTTCCACGACAGATCTTGTCGCTTCATTAATTATGAAGGACGTTTTAATTCTCTACATCAGCTAATGAGAAACCCAGGTGGCCCAATTAAAATCTAGTTAGGACCCGAAGGTCCCGAAGCTAAAAGCCGCATGACGTCTTGATCGTCAGAAGCACTAATCACCATACAGCTGCATTTGGGTGATTATCCGATTCATGCTTGGCGCTCTCGGCTCATTCCGAATTTATTGGATAGCACGATGCAAATGTTTCGTCAATGTATGATGGTGAGCCGTAATTGGCTGCTTCAAATTGAAATGACTAAATCCGCAACATCTGATTCCCGCCTAGCGCGACTTTCTATGGTAACGCCGTTGATAAATAGCTGAACAAATGTCCGTGTGGAATATTTTGATTCTTTGTACCCCATCTCAACATCTCGGGCATCAAAATGAAGATAACGATTGCTCCTGCAGGCCCAAAGACAGGCCGAGCGGCCATCCAAGCTCTTCTTGCTCTTCAAGACGATTGCATCCAGATCAACGCTCTATACAGAAACCTAGCAAAGGTGCCTGCTGAGTTTACTGAACGGTCAAATTTTACCGCTACGCAGGCTGATGTCACTGATGCTTCATCCCTCAATTTTTCTGGCAGCGATGCTGTTCTAATCATCACTCCACCCATCTATGATGGTCGAGATGTCGTTGCCCATGCTGAATTGGTATCAAAAAACGTTCATGACGCTATTGAGAAAGCGGGCACCGTGAGACGAATCGTGCTACTCACTAGCATTGGTGCACATCTCACCGAAGGAATTGTAAGGACTGGCAGCACATCCCCACACATGTACCGCTCTAATTGCATGCAGGGTGAAATCAAGACGAATCATATTGCCGAAACTATCTTTGCTTCAACCAATGTCCCCGAAATCATCTTCGTTCGGTGTGGGTATTTTATGGAAAACTGGACAGCAGATCTCAGCACGCTCAAGGAAGAGCAGCCATACTTTTTCTCCACCATTCTGCCTTTGGACTGGAAGGTCCCCATGGTTGCAGTAAAAGACATCGGGCATCAACTAGCCGCCGAGCTTACCAAGGCCTCAGCTCCGACTTCGAAGCCCCAAATTTTTGGGCTCCATGGCCCCAAAGATTACACGTCGAAAGATGTGCAGGAGGCCTTCTCCAAGGCGTTGGGGAAGCAAGTCGAGGTTAAACCTGTCGGGAAAGACCAGTTGCGCTCATTTTTCAGTGCTTTCTTACCTCCTATTGTCATTGATGGCTGGGTTGAGATGTCGCTGTCGATGCTACCTGGCGGGGCCATGACAGAGAAGCCATCTAATGATGCAATCGTGCACGGCGAGACTGGTTTGAATGAAACGATCGAGGCTGCCATTGCAGAGATCAAAGCATAATTTGTCTAGAGTTCATCAAAAACATACCAATTTAGCTACGGTAATGGTAAAGCTCAAGTTATCATTTAAATTCACTTTTTTATGTTTCGCAAATCATTATCTCTGTTTGAAATCACCGCGGCTATCAATTTTTTTTTTTTTTTTTAAAAAAAAAGAAAGAAAAAAAGGCATGTTGCTGAATGACCATAGAATGGATTCCTCCAGTCACCTATTAGAATTGATGAACAAGAAATAAATAAGAAAATTAAAATATTTGGTATTCTAGAAGTCGAAATGGTGGTTGCTCATCAACCTCATCATTCCTGCATTTTTAGTAACCCTCGGCAAGGGCGCAATACCGGATCCGATCCAGGCGGCGTAGTAGCCGATGATTGGGCCGATGGCAGCCGACTATGGCGGCTCATCGGGACAAGTCAATCTCACTTCCTTCATCAACATCCATCCACAGCAGAGATAAACCATCCAAAATGGCGCGTCTCATACGTTCACGCATCTCAATTGGAAGCCCAATAGCGGTGGCCGCTTCGCATGCCTCAATTGCGCCAATTGCGGCTGGTGTGACACGCCAATTCCACTCAAGCCGCCCCGCCCGGAAGAACCACGCGAACAATCCCCGATGGCTTTCTGAAGTCAGTCAACGTCTCAAGCGATTCCAGGAGCCTGATGTATCGTCTGAGAAGGTTCAGAAGGCTACAGAACTGTCAAATCATCTTCAACATCGCTGGCTAGAGCTTCTGGCTGGGGGCGAAGGCTTCCTGACGGCTAAGGAATGGAGGGGTCTCGATCATCACCAAGTCACCTGGGGTGATATGGTACGTTGTTATCAAGGTTGAAAATATATGATTACTAAATTAACGCGCAATCTTCATGGCCACAGGACAGCATGGTAAGTAATGAAGTCTCATTTGAGAACAATCGCTGACATTTGATGACTAGGGTAAATAATATGCATATTCCTTCCGCTCTGGGTCTCACTCTAACGCATCTGCAGGGCACGTGAACAATGTCATATATAACAAATTTGCCGAGGCTGGTCGTGTAAACTGGCTACGCAATCATGCAGAGATAACCAGCCCGGAAAACCGACAGCAGTGGGTTGATCTGATGACCCCCCGAGGTCTGGGTCTGATTCTCCGGAGTATCAAAACTGACTACAAATTTGTAAGCATAGCAAATCCTTGATTGGATACAACGTCGTTCTAATGTCATGCAGCCCATGGATTACCCTGACCGAACAACCGTACTCCACAAGCTCCTCTCTCCTCCAAACTACGACTCTGATCATATTTTGCTTGAAGCCGTGATTATCTCAGAGCGACACCAACGAGCAGCAGCAAGATGCTTCGAGGATATCGTCGTATTTGACTATAAAGCTGCCAAGAAGGCTCCATTGAAGCGCTTTATGGTGGATGAACTACGAAAGACGTATGAGAAGCAACAATTGAACAGAAGGAAGTGCGAAGAAGAGATTAGCAATCTAGTCAGGGCGGTGGACGAAATCGGAGGCTCCACTAAATAACTTGTCTACATGCGCCTTCATTTTCAAAGATGACATTAGATGTCTACTTGAGTTGCGAGATCCGTGTTTATGACGAAAACGGGCATGGCTCATGCGCGAGATTGCACCGGGAGCAACTAAAAAAGTATTTCCCGTAGTCAACTACATCGATATAAGCTATTATGCCGCTTGTTGATGAATTGTCTCGTGTCTTCCAGGTCTCGAAATAGCCCCGTCTAAAAGTTGACTCTCAAGCCCCAGCCCGCAGACACGCCTCTAGCAACGATGAAAGCGACCAGGGCCATGACATAAAATACTCCAGCAAATATAATGAGGCCCTGATACGAGCCATGATTGGCCTCTAGAATTGCTCCAGCAATGGGAATCCCTGTCAAGGCACCGAAGCTGGCGATGAAAAACGCCGTGCCGCTGCGTTTGCCATAATCTTCAATCTTGCACACTTGCCCCACACAGACAGGCGTCAGACTGATGGCAGCCCCAGACCAAAATCCGAAAAGGATAGTGAATGATGTGGTCATGGCATAGTTTCCGCCAGCTGTTTGCCATAATGCAAGAATCATTGTGGCACATTTCAATGCCGTCACACACATGGTGTTAACGGTGCCAAATCGGTCGGCGACATAGCCTGGCAAGGCCCGTCCGGGAACTGCACCAACATTTAGAAGTGTGTTGAGAAGATATGCATCTCTTTGCTCGAAACCATTTGCGATCGCATACGATGATATGTATGCGTACGGGATGAAAACAGCAAATTCGACAAGAAATACTGCTACCGTAGTCGTCGCAAATTTGGGGTCAGACAATGCCTTGAGATCAATAGAAGACCCGGCCTTCTTGTTTGGTGGCAGTCTCTTTCGCAAAGTACAGCACGCAATAATGCCCACTATAGCCAGGATCAATGCAATGACTCGTATCGCCCATGGAAATCCAATTTTAGGCGCGAGAAAGAGAATTATGAGCGGGAAGCCCACTCCTCCCATACCCCCAGCCGTGCAAGCTATTCCAGTCGCAAATCCTCGGCGCTTGAAGAACCAATGTCCAATAGCGGCAATGCTCGGGTTGAAGAGGAGGGATGCAGATAAGCCACCGAGCACGCCAAACGATAAGAAGAACTGATAAAACTCTGCGCAAGTTAAGCGAGTGTCGAGCGTACTGGTGGGGAAAATGGCACAATACCTGTAGACAGGCTGACAAAAATCATGGAAAGCACCATACCAATGGAGCCAGGAATTATCAGCGCTCTAACATCGTGGGAGTCAAAAATTGGGCCTTGCGTGGGAGCAGTTAGTTACGCGGACGCGGCACGTTTCCGAGTGCAGATCAAGATAACTCACCGACCTGCGCTCCGCAAAAGTAGAGCAAGAATCCGTACACACTGAAGATCCAGCCTATGGTAGATTCCGACATGCCTGATAGCTCATGCTCCAGAACCCATGCTTGAAGCACAGCGAGGGTGTTTAAAAGACCCATGGACGGGACCATGGCACACCAAGCGCCAACAACAACTAACCAGGCCGTCATTCCGCCCTCGGGATATTCCAGTTCCTCATCGTCAACGATACTTGGTTGCGCATTCACTGTCTCCAATTCAAAATCCGCATCAGTCAAATCTACGCCGCCCATGGCGAGCGGGGGTTTGATTGAGTCCATTAATGGCGTGCGAGTTGCCGGGAATAATTATCTACGGAGCTAGCCGCTGGGTCTTAAAGAGGTCTTGTGCGGCATACATGCTGATTAATCCACAAAATGGAAGAAGGAGTACGGCGAGCAACTTAGCGTGTAGTTAGAAGGCGCTTCCCGAACTGAGGAGGGGCTAGTTCCAAGATCCTAAAGGGAAAATGCATTTTACTTCCATACCTTTGGCAAGCTACCACTGACATCAGGCAGCTGGGATAGTGATAGGTTTTATATAGAAATGATTGAAAGGCAATTATGCAAGTAGTTTGTATTAAAAATTACAATATTTTAAACAAATAAACTCAATTTATTCTCTTTAAGAAAACATATATTTTTAAACATTGTATTGGAGGATGTGGGTTTGAAGCCCCGACCTTCTACAATTTGGTTGAATAGGTGATTAATTAATCCGGCCACAATATCAGCCTTGATGATAAAAGGGCTAGCTGCTGGTCTTGCTATCAAGAGGCAACGATAGATTCATCTTAATATAAATACATTTAGCATATTTTGAGATTTTCTTTTCAGTAAATTATTTAATTAGCCATTTATTACAATACTTATCTTATTTATTCGATCCTATCTTTACCTTGCTTCCTAGCAGTCCTTGTCACCCAAACTTGCTAATCCAACGCAACAGCCGCGTAGTTTAGTTCTCACTCCAAATCCGGCTCCGCATTTTAACATAAATTACAATTGATTATTTTAAAATAAAAGAAATTTGTTAGGTTGCTTTATCTCGAACTGCGATTGTATTTTTACTTCTCTTTTTACATTCCTGATCTTTGGAATGCTCCCTTACTCTTCTTCACTTCTAAATTACATTGCATTCGACCTGTTGGTAGTGGTATAAACCCGACACTCGATAGAAACTCAATGCTCCTCCACACGGCGACCTGCAATCTTAGCGTCGTTCTGTCTCCCACAATTTGTCGGGAAGCCAATTCCCCGTCTACATGCGACGCCTCTTCATCGATCAAGTGAGTCAGTGGCCACAGGGGATGTGACTCCCTCTCTGTATCTATGTCTTTGCGAATTGCATGTAACCACTCCTTTGGGGGACTGGCCGTCAATTGGTAACCCATTTCATTCAGAATTGCCCAAAACTGCCTCCAGGTCATACCATCCATCATGTGTGTTACAACTTCGGGTGGTGCTTGTGATCCCAGTGCAGCGTCAATTATGGTTGTGGCCATAGCCCCTGCATCGGACACAAACATCCAGTCGTCTATTTTGGCGGTGCTGTAGGCGCCTATTCGAATGCACGCTGCCACCAGGCGCCAGAGATAGTCATCGCTGTTTGCAACACCTTCCGTGGGAGTTCCAATAACGCGGCCAGGGCATACAATCGACAAGGTCCTCGGCGTAGAGGTGCTTCGCAAAGCGGCACGCTTGACCACCGTTTCGGCGACGAATTTGGTTTGGCTATACCCAAGTGAGTCGATTTTGGAGAGTTCTTGAGCCACATGCTCATCCAATTCACCCTGATACCTCTTTTCGCGGCCACCAGTGACATAGACAAACCGACGACAGGATTTTCTCACCGCAAGGCGAAGCAGGGCTACCGTGGAGTCCACATTGGCAGGTTCTAAGACTCGATAGCTCTTGGCCCAGTGCACCGCAGCTCCATTATGAATGATTACATTAGCGGCATTGCCTTCCGTAAGCGCCTTCCAATGTTCAGCATAAAGTCCCATCTCTGGCAACGATAAATCGCCCTTCCAGACCTCTAGCTTATTGCGGTACTCTTCACTCCACCAGAGAGCTTTTCTAGCAGCTTCTATGACGCGGCTTCTGGCTGATTGTGCAGTGTCGCCACGTGCCAGAGTAATCACGCGATTAACCTTAGGGTTCTCCAAAAGCTGACGCAATATCTGAGTACCGATGAAGCCGCTCCCACCCGTGAGGAAGACAGTGGGATGCTGATAAAAGTCGCAATTCAAGTCGGTAGAAGGTTCATCGGTAATTGCACTGGCCCGGGATACATCGTCCTGTTGATCAGCCGCCACAATAGAATCGTTGCGGTTAATCTCTGCTATAAGATCCACAGTCTCCGAGAGATAGGTGATCTGGGGCTTCACGGATCTTTCGGACTCAGCAATGCGTTGTGCATTGGAAACAGCCTTGGCTAGTCTCCGAATAGTGATCCCTCTGTCCACTAGGATCTGCATGCCGACTCGGACTCCGAAATCATGACTAATGAAATGCATTATAGACATCATGTCCACAGAATCTATGCCACATGAAGACAGTGTTGCGTCCACGTAAGCCATTTTTGAAACCTCGGAGCAGCCTTTGGCTGATACGGGGTTGCCTAACATTTTTGAAGGGCGGATTGAGAAAACCTTTTCAGCAATCGTGTAGGCTGGCTGCTCTGTTTCGAGTATCATTTCACCACAGGATTGGCCAGCTGTCCCAAGAGATTGACTTATGCTGTTGGTCAGGAATGTAGCTCCTATTTCGCGTAGCTGTCGCCTGTTGGATTTCCCGGAAGGCAAAAGTGGAATTTGTTCAAGCGATAAGAATGCATGTGGAACCATGTAGCTGGGCAGGCGATCGGCTAACCAGTTTTGAGCCTCTGGCGAAAGTGAAAGCACAGTTGCTTCAAGTGGCATCGTATCATCCGATTCATCCGAGGTTCTTTGCAGTTCAAGAAAAGCAATTATTCTCGGGCGCTTCCTTTCTCCGTCAAAGATGACTTCCGCTACAACACACCTTGCCTCTGACACGCATTTCTGAACTTGGTACTCGACTTCCTCCAGTTGCACTCTCTGACCGTTAATTTTGAGTTGTGAGTCTTTGCGCCCAACACAGGTGAGACTTCCGTCTTCCTCATATCGAACCAAATCGCCTGTCTTGTAGAGGTTCCCGCAGCGCCCGGCTTGGCCTGGCATTCCCGCGAGTAACCATGTTGGGCTTTTGATAAAGGCAGCTGTGGTCTTCTCTGGGTTATTTAAGTAACCTTTCCCGACAAGCGGCCCCTCAAGGAGGAGCTCACCAATGTATCCTGGTGGGAGCAAGCGATTGTGATCGTCTGGCTCAACAACCCACGTCACCTGGCCAACTCCCCTTCCTATTCTAAGCACCTCCTCAGGAGAGGATGCGTGCGTGTTGAGAACACTCACTGGTGTGCACTCGCTAGGCCCATAAACGTTTACCAAGCGAGTTTTTCCCCACCATGGTGTAACATCTTGAGGAGATACAGGCTCTCCACCGCATATAAGTAGTTCGATTCCAGGGACTTGGTCAGGGCTTAGAAGTCGAGCAACGGAAGGAGTCAGAATAACAGCATTCGCTCGGAAGGCGTTGATACTTTGAGGCAAGTTGCCTTTGCGATCTTCATCGCTAGGTATACAGACACAACCGCCAGCAAAAAGAGTTAAAAACGTGGAAAGAATCGATGCATCGAATGCATATGAAGAAAAATCATACACCCTTGTTCTTTTCGTGAAGCCGGAGACGCTTGCTTGATGATGCATCGCCGATGCAAAGCTTTTATGTGCTATCCGTATTCCCTTAGGTGTGCCCGTGCTACCAGAGGTGAAAATCAGATAGGCCAGAGATGATGGGCTTGGAGTTGGGAGGCGGCGGCTCGTTTCATCAAAATGCTGCTCACAAACTGAAGAATTGACTACCATCACCTGCTTGCACAATCGGGAAGCTAGAGACTGAGTAGACGCACCACACAACACCATAAAGGGGTTGACCTCTTCAACCATTGTTTGAAGTCGCATTTCAGGAAGCGAGGGGTCCAGTAACAGAAATGCGCTTCCGGCCTTGAGCACACCAAGTATTGAAACCAGCGTCCACATCGACTTCTCAAAACACAGTGGTATCACCATGTTCTCCCCGGCCCCCAAGGTGAGAAGATGTTCAGCTACCCTTGTCCCAAGCTGGTCCAGTTCTCCATAAGAAAGCTCGCCATCCCAAGCACATACGGCAGGTGCCATAGGCTGAGAATTGATTTGATCATTTATCATTTGGGGGATACTTTGTTCAATAGTTTCGGGTACTTGACGATTCCAATCCCATATTTGATCCAACTCTTGTGGCATCGTTATTTCAATGTCTCCGAGTCTCGTCCGGATATCGACGTGAAGGAGCTGCTGAATCACAAACTCTAACCGTTTTAGCATCCCATTGACTAGCCATGGCTCGATTGCCGTTGAGAAGTGTGCAGTAACTGTAATTTCTTCGGTTCCTAACTCGAACTCGACAGTGAGCGGATACGTCTTGTAAAACTGGTCCTCATCGCGGTCTTTCCACTTCCCAAGGGCATCGCTGGTAGGTTTGGCTTCTTGCGGATGAATCGCAAGCAGTGTTTGGAATGAGCAAGCCCTTTGAGCACAGGCGGATATGTTGGATATTTGACGCAGTCCGAGTTGCTCAAAAGGCAGCATATTGATTGCGGTATCCTGTATCGCTTGCAGATACTCGCCCACTGTTTGATCTCTGGCCGTCATTATGCGGAAAGGGATTGTGGCGATGGTCGGTCCAATTACGCTTTCAATGCCCAGTATCGACGAGCTTCTTCCAAAGAGTGTTTCTCCAAACACAACATCTACCGAGTTAGTCATGTAGCTTACGATCAATGACCATGCAGCGCGAATAACTGTCGGTGTTGTGACCCCAAGATGATGCTGTTGGACTTGAGAAAAGTGGTGTCTCATCACCCTATCGGCTGTTTGGTGGGACGCTTCGGAGGTTGGAGCTGGGAAAGGCGTACTATCACAATTTTCCAGTGTCTTTCTCCAATATTCTTTTGCCTCTTCCTTATCTTGTTGCATGATTGACATAATAAATGTCTGGAACTGCGGCCCGGTGTCCACCTCCAAACCCTGATATAGTCGATTAACCACATTCAACATAAGGGCTTTTGACCAGCCATCAAAAAGAGCATGGTGCATTGTCCAGACAAACCACTTGTAGGTGCCAGTATGGTCTTTGACAAGTGCATAACGCATGAGGGGTTGTCCAAAGTCCATCAAACTTTTCTGGTTTGTCTCTAGGTACGATTCCAAATCCTCGGTCTCCGTCCAAGAAATCGGTTCATCAGCCGTTAATTGTAAGAGACCAAAGTCATTGTGCTGCACAATCCTTGTTCGTAAAATGTTCATGAGCTGCGCTGACAGCTCCCATGAACTACGGAATGTGTCAATATGAATATCGGGGTTCAATTCCAATACACTCTGCGCCATATAGCCTCCCGACCGCTTTGACGACAGTGAAAACATTCCTTCCTGTAGTTGGGTGCATGGGTATACGTCCTTAATGGTTGACGTGGGGATCTTGTAATGAGCTGAGATGTCTTGCAAAACCGAGACAACATCACAATTGGAGCCGAGTAGGGAGAAAGGCACAACATCAGCCTCATCTCTTTCGCACACGCTCCGAGCCCGGCTAGCCAATTCCTCAAGCTGGGCGAACTGAAATATTTCAGTCACCGTCAGCTCAGTTCCAACCCTGCGGCACTCGCCTACCAATTTCATAGCGGTGATTGAGTCACCTCCAAGTCGAAAGAAGTTATCATCAAGTCCAATGGTATCAGGGCTGATCCTGAGGACCTGAGCCCACAAATCTTGTAACTGCCGCTCGTAACGTGATTTTGGTTGCCTTTTTAGGCCACTTCCCAGCTTCCGCATCTCGGCTAGGGACTGAACAGAAAAGGAAGCTCCAACTTCACGAAGCTGTCTTCGATTTGTCTTCCCAGTGGCGGTCAAAGGAAGACGATTCACCTTGAAGAATACGCTTGGCACCATATAGCTCGGGAGATGTTCGGATATCTTATTCTCAACATCAGTTCCGACTGGAAGTAGACGTGTTGCGATTGAGTTGGGTGTCTCATTCTCGACATCCTCCTCCCCACCCTCATCCATTCTCACAAATGCTGCAAGAAGTGGGCTCGAATTTTGTCCACGCGGCACAATGACTTCAGCAATCACTTGCTGTGCTGTTGGCAAGCATCGTTTGACTTGGTACTCGACCTCTCCCAGTTCCACACGCTGACCACGAATCTTCACTTGAGTATCGCTTCGTCCAATAAATATTAAACTTCCATTTTCGTTATATCGAACCAGGTCACCTGTGTTGTAAAGCCGTCCGTGGCGGCCTACGTGGTGCTTGCTTCCTTGTAAAAGCCATTGTGGATCCTTTATAAAGCTCCCAGCTGTCTTTTCTGGGTCATTGAGATACCCCATAGACAGGCTTGGACCTTCGATCAGTAACTCGCCGACACAACCAATTGGCACCAGAGAATCATGATCATTGGGGTCGACAACCCAAGGAATTACACCGACCCCGTTGCCGAGATTAGTGGCTTCCTCCGGGGTAGATGCCTGGTAATTAAGTAGACTGGCTGCATGAGATTCGCTGACTCCGTATCTCTGCACTACACGCATTTTCCCCCACCAACGCGCAATATCAGTAAGCCGGACTGCTTCGCCAACAAACACAATCAATTTCAGGTCAGGCATTTTCTCCGGATCCAAAATCTCGGCAACCGATGGCGTTAGAGTAATCGTGTTGGCTTTAGATGATGCTATGCTTTCAGACAGTCTGCCATTTCGGTCTTTTTCACTTGGAACACACAGGCAGCCGCCTGCGGTAAGTGTCGTGATGGTATTGCTGATGGATACGTCAAAGCTGTATGATACGAAGTCGAAAACTCTCGTCTCCTTCGTATATCCAAGAGCTTTGTTGTAGTAGCTTGTGGCTGAAGCAGCCGCTTCGTGTTTAATAACAAGACCCTTTGGCGTTCCCGTACTGCCAGAAGTAAAGGTGATACACATGGTTGACGATGGTTTGTCAATGATGTCGAAATGGTAGTCATTTTTTGTCAGATCTTCAACCAAGTTTCGGTCAACTATCAAGCTACTCGGTGCCAATCTGCCGCACAAGTCTTTGTTGATTGGGGAAGATAGAATAAGGTCTGCCTGCACTTGTTTGACAATAAACTGCAAACGTGCCTCAGGGAGAGAAGGCTCCAGCATAACAAAGGCTGCACCTGATTTCATCACGCCGAGCATAGCAACGGTTGTCCACACCGATTTCTCAAAACAGAGAGGTACCACCATTCCTTCCCCATGGCCAAGACGCACAATTTCACCAGCGATTGCCGTGGAAAACTGGTCCAGCTCACTATATGTCAACGAACCATCCCAAGCGCACACGGCAAATTCTGTGGCCTGCAATAGAGCACGCTCTTCAATAAGCTTGTGAACACTTCGCTCCACTGGTTGTGGAACGATCTGGTTCCATGACCATATTTGGTCGAGGTCGTTCTGCGTGATTATTTTGATATCAGCCAGTGTTGTAGTTGGGCCAGCAGCATTAAGTTGGCAGATGACGGATTCCATTCGCTGGAGAAGCCTCTGCGCCATCCATGGATTGGTTCTTTGTGAATCAGTAATAGCACTGATGTCGGTGTTGTTCATGTGAGGCTGAATCTCTATGATAACTTGATCCAGTGCTGACCAATGCGGGCTCTGCTTGCTCTGCTCCTTGATCTGGGTATCATGTGGGCTGTCGTTGAGAGAAATTCTGATAGCCATCATCCACGACTTTTGTGACAATGTTTTATTGGATGGGCACCCGTTATGTTGTGACAAATGGACATCTGTTATTTGGGATTCAATATCACCCAGGCAGTCCAAGGCATTGCAGCGGCCTGCCAAACTTAACCGAACTTCGGTCACTTTTATGTCTGGAGTGGAGCTGGATTCCGTGACATTGTCATGAGAAATTAGTTCAAGGCAAACATCTTCCAAATTGGACTGATGTCCAGCCACAATAGCCCAGGCAGTGCAAATAATAGTTGGTAATGCGATGCCCGTTGGTGGTCCGCCGGTAAAGGAAAAAGTATGACTTGAAGGTCCACTCATCCCTGTTCGCCCTAGAGCTGAGAGAGATGCAAATGGTGAGTTTTCTGCATAGTCACCAATTGTCATTGGAGTAAACAGCTGGTTTTCTGGGCACAACGAAGTCATTGCTTGGTTTGAAAGGAGGGAGAGGGTAACGCTGTATGACTCTCAACTAGGATCACGCATATGCGGATCTTCCCAAGTATTTTGAAGAATACGTGGCAAGGCAAAGAAGAGTATTCAAATACAAGGATGCTTAGCGTGACTAGGAGCAGAAAATTGGGAAACGAAGCAAGGTAATAGAGGCTATTATTTATCAGGTCTTATGGTTAGATGATTTCCATGAAAGCTCACTGACGTGTGCGAAAAATGAGAAGGCTAAAAGCCCATGGACCACATGTTGATCTCTCAAAGTAACCGCTTCTGTGTCTATTAGTGGAGTGACGTGGCACACGGCACGATCGAACCGCTTTGCAGCACGGCATAGCACGAAACGCCACTCCGAGGTCATTTCTATGGGCCTACCGTAATAACTCAATAGATTCGGATTGTCCCGTGGGTCTTGATCCCCACGTCAGACCAGTAAAATACTCTCTTCAGAGCCAACAATCAGCTAGCAACCTGACCAAACGGTCCACATAGAGATCGATCACTCATTAGGTACAGTTGGTTGGTCGTAACAGGGATATAACGACTCATGGGGCAATCCGAATCCATTGAGAAAATGCGGCACGACAGCGAAAGGGCTAATTTTATGCTGCTCGGAAAGACGGGTTAGTGACTAGTGCACAGACTAAGCGGTTAGCAGACCAATAGCGTCAAAAACGACAAAACAAATGCATAAAGTGGCTGGAGGGCCTCACCGAGATCCGCTTTCCGACGAGCCGATAGCCCGATCCAAGTGTGCAGTTAACATGAGCCTGTCCCAGTCGGCCTCCGCCCCAACAAAAATGAACGTTCAGTTTGCACCAATCACATAAATATACCTGATTTTATTGTGATACCCATAGAACTTATTCTTTAGATAAAGCTTTAGGGAATAAGGTAAGAATTATTCTGTCCCTCCTACCTTGAGGGTCGAGTGAGACTGGGGGGTTGTCAGGGGCTCAGGTTGACTGCACATTCGGCCCAGAAACTTCTCGCTCCCCACACCGACGGTCCGAACCCTGCAGCTGTAGCTGTGTATCCCTGCTCCCTGACCTCATAACAAATGATACTCGGATGACGGGAACTTGCTCAGTGCAGAAGCTAGGCTGCCGCTACAGGCTTGGCAACATAACCCAACACATAGATGATGCAAGCCACATGTATTAAACTAGTTAGCTCCTGAAGTAAGGCACGCAAGAAAAGGGATAGATGCGTAGTTTAGGTCAAAAAAAATAGTTGGACCTTCCCGTGCGAGTACAATTCCACTTCGTTGACGTTTCTTGATCGCGCCAATGCGAGGAGATACTCAACCAATCCAACCTTCCAATATCCCCACAAGACTTTCAGAGCCAACCTGTTCAACCCTGTGATCTATACAGCTTTAACCACGTGTCTAATTAATCGGGCCAATCCGCGAAACCGCGCAACTAAAAACGTATTATTGCAGATTGGGGCACTAAACGCCGACTCCACAGCGGCACAAGAGTAAGTAAACCATGGCCCGAGCGAACCCCCGACGAAACTCGGAAAATCAGGTACAAAGCAGCGACGGGACAGCCGCAACAAAATATTTTACGCACCACATACCATCCTACATACTCACTGCCCGTTCTCGCCATCTATACCACATTTGTCAACATGGAACCTCTAGGTATCTTCCTCTTGTCACATCCACGATCTTGCTCCACAGCGTTTGAGAGGGTATAGCATGTCAAAGTTACGTTTTCTAGGCGCCTGCTAAACTCAACAAGGTGTTTATGGCTTGTCGGGATACGTTGGAGGCGTTTCATGAGCCCTTTTCCTCTGCCTACTATCGTGGGCCCGAGCAGATGACTGAGCGCTGCATCGATGACCCCAACACCACTGGATATTCAAGCGATTCCACCCTCACTTACAAAAAGGTCATTGACAGTTTCGAAGAAGCATCACGTGAGGTTTGTCTCCTTCCTTCATTCGGCCATTCCCAAATATACACCACCTCTATTCCATGGACCTGATACCTAGACCGTAAACTCACATCAAGTAGGGCAAGGTGGTTTTCATTAAGGATTTTGCGTACGCACTCATGCCACCGCAAGGTGCACCGGCAAATATTGCACCCTCGCTAGGTGACGTTAAGGAATCCGACAATCCAACCGTGTTGCCTCTGGAAACGTTGAGACGCTTCCGGCTCACCTTTCTTATTCGACATCCAAGCCGCTCTATCCCCTCTTTATATCGTTGTACAATTCCACCTATAAGCGAAGCAACCGGTTTCAATACCTTTATACCCAGTGAAGCGGGTTATGAGGAGCTAGTTCGCATGTTTGACTTCTGTGTCAAAAATCATCTCATAGAAAGAGATAACATCACGTTGATAGATGCAGATGACCTACTAGAAAATCCTGAAGAAATGGTCAAACTATATTGCGCTAGAGTTGGCATCGACTATCGGTCAGAAATGACTACCTGGAGTGCTGCCGACAAGGATCACGCAGCAAAGGTATTCGCAAGGGGAAACCCTGCCTTTCATGACGATGCCCTTGAAAGTTCTTCCCTCAAGCAAAGAAAACATGTCCAGGTATGAGGGGTCTATTTATAGGTTGTGGATTTGCCAGAGTGCCGGTTTACTAACTCGAAAATATAGAAAGTCTCAACAGTGGAGATTCAAAACGAGGAATGGGCGAATAGATATGGCCAGGAGGCTCAAAGGATTATTCGAGAAACAGTTGATGCAAACATCCCTCATTATGAATATTTGAAACAATACTGTATGAAAGTGTAGCATGTAGCTCAGAATTTGTGCTTTGAGGGCTATTGTGTTTTATTCCTAATTAAAAAATTATTCTTATATCAATTTTTCATCCATGAATTAGGCTCACTAATTAAGAAATGAGTACATGTAAAAATGAACTCTATTCACAATCAATATTCACTTTTGTTCAAGATCACCAGATAATGTTATTGAACCATCGCGCTTTTGGCAAAAGCGGAGGTACTTCCTTGCCTGAGCAAGTGGTACTTAGTGTTATGTAGGCTTTACAAATGTGCTGCCCTACCCTAGAAATGCTGCTAGTCGAGTGCATTGGAATATGTGGCGCAGCCATGATGTCACGCCCCACCAATCTCAAGCTGCGCGAGTCGCGTTTGGGTCCACAGTCAGATATGTTCGACCCTGCAACCAGGATACTAGATACAATTCCACCAAAAATAAATAAGGCTGGGGCTAAACCAGGAGAACAGTGTTCAGAGACAACATGCGGAGGTAAGGGACTGTCTTTTGGAAGTTATCGTTGGACTCCGTACTGTGGACAAGATTATGACGATTCTCTCTAAACGAAGCTGAAAACAGGGATGTCGACGTGCAGGTTTCAGTTTCTGCGATCTGATGACGCCCCTGGTAACACCCACTCGACGTTTTCTTAAACAAGTTTCATGTTGCGGAGTGAACCATGCCTTTCTGCGAACCCGACCGTGTTTTGACCATTGCCTTAGTTTGGTATGGCGTGAATCACTGGATCCTTTTGGGGCGAGGGTCATGTGACCACAGTCGGCAAGGATCCCGCCGCCTCATGATTGCGGAAAATTGGGTCTCGTTTCCAATTGCAGAATGAGCTGGGCTAGAAGACGCTCGGAGGAAGAAATGAGGCGGGTTCTAGAAGTCAGAGAAATTTCAGCAATCATGAATGGCGCTTTCCAATTAACTTGAGCTACTTGTCATGCTGAGTGGGTAGCGCCATGGCGGACTGATATAAATAGAAGATCTAGGGTTGAGAAAACGCTGAGTAAAAACGCCAGCTTATCCTGCATGCCTAAAATGACCAAGATGAGGGGTTTGGCTGGAAAGGCACCCATCCCTTGACATCTCCTTGTTTCCACCAGCATTGAATCACCTCTCGTTCCCCCTAAACCACAATCAGAACGCGACTATTGCACGCATCTACATTGAAGCTCCAATCATTTCTGGACAAAAGTCCGCCCCGCTACGCCATCCTGTCACACACCTGGGGCGAGGAAGAATTTACCTTTGAAGATCTCCAGCGTGGCATCCAACAGTGCTTGGACAATCCCAACCGGGGGCTTCGAAAAATAATCAACACGTGCAAGCAAGCTATCTTAGATGGCTTTGATTATGTCTGGGTCGATACTTGCTGCATCGACAAGTCCAGCAGCGCTGAGTTGACGGAGGCTATCAATTCCATGTTCAAATGGTATAAAAACTCGGCTGCTTGCTATGTATTCATGGAGGACGTCACACTTGAGGCCGATGGCACCATGACAAATTTCGACACCAGCCGGTGGTTTACCCGTGGATGGACCTTGCAAGAACTCATCGCTCCGCACGGTGTTGAATTCTTTGATCAGAACTGGAATCACATGTACAGTCGACACAAGCTCGCGGAGAAGATCACAGCAATCACCGGAATTGCGCCCTACATATTGCTTCGAATGCACATGTACCAGCCCAGCAGTCCTGACCCGAATTTTGCTTGCCCCGCTTGTGGGAACTTTGAAGGCTTGCAGATGGTCTTATCCGAGGAGTCGATTGCAGGCAAGATGAAGTGGGCGGCTGGCCGCACGACTACACGCGAAGAAGATATGGCTTACTGTCTGATGGGTTTATTTTCTATCAATATGCCACTGCTTTATGGTGAAGGAAAGCATGCTTTTCAGCGGTTGCAAGACGAGATTTTGCGAAACACACCAGACCAAACTATGCTGACTTGGGTAGAACCGTATCTGAGGGCACGAGCACCGCAAAGGCTGAGGCCCTACCTTCCTCAGATGCCATCTGCATTCCAATTGGAGGTATATAATAGAGATAATAGTCGGCTCTCTCGGAACGACATGGTCAGTACTCCAAGAGGCTTGGAGATTGACGTTTTACTCATGCCTTGCACTGTTACCGTTCCGCACCCTGATAATCACATAGAAAAGGTAGTTGAGCTTGAATTGGCAGTTTTAAGCTGTGCGATAGAAATCAACTACCTTTCTCGCGTTGCTATTTTTGTTTCGCCCCTTCAGCAAGACAACCCGGAAATGGGTTACGTTCGTGAGCACAACGAAGCTCTAGTCATCATCAAGCCTGATGCCAAACCTGAAATCATGGGGCAGCTCACGGGATTTTTTGGGCGTTGGAATGGCGTCAAGAACGGAACAGTGGAGTGCGACGTTGAACGGTTTGAGCAGAAAAGGATTCTGTTGCCGAATATACAACCTCCACGCTCAGATTTATCCAACACGCCGCAGCTACAACTCGAAGTTCAATCCAGTGACGGCTGGGAATTCAGAGCGAACTCGAAAAACTATATCGAGAAAACAGTGCTGCTTCGACAAGGTACCTCACTGATGGAACAGTGCAGCGTCGGTAACCTGAAGCTGATGGACACGCTGTTCTTTAGTAACTTGAAGACTGGCTTTTTCGTGTTATGGGGCATTCAAGACGCCGACCCGTATTTGCCCATATCACCCAAAACAAGACTCGTTTGCTGGATTGAAGACTGGGACTCGTTTCTTGACGAGAAGCTTTCCCAAACGGCAGTCCCGGATGTTACGTACAACACCCTGAGGAGGGCAGAGAACCTTTATGTGAAGCGATTCAAGGACATGGGGTTCCAGAATACCTGGTCAGAAATATTAGGAGCTGGATTTCGGGCTCGGGCGCGCATTATGCCGTTCAAATTCTTGGGACGACAAAGCTACAAGCTTGTAATACAAATTCAAAGCCGAAATTTGAGCGCAGCTGGGCTCAAAGATGAATGATTCCTCTTTGGAACAATTTTCTTTTTTAAGGTTGAGGGCAAAGCTTTCTCAACAGAGCTTTCTATTTTTCTTTTTTTGGTTCACCGTGCTGATGGTGGCGTAGGATGCGCCAAGCCAAAGCGGTCTCGATTAGAGAGTTGGCCAAATGCAGAGTGCAGGTGGTAGAGTGCAGACCAAGCATAAAAAAGATGTAGTGATATCAATGGCGCTTTTGCGTGTGTGAAATAAAAATTGGTCTGGAAATAGTTGTTTTTAGAAGGGTGTCATTCTGGGAACGAAGCTCTCTCTTGATGTTTACTCTGCGGTAGTGACGTCACACATTGCCGTGTCTGGACTGACCACGCTGTAAAGTCGGACAAACTCTGGTAAGGATGACACCCTTTATTTCCATGACCCCAGAAACCTTAATCGTGCGATGACACCCTGTTGAGCAAGGTATAGCGACATTTGTGGCTGTGATCATGCTCGTTGCTTTCACATCTCGACGCGTGCAAAATTTTGAGGGATCATGATCCAAGATAATCAGTCATTTGAAGAAAAAAAATGTACTTGAGAATTAAACTGAGCTACTATGAAGTCGTCCCATGCATCAGCAGCAGGCCGTTCTTTTTTGTTGCCTCACCGAGGGACCGTGTCGTTTTCCTACCCAGGAATGCCAAAAATAACCATCGTTCTGAATTGTCGTACGGGGACATGGATTTATCGCCACCCAGGAAGAATACAAAACAAGAAATGGCAACGATCAAGGTTCAAGTGCCTTTCGTGAAGTAATTTATGCCTTTGGGCACTGATCAACTACCACGCACTTGTTGGAGGCCTGTTATTTCAGTGGGCATTAGCATTCAGCACTTGGAACGGGAGGGATTCATGTTATTGAGACTGACCTGGTCCAGGACGTAACCCTCGTTACACTGGCACTCCGCAACGCACTGCATTGTGCAGATCTGGGGGTCGGGGTTCTCGCAGGTAGGTGGGCAAGCAGTGCCGCAGCTCTTGTATGTGGCGTTGGGGTCCTGTGTTTCAAACGTTTGTTAGCGCGTGCAACTCCCAGGTTCAGGGCCATCTAGTTACCTCGCAGGTCTGGTCGTCCTGGCGCTTCACCAGAGGGCCAGCCATGGCGCCGGCGGCGAAGAGGACAACAACGGAGGTGAGAAACTTCATTTTGGAGAGAGAAAAAAGAGGGATTCTTGGTTCGTCTGTTGACACGTAGTAAATGGGCGTTTATTTGATACAATGGTGGCTGTGGAGATGAGAGGCCGCTGATCTGAATGAAAAAGTAGCTGGGGGGTTCGCGGAGCTTAAATAGTTGCACAGTAGCGGGATGACAAAGCGCACCCGTTCCGCTTCGCACGGGCCGTCGGTGTCAGAAAATAATTAGCATTCTTTGGTCGTCTTGGCATTTCAGGAGTTGACGACTTGACCATCTCACGGCTGAAATGGGACGGTAAGAATGAGACAAGCTGGTGGTGTAGCGCAGTTAGGGTGGCTGAGTGGATACAGCAGCAAAAAAAATAAAATAAAAAAAGCTACAAGGGGGACTTTTGGCCTAGCCCTGCTAATTTTATGCAAGCTTTTTATTCAGAATGTCCCCGACGATCCGCGTGGCAGTGTACCTGAAAGGGCCGATCGCCCCAGTTTGAACTTGACCAGTCGGTTTCGTATCAATTGCTGGGTGTTAAAGCTGACGCACATGCTTTCTTTTTAAGCTTTATTTTTATGTTTACATCGCGTAAATTACGGCCTTGGATAGATAAATCCCATCTGAATAAGGTCGCTTCTTCATCTCTCCGAATCGTCAATCCATCTTGCCCTGTGTCAGATCGTTCGTTCCATCTTCTACTTCCCGACAGCGCCGTGGCAGGACCCCGTATTGCGAGACAGCGCCAACACTGAATTTTCCCCATCCGTGTCTTTTAGACAGTGGTGCTTACTTTTCTCCATAGAAATCCTCCCCGTGAGCGCGACATGTGGCTTCATACCTGGAGGGGAAGCCAATTGCGGTCGTCATCACGTTCCAACCAATCTCCAATCAGCACCGACAGTAAAATTTTGTAAAGTCTTGGCTGTGAGTGCGCGCATTCCCCAGACCCAATCTTATAAGTGCATCACTGCTGTTAGTGCTGATGCCCTTTCGCCCAAGGCTAGCCATGTCTGACGTTCAGTTGGGCGGGGAAATACGAGCGATTGATTGATTGTAAGATGGAAGAAATATGGTCAGTGCGCAGTGATTGACCGAGATGGCTTGCAGTAGCAGCAGGGCTGGCTGAACATGAGGCCCTTCTGATCGACGCTCCACTACAAAATTGTACGAAATCGGGGCGGATAGTCCGACGGTTCAACGACGATCACCTGCTAAGCCCCCACCACCGGAAGGGAGCGGCAGGTTATGCTTATAGAGGCTAGGATTGGAGATCATGCCGTATCAGTTGTTGTGCGACGAATGTTTTGTACTGCAGCTATTCTTACAAAAAGTCTACTCTCAGCCCCATGAGATCCACCACAACGTCGCTGTGACTGGCTCTCAGCATAGTCACTTGAGCTGCTTGTTGGTCAGCTTATAAAATATGAACTGGGCTCAATGATGAACCGTTGCTTATAGAAATGATTTCCGTATTATTAAGAGGGAGAAACTGCATCGTGTCTTGGCGCTTGCCTAGCTGAAAGCTGAAAATACGTCACTCATTCCAGTTGGGGTTGCCGTTATCCCGATTTAGAAATCTGAACAGAATCCGTGTCATGGTGCTATGTTCAGTGCGCCATTCCTTTTTATTTCTGGAAATCGATAAAACATCAGTGCAACGTTCCATGACGTGACCTAGAGAAGCAAAGCGTACCTTTTAAGCGCGTCAAGTTTCAAGCCATGATCTGTGCGAAATGTCATGGCGACCACTTGAACCCAGCGTCTGGCAAAGGTTCATTGACACACATGGTTGCCACATCTTGTTAATTAAGGAATATAATCCCCTCTTTTGAGGCTCCTCGCACTTGTCCTCTTGAGCTCCGCTAGCATATAAGGCTCTCATCCTTAAGGAACCAGTAGCACAATCACTTTCCATTACGGGTGAGAATAGGGTTGTTACACCATAATCCATGGCGTTGGTACATTTATTGTAATTCCTCATTTCTTTTTTCGTCAGCCGTGCTGACAAGAAGGAGCCGCGTTGTTGTGGGCTGGCATGGCATTGACTGAGGTCAGCACTCCTGCTATCATGCGCGAGAATGATTTCCGAAAACGAAACTACAAAAGAATAATCATGCTTATTAGTTACTCAACAGTGTCCTGAATGGATATTGGTTGGTTGATGTGTTGCGACCTTATGTTTACTGACTTTAGCCACATCCAGGTCTGTCTGTGGGCGAGAAGATGAATTGTTAATCCCAGACTCCTCCTATGTGAAGACTGCGTGGGGTTTTCACTGTGAGATTTGTTGGTTTAAATTACTTGTTGGGTTGGCCAAGCTCCACTATTCGGACCAGTTCATCCGGATCTTCAATGGATAAAGTAATCGCAGGAGAAAAAAGGCCGTTCATGTGAAAATGCCATAGATCAAATATTCTGTTCGTGAAATTTCCCTTCCAACTTCTTATTTTGGATCAAAAGATCCAAGAATAATTTCCCGGTGTCTGTAAATTTCTACGTTCGAGAAGATTAATCCCAGTTTCCAAACCACCGACTGGTGTCACCCTTTTCGCAATACCTGACCCACTTCATGCCATATCTTAGACATTTCTTTGAAGGATTTATGCATAGACTCTATCTCACCTTCAAGCCAGATTCATTGTCGCACCTTTATTGCCTCCTCGTATAGATTTACCAGTTGGTAATGCTGGACGCGTTCCAAGTCCCATAAAACATGGGCTATTGTGCGAAGACTCGGAGCTTTGGAAACCATCCAGTATGACTCAGTCGATGCGTGTCTAAATCCACAATACCAACTGAAGAATGCTCCTTCGTCCGAATCTTGAAAGTCAAGTCCTGAGGCCAAGACTCGAAGGTCATTCTCGCTCATCTCGGTCAAGTTGACATTTCTAGGGATTGCACGATGGTATATTCTGGTTGAAGAATGTAAACCTTCACCAACCCCAGAAACTTTAAACGTGAAGGCAATTTTCAACAAGGCTTGCTGACCCTCGTATAAAGCGTCATTGATGACATGAGATATAAACTACACGCCCTGAGATAGCTATGTGGCCTGTTAGTGCATTATCTGAAGTAGTGAGTAAAACATATCAACTGTTGTGCCCAGGGATTATAAGGTCCTAGGTTCACATAGTCTATGGAACATGCTCCAAATTCGAAGTCATGCGTGAAATTGCATGCTGATTGATGCACCGGGGAAACCGGGCAAACTTGCTTTCTGGGATAGCCAATTGAATCAATTCGATGGTACCAGTCTACCCTCTGTGTTTTTATATTGACTTCAGGTTCGTTAAAGGAGTGGCAGACATTACAGTAATATACCAACTGCTGGGCAAAGCTGGACGTAGTGGGGCGGAGAAGTAAATGATTCGCTCGCTTAGAATTGGGCACCAACGTGGTGTACTAATATCACGTCTATTTCCACGAGCTCGTTCTCCACGCTTTTGCGTATTGACGACGGACCCTATTGAAGCATATTTCCACAGACTTAGCTTTAGGCTCCGACTGGAGCTAAAATGTCTGACGGAGCCAGAGAAACCAGTCCAGCTAGAGACATCAACCAAGTCGGACGTATCGATGCTCGGGACAGCGCCCGAGTGCAAGTCGGAAACACGTACCATACAACAATCCACAAATACGAACAGGGCGGGCAGTCAGAAGATGATGCCCGTAATGAGTGCCTCGCGAGCCTCCGATCGACCGATCCACGTGAAGATAAAGCTCGGATCGAACAAACCAAAGGGGGCCTCTTGGCTGACTCGTATATTTGGGTTCTACAAAATCCCGAATTTTTACGGTGGCGGGATGATGATATCAGATCGTTATGGATCAAGGGCGACCCCGGCAAAGGAAAGACCATGCTCCTTTGTGGTATCATCAATGAATTGACCCCCTACTCAACACTAGAGGACGAGAGCTGTCCGCAGCTGCTGGCCTATTTTTTCTGCCAAGCGGACAATCCTGGTCTTAACAACGCTACAGCCGTCATAAGAGGGCTTATCTACCTACTTGTCGAACAACTACCGTCCCTGACTGGATATATACGCGAGAAACAGCACGCTAGTTCATATAGAGACCCTGAACACTGGAACTCATGGTTAGTGATGGAAGAAATCTTTACAAATATGATACAAGATCCCGCACTCCACAATTCTTACTTCATTATCGATGCTCTGGATGAGTGTACAGTAGGCCTTGAGCTTCTTTTAGGGCTTATCAACTCAGATTTATCATCAAAGGTGAAATGGATTGTCTCTAGCCGCAACTATCATAGTATTTCGAATCACATGTCCACCAACAAAGAAAATCTTCCCTTATCCCTCGAGCTGAACGAAAGCTCGGTTTCGGATGCTGTTATACTTTACATCCAACACAAGGTTAAAGAATTGGTCGAAAAGAAGAACTGCAAAGATCATGTCAAAGACTTTTTGCAAGATTACCTGGAAACAAATGCAAATGGTACATTCCTGTGGGTGGCTTTGGTGTGTCAAAGATTAGAGAAGTGCTCTCATTGGGAAATCGAAAAAAGGGCGGTTGAATACCCTCCTGGGCTTGTGCCGCTTTACCAGAAGATGTTGTCTCAGATCAATTATCTTGATAATTTTGATCTATACAGGCGGATCCTTGCTACGGTACTAGCCGCATTTCGACCCATGAGAATACAGGAGTTGGCGTGTCTTGAAGATTTACCTGGGGATGTGGAGGATATACCTGATATCATCCTCGGGTGTGGGTCTTTTTTGACAACAAGAAAAGACATTATATACTTCGTCCATCAATCTGCAAATGAGTTTTTACTCCGAGAGTCAATGCAGATTTTCCCTTCGGGGATCGGGAACCAGCATATGTTAATGTTCCAGCGGTCTTTGAAGATCATGCACAATTTGCAGCATAACCCCTACCAACTCAAGCACCCAGGGATTCATATTAATCAAGCCATTTCGGCATGTCCAGAACCCAATCCCTTAGCAAGCCTCAGCTATTCATGTGTTCACTGGGCCGATCATCTACATTATGCAACGAGAGATATAATGAAGGAAGACGCTTCCAAATATGAAAGTAAACCATTTGGAAGGGGGAAAAAATATCAAAAAAGGAACGCAATACGTCAATTTCTGTCCCACAAATTGGGGTTGTCGGCAGATCGACCCGTTGATGCAACCAACACCAAAAGGCCAGAGAATCGCCTTTGCTATCAGCAGTCCATTTCTTCCAGTCAGGACGACATAGGGCATTTTCTGTCAAATAAATTCCTCTTCTGGATCGAAGCCCTTAGTCTTGAACGTATGCTATCGACAGCAGTAGAATCTTTAACTAAGCTGAAGAATCTTCTGGTGAGTCTATTGATGTTGTGACACTATGCAGTATGCTGATATTTGAAATATTAGAAGCGCCTTCGAGATGACAAATATTTCGAAATCCTGAGTCTTTTACACGATGGATACCGATTTATTATTTATTTTGGAGAGGTTATCGCGGAATATCCGCTGCAGGTATACGCATCTGGACTTACCTTCAGCCCAAAAAACAGTATAATGCGGCAGCGATTCCAGAAATATAAACCGGACTTCTTAGATGTCTTTCCAGTTGTGGAAGAAGATTGGGACACATGCTTGCGAAAGTTTGGCAGCATAGGGCAAATAGTGGACCTGATGTTCTCACCAGACAGCCAAATTTTAGCCATCTTTTTTGACTACGGCTATCATGCAAGTATCTTTGGTGGGACACCTCGAAGATGGGATCTTATGATTCGGAGTGTGAATGGCGACACTTCCAGGTACATTAAACAACCCAAGTTCACGGAATTTTCTGGGGTCCTGTCACCGAACTGGCAATTATGGGCAACTTTATCTGAAGACGGAGGATTAGAAATATGGCATTTTAAATGCAGTGATTTCGGCTCAACGGGTCTAAAGTGGGCGAATAAGGATGTGGGCTGCCAACTACATGCTTTTGGCACAATGAGATTCTCCCCTGATAGTCAAGTTCTGGCCATCATTTATTCGAACAAGTTACAGCTGTGGGACGTGGAAACAGCGAAGGCAATCGAGGTACCAGCCTTTGAATTGTCGTGGTTTGATTCATTCGTCACTTTTTCATCTGATAGCCGGCTCTTGGCATTGATTTCCATCCACCGTACATCCGATACGCAGACCGCTATTATCTTCGCCTCAAACACTGGAAAACAGCAGGAAAGCCGTCAATTGCCGCATGAAAAGGCTCGCATTGTGGGATTCAACCCAAATGGCTGTACGCTAGCCATAGCAATATTTCGGCTTAGGAGCGCCATAATTCTGTGGAATTTTCACGACCACACAGATCGCACTCTCCGCATACACGCTTCGCTTGATTCCGCCGTGTTCTCCCCTGATGGTCGCTACTTGGTAACAACTACAATCTCGGATGATACCATGCGAATTTTCGACGCTGAGACACTGGAGCGTCTTGGGAGTATCACGATAGCTGATATCAGAAAGGATTCGCCGGTCTTAACCTTCTCTCCCGATTCGCAGCGCGTAGCTATAACCTTGGCGCGATTGGGTGAGGCGGGGGTCTGGGATTTTACACCAGCGTCTATCTCCTCGCCTCAGCCTCAAAAGCCTGTAGCGATACCTGTTTTATTCCAGTTGAAGAAAGATGGCTGGTTGGCATCCCTCTCCGAATCCAAAAAATTGGAAATCTGGAACCTTTCAACGCTCGAGTCATGCTCAGTTATTCACAAGCGCATATCTCCTCCCTCATATTCTCATTCAGACAAGGTTTTCTCTTCTGATGGTCGACTATTTCTCTCGGAAATAGAGACTGTTGAAAACCCTACGACGATTGGTGTCTTCGATCTGAAAAGGAAGCATATCCGACACAAGTTTGAGTCCGAATCATGGGCTAGAATGTCTATATCAGATGATGGCAACCCTGACGGGCAATGGGTGGCGATAACAACTAGCTCCACTGAAGTATCAATTTGGGATGTAAATTCAGGAGCCCTACGCTCTAAAGTGTACATTCCAGATTGTCATCCAGTATTCAACGAAACAACACGAGTATATAAACTTCGCTTGAGCTGCAGTGGCGTATCCCTTGCAATCCTGGCCTTACATTCTAACTGCCATTATATAATTGTGCGTAAGGTTACTACAGGTGCGGTTGTGATGCTGTTTAATAACCTAGAAGATATATTTGGCGACCCACGGAAGTTGGAGTGGTCACCTAGCGGGAAACAGCTGGCTGTTTTAACCAATTCCCACATACTCCTCTTCGATGCGAGTTCAGGAGGCCTCTGTGGTCAGTATAAGATAAATAACCTCTTCACATATCTTATATTTCGGAGCGAGACAACTATTCAAACTGAACAAGGCATGTTTGATATTGGCAGAAAAGGTAGCGTATCCGATACTACCAAATTCGCCGACGATCGGTCGGGCGAAGTTGTGGTTCAAACCCCTCGCCTCTACGGTTGTGGTAAAGATTACTTTAGCTGGGTTACATGGAATGAAACGAAGGCTATATGGGTACCTTCTGAATATCGCCTTGGTAGTGGCATAGCAAGAAATGATATGATAGTAGCGCCCTCTGCATCGGGGCGAATTTGGGTCATCAAATTCTCCCCGAATTCTGACCAGACCTTTGCTGATCATTAGGCGGTGGTAAATGAATCGAAATATCAATTGGAAGCCAATTATTCTCCTGAATAGAAAATTAGTTTCGTATAGTGAGTTCTCGATGCATATTTCTCTGTAGAATCAGTAATATTTCCGATCATAATCCTGCTAAGCTCTGTATTATAGTCAAGATGAACTTCTCCAGCAAATTCAACCTCTTATATAATCAGCCTCAACGGGGTTTATGGTAAATCAAAGCTCATACCAAAAAAGAGCTCGGATCTTGGATTCATTCATCGCTGTCATTTATACCGTAAGATTTATGTTGTTAACTATAATATGAGAGAAATTGGAGAAAAATGAATCCCTCATCGTAGATAGCGACTACTAGAAAGTCATGCGAGTGAAGCCATTCGTGAAAAAGAATCGCGTGAATGATGGTTAATATTTGTTGTCTTTCTTCTTTTTTTTGGTATACTTTCAATTTGGTATATTTATTGGGTATCTTAGGTGCCATTTTGATGATGGGTGACTTTCAGAAAGAATATAAATGATTAGTGTGATAACCTGATACCTCCCCTTCTCTTCTACACCCATCCCTAGCCTCTCCCTGCTATGTCTTCTTGGTAAGTCCTTCTCAGCTCACTACTTCATATTGCCCTTGATATCTATTCGCGTGTGTATGCTTGAAATGAATGAATACTGTCGTGGTAAAGTCGAATGGAACCAGCTATGTAACCTTTGTTCTGCACCCGTTCCGTAACCGTCTTGGATAGCTAAGCGTACCTACTAGCTCTATGAGAACCATTCTCACGGGCGTAATAAATGCTATCGTATCCTTTCTAGATCTTCATCCTCTCATCGAGCTATCCCGAAGCGAGCTACTAACTATCAACTGAGAAGGCCACCGAGCTCACCAAACCATCATGCACCTCGAGCGTCTCCAGTCACGCATTCTAGTTTGGTTCTGCTCTCGACTTTAGCGTCATCTAGTTAAGCTCTCGTTTTTTGAACAGCTCATAGATGTGTAACGGAGAAACCTCGAAGGCCGCTTATGAACAAGAAAAACACGGCGCGCGTCTCTAAATAGCCTCGATTATTCCGGCGCTTCCACATTTTCCTACAAGTATGTCAGGCAGTATTAGGTTGATGTGTCAATGCCTAGCAACTTACTGCCAAATCTTCAAGCTTCTGTATTGCTATTAATCCGTTTGATATAGAGCGAAAAAGACCGAGAGACCCTCGCCAAGGCAGGTACTTGTTTTGGAAGAAGCCATGAATGATACTGCCATCTTGTAGGTCCTTGTCTTCCAACTTGGCCCGGAGTCGTGAGTTAGAGGTGGTCAACTTAGTAGATTTAGGAGTGTCCTGATCGAGATCGCTGAGCGACCCCACAACGGCCTTCAACTCATCTAAGGTGATGGGTCGGTATGCAATCGAAGTAACAGCCGAAACTTCCCCGCAAAAGCCTGCATCCTTTGAAGCACCGATCTTTTTATATCACTCGGCTGTAGAGCGAATTAAGCCCAGAAGGAGGTGACTTTGACGTGTAGAGCGTGTCCTGTTTTCGGGCCTCAGGACCTGCGAGCTCTTGACAGACTAAGGCTACCCATAGAAAATCGCCGTTGGCATTGGAAGCTAGGTCATTCTTAACAGCCTCCCTTGTTTCACTATCGTAAACGATTAATCAAGATCGTTATTGCTTGATGTAGCATCTCTTCAAGTTGAATGTTCGATCACAACTTATACAATTTTGGACTTATATGGTACGTTTGGACATTTACAGTTATTTGTTTATGGTTTCACTGCCACGGTCGTCCTAGTAATTGTAACTTTGAACATTGCGATCACAACGTAATACCTTTCATGGCTAGCCAGCCTTTAGCCTCAGTCAATCCCATCAATGCGGTCAGGCAAATTTTTCCAAAGTCGTCAATATCATCTTTTTTGGCGTCGTTAATTACCGTCGTCAGATGATCTGGCCTACATGTGTCTCGTCAGGCGGTGGCCCCTGCACCTCGACACGATATTCGACTTACGTGGCAACGTTTATCACAAAATGTCTCTTGTTCCTCCACGCAAGGGCAAAATCGACAGGGTCTCGGGCGTTCCACAGGTGCGCTGACATAGTGACGGAACGATTCACTGCTACTGTCTTGTTCTGGCTACACCGGTTGTCCGCTTCGCCCTTCATGTAGTGATATGTTAGCATGAAGAAATTTATCATACCTAATGTCCGCTTTGCTGACTCCTGGAAGACCCATGAAGCCCAAAAGCTATGGGCTGAGGAAGAAGGGTACAATGGGATACGATCCAGGGCCCGGCTTTGCTCATCTGCAGGTAGAGGCTCATCCAACTCAATGTAGGGAATTAGGGCATAGGCTGCCTCTTCGAGATGCGGCATGGTGGCTTCGTAGGTGAAACGAACACGGGCGTCGTTGTCGAGCAAGCGAAGCACTTGATATATGAAGAGAGCATGCGCATATGCCAAAGCCTCTAGTGGCGTCGTTGTCGGCGGGCTAGAAAGGAGATCCTGCACGCGACTCTCTATGTTATCGCGGATCACTCTAGCGTTGATATGGTTCTTGGCTGCGTGCAGCGCAGCAGCTGACACGGCATCTGGGGTTTGTTTAATAGGGATGGGATGAAAGGATGGGTGGATAATTAAAATCATGAAACTATTTGTTGGGTTGAAGTGCATGGGAAAGACTCACGTTGCATAGACCTGGGCATACCATCATCGTAGAGATGAGCATGGCACCAAGGCATCTGGTTCTCCAAGACCATCTGGGACGGCGCAGTTAATATTTTATCCATGGCATATTGGAGCCGAGATGTAATCGCCCTGCCCACTTGAGGCACAGTGACAAGCTGAGAGCGATTCAGCGCGTCTTGGGCGGTCGTTAACAGTCGCGGATTAGACCGTGTTGGGTATAGGCTAGAAGTGTCACACTCGAGGAAAAGCTGGTTTGTGAAATCATCGGTAGGCTCTAGAATAGAATCAATCATGCCAAGATATGACGGCGTGCACGGCGCTCCGACACCATTGAGCGGCGTCAGGTGTTGGGATTGAAGCTCGATCTGATTGATGTTCTCCAGTGGAGGTGGCGGGGCAACCTTTTGAGGATACCGACAATCAATATTTCGCTGATGGCACCGCTGACACGTAGGGCGCGCTTGATCGCATCTCCGGCGCGACTTTTGGCAGGCCTGACAGGACTTCCGCCTGGCGGGCGGGTTATTACGCTCCATGGAAGTAAGGGAGGCCATAAGGAAGCCGAGTTTGGGACGTGTGAAGTAAGATAGGAGGCGGAATCGCGCAAGGGACCCAGGGAAACGGCGGAACTCCGCACACTGCCCCACACAAGGTGCGAAGAGATCGTCAAGGTTACCACCAGTGTGTGGTTCTCAGCAATATGATATAAATATAAGTGTCTTAGCAAAATATCATTATAATCATATCACTACAAAGCAATCATCCATTATCACAATGTCCAAGTTTCATGTACCAACTGTCTACGTCGTCGCCGCTACTGGCACGCAAGGATCAGCAGTGTGCCGTCAACTTCGCCAACTAGACTGGTCCGTCCACGCTACAGTGCGAAACCTCGAGTCACCACAGGCCCAGGCGCTAACTAAACTGGGCGTTGTCTTGAACCAAGGCGACTGGGACGATGAAAATGCTCTCAACAATGGCCTTGCGGGTTGCAACAAGCTGTTTTTGGCCCTCGGCCCCAACTATACAAACCTCGACGATGAGCGCGTCTGGGCCCAAAGAATCCTCTCTTTGGCTAAGGCGTCAGGTATCTCCGACGTCGTCTACACTAGTTCCATCAGCGCCGACGCCCCCGAGAAGCGTACCCTCCTCCCACCCAAGCATTTAATTTTCAAGAGCCTCTTCGTCAAGAACATAATCGAGGGCCTTGTAAAACGCGCCGGCTTCACCCACTGGACCATTCTTCGCCCGGGATTCTTCATGTCCAATCTTCTTGCTCCCAAAGCCCGCATCTATCACGAGCTATTTGACCAAAACACCTGGTTGACGGCTTTGAAGCCCGACACCAAACTCAACTTGATCGACCCGGAAGACATCGCAAGATTTGTTGTCGCAGCGCTGGGCGATCCTGAGCGATTTCATGGACATGGCATTGATCTTGTTGGTGAGAGGTTGACGGCTATTCAGATGATGGAGGCTCTGTTTGCCGCGACTGGACGTGAGATGAAGGCCGAATTTTATACTGATGAACAAGTAGCGGAAGCTATAGAGACGAATCCGTTCATTGGGTCACAGGTGTTTTTGCGGGACGGAGAACGATGTGTTGATGCTGAAAGGGTCAAGTCATGGGGGATCTCTATGGGTACTTTCAAGGAATTCTTGGCCCGCGAGGAGGCGGCCGTGGCCAGCACATATGCATAAGAGGACACTGGCCACAAACATGGCGTTTCCAAGTGTCAGAAGTCTTTCAGAGACTCCAAGTCCTGGGTTGAAGCTGTGGTCTCTAACCTCTGATATCTATCCATTTGGCTTAATCATACGATAAGCACAGAAGCAATACCAATACACTTACTCTAAAAAAAGATTCCACCATCTTCTTGTAATTCCGCTCCACAGCAAACTAACTCGTCATTCGCGATATTGCCTTCTTTCACCACGCTCCTTTCGCAGCCCATGCGCGGAGAGTCAGCTGCACTCTCAGCTTTGCCAATTTTGAAAATATTTAAATGAGTCAGAAGGTAAGAGCGTGACGTTATAGAGGATGGAAGAAACGTGATTCCTTTGGTAGTGAGATTCGAGTGTGAATACCACGGCGAGCTTTGAAGACAAATGAACAAAGTAAATTCGAGTCTAAATACTAGGCAGAGGCAGTAAGATGAAATCCGCTTCTGCACCCTGGAAGTCTTACTTTGAGCTTCGCTAAGTAGTCTTAGTAGCGTAACCCAACCTAGTACATATACAATCACATTGCGTGTGTGAGTACCAGCTATCTGGTAGCTGTCGTGACCTCGCTTAGGGGGAAGTCAAAGCAAAATTCCTATAGAATCACCATCTATTTTACAAGGAATGTTTTCCAGTACAAAATCTCTTTGAGTATCTACGTGACGTGATGAATAGCGGTAGTGAGATCCGGAAGCTGCATCCCTACTAGAGCATTTTTTGCACTCTTAATAATACCTACCGCATGTGTATTAGCCAAGTACTCTTTTGCAGCTATCTATAAAACCATGGTAACCTAAGCGCACTCAACGCGCGGAAAAGGCCCCGAGCTCCGATTTGGACATCCCGGCCCCTTCTCGGACATTCTAATTCAATTCTCCGGCCTCAACTAGCATCTGATGAACCGCTAGTACCCCGCATTTTAGATCTCATACCTCCTACGGACTTCCGGCTTCTTTCTCCAGACTTAGTTCATTCTATTCCGACGCTAGATATGTTATCTAAATATTCCGATATATAGGAATTCTTTTAAACCCTTACCCAAAGCTGATGTATAAGACCTACGAGTCCTATCATCCTTGACAAGACCAGTCTCATAGAAATTGATATAACTCATATTTGATTTTTCAGGGAAATTTTATTAAAATTATCCTTTGAAATGTCATCAGCCAATCATCAACAGCCACCCTTTCGTGCCGAGCACCTCGGGTCTCTGCCCCGTCCGGCAACCCTTTTAGAGAAGCGGGATGGCGTGGCTCAGGGGAAAGGAACGCAGCAAGAGTTGACAACTGAGGAAGACAAAGCGGTCGACGAACTTATCCGTTATCAACTTGATTGTGGCTTCCATGCCATATCCGACGGCGAAATGAGAAGGGAGACATTCTGGTATGTAAGATTTGTGTTTCACGCCTGAGTATTGGCGAATTAATAGCCCTGTAAAAGTCCATAACAAAACTGATTCCGTAATTTAGGGGCGATTTTTTTGATCGATTGGAAGGTTTTGAATATGTCCCCGTGAAAAGCAATGAGGTTTTCCGCCAATACGTACCAGATGTCATTGCTTTCACTGACGATGGTAAACGGATCCCGGATCGTTTGCTCTTCTGCACTGGAAAAATCAAGCATGTCGGTAGCTCTTACGTTGATGCTTTCAACTATCTCAAGAACAAACTCCCAGAGCAACGAAAGCAGGCAGCGAAGCTGACTCTAGCCTCTCCGAGCTGGTTCCATCTTCGATATCGACAACCGTACCCAAAGAGCGTTTATCCCTCTGACAAGGAGTACTTTGCCGACCTGGCCAAAGCATATCGAACTGAACTGGAAGAGTGCTATAGAAATGGTGTTCGGAACGTGCAGATTGACGATCCTAATTTGGCTTGTAAGCTGGTTATGCCATGTCCCTTGTGGTATTTAAACTGATAGGTATCCCAGATCTCTGCTCTGAGAAGGTTATTGAAGGTTTCAAGAAGGACGGTGAATCCGTTGAAGCACTTCTGGACTCCTATATTGAGTACTACAACGATTGTTTGGCCGGGCGCCCCAAGGATCTTCATGTGGGCATCCACATTTGCCGGGGCAACTTCCCTGGAGGTCGTTATTTCTCCGAGGGTGGGTACGACACCATTGCCCGGAAACTTTTCCAGCGGCTGAATGTGGACACCTTCTATCTCGAGTACGACTCCCCTCGAGCGGGTGGGTTTGAGCCACTGAAAAACCTTCCCAGTCATAAGAACGTTGTGCTCGGTCTCATTTCGTCCAAGAATCCCCAACTTGAAGACATCAATGAACTGAAGAAGAAGGTTTATGCCGCAGCGGACCTCATTGCTGAAGGGAACGGCCTTAGCCGAGACCAAGTTCTCAAGCAGATTTCAGTCAGTCCTCAGTGTGGCTTTGCCAGTGGCGCCAGAGCCTATCCTCTCTCTCGGGAGGATATGACTGCAAAGTTCAAACTGGTTAGAAAGCTGGCTGATGAGCTTTGGCCAGGAGAGGCGTAGATGGGAGAGGAAGAGCTTGTATTTCAGGAAATTTTGTTCCCATGCCAAAGTGCGCATTCAACAGTGCTTTAGCGTGTTTTTTTTCGAAGGAGTCTAGGAGAGCAAGGGGTGGAACAATGCTCTTGGGTTTAAGTTTTCAACCCTTAAAATAGAACAGTATTTTTCAATTAGTGTGTTGGGTTATTGAATTTGATCAAGTTGAATAGCTCAAGGATGAAACATAAAATTTTATCCATTTCTTTTTGCGTCAACTGAATGACTCTAAGGTATTTATATCGAAGACGATATAAAGGCGATCTTGAAGATCGCATTTTATCTCACAAAGTTCCGCAGTGGGCTGTTATTAAGCCAGTCGGCGGCATGGATCTTCTGCTTCAAATCCCGTAAATAAAATAGGCTAATTGATGTTTGAGATTATAGGGGCTTCCAATGTTTCTCTTTTTGGTAAAGCATAATAATGCGTCCATTGCCGTAATTCGTTTGACGGGCATACCAATTTCAGCCCGCTCATTCAGACCAAAGTAAAATAAATGAGTTGGATTTTCATGTGAAGACATAGTAAAAGTATCGCGTGCTTACTCGTTATGATCCAAAATATCCGTAAAAAAAGAATAGATTGAAACCTATTCTAATATCTCGCAGCGCTATGTTGAATGCTATACACCTTGGACCAAATTCACCTCCGCCTATTTCACTATATCAGCCAACGCCGTTCCCAGGACAATCTGTTAAAGATATACAAAAAGTAACGGCGATTAAATGAGTTCACTTAAGCCAAGCCTCAATTACGCAGAAAGCTGACCCTGGAGCTCGGTGTATTTTCTCAATCTGCAAGCCCGCCGCACTAAGCAAAGTCTTCCACTCCTGCTCAGTTCTCTCCTTTCCATTCAAGCTCAACATTGCCTGAGATTGTGTTAGTAATTGTTCTACATAAGTAACGTTTAATCATATTTGCAACACTGTCTACTGTGTCGCTTTTTAGTACCCAAGACTGGAATAAACTTACAATGTCATACCATACGGCCTGAATATCGGCATTTGTTTCTGAAATGAGTTGCTCAGATATCAAAATTCGCGACTCCCTCGGATTCATAGAGAGAGCCACATTTTTCAGAATACTGATACAATCCTCGTCGTTCCAATCGTGAAGTACTCTTCTCAAGTAATATGCTAGTGCACCTAGATTTGAGTTAGGATTCCACACTTATTCTCTGAGGAGGCTGGTTTGAACCCACCTTTGACGGGCTGTGGTTTGAAGATGTCAACCTCCATCGTTTCAATCCCCTCGAGCTTATCTTCTATTTGCTCTAGAACGGGTGAGCGGTCTTGAAGAATGATTCGACCTTCCGTGTTTTTGAGGTGTTCTCTTATTCTTTTGGTGGCTTGACCTTTCCCACCCGCAATATCTACCACTAAGATCTGATCGCGATTACTGCCTTTGCTTGCCCGATATTTTTGTATCTCACTTTCAAAGGGGTAAATATCAGTTGTCCATTCATCAGCCGCTTGCTGTGCTATCATGTCTTCATCAAAAATCCGCTGTCGTTCAGGGTGATTAGAGATAAAGTCCCAGAATGGTACTCCATTGGTTTGATGCGCAGATGTATATGGGTTATTAGAATCACTTAATGCCTCGGACAATGCCTTTGTAGAGAATCCATTCTTGCGGTAAAAAGCCGAGAGATTTGTCATAGTAGGCCCAAACTCTGTTGCGCTTGATACCGCCGAAAATGTCAGCTTACATGGTCCAGAAATGAACGCCTTTTAGAATGAGATATTTGATTGGAGTTGACATACGCCACCTTGAATGCTGATCGAAGCTCACGGTTATTATAAACTAGTGAGTACGGTGTATGTGCGTACTCTTCCGGTCCCGTCTCAGCAAAAGGCCCGAGGACTGTAGCCGATCGCATGAGACGAACTAGAAGCTCTTTGTCCACATTCAGCTGCTCGGCCAAGTCATTCGCTTTCATGGGTGTTCCATCAGCCGGCAACTTGTCGAAGACACCAAACTCAATCAAGGAGGCCAGGGCGCCGAGAAGCGAAAGCTAACCCAAGTTAGGTAACGATGGTATTATGAAATGGAGGCAAGGATGATATATACCTGATACATATGCGACCAAAGGGTTTCCATCGGCCCTTGAATGGCTTGAGCCAACCTCGATGTCTTGAGATATAGGTCATATTTGGCTGCTCTCAGCCCCCCACTTTCAATGTTCGTTTTATGGGCATAGCTTTGGGCAGACAGGTCCGAAAACTTCCCTGCAGCCTTATTGACTTGTCCCAATGAAGACTGAATATCAGGAAGAAGTTGTTGGATGGTTTGTGACATCTTGTAGGCTTTAGAGAACAATGTGATTCGGAAGAAATTCAGTAAAGATGACTATTCCGGAATTTGTATCTCTCATGATAAGGCAGACACAGGTAATATATAAGTGAAGCTTAGAGATATCGCCTTTTAGAGTTAGCTTTAGATAATTTATGGTGGCGTGGAACAGCGGCGCGACGAGGGTGAGAGTCCGAAACCTCTCACCTCTTTTACCGCCAAGGGAGCAATCGGAGAATTCCCCCGCAGATACGGCAGATCGATTAAAGGGCAAATCTATGATTTAACCGAGATATCATTAAACAGCAGTCTTGAAACAAAATCAGATGTTACAAGATTGTTCCTGATTGGACACGGACTTTGATACCAAAAGGCCGAGGACGCGGCCTCTTGGGATCATCCCGAGACCGAAAAGAGGGGTTTGATATCAGCACATTGCCGTATCAACTATATCCTACCTAGGGCTCAATGTCCCTGTTTAGTTCCCGATTTAAACCCCGTATGCGCAGACTAGCTAATGCAAAAGCCTGATCTTCGCCTGAAGTTGCTCCACCCACATTAGGTACGTATGTGCGGGGAAAGCTGAAGTACGTTTCCTATAGGCCTTGGACAACGCTGAGGTACACGATCAACCCCGATTGTCAAAGTCAAAATGCCCAGTCCGTGATATAATTGGATGTACCCTAGCATATGTCCAGATAGTGTGCACAGAAGCAACCCTACATTCTGGGGAGTTACTCATACAATCAGCGGCGCAGTTTAGTGCGGCGCGACCGGATCATGGTCCGAAGTGTCACTTCCGGCTTGATTGGGTTCAATGATCGTCCCCAATCGGCTAGGTCAATAATAGAGTTCAATTCCGACCGCCATTTCCATTTGTGCATACATCACATTGCCACAAGTAGTAGACCAGTCCCTTCCGCTCCCTGTATTGTCTCTGGCCTTACAATCTGAATGATGCCATCCTTTGCTATCACTCTGGAGAATGTCTAAAAACAACATTTCTTCCAAAGTCTACACATTGACTTTCATGAAAAGATTCATTCGGTTTGATTACCTCGTATGCCCAGTTACCACGGCCTGAATCACCACGGCTTCGAATTGGAGGCCCAAGTACAGGGGTTTCAGCAAGGGAAATCGGTTCGGGGATCAGTTAGTCCGGAACGGACTCTATTATCTCCATTCAGTCTATTTCCGTATCAATGTTGCGATAGGATAGGTGAGGCCCACCAACATGGCCAAGACCACCCGTGAAGTAAAAATTGCAGGATGTGTTCAGCCGATCAATGTTCTGCACAAAACCAAATACAAAGACGGGCGCTGATGTTGTACACACCCCTTAATTTTATGCCTTAGTAGATCACTGATAGCCTGGAGTATGATATTTAGGGTCTATTCTATGAACATTGTTGATATGAAAATAAATGCCGTGAATAGCTGTGGAACGAGACCTACCCTGTAGGGTGAACAAACCGCAACATGAAGTTCGTGTAACAGCACAGCTCGCAGCCGAGGGATTCGGGTAGTCATTGCTAGGTTATAGGTTATGAACAGTTGTGTGCAACAAGGTCATCGCGGTGACTGCGATTGCTGCTAGATCTTTACCAATGTCATACTATGACTGTCTGGACCCCTGCTTCCTTTTACCGCAATTACCACAATTCTTGTGATGACCGGCACGAATAACAGCTATTATGAGGGTATGTTCATACCAATGTCATATATAGTATTCTTGCGATGCTTGCGGTGAACTAACTGAGCCCAATACCCCGACTGAATAGTTGTCATTTTGACGCTTCCTGACTTTGTATTTTATTTCGGTGGGTTGGTAGATTTGCTGTTGAAGATTCTTTAGCTAATTTGCGTTTTGGATGTTTCACAATACGTTGACACCAGGCTTTGATTCAGAAATTTCAACTTGTCGATGTCAAAATCTAGCTCATTGTCACTCGACCTCTGGAAGAGATACAAAAGCCGGCCAAACCGAGTCTGTGCAATGAGTCATATGAAGCCGAGATATATTTCCAATGGAATGACGTATTTCCCTCCCTCTAAGCATAGGTGGATAACACACGTTAAATGCTAAAATCTGCTAGCTTAAACTATCATGCGACTGCTAGTGCCAGTGGCACGTCTCATCATTGGCAATTGTTTGATCACTTCTCTTGCATTGCTAATTTTGCGAGTCTTGGTTAAAAGTGGTTATTTGGTAAATCGATCCGCCTAATTTCCTTCATAGTGGGACCGCAGAATTTTTACATTCTTTCTTTATCAGCGGTGTTGATAGCGAGGCAGATGGGCACCTTTACACCGGATTCGCCGAGTCCATAATTTTAGCTGCCAGACGCCAGGATTAGTGTATGAGAAATGATGAGATCAATGGAGATATTTGGGGCCCAGTGGACACTTGTAGGAACTATTGCAAGTCGCTGAACATGGGGGATGTGTCTTCTTTGAACTTTAGGCTACGTTGATTCGGGGACAGAGATGCTATAATTCCACCGAAGTTATTTGACAGCACTACAGCATCTTAGCCCACATCGAATGCTTGCATTTTTGTACTTTTGCAGCCACTGCTAGGGTGATGTGGTATGACAACCGTAAAATTGATAAACTTTTTGCCGAAAAAGCCCACCAAAAATGGTAATCCTCCGCTGAATAACCCAAGAACGCGGCACGAGATGCCGAAACGCTAGGAGAAATCCGAGAACAAACAAATGAACAGTCGCATAGGCCCTGAGCGACAAGGTTGCGAGTTTGAAACATCTTCTTTTGAGCCATACCATTGGTGGCTTGGAATTTCCCGATGGGTCATCTGTCCAATCAAATGTCAAAGCTTTCATCACCCATGCTTAGGCGTCTCGTGTTGGAGTATGCGAAACTGGTTCGATCCATTAAGCTCCTTTCATTTTAGCTTGGCAACCGACGTTTCACGACGTCGCTTCTAGAAAGTCGTCTGGATATAAAGCAAATTGTAATGTCTTCACTCAATGTGCATCAAATTCACTTGCCAGTCAAGAGCCATTTCGTGTTGAGCACTAATCAAGATGCGATCCTTCTATTCCGTTTCCGCCCTCGCCTTTGCTGTGCAAAGCGTTACTGCTGGCCAGTACGATGATTGGAAGTTTGGTAACATGTTTATTTTTGGGTCATCCACCAGCGTCATCAAGAAGGCGACCTATTCCTTGATCCCACCTTCGGTCCCCTGCGGAACTGTCACCGCGAACAAGAGCAACCAGCCATGGATGTCTATTTGGGTTGGAGTCTCCCCCTCTATCAGCGATGAAAACGCGGCCCTTTTCCAGCCCCTGTTGAACTGGGCTCCCGATAATGCTCAAGAGTAGGTGATCAACAGGTATGTGGTATCCACATTCGACTAACAGTGTTTTAACAGAGGATGTTCCGCTCCCGACAATGAGTGGTGTGTGGCTGCAAGCACCTACTTTAGCAGTAGGTCACCTTCAATTCAGACACTATTCCTTCTTTTGGCTAACATTATATGCAGCTGGACAGGTTGGACAGGATTACGTTGAGATCCCAACCGGCGCGGATGTCGCCTTTGAGAGTTTGTTACCATCTTTGAGGTAGTGCAGACCAGTCGCTAACAGAGGCTTAGTCGATGTCGATAGCACCAACAGCAACGCTGTGACCCAGAAGGTTTGGATCAACGATAAGCTTATTTCCCAGCAAACCGACAGTACGGAATCTCCGCGTTTAATAAGATGATACCTTTACTAACGATGGATGCAGAGTTTGGTAGCGACAAGGCTCCCTCCTATATTTACTCCAGCAACGAATGCTACCTTGGTACTTGCGGAACGTTGGATGCCTACAGTATGTTATGTCCGCTTTGAGAAAGAGTCCCTTTTTACGGAGGCACATTTCAAAAGTGATGTCCTGAAACCAAGCCACACATTGCTTTTTATTACCAAAGATACACTAAATACAAGCAAAAAAACCAACCCGCTATAGTATGCCCTATATTATAGTGCTTTTAGGCGAGAAGCTATTTTCCCACCCGCCTATTATCGCTAAAAATACAGGGACCATAGTGTTCGGTATTGTATAGCTTGGTTGCTTGTTGTGTACCTCGAGGTATTTAACCAGGGTTCGTGGATGAGGCGTCATTAGCTCGGGACAACACTTTTGAAATGGTGGTCTGTAGACACCAGAAACTAACTTTGTCACCCTAGCTTGGAGCAACCTCACCATCGTCCTCGAGACTGCTGACAGCACCTTTGGAAACACCCTGCAACTCACCGGTGCTGCTTCCAGTGATGTCACAACCTCGGATAATGGCAAGACTTGGCATGTGGATTCTATTAAGATCAACGAGGACTACTTCTACTCTGATGGTTCCAAGAAGCAGTGCTAAGCCTGGAGCCGCACTGTTGAGCTCCTTGTATTTTTTATTCTTCGATAGACTTTGTTTTCCTCACGCCATGCAATTTATAGTCATACATGGTTTGTGAGACGTACTTTTTAGCTCTTCAAAGGAGCAAGGGCAGAAAAATTTGGCACTTGCGTAGCATATGTGTTTTGCGACATATTTAAATTAAGAGCTTTAATCTTATTTCTTCCACTGCTGCACCCTAGATGATTAACATAAGGCTAGAATTTGAGCTTGAGTGGCTCCAGACATGAAGGTGTATGAATGCCTGTCTTGGCAGGTATTGCCAAATCTTGCAACGTCACCATCTTGTACAGAGCAGATGGTAACGAACTTGGTGCAAGTTTTCCCGCCCAATTTCTGGCAGGCTATTGAAGTTTCACCATTCATTATGGCCCCATTCACAGCCGTGCAGGCTACTGCTGAGTATGTGGGGTTCACTAACCCCAAAGCACACCCGTACTGAGGAACTCCTCCGTTGGCCACTGGCACATTTATAAACCGGCCTTCTAGACATTTCTTTTGGCAATCGACGCTATCGCCACATATTTCTCCCTTGCCGAAAGCCCCGACTGCAATCATACCGATAATGAGAAGGGAATTCATAGCAACTATGATGGCAAATTAATACTCGAATGGAATGAAGCAATGGCGGGGAAGGACATAGAAGGATGTCCGTTTTTCGAACTCACACTTGAGGAGATTCGCAAGCATTTTGCTGATTCGATTATTACACAATGAAAAGTCTTTGATGAGATGAGAAAGAGGTCTGAGTCGAAAAGAGGTCTGACTTATATAGATATGCAAAAAACCCAAAAATACAATGGAATGTGGAGTGAAGAGCCGTGGTCTCGACCATGGAGAAGTTTAAATGTTACCATGGGGATGGCGCGGTATCGAAAATAAGCGTTTAGCAGAATTTTAGTCATTTCAACTAAGTTGACATTTTAAACTTTAACAATATTGCGGCCTGGTAATTAAACCGACTTTCTTGTTTATGTTAGCGGTTCCATTCTCGACCTGATGGTCGTCATGACCGTTTGTACAGCCATTTTATTTGTAGTTTACAGCGTATATCTTCATGAATCTATAGCTAGTTTTGATTTCGTCATAAACTCTTCAGCCCAATAACGATGATAAAATTTTATGATACTCCTTGACTAAAAGAGCTGAGCGTCGTGGCTTGTTGGATTTAACACTATTTGGTCAGCTGCCCAACGGCTCGGTGCAATCGTCTTGGGGCCGGTACGTGGCGCTCGTACATGAATCGGGTTAGGAAAGTATACATGCCGTGTGTTCCGGCGATTATGGACTACCACTGGATCAAGATAACATGAAGGCACCCCAAATGACTGATCTCAGCCACATCGCCTTGTTTGGTTGCGCCTTTCATCACCGCGGGGGTAGTTGTGATCCTGGCATTTCAGTCCCCCAAGAATATAATTACATAAATATGCTCTGAAAGACTGGCCATACTTTTCTGATCAAAAGCCTCCGTCATCAGACTTTACCTTGATCAGAGAACTTCCTAAACATATCGGCAATTTTGTCAATAGGGGCAGCCATCCGACCCTTGGCTGTTTCAAACGGTGCATTCTCGACAGTTTCCGGGTGACTGCGCGTTGGCACAAGTATCCTGTTTCACGGAATATCATTAATCAAGTACATTATAACGGTTAGTTCGATGGCAATGGCTTATAAAACTCACATTCTTTTCTAAGACATCTGGTTGGACATATTATTTGCAGGGGATCGCTCTCAGAACTGCGATTTTTTGGATGGATTAATGTGTCCGCATTATGCCACGATGATAAATTTTGCTTGGATTTTACTCCAAGGTTGGAAGAATTGTAAATGCGTATATCATTCGTGATAGACTGGAGTAGCAATAGAATGCTAACGAGGATTTAAAGTTGGCTGGCTACCAATGAGTTTAGAAAGCAACAAGTATCTCTCGGGTACCTCAGCTTCTTACTCTTGACGTGGATAGATGTTGTACTCCAATATGCCCACACATTTTGAACCAACCTAACCTGGCTCGTATAAATATTTCCCGCGTTTGAAAGGGGACTAACTGTAGACGTACTAACACCTTATCTTCCAAGGCTATCCCTAAACCTGTCTGACGTGACACAAGACTGGGCTACTTCGTAAACTGCAATGTTCCTTTCATATCTTGGTCGGCAAATGTTCTGACCATTGGATTCCCCCAGTCAGACTATTGGACCAACAACAGCTATATCGCATCGACCAAGGTGAAGGAGCTCATGTTTGCTACCTGAGTCTCTCGGCTGAAATTCACCTATTACCCGTTCCAGAACATGAGAAAAGAATAACATGATAGCTTATACCATGCAATATAATGTGTCGACTTGAGCTGATGACCCTGCTATTATCGGAACTATGTATCTTAGTTTAACTGATAGCGATATTGGTGTTACACCTTACAATCTCACGAATAGCAGTTCCCATGATGGTGCCTTGGCTGTATAAAAGGCTGGTTCATAGTGAAGGAGCAAAATTCATCTATCTTTGGACTTCAATATTTGTCATTGCAGTGTCGAGAGAGTTGTGCAGCACCACGCCACCAGCGAGGGGTCTGCCTTATCACATTTGACTCAAAGAGCGGGCAAATCTATGGTTTGATTGGAAAATGGGGTTTTTATTATCAATTTATCAGTTTATTGCAACATCAGTTTCGCATGACTTTATCTTATACCTGGCGTCGGGATTGTCCTAGGAACCGAAACTTGGGGACCGTAGAGAAGCTGACTCTCAAGTGATAAAATATTGTTTTCGTCAATTCGTCGCGATTATTGCATTTAAATAATACAGCTAAATATATTTTGTGCGTAATGGAAACTTGGCTTGTCATTTTGTCTCAATCTCCTTTCTTCCATTTGCGGGCGAAGGGAGGGCTGGAGCAAGTGGAGCCACTAAGATTTATACTCCTCTTTATCTACCCCTCCCAACCCGCCAACACATCATCACCAAGGCACTCACTTTTTCAGAATCAAACGTCAACCATGGCTTCCAACACAACCCACGTAACGGAATTTTCTTATGTTACTCTTAAGACGGGAGAAGACGTATTCGATGAGTCTACTAACTCTGGCAAAGTGCTTGCACATGCCATTGACATTGCCTTGAAGCAGCCAGGTGCACAGCGCGTGTACACTGGTGTTGAGATCGAGAACCCCTCCAATCTGTGGTTGTTTTTGGACTGGGAAAGTGTGGACCACCACATGAACTATAGCAAGAGCGAGTGAGTACTTCTTTATCTGTTTTTTCAAAACATCTGGGGCTTTTCATTCTTCGTAATTGAACCACCTCACCACTCACGTAATTAAATCGCTCTTGCTAACCCATGTTCGTATTTAGGCACCATGGCCCCATTATTGAGTTACTTAAGCCACATTGTGACATTGCCAAGGGCATGAACAAGCATGTCAAAGTCAATCCATATCCCGCCGAAGATGTCCTCGACAAGGTCCGGTCGCCTGTGACTGAGGTTCTTCTTGCCTATTTCCCTTCGGATTATGACGCTGACTCGCGAGCCACTGCGACAAGACGTTTGGAGGAATTTGCCGGCCGGGCCCTCAAGACATGTCCCGCTTGGCGAGGTATCAGCTATGGATGGAGCATTGAGAATGATGTCCCTGTCAAGGGCGATGTGTCCAAATCGGGCTGCATGTTGGTCGCTTTCATTGGCTGGCCAAGCGTGGAAGCTCACCAGGCTTTCCGTGAAACGGAACCTTTTAAAGAGCATATTAGTCTGCTAAGAACTATCCCGGGATTGACCAAGCTCACCGCATTCCATGTGAGCTGTTTAAGCAAGGCTGCCGCTGGACTACCGAAGGATGATTATCTTCCTCACACCCACGGTGATGGCTGCGGTTGTTAAGGAATAGACTTGAACAAGACTGGATGACTCAAAACCTGCATAAACATCTACTCTGGTGTGGGCATAAGCTAAATATCTGCAAGGGATACGGTGTCCAATCCCAAAGTGTCAAAGTCGGTTATTTAAAAAGCAAAAAGTAACAATGAATTCAATTACTTCTACCTAGAATTACTAAAAGAACTTCCATCGTGGTGCATGTAAATTATTTTAACCCTCAAAGAGTACTGACTATGGCACCTAGGTCTATGTTTTCTGACTTGGCCCGGGCGGCTTTTAACTCACTTTCTACATTGGCCACAAGAAGATATTTAGTTCTACCAGCTACGTCCCAAGTTCCACTTGAATTCATTTACTTTCTCTATAGATGGTGGGCAGTCTCTAAAAAAAACAATTAGCAGAAGAAACCAAAGTTTCTTCCACGTATACACAAGAAACAACGCAATTGTTGGCGCATAATCTGTTTCATGTTAATAACTAGAAGAATAGGCGCTTTAGCTCTTAGACAAGCCCTTGAAGAAATGCTCTGGCTCATGAAATTCCAGCATCTTGAGGCGTGCCGTGGTTCAAGCTAGCTAATTTGGGACAGACCAAGATGCGGAGATGCGGGGTTGGGTCGAGATGCGTGGCGGGATATCAGCCATTCACGATCCTGCATTCCCGACCCTGGGATCACCACATCATGTGATGGAAACGTGGTGGTTGCGGTGAGATGAAATTGCAGATGCAATTGTCTTGCGTAGACATATACCTTTTCTTTGATTCCTATATGTATACCCTCGCTTTACTGAATGAAGAACGCAACAGCCTGCAAGCGATGCAGGGAAAGCAAACGCAAATGCGCCCGCCCTGTAGCGGGGGAGCCCTGTGTTCCGTGCACCAAGCGGGGATTGAAGTGTCCCAGCCATAACCGCGCGAGGCCTAGCTCGAGAGCAAGTCTGGTTGCCAAAGAGCCCTACTGTAGTGAAAAGTCTAGCCAAGGCAACCTTGAGCTCCCGCAGTCTATTATCCAGGAACTGGTTGAACATTACTTACTCAAGATCCATGATCGACCTCACAGCCTCTTTCATCCACCCACTTTGAGAGATGAAGTGCGTCGTAAAGCACTTAACAAGGCACTTTTGCTTGCCATATGCAGCCTGGGGTGCAGGTTCTCGTCAGATGCACGCATCCGCTCCCTAGAGTTGACCCTGACAGCTGAATCTAAACGCCTGCTGCAAGCCGATTTGGAAAATATTTGCCTAGAGAATATTCAAGCCTGCATACTAATTGCTAATCTTTGTGCATGCCACTCCAATCACCCTTCTGAGGTTCTGTTCCTTCGTAAGGCTCTCTTCTCGACTTGTAAGGTTGTCTGATTCTTACATAAAACAGGTATTGCAAACAGCATGTCCCAGATTATGGGCCTCAACTCTCGCGACTACAATAGCTCACTTTTGGAATGTGAGATAAGAAGGAGGGTATGGTGGGCCTTATTTATGGCTGACCATTGGTGCTCTTCAGCCATTGGGCTTCCCCGCCAAATGGAGGATTTTGATTTAGGGGTTGGTTTACCCATGGACGAGACCATCTTCTACAGCATAGCTCCCACACAGACATCTCTCGACAATGACTGGAAGCCTGGACTCTGGGCGCATATGATCTCACTGGTCCAGCACTTTGGTCCAATCAAGGAACTGAGCCGTCGCAGGGCTCAAGGCGATGATAATTATGAACAGTTGGGTCTGGATGTGCAACACATTCTCAACCAACTGGAACTCTGGGAAAAGACCCTCCCAATTGACGCACGGATGACGAAGGCAAACCTTCGCGTCCATCAAAAAAAGGGGACTGGAGGCCCTTTTATCGCATTACACTTGGGCTACCACCACTATTCCACATTGCTATTTTTTCCCTTTCTCGAAGATCAGAGTTCCTCGTCGGAATTTGAAAAGATTTACGTTTCACGATGCAAGAAACATGCTTCCGAATACAGCCAACTTCTCCGCCTAGCGAGAGAGGAGCCTGATTGTGAGGCTGTGTATCCGACAGTTGGTCATATGGCAGTGGTATCCTCTTCCGTTTTATTGCACACACTGCTGTTTGGAAGCGAGCTGGAACTAGAGGCTGCAAGGGCTGGGCTTCAATCAAACTTCGAAGCCTTGATTGAACTTAAGCAGTATTGGCCCAGTGTCGACGCTATGGTATGAATGGACCTTTTGCTATAGTGCTTACTGAAGTGCTAACTGGCCTCAGGTTCAAAGATTGAGTACTTTTCAAGATTTGTGTTTGTTGTCCATGGGTAACCAGGCTCATAAATTGGATGGCTGGATGGTTCGCTTCTTAATTGAGCATTCTTTGCCTCTACAACAGAAAGAGATACGACTGCTACCGCCGGAGTTTCATTGGGAATCTGAAAGCATTTCCAGGATAGCTCAGGGTCTAACACAGAAAGGAAGGTACACAAACTTTAGTCTCAGAGATTTGGAATAGACTAGACAAAGTTGTACTGCCAGTCGTTGTGTAATTATTGGTTGACCTTTGGTGTGTCGGTGTTCAAGATAATGGAGAATAACCAGTCTTCAAGTATGGTGATTCTATCGCATGCTATCAATTTATATCTCTACCATTTCAGAGTGAGATTTCCGTAGTGAGGAGCTGTAACGACGGTATTTGATAGGCTATTATCCAGCAATGAGGTCTTCGCCCATTTAATTATTAATGTTCCCCGCATCATCGCTGGTGGGAATTCAATCTAGATAGACGGTAAATGCAGGTCCGAGGCTGAACATGTGGTTTAAATTGATGTTACATGTCTCCTAGTCCAATTAAATACCTCTCATGGCGTTAAGGATACAAGGTCTTGGTTATTGCATTATTGACAACTGGGACATCCAAAAAGCGAACTAGGAACAGGTAACGGTCTTCCTGTATACAACTCCAACTGGAAAGCCTTTGTATTGAAAACTCAGGTTCGAAATTATAGGTTGGTGGCTATGGAGAGCTAAGCAAAATCAGAAATGGGACATAATGCAACAGGATCCTCGTTTGGTTCAAGACAACTGGAAACTTCGTGGAATAAGTGGTGGTCTTTTTCTATTAGTAAATTGACAAGTTTAATACGATGGCGGCGTCTTGGTAACAGCATTGCATTATTCAAGTCGAAAACGACTTGTGCAGATGATTAATGTTTTAAGCCCCATGCACGCAGAATTGGTGAAGCTTTTGACATATCAATGATGGTGTCGCTGCGGAAAACCCCGATACGCACCAGTTTGGTTGTACGGTGACAGCAGCCCATGCATTGCCACCTGGCTGAGCCTGTGATGTCGGCGATACAGCCAGTAAAAGCACGCCAAACCCGATGTTGCAGATTGAGTGGGGAGACCAGTACAACCATGCCGGGAACTGAAGCGGGGTGGCTTTGTGGTCATTAAATACAAGATCACGCTGCGCCCATCCAGAAAATTAATCCTTTCAGATATAAATGAAAAGTTGTATTTAAAATTTGTTTTCAGATTGTACATCAATTCTCAACCATGAAGAACTGGTCACACATTCCACATCTTGTGGACATCCCAACCACAAAACGGCTACTGGTAAAGGAGCGACCGTTCCTCATGTTGGCGGGAGAGTCGCAGAACTCGTCCTTCACGTCAGCCGAGTACATGGACACAAAATGGCAAGAACTGGCCGATTCTCACTTCAACACGATCCTAGGGTGTGTTACATGGGAAATGATTGAACCAGAAGAAGGTCAATTCAACTTTGATGAATTGGATCGTGTCATTGTTGGAGCGCGCCAACATAACCTACACCTGGTGTTGTTATGGTTCGGGTCCTTCAAGAATGGTACGTACCCTTGCGGCAGGAAATGGAAAATGTCTTACAAATCTAGGAATGTCTACCTACGCCCCAGCTTGGGTCAAATGTGATCAAGATCGATTTCCTCGAGCAAAGCTTCGAAAGTCCAGAGGAGTCCTTCAAACGGCCGACGTATTGTCGCTGTTCAGTCCAAACGCCATGGAAGCCGATGCCAAAGCCTTCGGCACGCTAATGGCCCATATCAAAGAGATTGATGAAGCGCATTCGACCGTTCTAATGGTCCAGGTAGAAAATGAACCTGGCTTATTAGGTGACTCCCGAGATGGCAGCACGGCTGCAGATGAACAATTTAACCAACCTGTGCCAGACGATCTGTTGACTTTCCTTGAGACTGACTGGGATGAACTTCGCCCAGATCTCAAGGACAACCTAAGATGTCTTGGTCCAAAGGCCTTTAGTCATCATCGTGCAAAGGCTTGGGAAGCTGCTTTTGGAAAAGGTCCCAACACCGACGAGTTATTCATGGCTTACCACTACGCTTTGTTCATCAATCATGTGGCAGCGGCTGGAAAGGCGGCGTATCCGCTCCCGCTTTACACCAATGTCTGGATGAACTATGTTGGCGAGGATGGAGTGGGCAATGTCCCAACAGTCGCGGCAGGAGGAGATTTGCCGGGCGATTATCCTTCTGGAGGTGCCACGAGCAATGTTCTCGATATCTGGCAACGCTTCGCGCCAAATTTAGATTTCATATCTCCGGATGTTTACTTCAACGACTATTCCAGCACATGTATCAAGTATCGCCACCGAAATCAGCCACTGTTCATTCCTGAACAGCGGAGGGACGGCTATGGTGCCCGCCGAACCTGGGTCGCATTTGCATCTCACTCGGCGTTGGGAACGTCACCTTTTGGCATAGATACCCTCGGTCTGAATGACATGGACTTTAGAAATACCTATAAGCTCTTAAGCTCCGTAAAGCACTTCATCATTGATGCTCAAGCTCGTCCAGGATCAAGCATTGGTTTCTTTTTCGACGAGATCCCCGAGTCTAGGGTGGATCCCTCGAAGCCTGTGGTTCATAAATTCGGTGATTATGAGCTCACCATACGGCGATGCTTCGTGTTTGGGAAACCGGGGCCAGGTGAGGGTATGATCATTCACCAAAAAGATGGCAGCTTCCTACTTATTGGGTGGGGATTCCAAGTCGAGGCCCGTTCATTATCGTCACGAGCATCAATCACTGGTATCCTCCGTTTTGAAGAGAAAACGACAGAGGGCTGTCCCTCCGGGACCCTTAGAACGCTGCGCACGCTGAATGGTGATGAGACGCGAGGTGGACTGGCCGCCTTGATGCCCAGCCCAGACCCGGATTATGGAGGATTTCCCATCTGTGTGACTATTCCTGCGCGCACTATGATTGCTGAGTTGAAATTGTATTATTTGGAGTGAGACAGCGAGAAATTTAGGATGGGGGTGACATATTTGCCAACGCTCGTCATCATCGCAAAACCCAGTGCTTACGCCATTTATTATCTGAAATATTGAGTTTAATTTCCCAGTGATCTGGTTAAGTTGAATGTGATATGTTGCGTTTTCTAGCAAAAATATCCTCCCAACGGTGCTGTTTTGATAAAGATCAAGGGCCTACCTGATCTTCTATTTGCAATCACGACCCTGCATTGAACACGACTGTCAAAATCGAAAAATAGCAAAAACTTTCTATTACCAAGTCAAGTTCCCTGCCAGACGGAGGCATTGGCTTCAAGCCCCGGTAAAAGAAGCCATGGTCCAACTGACAGTTCCCCTTGTTCCATCACGGTGCAAAATCATTCTTGACTATCTCGGTGTAACTCGTCAATGATGGGTTCGTGAGACACATGGTCTCACGATCCTGGTTTCATCGTATTAATGATGGAACTATCTATTATACTCGATCTGCAATTTAGTGACGTTTTGCATAATCCAACCCGACCATATTTAAAAGTGCACTGTAAGGAATAATTCCGCGACCCTTGTGTCACTGATTCCAGTCACATATCCAGAAATGTATCAAATGTTTTTGTGCATATTGATACATGTGGAGCCCTACCTTAGACGCGCGGACAGAGACGTAACCAATGACGCTGGATCATCACCATAGATCGACATTTAAAGGGCGACCAGGCCTTTTTCTTCTTGTCGGACAGGCAATGCATAAACAAAAGTGTTATTGCATTGTCCTGATCGAATCATCGCGGCTACTGGTTGAAGCGTACTGTTGGGCATTCATTGTTACTTCTTTGTTTTGTTGTAGTTTGGTGTCTGGTGGAGATCGAAAAAGCAATCTAAGACACTTACATCAAACAAACTAAAGGTCTCTGGCGTCATTAGAAGTGATTTACGTCACCTTGAAGCTAGATAAATGGATTTCGGCATCAAGGCGACTACAGGACACTCGGGCTAAGCGCGTTAGGTAAAGTGTCGCCGTGCCTTGGACCTGGAAAGTGCTGATCAACGACTAAAGTGTTTCAGCAGCAGGCCGGCATATTAGAGCATAGTGTCGGCAAGTAGCACCGAGACACGGCACAGTGATGAAATGAGACCTCGAACAAAGGTCTGTGTCCAATCACAAACATTCTTTGTCTTTCACGCGTGCCAAGCAAAGCCCAGCCAGCTACAAAACACCAGTATTGAACTAAATAGTGTGAAATGTGTTCGCCTTTCAATAACGGGATTAGCTTTTTCACCCAGCGTGTCTTTGACTTTTCTGTATGAATCATCATCTCAAAAATGGGTTTGTCACCTGGTCATATATTTCCAAGGCATTTAAGTGCACCGACGGGCACGTTTCTTCTCTTGCAACTCAACTTCAATTCCTCGATTGTCAGAAATTTGCAGCATCATTATCAGACAAATAACAACAATGTGTTTGAAGGTGAGTCATTTCATCTTTGTATAACTGGGTAGCTGAAAGTAACCCCGGACGACAAAGACGGAATGTCGGGACTTCTTGGCCCGCTTTCCCCTGCATCTCAACATAAATACATGTTACATTTGTATAAACCCACAGCATCTGAGCCCATGCTAAGAATAAAATAATTAAGCAGGGACATATGAATGATTGGACTCTCAAAGTTGGCTTTAAAGACTTACGAGTTGGCAATTATGTCATGATAAATGGCCGGCCTGCTGTACTCGAAAGAATTGACTTAGTGACTCATGGCCAGGGAAGTGGAGTACTTCTGGCTGGTATCGATCTCTTTACGAAGAAGGAGCACGAAGAAATATTTTCCCCTTCGCATAAATTCGAAATCCCTATTGTTATGGAAGACGACTATTTACTGGTAAGTCAGGATCCAACTTGTTATTTGATGGTCCAGTGTTAAGACGTTCCTAGGAGAGCATTGTGAAAGGCGATTTTATCGAGTTGTCGAATATTCGGAATGAAGACATTGTAAACGATGTTCCATGTCCTCGGGGTACTTTGGGAGAACGCATAAGGCAGTTGTGCGAGGAATTGCCAGGAAGAGCTGGTAATGCCGACAATCTTGTTCACAATTTCAGTGCTGATATTTACTCTTAGTTGCTACACTGACTATATTTAAAGGAGAAAAGGCTATAGTGTCTGTTGGAGGGACCGAGTATCTCGGTGACGGGCGTGGTATTTTGTAATATGTTACGCTGCATTAACCATTCCATCATTCAATTTGAAAGGCTTAGGAATTCTACAGCTAACTTGTTAGACAAATGATTTATTGATTTCTTTAAGAAATGAGCAAGCTCCCAATTCTTTTATTCATCTATATATTTCAACATACGTCTAGTTATATCTTATCTATGCGATAAGGTATGATTCTCACAGGCGATGTTAGTCCATACTCAGCCAAAGTTGGGGGGCTAGCAACAGTTTTTGTTGCCAGCTTTCCACTTGTTTCAAGCACATCCCAGTAAGGGCGCAAGCAATTCCCCAGTGGCGTGCTCATGACTATTTCAACACTATTGGTACCGAATATCAAATATTCTCCTATATCTGTTTTTGCCCATGTGAGGTCAAGAGTGGGCAGGTCATGACCATTAATTCTAGCGCGAGCCGTATGCGAGATGGTACCAAGATCTAAGAAAGCACCGGAAACTCTCTCCGAATCGCCTGAGCTAGGGGGCCAATCAAATGAGGAATAGTAATATCCCCTCCCAGAAACGTTAGTTAATGAGTCCGATATAGATGTCCATGGTTCCAAGCTTGGGATCGTAAAGGTAGTATTGGTGCGAGCTGAACCGCCCTCAACATCATAAAGGTCCATTGGGGGAGTCCAAGATTCGACAACGAGAGTCCAATTTCTCAGCGTGAACGGTTTGAGTGACATGGGGCCTAAGTCTGCTGATTTGCCGTTAGACAAACTGACCGTACGGCTACCGACATCATGTGATCGGAAAACATCAACAGTAGCCGCTCTGCCGACTGCCTTGATGACGCCAGTAACAGAATTTTGGATGTGTAACAACGCTGCCGCCTTTTTCTGGAAGCCGATTATGATGGACTGGTTCGCCGCTAGCAAGAGAGGAATGGTGGTATGCGTCTCTGTTTGAGAATATATAGATATAGGTGTCACTTCTCCGGTCCAAGCGTCGTACAAATATGGAGGACTTGTAGCTTCAAAGGAGATGTTTCCAATTGTAGGAGCTGAAACGGAGGCATCTCCTGCATCATTGAAGACGTACAAATATTCTACAGAAGCACTTTCGTCTGTCCTCCAGGTAGTATACCAGGTACCATTGCTGCTTACTGAAGCTCGAGGGTGAATGTTCAATGAGCTCAATGTCTTGGCTAAAGTGTGAGATGGAACAATGTGAACATTCTCCAGCTTGGACAAGCTCTGAATTGATTTCACCACCTGTGTCGAAGACTGTGGATCGTAACCACTATAGTTGGACGGTATGCCGCCAAATAAAATGATTGGAAGGCCAGCTTGAGCGTATTCCAGTAGTTTTTGAACTCCTAATAGAGTCAGACTGGAGTTAGAGTTGACTACCATGGCTTTGAAAGCCTGGCGTCGTGGTGCAAACACGCCTTCGGAGACAAAAGCTTCTGGGAGAGCGAAATTATCTGGGCTGAGATATTCGTACGTATACCCTACAGATGTCAACGTGCGTGTTTCCATTACCGACCGTGTATCACCTACCGACTTTCACCAAATCATCATCTTGGTAAATTGTAGACGGTTTGGAACTGGTTGACTTTGACCAAAACACTATATCAAATTTGGGGACCCCGGTCTGTGTAATAAATTGTGTTCGCGAAAGCCAGTCCAAGAAATCCTTGTAGTAGGAGAAAGCAGGTTGACGAGGTCCATGCATCTCTGAAAACAGATATGCAAAAGTTGTAAATCCAGGCCAGGTGGTGTTGCCATAGTTTCCAGAATAAGGATATCCGTGGAGGATATAGTTATTGACAGAGCCTGCAAAGCCTCGCTTTAGAGCCCAGATCAATGATGAGATGGTTTGCTGATAGACCGATCCCATTGCGGCGCCACCTTCATTCGAGATGACTCTCTTCCCAGCAAGATTCGCAGGACCCGAAAATTGTCTGTAGCTGTCGATATTGTTCTTGAATCCAAGGCTTTCACACTCCGGGGCGTCAACATGAGGAATGCTAGACAACATATCCATTGGCAAGTTGTACGACACCTGCGACGAATACTGAATGCCTAGGCTGTTACTCCATTGGCTCAATGTGTCAAGATACTCTTGGTATAATTCTGTAAGCTGCGGACACTTAGCATAAGGTGCTGGGAAACTTCCGGGTCAAAGCTCACCGTCTGTTCATAGTCCACAATATGACGGGAACCAGAATCATCCTCATCTGTAATATATTTAGTCTTTGAAGCTGAATTTGTTGAGCTGATAATAACAGGAAGGTATTTGGTGACATCATATCCTCGGTTTGATTTGAACAGCGAAGGGAGTTTCGGCGTCCACCATATGTTGGTGGCCATTTCCATGCTATCTTCCCACAAGTAGTTTCCCACGGATTGCACAAGGTTCTTGGTCTCGTCATCTAACAAGGCATGATTCCAAAAGTCGATTATTACCTGAGCACCCGCAGCGGAGAAGTGGTCCACTGCCCATGAGCCATTCTGAACGTAATTAGTGATTGGCGATTGCGGAACAGCAGCGGCTACGTCGGCAGGACTTTGAACTTCTCGATATCGGGAGAGTATAGAATAATACACAAATATCAAGTTGGAAGTTCCGTCAGAAGTATATGGAAAGCTGAATTTCAAATGTCCTTTGGAGTTGACTTTTGCAGTCAGGTCAGTGAGTGACTTCTGCTGAAGGACTACTGTAGCCCCAGAACCCGTATTGACTGGTGTACCAGTCACTCCAGTAACTGCAGCAACCAGAGGACCAGTGCCCCATCCGGGGAGAATACCGTCAAAAGAACCTCCATTTGGTACGGAAATATTGAAAGGTGCGAGATCCCGGAGGAGTCCTGCATTATCATATTTTGCTGGAATCCCGGCTCCTTGGTTCGGGCCCACAGCCATATCAACGACTAAATCTGCTTCTTTGGCGGCTGTCAAGACTGTTTTTAAAAGTTTCTCTTTCCGTGTCATGTTAGCTTGGCTTACATGTGAGATATGAAAATTATAGAAATCACCTACTCCATGCACGAGTACCAAAGCCATAGACTGTCCAGTCAGATTGCAGAGGGGATGCTAGCTGGCCACCAAAGTTTGGCGAATCTCCGTACAAGTAGTACCCGAGCAACTCCACTCCTCCAGCTCCCGCCTTACCAATGGCTTTCACATCCTCAGCCACCGTGGTGAGGTTGTGGGATGCGTCGTTGATCCAGAAGCGAAAGCGAGGCCGCACAATGGAAGCAGGGTTTTGAAAAGAGCCGTAGTTGATTTCACCTCGTGCACTTAATGGTCCACTCGAGACACTTGTTATATTTATGGCCACTGTGAGTGCGATGAAAAGGTTCTTAAAGGCCATTTTCATTGACATGATTATATTGAATAGAGGAAATGATCCACCAAACAAGCACAGTTATTCCCCCAGGCATTTTCCATTTATTTATAATTCTATAATTCTAGCCATCCTGACCAAGCACTTTCCACGCCCCTCTTTCACACTGTTCGTCCAAATATTACACCGAGGCATGTGCCATGTGCACAACAAGAAGTGGCAAGGGCTGTCTCAACGAGTCAAAAATGCGGGGAATCCTGGACCAATCCTCCTGCATGTCTTCAGTAGAAAAATCTGGGGTTGGGATCAATGAACCGGTCAGGCGGTGCGATTTCGGGCGAATGCCTGGCGAGCGAATTGCATTGGGTGGTATAATTGGAATCCCCGCCTACTCACCTACAAGATAAATCACCTGAATTACGGTTTAGTTGTAATTGGTGGGGTTGTGTCACTCGGAGACGGCATGTCACGATATGGCTTTATTTAGAGTTAACGGAAAAAGGCATCCAACATCAGGGCTATTACCGCGTATAATCGTAGTATTTCCGGCGGATTTTCCGACATCAGCAACATGCAACGTTCCGTAGGGGTTTTGCGAAATTTGGGAGCTTCACGCACATGGCTAATATGTTGCGTAGGACTGCGAGTGCTTCCAGGTGGAGTATTTATGGGGGATTTGTTGGCAAATTGGCAGTCTGAAACTTTTCGATGCTGCACTTTGAGGAAGGGCGTTTCTTCACATGGACATTCTCTTTGGTCCATGCAAACTAAGAAACCAAATAGTGAGAAACCATCAAAATACACGTCAATCATGCAGCCTTGAGGTCAGTCAGTTATTCAATTCAACCCAATTGCCCCGAACAGCAAATTCATAGTTCAATGGGGCTCTTCAACATTAGATTGAGCATGCATGGACTACATATTTATCGCGTACTACTTCATCATGCGAATCTGGACTAAATCGCAACCGCCGTTGAACGGTCTCTCAAGGAATGCAAGCAAATCTGAATACGAAGAATACCAGCAAATATAGGTTAAACCATCGCTATCCGGTGGATTCCGACACAAGAGCCCCCCCCAAGTCTTTGTGCCAATCCTCGGCCGGATCAGTCACCGCAAGCTGCAACCAATACACACCACAACCGTCACCGATGTTGCCACCACGGTAGTTTTCGCCTTCTAAAGGTGGGTATTGATCGAGAAGAAGTTGGAAGAAGTTGTTTTCGCAGTTGGAGACTTTTTTCTCGTCAGTGCTGCCAGTCGCGAAAGAAAAAAAATGGCTCACAAGGTGTTGAAAATCGCAAAGGCCCCCGGGGTTCAGCAAGGTGCACATAATATTATGATGTAACCTGCCTGTCGTCGGCACTTGCTGTCAGTGACGACCATCTGCCTTCACCACCTACACACGTTCACATCGGACATTTCAACTTCACATCGTCACACAGCACAACCGCGCTTCTCCGCCAAACAATAAAAAAGGAAAGAAAGCAAGAAAGAAACAAAAGCAGATCTCCAAATGACATACAGGATGCGGTCCCCGCTCCTACTCCTTGTCCTGCTTCTAACGAAGCTGTTCTTCCTTGAGGCCGACGGGCGCCCTTCACCGTATCTTTTTGAGCACTTACCTGGGGTTGGCTTAAGTCTGACACCTGACTACGGGTACGCTAGCGTTATATTATCTTCTTTTGAGCATTTCTAACCCTAACATAGCACTGTCGTGCTATACCACCCACAAAACAAATCCATCTTCGAAGTAGCACGCGTTGAGGGCAGTACCGAGTACAAAGCGCTCATGCGAGATGACGATAAACATTACTACCATCAATCTCCATTTCAATGCTCTTTTGGATTAGACCTGACCCGCCGACACTTTGTTGCTGCACGTGAGCTTCTTGCAGCCCTGCAAGCATCCGCCACCCGAGCTATTGGCACTGGGTTCTGCTTTATCAATCTCTCCATCCCCAATAAGGATTCCTACCAACAATTCATCATTGAAAAGGCCCTGCAGTCTCTTGGCCTTCGAAATTTGTTTGCACCCTGGTCAAACTCCGCTACCGCAGCTTCTTCCAAGGATTCAGACTTCGATGAAACTGATACACAATCAGACTTCCTACCTTTAAGTTTAGTCGTGGATCATAGCCGGTACGGCCTGGCATTAGATATATTTGAGCACGATTGCGCCCTTAAAGGGCGTCTTGATGGTTCGACGTATTTCCAAAGACCAGGCGATACACACATTCAATACTGGGAACGTGTGCGCAGCGAGCTTGTCGAGATAATTCATGGGTCACGGCGCTATGTGGGAGATATTGAAACTGTTATTCTTTATGGCGATGACATTCACAATTCGACCTTTCAACAAATCATCAAGTCAGTCTTAAGCCCAGATCTGGTCCAGAAGGCATATACTTTAGATTCTGTCTACTCTTGTGCCATTCCCGTAGCCATAACCTCATGGCAGTACCAGATCCAGTATAACTTATATGAATCGTCGCTGCTTTGTCACGATCGAGGAAAACACATGTTTATATATAGTCCCGTTTAAATTATTAACAAACCGGGCTCCTCCTAATAAAAGGCTGCTTATATTTTGAATCAGTATAATAAAGATCACGTTATAATTTTACTTATTTATTTCTTTAGTATTATTCATTCACTCCCCACTGAAAAAAGAACCGCAGGCTCAAGAAAGATCTTTTTCTTGAAGCACTATAGACAGAAAACATCAAATACAACTAGCATTTAATACCTCGATTTTATCTCCATGATTCACAAAGCCAAAATAACCCGACCATTACTTGCATTGCGATTGATACCGCATGCACAGTGCAGAATTGACGCAGACCACAGTGTGTGTAAAATTACGTGCTGAAGACAATTGGCCGCCAGAATCCACTTCAACATAAGCAGCCACAATTCTTGACAGTGAACCCAACGCGACCCCCGCAATTGCCAACTCCCTCATGACAGAATATGTCGCATTTAGTATCGGCACAAGGCCTATCATACCACGACTGCGCTTTTTGCAAGTCAATGGTGATTGATATAAACTCTACGTATTCAAGCGCCGCAGAGAAACTTCCAGATCATGTTATTTTGTTTGAACAAAAGTTGGACCAGCTCCTCGCCACCGCAACAACCTGTCAACTTTCACAATGGCTTATTAATAGTTGGACGACTAATTTTCAATGCGACTGGGATGACCTAAAAGCAAGAAGTAGGGAAGTAGGTCTTGCTATGAGCTATCTTTCTTACTCCTTTGACCTACTTCCCATTGTTGAGATTGCCTGGATTGGTCTGTGGGATCCAAAGCAAGAGTTTGACGAACATGATGGCCGCTGCCGGGTTCTGTCCCGAGGCTATTTGGACGTATTTACCACTGAGGGTAGGCAGATCCTCCTAAGCGTCTTAATATAATTTAGATATCTATCTGTCTGACTAAATCATGCCATAGACGATCCTGCCGCAAGCTGTGTGAGCACACGTCCTATTAATCCAGCCATCGGATCACAAGATAATCTCCTGCTCGCAAGACATTGGGCGCAAGAGTGTGTAAAAAATCACAGAGACTGTCCTAAACCCACAACCGAATTTATCCCACAGATGGTATTAACGGTGTCTCAAGATACACAATCACAATATCACGCAAGTCTTCATTATCCAACACGAGTAGAGCCATACGTGGCACTCAGTTATTGTTGGGGAGGTGACCAACCACACAAGACAACAAAAGAAAGAATTAGATCCAAGAGCTTTGAACTAAATTGGAACCTCCTACCGGCATCAATTCAGGATGCTGTCAAAGCAACAGTTGGCTTAGGTTACGAATATCTATGGGTCGACTCGTTGTGTATCGTGCAGGATGATGATCAAGACAAGGCAAAGCAAATTGCTTTAATGCCAAAAATATATGCGAATGCTGTGACTACTATTGTCGCGTCAAGGGCAAATCGGGCTTTTGACGGGTTTCTCCATGATATCGATGTCCGTTTAGTGAGCGAGTGGACAGTCAAACTTCCGTTTCACTGTCCTGGCTCGTCCACAATGGGCAGCGCTTATGTGGTGAAGATGCGAAACTCTGGTGGCTCTGAACCAATTGACTATAGAGGTTGGACCTTTCAAGAGCGTTATCTATCACCAAGGGTGTTGGACTACACCAGCAACCAGCTTTTGTGGATATGCCCGACAGCGGGCGAAAACAAAGGGTATTCGGATGGTTGGAAAGTCGGATCCAGGCAGGATGACGCTGGACTATATCCCGTGACCAGCTTTTACGACAAGCACTCGTCATCGCGGACTTTGAATGGGCTACGGGATGCCGTTATAACATGGAGGAGTATCGTAATGATCTACACGAGGAGGACGCTGACCTTTCCCAAGGACCGAATACTTGCCATATCAGGTGTTGCGCATAGTTTCGCGACGCTTTTTCAGGACCAATACCTCGCGGGGCATTGGAGGGAGACACTTCCATATGATCTTTTGTGGTCCGTCAGATCCGGGAAGCTAATGCAACATCGGCCCAAGGAATATCTCGCCCCTTCGTGGTCATGGGCCTCAATCACTAGCGAAATTTGGTTCAACTTGGCTGGTGCTGCCAGTCCATCTGAAATGCCACCACCCCGCTCTGTCATATCGATGGTTGATATGCAGACCAATGTGGTGGAGAAATCGGCAATATTTGGTGCGGTTACTAGTGGGTACATAAGAGGTTCTGGAAAGATCCGCACAGTCCAATGGTATGGGAACCAGAACACGCCGGATGGACTGCATGTGCTTCATGACACGGGCTCGGATGGCCACGCTGAGCCTATTCCGCTCCTTCGAATGATCCCTGATGCTATAGAACCTGAGTTCTCCGGTGCACTAGGGGCCGAAGGAAAGGCCATTTATGTTCATTGTCTTCATGTTGGTACTTGTATCGGTGCGGGGCTGACAGGTCACGTCGGGCTTGTGCTTCGTGAACTTGATGCCGTTGACCAGGCTCAAACGCGAAGGAGGTTTTCCAGGCTAGGGGTATTTCATATAAATCCGTCGCTCAAAAGAAAGAAGAAATTGCTTGGCGTTGCTCGTCCATCAGACACTTTAGCGAGGGGCAACGGCCAAGATTTCTTCCACGATACTTTGGTGGATAATTTTGAGATTATTTGAATTCTACATATAATTTTCATACAATTTATTGCCATCACTAGGGTTGTTTTGACGAATTTAGCCACGGTCCCTTTCCTCAGTCCCGTCGCTCGATATAGTTCTTCCGTGTCGTCTAAATCAATATGACAGATGCCCCCGCTTTAGAAGGTACATGCGAGAAGTAAATCTTCAGTCTTCCAATTATTATCGTCTCCAGATATACAAAATGTTTCTAATGATGAAATTTTACGCCTGCCTTCACTATTGTCGCCGTGCGAAAACTATGCGGTGCCTTATCGACGGGCACTTACCAGGCATCAACTCTATGTTTCAAAAAACAATTTTACTCCAAGGGTGGACCTTCCTAACCCTTCTCATTCAATGAAATTGTGAAACTAAATAAATCGAATCAACATGACGACGAGGATGTTGAGTAGCTAGGTATTAGGTTCGCGAACCTGCCCTGCCAGGGAACATCAATACATCCAAGTGCAATCGACCAAGTAATTGTTATTGCGAGCTACCCTACCCTTGAGTGGGTACAGCGGAATCCGGAATCGGCCGGAATTAGCCGTCGTTGCTTTTGGGCCCCGATCGCGGCCGACGTCTACGCGACGCGCCAAAGCAGAACGCGATGGACCGTTCTATGTTTAACCAGCTCATTGGATCCAAAAATCGGGATGTGATGTACTTCAAAACAGCGAGATGATAGCAATGATTCTCATCACTAGAAATGATAACATGGCTACATTTTCGCCCCATTGGCCAATTCCTTTTGGTGGTGACGACACTGAGAATCATTGCCCCACACTCTGCTCTAGCGCCAAGAATGGAAATTTGTTCATTAGACGATTAGTAAATTGACGGCATCAGCACATTGATCCCATCTCGCAAATGCGCCTCCTTTCGTGGCCCTCGGTGCCCATCAATCAAATTTAATCAGGCACCATGGCTCTCTGGGAAGGCTCCATAGTTGTGCCGCTGCTCATCTCCATCATCGTCATCCTCGTAGTCGCGAGGCGATTCCAGCCTGGCGATCGCGGCGCCGAGATTAACAAGGCCCTCACAAGCGTCCTCTCGCCATTGCCACCGCCAGACGACATTGTCGGTCTCCGCATCTACCCAATTAAGTCATGTCGCGGCATCGAGGTCACGTCTGCGCGTCTCCTCCGCACCGGCCTTGACCTGGACCGCAACTGGATGTTCGTCAAGAGTGAGGACGGCAAATTCATCACTATTCGCACAAACTCCAACATGACGCTCATCCGCACCGCCATCGACACGGCCAAGGACGAGCTCACAATCTCCATCAAGGACCAGGACTACAAAATGGTTATCCCAGCACACCCAACCAAGGAATGGCTCGAGGAGAACACAACGCTGCGAAAGGCTGAGATTTGGGGCCAGGAGACGGACGGTTGGCAGTATGCAGAGTCCTTGACCCGCCCCATTGCTGAGTTTCTCGACATGGACATTCGCCTGGTCTACAAGGGCCCCACGCCTCGAGTGCTTCGTGGCAGCGGTGGACCGGAGCAACTTGGACGAGTCGAGGCCACTAAATTTGCCGACATGCTACCTGTCTTGGTTGGTTCCCTGTCGAGCATCGCCGAGTTAAACGAGCGCCTGCGTGAACAAGGCGAGGAGGAAATTACCATCGAACGATTCAGGCCAAACATTATCGTTCGTGGCCACAAGCCCTGGAGTGAGGACCGCTGGAAGACGCTGCGCATCATCAGCGAGAAAGGCCGGCCACTGTGCCTAGACGTCGCGTGCCGTTGCCTGCGCTGCCAAGTGCCCAACGTTGAGCCCGACACTGCAGAGAAGCACCCGCGCCAGCCTTGGAACGAGCTCATGAAGTACCGACGGATTGACCCTGGTCTGAAGTTTAAGCCAAGCTTTGGGATGCTGTGTGCACCACGGGACGAAGGGTTGGTGCAAGTGGGCATGAAGCTTCACGTCTCGGGTGTGACAGATGATCACTTTTTTATTAGCCCAATGAATTAATCTTGGAATTGTTTTTTTTTCTTTTCTTTTTTGCTTTTTGAGCCCTGTAACAGCTGCACGCGGAGTCAAAGGTTGGAACAAGTCATGATATTATATGAGATTATCTCAAGACGCACCCCACTAGAAATTTCTCGGTAGGGGTGGGATCAGATTTTTGTGTATAATCGTGTGTTACTGGCTCGGAATGGATAAATTGAAGGCACGCGGTATAACCAGCGAGTCCATCGTGCCCACCTCGAGCTGCTAATCGTATTTGTTCCGATAGCAGTGATGATTAGTGAACCTGTCAACCCCCTCCGCCTTTGACTCCTACTCAGCTCCAACATCCGTTTCAGGGTTTGGTTCTTAGCTTGGTCCATAGCCTACTACAAGTTTCGCTATTGACAAAGTGGGCGAGCGAAAATGATGTGTTTTTAGATGATTAGTCCCTGGCTCATACGCCGCAGTTGTGATTACCACAGCTCTAGTTGACCTTCTACGAGCAGCGCACTGATTCACTCTGTCAGTGCGAGATAAGGGGAGAATCAGCTGAGACTTGTGGTTGACGTGATTCAAGATTGCTATTTCTGGAAAACATTAAGGGGGAGATCCGAGACTTGCATATAGCTATATAAATCTTCGAGACTGGACTAATCTTCACCCTTACGAGTCACTTCCGATACCATATATTCAATCATTCCAAGAACCACTACAGGAGATGCCTACAGCGGAAAAGAGAGTCTCCCAGATTTGATGAAGCCCTCTATTGTGAGGTTGACATCTCTGATGCAGGACATGATGGCAGAGTCGACTTGTTTCCAGTTTGTCGAATATACCTTGGACAATACTAGGTGGACAGATGGTCTAGCGGCCACTATATGAACAATGCCCGCAACAGTCACAGCAGCAAAAGGCACCGCCTCCTATGATAAGTCGGATAAAAGAGACTAATGACATTCATCAGATTGGTGTGGGGAATGATGATGTTAATGGGTATGGATAGGGCGCTATCAATTTGGACTTTGTATAAAATAAGGCCTTTTATCACTGTAACACAAGAAATTGTTTGACTTTGTTGTGTGCACATCGGTACAAGTCTCCTAGAGGGGCTAAACACCGTCACCCGGGCAAATCTCGTTGCCCACCAAAACTTTTACTTGAGGTCATGAGGCCTAGCTGCTGGATTGCTTCTTCTTTCCGTCTTTTCTTTTCTTTTCATTGCTTTCGCGTTCCTTTTGTTCGGATCCGCCGTAAAATAAAACACACCTAATTTCACTTTTTTGCTTCTTGGTTGATTACCGCAACCCAAGTAGCATGTGGATGGATGTATGTTGAATCTAAACCATGCATGGTGCATTTTTATTGCCATAAAAGCCCACAGTCCCTAGTATTGTGGTCGCTTCCATTCATTTGTCCCTTGTCCCTTGTCGCTTACTGCTTACGAGTGAGAAAATGTTCGCGGATAAACAGGTCCGGTAAGACTGGTCGCACATCGTCCGCCATTAGCTGCGAATGATTTTTTTCTTGGAACTCGTGTTTTCCCACCTCTTTTCCCCTGACTGTTTTTTTTTTTGTTCAGTGTGGTGAGATCTGGAATCAATATTGCTCTTTGCATGCATGCCTATCCATCAATTACGCGCCCGAAACCATTCTGGGGTCTGGTTTTGCAACCCATAACTAATTGATTATGAGCAGCTGGACCCTTCTTGCAGCAGTAGCTGTACCGGGATCCACTTTTTCATGGGTCATTGCTCACGTTTCATTGTTGGGGCCTAGAACGCCATCTAGATCGGGATCTAGAGCCGTTTATTTGGCTTGGCTCTTTGGTGTTACCGGCTCTAGTCGACACGCGATTTTGGGCTCATTGCTGAAACTTATATCTTGCAACATCAACACATCAAACTCAATACATGACAGAACTGCAACTGTCTTGATTTAAAACCGCAACGCAAGTTGGAGCACGCCGCAGCGCACCTGGGGTGTTGGGGATGAATAATGAAAGGTGAGAAGAGTCAAACATGGATAATTATTACGCCAACTAACACCTTGAGGAGTTCCAACAGCACAATCGAGTCTATCTTGGAGGACTTGCGCCGTATGGAAAGCCGTTTTCGGAGCACGGTTAAACAACAACAAAAAGCTGTCAAAGCGAGCTTTGAGGAATGGGAAAAAGGCAATCCAACAACAAATCCCGTTCAAAATAAGCCTATCAAGAAAGAGAGTGATTTGCCGGATTGATGCGGACCTAGATTGCTGCGTCACTAAACATAAGCGCGCTCTGGTGGGCGTCTACTTGGAGCAGCCCGGAAACAAAGATCCTGGGAGAGTTTGAGATAGGTGTGGAGGGAACACTTTTATCTTGCAAAACCCCTTTTTTTGTTGCGCTTTTGGAGTTACAAAATTTAATGTTTTGTTGATGGGTCTGAGCCGAGATTGAAGTGATTTTTGGAGGCGGTGAATAGAGAGACGGTTCAAAGAAGTCTATCGTGAAGCGCTGGTGCGGGAAAAAAAACGTATGAGAAAGCCTAAGCTAAAGAACGACGGAAGCACTTGACAAGAATCTATCAAAGATTGTCAACCCTTTCCAGACGATGTTTTGATTCCAATGCGAGCTGGCGCAATTTCCAAGCCTTCTGAAGGGTACAGTTACGGCACAGGCTCAGCATTTGGGGCGGAGAGTCGGCACCAAAAGCAATCAGCGAAATCTCGGCTTTTGGCGGAGCTTTCATCCCGCCCACACTAACAGGCGGAACGTGACGCATATTTTTTTCAGCTGCAGCTTTTTGCCACCCCCCCGATCTTACTTGCCCGCGACAAGGTGGTATCACTGCTTAGCACTGCGCTTGATTCGTGTTTCCCATCGGAGTCGGACACCACTCCGCTAACAGATGAGGTGGCATTCGCGGCCGGGTTTGAGTGGTTCCCTCGCTTCCTGAGTAGCGCGATTTCGGTGCCGCCGGTCATGGTGAGTGAAACCGTGGTCATATTCAAATCCATACTGAGTGTATTAATTGGCGCTCATCCTTTCGCTAGAGCAACGCCAAATTGAACTAGACTGTCACCCCGCGAGACACTAGTTACGTTCTACCGATATCACGAGAACGGTTTCTCAACAACTTCGGCAACATGTGCTAAATTAAATACCGATGGTTAATTAATGGACCTGAGAATTTTGACTAGATCAAGAACATCTTCAAATGGCACCGAGCTATCAACCAATCCCAGGCTTCCAAAGGCACCACAGCAGATACCCAAGTAACTCATTGCGCGCGTTTTAATGCTGGGTTCTTTGCATCGTATCGAGTATGTAATGATGTACACGGATACTAACATCAATTGAAACAACCTCCTGTACGCAAACACGTGTTAGTTGAGATAAACTACGTATTCTCAGCCGTGGCAGTCTTGTCCCTAGCATGGTGGCATGTTTTGTGTGTATCTCACCTCTCTATGCTCTTATCTAAGACCAGAATGGCCTTTGCATGATGTATAATAGCATATGCAGAATCCAGGCAATTGTTCAAGACGCTTTTGAGAAGTACACTATTCGCGGCATGGCATTGCTGCAGTGTTGTGCCCTCGGCTTCCTGCGCCTCAAGTAGTATAGGCCGAATCCAAGGCCCAAAAATAGTGAACACGGTCTCATGGTACTGGATAAACAAACTCAGTTGAAGATTTGCGCCGCGTAGCTCCACCCATTGGTCGAGTTGCTGGTTTAAAAAAAGCTGACGTATATTTTTTGATGCCGAAAGATGCGCGCGCCACTGGTCCAATAGTCGCCCGCATGCTTGAAGGTTGGCCTGGCGCGTAGGCGTCGATTTTTGCAACTCACTGATTCTATAAATATGATGAACTGCAGTGGCCCTTATTTTAGCCGCGGCCACTTGGTTCATCAGGTCATCGTTTGAGTTATCGTCAAGGGGCCGTTTGGGGAGATGATCGATCGCATCGTGGTGTAGCATCTATTCCAGCTACATTAGCCAACCGCTGTAAAAGCAACGCTAATTCTTCGATTTAAGCAAGAATTTCTGATTGACTTACAGGAAATAATCCATGATGTATTGAGAAGTTGGTCTCGATCGCGTAGAGCATCCAAACTGCGCGCTTGACCATGATACGGTCTTGATCGCTCGTAACAACCCTCTGAATAAAGGCTCCGCTCGTAAAACGCAGTTCTCGAGCACAGTTTACTGCCACTGAGATGATTTCTGATAACAGCTCGTGGACTATGCTTTTGGCAACAATTGCCTAATATGAGTGTGTTAGCTCATAAATCCATTGATTCAAGAGCCCGGTCTAGCTTTTATGGAGAATAAAGTACAAACCATCAATAAGCATGTCTAAAAGTATAATTAATAGGTGTTCAGTAAGGCATGACCAATATCTAAGTAAGGGCAGTTTCGGAATAGAGTCACAACTGGTTCACTCACTCGAAGTTTCAGAACGCTATTTAATTCTCCACGAACACTGTGAAAAGAACCGAGAACCGTTCGAAAAAAGCTTTCCAGTGTTGTTTCACTAGTTCCAGAACCATCTTCGGCTTGGAACTTTAGGATTTGGCATCCAATAGCGATGATGGCATTTGCAAAGGTTTGTAGTAACGGGCCGGGCTGCGCCGTCTCTTGTGCTTTTTGCAAGTAATTATCCACAGTAGACTTTCGTAAAAACATATTGACCCTTTACCAACACGTAAAATTCCGGTCAGTCGTCATCTCCCATTATAACACATTCAACTTCGAAAAGTTGTAAGATTAATCGTGGCTAGATATACTCACTCGCATGTGTATTTGAAACACGCTGTAAATCATTAATTTTTGCCCTCACCACACCATCACATAATTCATTCCATCACTTACCATCGACATATTGTTGAACTTTTCCTTTATTTAGATGATTCCAGAGCGATTGTCTCATGTCTGAATCTTCTGGTTGGCCACTTTGATTGCGTGCTGGTCGGGTCGACTTATATGCGAAGTCTTTCAGCTTCTCGAGAACCTGGGCAAGCTGTTGCTGAGGTTCATGCTCTAAATTTAATGCATGGAGGTCTTCAAGACCAAATATGGTAGTAAACGAGAAGTCGATATCTTTCGTTACCGGATCATCTGGAGTGGTATTAATATTCAAATGCCACCATGGCTCTGGTTGAGACACAATGGCCGGCAAAGCCACAGGCCTTTTGTCTGCTTGGTGCCCTTTATCTGTAAGTAAAGACCACATTTGCCCATCGCCTGATTTCTTTCGTTCCGATTGAGGAGTGAAGGAGAGATCAGAATACGTGCCGCTATGGGCTGTGAGATGTTGGATGATCGGCGATTGTCCCCATGACTTTTCGTCAAACCCTCTGGCGCTGGGCACACTCCAATTAACATCAGACACATCTTCGTCAGTTTGAGTCAGACTTGTGCTGTCTGAGATTCCCGAGAGAGAATAATCTGTAATGGAGGATGAATACATATCGAGGTCGAACATGCCAGAATCGGTATCATTATACTGAAAAGGCACTTGGGATTGAGCCAGAGGGAAGGCTCGAGAAAAATCGCCATCAGTATCAACAGATCTCGAATGGTGATATCCCATCTCTCTCGTATTTGGATATCTTGGAAGATCCAACACTTGATACACTGGAATGTGTATACTGCTTGCGATTCGGTGGGCCGTATGTGGGTAACAACATGTATGGTTGCTCCGCTAGATATTGCTGTCAGGATCGTGTGCCAAGGCTCGGCAGTCGTTGGCTTACTTGGCATGCTGAACAAGGTTTCCCGCCGTTACCTAAATCTGGAGTTCAGCAATTGATTGTTTGTGATCTCTCAATTTTCCCCAGAAAACAATACTCACAGCGGACTTTTCGTTGCTTGCACGTTTCACATGCCCCACGACGACGTCTGATGGGCTTGGGGGATTGATTTGCTGAATCGCTCTGGTCCGTCATAGGTCGTATAGCTAGCTAGCTAGAGTTTTCGGAACTGAGTCCCTCTGGGTTCGAAAAATCGTGGTGCTGCAATGTAGACTTTGCTGAGAACATTCGGAACAAATGATGGGAACACAAAAAGGATGTCAATGATCGAAAAGGAAAAAATTGGACGTGGAGAATGTGGAAACGGATTGAGTAAGGACAGACCAGGAGGTCGGAGTCGCACTGACCCGACTGGGATCGATTGCACTTGAGCTCTGTTCTTGGCTTTACGGAGGCCAACATGCCGCTCAGAATCCACCATAAATAGAGTGACGTCAGCCTAGTCTAGCTGGTCAATTTTGCATCAGCGTCCCATGTGCAGCGTCCTGGAAATCCCCCATGCAAAAGTCCTGTCCTGTTTGTGTACGTTAAATCTCACAACACACCCGACTGTCAAAGATGGCTAATCCTCGGTTTCTCGTAGTAACTGCCAGGATATTACAGTAGTATTCATTGATCATTGTGCCGATAGAACCTTGTATTCTTGTGGCAGCTTCCAATTCACGTTGGTCCCGATCTTTGCACGGATACCTGCTAGAGCTTAATTCGTAGTTAGCGTCTCAACCCCAGCACCGCCATTTTCCATGAACAAAAAGTTGAATCGCCGGGGTCTGCTTGGAGTACACGCACGCGCAAGGATTGGTAGTGGAGTGTATGGGCCTGCCTTTATCAAAGCCGTACGATGCCTTGGAAAAGACTCAAAACAATATCCTGTAGCCTCTGTTCCAAAGTTTGACACCCTTGTCCCACGCAAACCACCAACAGTACAAATCGCCTCGCTGATCCCTTAACCCGCTAAGTTGTCGGCAACGGGACAGCGGAGCCCGAAAGATCCACTTCCAAGAGATCTCGTCTAGTGGTTGAATCATGAGCACGCAAGCCAATAACAACGGATCAATGACGAATTTTTGGCTGGTCTAAGACCAGTAAGCTCATAAATCAAGCTTAATGGATTGATCTTCAGGTTAAAAAGTGTAAAATGATTGATCGTGGAGTGATCAGCCTCGCTTTCTTATTCAGTGCACGAAAGTCTTCAATACGAATTTCTTGTTTTTTTTTTCTTATCATGATTCCAGATCTAAATTATAGCGGTGCGATATATTTCCTCGTGTCACACGACGTCGCCTTGCATTGAACCCATCGGATGACCCGGACGTCTCGCCGCGGGTGAGTCTGCGCCGTCACATCATTCTTAAGATTCCATGATAAATATTAGATGTGAAATCGGGTGCTCATAAGGTTTACTAGTATTTTATTCATGATTTAAAGTCTATACATAACAGACGCTTGTTCTGACAATACCGCTGGTGACGTGTCAAGCTATTCGTACACAATTTTCCCCTTTTCCTTTACTTATTCCTGGATGGCCTTTTGAGCACGGATGGCTTCCTGCTCATAGTCAAAAATCTGAGGGCTGATATATGTGACGACCCTGAGCTTGCCCTTCTGCAAGGCACAGCCAATGTAGTAGTGAACTTCACAGCTCTCGTTAAGTTTCTTGGCATTACTTTTGCGGAGATTAATGTTAGCACGTGGCTCAAACCAAAAACCAATGGGGAAAGGAATCAAGACTCACAAAATCTCCTTGATGGCTGCCTCGTAGTTGTCCATCATTGAATCATCGCGGCGAGTGCTGAAATACTTGCGCATTCTTGCGAGAAGATCATTTTCGCTCTTGCAGAAGTGGATGGGAGAAAGGTACACCTTGGGCGAAACCTCTTTGTTCTGGCTCACGGTGTAGTAGAAGCCGGGGCTTGCGCGACCAGGAGCGTCCTTGGGCAGGACATCGGGAGCGTCCTCAAGAACCATGTTCCAAAAGGCCTTGAGATCTTCGATGGCCTCCTTGCTTTCAGAAAGCTCTAGTCTACCGCCAAGGGTGAGACAATCCATGAGGTAGTCAATGGATGTGTGGGGGGCACGGATGTAAACCTTGATTCGCGACTTCTCGGGAGCGATGCAGTCGATGCCGACCAGGATGGTCTCCAGGCCATACTTCTCGGTACCCTCCTTCAGGTAGTCGAGCATGGGCTCAACCTGCAGCTTCTCGAATTGGTTGGCGGGCAGGGCGCGAATGGCACGATCCACCAATTCCACGTTGGAAATGCCCAACTGCTCTGCCTTGAGAGTTGGGTACAGGTAGACCTTGACGACTGGGCCAGTTGGCTCAAGGTCGTAGGCCACGAATGTGCCAGCGTTGGGAGTTGTCTCTTCAACAAAGTCGTCTGCCGTCTCTGTGCGGACTTCTGTCTCGTGAGGGAGAATGGTCTTCTTGAAATGTTCATACCACTCGAGGTTCAGGGTTGGCACCAATTGGTGCTCATCCAGCTTTGCCATCCACTCGTCGGTGGCATACTTGTTTAGAGGATCCTCGGGTGTTCCAGCCTTTAGGCCAATGGGCTCGAATGCGTAGCGGACTGTGCCCTTATCACCGGTTCGCCACTCCCAGCTAAAGTCCATTGGTGTCATGTCTTGGGTGGCACAGCTGCGCCATCGCACAGGCTGGCCATTCTCGTCGGGAGCGGGGCCGAGCTCTGGGGCGACAAACAGAGCAAAGAAGTTCAGCTCGCGGTACTGTTCAACTGTGGTGTAGTTTGCCTTCTCTAGTAACTTGGCAAACATGCGACCAGCTCGATTCCACCAAAACTGAGCATCCGTGGATCGGTGATGGATGGTTCGGCTCATAAAGTCCCATGGTTGCTCTCGGGCAACCTCCGTCTTGGGGTTGACGGAGGGGGCTGAGGCTGTCTCGGTTTGTACGGCGGCCATTTTGAGCAGGATTGTACAACAGGTTCTTGCAGCACAATGAACAAAGCTGATAATCGAAACCGTCAAGTCTTATAATACTAGTCACGCAGTACCATGTTTCGATTCACCGCCGGAACATGATCATACGAACACGATAATTGACCTTTACGGCCAATCCTATCTCCCAAGCCGTTCGCCATTACATACACACTTCGATAATGTCACAAGCGGATAAACGGCTCCTTTTTCGAACGAACCCTTGTTTCGGAACTCTGATAAGTGGAGGCTTCGGAACTCTCATGAGTGGAGACCAATCTTCTTCCCCAATGTAGACGGTTCAACATCCGTTTTGCACTACGGGTCAGGGCCCGAAACTCAATGCACGAGCCTAGAATAATCAAGAAGGATAGTATCCGCGACAATCACACAATCCTTGGGGGAAAGCTAGGGTATGTCAAAACAAAAGCCTAATCCTATCGCCGCGGTTCGTCAATCTTGGTGGCTGAGCCAAGGCGTGAATGACGCACTCTTTTGACGCGTTCTGATGGGGAACATGACATAGGTCAAGCTTTTTAGACCCCGGCAATGTGGGTTTGCCAAGGTTTGCAGTTAATTTGGCCAATCGGGGCGCTTCTTCCGAAAAGGGGTTCCCGTTTCAATTGGAGGGTATGGCGTTGATTATTATCGGCAAAACGCTCTCTTGAGTATAACATACGTATTCATACTATTGGTACATACATTAATGTTATAGCGTATCTAGATCTCTGTGATGTTTAGTTCTGTCTCGTGATGAGTTTGAGTTGTTTGGAAACATTGCTATAGGTTAGATATTAAGATTTGATATTCACCACTAAAAGTAGAAACAAATCCCCCAGTAAGCTTCATTATGCCGCGGCTCACAATATGTCTCGCCATTCATGTTTGCAACTGTGTATTATGACTAATCTGATACTGCTCGTGACTATATCCCATTACGGCGATAAGCATTACCGAAGGAATCAGGAACTCCTGTGACAGGAAAGTAGAAGCTATCACCTAAGGCATGATTAAACGATAAGTTTTAATCCTAGCAGTTTTTTTTTCGGGGACTTGATGTATCAGAGAATCAATTACACAGATTATGTCAAGCAAATTACGTCTTAATCATGATTCTCTTTCATAATTGACTATTTCCCTGGGGGCTGAGATAAGATTGCCGATGGTCAGTATCAGCGCCCCTATCGATTTCATCTCTAATTGTAGTTTATTCCATTTTCATAGTTATCGTACCAATGAACTTTACTCACGGTGTTTCAGATTGTCCGCAGAATGCCACGGTTGCAGGGGATGAGCACAGACAAAAGTTGGAAAACCTCCACTATGGTGCTGCCTTATCTTAGAGGCGCTGTAAAACTTTTTTTTTTTTTTTTCAAATTCAAGCGAACCCAATTTTTTCCGTGTCAAAGGGGACTTTTTCCGAATGAAAGCGGGCGGGCGCAAGACATCCGACCCCAACATATTTGAATAGTATGCTGTTTGCGGGTCCGTGGAGTGCTTCGGGTCAGCTGATAAGATCCACGTGCTCATCCTTAGGTTATGCCTGCCCAATTTGGCTAGAACAGCTTATACATACATCCTATGTCCTGTTAGAAGTATTTGCGGCGGTGAGATGGCAATCTGAGAGAGTGCCATACCTCCTCTGTTCCGAAAATCCATCCCTTGTCATAGCAGGGACTTCAAGATGCTAGGTAAACTTTATTTATCGGACCCGGATACAGAAATACCGTTACCCCAAACTAAGGGGTAATTGTTATCAGTGGGCCCGGATTCATTACGGTGGCCGAAACAGTCTGGTCTTGATAGCGGCATTATCGATAACAAGAGGACACCCTGATTTCCCATTTACTTTCTTTTTCTAGAGCCTAGAAGGGTCTACGCCGGCCCGGACCGATCAGAAAGCGCATGGCGGATCCAAGAAGAGAAAACGTTCCGCCGTGTGACGACGACGCCTTCGGAATCGGCAAACTTTATGCATGTCGGTATTTCTCTCGATCCGATTGACAGCGGTAGATGACGATGACTTCATAGGTGGCTAGGGAATAGGTGCCCACAAAATCAGCCTATGCTCCGGGCGGAGACTAAGCTTGGTAGGATGCAATACATACGGGTGCTAACTCTGGCGTTGGAAAGTCCAGGCGCGTGCAAATTCTGTCATGATATCCTTGTTGAGACGGGGGCCTCCGATGGCCATCGTAGCTGAAATCGTAACATAGATGAGTTGTTCCCGGTGTCCTGCCGAGTGGAATGCCTTGTAGTCAACCACATTCTGTGTAGTCAATCTCTACCAGAATGGAGTAAGGGTTTTCCATTAGTGCTAAGCCATTTGGGGACTGCGTGCCCAAGCTAGCTCACACTTTTGAACGTCATATCTATAGAAAGACCAAATCTTTTTACCCTCGACGTGTCTCAACCTTAAAATTCTTTGTTCATTTTTTGAGATAGGATCAATCTTGTCTTACATATCATCATCAAGATGCTGAGCCTCCTCCGCCCACGCGCCCCTGTGGCTAGGAAGCTATTCCAAGCCAGGCTCCTCACCACCGTGGTTGCTGGAAACCAACCTGAGCCAGTCCCTTTCCCTCGCGCTGTGCCAGGAACCTCGCCCTGGAAGACAACCGACCCCGTTCCCCTCACTCGAGACAGTGTACTCGACCTTCTGTACGGAAAGACACCACTCATCAAAGAGCCCGGATTCTTGTCACCCGAAGAGTGCGCAAAGTACGAAGATTATCTTAGCCCACTTGTCACCCCATACAAGCACAACACTGGGCCGCCTTTGCACAAAGTTGGACTTGCCCAAGTAAGTGATGCGATCCTTCTCCATGTACAGCATATTCTGACATTGCCAAGTTTGAGTATCAGGCCCAGTCCCAGGAAGACTATGCCAACCGCAGCGATGGTAGGTATTGACACCTTTCGAGTGATTTCAATGTAACTAACTTTGTTCTAGAGCAAGACACGTACTTCAAGGACACAGCGGAATGGGAAAACTTCCACAGCGACCTAGTTAAGAACAAAGGCCTTGATGCTTGGTACCGCGTGTTTCATCGCATTACCTCATTGTTTCCAGACTGGGATGTACAAGTCGCCATGGAAGGACCAGGCAAAAAGTACTTTTCTGGCATCTACAGAGCTCTGAACAACTCCACTCTCCTCCACTGCGACTTCTCTCCTTATGACAGTCTCAGTGAGGACTGGGTCATCAACTCTGTGGAACAGCAAATCGTCTACAACTTGTACCTCGCCCCTGTGAAGGCGGGCAGGACGGTAAGCTCCACACACACACCTCTTCAAGCTAATAAATGCAAGTGACTAATTGTACAAAGTTCGTTTACGATGTGGAATGGACAGAAGATGCCCTCAAGTACCGTGATCCAAACACTTATGGATATCACCACGACTTGGTCAAGGATGCCAAGAAAGTGGTTTGCGAGCCTGAGCTTGGCGCTCTGTGCATGTTCAACTCCCGAAACATGCATGAAGTGGAAGCCGTCACTGTGGAGAACATGCCACATCTTGGCATGACCTACCGCCCCAGGCTGACCCTTAGCAGTTTTATGGGGTTGCTACCGAGTTCCAAAACAGGAGGAAAGCCCAGACTGATTTTCTGGTCGTAAAGATACCTAATTTATGAATGTTATGTGCGTCACTTATACACGTTAGCTAGCCATTTTTCGGAGTTTAGAATGAATTCATAAGTTGGCAGTGCCATTTGATGCGAAGTCTACCAAGGAGTGATTAGTCAAGTTCAGTGACAATTTAGCTACCCATCCCAGCGAGGAACGGACCACTCTCATCATCTGTCACTAACTACATAGTCCGAGCGGAGAATTAAGTTGTTGAATTGCTGAATATGGTAATTCTCGGTACTGGCGTGACAAGGGCGACAAAAGGCCTGCTTGTCCCGATTCACCCTGATAGAGTGGTATCTTTTACAAATCAGGAGTCTGAATCCTCGAAAACTTAATTACGTGTTAGTCTGCAATTGCGCCCGCAAACCCCCGAAAAGTGCCCAGGTCTCGGGGGTCAATTGTGGGGAGGGAAAAGCTTGGGGGTTAGCCAATAACTTGGGGTGAAGCAAAGATTACGGCTACCCCACAGTGGCAGTGGTTACGGGCCAGCAGGGAATCGATGATCAACGGCATCAATGTGGAGTGCCACGCCCTAGTCTGTAGTTGAGACGTGTCAACCACCCCGCACCTCACCAGCACTAACGCCAGAGCTTTGTTGGTCTTCGCCTGCGGCACAAAAGCGGCTACTGGCTAGAATACCCAATGTGAGGCGCCATTGCCGCGTTTCCGGTTTTCGGCACTGATAAAGAGGCCCATTTTACCCCAACCTGCCTCCACGCAAAAAAAGCTTAACTCCAGAGCTCCCGGGCTGGTCCCGGTTCTCACGGGGAGCCCGATGGCTCAACGGGGGGCGGAGGCTCTGTGTTATCATGTGTGGACCGTCACGGAACTTTGAAAAGTAGCGCGGCCGAACCCGCGCCGTCTAGCCATGTTAAGCAAGTGCTTCGGAAAACAAACTTCTCACGTATCAGATCCAAGTCGTAGACGGGATGTGTTATCGCCGCCAGCTCCTTCCATGTCGATTGATCAGAGTAAAGCCGAGCCGTTTCAATTCAATTCAAATTGGACTAGACTAGTCATGTCCATTGATGCAATGCGCCTTTTGACGCAGTGGAGCATCATCTACCCCTCAGTCAGCGGTAGTTTGTAGAAGTAGATCTAGCGCATCTCGGATTCCCCTTGGTTAAGAGGCCTGGTCAGAAAGTAGCTATATTTGAATATGATAGACCATCTCGTAGTGTATTCACAGTTGTCAAGCACAAATCCGCGGCCTGTACTTCCACATCAATCATCCAATAAACATGGCCAGCAAGTCGAAAGTCTCAGTCCAGCTGAGTGTGCTCGGTTGTGGCACTCTAGGCTCCGCGATTGTAGATGGCATTGTATCTCAGACCCATCCCACAAGATCCTACCGGCTCTGTCTCACAGGCCGACGGGAAGATCACATCGTCAGGCTTCGCAAGAAGTACCCAGAGGCGTATGTCTCTATCAGCAACCAAGATCCCAATATTTGGACACTACCAGAAACGACTGCACACCACTTAGTCATCATTGGCACTCAGCCTCATTACACCAAGGAAGTATGTCTGGAGATTAACGAGTCCATCAAGAGGTCCAACCCGGCCCACCTACCGGTCATCTTGACAGTATGTCCCGGTATTACAATCAGTCAACTGGAACAATGGCTCCCCACAGGAACACCAATTGTCCGCTCTATGCCAAACACTCCAGTCGAAGTGAGGCAAGGATCGACAGCGTTGGTGAAAAATACCTTCATCACATCCGATTTGATGGAGGAAGTAAAAACGGTTTTGTCACTGACATCACCATGCATTGAAACTCTCGCCCAAGAAAGCCATCTCGATGTGGCAGCAGCAATCTCAGGGTAAGTGAAATTTTCAATCTCGGTATTCCCAAGACGTATAAATTTCCCACAATCGAACTTCGGAGGGATTCTTTATCATCAGTTCCTGGGCATTCAATCAGCCCGTTCAATTCAATCAGGCACTAACATGCGAACACTAGATCGGCTCCGGCTTACATTTTCTACCTCATGCGCTCAATGGTTGACGCTGGTGTCCAAAAAGGTTTACCCGAAAGCCAGGCCAAAGCTCTAGTAATCCAGTCAATGATTGGAGGGGCGCTTCTCTCACGGGGTTCTCAAAGTACCTTTTCGGAGTTGTTGTCTGATGTTTGTGTTCCAGGAGGAAGTACAGAAAAGGCCATGGCGGTCCTGGACGACCGCAAGGCGGGAGATGCCATCATGGACGCTGTCTTTACATGTTTGAAAGCAAACATTGAAATGGGAAATTAAATTTAAATATCATTTTAATATCTTAGCCGGATTTGCTGACCTATTTTTTTCCCCTCTCTTGGAAAACGCAGTGTTCCACGGTATCTCTAGTTTTAAAATGTTCAAACAGGATGAGAATACCATGCACGCCCGAGTCCCAAGCTGAGAAACGCCACCAATAGAACATATGATGCGTAAATATTGAAGATCCCAGCTTGATAACGAATGGATGCGTGATCTATCTACCATGAAACCTTAAAAGGGTAAGGGACGAGAGGCCGGATAAAATAACCCTGTCGAAACACCCATGAATCCATAGATTTAGTTCATTAAAGAATTATAAAGTTATGGGAGCCAAAATAACGAATGCTTAAATTATCCTTGTAGAAGTCTACGCATGTACTGAAGTGTGCCTTTACCACCTCATCTATTTCATCCTTGAACACTCTTAAATCCTAATTTTCGTTTCTGAGCTCAATATCTGTTGTTTCAGGCTTCTCTGTCTGTTTTACTGTCCAAAATGTACCGCGCATTGTGTCGGGCACATCAATAGCAAGCATACTTATCACAAAGGCTATGCCGGAGATGATGATGCAAGAGTAATACACGCTCTTATAGCCGACTTCGGATAGCTGGCTGGCATTAGCGGCTTTCCCTCCAAAACGATCATTGACCCCGTCGGCAACGGCGGTTAGTACGGCCAGGCCAAGCACGGAACCGCCAACCTGCAGTGCAACATTGAAGATACCAGCCACAGCACCCTGGTCACTCTTGGAAGCCGATGAAACAACAACAAAGTTTGCTGTGATGTAGACCGCACTAAGCCCTACAATGTAGAGGATCATACCAGGGAAGGTGAAGCGCCAGTAGCTAGCTTCTTCGGTAATGAAGCTAAACAGGATCACTCCAGGGATACACAAAGCCCAGCCGAGGACAAACATGGCGCGTGCTCCGAGGAATGGGACGAGCCGACCGGCAATCGAATTCGCAACCAGGGCAGATACACCAACTGGGAGGAACAGCACAGAGGTATGCAAGGGTGAGTTTCCATATGATTGAAGTTGTAGGGTCAAAAAGTAGGAACAAGCCTGTCGAATTGCATACGTCGCAACTGCGAGGATCAAGGTCAGGTTGAAAGAAGCCCTGCGAAACAGTCGTGGATTGATGAGAGCTTGGCTGGCCTGCGACTCCTGAAATACAAATAGTGCCAGGAGTACAACAGCTACAACCAGTGTCGATACGATTGACGTAGAACCCCATCCTGTTTCATTGGCAGAGGTCAAGGCGTATGTGAGGAGGAGCAAGCCTGGGACGCCAAGACAGATCCCCAGAACATCAAACCGAACCAGGCGGATCTTTATGGAATGAAGCAGCTTCTTTTCGACATTTTCTGGTTCCTCTGGGCCAGCTTCAACCCCATCCGCCGACGCCAGGGTTTGTTTACGGGGTGGACGGGGGAGCGTCAGGAGGGCGGCTGGTATCACCAACCCTGATACGATAAGCGAGATCCAGAAGATCCAGCGCCAGCTCAGCTCCGCCGTCAAGACACCACCCAGAATCAGCCCAGCAATAAATCCTACCGATCCTGCAGCAGCCCAGAAGCCCAAGGCCTTGGCGCGCTTCGCTGGATCGGGAAAGTAGATGCCGACATGGGCTTGAGCCGATGGGATCGTAAACCCGGCCCCGATGCCCTGAAATGCTCTGCCGATGGCGAGAGCCTCAAAAGTGGGCGCTAATGCGCACACTAGAGTGAATAAGGCAAAGAAGCACGAGCCAAAGATGAGGACGCGCCGATGGCCGAAAATGTCACCCCCACGGCCGCCAAGAAGGAGGAAGCTTCCAAACTGAGAGGAATTAATTAGCAGCTGTATATTTATTATGATCGGATGAGAATTCTATACCGTCAATGCATAGGCAGAAATGATCCATTGCAATCGTGCCTGGTCAGTACCTAGTTGCTCTCCAATCGTGGGCAGCGCAATAGTAACCGCGGAAAGGTTGGACACTGAGAGGCGAGGCATAAGCTAAGATTCAGAGTAGGCGCCTCGGTCGAATCCCACTCACAGTCAAGAAACATAGCCGAGCAGACCACCGCCAAAATTACCCAAGGGCGGGCATCTTCGGTCCCCTCTGGGATAGAAGCCAGTCGTAGATTTTTCATCCTTGCAGTTCCGCTCCGAGATGGCAAGGGTGGTAGGATGTTGAGAGGATGTTGGGTCGCCAGAAGACAAAGACGATTACTTCGGTCTTATAAATGAGGATCTCGGTCTTAAAACCTCGGGCTTAAAAGTTCGGCCCTAAAAAAAAACTGGCCGTATGACTGTTGGTTGTGTTCAAACACTATGTCCAATCGCCCCTTTTCTATGCACAGCGATCAACGAGGCCCTGAAGCAAAGTACTTTAACTGGGTTTACCGTAAGACTTGACAAATTTTCGTCGCGTTTTGCTGCTTGCATGAGTGTTCGTAATTGCACATCCGGCCTAGTTTTGGCGCCAAATTTCTCGGTCGCCATGAGCGAAAAACCAGCTCAAAGGGGAGATTTCAGGCCATTCATCACGCCCTATCATATATACATGGATGCCACATTCTTCGTTAATACGTACGCTATCTCTTCTTCATCATTCAATCCTCTCGCGTAGCAACCATCAAGTTCAAGTCTCAATGCCAGCCCCACCTCATGTGGGCCGGCCTGGATTCTATCACCGAGGCCGATGCCGAGGCCGATGCGGGGATAAAACATGCTGAAGCCCGATGTTTACATTCTTCGATTATCAAATGAAGCCACTGTCATTTCGCTGATACAATCTGACGGTTAGCTGAGATCACCCAAGACAGTTTGTTTTATTGTAACCTTTGCAATAAACACTTCTCTCAACTTCAATATTCCTTCATTTTGAGAGCATTTTCTCAATTCAAGCACGAAAGGTCTTCTCTCCCCATATTAAACACTACCCTACATCTCTGCACTTTATTATGGATAGGATCCTTGCACAGAAATATAGTCTGCCTCTTCTTGGAACTCAAATAATGATCTTTTTAAACATTTAGCGACGGAATTATTGCCGCATATGCCACAACAGTCACATAAATCCGATAAACCGTATCCATCGATCATCGTAGACTATTTGCGTGGATGCTGAAAAAATCCTACTTAACCCCTCCCCCAGATAACGCCTAGCCTTGAAATTACACCATCTCTGCATTCCCCATAAAAGCCCCGTACCGTCCATCGATAATACTTTCCTAAATTAGGAGCTTTCTCGACAATCACGTTGGTGTCCTTCTCTGCTCTTTTGTTTCCCTCACCCAAGTATCGCAGCGTCGAGACATCTAGAGGCCATTTTGCTTGCTTTCCCTGATAGCTTGAGTCTGCTCGGATAAACTCAACGGTATCTACATATCCTATCCCTTGGTCGGACGTCCTTCCAGCCGTCAATTTGACCATGATAAGATCGGACTTCACACTACAATACCAAATCTTATTTTCTAGCTTCCCATGTTTAACTTCTGTTCCATTGGTGTACACCACCTTCAAACCAGCCAACATTCCATTTGTGGAATAAAACTCAATCTTCTTTATCTTCGAATCATCACGAATGTCTTCAAGCGCATTAAAAGGCTCGGTGGCATCATCCGTGGGGGTGTTTGGGTCCTCAACTGCGGCAACGGACTCCCCAAGAAAGAACTTATTCGTATCTATGTCCTGATTCTTCATCTTCTTGAAAGATTGCACACTCTCCTGTAGCTTCTCACCCATGGGAAGATACGATCTGCATATAGGAAGTGATAGCGCTGCCGGGGGGCTGGGAACGAAACTTGCTTTTGACCATATGATGCCGAGTGTTCCAAGCACGAAAGGATGGAGCTTGGAATTTGAGGGGTAGAAGAGAGAACAAAAACCGCGGAGCGACCATTGCGCGCCCTCAGGTCGAAGAAATGTGGCTGTTTTGGTGAATTTTAGGGGATCAGTCAAGCTCTCTTGGATAGGGTTTGCTCTTGGGTTCTTGCTTTGTCCTCTAGTTTCTTCCACTTCCTCTGTGACAACCACAGACTCAGTAGTACTCACTACTTTCTGTTCATTTCCCCACCCTTTGGCCGTATCAAAAACTCTGCACTTTGACGTGACAAAGGCTATCGAGCTGATGACTGTCTGACCACTCGCCTCTGCTTCCCGGACTAGGATTTCAACAATGATCTCAGACCCGTCGTTGTCCAGATTCCATTCATGGCTTGGAACATTAACACATGTCCCATGAGGAAGCGCTAACCCGTTGGCATATTCCAACTGCATTCCCTGAATGACTTGACTCTTAGCCCACACCGAGATTTTGGTTAGGCGACATCCAGCTTCTGAAGGTCATTGATAAGAGTCGCCTCAGGGTTCATATCAACCGGTTTGTAAACGCCTGCGAAGCCCTCTAACATGTGATCTTGACTCTTCCATGAGTATGCTTGTAGTGATTCCTGAATGCGTATGGAATGTTCTTTTAGAGGGCGGTTGAGAATGTAGACAGGTGGTAGTGCGCTTTCCGATGGACGAACGTAGCCGAGCAAAAGAGCGGCAGTAGGATCCTTTCCTCGAAGAGCGGCGCTTTCGGGGGACTGCGAACGTACAACAGGAATTAGTCGCTCAAACACGAAGGGATTCAGAAAGTAGGATTCCCTTGTCACGTCAAGCGCTAATCTGGGACTTTTAGCCACGAGGTCAACCTCGTTGACAATTCTGGCCATTTGCAGCCGGCAGACCCTGCGGGCGTGGATTAGCCCAGCAAGATTTGGACTGAATATTGGAAATTGGATCATTGGAGTTTTTTCTTTGTCATTCTGAGAGATGGGATTTCCCGCCTGAGTAACTAGACGCTGGCAATTTGCTTCTTGCTCAGTTGTATTGCTCAAGTCTTCATCCTTGCGTCCCAAGACTTTTGGTTGAAAGGTTTTTGCATCCACCTGGTCTCCGGGTAAAGGGTGAATGGCTGCGAGTGCAAGTGTCTCTTCACTAGGGCGGGCCATTTCGATGCTCGCCCGGCTGCATTTCAGCTCCCACATAGCGTGCGAAATTTGCTTCCACATAGATTTATAGTCCATATATTGGTCGAGGAGGGAGCTGGTATAAATCCCAGCACTATCGTAGTCAAGCGGAGAAAAGTCGCCTTTGTTTTTCTGAAAATCAGCCAAACTTGTATACTTTGTAAGAATGGCATAGGTGCGCTGCGGTGTGACGGCGACAAGGTCAGGGAATGCCGCAGCGGCTTTTTTCAAGGAAGTGATACTCCAGTCCTCGTACTTGTCCTTGATAGACCCACCGCCGCTCCAATTGATGCTAATGGTCGTCTCAATGCTCTTACTGAGGTCTTCCTTGTCAATACCAAAACTAGTTGCGACTTCGCCACCGATGACTGGTGTTGCCATCTCAGCTTCCAGGCCAGCTTTGATCTCGAATATTTTTGATTTGTCGTGAACCTTCATGGATATAACAGCGTTGAGCTCGCCACCTTCTTCCCAACCAGAAATGAAACAGTCCTAAAAATGACTGGTAAGGCATCAACTATTAAGATTTGAGATGGTTATAGACTAGAACTTACGCCATATACTTCAGAAAATTGTCCTTCTGTTACTTTGTCGATCTTGTTAAAGATGGAGTACTCAGGTGGTTCCACTTTCTGGTTGGTGACTTTGACCTGGAGATAGAAGTTGATGTCGCTCGATTTGAATTTGTCGCTGTCGATGTAAGAACCGTTGGCTTTTCCTCCAATAGTGGCTGTTTTGATGGATAAGGAGCCAGAGATATTCATCGCGTCTGTAATATCACTGATTTTGTCAACAAAGCGGGATGAGTAGGAAACGATTTGCGATTTCTGCCAGAAACAGTAAGCGAATAATTTCTAATAAACCTGTGGAATTCACCTATAGCTAACATTCGAGGATTCTTCTGGAGATTGAGATTTATCATCTTTGGAAGACTGCGATTCTGCATTTGTGTCTCCATTGCTAGCACGATGCCCTGAGCTCCGCAATACGGCTTTGTCCAGACATATCTGCTGTGTATAACTGTTAAAACCCTGTCCCAGTCGCATAGCATTGTTGTACGGAGCCAGTATTTGCGACATGGCAGGCAACGCTGTCAATAATCTCAAACGGTGAAGGCGATTGCAATGGTCAGCAGGGTAGAAAATGAATGTAATGGAAGATTGGGTCAAAAATTGGTCTCGGGATTTCTTAGAATATTTGCCATGTTTCACATGATGTACGGATTGTATTCCTGCCAGGCGGTAGTGAACCCGACTTGAGTAAAGTTGATGAAGCCAATCCGCATCCGGCGTGTGCCGGACATCCCGACTATCCCTCCGAAAGCAGAAATTTAATTTGACACGCAATTAACCTTTCCTGGGTAACCCAGTTTCCGACAGCCTAATCATAGTGTAGAGGTTCCCTTTGAACCTAAGTCGCTAAGCCACAAACTTGCAACCGAAAACAGCTAACTAACAGCAATTCTAAGGATTCGTCCCGATCCAATTGAAACATGACCTGCAATTTGCGATAGGATTATGATTAGTCCATAGAAAAAGCAAATACTTTCAAACGTTCAAACGTTATCTGGCATCATTCTAGGATAAACAAGCAAGTACATTTTTCCTGATATTGTACTCCTTCGGTGCTGAGGGTCAGTTGTGCTGGTGATATTTGAGAACGGTCGTCTCGACACAGACACCGCTTAAGAGATCGCGAATGGGGCGGTTCCATGCTCTCGCGACAACAAATTTGGAAGAACTTGATTCGGATATGGATCTTGATGTTGATCCTAACAAGACGTCACTGGAGAAGACGGCCAGTGTTGGGCACCCATTTTGCCTCCCTTGGAGCCGCGAAGCTCGACCCATATTGGCAGGCTTAAATTCAGCAAAGATGAGCGAGGCCTCGGGACCTTGGGTATCGGAAACCCCATTTGATACCAGGACATCTCAGATTTCCGCAGCTATTCCCGGCGCAATAAAAGGAAGAACACATTCGTTCCCTACCATGAACCATTACTATGATGGCTTTAGTACCAAGTCGGAGTCTAACGAGCAACATTTAAGCCCTGCACTTGGATTGACAGTAGGATATCCATTTCTCGCCGGTAGTGTCACCGCAAAGTATGATCATCAGATCACCGAGGACAAAAATGTAAGCCATTAAGATCCTTTCTTTCGACTCTTAATGAGTCCTAATGACACGCCTTAGGGAATTAAAGTATCGCGAAGTGCATCCTGCCGCGTTGGTCGTGTGCTGTTGGACCAAACTCCAGTCTTCTCAGATGAGGCTAAGGATGTTCTTCAATCTGGCCAGAATGCACAGAAACGCTTCCGAGAGCGATATGGAGACTTTTATATTTGCGGTTTTGTTCTAGGAGCTGATGCAGGCGCCTACATGTCGGCAGAAGCAGAAGCCAAGTCTACTAAAGATACCTTGGAAATCATGGCCAAAGTTAAAATGCTTTTTTCTGAAACGGATATTAAGCACACAATAGGCCTCAATACTTCCTCTGCTGGATCCTCAAACATTCTTTTTAATGGGTATTCGACACTACACGGTGTACAACCATACTCATTGTGCTTGTCTAGAGGAACAGCATCTCCAATGGCAGACCAGATGGTTCTACAAGAACGGGCAAGGGATTATCTTGATAAAGTGCAGACACTGCAACAGCAAGTTGAGGAAGTCATAAAGGCTATTGAATTGGTAGATGACCAGGTGTTATCAATGACAGATTGCATCAAACTTTGTCAGGCTGGAGTGGTCGTAGAACTGTTGCTATCACCGTTCGCAAGACTGAATCAATATGTAGAGTTTGTTGGCGTGCAAAGCGAAAACCTCTCTGGTTCATGATGATTCTCTGAGGTTTGTGGAGATGGGTAACCTAATTTAACAAACAAAGAATCTCATAAATCGCTCCTCGAAATAAGGCTAGACTACGATATTTCAATCTATTAATCATGGGTGCCTCTAATGACTGCCTTTATGATTATTTTGTGAATGTGATAATATCCCACGCCCTCCCATATATTTACATTCATTGCTTAGCCCGATTCTTCGTATTTCGGTATGATATTCCAAAGTTGTTTTTCACAGTCCTCGATTGTGTTCTGAATGGAAAGTTTCCCACTGCGCACAACGATTCAGTCATCAAGCACTCTTGCCTTTCATCAACTTATCGCCCACAAGAAATCCACTTACTTTTTCTCATTCGTTCCAGGGTCTTCAAGCTGCAAACAACCGCGCCAATCGCAACCACTCCAGCCGCTGTTAATTCTATTAACAGTCAGGGTTGATACTCAAACATCCAGAATACTATGGAGAGTACGCACATATAACCTGTTTTTCGATCATTAAGTGAGATAAGCCACTCTTGTTTGCTCCTTTCATCACCGCTTTCTCGGCGTCCTTTTTGGATCTCAACAGTGTTGTGGATGTTTAGTCCCATGTACAGATTACCCTTGCAGGAAGAAATTGTCCAAGAGATATTCCCCACACCCTGAGGGTCAACTCTTTGTAACTTGAGTCTTTGAAAGGAGCTTCTAGTGTCGTATTCACATCCCCGTGGATTTGATCCGGCACCTGTTGAGCCAGGTCAATATTTGACCAGAATATTTGAACTCCATTCTTACCGTCTTTAAAGTCGATGGCTTTTTGTGGCCAACATGCCATCATAATCCTCACTTCTTTTCCATTAAAAAAATCCTCATCGAGTCTGAAGAACTTGTCTTCTTTTCTCTGAAGCTCAATTACTCTTTTCTCAAGCTGAGCAACTTTATTTTGGAGCTCGGTCACTCGACTCTGAAGCTCATCAGTCTCAAATATCCCATCCGTTTCTGTGGCTTCTTGCTTGTCCATTTTCACGAGACCATTCTTGCTTGACACATCATTGATAAAATAGGAGTCCGGAGAAGCGCCAGTGGAATCAAAGACAAGATGGCGTGAGGAAATTTCCGTCATGGCTATTATGCTGGCGCATAAGTACTGTAAGAAATTAATTGGATATCAGGTCCTAGAGCTGATGAAATGACTCTTTCCCTCCTGAGAAATAATAATAGAATGGCCTTGTCTTCTGGTTATGTTTCTGGGGCGCCTCTGCTGATGCCGTTTTTTTGGGTATGAACCATTATTATCTCGAAGAGTCGAATAAATCATCAAAAAAGTATGGATTGCCCAACCCCCTAAAATCAGCTAATCCAGAAATTCCGAATTCGCCATAGTCTAAAGTTAATGTAGATATCGATGTTAGCATCTCTGTACGCATTGGAATGTTATTCGACGGATTAGTAAAGCCCACATCAGAATCGGGCTGGGTTGAAGAGAGTTTTAGATTAAGATTTTGCCCGGCCATAGCCGTCTTCTACAGTGACATTCTCTTAATATTGTCTGGCCTATGTAAGAGAAGTCCAAGCGCCAAGGATTCAATCGACGCTTCATAACCGTATCGCTTTGGTATCGTGAGCAAGCAATTCGTGCTTCACCTAGTAGTAGGATCCCACCAGAGACCTTATCCCACTGACCGAGTTCGCGCGATTGGTTTAACCTAGGTATCATTGCAAATTGTTCCTAAGATCGTTCTTGATGTATTTATACTGTCCCAATGGTGAAAAAGTAATTAAATCATTTCCTATGGTTTATTTCAAGATATGTTCTCCAAACAGGTTATTTATGGAACAATACTACTACTATAGCTGGTCCGGACTTTTTGTCTCCATCTTTGCCACATTTGACAGGAGGATCCATCCTTTATTGGTCACTAATTCTGATTTGGATTGGGTTGTAGCGTCATTCAGGCCCCAATTTGAAGAAATCGCCCCCAAAATGGCAGGTCAGAAACGTATTGAGACATGGGTGTGCATCCCAGCCCTGCTGGCGGCGAAGAACGTGTCTCGAGCTTTAAATGATAGCGGGAGATATTCCCACATTGCTCATCACTAGTTCAAACAAGAATATTTATATCGAACGTGGAACAACACAAGGCTATACCCAACCACACTTCGAACAATCAGCCATCGATCTAGCGGATGGGGCCAATAAGATTTCCGCTTGGGTTTTAGAACTTCTTATTTGCCTCTAGTTACGGCTGGAGCAATAGTAGATCTATGCACTGTGGGTTGGGCTGGCCTTGACCGCATCAAGCACGACAACTTCGCTTTTGGTAACTGGGTCTTTGACATGTCAGAGAACGCAACAGCATTGAGTGTTGATGTTCGTATGCTCAGGTTGGTACTAAATAAGCGGGCCTAGTCGGGGCGCTGTTTACTACCTCGCTATCGAAAAAGAATGAAAGTCAACACATCATAACCGTTTCTCTATCAAAATGGGTTAACTCTTTGGCCAAAGCTCACATCAGGCAGTCATTATACACTCAAGCTTTTGTCTTGTATGGAAATCCCAGCCCCACCCGAAACATTGTCTCGACAAATGAAATAGTTTGATATTGATATATATACATAGTAAAGTCATTGTCTAGTTTCCGTCCAAATTTCCATACCTCGCTTAATGTTAGAAATGGTATCTCAGTTCTTAGCGCACTCATGATTAGTAGATATCTCAATTTATTCGTACAATTGCTTCAATGCTAACCCGCCCGAATCGTTTTCATATCGCTTCGTCATGATTTATTCATTGTTAAATCTAGGTATTTCAGTATCCAAACTTTGAGGACTCCCTCAAGTGGTCTGGAGTACCCAATGCCTCAGCAATCTTCTTTCCGTGGCGTTTGAGGGCCACTTTACGGCCGCAGCTGGTACAATAGTGGTGCATATTGCTCTGCCACTTTGCAGCATAGGGAGCGATGCCTCCGGCAATGGTGGTTAAGAATAGTGTGGTTGCGGTTACGCTAGGGGCATCGTCAGTCAAGTTCGGTATTCAAAAAGTGATGCATCTTACTGAGTCATGGTGGACGCCTTTTTCTCAACCCGTGTTTCCACTCGGCGTCGGCAGAAAGGGCAGTCTACCATATCTGGTTGACTACCAAGAAGATGCAGCGGCGTGACCTTGCCATCATCAGTTCCAATCCGTGTGTTACTTGTCGCAAATGTTTCCGACCTCTCATTCTCGGATCGAAAGCTATTCGCTCTAGAGTTGCCGGGCCGGAGGGAGTCTGCCCGAAGGTTTTCCGATTTAAAGCTGCTTGCCCTAGATGCGTCACCCCGAAAGCTGCCAACTCTCAAGGTGTCCGATCCATAATTATCTGGCCTAAGATTATCCGACTTGAACGTATCCGCTCGAAAGGCGTTCGGTCCATTGGTCGCGTACGACGGCGCTGGAGAGTACGGAGCCGGGGCTGGTGACATGTGTTGCATGCTTGGCTCTACGGGATTTACGGGGATTAACCCTTCGCTTTCTCTGTTACTTATGTCGGGATTTACAGCTTCGGGAAAGCCACCATCGTTAACTGGATCGGCATTTCTCCTGTGAAAGTGGTTAGACACTTGTCTAAGCCGGACTCGGCGCAGGCTTCTTACGTCGGAAAAATATGGTGCGATACCACAGCTTTGGGGCTATTTGACTCTCTCTCATCGTCTGACACGTCCTTGCCCGCGTTCGGATTACTGTAATTATTGGTGTAGTTGTCCCTGTAATTGCCAAACGGGTTCTTGTTCTTGCGAGCGTTGTTTTCGTATGGGTTTTTTCCGTGTGGGTTATTCCCGTTGCCGATGTCGACTGCGGAGGACATCCCTCGAGTTTGCTGCTGGCCAATTTCCGCCACGGAAGGTCTTTTGCCAACCTGACGTTGATTGATCTCGGCTGCAGAAGACTTTCTGCCAATCTGACTGGTGGGTAACTTGGGGGTCGGCGCATTCGAAGACGGCTCGTCGTCCATTAATGAAGGTGTGAAAGATGGCCGTGTCATCAACCCAAAGGAGGGCGTTGGCGTCAAGGGCGAGATTGGAGGATCTTGGTCAGAGACATTGTTATTGAACCTGACACCCATATTGACGGCTTGAAGTGTTGATTCCGGGGTAATTTCGAGAAAATCTGGCCAGATTGAGCGCGGGCGGGCTTGAGTTACTTAAGTAAAAGCTACCGAACTCGACGTGGCAGAGCTTGGAAAGCCTGTTTCGGACATGGGTTCGCCCCCCAGACGAGGAGAGTTCATGATGACAAGGCATGCCCATGCTTTGACGCTGACCTTGCATACCACTAATCGGGGGGCAGCGGGACACTACGCCGCTTCGTAGCCCCATGTGATGTTTCCAAGTGTCGCATGGGGCTTGGCGAGGCTCCTTCGGATGGCGTGGGCGGCCATTTGGTGCCGTTCATTAATTAATGCCCCTTATTACCCACTGTGATTGGCACGCTCGCGAACTTTATTGCCGTTTCAGGCCCGGATCGGCAGGGCACCCATTCCCCCCCAAGGTTTACGGCCACATGGTGCCAAGGGCCGTTGAAGCAAGGATGAATCCATTCTGGAAGAAAGGGAACAGTGATAATACCACGTACATGTTTTATCACAATGGATTGTGGCTTAGCTAGCTTCCGCAGATCGAATTTGAGCAAAAGTACAAACTTACCCCCCCCCAAACCTCTTGGTGCAAATCTGACCTAGGTCAGGTTAGCTATTAAGACCTTACCTATTTTAGTAGGCGGTCAAGGATTTCCCCTAAGATTAGGAGTAGGTATAGGGTAAAATACGACAAATTACAATAATAGGCTGCTATTGACTGTAGTAGAAGGCTCTTACAAGCTATAGTGGAAGGCCACTACCGACTGCAGTGGAAGGCTGCTATTTGACTACAGCAGATTTTTCTGCCGTTTAACATCACGTGACTATTTCTGCCATTGGGAAACCTGTCTCGGGTCAGATTTGCACTAAGGGGTCAAGTCATCTAAGCTACAGGGGAGGGGGGTCAGTGTGTCTACATATATGTCGGGGTCCGGGGGTCGCGGAATACTGCGCGGGATCATCTGTGCATAACCGAACGGGCGCGTCTTATCATTGTCAGCTACTAGACACTACGGATTGTGAACAAGAAGACCATATACTGTAATAAGAGTCAAATGAATAAGAGAATCTGGTTTGATTTCATGATATAGAGTGAATCAATGAAGCCAAGAACAACAGCCGGCAGCTGAAACTAGTCTTCAATCTAGTCTGCTCTACTATTTAGTCATAGCTCTCTTTATCATACAATAACACTACGACAAAAAAGGTTTGATTGGACTCTGCAAAAACACGAGGTCATCTATACACAAGTTTGATGCTAAATCAGATTTCCTAATTTCTATAAATTTGCTCGCTAATCGCAAAAAGCCCGACCTTTGGGCCGGTTACTTTGCATTCTATGTGGTCATGATTCAATACAGGGTATCGACAGGGACATCCATGGTGACAGTGCTTCTCCTGTCAGATCATTGATATGACGTACACCTATAAATTATCTCTTGCATATGTTCAATCTAGTTAATTATTCTGAGTACCAGTGTCTTGTTGGCTCCAAAAGCTTCTGAGTTTATCGCTAACCTTCAGACACGGCCACCCAAGGTGGTGTTCGGCTTGCGAGACAATTTCCAACAACTGTCTCGTTTCACAGGGGTTGCTGAATAGTTCCCCACACATTCCAATGACAAGACCTGCTATACTTTTAGCAGGCCAATACTCTAGGTTTGATTCAGAGATGCCGCATATGATTCGGACCGCATCACGTATTTCATTTTCTTGCCTGCGCAGAAACTCTGCACGACCGAGGCCCAAAACCGGCGTGCGCGGGTCGTGAGCCAGAAGCAGGATGCGGCATAATTGGAAATACTGCTGACCAGCAACCGGGCAATCATACGTATATATAAATTTGGGCAGGCAACTGATCTCACGACCAAGCATGAGAAGATCAGTTTGTCGCGTTTGACTGTTGGTAGCAGATAGGCAACCACTTTTATAGTACATCGGTCGAAAAGAATTTGGTTTCTGCTGGTCCCAGTCGTGAAGATACTTCCAGAGACTGTCCCATTCGACAGTATTTCTCATTTTGTCGCCATAAATGAAGTTGGTTACCCGAGCAGCATGAGCAACCATTCTATAGGCCCACATGGCGTCTGAAGCAGGCTCCAAACTCCCATCTACATTGCAGTGGTCCACAATGGGCTGCATAGCTCTTTTGGTCAAATTTGCGACAAAGATCTCCTGGCGGAGTGCCACAATCATAGCAGCGTCGCTAAACTCGGATGCTTGAAGGTTTCCTTGTCTGATTTGAAGTAATATAGGAGCTGACACGGCATGTTCACTGATGGTTTCGCCTTCGTTCGGCTCTTGATTGGTGTGAGAAATTTGTTATTGAGCATTGTTAACGGGACATACCTGTCATTTCCTCTAATAGCCGTATTAGCATCGCCGATGCCAAGACGGACTCTTGCAATCTCTTTGTGGTATCGCTTAAAGAGGGAATTAAAACTTCGAGACAGAGTCGCTCATATTCACTCGACCTTTGTGTATCAATACCCGTCATGACTTCTCGATGCCTAGAAGAGACTGCAAGTACGGCGTAAAGGACAGCCACATCCTCTAGTACTATCGCCGCAACGTAGCTTTGAAAACGCGTCTGGGGGTCGGAGAAGTCGTACCAGGGAGCGAGAACTCTAAAGAAATATTTCACTAGTTCTGCTTCCTCTTCAGTGAGGGGTCTCGGCCCTGTCGTTGGGCTGTCACTGAGATGGATATCATGGTTGGGGCTGACAGAGGTGGATTTGTTTTGGGGCCCTGCCCAATTGTGTGGGGACCAAGATACACTGCTATCATTCTCTGTGATTGAAGAAATTGTCATAGAAGCAGAGGGATTTTCCTGAAGCCAAGGCTGAAATCTAGCATTGGAATCGTTCATCGCCGAAGAGGGTTGGCCAAAGAAAGGATCAGGAGTTGATCGCATGGGGGGAAGCAACAGGTTGATATGGCCCTGAGGAGATGTTGAGACAAGTGGGATCTGTTCTGAGCTGACGCTCGGGAGTGCAGTTGGCTCAGTAGTCCCATTGTCGGAACAATCGAATCTTCCAGGGTTCGTTATGTCTTGGTTTATTCTGATGGTGCTGGTACCAGGGATGTGCGATGGCTCTCTTGCAAAGCGGGTTCGCGCTTTCCTAGAAATGCTAGTTGCTGAAGAGAGGTTGTTTTTGCGAGGGCTCCGTTGCTTTGGTGGTTTGTAGCCTATGTTGTTAAAGCGAATCTTCAAGGTGGTGCTTTTAATCCTACACTCTGCTCCAGCTCTTTCGCAGTTGGAGCACACCTCATGACCTATTCCAATATTACCTGCAGAGCACAATCCCAATTAATCAATCCTAAACTTTGATAAAGTTGGTTCTGATAAGGCAGTACTTACATCTTTGATGTCTTGAACGACACCGCTCACTCGGCAAACAGTCAGCATGACCGTAGCTTCCTGGGCAGGATGAAACATACCATGCGTGAGCTGGTCGTCGGGTATTTGGTGCGACTTCGTTTACACTATCAATGATAGAGTCGATAGGAGGCTCCTTCTGCATATCCCTCTTTGATGTGAATGAGGTGATATCTGACGAGTCTTAAATTACGGTGTAGTCAAGCTCTCCGGTACGGGTTGACGCTAAATTTTGGGATGAAGGCTGCGTTTTCGAACATTACCTAATACAACTGCGGGGTTGGAGCGCTAATGAATTGACTTATCCAGAGTAAAAATAGCTTCCTTCAGCCATTATTCGCATTGGGCTACTAAGCAACGCCCAATTTAGTTCCATCGGGTCTAAGGGTGTGACAGGAGACTTTTCGTCCAGGTCGTAACTAGGCAGATGAGCTCACTGCATTTAGGGCTGGTGCAAGTCTCGTCCCCCATTGGAAGCCTCCAGTATCTGAAATACAGTTCTTTGGTCCGCACGTCGCCAGCACAAATTGGATCAAGGGTTGCGATTCGCCCAGACCAAAGTCGGAAACCCACATTACCGACTAAGCAGGGCTAGGGGCCATTTTATTGGATGAATCCAATATCGGAATGCAATCATAAGGGCTAGGCATAAATGTGGCATAAGATGACTTGAATGCGAAGGCAGCTGGACGGACGTGCGATAATCACCGACTTGAATGGTGATGATTCAGTTAATTCTGATTGGCTTGAACCAATATCGGAAAGCTCAGACGCCGAAAGATAATTGTCTTAAACAATCAATCCCTCACCCGTGGACATGACTACCTCAACGGAAGTATTTTCTTCTCACAACTTTGATCTAAATTCCATAAATATAAATAAGAGTGATAAATCTCCTTCATTCTCATTGTAAAAAGTGTTTTCAGTAGGCATCTTTCGTCTTCAGCCTAGGCACCCACCCACTTCATCATTAAACCCCAATTCAACCCGCGGCAGATATCATCATGAGTCCTGTGCAACTCTGCACACGCAACTGCAAGCTTGTTTGTCTTTGTGGGCAAATGTAAGAGGCCCACATTACATGGTGACGTATTGGAAGATTAATTCGCGCGGATACAGAGAATCAAGACCCCAATCGATTTCATCAATTGCGGTCGATGCTAAATCTTCAGCCGACACAAACCATCAACCTACGCGGGCCACAAAAGAGAGTCATATTAGTGGACACATACGCGAGGTTCCGGTTGAGCACGAGCTCGTTGGTATCGGTACTCATTTTAGGCAAGATACATCTGCATGACTCGGAGACAATTCTGCTTAGCTATCCAAGCTTTGTCACGACACGAATCAACGGAGACGAATGCTGTATTTAATAAATATGTAAATTAGGAGCAATTGTTCAATAAAACAAGTCATATTGAGATGCCTGATTTACTCGTTTGCTATCAAGCGCATGCTAAAACCATATCTGATGCTAATCTTGTTGCTTCCCACTAGAAATTCCATCTCCAAACATATCGAGGTCGTGAAAATGCTGTGTGCTGTTGTACACTACTTACCATCTACATGGACAAGAAAATAAAACCAACTCTTGTCTGCAAATTAGGCCTTTCTGGTATCCGCAATGATCAATTCGATCAGTGGCCCAACAATCTCTTGATCCAGTCCAAGGTTGAGAAGATCAGAGACCTTTGTCCCTGTCGACTTGGAAGAATTGTTCACAATACCCCAAATCCTATCCTTCATACCAAAGTTGATCTGGTAGTCAAAAATCATGTCATACATGGTCTTGTTGTGGTCAAGTACGTCAAGTTGCGGGTCAGGACCAAGGTCAATAACGACCTCGCTTTCAGGCGACAAATCGGAATCAACCATGACCACAGTGCTAAAGCTTGCATCAGACAGTGCCAGGGCTCCCTCGGAGAACACGGCTACAACAGCTGCATCAGGCCTGTGAACATTGTCTACTAGAACCTTTACTTGCGAGGATGTCTTGCGCAATGAGATGAATCGGAACGCCCATTTCTTACCGCTTGCTTGCGTTGTCAGGCGTCCAGACTTCTGGTCGTATTTAATGTCTATCGATCTGCCATTTCGGTGACCCTTGGCTTCCTTCTCATCTTCATCATCTCTGACGTCTTCCAACAGAGTAAATTTGCCATCTTGGCCTACCACAACAATGACTTCCAATTCGTTAGGGTTGGGGCAGCCATTGTCGGGCACGGCCTTTGCATCAAGCGGAATAATGGAGCCCTCTGGGGCGAGAACAGGCAATCGTTCAATAGAGCGATACATGGCGATCTCTCGGTCCCCATCATAGATGAATCCCGTCATGAGATCCACATGGCGACCGGGGGGGACCCAGAGGTCCACTTTCGCAAACGAAGTTCTGTTGTCTCGCTGCTGCACGACCGGGGCGACAACCAACGAGGGACCAAAGTAATACTGGTTGGGGTATTTGTATGCTTCATTTCGTGTCGGGAAGTTCCAGTACAGAGGCAAAATGAGAGGCAGATTAGATTCCGACACAATGACATTGGCAGTGTACAGGTAAGGTACGAGGCGATGACGCAACTGAAGCATCTTCTGCATGACGGCGTAGAACTCGGGGCGGTAGTTCCAAGGTTCCTTGGAGTTCCACTCGCTCCTTGTGGAGTGGAGACGTATGATGGGAGAAAAGACACCCAGCTGTACCCAGCGAGTTGTCAATTCATCGTCTTTGGAGCCTGCGAGATGGCCTCCGATATCATGGCTCCACCAGCCGTAGCCGATGTTGGATGCCGTCGCTGTGAACTCTGGCTGGAACCTGAGGGAATCCCACGTCGAAATGGTGTCTCCGGAGAAACCCAGCGGGTAGCGGTGGCTCCCCGGACCACCATATCTTGAAAGCATCAAAGGCTCCGTGTCCTTTGTCACCTTTGCTGTGTCGAGGAATTGAAGGTGGTTCAGCGCCCACAGAGGATCCAGCCCTGGCATCTTGGACGTGGTTCCCTGCTGCCAGTCAAGCCACCAGAAATCACAGCCCTTGTCTTCCAAATCGCGATGGAGGATATTGAAGAGAGCGTGCATGTACTTGGGGTCGGCACAGTCGAAAGGGATGGTTTCACCCTTGCTAGGATCATACCCAAGATACCTAGCCACGTCGTCGTACTTTTCCTCGAAAGAATGCACGCCCTGATGCGGGTGTTCATTCAGTGTCATCTTGAGTTTTCGCTTGTGCAGTTCATCTGCAAATCCCTCGGGACTGGGGAATAGAGATCTATTCCACGTGTATCCGGTCCACCACCCGTCCAAATGCCAGCCCATGTCAATGACTGCGACCGAGAGCGGCATGTTGTTGGACTTGAACCTATCCATCAAGTTTATGTACTCATCAGCAGTGTATGAGTGGTATCTGCTCCACCAATTGCCAAGAGCCCAGCGGGGGAGAACAGGCTGGCGGCCGCTGATGGCGTAAAAGGCCTTAATGGCGCCCTTGTAGTCGTTGCCGTAGACGAAGAGGTAGCCGTCAACCCGGCTGTCGCCCTTGCCACGGGGGGCGAAAAAGCCATCGTCAGAAAGCAGCACCGACTTGCTGTCATCGAGCGATGAGAAGCCTGCGCGCGATAAAACACCAGGCTCAACGTTCATGCGACCGTTGACGCCGTCCAGCGTTCTGGCTGTGCCGCCCAGGTTGTCTGGCGATGCTGCGCCGTAGCGCCATTCGCCCCCCTGCCATGATCCCTTGGTCGGGAATGTGACGACCAGGTTGTCCGACGAAAACTTCTTCTTGTTGTAGGTGAGTTGAAATGAGTCAGTGGTAATCTGGACCTTGTCATCTTCTTCGATGAAGGCGTACTCTGGCGTGGGGAAGTTTCTCTTGATGACAAAGGTTGACGGGCGATCCTCAAAAACTCCATCCTCGGCCCATTCGTACCGCAGCACCACGTCGCTGATCAGTGTGAAGCGGTACGTCGCTCCGCTGACGACAGAGGCCGGATTGGCGGCTGCATCTTCAGAGGAAGGGTATTTGCTCATGTTGTGGTCTAAATGCACGTCGCTCTATGTATGATGTATGTATGTATGTATGTATGTATAATGTGCCGGCGATAGATTGGAATGTTTACTTTGCTGTGTTGCCGAGTGTGAGAGCGGACAATGATATACCTGGGGAAGCTGATCATGTTACCGCATCACATGGCATCCACTACAAGCCACCTCGCTCGGACACCCTCTTTAATGCTTTTAAACCGAAAGTGTAATCTTGTGTCGGGTTTCAGCCGCCGTGGCGAACGGCTCGTATGCACACCATTTGTTCCACTAGCCAAGGCATAATGCAATTGGTAGCCTTCCATTGCGAGCCTTCTTTCTGCTTGTCGATTCATCTGCTTTGAGCTGTCCATTGACGTTTCCTACGCTGCGATGGCACTCGATGATGTAGGTACAGGCACAACGGGGGCGCAGGCTGCTCCTTTCAGCTCGTTTTGCGGGGGTTGATCGCCACCTCCATTTTCCCCATTTGGGATAGCTTCGCTTCCCCCTGCCGGAACACATCACCCCCTCCTCCGCAAATCCTTCACCAAATTCAATAAAACCACCAGACTCACGATCCCGGTGATGTGTCTCAGTTGTGCAGAACCTTTGAATTGCGTTCATAATGGGATATAATTATGAATAATACTATTATTATTCAGTTCAGGTGATGCAAAGTAGGGATATTTAATTGCAACGAGGCAAAAGCGGTGTAACGTGGTATTCGCAGCACAGCTAGACTGGCAACGAGTTGTGTCCGATTTGTTTGATGGGAACAGTACGAGAGATAACCCATATTCCTTTAACTCTGTAGCCTCTTCTTACATCTGGTCCCTCAACTGTCGACCATTCCAGAACCAATGTCAGTTATGCTAAACTTGGCACTATAAGATTCGGCCAGTGACTTTATACTTTTGTTAGGCTGAGCCGAGATCATGTAGAGCGTTATCGAGAATGCGCCACTATGCACGTAGAATCCAAAAGGCCTTGCGTTCTGACTCGGCTGAGATGCAATGAGTCGAATCTTAGGTTCAATGCTCTTGCAAGATGTGGGCCGCAGCCGCCCCCTTTCTAACAGGAAAAGTTTCACCGCAAGTTTCACCATGAGCGCACATCATCCAAGTTCCAATCAACAACATAGACCAGTTGTAATCATCAAATAATGAACTGAGTCTTCATTTAATTTATTCTAACGCGACCTTGAATTTCATCAGATCTTTTGTTACAATCTCATCTTTCTTCTCCAGCACCTTTTCCATGTCCCACCTTGCGCTCACAATCCGACCAGACAACCACTCGCGCCTTTCCTTGACCAGCCACAAAATTGTATCTGGAGCCAGCGCCGGGTCATCTTTTGGCAAGTTACCCAGGATTGGGTGCAACTGAGTAGACAACCTAGTGTCGGAAAGACCAGGCTCGAATGCAAAGGCTACTAAGCCTTTTTCTCCATATTCGCTTGTTAAAAACTCTGTGTAGCGACATGTAACAACTTTTGACGAGCTGTATGACGAATAGCCCTGCATCTTCATAATAGCCATGCCGCTTGTCAAATTGACGACCGTCTTTAATGTTGACCCAAGCACACCTGGAAGAAAATATTTGGTGACCAAATGAGTTCCCCTCACATTCACGTCCCAAACATTCCACCAATCCATAGGATCTGACTCTTGGATGAAGTTGTGTGTTTCAAGGCAGCCTGCATTGTTGATCAACACGTCCAAGGTACCTCCGAATGCCGCAATCACCGTCTCTGCCACTTCCTTGACGTTGGCTTCCAAAGTAATATCGAGCGGCAGTGCCAAGACTTGAGGTTCAGGATGGCCTACAGCATTGGCGGCTTTTTTGGTTTCCTCCGCAGTGACGAGCAGCTCGTTTTGAGTCCGGGACGCAATAGCAATCTTAGAACAACCCGCTTTCGCAAACGTCAGAGATAACAGCCGGCCAATGCCTTGAGAAGCCCCAGTGATGAAAACAGACTTGTCCTTTAGATTGGCATTTTTTGGAGAGATAAAGGGATAGCTCTGTGTGCGCGGGGCTGAGCCAAAACTGATAAATTCGAGGTAGTTGGCAAAATCAACTTGTGGATCAGAATTCGTAGCCATCTTGATTCTGATATTGCTTATCCTCGAATCCCGTGCCAGTTTTTAAGGTGGCTATTCCGTTGCCAGATCATTCTTCGCACGTACGAAGGCCCAGGCTGATGTTTTGTAACCTTCACGGGGACGTTAGTGCTTACACTTAGGAAGCGATAGCACCACAACGTCCCCACAGTTGCCCCCTACAAGGAAATCACCATGCCGATATGATCATCAGTGACGCGTTAAAAATAAAACAGGAGCGGGGATGCTACGCATAGTAAACAGGAGGGTAACGGTCGAAAATGGTTCCCAAAGAATTCAGCCTAAATCCGCCCCGTGATTGCCCCGTAGAGGGCAGCTGACCTTGTTTTACAATGCCGAACTAAATCAGGCTTAATTGATCTCAATCTTAATTTCTCTATTGAACTTGTTTTTAAAGACGTTTTAGATGTCAAGATTTTGTCAGGTGTTTTGACCTTTGCGGCACCACGATCGTCACTGGGTGATGACGGGCTAAGCGAGCATGGGCATGTCGGAAGGATTGTGGTGGATTCCATGAGAAAATGCCGCATGACAAATTGCAGGAGATATTGATTACATGTGAGCTGTTGATACATCTACTTTTGGTGCCATTCACTGAGTTGCTACGAAAAGTTGGGCAGAAGCCTCATGTATTTTTTTTTCAGGCGTTTCTAGTTGGGCCGCTTGTTGATTCTTGCTGGGAGAGCTTCCCCTTTGTGCAATACGACGAACCAAATGCCATTCGGGACGAAAAAGCCAACTTTGAAATCTATTAATACAAAAATTGGGTCTCTATACCCGAAAGCCGGTGTCAGACTCTTGGAGCTCTCGCAACTTAAAATTAGTCTCAGCCCAACCATGCCGATATACTCATTTTCCCAAGCGTCCGTGGAGCTCCCATCCATTTTCCAAACCTTGCTTTCAATAAAGTTGAAGATTGAATTTGGACGATGAGTCGTACCAATTCACAAAATGCGGTGCACGCAAAGTTCCCTGCCAATCGCCAAGTTCCCGCCCACCTCCATTATCCGCGCAGCGATTTTCTTTCACGCAACCCGCCCACCCCAACACCATAAAGTCTCCAATGCGAAAGCCTATCAACCAACAACCATCTGGATAAAAAAAAAGATTTATTGAACTCGCCCTCGAGCCCAAAAAAGACGACCACGCCAGGAGTCGAACCTGGAATCTTCAGAGGCTTTCTGTTTGGGAACCGAAATCTGACGCCTTAGCCATTAGGCCACGCGGCCGATGGGAAATCGTTGCAATGTTAGGATCTTGACTCAATAGTGGAGGAGCTTCACAGAATTGAAGAGCAGAATTCTACCCTTGACGAGCAACTCTTGTAGAATTAAGGCAACTACAGGTTTTAGTTAATTGAATCAGTTCTTTAGAATGGTTCGCAGCATCGATACTTAGTCTGAACTAGCTATGCTTGTATTTTTGACTTGATTATATTGCTGTAAATATAGTTGAACAGTACCTACATCGATCCAACTGTCGAATCGTGAGGCTTGATAGGGAATTATGGTGCGGATCGTTATTGAAGCGGGTTAATTCAGAGCTCTTGGGAAATGAGGATTGTTTTTAAAAGTAACAGAGTCGTACTTGATCATGGCTACCATTTTCATCGCTACAAGTTGCCAAAATATGACATGTTTTTCAGTGTTCCGCCAACTTTGCTGCAAGAACCCTGGACTTGTTTTAATAATACTTTCTAATAGAGATAATTAATTCTATTATAATTTGGATTGTAAAGCAGGCATTTTAGTGCTGGGGTTGGCACGGAATTTCGATAATGTCTGAATCCTTTTTTTTCTTTTTGGTAACTTCATTATTAAGGCAGCAAAATATCACCTTGGTATTTTTCTATGCCAATCTAAAAGGAAAGTTAGCATGCCGAGGAGAATAGGGGCCCCAATAACATACCTTTCAATGAGATGATAACCGCTTTCGCTTTCCACAACGCCACTCATGTGGCCAACTTCAAGTGCAAAGGCAGCTTTTTCAAAGGATGGCTGCATATCGCCGTGGCCAAAAAATCCCAGGTCGCCACCTTTACGGGCGGAAGGGCAATCGGATTCGGTTGTAGCAAGTTCGGCCAAGGTGGTCATGCCATTGCGAATCCTTTGCTCATGGCCTAAAATGATCGAAAGAGCGTCCTCCTTGGATCGGGTGATGGGGTCCTAAAAAGCGTGGTTTTAGCCTTGTAAATGGCATCATGGGCAAGGATTGAGGGTCGGTAGGTACTTCTTTCCAACTTTTAGGTCGTCGCGAGTCTTCGTGCTTGACCAAGAGATGGGCGGCGCGGATCTTTTCGGTATTATTGTGTTCTTCGGGTTGGGAGGGAGTCCCACCGCCATGATGGGTAGCCATATATCGCTGGAGCTTGGCGGTGTTGGTGTTGGCGGGGGGCTCCCATCTCGATTCGTTGGTTTGTATGTCGAAATAGTACGGGAGATTTCGGCTTCGAGAGTATCGAACCTCCCAACCTGGAGGGAGACCAGATTCGGACTAAAAGCCAACAGTCAGTGGAACCGTCGCTACAGCCAGTGGTGGGGGTGGAGAATTCGGGACCATTATGGAAGAGTAATGCCTGTTGCTCGTTTGTCGATGCGGAGTGTTGTTTGGGGCGGATGCAGCTTGAGGAAAAGGCAGGAAGAAGCAATGTCTTATGAAGCAACGTTGTAGAGAGCTTCAGACCTTCTGGCCCCTGGATGAGGGGCGAGGGGCGAGGGGCTGAGGGCGCGATTCCCGAGCCGGTGATTTTAGCTTCTTTTTATGGTTGGGAAAGGGGATTGAGCTGTATGCCCTTGTGGCACGTGGCATTGAATGGGGGATGCACTCGAGATGAGGGGCGGTAGAGTACGCACCAAACACATTTCGTGATGCTATTTATCTTCTTAATTCAGGTGTCCATCTCGGTCTCTGATGGCTGTTGTTAGCTGGCTGTTCTGGTAGCGCGTGGTGAGTTCCATTTGGGTTGAAGCTATCCAAAACTAGCTGCAGCAGCTACGGCGCATTTTTGTGCTAGTAGCCGAGATAGACTAGAGCTGTGGTAGCTGAATGCTATATCTAGGCCTTTATCCTGTTTTGTATGGTGTTTTGGAGCTGGTTGTGGTCTAAACTATCTAGCTGCTCCTACAAGTACTAGTGTGGACTATGAATGTCATCGAGTCTCTATAGTTAATGTCCGGTTAGTCCCCAAAGTGCTCCGGCCGTACATGGCTACTTTGATAATGAATTTTACCCCGCTATTTGTTTTTCCGCCCTACGAGTACTTCATCTCTGAGTTGAGTCCCTTGGTATTGGTCTACAACGACTTCAAAACAAATAATAATTAATAGAGTAATATTTTTAGAGCAAGGAGTAACCAAACTACAGTACTGCGTAAAACATTTCTTTCCATCACTACGGCCAAGGTCATTACCACGGAAGCGATCACTAAATTATCATCAATACTTCCATTATACGCCATGCAAAATCTATACCCAACGAGTTGCCGCTTTCAAAGACCCCATATTCGGAGCGAAATAGCTCGGCACTCTGTGATATTACTGAGCCCACAAAGTATTTCAAAGCGTACTGAATTCATAGGCAATCCATGCCGATTATCAAAGCCGGCTGTAGCACAAAGGCGTCTGTATCTGAATACATCTACGTCACGTTTCAAAACTTGAACTTGCTACGATATTTCCGCTTTCTGAAGCGGTTCTAGGACATGCGAGGCTCATCCATTTATTTCTACCAGACCTACAGCAATCGATTGTTCCTTATCAAGCGGTGTTTGAACTCAGCATATGTACGCTAAACCGCAATTATGCTAGGGTTTTGGTGCACCAAAAACAGATGGCAAAAAGCCCCGCTGTGTGTTACTCGCAAGGTCAAAAAGCCCAATCATAGGCTAAATATCCGCATTAATTTACCCACACCGCTAATTTTTACAAGTTCCGATTCATGTAGACTGCGCCCTTTCTTCGACGAGACTTTGACATCTGTTTGACATCTGTACCTGTGCGCTGCAGCTTCACTGTATCTAGCCCAGTCTTTTAGACACGCGACCGCGCCATACTTCAGCCCCCCACATGATGTTTAAATACCCATATGCCATTTGTGTAGTTTTTTGACGTGCAATTCAGTCTACCTATAGCTTGCTAGTTTTCAGTCCAACTTATCGTTTTCCTGTCAATCCATCTCAATCCATAATGGAATCCTCACAACCTGTTGTCTACCGCTCGCATCGACCTGGAGATCTCGGCTTCATTGTTCATCAACATGGTCTCGTCTACTCCCAAGAATACAATTTCAACCACAAATTTGAAGCGCTAGTTGCCAGAACAGCAGCAGATTTTCTCGAAAACTTTGACCCCGCCAAAGAGCACTGCTGGGTCGCGGAACAGGGTCGCGAATTTATGGGCTCTATAGCCATCGTCAACGACCGAGAGCAAGATCGCACAGCCAAACTTCGGCTGTTAATTGTGGACCGAAAAGCACGAAGAAAAGGTGTTGGAAGCACGCTTGTCCAAAAGGCTTTGGATTTCGCGAGGGAGGCGGGGTATGAACGTGTGGAATTGTTGACGGACAGCGCCCTTGCAGGTGCTCGAAAGATTTACAAAAATGCGGGTTTTGAAATTGTACACACGGAGAAAGGTGATCCTTTCGGCGTGGATGTGATACTTGAGAAGTGGAAACTGGATTTAGGAAGCACCAGGAAGCAGGAGCCACGGGTTGACTAACGGGTCATGATGGCACGAATGGATAGAGCCAATCATGGCACAGTAGCTTTCTAGTTGATGGGGAAAAAATAACAAATTGTCAAGAGAAACTCAACAAAATGCAATAGAATAATTCAATTAAAAAGCGTTCTCGTTTCGGTTTTTCAGAACTCATGCGTTGTAGAGGCCTGCGGGAAAATATTAAATCAGGCGCAACTTTTATGCCCATCATCACCTTGGTGATGCTTGGGAATTTTCTCGAGTATTGCACATACACAAGACAAGATACAAGACACGGTCATGGGAACAGCAGTGGCGTTTACCCCTCCCATGATAGGCCTCCCACATTATCAGCTCAACAGCTTTGAGTAGATAAACTTCACCTCATCGGCATTGTAACCATGACGATCGCCTTGAAATCGCTCAACTGCAACCTAAACCGAAATTATGGATACTAATCGTTTGAACACTTCGCTTCGTCGCAGGCCGTTCTGCCACCGCAGCCAGTATGCCGGCGCACTGCTTTTTAATCTCGCCGCCTTCACCTTGCCAGCCCTCTACAGCACGCTATCCAAACTCTGGGTGGCCAGCATTGATTCCTCGCTTGTCGTCACCACCGACGTCTACACTTACATTGGCGTTGTGGCCGAAGTTCTCAACGAAGGCCTTCCCCGTGCCGCTTGGGTTATAATAGGTGACAAAGCCTCGCGCTCACCAGCACAGCGCCTGGGTCTCGCCCATACACTCATCCTCTTCCAGTCTGCACTCGGCTTGATCATGAGCATTGCGTTCGTCACTGGTGCCGCCACATTTGCCAAGGGCTTTGTCCCTGCTGAGGTCCGCGCCGCGAGTCTGACATACGTCCGGATCAGCTCATTCTCGGCCTTGAGTTCCGCCATTGAGACGGCCGTTGCAGCTGCGACGAGGGCGCTTGACAAACCCGATGTTCCTCTAGTCATTAGCTCTGCCAAATTTGCAATCAACATCTTGTTGGATATGCTCATCATCTCGCGGTTTCATGTCGGAAGTCATAAACCGACAATTAACATGCAGGCCGGCATTCAGTTGACATGTAACATGATGGCCGCGTTTGTCGGGGTTGGCTACTTTCTTCTTAAGACAAGTCTACCTTATATGAACCTTCAGAGACATGACCATGCTGAGAGAAATGGGGACGATGCATGTCACTCTGAAGTCGAAGAAAGAATGAAGACGCGGCCCAGCCTCCGTGCTTTAATTGTATTGCTGAGACCAGGTATCTTGACCTTTGCTGAGTCTGCCATACGCAACGCTCTGTACCTCTGGCTAGTCAGCAATATTGTGTCCCTGGGGTCTACGTATGCGACAGCCTGGGGTATTTTTAACACGATTCGTTGGGGTCTTGTCATGGTGCCTGTTCAATCACTCGAAGCAACGAGCCTTGCTTTCGTGGGCCACAACTGGGGCTCCTGGCGGCTAGACATTGGCAAGACTGTGCGAAGACCTCGCCGCGTTCCTTTCAAAACAATTTTCCAAATTACGAGGCCGGCTTTCCTCTCTCTCGCCATCGCAGTAGCAATCGAAGTCCCCCTCGCCATCTTCCTCTCAATCTGGGGTGCCAGACCATTCGCCTTCTATCTCAGTGAGTCCGGTCCCGTTGCCGATGTAACAGCACACATGTGGCGCACCATCGACTGGTGCTACATATTCTATGCTGCATCTACCCAGCTCGCCACAATACTTCTTGCCACCCGGCCAAAATGGTATCTTTACCAGAGTCTAGTAAGCAACCTGCTATACGTTCTTCCCTGGGCTATTGTCTGTCAGGTTGCGAATCTGGACGAGCAGAATGCATGGACTTATCATAGCCTTGTGTTTGGGGGGAGCTTGGTGTTTAGCCTCATTGATGTGGTCATTGTGGATATGCTTTGGGTGTGGACGTTGATGGCTGGAAGAGCGAACCTTGAGGTCTTTCGAGAGAATTGAGGATATTTTGTTCTCATTGGCGGTAATCTGTCTCTGGTTTTGATCATATGTGTATTGAGAAATGACTTCTCTCAGCTTAATACTAGGCTTTTAAGGGAATGTTTGAGCAATGCCTCGTTGAGCCCGTGCCCTAGGTTTCAGCTTTCGACTGACAAATCCATCTCCTGAACAACCTTGTAAAGGGAGCTCAGGGAATGGAATAGAGTCATACTTACCACCAAAACCCAATGATACAGAGGCAAAGACCAAAACAATCGTCCCCGGATGGACTACCATCGCTGATCTCCCCACCTGATCGACAAGGTGGTGTCTGAGTCATAACTAGTGCTTTTATGCAGTCATTTAGCTCTCTTATGGTACTAGCAACTCCGCGGAACAGAGCCATCAGTCGGATTTAGGCAAAGTTCATGCTCAAATCCGTTAGCCAAAAAGTCCAGCACTAGACTTCTATTTTTCGGGCTTACATAAATTTAGACTCCAAAGCCGAGAGGCGTTATGAGAGTAACTAATATAAATGGTGTTATTTCGAATGATTCATCGTCATCAAAAACCCAAGGCATACAATATTCCAGACTTTTAACGGGATTTCATGCAGTATTGTTACATCTACGACAAACATAGCCCAATATTCTTGTCTGCTTTCACCGCTCACTCTGAAATATTCTTTGTCGCGGCAAGCTCCCATCGAGATCACTCGTCGTCACTAAAATACCCTACTAAGATTCAAAAAAACGCATTTCCATCTAAACAAAAGCATCAAAATGCTTGTGGTCCTCGGAGCATCGGGAAAGGTTGGCTATGCAACCTCGTTGGCATTGCGTAAAGCGGGTGTGCCTGTCAAAGCGATTCTCCGCGATGCGTCAAAGGCCGCACGGTTAAGTAGGATTGGGTGTGAGATCGCTCTGGCTGACCTGCAGGATTCCAAAGCCCTTGCCAAGGCGATTGGAGACGCGGATGCCGTGCAGATCATCCTGCCACCATCGCCCCAGGCCGAAGACACAGCCGAGGAAATGCGCAGTGCAATCGAAAGCCTCGCTCGCGCCCTCGAGGAGGCACGCCCGAAGCGTGTGCTGGCCATTTCCGACTATGGCGCTCACATTGCCGAGGACATCGGTATGCCCACAATGTGTCGCAGCTTCGAGGAACGCATCACAAGTCGGTGGCCACAAGCTGTTTCTACGATCGGCTGAACATATGCAAGGCTGGGGACGCGCTATCCCAGCCGCCATAGCCTCTGGCATCCTGCCGAGCTTCCATGATCCGGTCGATATGAAATTCCCCACGATTTCAGCACCGGACCTCGGCGTCATCGCTGCGGAACTGTTGTTACGACCCGTCAGTGCAAATGATGTCGAGATTGTGCATGCCGAGGGACCCCATCGGTACAGTGCCAACGATGTGGCAGCGGCGCTGAGCAAGCTCCTGGGCCGGACAATCAATGCAGAGGCCGTGCCTCGTTTACAATGGAAGGGGACCTTTGAGCAGGTCATGAGTCCAACCTTGGCTGAGCTCCTCATCAAAGCCAATGATGCCCAAAACAAGGGTGACTTAGTGGACGTTGAGCCAGGTTCCAGCGAGGTTCGGTACGGCACTACAGAATTAGTTGATGCACTACAGCCACTCCTTCCACAGTAATAATATGGGTTCTTGGAATCTTGTAGTGGGATAAAGATGTAGGAATCGATGATTTCAAATATTTCTCTATTTAAGAAAACGGGATTTTACTGTAAATAATGGATATTCTAGTAGTCTCGGTCCGACTCGAAATTTTTCACAAAGATGGCACGGGCCGAGGCCGAAATTATGAAATCCATACCCAAAATTTCCATTTATCAATACTAATAATACTCCATAGACTCACGGCCGCTGGCATGACCCCCAGACCCCCCGCTGGCGTTTGTGTAGGGGACGGCTGAAACATAACGTATGCACCCAACTGTGAGTATCCATGCTCGACTAACAAGGCTCTTTATTTAGAAAATTGCTTGTTCCATGAAATCATAACAGCCGTGCTTTCCATCGCAATTTAATTTCTCATGTCGATCCGCTTTTCGCCGGGCCCACCTGCGGTGAAGGTACAGAGGTTTTGGGGACAAAAGAGGCATCAGTCATGACTATTTCAAGAGCATTCTGGGGGTGTTCCGCAGGCACTAACTCGGCTGTTGCAGTACTCGACGATGTCGCAGCAACTGTACTTGATGTGCACACTCGTACAGCTGATAGAACACCGGCAGGAGCAATGCTAGCTGGCGCTTGCAATTTGAGAGTTTGTAGTGTGCCTTGAATAAAGTTGGTTGTAATGACAAGGTGTCCATAATACTTTGATAATGCATCTGAAAATGATTGCTGTGCATTTTGTGCAGTTGAGCCGCTAGTCCATGTGATATTCAGAGTGACAAGCCATGAATCCATTGAGACCAATTGGCGAGCAAAGTTGAGGGATGCTTGCGAAGCAGAAGAGTTCGAAGTCGGGTTAGGGTATGAATAAACAACATAGATAGCACTGTGAAGCGAATACTCCTCTCCAGATTTTCCCATGGGAATCTGATACGATGAATGTGCCATGCGAATATTCCACCCTTCTTTTGCCTGGATCTCCACAGTCATGTGCAAAATTTTGGATTCGCCTTGGGGGCTATCTATCACCGCAAACAGTGCCTCTGCCACATGCTCAGTAGTATCAAAGGCTGTTTCTCCATCAGTGAAATAGGAAGGGATGCCCAGTGAAGCCATAAAAGTCGAGAGATCCTGGCACATGGTTCTTGAAGGCTTCTCGTCGTATGTAAGGGCACTCGGGTCTCTCCATAGTCCCACCAGTCCATCTGATACAACTACTTGGTTGTGTTGAGATCCAAAAGGTTGAAGTAACCCTTTTGCTATATGTTCAGCCCCTTCAAGCAGTCTTTTGCTCACATAAGAAAACTGGCTAGGATAAGCAGTGATGCTATCAAGTTGACTGTTCTCTATCCAAGGGGCTGAATCTTTAGTTGCATTCCCGTCCGCAGCCTTTAAATTGGAGGCAGCATTCGCGACAGCTTTTAATACTGGTGTAGGATCACCTGCGTGGTTGATAGCCCACTGAGCGGCGGACCTAGTGCCATCGAGGAGGTTGCAATACAAGCTCATAGCGGATGTTGAATGAGACTTATGTGCCGGCTGTTATTGAAATAACTGATGGTGAATGAGACGAGAGGTCAGTGGTATTTTATAGACCAGCATGAACAGAAAAGAACCCACGTATTATTTCTTGGAATTATTTTAACGCTAAGTAATCAATAGTGGCTAACTGAGACATGCAGCCATAAGTTCAACCTCCATAGTCTTTATTGGGCGAGGTCACACGCTACCAGAAACCAACAGAAATCGTTCAGCCAGCCACATTGACCCGCACAAGAAGCTTGTCAAAAATACGTGAGTAAAGTTACGGTTTTGTTGAAGGAGGGTAATTAGGACTCGTTTATTTCTTCAAGTACACGTTAAACAAAATATCGCCTAAAAACTACTCAAACTACAGGTGTCTCATGTAAAGATGCATAACGTACTTCCGCCTAATTTATTACAATATGGGTTGATTCAAGGCTTCCTTATGGTGGAGCCAACAGTTCAATAGCGCTGGCAGCAAACGTTAGCGCCATTGTTAGTTTGGCCCGAGTCGATTGTGGCGAGCTGTGAGACCTCAACTAACTAGAACAAGCCGTCCCCGCAGGCATATTGTGCACAAAGCCCTCCGGCTTTCTCACGTGACGGTCCAGGTGATCCCTTTTGGCCATCCAATAATCCCTGCGGCATCTTCAGCTATCTCAAACATATCACACGCACCATGATAAGACTGGAACCACATTCCCAGCTTACCACTACAATGAAATCGGAAACTTCAATCAGTGATGCAACTGATAGTCGTCTCGACTTATGCCAGGGCATCACCAAGAGGATCGTTGGCGAGATTCGTCATCTAAAACATGAAAAAACAAATTCTGCCACGAACCGATTACAGACACATCTGAATCAGCTATCGTCTTTTCATCTTGGATTCTCTCTTTAATCACGTTTTAGCTCCGTCACTGTGTATAGGTATGACCCAGACAGAGAATTATGATATGACTTCAAGACAAGAGTGGCCATTCTTAGACAATTTTATATGATCAAGATTGTGCTTCGAAAGCTGGATAAACCATATAAACACTCATCTAAAGAACGGATTTCCTGTATGAACACAACAACATGGTTTTGCAATGTTGAATATTCTCTCAAGGAAAGATTTACCGATCCACAAAATTTTCAACGATCACATACCCTAGCAGAGGTCGCCTTGCCTACATACAGCTAGGTAGTTTATATCGTCGCAACAACAAGCTAGGACCCAAAGAAGTTTATGTGTATCTATTCGTGGAAATATTCCGGAGGAGCTACGTCAGTTTGAGAACGGCTGAGGTCCGTCCGAAAAATCATACCATCTCTTCAGACACATCGGGGAGCAACTTCTGTCATTCGCGTACCTATCTTACCAATCATTGCAACAGGACTCCAGTCAATTAATGGCGATGATATCTAAAATGACGAGTCACTGAATTTAAAGAACTTTGAATTTTAAGATGGAGAGGAGATGGCATTTTTCTCTCATGGCGTTTGATGACGCGCCTATGACGATATCCAGTGATCTCTTGTTAGATTTCGACTGTGATAATACGTGGCTGAAAGTATTGAAAATTTAATCATATGACTCGAGGACCTCTAAATTTTATTAGCGTGAAAAATCTTGGCGGTGAATTTAAGGCTATGGAAGATCTTATACTTGTATGGTTGAGAAACTTCATCAGCCCGATAGGCTGGGTGTGATAGATACTACGCAATGATTCAAGTGATCGGCCCCACAAAATGAATGTGATATCCCACGTAATGATTTAGGTCCTCGGGCCGATAGGCTTGATGTGATGGATACGACGCTATAGTTCAATTCCTAGGTTCAGTAAGCTCAATATGTTGAATCCTATCCAATATTTAAGCGATCACCCCGATAGGTTCAACGTGATAGATACTAAACAATTCAAGTACTGGTCATTAATTCTCATCAACGGATTATAACTATATACAAGCTCTTTGCTTTAAGCATTTTTCTATCTCTACATTAACCTATCTCAAATATTGTCTCCATCTCCTATATATATACTCAAAAAACGAAGGCAACATGTCGTATAAAAGATTGGACTTTGAGACAGAAATGCAGCTTGATAACTTGAAAATACCAACCTTCAAATACCCTTGGGCGTCGAAATGTTCGCCTTACGCCCAGGAAGTCGAAGTTCAAATGATCAAGTGGGCAGAAGAGCATGGACTCCTGATTAATGACGAGTACCGCAAGCGCGTGGAGCGTACTCGTTATGCTTTTCTAGCCGCACACTGTTATCCCAACGCGAGCCGAGACGCACTTCAAGCTATTGCGGATTATTTTGTCTGGTATTTCCTCATCGACGATGCTTTTGTTGATAGAGTCGACACAGTGACATCCGACACGCTCAGAAACTTGACTGCTTTGATTGATGTCCTGGATTATAACAGGGCAGGGTCTGAGCCTGTTTACGGTGAGCTCGCTTGGCTTGATGTAAGCCAACGGCTTCAAAATATGACATCAGTGGAAGGTTTTCAACGGTTCGCTCAAGGTATGCGACTCTGGGCAACCACAGCAGGACTCCAAATGCATAACCACTTGAAGCCAAAGTCGATGGGAATCACTCAATATGAAACTATAAGGCGCCATACAAGTGGCATGAATCCCTGTCTTGCGCTATCGGACATTGGAGGCCCTGGTGCGATTAGGGCTGATGAATATTATTGTCCCAAAATTCAGACCCTCTGTCTCCTTGCCAACAACATTGTCTGCTGGAGCAACGATATTCAAAGCCTCGACGTAGAGATCCGACAACCAGGGCAGTTCAGAAATATGGCTCTGATCTATGCAGAGCAGGGCCATACGTTGCAAGAGGGGGTTGAATATACCTCCCGCCGCATACTTGCCGAAACTGAAAAGTTCATAAAACTGTCTAACACGGTTATACCACAAGCTTCTGTGAATCTACAAGGGTTTATTGATGGGATTAAGTTTTGGATAAGCGGATATCAGGATTGGGTAGAGAATCATACTCTGCGCTACACAGGGAAATTAGCCCGTGGTGATGCAGATGACCGAAGAATTGTTCCAAAATGATATAGGCGAAAGTTAGATTAGGCCATGAAATAAATTTTGAGGAGAGCTACAATCGCGTAATTGAGGCCAAACTAAAGCGACTATGGTACGACGACACAATTTGAGTACATTCCATCTGCTGTTATTCCATGAACGGCCGCTTTCAGCGGCTCTTTGTCATCCAGCATTATCAGGTTCTTATCCTTAGAATAAAAAATTGTGATCATTGAAGGCGTACGGTCTGCTAAAAGTTCATTTTCGTAGACTAATAAGACGCGGCTTGCGGCATGTATTTCGGCCAGAAGCATCCCTTTGCAAGTCCCAGTCTTGACCTGGGGGAAGTAATCATTCAGCAGGTGATTAATCAGCTCGAGTGACGGGTTACAACTAATCAGGATATAAATAACCATAGCGAAGCTGATACTAAGATTTCCCGGGTTCAGGGTGGTAAGATCTATGCTTTGGAGGATTCGAAGTGCCATATGCGTCCACTGATGGATTGGACAATTTCCGTGATGGTTCTGGCGATCATTCAATGGTTCTTCAAGACAAAGAAGCTGGGCCAAGGCATATGACAGATATTGGATTGCGCTTCTCGTCGTCTCAAAATAAAATGGTCGAATAATAATAGGTTGGTTAGAAATTGACGCACCATTGATCGTTGCACTTGTAGCTTTTTCACGAGGCAGATCGGCTAGGTCTATTTTCTCATGCCACCCATCAAGTTCTTTTTGTTGTTGTTGCAGCAGGCGGCTAATCTGGTTAATGCCAAGTTCGTTCATGTCGTCTCGGATTTCCTCCTCCATGAAGTACGTGTCACCAGATTTCAGAGTATACCACAACAGGGCATCCTCGCAACCCATGTGGCCTCGCATTACGACGCGACGGCGGAGGGTATATGCATTGGCAAGCATAGCTTGAATAGCGCCGCTCCTTCCATTACAATAGACTTGTTCAAGACTGTGGCATAGTCTTGAACTATGTATGATCCGTTCCTCTTCCGCTGGCCGAAATGGGAGGCGATTCAGTTTTAGGAGAGCTCTCAAATGACTCCAAACACCCAGAACTTTCCTCCCAGAAGTACTCTGGGATATTTTGGCGTGCTGGTTGAGTACCAACTTGTCAGCCCCAATCATATGAGAGATGAAGCCCCGGGGAGACCCTATTCGACATTCAAAAATTATGCACAGGATTATCGCCGTCAACCTTTCTGTAAGCTCAGAATTAGCCTCAATTATGGGCTCCGAAAGCGCTTGAATCGCCGCCTCGTAGTACTCGAATGCGGCTTTTAAATGATCTTTATTGAGCAAGCTGACCGCCTCATCATCACCCAGTTCAATAATTCCCGCCGTATAAGCAAGTTCCGAAGCACTTATAGCGAGCATCGCGTTTTTAAATCCCGGGACCGTGGATAGAGCAGAGGCATTTTCCGCTAATGATGTGTGGACAGACCCAGACGCGGAGTTGTGGAAATATGACAGATATTCGTCGTCGCGGCTGAAATGGCTCCAATTGGATGGGATGAGAGGCAATTGGCACGCGTTGACTAAAGGCGACAAAGGCAACAGCTGACTTGGCGACGCGACAAGCGAATTGGATGCGCCAAGGTCAGGCCAGCCTTGATCAATGCTAATGTCAAGGGTTTCAGAGAGGGCTAGCTCAAAGCCGCCAGCAGGGCTTCTGAAGTCCCCAAGGGTGTCATTCGGTGCCCATTGTTCACCGCTTTGGGAGGGTTCCTGTATCAACATGGGCGACGGGCTATGGTAATGTGGAGAGCTAGTGGATGGCGACAAGATTGTTTTTCGCTTCGAGTCTTTGACACGATCCTTCTCACGGATAGCCTCCCATTTTTTGGCCTCAATCGTTTGCGATCGCTTGGCCACCTGGGCCGTCGTATCCATGAAGGAGATGCGTGGACCGTCGTAGGCCTCGCATTGCAACCCAATCCGCAAACATTGTTGACAAAAAGGCTTTGTCTCATCACACTGCTCATTTGAGTCAACCCAGACCGTGCATAGTTAGAATGGTCCCGCGCAATGCCGTGTCTGCATGGGGCGGGCGTCCTCTGAACGGATGGTGGATACACTGACCTTTTTGCGTCGGGATCGGCACGTGTAGCATCCCGTGCGACTTCTAGTGATGCTTGTTCTATTGGGACGTAGCCTTTTAGCTTTGTCCATTGTATTGGCCCAGCCCACGGTTTCTAGTCAGGGACGCCGGCTGTTCTCGGCCACGGGCAGTGAGTGAAGGAGAAAGTTGGGTGAGGGGCTGGCTAAAATTGACCGTCCGATAAGGGTCTGGCTTCTGTCGTGATAGAACAGGCGCGGGATCCCTGTACTTTGCGCGGGCCCTTTTGTTGCGGGGTGCGACAGTAACGATGCTAGCCACCGCTCTGGTAGTCTCGCTTCATCATGCTAGCACGCGATTGACAGATTTCTGCCAGCAAGAAATCTCAAAAAAACCAATTCAATCATGATTTGGTCCCCTAAATGGGTGTAGTTCAAACGCGAGTATGAGTTGTCAGACCATACTGTAGCATACACATTTGTCGCCCTCTAAATCCTGCCGTTTAAGAAAAGGATGTATGAAAACGATAAACTACAACAATTTTACGAAAGAAACATGATTTCCAACCCCAATATCAATTGTTAGTCTTCTTCTCGAGTCTGGTTAGTCCGATTGGTCCCAAACATGTCCGCGAACATCGCGACCAAGATAACTAGATCCGATCATAAATCCAGCTGGCTTAACCTCTACCAAGCGGACCAGGATTTCTAACATGATAAGTAACAAATAAAACGCTTAAAGTTTTAGCTTTTTTATGTCCCTTTCATCTCAGTAATAAACTCGGTGCATGTGCTAAAATATAAATTGTTACATTCGGTCGAAAGTTTGGTGGCCCAGCTTGGCCATTCAGATGACGGACCAGCCAGTTCTTTCTTCCTCAAACCATATTTCACATTCTAATATCGGCAATTCTGATGGCTTGACAATTTGGTTGCTCCAATCTTGGTCGACACGAACTCCTGTATTTAATGCTGATACCAGGTCTGCCAAGCTTCAAGTGGTCAAATCTTGAATATGGGGCAACGGAAACCTGCTTTCTGTAACAGTAATTAGAAGCCTGGACATGTCAAATTCTTCAAAGCGAGGGCATTAATGTGGACAGTGGTCACCGTAATCAGTAATACCACAATTACTCGGATAAAAACTCAAGAACAAGGAAGGGGAGCCGAGTAGCCTCAAAATACGAGATGGTGTTGGTTTTAATAACAGGAACTCGTATTCCGCAAATTCGGCCTCTCGGCAACATACGGAAATAAATCTTGGGCATAGAGATCTACGGGATAGTAATCCAGGGGAATGACTCCTTCACATGGCTACGCAGCCCTCACATTGCGTTACCGTCACCCCATCAGTAGCCCATTCCATATGCAAGGACACAATTTTGCCTTTCGCATGCACATCTCACTGTTCAAAAACGACAAATGTATATGCGGAAACATTGTTTCGGTCACAAGATTAAAGTGGTTATGTAGGGGCAGCTTCTGAAACAAGACAATAAAAATGCCGCAAAAGCCTACAGATTCTTCAAGTGGGCACCAACTCTGCAATGCATGTCAGAAAAAGTTCAAGGTGTGGGAGCTGGCTAGTATAGACGAGAAAAGTACAGGGTCGTTTCTTAGGTTAAAGCATGGTCACGGGGGCGCACAAATGGTTGTTTGTCAAAGTCTCATTAAATTGAAGGAAATAGCATGGTATAATTGAAAGCCTAAAGTTCTATAGAGTATATGTATATACTTTTTTCATAGACCAAGAATTGTAAAACGTTCCCTCCGTGGCCTGTGTTGGATCAAGGGCCCAGGTCAAGTCCCAGACAAGCGCCTTGATCCAACAGTCTAAAATTTCTCATCATCATGATAAATTTAAACCAATGGTGCTAAACCAGGCTCTTACAGAAGAGCAACGAGACCAAGGGCGATGGCAAGGCCAGCAGGGGCAATCTGGGAAGCAGCACCGACAACAACGCTGCTCTTGGGGGTGGTAGCAGAGTTGGGGGAAGTAGCAGTGGGGTTGCTGTAGCCGGGGGTGGTGATCTTGTTGCCAGAGCTGGGGCTGGTGCCAGTGGGCTGGCTGGGAGCAGTGGTACCGGGGGCGCCAGGGGAGCAGGCAGAGGGGGTGACAAGGGAGCCATCGTTGCCGAAGGGGCTGTAGCCAAGGCACTGAGCGTACTCGGCAGCGCAGGTAGCCATGTTAGCACCAGACTTGCCGCGGCAGGTGTTGTAGGCGGTGCTGCAGTCGGAAGCGCAGTTGCCAGCAGCAGGGGAAGAAGGCGAGGGCTTCTTGATGGTGCAGGGGCAGTCGGTGACGGTCAGGGTGGTGGGCTTGGAGATGGTGATGGTCTTGTTGTTGTAGGTGAAGGTGGTGGGCTCAGGGCAGTAGGTGGTGATGGCGGTCACGACCTCAGTGGTGTAGTAGACCTTGGCGGGAGTAGTAGCAGCGGGCTTCTTGGAGCAAGCAGTGGGAGTAACGAGCGAGCCGTCAGAGCCGAAGGGGCTGTAGCCCAGGCACTCAGCATACTTGGCAGCGCAAGTAGACATGTTAGCACCGGAGGCGCTACGGCACTTGTTGTAGGCCTCGTAGCAGCTGGAAGCGCAAGCATCCTGAGCAGGGCCGGTAGCGGTGGGCTTGACGGGCTTGGTGAGGGTGCAAGGGCAGTCGGTGATAGTGAGAGTGGTGGGCTTGGTAACAGTGTAAGTCTTATCACCGTGGGTGAGAGTGGTAGCCTCGGGGCAGTAGGTGGTGAGAGCAGTGACAACCTCGGTGGTGTAGACGACGGTGCCGTTGCCCTTGGCGGGAGCCTGGACAGAGGCGCTGGCGCCGATGGCAAGGCCAACGACAGCGATCTTGGTAGCGATACCCATCATTTTGAATAGAAGTTATTAAAGTACTTTTTGTTGTTTAGAAGAACGAATGTGAAGGTGTATTAGATAGTTGAGTAGGCTGTAAACGAAAGTGGTTGTTGTGGTGGATGGATGGGATGAAAGAAACGGATTCCTCGGATCTGGGCCTGGAGTCTTATACTCGAGAAGACCCAAGTCCAAGCAGCCCTGACTCTGCAAGATCTCGTACCTGCAGATGAGCAGCATTAGGCGCTGGCGGGCTGAAACGGGCGTGACGTCAAAGCTGGCCGACTGGCTGGTGGTGGCTGCATGGGAGCAGTCTGTGGAATACGAGAGTGGTCTGATGAGTTGGTCATAGCTCCGTCAGGTCAGGGGAACCAGCCAACCATCTCACGGCCAAGGCACTATTGGAATCTTTGGACGAATCTCGTATTGAACCGCACAAGGCTTCATCCTTGCACAGACGGTTCGTCCAGACTCTGCCAGGCTGTGTGGGGTCATGTCTCGTCCGGATAATTTTAGTACAGACGAAAGACGGCTGTCAATCGTAAAAAGTGCCAAAATGCCCTCACAACTTTATTTTTAGGTCCTTAATTTTAACACACAGGCCTAGGCGAAACGTCCGGTCTCCTCCCACCCGCTTGACAGGATTCTTTTGGCTTCGGGAAGGATGAGAACGCCCTTCCCCCCGCAGTGAATCTCGATATCCATCAGATGTTACCATCCAAATTATTTTAGTTGTGCGACCACCGACATCCGGGATTGGTTGCAGCAACCAGCTCGAACAATCAACACAGCATGGTCTACCCTTGAACTGCCTCAACCCGTTAAGGTCGAGATTTGCGCCGTGTACCCTAAGAGGGCAAGATGAGCGCACATTCTTGGACAATACCCCTCAATGGAGGGTCTCTTATCTAGATAACAGCGATGATCATAATGAGTGCAAAGCAATGTCATGTTGTTTTGTTAGTGGCGACTGGTGGCCTGGAAAGCGGAGTCTCCGGGTTCCGACGAACCGTATGCCCAAAAAAAAAAAAAAAGTTTAAGCCTAGCGAATGTGAGGGAGGAGGCGATAATATTATGGAAATCACAGAATTCGTCAATGCGTAAACGAAAGAAGCTCAAGAATAAAATAAATTAATGCCAATATATTCCGGTGATCAGTCGCATGCCCGAGGTCCCGAGGCGAAAGCTCGCAGGGTTTTTCTTGGTTGGTGGACCCCACTACAACTACCCTATACTATTCTTCGAAAGGCGGTTTTTTTTTTCGAAAAGTCAGTATTATGTGTAAAAATATTAAATAAATATGATTTAATCATTGGTGGTATAGATATAATATTTAGATAAAATAAACTACATTTTTCATGTCATTCTTTTGGATAACATGCTCACCTGGCAACCGTAAAACGATTACAATTCAGACTCCACTCTCACCTCTTCCTCAATTCAATAACAATTTTCGAGTCATGGCGGCCCTGAGATGCACCCAAAGTTTCACCGATTAATTGGGACGAATTAGCATTCACCGATACGACTGAGCACAGTCTGTTTAGAAGCATTCCGTCGAATGTTTCCACGCTCGAACTGCCAAAGCTGAGTCGTGAGCTGGCTGGGCTGCCCACGGACCAACAACAGATACCAAAACAACGGGACTTCCGGGCAGCGACTACGCTAGAACCAATGGCAAATGAGTTGGAACACACCGCTCAGTCAGCCTGATTGGGCAGCACACGTGCGGAAAACCCCAAGTGGATACGACATGGATCTCAAAGGGGGCCTAGACTCTTTATCCGAGACACAACTCTCGGTGCACCATGCAGGAAAAAGGGCTGACTTGGTCCGTCCGCAAAGCCTCTTCGTAAGAGAAAAGAAAAGAAAGGATTTGCAGAGTCTGTCCCCCCAGGAAGACGTCGGCATCGGGCCCCGAGTCTGGCGTTCCCGCAGTGGACTAAAAATATCTTTGAGGCATCCACCACCTGAGAAGCAGGCCCTATCGTGACATTGAATCCAGTTGCTTTCATGCGTGGGCATGCATGTCTTGAACCAGGAGGCAACTGGTTTCACCAGCCAACCCTATTACGATAAAATACGACCGCATGAATCGGGGAAGGATAATTCCCTTGAATGAATCATGCATGAACAAACCGGATATTGAATACGCCGGATCGAACCCGAGCTCGTTCCTCTTGTGGTGTGGGAGAGGAGTCCTCCAATTACAACACTGTCCATAAAAATAAAGCACTGTAAAACAATAGTGACAAGCATTCATAGAACTTCACGTGAACACTCAATCGTTCAAGTCAGCAGTCGAAATCCCGCCCATCCAAAGGCAAAAAGCATGTGGAGATGCTAGGAGCTGGTGTGTCGATGGGTGTCGATGGGGTCACCGGGGTCATTAGCCTGATCCGGGGCACGAGGGTAATGTAACGTTGACTTTGGCCGCCATGCCTAGCTTGGCATGACTCCATCGAATCGCGGCCAGGTATTTCTTCTGAGGCTTCCAATGGATCCGGAAGAGCCGCTTGCAGTGTTGAGATCATTTATGTATAACTATTGTCTATAACCTTCACGCTCGATGCACCCACAACGACTTGCACAAATTTGCCCTGTGATTGGCTCTAATATTTTTATTGTCATTATGTGACCATCCACACATGGCCACTTAGCTATCTCTCATCAATACCATTTTACATTATCTCCTCGAGTCAGTTCGCTCGAGGTTGCTGTATAGGACATGTTTTCTAATACCGGCGCTCAACATCGCTACCAGGATTGCCAGTATGGACAGAGTAAAAAACACACTCTTCAAAGATGACATATATGCATCGATGGCTCCTTGGACATAGTCCTCCGGGAGGTTGTGTAGCTCGCCGAGGTTGTCTCGAAGCTTGTCAACCCATTGTGCTGCATCGGGGAGATCACCGAAGCTCTTCCACAACCCAGCGCTGAGCACGTTTTGGAATACAGCCGACGAGATTGCAATTCCGATTGAGGATCCGGTGCTTCGGAAGGCATACGATGCAGACGTAATGACTGCTTGCTTGTCTTGCTCAATGGCAGAATTCATCGCGACGGTCGTGGTATTTAACAAGCTGCCGTATGCTATCCCTTCAGCACATAAAATAGCCATGACTACCCATACAGGTGCAGTATTGACAACTGCAAAGTATGCTGCTATAAATGAAACAGCATATAGACCGGTTGAGATGTAGGTGTGTATGAGATACCCACCAGATCGCTTCATAAGCAATCCCACACCCAACGAACCCACTGCTGTACCCAACGCGTTTGGAATGATGAGTATTCCTGTCTTGGTGGCGGAGAATCCTTGGACTTGGAAATAAATAGGGATGTATACGTAAAGCCCAAATGCAGCCATGTTGGTGAACCAGTGAATCAAACAAGCAGACAAGACGGTCGAGTTCAGCATCAGCCGCACAGGGATGATTGGTTCCAACACCAAGTTAGCTTCAACGTAAATGAAGATTCCCAACAACGCCACAGAGACTGGAAGAATCGTCAATATGAAGGGATGCGTCCAAGGGAGCTGGTTTCCGCCAGTGTTCAAGCCTAGCAAAAGACTGATCAAGGCTGTGACCAGGGTAAAGGCACCAAGAAAGTCAACTCGCTTGATACGAGATGTGCCATTATCTTTGACAGGAATATTGACTGTGAAGTAGGTGGTGACTCCTGCAACGACGGATATGGGGACTTGGACGAGGAACGCCCACCGCCATCCGATCCAATCGTTGAACAGACCGCCGACAGCGCCTCCAAGACCCAGGCCCAAGCCAAACCAGATATTTGAAAGACCTTGCCAGATGCCTCTCCGACGCAGCGGAACCAAATCCGCTGTTACTTGGGTCGCCAATGCAAGAAGACCGCCTCCACCAATGCCCGCGATGGAGCGACCCAAAATCATTGTGCTCTCTTTGGTTGCGAGGCCACAAATGAGATTCCCTAGTCCGAAGAAGACGTTACAGAATATTAGCCCTGCCCGTCGAGAATAAAGATCCGTGAGGCGCCCAGTCAGGGGCTGGAAAGCCGCGTTAGCGACCAAATACGCCGAGGCAATCCATGACAGCAGCGAAAGCGAGCCGAATGAGGACGAGATCGGGCCCGATAGGGTGGTAATGATGGTAGTATCCAATGCAGAGAGAAACCTTGCCATCCAAACGCTGCAGAGAGCAATGCACAGCTCAGCGTTTGAAGGATCTCCCTTCACCGTGACTTCGGTGGCTGAATCTTCATTGGCGTGCGGGGGATCTTCAGGGTCCTCCAGAAGCGGGCTTCTTTCTGAAGGCATTTGCCGCCCCATTTTGGTTGGTATAAGAGGCCTGTGGGGCGCCAGTGGTGAGCCTGGACCGTGATCAGCGAGACGAGGACAATGGCAGCCAAAAATGGACTTCTACAACACGTCTCGCAAAGCACGAGCTGAGTACTTAAGACAAGATCTGATCTTGGGGGCATTCAAGATAGTTACGTAACACCCCGGCTACTCTTTCCCGTAGCGAGACATCCAAGGCAAACCCATTCGCCGAGAACCTCAGCCGTGTCACCAACTTCCAGCCGCCTCTTGGTCTTGGCCTCGACGATGAACTCGCTAGGCTTGGGCGCTGTCTCGGTGATTCGCTTCCAGTGACAAACTAATCAAAAACGGGACAAGGGAGGGTAGATAGCTGAAATCGAGGCCCGGTTCCGGTGGCGGGCCGCGGAACTAGACGGGTGTGGTGACCAGAGATAGCCTGCGGGGGCATCATCTAATCGACACTAGCGAAAGACCCTAATTAACTGGCAGCAACACGGAATTTTCGCAGCGCAATCCAAGGACGCGGCTGAAATTCCAATAGTATGCTAAATAATTCTGAGTTTAGACCCGGGGACATCATGCGGGCATGCATTGATTGCCGAGGTGCGTTTGCCGCCCGCATGGCGATTGTCCCGCCCCATCTCACCAGGAATGTTTACTGGCACTAAGCGCACCGGATATCTACATAATACCCCTTTACCGATCCCATGTGTAATCTTCTACTTCGTACCTCGAATGAACTGTACGGAGTACGCAGCCGTCAATTGACCCCCCACTGATCCGGCTGACACCCGCATGCTGATGAAGCCTGGTATTGTGACTATATGCTAACACTACCTCGCCTCGTTCATAGAAAAAAATACCATTGCGTCATTTTCTGCTGCGAGTGGCTTGTTGAGTCGATCTGTTCCGTTGGTGTCCGCTCTAGACTCACTGCTGGCTCCTGGATTTCCGACTACGGGGTTTCCCGAAGCTATTAGCATGTGAAATGGTCTAGTGAATTCTGAGTCTAGGTAGCCTCTATCTTCGTGGGGTAAGTGGATACGGCTTAGCTATTGGACTTGGAATCGTAGCTGCTGTGGCCCATAAGTTCGCAAGAATGGCGGTATCAAGATGGCCGAGGGATTTCTTCAAAGGACTTCACTAAGCCAGAAAATAGTTCTCCCGTTGTTTGACTTGATCAAGACGGAGTCCCAGGTCCCTGCTGACCTTTTTATCAACAATGTAGCGATTAATACCATTCTGCACCTCGTCGAGGGCAACTTTGTTTGGACTTTGGTCAACATACTGGACTTGGATCTGAACCCCGACACCCGAGTCTCAATGTTCCGACATCTTATGCTACCATAAGATGGAGGGCGTTACTGAGCGGGGCTAGGGAACGTTGATCTTCGTGGGAAAGGCAAATGTCCGACCACCATTAATGATACCAACGCTAGGCATAAGTCGGCTTGGGGTCTACTGGTATGGCGCCACTGACGCATGGCGCCTCCTTCAGTGAGCATTATAGAAGTTGGTTCATAGTGTTCATCTGGATTCTTGATTTGTTCGTTTCTTCGTTTATGCTGCCTGGTATTCCCAGAGCAGGCCCTTGGCAAAAGAACCGTTGTGGTAAAGCCAATGTTTGATTCCGTGCGCTGCTTGTTTCTTTGAGACGAATACCCTGCGTCACGCTCTACCATGAAGAGGACTAACGAGGTTTTCAATCATAATTGCCTTGATAATGTACAAGAGATAATTAAGAAGCATCCGCTATTGGAAGTTGCCGCATTAATCGAGCTGTCGTGTTGGTGGTCATCACCGTTGTATAGTAGCTTCGTAAGAATAAGTTTATATCATACGAACCTAATTCCGGCCATTATCAACGCAGATGAGTATCGTGGATTTCTATAGAGCGTTAAATACGGCTCGTCTGAGACATTCAAAAGAAAGAGAGTAACACGCCTTACATTGGGCTCGTCTCATTCGCAGAGTGACGTCTGAATCTTGTTTATACAATACAAGATTAAATCATATTATATTCTTGAGGCATCGCATTCATGATTTGTATGAGTCCTGCGATGCCTAGCCCTTGCGCTTCGTACTGGTGAATCTACTAAGTGTTAACTGATCATCCAAAGATGATGGTGGGGTGGAGACCCTGTGCAAAGTTGCACTTGATGAGGCAAATTTTCGAACCCTGGTTTCAACAATAAGAGCCACGCCCGGTTAGCTCAATCGGTAGAGCGTGAGACTCTTACGAGTACACGTAATCTCAAGGTTGCGGGTTCGACCCCCGCATCGGGCTGTTCCTATACAAAGATGCGATTGCTAAGCGCGGCTTCACTTTTTGTCAAATTTTGCGTTGATTTTTTTGTGCTGATGTGCGCGGGACATACTTATCTATCTTATCGTTATCGATAAGACATGCATGTCATGTCATGGAGAATAAGGTCATTCCATCAACCCACCCCACTGCCTCTGGCCTTGATGATTGGGAGTTGCTGAAGCCTCACTTACATGCCAGACATTTGCGAGGATCATGGACATGTACCCTGGGTATACATATGTGTTCAGACTGCTTATTGTCAGTTCGCCCTTTTTTCTCCGCATCAATAGGCTCAAATTAAGCCATGTCATCATCATTGCCGCCTCTCTTTGAGTCGATTCCATCAGAAATGTCTTTTCCCATCTATCCAAACACTCCCCCTTGCAACGACGACTAGTTTCTCGCTGTCTTGAATCGACTGTGACTGCACTAGCCTTTAGAGCCTTTGCTATCATCGCCGTGTTTGAATCCTTGGGGGTAATTTCTAGACTGTATGCTTCCCCATCATTGGAATCGATAGGTGGAAATCATTTCTAGGAGAGCATATTTCAAAGGAAAAAAAGATCTAAAATGCCCGGCCGTAATATATATTTGTAACCTTGGTTCTTTGGACGATGTCAGTTTTGACATATTTAGTGCAGAGAATCTGCCTGGATTGCAAGACCGCAAGGCTCTTACCTTGGAGCGGTACGTCTTCGACCATCAAATCCCGCAATGGGCAGCAAGAAAGTGGACAAGAGAGCGAATGACTTTAAACCAAGGAGGAACGCAGTATATTGTAATGACTTCGGTTATGGGTTAATTTTGTGTTTTTCCCTAATTGCTGTACTTCAATGGTTGAACTTGATAGCAGACAACTGTTCCCCGTACTCTATTTGAAGTTATATATCAATATACATTTTTCTCTCTCCCTTTAGCTCATCCATATCATGCAAGGGCGATTGTGTAAACTTGTTACGTCGGTGTCATGCAAGCCAGTAATGTGAATTATCGACATTAAATCCGGCTAAATTCCCTATCCACCATTCCCTTGAAATCTCTTGTAAGAGCAACCAACATCTTCCATCTTGATAAATGAGGATATGTAAAACCATGTCGTGATTTCTATCTTTTTTAATATTCGAACTTGCTTATATTTTGGGTCTATGGGACCGACTTCAAAATAAATCTTTTTTTTCTCATTTTTTCAATTTTTTTTTTTGGATTGGTTTCAACATTGGTTCTCTGCTGAGGGGTCTGTCGCTGGTTGACCATGTGGAACGCACCGGGGTTCCTAATGAGGGTAGAGGGTCTCACAACGAATCAGGTGACCCATTTGACAAGCAATCCCTAGTTTGTGTGGCTTGATGGCTGGTCGATTAGCTAAGGGCTTCGACTAGGCCGTCAACAAAACCACCCTCGGTTCCGACTGCTCCTCAACACTCTGAGAATCATTACCAGCGGCCCAGGCGGCAGGTAGCGCAAGATAGCAATAGATCGCTTTTCGTCATCGTAGGAATTGGTTAGAGAACTAGCAGTCGCCATAGGTTGAAGCGGCACGTAGCGTTAGCCACACCAAAAGCCGGTCGGCGTTAGCGGCAGCCAATGCCTGCTACTTGTCGTAGCGATATCCAATCGCCCCTCAAGTAACTTTATCAAGTTAGAAACGGCTTAGTCGCAAGACCCTTGCTGCTACCGCTCTTGATTTTCGGAAATGTGGGCAGCCGGGACTAAGAAATAACCCGATAACACCAGTGTATTTTGGTCGTCATGCTTCCTTTTTTGTGCTAGAGAGCTGGCGGTGATGATGGCGAACACTTCTCTTGTTTCGTCTTCTGTGAAATTCTTGATCGATTCCGCGCAGTGGATCTATTCATCTTGCAGAGAATGGAAGTGGCTAGCTGAGGCAGCATGAGGAATGCGCCGCCTAACCTTCATACAACCATGTAGTTGAAATTGCCATGTGGACACAAGATGGTAGTAACAACGACCAGATCCAGTGGCTATTTGGGTCAGATCGATCCATCAAAATTCGCCATCTGCACTAGGGCAAACGGAGGCCAAGTTTGGCAGCGTTAAACAGACCCCTACCGTGCCATGCGGGGGCTGTCGTTGTGGTAATCCAGCAGTGTGGCTGGGAGACATTTTACATGCCACGGGACCTTTTTATCAGCTTTGGAGGTGTACTCGGTATTGATCGGTAAAAGGGGCGTTGATCCCTGCGCAGCATCTGAGACATATCGCTTTACTCTTTATAGCTAGATGTCTTAAATTAACTCATCTGACCTGGACCTGAAGGGATCTCGACCATTTTGCTCAACATTTAAGGAGATGCTGTACCGCTGCTCGCCCCCGCCTACAGTGTTGAGACAATAACGAATCAATCTTCTTTTCCTCCCCTTGTTCCTTTCAAATACTGAGCACGTTTTTGACGACAGCGAAAATGACGGAAGCTCCTAGGCCAGTCACAAAGGAGCTATGCGAGTGGATCTCGAATTTATCTTTGTCTGACATCCCTCCTGAAAGAGTAACTAGAGCAAAGTACTTGCTCCTCGATGGGTTGGCCTGCGCATTGATCGGGGCACATCTGCCCTGGTCAGAGGCTGCCGTACAAGGAGTTCTCACAATGGAATCGCCTGGCCGTTGCGACATTATTGGATACGACAAGGTAAATACATGCATCGAATCCATAAGCAAAGATTGGAATACTAAACATGGTGTCAAATTTAGAAAACTGGCCCCCTGGCGGCTGCTCTCCTGAACAGCACATTCATCCAAGGATTTGAATTGGATGATTACCACCGGGATGCACCAATTCATTCCAGCTCCATTGTTATTCCAGCACTGCTGGCTGCCATCCAGCACTGTGATGTCTCGGCTAAAGGCGTTGATTTCCTCCTCGCCGCAATTGTGGGCTATGAGACAGGCCCTCGGGTTGGCATGGGCGTCCACGGTTTTCAGGTGCTGACTCAAGGTTGGCATTCCGGTGCCATCTTTGGCCCTGCAGCCACGGTAGCGACGGCGTCAAAGCTTTTCCAGCTACCATCTAACACCATTGAAGACGCCATGGGTATGGCCTGCACACAGGCTGGCGGTCTCATGTCAGCACAGTACGAGAGCACCGCCAAGCGTATGCAGCACGGCTTCGCCGTTCGGAATGGTCTATTCGCGACTTTCATGGCAAGGAATGGATATACAGGTATCAAGCAGGTACTTGAGAGACCTTATGGTGGTTTTCTCAGCACTTTCAGTCTAGGCAATGGACGAACCCCCAGGTACATGCCTGATAGAGTGGTGGATGGATTGGGAAAACGGTGGGAGCTCGATCAGGTTCTGGTGAAGCCATATGCGTCTGTGGCCACGACACACAGCAGCATTGACGCAATCATGGCGCTTCAGGCTAAATACCCTGCCCAGATGGTTCCAAACAAGATCCGCCGTGTTAGGGTTGAGCTGGATGAAACCTCTTTCAAAAAGTGCGGCTGGATTCCCACAAAACCGCTGATGCCCACCGGCGCGCAAATGTCTGTCATTTTTGCCGTGGCCATGCAGCTACTTGACGGAGAGGTCCAAGCAGCCCAGTTTGCGCCTAAGCAATTAGTACGAGATGATGTGTGGGAACTCATGAGCCGCATTGAGTGTGTCCAGAACAAATCATTGAAGCTGTGGCAGCAGAGCCTGCAAGTTGAGGTGGAGGGTCAGAAAGAACCACTGAATGAGTCTGTGGAAGCCCCTCGCGGCAACGGGGTGCCTATATCCAACGAAGAAATTTTGGTCAAGTGGCGACGTCTCACGGCGGATGTCATTGATTCTGAGAGGCGGACGGCAATTGAAAAGATTGTGTTGGAGTTGGAGACGGTACAGGACATGAGGGAGCTGGCTCGCTTGTTGTCTGGTCCCACCCAGAACATCTTCAGGGCTGAGCGTGAATCCAAGCTGTAATTAGGGGCTATGAGGTATAAGATATTAGACGAATTTTAACGATGTATCATCTTAGTATTTGATCTATTCTTGGATTTGAGAAAAAACAGTGGATGCGAGGTTCCTATCTAACCTTTAGCAGTGACCAAAATTAGCCAAACAGGTTTCTGATTTTTCTAGCGGCCTGAGTCAACGGGCTGTCATTCAGCAGTTTAGCTTTTCAGTATACATCCTGAAATACTAAAAAGGTTACAATAAGCCCAGCAACATCAAGGTTCGCAAAAGCTTCTTTTCAAGAATCAGAGATGACGCCGATGCATACCAAGTAGGCGCTTCGATTTTGTTGCGGCCTGAGTCACCCGGGCTGTCAACTAACGGCTAAACCTTTCAAGATGTATCATGAAATAACAAAGGGGTTACAGCAAGCAGTACCATCAAGGTTCGCAAAAGTTTTCGGAAGAAAGAATGTGCAGTGAACAGCAGGTAAGCAATACAGGAGGGCCGGCTGAGACACGAAATAAAAAAACAAAAGTATCCAGTAAGGGTCTCCAGCCAGCAGAGGATGAAGTTGTGGCGGAACGACGAAGCAGGGGCCTAGGAAGCAATGGGTTTCCTGGACTAGCGAAAACTGCCAGAGGACCCAGTGCAATTAATTGTGGCTTCATGTACAGTACACAAACCCCTTGCAAGATTGTGCTCTTGTGACTTGTTAATGTTTGACGCTGTAGAACTGATTTGCACTAAAATATTAATTTAATGGCTCAGGGCAGGAAGGAGAAATAGAGAAATAAAGATAAGAAACGTTTATTAATAAATAAAATAAAATTAATTATTTATATAAGATATAAGTTATTTTGATAAGTTTAGAGAAAAGAGCGTAGTTACAATCTTCCAGGGGTTGCATTGCGCTACAGGTATTATCAAAGCACACAAAGTGTGCGAGGCAAAAAGAGAGGAAACCCCCGGCGGGACTCGAACCCGCAGTCTTGAGATCAGTCTTCAGATTGGCTTTGCCAATGCTGCTGATTGCGATAGAAGTCTCACGCCTTAACCATTAGGCCACGGGGGCTGTTGGGATGACCGCAGCACTCGTTAGATTGCATTACGTTGCCAGCATTGCTTTTGGCAATGGTCTATAGGGTAGTTTGGTTACGACAACCCAATGTTGCTCAAACGCAAAATGAGCAGCTATGACATCTCTTCTATTTAAAATATACACTATTAAATAGAGAAGATATTATAAAAAAAGATTGTTGAGTTGTTTTTAGAAAATTTTATGCAAAAAATGAGAGAGAGAGATCGGATAGCGATAACACGGCAATTGCGTTAAAATCACAACGCATGAACATCAAGGCAAAATAACTGAAAATCACAGTAAACTTCCATACTTACGATCGCCCTCTGCCTAAAATTTTGACTCATTTTCTGTCCAGCAGAGCATAGACCCAAGGCTAGTCGAACGATTACGTGAATCCCACAAGGTCCCTGGGCTTTCGTGGACACGACGCGCTAAATCAAAATCATCGGAAATCCTGTGTGGCATCAAGTTTTGCAAGACTCTATCCCCTGTACCCTTAATGAATTAGTATCCATAGAGGTACCGTAATGAGCCGCAACATCGTGCCTAGGTACTGCTCAAGCAGGTAATTCGGCAACCTTCCAGTCCATGGCCAAATAACCTAACTTTTGCAGAGCCAGGTAAAGAAATCTTGGTAAAGTTTGCGAACCCCTTCAGAATCGGGATACAGAGCTACCAAGGTTAGTCTTGATTCGAAATTCTACCATCACATGGCTTATCCTCACGGCTTTTCCGGGACAATGACTGTCACTCCAATCATAGGGGTAGTAGATCCGGCCTTGTATCTAAAGTCTCTAGTTGCGGTAAGCCCGCAACAACAATTGGAATATGTCCTGATGTTAGTTTCTATCTTGTAAAAAAGATTTGATACTATTGCCAATTTGCAGTGACTGAAAAAGGGCAGATATTACATCTTTATCCCCAAACGATGTGCCTGGTTCACGATAGATACTGCTATTGCCGTGGTTGGTGATAATGGTCTCAATTTTGGGACATATTGTAGTAAGAACGTGCATGTCAGGTGTTTTGGAAAACCACCTGATGTGATTTAGACTCAGGATGTTCTGACGAAAAGCCTGTCCAGACGCTTTGATGACTATTTGGGAAGGGCGGAGCCATTCCAACCTCTTGAGACTGTACCAATTTCTGGACTTATGGACCTGGAAGAAGAAGGGCTTAGTAATGAGTGGGGACCTTCCTTCATGATTATGAAATGTATCGGAGAAGGCCTGTACAGGGGCAGACAAGTTAGGTATATTAGTATGCTCAGTCCTCAACAACGGTCATTTTTCAACTTGGTCTTCTCTTCATCCATTCTGACTCTTCAGCACAGAGAGCTACCCACTGATTGTGCCTTGCACTACTACATCATACTACACACTGGGCACTTTACTCTGCATCTATTTTCATCCATCCTGACTCTTTCGTCACAGAGAGCTACGGACTGACCCTTGCCTTGCACCACACCATACTACACACTGGGCACTTTACTCTTCATCTATTTTCATCCATCACGACTCTTTCGTCACAGAAGGCTACAGACCGACACCTGACTTACACCATACTATACTTGGCACTTTGCTATTCATCCTTTCTCATCCATCTGACTCCTTGTCACTACGCACTGACCCCTGTCTTGCACCACACTATACTATACTGGCACTTTACTATTCCTCAGCCATCATGTCTATGTCTTCTTGCCGCGTTTGCGACCGTCGCTTTGCGACCTCTGAACACTTGCGCGCACACCTGGATGAGGACGACCACGCCCAGCTTACTTGGAACTGCTATGAGCTTTGCGGTCGTGCATTCAGCTCTGAAGAGGAAGTCGTGCACCACATTATGACAGCACCTCTCCATCACAACTTGGATGAATACAAGGGAATGGTCCAGGCGGATGAGTGGTTCTACAAGGCTGCCCTCTGCTGTGAAGAGTGTGATCTTACCTTCCCTACCGTTGACTCTCTTTATAATCATCTGAGAGACGAATGGAGCCACGATTTGCCAGAAGAGCAGCTGCTTCCATACGGATCTGGACCCCGCCCATCTTTCGAGTGGGTCCAAGAAAGCCTACGACCACAATCTGAAGAGTCATCTCAGGCTAGTCCAAACAGCCAAGCACGCCCTGATCAAGAAAATATCACTATCCCTCGTCCCGATGATAATTTGTTGGATGAATCATCGAAGAAGCTGCCTGTTTTTGGACCCCCTACCATTGACGAGGCAATCGAAAGCATGTCGGCAAAGATGGCAGCCATGGAATCTGAGCTGGAGCGCCAAAAGTCACTCCGCACATGCTCGATGTGTTATGAGAATGAGGTCAATTCGGTAACCCAATGTGGCCACCAATTTTGTTCGGAGTGTGTCGGACAGTGGCAGGCAAAAAATCACTTTTCTCAGCACACCCCCTGCCCTATGTGCAGAAGTTCAATGGGCAAGGTTATCAAAGTTTATACCTGCCCCTCGTGCTAGCGGCTTTCATCGACTGAATATATATTCCGTTCGGTTGCTGGGATGATGAGGATAGAGCCCTGAGAATAGGGCCTAATCCATAACAGGCAAACATTCTTATCGCCCGAGTCATTGTATGGCAAGGTGTGTTATATAAGTGGTTGGATTGTTGATGATTGTTTGATGGAAGGCGATATGCTTTGGGGGCGTTGATTGTTACGACGGGATTGATTGGGGTTTTAGTGCTGATGATTCTGGTTAATATGGGAAGTGTTTGATACGATGGGATTGACATTGAGCTTTTGGTGTTGGTTGGTGATTCTGGTTGGTATGGGAAGTGGTTGGCTGTTTGGTACTGATTTTGGGCGTTGGTTATCATTGGGAGTAGTGTTTATTTTGGCAATACCCTCGAGCCTTTCTAGGAGAGATTGGCCGGTGATGAATGATGAACTTTTCCCCCTTTCCCCCAAATACTTGTATTTTTGGTGATTGCACAAGGTGGTTAACCTGACGCCCATGTTGCTCGTGCCAACCACAAAGCTGTGAGCCTCACATACCAACCCGCCCCACCCACGCCCCCAACGCCTCCAGCGGTGTCTCGGGTGCCTTACCATGGATCGATTATAATTCTCCTGCGGATATCTCATCAAGTTGCATAATCTCAACGAGAATCTCTCTATCGCTGGAATCGTAATGTGATTCTGTCCCACCTGGCCTTCAATATCAAGAGCCACGCCCGGTTAGCTCAATCGGTAGAGCGTGAGACTCTTAAGAGTACACGAAATCTCAAGGTTGCGGGTTCGACCCCCGCATCGGGCTGTTCCTATAAGATACGATTGCGAGCATTTGCGAGGCTTTCTTTTTGGTTTTTTTTTGTCTATCATTGCCGTGTACTTGTGATACGGGTCGACTTTTTACTATTTTCTCATCAGATGGTCCGCCCAACTTGTCGAAACGAGCAGAGAAGGCAGAGCGGGTATACACAAACAGGCATTTACGCACTGGCTTTGTCAGAAGATGAGACGCCTGGAAGGCCCTGTATGGATACTTTACGCTCAGACTTTTTTGGGGGGATTTGCTTCGCCTACTTTGGTCGATCGCTTAAGCAAGCTACTACTAGATAATAGGGTACTTTTGCTAATCAAGGGACAGATCTGATCTCTACAGCTTTTGTTGATAGTTTCTTGTGCTCCATCAGGCCGGGGAACCTTAGGATTTGGGTTTTACACTGGTGATAGGGTACGCGGGTAAAAAGAAACATGGCGCGCGGAGCCATAAAATCTAAGACCCGAATGATGCAATACCACAATAAATGATAATATAAATTATGTAAGGATAAATAACATAATAATTAGCCGATTTTGTTTTCGACATTTATTCATTTATTACGTATTTTTTGACCAGCTAGACCAGGTAAAAAGGGAAATTTGCGTGTTGTGCCATTTGTTCTATCGCTAGCCGGTAGGGCTACACATTCACTGATCTGGCTTTGTCTTTTGACTCGAACGGTTCGTCGGCGTGGGTCGCCATGAGCCCCGCTGCATTGCGTAGAATGTCACAAAGACGGGGAATGCAAAGGAAATGGGCGAGTCCGGGTGGAAGAAATTGGGATTGGCCGAGATACGGCATTAGTACGGTAATGTCATAGGTAGGTCTGGTGATATAATCGACGGGTCATTGAACATGACTCAAGTCATGTTGAATGGCGAGATTGAAGGTTCCATTACATGGAGTAATATCCTCCGGTAACTAATTCTTTCATTAATTGCTAGTGCAACCATCTCATGCATCCACTTTAGAAACAATGATCATGATGGCAGTGCTAACCGCTAGCCTTGGTGGGTTGTTTCATGGCAGGGAAATGCACCCCTTGATTGTCGCGCCTTGGCTGCTCAGCCCCGTTGGTGTGGGCTCAGCCCTACTGGGAATTGGACGGCCTTGTCCACCAAAGTCCCAGGGGTTGGTACTTCATATGAGTATAAGCATAAATTATATGTCAGCTTGCATATCGATCTGTTTGATGTCGGCCTCGTTCCGAATCCTTCTGGATCCTTTCACGCCTCGCGCGGTCCTTCATCTCAGGATTCATCGGGTGCACGGGCTCATACTGGGCTGACGCTCACAGGCCGGTTGAGAACTGATCATCACGGACCCTCGGGATTGATTATGCCAAGACTTAAGCTTGATCCATTTTCATAACTTGTCCTGTCAGGCTTGAGCTCAAAATGAAATATATAAAGATGCAGTCTCGCGTTACCAGTAACCGAGTCTACGAGAGTGATTCATACCAGCTTTTCTCCCTTCCTTCATTCCATTTTGTCGCTCATTTTCATCAGCCACTTTCGTTCATACGCTGCTAGACCCTCGCGAACAGCAATCCAATCATTTATAGAAATCGCACTTTTCTTACAGGCCACTGCCTTAACAATGAGGTCTACTACTGGTCTCTTGACTCTTGCCGCCTCGGTAGCGGCCTCTCCGCTTGTTAGCGTGAAAAGAGACGTACTAGATAGTAAAGACACTCTCTGTAAGGGTTGGGACTTGAGAACTGCTGAGGGCGTCGACAAACTTTGGGAAGACACTGGCGCAGGTGCTTCTCTTGATCTGTTCATTAAGACTCAATGGGGTTAGTTTCCCGCCTTTTCCTTCATGTCGCGGGTCCGCGTTTCCATCTGCAAGCATGATGAGTATGGCGAATACAAGAACCTAACACCGTATTTCTCAGAGCACGAGAACTCCTGGATCAAGAACATGGAGAATCAGGTCCAAGGTGGCACCTCGGGAAAGTCTGGCGCCGCCGGTTGCGGTGTTCTCGGTAGTGACTGCAATCCTATGAATGGAATGACCTGTGATGAGCAATGGGACAAGTATGGAACAAACCCTCTGGGAAAGAACTCATACTGGACTTTCCAAGCTGCCAAGGGCGCACACGGGAAGTTTAACGAGTTGAACCGCCAGCTCACCCAGCAGACTTTGATCAGTGGCCTGAGAATTGGGCAGATGGTTAGCGATTTTGAGGGTGCTGAAGATGATGCTGGCGATGTTTTGTCCTGGCTTTCTGCTGCTGCTGGTATGGGTGGCGCCCTTGGAGGTCTTATTCCTGGAGCCGTGAGTGGTAACCTTGACTTTCACAATCATTTACGTTCTTAAATCCCTAACATGGAGTCTTATTACAGGGTACCGCCATCTCAGCTGGCTTTGGTATTATTGGTGGCATTTTCTCTGGCCTTGCCACTAACAGCAAAGAAGAAATTGACCAAAGCACAATATCTAGTGCTCTTGCTGACGCCTTCGAGCAAGCGACTGGTGCTCTCGAAAACACACTCCGAATAGCTATGGGTGGCGGTACTAGTCAAGACGAATACAACTCTCTGCCTGCGCCCAAGTGGGACACATATCAAAGCAAGATTGCCAAGTTCTTCAACGGTGGCTGGTTTCTTATGGACGATGATGAAGAGGCCGTTCGTGTCACCATCGGTTCCATCTCCAACAATATTCAGAAGAAGGTGGCCAATGATGTCATGAAGGCCGCCAAGTTGTACCTGGTGGCTGACAAGCGTGACAATGTTCGCACGCGAGAGGACTGTGGCTATGCTACCGGTCGGCAGTGGCTGCAGCTCAAGGAGGGTGAAGAGTACTGCTTTTACATCATGAGGAACAAGCCCAACCCGAACCAGATTGGCGATTGGGTCGAGGCTGAGTCTGGTATCTACGATAAGATGGCTTCATACGGTCTTGGTGATCGGGAGACGTACTACCGTGCAATAATTGACTGCGCACTTAATGGTGGAGATGACGATAACATCGACTTGGGTAAAATTGTCTGGGGGCAGATCCCCACATGCTACTTCAACCTCCCCGCCGTCTTTATCGAGAAGGATACAAACCGTGGCTGCGGGAGCCCCTTTGATGACGCAAACTGCGATTATCTGAAGTCTACCCCTATTGAGTAAATACTGGGAATTATGATGTTCATAGAAGACTAGGTAATGAGAAGGACAATAATAATGACAAGAAAGAAGTGACTGAAAGCAATGGGCTACGAAAACGCTGAGAATAAGTTGAAGACCTCTGGTCCCGCCTGGGGTGAGACGGACTATTACGCCAGATTGGTAGTGAATGCTAGGAATGTAATGAACAAATTTTGCTCAGAGGAATCCGATCAGAAATTGGATGCTCGGCTATGAGAGGCGATCAGTCATGGATTCCGCAATCTATCTATCTGTTGTAATGCTACTGTAGAATTTCTTGTTCTTGGTGATGCTGCAAAGCTACCTGCCACTTTTCATGTAGTATCAAGCTTGTACCCACAAGTCGTGATAAAATGACCTGCCACCTGATATTATTTATCGACCATCGCATGCATGAGTCACATAGAGGGGATGAAAGTTACCCTCGTTTCTCAGCCATATCCGAATCAAATTGTCAGTATCTTTTACCGTAATACAAAATATTACTGGAGCACAGTAATTGAAAACCTCGAACTAATTTCCCGCCTCTTTTTCATTTTCCAACTTCTCATCCACATCGGCATAGGAAACCGTTCGATTCAAACGAGCCCACAGCTTTTCGCCTTCGCTGCCATACGGAGGAGGAATGAACCCATTCACTCTCCAGAGTCCACGCTCTGTCTCGTCGATATGATACTCATACTCGTAGCCTTTGTCATTTATGTGAGGCTTTAGAAGCTCTTCAACCTTTGAGGTACACTTGTTGTGTCTTTCCGTATTAGAGTCAAGGTGAACAGCAATGTGGTCAATGACCAGTCTGATGAAGGGTTTCTGCGGCAGCTCGCCTCCAATCCAGGTCGACCCAACTGGTGTTTCAATGAATTCAACCACGACATAGAATGCCGGCAGATTGATGCTAGTGTACATTGTTGTGATATCCTTAGACAAGGCTTGTTTGGCTGCATTATCCTGGAAGGTTCCAGGAGGATGGAAAATGATCCAAAGAGGCATTGTGAAAATTTTGGTGCGTGGGGTATACTCGAGTATGCTTGCTCTTGTTGGGGCAAAACTGATGGGATGGAGGATGCGGATAAATATAACGACTTGGTAGATGTAATCGCGCTTATTTATACTTACAAGACGCCGGATGAATAAGCCTAGCTTGTGCTATGTTGGAACTGATAGAGGACCTGTAGCTTGTAATTACTCCGGCGGGTACATTATCATTGCCACTTACAATTGTACCGTAATGACAGACTCTCATACATAAAAGGCCAGCCCCACATGATAGAAAATATGGACAAATTATAATTTCCCCGGTGGCAAGACGTGACATCGCAGTGTCGCAAATAGGACCACATTAAAAAAAAATAATAGATACGATTGGTACATCGAGCCACACTATGAACAAAGCGAATTCGGCATGATTATTGATACAAGACGTGCACAAACTTTCCCCTCCCTTTGTATCATATACCGCTTTTAATATGTTTGTCAGCAAGCTAACCACCCATGCGGTTGCCAAAGCCCATGGTAGCCACGGACGTTAGCCCAAGAATTACTTAAATGGATGTCTCATGCCTTCCTTGCACTTGTTTGAATAATTCGGATTCAAAGATTTTCATACACCGTTAAATTTCAAGATTATTTCCAAGCACCATAATCATGTCTGGCCCTCTTGTTCTCATCACTGGCGCCACTGGTTTCATTGGCTCCCATATTGCAGCCGCCGCTTTGAAGGCCGGCTATCGAGTCAAGCTTAGTATTCGTCGACCAGAGCAAGAGGCTACACTGAGGGAGACTTTTAGTCAATTTGCTGATAAGTTGACTTTTGTAATCGTGCCAGACTTTACTGAGCGTGATGCTTTTGTCGAGGCAGTTCAAGGAGTCAACTATGTGGTTCATGTCGCATCCCCAATGCTTGGAAAGGGCGTGGAATTTAGAAAAGATTATATTGAACCAGCAGCTACAGGAACGACGTCAGTACTTGAAACCTCTCTTTCTTCTTCTTCAATTCAGAAGGTTTTGATCATGTCTTCCATCTTGGCATTACTTCCGCTCGGCGCCTTAGGGCAGAAACCACAAAAGCCGGTTTTAATCAAAGGTTTGCGATCCATCCGTGTTATCTTAATAGTTTACTAACCGGACTTTAGAAAATTCCGGCATTAAGCACGAGGTAAATCCTGATATGGATTTGCCAGAGGGTGTGCAAAGTCATTCCATTAAATACCAAGGTTCGAAGATCCTTGCTCATCAAGCAACCCAAGACTGGCTCCAACATAACAAGCCTACCTTTTCCGTTCTGACCTTCCACCCGACATTTGTGGTCGGTCCAAGTCTTTTTCAGAAGACACCAGAAAGTATTGATAGCATCAACGAATTCTTCCTCAGAACCATCAAGACTGGCTCAATCACAATTCCACCCATTTTGGTTGACGTGCGCGATGTTGCGGAGGCATTTGTCAAAGCTCTCCAGGTTCCCGCTCCATCCGGACGTGAGTTTATTTTGTCAGGGAGCCCTACAACCTGGAGCAACGTCATTGCTATCGCAGAATCATTGTATCCAGGCTGGCCCGTAAAACCAGAGCAACAGGATGGCGCAGCAGCTTCCGGCTTTAGCGTAGAAACAAAGGGCGCCGAGCAGATTCTAGGCATCAAATGGAAGTCAACCGAAGAGCTCGTTCGTGGGGTCATGGATCAACAGATTGGTTTATTAAACGGAGCATAATTTTAAGAATAGGGGAAACATGTATTGAGATATCTCAGGTAACTGGACTTCAATTATTCTAACTCAAGCCCGTTTAAATCGAGGTACTAGACTATTCTAGAGAAATCGCGAGAAGTAAATAACACCAACGCATAAAAAACAGGCAACCGAGTCTCTAGCTTGGATTTGTAAGAGAGTTGTACAATCTACGTGGGCACTGGGGTAAAATCGGAGGAGATTATAAATACGTCCGATTCTAAAGTGGAGAAATGGCGTTGCATCCATTTCGGACTGGCAAACCTTTCCCCACCCCGGCTTCTACCTGTAGAGGGGTCATCTCTCGATTATCAAGTGTCCAACCTTCATTTTATTACAAGAGGACAGATGGACCTCTGGAATAAGCCCATTAAGAATCCCCGACAATGGACATGAACAAGAATGACCCCGTCGATACCCGGCTCAACACGAAGCAACGCGGCAGACCTCGGAAAGATGTGACGGATGATCCAAATTTGAATGTAAGATTGGATCTGACGCATGTGACATCGACTAACCCTGACAGGCCCGTAGGAAGAAGAACCGAGAAGCACAAAAGTCATTTCGCCTTCGCCAAGAGATTGCCGCAAACAACGAAAAGAAGAGTAGGGATTCTGAAACCACCATTGGCCGTGTCGTGTCCGTATTTACGTCCCTTGTCGATGATCTCATGCAATCCGAGTTGATTAAGAAAGACAAGGATATGACTAGTAAAATCCATACAGCACTCGCAGCAATGCTGACGTTGGTGACAAATGCATCCAACTCAGAGATTTATGTGGATGTGCAGCGTATATCTTTAGGCTCTATTGGTGGCGAAAGAAATGAGGCGCCAAGTTCGGCCGTTAATGAAATATCGCCACTCAGACCATGCAGACCTAGATGCGAAGAGCAAACCCATAACTCACCGATGAGGACAAATCAAGAGCCGAATGAGACGCCAAAATCAGACGCACTGTTCTCTCTAACACCTTTTGAGAATTTTATAAATCTCGATTTGAGGCCCTGGCCATACACCTCTGGCAATGAATGGACATCTCCTGGTCCCGGAAATCCAGTGAATCGCCCCGGAATTGAAATGGATAGGCTCGACAACTCGTTCGGAATCCAGATTGTGCGAACAGCCATGGAAACTGCATATAAAACTTTATTAAATCCAAATGAGTGGACGATGTCTATATTTGGCTCAGCATTACGACGGTTCTCTCGAGAACAGATTTTGAACAACTTTCGCTGGTCTCTTGGTCCTGGATCCCACACATTATCCACGCTGGTGACGAATGCAGTTGAAGAATCAGGATCCTCCTTGACAGAGCGCCCATTCTACGATTGGACGCCGGTTGATTCCATGGACAAGAACCCTTTGGATAAGAACAATCTTTGCAACGCAAATGAAGTTGTACAATTTATTAAAAAGCATTGTTGCGGTGATTTAAACGATGATGCATTTTGGATGTTTTGTTGTCCCAATAAGGAGATAAAAACAGCCAAAGGGAACAACGTTACGGCACTTGGCACTTGCCCTGGTCATGATATCGCCCCGACAAACCATACTGACTGGGTGATTACTGGTCAAGAGTTGCGGTGTACAAATGCAGCGATGGTTTCAAAGTCACTTTTATTGAGTAACATTACAAGAATCGGGATGTGTTGTGGCTCGGGGCCAGCGTTCCGGAGAGATTCTCTGGGGCAAGTTCTCCTAGCTTCCGTCGTTCAAGGGCCAATGTGTGCACAAGACGTTCTCGGTGATTATGGAACCTAGCATTTAAATTTGAACAAACTTGGCAAGTTTTCTGTGGAATGTAGTGGGCTAGGCAAGCTGTTGCAACTAGCGGCGTTGTGACCCGTTGACCACAGGCCTCTGCCGCCTTGGGCAGCGACCCTCTAGGTCACATGACCTAGAAGGAAGCCCACAACTTGAACCTACAATACCTAGCTATAGAGAGGAATTAAGCATTATTAAATATACTAACCCAAAACTCCCTATAATAGTATTAGTACTATACTATTTAAATCTTTGCCTTTAAAATCTAATATTAATTAATAGAGTTTTCTATAGATTAATAAGGCCCTAAAGAAGAAATATTAGATATAAGTATAAAAGATATATTAAAAAGAGATATCTAGATATAATTATTGTAACGGTCTGGTCCTGCGGTCGATGGGAATAGTAGATTCTTATTAATAAAGGGATAAGATTTTGTTATTTTTGTAGTTAAATAAGATATAATAGAGTCTTATAAGTTAAGGGATAAGAAATAGAGATTACTTTATTAATTAATAGATAAGATTTTATTATAAGTATTATTAATTTATATTATAAGATAAATTAGGTTTATTAAATTTAAGTAATATAAAAGATAATATAAAAATAATATTATATTTAGTAATAAATTAATTAAAAAGATTAATTAAAAATAATTAAATTATATTAAAAGTTAAATTAGGCTTTAATAATTATAATTTCTAAAGGTTTAATATATAAATTAGTTTATTAAGGCTTTATAAAGCTTTAAATAGAATTATTTTAAAGAATAATAATTTTATAGGAATATAATGCTTTTTATAGGGTAATACTTTAAGGTTTTATTAATAGATTAAGTTTAATTATTATAAGTAAAAGTAAGCCTTTTAGGCTTTTATTAATAGCTTTATTAATTAAGTTAATTTAGATTATAATATAATATTCTCTTTTTAAAGATTTTACTCTTAAGGCTATATTTTAGGTAGGTTTTTATATTTTTTTAGGTTTTTTTATTTTAATTTTTCTTTCTATAAAATGCCCTTATTAATAGAATATTAAATCTTAAGATTATATTATATAAGGATAATAAGTATAATTAGCTTAATAATATTTTAATTATTAAAAGGATTAAGGCTAATATATTATATATTTATTATTTTAAATATTAAAAGATCTACTTAATAAGTAAGAATTCTATTTAATATACTAAGTATATTTATTATAGGAAGCCTTATAATAGTATTTTTATTACTCTTTTTTATAAGTCTTTTTTTTTTTTATATAAAGAAGAAAAATCTTTTTATTTTAACTTATTTTTTTAGTAGTTTATTTAAAGAAATAGGAAAAGAAGCTAGCTATAAATAAAGAAGAGGCTAATAAGGACCTAATTTATCTTTAGTTTAAGCTAGAGGGAATATAGGCTAAAATAGTAGCTATTATTATATATTTTATTTATATTTAATAAGTATAGAAGAAAATAATAAAGAAAAAGATTAAGATATTTTATTAAAATATAAAAGAGTTAGATTAGGAGGATAGTATTAAAGTACCTTTTTTTATAATTTTTCTTTTTATCTTAATATAGGTATTGGATTTAGTAGGTATTAATTTTAATATAATTAGTAGTAAATTTTCTTTTTTATATAAAGGAATTCCTTAAGCTTTTTTAAGTAGTATATAAGGTTTTATAGTAACTTTTATATTTTTTTAGTATATTCTTTTTATTTTATATAATAATATATTTTTTTATTTATAATATCTTTTTTTAGGATCTTTTTAATAATATATTTCTTTTATAATTTAATTATTAATTTAATATATAATTTAGTATTTACTATAATAATATTAGTAATAAATTTAAATAAGGAAATATAAAAAATTAAATAAATTTTAATATCTTTTAGTAGATTAAGTTTATAATTATTTTATAAGATCTTCTTTTTTATAAAATAAAAGCTAATATATATAAGATTAAATTTTTTATTTTATTATTTTATAATAATATTTTTAATAGCTAAAAGAATTATATCTTTTTCTTTAAAGGATAATTCTTTTATTTATTTAAGATTATAATATTTTTTTATTTATATATTAATAAATTTAAGCTTTATTTTTATTTTAAAGTATAATTATTATATTTATTTAGATTTAAGTAATACCTTTATATTAAGTAATCCTTTTAATTTAATATAAAATATATTTAAAGTAAATTTAAAATTAGTAAAAGTAGGAGTAATTTTAATATTTAATTAGTAAGATATATTAAGGGTAAGTTAAGTAATAAAAAGCTTTTTAATTTAATTAGTTTACTTATAGTTAATATAATATTATAAATAATACTTAATCTTTTAATTTTGCCTTTTAGTCTATTTATTAATTTAAGGCTAGAAAGTAATAGTAAGCTTATACTATAGGCTTATAAGTGCTATTAATTCTTATTAGAACTTAAATATAAATAACTATTTATAATTAAAGATAATCTTAATTAGTAGTTTATATATTATAATTATATATTAAAAGAAAAGGTAAATAAATTATTTTTTATTTATAGTCTTTTTATAGGAAATATAATAAGTAAACTTTATAAATTAATTAATAATAATAAAAATAATATTATAATACTTATTAATAGTAAGATTTATAAATAGTAATAAATTAATAATAAAGTCTATTTATTTTTAGTTTAAATACAAGTAGTAGGGGCGCTTAACCAGAATTTCTTTTAGGAGCTAGGTTATATAGGTAGTGATATAAATAGTGTTTGATAACTTTAATAGTCTTTAATGATTTGCCTGACCAAGAAACAATTAACTTAATATAATAAAGTCTATAGTAATTAACTTTTATAATTTTAAAATAATTAAAATAAATTATAGTTTATTATATAACTTATATTATAAAGACTTTATTTATTAATAAAATAAATATTATTTAATAATAACTTTTACCTTTTATTTTATATAATTAAAGGAAAATATTTATTTAATTTATTTAAGGGTTTTATTAATTTCTTTATATTTATTTAGAGGGTATTTATAAACTTCTTTAATTAAATTATTTTATAGTTTATTTAGAACTTATAAGTAGATAGTTTATTTATCTTTAGGGAGTGTTTTATTATACTTCTTGATCTTTTAAAATAGTAGATTACTTTATTCTATTAAAAGGGTAAGCCTTTTTATTTAGCTTTATATATTTTTAAGGGTAGCCTTAGGGAATTATAGTTTCTTTAGGCTTTTTTAATTGTAATTCTTTAATATTATTTTAGGCTAGTATTTAGGATAGTATAATTATTTAATTATCTTTTTTAATAGATTATAATTATAATTTTCTTACTTTTAATTATTATATTATTAATAGGAGCTTATTTAAGGTTTTCTTAAGGTATATATTATAATAATTATTTTATAATTATTTTCTTTTTCTTATAGTAATTAATATATTATTTAATTATATTAACTTAAGTATTTTTAATGCTTTTTACATATATAATATAATAATTAAATTTAAATAGATATTTAGTATATTATAATTATTATTTATTAACTTTTTAAATAATTATAAAGTATAAGATATTCTTATAATTTATAAATATTATAATTTTATATTAATCTTTAAGGAGATATTACTAAAATTCCTTAAAGATATTAATAATAGTTAAGAATTTTTTATTATAAATAAGGTAATTAAGTTTAGCTTTTTATAATTTATATAAGTAAAATATAATAAAGTATAGTTTCTCTTAATTATCTTTTTATTTAAGTTAGGCTTTAATTATAAAATTAAAGGAGTTTATTTTTAATTTAATAGGCTAATTAGGGTTAAATATTGTAAGTATTAGTTTAATTGTAATAGTATCTTTTAATTAATTAAATACTTTTTATACTTTTAATTTTTAAATAAAGGATATTCTTTTTTTTGTAAAGGTAATTAGGGGTCTTACTATTTATTTAAAGTTCTTAATAAATTTATAATAGTAATTAATAAATTTAAGGAATAATTATACTTTAATAAGGTTTTTTAATATCTTTTAATTCTTAATTATAATAATTTTCTTAGGGTTTATTTAGATTTTATTATAGAAGATAATATATTCTAAGAATTCTACTTCTTTAATATAAAATATACTTTTATTTAATTTAATAAGTAATTTAATATCTTATAGGGCTTTTAAAACTTAATAAATATATTACTTATAATCTTCTTTATTTTTTAAAAAGATAAGTATATTATTAAGGTAATAGATAATAAAGATATTTAAGTATTTTTATAGTATATAATTAATTATTCTTTAGAATATTATTAATATATTAGTAAATTTAAAGGATATTATTAAGTACTTAAATAGCTTAAACTTTATTTAAAAGGTAATCTTTTATTTATTTCCTTTTCTAATTTTAATTAGATTATAGGCTTTTTTTAGGTTAAATATAGTAAATATCTTTATTTTATATAATCTATTTTTTATCTTATTAATAAGGGGTAGGGATATATAGTCTTTAATAGTAATATTATTAAGCTATTAGTAGTTTATAATAAGATAAAGTTTTTTATTCTTTTTTAAAATAAATATTATTAAGTAATTAGCTTTAGAGTTTAATATTTATATATATTCTTTTTATAGTATATCTTTAATATACTTTTTAAGAGTATTAAATTCTATTTTATTAAGATTATAAATTAAAAAGAAGTAGGTAATAGCTTTATTCTTTAATATAATTTTATAATCTTATTAATTAAATTCTAATAATTTAATCTTAAGTTCTTTTATAAATAATTCTTTATAAATATAGTATTAGTATAATATATTTTTCAATTAATTATCTTTAATATTCTTTTTTATCTTTTTAAGATTTTAATTAAGCTATTAGAATTATATATAAAGATAGATAATAATTTATTATTATTATTTCTTTTAATTAGCTTTATATTTATATTATATTCTCTTTAGTAGTAAACTATTATTATATATAATCTTTATATAGTTAGTGTTAGAGGTTTAAGATCTTAATTTATTATTATTTATATTATTAGCTATATTATACTCTAAGAATATTTATATTTAGCTAATATATTAATTAATATATAGATTATTTATTTCTTTTATTTATTTCTAGTTTAAATATAAGTAGTAGGGGTATTTAACTAGAATTTCTTTTAAGAGCTAGGCTATATAAATGGTAATATAAATAGTATTTAATAACTTTAATAGTCTTTAATAATTTACCTAATTAAAAAATAATTAACTTAATCCTTTATATAATATAATCTTAATGCCCTTATAAAAACTTAAATAATTATATTTAAAATAATTTCTTTTTACTAAAATAATAAATTTTAATATATATCCTTATATCCTTATATATAATATCTTTTTAATAATATATTCTCTATAATCTTAATTACTTATTTATTAAGAAATATATTAATAATAATCTTTATAAGTAATTATTACTTAGTTTATATACTTATTATTAATTAAAGCTTAGGTATAATAGGCTATTTTAATATATTTTAAATAAAATTAAAGCCTTTAAATTTAATATTGTAAAGAAGATAAGGCTTATTAATTATAGAATTTAAGTATTATAGGAAAATAATCTTAATAATAATAAAGATTTTATTAAAGAAAAATATAATTACTTTAAATTAATAATAGAAAAGTATAATAAATTTTAATTTAAGGATCTTAATCTAATAGAATAAAATTTTATAGTAGATATTTATAATAGCCAATATAATGCCTAGATAGGAAAGATCTTAGGAGAGTTAATATTTGTTTATAATATCAATTAAAGGAAGAAGGGTGGAAATAGGCGATAGCACCTGCATAAACTATAGGTTAAGGGAATAAAGGGCAGGTCAAATAGCAGCTATCTGAGTAATTAAAAGTGCTAATATATAGATTATATTAATATAATTATAGGTACCTTAGGATTAGGTTGTGTATTCTAATATTAATAATATTAAAGGAGATATTATAGTTCTTTTTATTTATAAAGATCTTAAGGTAATTAATTTTTTAGCTAATTACTTTATTCTTATAGTTAAATATAGTGCTTTTTAGGTTTAATATAATATATAAATTTGCCTTATTCTTTTATAGTAATTAAAATTAATTTATAATTTTTAGATAAATATGATTTATTTTAGCTTTATTATTTACTATAGTAGTATATTATATACCTTTAATATATACTTTTAATTTAAGTAATTATAGCTTTTTACTATTAATAATATATAGAGATTTAATAGGAAGTTCTTTTAATAGCTTCTTACTTAATAACCCTAATTATAAAGTAGCCTTTAAGAATTATAGCTTTATAAATTATAAAAGTTATAGTTCTTAGAGGCTATTTTAGGGGTTATTCCTTTTAAATATTACTATTCTTATTGCTTTAGTATAAAGAGTATATTTTATTTTTTAAAGCTATATTTAAAATTTTATAATATTAAGTAATCTTACTTTATAAGTAGATTATATAATTCTTATTATTATAAGAATATAGGTTCTTAGAATTAGAATAATAATTTTATAAAATATTAGTCTTTTAATTTAATTATTATTAATATATTAAATTAAGATATATTAATTCAGGTATACTTTTAGTAATTTCTATTAATATTGCTTGCTTTCTTATAAGAGTAGATTAAGCTTAAATATATTTATATTCTTTTTAATTAAATAAATATTGCTTTTTTTACTCTAAGGGTTCTTTAATCTTATTATAAGATTAAATAATTATAATAAGTACTTATCCTTTTAAAGATAATACTTTTCCTTTAAGTATAAAAATCTATTTTATAATCCTTTTAATAGTTTAAATAATAGTTTAGGGCTTCTCTATTTATATAAAGTTAATTTATTATCTTCTTTTTAGTATAAATTTAAACTTTTAATTAATATTAAGCTTAAGGTATTTATAAAAGGGGTATTCTTTATTATTATAGTTTTAATAAGTTATTTATAAAAAGTCTTTTTTTTATTAAGTATTACTTAGATTTATAGATCTTAAAGTAATCTTATAAAAGGTAAAGTTATTTTATTTAAAGTTATTATATATATAAGATTATTTATTTTTATTTTAAATATTAAAATTAAATCTCTTATATTATAAAAATTAATAATTATTAATTTTAATAATTATATTTATATATTTTATTAAAATAATTAATTAATTATTCTTATAAAGTTCTTTTTAAATTAATTTCTTTAATTTATTAAAGAAAAGTAATATAAAGGTATTTTATTTTTATAAAAGCTTAATAATAAATTATATAAAGTAAATATTATAATTAAATATAAAGCCTATTTACTTAAGGTTTTTAATTTATACTTTTACTTTAACTTTCTTATTAATTATTTTAAAGGATATTTTAAGTACTTTCTTAAAGTATATATAATCTTAATAAATTCCTATAATATAAAAATTATACTTAAACTTAATTTTATTATTTTAATTATTTATAATTAATTAAAATTAAAGTTTAATATTTTTAAAAAGTCTTTTAATTATATATTTAACTTTAATTTTATTTAAGTAAAGTAAAATTAAAAAATTAAGAAAATAATCTCTTATTTTAGTAAGAAAGATAAGAAGTTTATAAAAGTTTTTATTAAACTTTTTAAATAATATAAGCCTAAAGATCTTTTTTAAGTCCTTAATTTATAAGATAAATATATTAAAGTTTACTTAATATTAAAGGGAGGCTTAAGGGTATATAAATAGTTTTTCTTTTAATTGATTATTCTTTAAGAATATTAACCTTATCTAACTAATAGACTATAAGTTAGCTATTTAAATATTTAATATATTAAGAGTATTTTATAGTATTTTTTTTATATATATAAAGTATTTATTATTTTCTTTAATTTAAAGCTAAGAATTAATAGTAAGCTAGTATAAAGCTTTATAAAGATATTTATTTTTATATTATATAGCTTTAAATTATTTATTATTATTTTTATTATTATTAAAATTATTTTCTTTTATACTTTTATTATTAATAGAAACTTTAAAGATAATAGTTTCTTTTCCTTTAAGGTAAAAAGATCTTAATAAAATTAATTAAGATATTATTATAGTAATATTACTTAGGGTTAATATAAGTAATCTATTAAATAAGAGCTTTTAATATATAATAATCTAGTCTTATAATTAATAGAAATAATAGATTTTTATTAATAAAAAAATAAGATTTTATTATTTTTATAATTAAATAAAATATAATAAAATCTTATAAATTAAGAAATAAGAAATAGAAATTACTTTATTAATTAATAAATAAGATTTTATTATAAATATTATTAATTTATATTATAAAATAAATTAAATATATTAGATTTAAATAATATAAAAGATAATATAAAAGTAATATTATATTTAATAATAAATTAATTAAAAAGATTAATTAAAAGTAATTAAATTATATTAAAAGCTAAGTTAAGCCCTAATAGCTATAACTTTTAGAGATTTAATATATAAATTAGTTTATTAGGGCTCTATAAAGCCTTAAATAGAATTAATTTAAAGAGCAATAGTTTTATAGGAGTATAGTACTCCTTATAAGGCAACACTTTAAGGTTTTATTAGTAAATTAAGCCTAATTATTATAAGTAAAAGTAGGCCTTCTAGGCTTCTACTAGCAGCTTTGCTAGTTAAGTTGACCCAGGTTGTAATAATTATAAAGGTAGGCTTTTAGGTTTAATAGTAATTTAAAAAGTAATATCTTTAATAAAAAACCTTTTATTAGACTTTATTAAACTTCTTATTTATTATAAGAATTACTAATTTAAATAAATATTTATTATTAGCTTAAATCTAGAAATAAAAGAAAACCTTATAATTTACCCTATAATCTCTCTTATAAAGAATATTATAATAAAGCTATTAAGATATTTAATAAAGAGAAAATACTTAAAATTATTATTAATTTTAATTAAAAAAATTAAATAAAATCTCTTTAAATAGATTATAAAGTATAATACTTTTTTAATTATTAATTAAAAGAAAGTAAACTTATTAAAAGATAATCTCTTAAATTTTATAAAGGTATAAATTAATAATTATATTATTTATATAATTTATATTTATAAAAACTCTAAGGATTATTATAATAAGATTATTAAAGTTTTTTAAGATAATTTTTATAATTAAAAAGAAGTAATATTTATAATAGGAATTATAATAATTATTAAAGAACTATAAAATACTCTTTATAAAAGAGAAGTAAAGATTAAAAAAGATAAAATAAGAATATTAATTAACCTTATATTACTCTTAAATTTTAAAATAAATATATAATTAATATAATATAATAATTAATTATATCTATAATAAGATATTCCTTAAATATTAATATTAAAAGAGTTTATAGCTATTATACTTACCCTAATAATAAATCTTTTATTTAATAATTTATTATTTATTTTAAATATTATTAAAATAAAAATATTAAAATTAAATATTAAATAATTTAATATATTTACTAATAGTTTAAATACAAGTAGTAGGGGCGCTTAACTAGAATTTCTCTTAGGAGCTAGGCTATATAGGTGGTGATATAAATAGTAATTAATAACTTTGATAGTCTTTAATAATTTGCCCAACCAAGAAACAATTAACTTAATCCTTTGTACAGTACAATCTTAATGCCCTATTTACTAATAGTATTAAGGAGATTATTATAAAGAAGATAATTAAACTTAATAAGATTTATATAAGTAATAATTAATATAATAGTAAATAATATAACTTTTAGGTAATTAAGATTATCTTTAAAGATAAATATAATTAAATATTAATATTAGTAAAAGGATATATTAAAGTATTATTAATTATATTTATTAAAAAGGTATAAAATTATTATATTATTTTTTTTACTTAGAAGGAATATTAATATAAAATATTATATAAAAAGATTAGAATCTATTTTAAGATAAAGGAGATTATTTAAATCTATTAAAATAACCTTTAAATAATAATCTTAAAAAATCTTATTTAAAAGTATTAAAATAAGATATTACTTAAGAACTTTAAAATATTTCTTTAAAATATTTAATTAATTTATTATAGGATTTATAATAGTAAAAAAAATAAAAAAAAACTCTATTAAACCTTCCTTTTATTTATTAATAAAGTCTTAAAATATAATATAACTTAATATAAATATATAAGTATATTTAAAGGATTAGCAAATAATATTTATATATTATTAAAAATAGTAAATAATAATAAAAAGAGTATTATAGTATTCTTTATTAATTATTAATTTACCTAAAATAAATAATACTATAAAAAAAGAATATTTAAATAAAATAATTATTAATAGTAAAAATAATAATAATACTTTATATACTATTAATTAGGATATTAATCTATATAATATTCTAAAAGAAAATATTAATAATTAAAATAAAAATAATTTAATATATTAGATTATAAAGTAAAACTATTAAATAATATTTATTAAACTTTCTTAATAATATATAAAGAAAAAGATAATAATAATAATATTAATTAATAAATAAAAGATATTATTTAAGAAATAAAATAACTTAAAGAAGATAATAATAATAATAATAAATAGTTAAAGAACTTATAATATATTATATACTTTACTATTATAATAAGTAGAATTAAATAATTCTTTAAGACCTATAAATTAAATAATAAAGATATAATTATTATTCTTTATAATTAAGTATTTATATATACTCTTATAAAGAAAGATCCTTAGATTAAAAAGGCAAAGAGTAATATATATTTTATTAAAGATTAATATAATAATAAAGTATTCTATAGAATAATTCTAAATATAAAAGTAATTAATATATTAATTATTAGGCTCTCTTAAATATAAATATTATTAAAGTTAATAATTTTATTAATAATTAGTAAAATAGGAGATTATAAGATCTAGTTTAGTAAAGGATTAATAACCTTAAATAGAATAATAATTATACTAATAATCCTTAGTATTATTAACTTTTAATTAATCCTAATATATACTCTCTTTTTATTATTTATTAATAATATAAATAAGATAAATATTAAACTTAATAATTTAAAGAATATATTTATTTAAAAAGAAATTAAAGTCCTTATAATTAAATAATAAGGATATTTATAGTAGATTATTAATATTAAAGAAATTATTATATTTTACTTTATAGAAACTAAGCTATATTAAATATATTATTATTTTAAATATTCTTTAATTAATTACTTAAAGAAGATTTTAAAATAAATAAATTAAAAATTTAATATAAAAGTATTAAAAAAACTTATTAAAGTATATTACTATTATTAAATAAATAATAAAGCCTTAAGTTAATTTTATTTTATATTAAAAGATAATTATAAGTTTAATTATAAGATTATTATTAATATTATATAAATTAATAATAAACCTATACTCTATATTATTAATATTATAATATTATTTTAAGTAATATATTTCCTTAACCCTAAGCAATAAAAAGTAAAGAATATATAGAATATATTATATAAATACTAAATTAATAATTATCTTAAACTATTTAATAGGATTATCTATAATACTAGAATAAACTTTATATTATAAGAGTTTAAATAATATATATAAATATTAATAATTAATATAAAAGAAATATATAATGGCTATACCTAGCTAAATAGTCATAATAGAGATAATAGCAATTAGCTAAGCAGAACAGTATATTAACTTGAGGTACAAGACTAAAGCTTACCCCTCTTAATCTAGCTAAAATTATACCGAACTTTTATAGAGAGTAAGTATATATAAATCCCTTACTTAATTAGGACTATATCCCCTTAAAGGGGCTAGGTTATAATTATCTTTCCCCTTAAGTCTACTATTCTTAATAATAATTACTTATTTTAGTAATATAGCCTTATAATTTATAGTTAATAAGTCTTTATAAAAAGGACTTATAAATTCTTACTTATCTTTAGTAAGGTTAGTCTTAATATATTGAATATTGGTATATTGGGTTAATAGTGAATTATTATTACCTTTAAGTATAAGATAGTAAAAAATTAAGAGATTATTTACCTTTTAATTGCTTAATTATTTATTATTTAAATAATTATTCTTTTATAATAATAATTTCCCTTCTCTTTTTCCTTTATTCCTCCTTAATTATTAGGATTATTAACCTTTGCCCTTTATACTATTATACTTTATACCTTTTCTCTTATCTTTTAAATATTAATATATTTACTTCTTTTACTTATTCTATAGATATTAATAATACCCTTATCTAATATATAAGGTATGCTTAAAGTATTCTATAAGAGGAGGCCAAATATATTAAGAATAAGCTTAAAGATATTCTAATTATGATAATCTTTATTAAATATATTTATTATACTTTTAATATTATTTGCTATATATATTACTAGACCTTTAATACTAATTATTACTTATATATCTTTATTATTTATTAATATATAATTATTGCTTATTTACTAATTATTTAAACTTATTTCCCTTATGGAGGGGGATGCTTATGACTTGTATGATATGTAGGCTTACTTGATTTGTCTGCTATATATAACCTTTTAGAAGGAGGTTGAGTCTATTGACCTATAGATAAAGGCTCCTATTATGGTTACTAAGCCTTTTTATACCTTTTCTAAGGAGGTTTATTACTTATTTTATTAAATAGGCTTTTAGTTATTGGATATGTTTTTTGCTATTGAAAATTATTTATTTTAGGTCTATGGTCTAATTGGTATTAAGAAGTATACTTATATAAGTGTTCTTTGGGTATATTTTTACTATATTCTCATTACTTATTTATTTTTTCCTTAAAAGGCTTATATTACCTTTATTAACTTTAAGGTAATTTATTATTAAGCTTAAGCTTATTAAGCTACTATTACTTATTTAGTAGGTTTTCATTATCTCTTCTATATATATACTTGACTTACTAACTTATCGTTCATAGAAGAAGGAATTATAAGAGTATACTTATATTTTAGACCTTTACCTCTTATATAACAATACTAGCTATAGTACCTAGAAGGTAGCCAAAAAATAGATTATAAATAAGATCTAGAAGCTTTTTAACTTAGGTTAATATTAAGGTGGAAATATTAATAAGATAATCCTTCTTAATACCTATCTTTATATTATTAAGCCGGAATATACTTTCTTTTAGTAATCTCTTAAGGTGGATAAGTCCTCTAAGTCTAGGTCTAATTCTAGGGCCACTCCTCCCTAAACTCTTACCCGAATTGGTAGTGGCTCTAGCTATAGTAGAACTTTAGGTTATAGCGGGATTCTAGCTCATAGTTATAGAAGCTTTGTTTTAACCTTAAAGAAGTAAGGCTTCTTTTAAGTATAATTTAATTATGCCTTTATTGTGGCCCTTTTAAGGCGCTTAGTTTAGTAGTGGTTACTGTACTTATATAGCTATTTTTATAAATTAACTCCCTTTTATAGTCTTTTTTACTTTTAGGTTGCTTTTACTTATTGTTTAAGGTAGTCTTAAATTACTCCTTATATATTTATTAATTTATCTTTATATAGCCACTAATTATATTTTACAGGCTAATTAATCCACTTAATTAAATAATATATTTTTTCTTTATATTTTATTTTATCTTTAATTTGTTCTATCTTCTATTTTAGGTTAATATCTTTTAGATTAGGTATTGGGAGTGGTTTGTTTTTGTTGATTTTGTGCCTCTTTTATAGCTTTAATAAGCTTATATAAAATATATTATAAATGTGGCTATATTTATCTAGAAGTGCCAATTAATATACCTATATTCCTATAATATTTAATACTTAAAAGGGCTCTATTTATCTTAGGGCTAGCTTTCTTTTATATCCCTTTAAGGAGAGGTTCTTTATAAATAAAGTAATTAAATTATCTCTCTTAAGGGTTAAGGGTTAGTGCTTTTAATTATAATATTTTTATTATTTATTTAGTGCCTTTTAGTATTAGTTCTATAATTATTTTTTTAATTTTATAAGGTAATATACTTATATATTTACCTTTAATACTTTCCCTTAGATAATATTATTCTTAATATAAATATAAAACTCTAAATAATAGCTATATAATACTTAAAAGGCATTATATCCTATAGTTAAGTTCTTTGTATTATTACAAGCAAATTAAGCAATTGCTAGTAGGGCTGCCTAATTATTCTACTGCTTATTATTAAAGTACCTTAAGTAATATTTAAGTATTTAATTTATTCTTTTTATTTAGCTATTAGTTTAAGGGTAAAAGGCTATTAAGAGCTTTTATTTTATTTTTATTTAATAATATAGCTTTAATTAAAATTTATTTATAAAGATTAATCTTTTATTAAAGATAATTCTACTTAAGGGATTAAATTTAAGTTTGATTTTATTATAAAAAAGCTTTATTAGGTTTATAATATTAATTTGGGTAGAGGTTAGGATTATATATATATATTTTATAAGGTAATTTATAATTATAAGTATTATATCTATCTCTATTCCCTTTTATAGTAAGGGTAATAATCCTATAATAAAGTCTATTAATATTTCTTTTTATAGTTAAAAGGGTATTAATAAGGACTTAAATTTACTATAAGGGCAATATCTCTTATAATTAACTCCTTAATATATTATATAAATTTAAACCCATTCCAAAATATCTTTACCTATACTAAACTAATAAAACTTTCTCTAAATTATCTCTAAAGTTTTATCTTATTTAAAGTAGCTTACTAATAAGTTATTATAATATAGCTATAATAGCTACTATTTTATAGCCTTTTTATTAGGTATAAATAATTAGTATTTAAAGTAGAGAAGATTATATTTGTTTATAGATTAATTACTAGGGCTTCTATCTATTATCTCTTACTTTATCCTATTAATCCTTTACTATATCTTAAAGTCCTTTTTCTAAAAGGAATATATTACCTCTTTTAAAGGCTTTAAGGGGTTTTCTTTAAAGATCTTCTCTCTAACTAAGGCCTTCTTAACTATAAATACTAAGATAAAGGGGTTATAGCCTATCTTCTCTTAAACCCAACTTACCTATGCTTAGGTAAAAGCTTATAGATTTACCACTAACTTAGGTTTAATTATACTAAGAGCTATACTCCCTAATACCTTAGTATTATACTTATAGCTATTATAGGCAATAGGAGACTTATTCTTTTATACCTCCTTTTCTAGGGCCCTAGCCTGCTTATAAGTTAGGGCATTTCTCTTCCCAAAAGACCTTAGGTCTAACTTATCTTCTAATTCTTATAAGAATTAAATTGCTTATATTTTAGTTAACCTCTTTTTAAGTAATACTAATAGGTCTAGATTATGTGGAGTATCCCCCTTATAATCTAGTTGCCTTAATGGGCTATTGGTAGGGTTTTGTTTGCCTAGTTGATATTTTATAATAAAATTATAAGGCATTAAATATATATATTTTCTAGCTTACCTCTTATTTAGCTTTAATATTTTTATAAATAATTAAAGGTTAAAATAATTATTAAGAACTTTTATTTAGCTTATTATCCCTTTAAGGTAATATTACTAGTATTTAAATAACTTTATAATAGCTATTAATTCTTAGTCCAAGGTCTTATACCTAAACTTATAATTAATATATTTTTATAATTAGAAGGCTATAAGGTAAAAACAGCTATTATTATCTAGCTATAATAAGATTCCTATTATTGTAAATAATAAGGTGTCTGTTTTAAGTTAAATGGGTTTAGTAGGGTCAAAGTAGTATAGTAAGGGGGCCTTTTGAAAAGCCCGCTTTAGGGATATGAATGCCCCTTTTTTTATATTATTTAATTCTATTTTACTAGGCTTCCTATCCTTTTAGCTTCCTTTTAATAGATTTATTAATAGCTTTATTAGTGCCAAAAAGTTAAAGATAAATTGCTTATAGAAGTTATAAAACCCTATAAAGACCTAGATCTCTTGGTAGGTTTTTAGCTTTTTTTATTAAGTAATTATCTTGACTTTTTTTGGGTCTATAGTAATCCCTTCTATAGAGAAAATAAATCCTAGAAATTTAATTGAAGGTTAATAGAATATATACTTAAAAAGTTTTATATAGAGTTTAATATTCCTTAAGTATTTAAGCATAGCTTAGAGGTATTTTATATAAGTTTCTTAATCTCTTAAAAAGATAAGAATATTATTTAGGTAAGCTATATATACTATATCTACTAGTTTACCAAGAGCTTTATAGATATAATTTTAGAAGGTCATAGGCATATTAGTTAATTCAAATAATATTATTAAGTACTTAAAATGCTTATAATATATTTAAAATACTATCTTTTATTTATCTCCTTTCTTTATATAAATATAATAATATATATCCTTAATATTAATTTTGAAAAAATACTTAACTCTTTCAATTTAATTTATAATTTCTAAAATTAAAGGTAAAGGGTATTAATTTTTCTTTATTATTATATTAAGTCCCCTATAATCAATATATAACCTAAAGGATCTATTAGATTTTAGTATAAAGAGGATTAAAGCTCTTATAAAGCTCTTTAAGGATTAGATTTAGCCCTTATCCAAGTTTTCCCTAAGGTATTAATATAGTTCTTAGAGCTCCTTTTATAATAGGGGATATATTGAGCTAAATAAAGGGGTTTTACCCTTAACTAAGTTAATATTATAATTAATAATCTTATATAAAGAAAGTATTCCCGATTCTTTTTCTAAGAATATTTATTTTAAATTAAAAATTTTAAAGGGGATAGTAGAATTATTTAGAGGCCCTTTAAAGGGGGGATCTCCTAGTATTTAATAGGGTTTCTTATATGCTATTATACTATAGACTTTTATAGTATTCTTAGCTAGCTTTTTGAATTTATAAGGGATAACTTTTTAAAAGCTTTCCTATATAATTTAATAGACTTATATCTAATTCTTAATATTTACTAGGATATTAAGATAAATTAAGGTAGGCATTTCTAGTAGTATAGGTTCACTCTTAAAGTTTAAATCTTTGTTAATATTGATTATTACCTAAGTTATCTTTTTAATCTATTTATATTGGTCTTATATTTTAATAGGTAAATACTAGGCATTATAAGCTTTTACTCTTTAGTCTTTTATTAGAATTAAGTTAGGGATTTTATTAGAGGTCTTTTTTAAAATAAGGCTAATAGCTAATTATTAATTAATAATATTAGTTTTGCTTTCTATATTTAGGATTACTTTAATAATAGTAGGCTTTTAGAGGGCAAAAATAGTAATTAAGGTGGATAGATATTGTACAATTTTAAGTATAGGTGTAAGGGTATTAGTAGGATTGTTTACTTTTATTTTTTACCTTTTCCTTATTGGTTGGTCTAGATTCTTTAGACTTTTAGCTTTTTATTATAATAGCTTATAAAATATTCCTTACTTTTATAATTATAATACTATTGTTATTTTTTATTTTCTTTTATAAGATTTTTATTGTCTTAGGGATTAATTTATATGCCTTTTAGATAGGAGTTAAAGGGTTTATTAAATCTCTTTTAGTTCTTTTAGTAGTTTAATAAAGTATTATTTAGATTGCTCTTTTATCTTTTTTAAGGTAGTTGGTTAGAGCCTTAGTAAGTTTTTCTCTTTTTATTATTGTTTATACTTATATCCTAATATATTATAGTCTTAGAGATTAATTCTAATTAAGTTATAGGGAGTTTAGGGAGGACTTGGATAATATAGTCTTATAGCTCTTTTATTAGCTTATTTAAGTAATCCTCTATCCTTTACAATTTTAAGCAGTCTTTTAGGTCTCTCTTTAAAAAATTAAGGTAATTATAAAAATTAAAGAATAATTATCCTTCCTTCTATATTATATTATAGTATGCCTTAGATATTAAGGCTTAGAGATTATCTTAATCCTTAATAAGGGTTTTTAACCATTCTAGAAATTTGCCCTAGTTTTACTTAAGATTTACTTATTCCTTCTTAGAATATTAATAGAGGAAATTATTATATATAGATTAAGCTTTTATATTTAAATAGTTTTTTACTAATAAGATCTTAGCTTTATTAATATAATATTTTTAAGGTTTACCTTTAATTATATACTTAAGATCTAAGAGCTAGTCCTAGCATTTTTAGCTAATAGTTAAAATCTCTAAGATAGCTATATTAATAGCTTTTATATAGCTTCCTTATTTACTATTACTATTATTTTTATTTAAGTAATTACTATACCTTTAGCCTCATTTCCATCCCACTTTTCTTTATATTTAACTAATTATTATAATAAGGGTAATATTTTACTTTCTTAACTTAACTATTTCTTACTATATTTATATTCAAAGAGCTTATATATCAACTCTATCTTAACCTACTCCTTATCAATTTAAAGGGGTTTTTATTTAAGTTAGGGTTAGGTATTTGCCTATAGTTTTATTAGGGTTAAGGTTAAAGATCTCTCTCTTCTTTCCTTTTCCTTAATTAAGGGGTTTTTTATATAAAGGGTTATCTAAATTATTATCCTTAATAGGTATTTATTTTGCCTATAAACTCTCTCCACTTAAGCAGGGAGCTAGTCTAGTAATTATACTTATAGTTATTAAGCTGCGAACCCTACCTCAAGCTATACTATCTAAGAAGCTATAGTAAAAGCTTTAGAATTATAATGGCTATATTTAGCCAAACGGTTATAATAGAGATAATAGCAATTAGCTAGGCAGAATAGTATATTAACTTAAGGTACAAGACTAAAGCTTACCCCTCTTAATCTAGCCAAAACCATGCTAAACTCTTATAAAGAGCGGGTGCGTGTAAATCCCTTACTTAACTAAGACTATGTCCCCTTAGAGGGGCCGGGTTACAAAATACCTATTAAAGTATATAATAATATTAGAAAGATAAAATACTATTATAGCCTATTATAATAAGTATATAATATTATTAAAAATAAGCTTAGCAATATAATAACTAATAATTAAAAACTATAAATAATAGTTAAGGCTATTAATAATTTAATAGGCTCTAATAAACTTATATTAATATTATTTATATTTAATACTTACTTATACTTATCAATTAATTTACTACCTATATTTAATATAGTATAATATACTAAGGCTATTTATAAAACTACTAATAAAATAAGGAAACTCCTTATAAATTACTAAATTAAGAAAGCACTTATAATTTAAAATAGCCTAAATATTACCTTAACTTATTCTTTACTACTTTAATTAAAAGTATATATATAATAAAAAAAAGAAGAATAATAAGGCTTATTTAAGTTAATTAGTATAGAAGATAAGAAATATATTATAAAACTACTAAATAATTTAATAAGCCTTTAAATAATTATTATTAAACTATTTCTTTATAATAAAAAGGAGATATTATTATTTATTATTTTATATTAACCTTAAAATAAAAAATAAGAAGAGAATTAATAATTACTAATATTTTAAGTTACTATAAAACCTCTAATTAACCTATATAATCTACTAAAGTAAAGATATAAAAGACTAAAAAAAATACCTTTAATTAATTAAACCTTTATTATTAATAAGATACTTTTAAATAATCTAAAAGATAATATAAAGATAAATATTATTTATTTAACTATAAAGAAAGAGATTAATTAAAATTTATTATTATAACTTTAATAAAAAGAAAAGATTATTACTTTAAATAAACTATTTAAGTAATTTAATAAAGATAAAATTAAGGCCTTAAGAAATTATAATATATTTATACTTAAATAATATAATAAATATAAATATTAAGGTAAATATATCTTTAATATATAATTAATATATAAAATTAAAGGTAAAGAAATAATAATATTATATAAGAAATTATAATTTATTATTTAAGGGTATAATAATAATAAAAAATATATAATACTTATATAAATATTAATTATATAATATAATAATTAATAATTAATTATTATAATTATACTATTATTTATTAAGAAGAAAAATACTATTTAATTAAGAAATATTATATAAGTATATATTTAATTAAATATTAAATTAAATAAAATTATTTTAATATACCTTTTAACTTAAATTAAAAACTACTTTCTAATAGGAATAATTATAAGGATTATTAAACTACTCTATAAAATTATAAAAGCTAATATATATTAATAAATAATATACTTTAATTATTACTAAAATAAACTTAATATAATACCTTTAACCTTTAATCCTTATCTATTAATATTAAGATTAAAAGAAATATTTAATATTATTAAAATATAAATAAATAATATACTTAATCTAAGTAATTAATTACTATTTAATTTAAAAGAAAATAAATTATATAAAGTAAATATAGGTAAATCCCGGGGGTTTAAAATGAACTAGCTAAGGTTATAATAAGGTTAATAGTAACTACTAGAGGGTTTTAGGTAATAAATTCATTAATATCTAATCTCTTTAACTAGCTATATTTGGCAAGGTTATAGTATTGCTATTTTACCCTATAATCATATGCTTCCTTATATATATGCCTTACAGGGTATTATTCCTTTAACTGTACCAATAAACCAATACTAAACTTTTTCTCTTTTCATAGGAATAATACAAGTGCCTTCAATTAGCCCTAATAATTAGGTTATAATATTATCCCTTTTCTTCTCCTTCTTATTTCTTTCCTTTATCCTATAAATTAGGCTTAAATTGCCCTAATAGGCCCACTTTTAATTTTAGTAATTAAGCTTATTACTAATCCTATCTTTATACTTAATTTTATATAACCTAACCTTCTATTTAAATTATTATATTATTATTATTAATAAATTACTCCAATACTTAATTTAAACTTTCTTTTATAAAGGTATTAGCTAAATTATCCTCTCTATTAATTTATTTAACTTTATATAATTTTTACTGCTTATACAATTATTACAATACCATAATATTAATTATTAAATATTTCTCTTTTATTATTCCTAGCTTTACAAAACATTTATAAAGAGAATATAAGTCAGTATATATAATTATAGGAATATAAGGGATTTTAAGTTAGTTAATAATTTAATTAAGGATTATAAAAATTATATAAGTAATATCTATATCTATAATTATACTATAAATCTTTAATACTAAGATACTCTATATAATTTTTTAGTACTTAATTAAGCTATAGTAGATAATATTTCTATTTATTATAAATATTTTATTATCTAATTATTTATTAGTAATAATTATAATAAATCCTAATTATAAGGATAAGTTAATATTATTAATAAAGGCACTATTAATAAATATAAATAGTTTTATAATTAATAGGTTGAGTAAGGTAAATATAAGGCTGCATTTAAGATTATTTATTTGCTATTTAAGGCACTTATTTAAGGCCTTAATTTAAGCTTCTTTTAATTCTTAGAATTATATTGTGGCTAAGAGATTGTAATATACCTTGGGTTGGCAAATAAAGGCTATATATACCCCTTGTACTTATTATTCTATATATTATTATTTGATAGTAGTTGGATCTTTTATTTTAATTAGTATGATTTTGTTGCTTTATTCTTTTTAATATATAGTTATACTATTATTATTGAATAGAATAATAATTGCCTTATTAAATATAAGAGATTAATTAATTATTAATTTCTCTTAAGGTTTAGCTTTAAAGGCTACTTTTATAAGTTTCTTCTCTTTTAATTGTAAGAATATCTTATTTAATACTCTAATTGTATTATTAGTTTGTATTCTAATAATTATAAAGTTAAGGTTTTCTTTTAATAATATTAATAAGTATAGGTTAAATATAAATATAATTATTTAGAGCTTTTTTAAATAATACTTATTATATATAGCTTATTAGTGGTTTCTTACCTTTAGTATTCTATAAAGTAATATAATTACTTTTATAATTATATTCTTAAGGTATTGGTATTAAATACTTATTGGAAGGTATACTAAGATAATTTAATTTAGCTTTATCTTTAATTATATATATATTTATATAATATCTTATAGTTAAAGGGAGATATCTTATTTAAAAAGAAATAGGATTAATATTAAAATTAACTTTTAATTATATCTTTAGATTATTGGTAATTAAGTAAGTATTATTTTCTTGCCCTTATTAATATAGTCTTAGATTATTAATTATAATTTTTTATATAGTAAGTTAATGGTTTTGCCTTTAACTTTATTAATAATATATAATTTAAAGATTTTAATTTTATTATATATATTTATATTAAATAAAATAAACTTAAATATACTATATTGAATTAACCTTTTAATCTCCTTTATAATTAATACTTTAAAAGGTTTATTAGGAATCTTAATAATTCTCTTATCTTAAAGTTTTAATATAAGTTTTAGATTAGCCTTTTCTTTAATTAAGATAAATACTTTATTATATTTGATTTTATCTTTAAATTGATTGATTATATATATATTAGTTATTATAATAGGGTTTTTGTAGGATTATCCTTTACTTTTCTTTTAGGGTAGTAGAGGTTGAGGTATATTAATAGGGTTCTTATAAGGTTGTTCTCTTTTTCTTTTTTTTGTTGGTTTAGGTATTAAAGGCTTATAAATAGGGTCCTCTTTATTTTTTATTTTATTTTTCTTTAGTAATATGGTTACTGATTTTAAAGGGAGTATATTATTATTAAAGTCTTTAAGGAATGGTTTAATAATAATTAAGTAGAATTTTAAAGGTTCTTAGGTATTATTAATAATATAGGTTTCTTTTTTAATTGCAATAAGAATATAGGGGCTAGTTTATTCTTTCTTTTCTTAATATATATGAACTTAGGATTATAGTAATAGGTTTAAAATAGTAGAAGTGTTGGGATTGTTATGGGTGGTAAGGGTATCTTTTATTTATCTTTTAGTGTTAATCTTTCTTACTTTTATTATTGCTTTATAGATAGCTTTTGTATATTTTACTATATTAGGTAATGGTTTGGAATCTTTTGTTATGTGGGGGTATACTTTAAATATAAGAAGTATAGGTATTAGGCTATTAAGGCTGGTAGTATTATTTATGGCTTTTATTGCTATTTAAAGGGCTTCTTTTAGCTTTATAAATAAGTCTTTTTAATATATAATATTATAAGTGTATTAAAGTAGTATATAATATTACTTAACTTTTCTAATAGAGTTGTATGCTTTTATTGATATTACTAATATAATAGTGCCTCTTATTCTTACTTTCTAATAAAATTCTTTATTAATAAAGCTTTTACTAAAGTTAATAATTACCTAATTAAGTAATTTAATATATATATTAATTTAATAGAGCTTTAAAGCCTTTTATATAATTGATATAGAAATATTAGTAAGGAATTGAGTAGTATTGAATGTAGTAGTCTTATTGATAATATAGAGTATTGGTTTACTATTAATATATATAATATTTATAATAATATAGTAATTAAACTTATAATTATTCTAAATTATAAATTTAAACCTTTAAGGTACTTTTATATTAAGTTAATACTTTTTATAGATTTTAATTAATTTCTTAATAGCTTATCTTTTAATAGGGTAATTAGCTTTTATTAGTAGTTTATATAGTTAGTTTATAGATAGATAATTAAATTGTTAGTGGAGTTATTGAAGTTTATTATTAGTAAGATTGTATTATATAAGTATTTTCTTATTATTAAAAAGCTACTAAGGGTATTTTTATTTTTATATAATTAGTACTTTAGTATTTTTTTTTTTAAGGTAATTATTAAGATTATGAAAATAAATTCTTATACAATTTATATTATATAATAATAGGAGGAAGGGAGTATTAATAGGTATAATATGGAATAAGATAATTTTAAATGGGATAATTATATTTATTATATTAAGTGATTGGTAAAGGGTTTTTCCTTTAAATATAATAATTACCTCTCCTACTCTAATTATATTTAATTTGATTATTATATTTGTTATTTATTATAGTATAATAAACTATTTATAGCTACCTATTAATACCTTTATTGCACTGGTATTAAGAATAATCTTTTAGAAGATATTTATATTATAGTAATTATTAAGTATAAATTGTATTGCTTTTTTTTTGGTTTTTTATAAGGATTGGGGAAAGGGTTATTATATATAAAGTAATAGGTAATAGCTTGGTTAGTAAGTATAGTTGAGATAAGTAATTTATTAATATTATTAATAGTATTTATAAAATAGGTATATATTGTAATTACTATTTCTTGATCTTTATTATTACTAATTTCCTTAATCTTAATCTTACTTTTAAAGTCTTTAAGCTTAGTTAAATAAGTAATATAAATAATATTACTTAAATAAAAATATTTTCTCTTCCTCTTATACTTATTATATACCTTCTTTCTTTTTTCTATAGTATATTTAATTAAATAGCATTTGTTTTTAAAGTATATATAGTATCTCTTATCCCTTTATTATATCTTTTATAAATTAGGATTACTTTCCTATTTCTTATTTTAAAAGGGTAATTATAATGGCTTGGATTGATTGCTTATATGTTTTTTATAGACTTATTTAATTATTAATTGTTGATTTATGGGTGTAGAGATACTTTTAATAGATTTTTTTAGTTTATTAGATATAATAAGAGTATAGTAGATTTATAAATATATATTCTTATATATTGTTAGTAGGTTTAGATAAATATTTATAAATTCCTTAAGATTTTAGTATATTACTAGAAGTTATATATAGGCTATAAAGTTACTCTTTACAATCTTTAGTAATATTTATTAGAAAGTTTTAAGTTACTTGAAAAATTTGTTGAGGATTATTTATTAATCTTTTTTAAAGTGGTTTTATAATTATTTAAAGATCTTTAAGCTCTATTACTTTTATAGTATTTATTAAGAATTCTTTTACTTTTAAATTGCTATTGTATCTTTATAATTATTTAATTAAAAGGAATTAATTTACCTTTAATATATATAGTTCTTAAATAGAGGTTTAGTATATCTTTTAAAAGTATATTTATAAATATATATATATATAAGAATTTATTAATCTTTATAATTTAATAATTATTATAAAAGATTTAAAGCTTTAGATTAAGAATCTTATACTTTTTATTATTATATTTTATTTTCTTAATATATACCTTATTTAGGTTATTAATTTGCTTACTTATTAAGTATTTATTTATAATAATACTTTAGTATTAAGTTTACCTCTAATATAAAGGGGTTTTTAGGTAAAAAGAGGTTATTAGGTAGTGGAGATAAGGTATTGTAAATATTATAGATAGAGCTATTTTATATTAGGGGGTATTTTTTATATAAAGGGGTATAATACCTTAAGGGGGTAGAATATTTTAAGGGGGTAAGGGTATAATTAATTAAGTTTTTATTCTCTATTAATTATTATTTTATATTATAATATTTAAGTTATATTTACTTTCTATAATCTTAGGTATAAACTTAAGATCTTAATAGTAAAAGTTAAATTCTTTTTCTTTTTATTAAAGGTTAATAATCTCTTCTTTAATCTAATATTTAAATTTATTCTATTTAAGGATATTGTATATAATCTTTATAATTAAGTCTTCTTATTTAGTAACTTTAATGCCTTAATTTAATAGGAAGTTATAAAGGATATTTAGCTTTATTAGCTTTTTTTAATATTTAATATTTATCTTATTAAATTTCTATTAAAATATATTAAGTAATTGAAGGCTTTTAATATTTTCCTTAATATATATTATTATAAAGTATATAATCTTTATATTTACTTCTTATATATTGTATATTTAATAGTTAAAGACTATATAATAAAGTCCTTATACTTAAGGGATTATCCATACTTAGTATTTCTTTAAGATTAAAATAATTTTTATAAATTATTTTACTTTTTCTTAGTATTTTATATATTTATTAGGTAGGGGAGGTATTAATTTGATTAGATCTATAAGTTTAAAGTCTTTAGGGTAAATACTATCTCTTTAAGAGTTTACTATAATAATTATAGGGAAAATTATAATTAATAGTATATAAAATTAAACTTCTTTAAGTTATTAGGCTCTTTTTAATACCTAGGCAATCCACTAGTCTATTTTAATAAAGTTTAATAAAGAGGTTCTTCTATATAATAAATATAAGGGAAAGATATTATACTCTTTTAGGCAATTAATCTCCTATTACAATCAAATAAAATATAATATTATTTCCTAGATAGTATATAAGGTCTTCTTGCTAGTAAATTGGGTACTTAATAGTACATCTCTTCGTTTAATATCTTGCTAATCTATAGGATAATATTTATATACTTTCTAGATTAATTAATATAAGTAAATCCTAGGGGTTTAAAATAAACCAACTAAGGTTACAATAAGGTTAATAGTAGCTATTAAAGGATTTTAGATAATAAATTTATTAATATTTAATCTCTTTAGCTAGCTATATTTAGTAAGATTATAGTATTGCTATTTTACCCTACAATTACATGCTTCCTCACGTACATGCCTCACAGGGCATTATTTCTTTAACTATGCTAATAAACCAACAGTAAAGTTTATAGTAAAATCTAAATAAATATTAATATAATAATAACTCCTTCTTTTTAATAAATATAAATTAACTTTAAAAAAAAACTTATAATTATAGCTTAAATAGAAAGAATAAATATTAAAATTAAAAATAATTAATCTAAAAGAGAAGACTATTAAAAAGGAATATATTAAGTAATAAATATAAAGTATATATATTATAATAATATATTAATTAAAAGTATTATTTAATCTTTTTATTATAATATAATATTAAGATTTATTATATAAGGAAATTAAAAAACTAAATAAATAATTAAAATAATAAATTAATAATTAAGATTAAGGGCTTAAATATATCTTATTTAATCTTATAATAGTAAAGCTTTTTATATTTATTAATAAATTATTTATTAATAATAAAGACTTTAATTTATAAATTAAATATATTATTATAATTAATAATAAAAAGATAAATAGTATAGAGTTTATAATAAAAGGTAATATTATTATATATAGCTTAATAAAGAGCTAATATATAATTTAAAATATATTTACCTTAAAATTATATAAAATAATTTAAAATATTAATATTAAATATACTTTTAAAATAATATTTAAATTAATTATTAATTAATTAAATATATTACTTATTTTAATAATTATTTATATAGATTTATATTTATTTTATAAATACTTTATTAAGCTAAATATAATAAAAGAAAAATAATTAATAATAAATATTATAATATTATATTAATTATATAAGAAATATAAAATCTATAAAATTAAATAAATTAATAATAATAATAATCTTATTAATATAATAATTAAGGTAAATTTAAATAAAATATTAAAATAATTTATTAATATAAATAAAATAATAATTTATATTAAAAGATAAATTAAATATAAATAATAAAAAAATAATATATATAATTAAAATTAATTAATATTATAATAAATAAAAAATATTCTTTCTTTTTATACTATTAAAATATATTTATTTAATATTAATATTTATTATTTTTCTATTACTTATTAAATATATTTAAATATTAATTATTAATATATTATTTAATATATAAAAGAAAAAATACTAATATTACAATTAATAATATTATAATCTATTAACTATAAGCCTCTATTACTTTAAGCAATAACCCTTTAAATCATATAACCTAGAAGAAAGCCTACAACTTAAACCTATAATACCTAGCTATAGAGAGGAATTAAGTATTATTAAATATACTAACCCAAAACCCCCTATAACAGCACTAATACTACACTATTCAAACCTTTGCCTTTGGAATCCAACACAAGCAGAAAATATGATTAAACGGAAATGATCGACGTAGCTTTGCGCTGGCTGTTCTAAAGAATGATATTAAGATGCAAATAACCCCCAAAACCACCAGATATGATTACATTATTCGTGGTCGTATACCTTTGAAAGCGCCCACAGATGCAATGGTAACATAAATAGGTTCCTCAACTGAAATAAACCAAGTGATTAGAACTTCTCCATCAAGTTTTTCCTTGCCGTCCACATGCGGGCGCGCTTTCCAAAAATGTACATGGGAATTGCAAAGAGACAAACGAGTAGTTGAATAATGCCAATCCAAATGTACACAGTCTTTGGGCCATCCTTGTGAAGCCAATGGGTGACAAAAAGACTAAATACAAGTCCATGCGCAATATTCTTAGTGAAGTTGAGCGTCACAAGGGCCTCGCCAGCGTACTGGCGGTAGCTGTCAACGCAGAATGTGATTGAAGTGGTGGAACCGAGTGAACAGCCAAAGGAGATGATGCCGAAAAAGACTGTCGGGACAATCCATGCATCTCTCTCTTGCGCTGACCAGCCGAAACCTATGAGGCCGATACATGTTGTGATCAAGACGGGACCAACCATGATGAGTCGGAATTCTGGTTCATATAGGCCTCCATTGCGGCGAGACATGGCCCTCACCAGAATATCGCTAAGTTTACCAGCCACACCGGTTCCAAGAATAGCGCCGATAAAAGGGGAGAAGTAGACCATGCCGGTTTGAAGGGCCGTGAAATTGTACGTCTCAGGATTGCGATAGATAATGGCCATATTCTCTGACATGACGATCAACCAACCAATCGAACATGAGTAGACGATTGATGACCACAGAACAGCGGGGTATGCAAACAAAATAAAAGGTCGAATCATAACTTTGAACCAATTGTCATTCTTAAGGCGACCATGGAAGGGCTTCAAATGATGAGTAAAAGACCGAGCAGGCTTTTGACGGAGGTTGTGGGTGTAGGCATTGACCTTCGGTACCGCGGGAGCCGAGGTCCTTTCTAGATCCACATTTTCATGAGATGCTAGATTCTCATCGCTAGAAGCTACCTTGTTTCTCTGGGCTTTATTTCCGTCAGAGGTGCATTGATTAATAGCATCTGGGTCATCGGAACTTGATCTGTCACTATTTCGTTTCTCCGACCCTGACGACGATTCAGTGAACCCTACTCGGATGTTCTTGTCATGCTCTTTGGATTCGGATAAAACAGCTCCCTCGTCTGGCTCAACGCCGTCAATAACAGGGGGGCTATGCTTCTGGGAGCACTGAGTGTGACGAGAGGAAAGACGTCTAAGAAAGCCTGGTCTCTCTGTAGGCTTGCGGGTTGGAGTTCTATCCCAGAAAGTCTCAGGAACGAAGAGAAATAGCAAAACAAACCCCAATGCTACGATAAAAGCAACGATACTAGACATGATGAGCATCGTATGAGCCATGATTTGGGGGTCCACTTACATGAATGCCCATCGCCAACCATATCGACCAATGATAGCAGCGCCAATGAGTGGAAGCATATTTTTACCACTGAGAAGTAGAAGAGTATAGATGCCGATTCTATATGCTCGCTCATGAAGAAAGAAAATTTCGGCAATGGTGGCAGACGGCAAACATTCGACAGGACTAATGGATATACCCATAAAAATACGAGAAACGAGTAGAGAGGTAAAGTTAGGCGAAAAGGCAGCCCAAAATGCCGTGCAGATGAACATGATAGCTCCGGCGAGATAGACAGGACGCTTTCCATAAAGAATGGCCGTGGGTGACGCAAATACGGCCCCAATACCTAGACCCATCATACAGAAGCCAGTAGTCAGAGCAACCGTCTCGATGGAGACGTCATAATCACTGGCTACGTTATTGAAGCCTGCTGCGATAAGAGGAGTGATACCGCCACCAATCATGCAGTAAAACCCAAGAGTCAGCAATGCGATATCACGCCGCCAGCTAGGCCAATTAAGAGGGTCATTGTCGGAATCATCTGGTTGAGGATCCAAAATGATGGTGCCATCTTGTGTCTTCTTCTTTGTAGCAATCTCAGATGTTCTCCTGTTCTCAACAGGGAAGCCTGTAGGGATAGAGGAATGGGATGTTCGTGCAGCGATGTTGCGCAAGCCCAGAGGCTCATTGCGATCAGAAGCAAGGAGTAGGACAGATCCTATAAGAAGTTATTCAGGTCAGCCACAACATGTTGCCGCAATCACAAAATGTCACCATACCTGGCACCTCTATTGTCTCTTTGTCATTCAGTATCCCCATGCTCCATTTCGATGGATCAGCAGCCTCATCATTGGTCATTTGGTGACTAGAGGCGCTATTGCCAAATAGACTTGGAAGAACCCATCGGACAGGCTTGGCAGCCTCGTCGCTGGAAGCCATGCTTGAAACACGACAAGTTTGCTGTTATGCCCAGATTCAACACGTAGTCGAAACTTGAACGATGAAACAAGATTACAATGGAGACCGTGACGGTCTAGAGCTCGAGAGTCTGGGATCAAGTAGCTCAAATCAGCGAGAGTGGAACTAAATTTTATGAAATAAGACGGGGAGAAGAAAATATATCAAGTACATCAATGTTGTCAGCCACAAGCCAAAAGCGCATTCATCCCTCCAACCGATCTTCCTTTGCCAAAGGTTCAACCCCTAACAGGCTCTGGGCTGGTCGCAAGACAGCCTTCCAATTCAAGCCATGGCTAAATCTCCCATGCCGTGTGTTCCCCGTCTCACCAGCCAGCCACACCAAGTAGGCGTCGAGATTCTGATTCCGAGTGCGCCACCCACGTCTAGTGTCCTCATGGCACCTGTCTAGCGGCCAACGTGCGGCTGCTTTCAACCATGATAGGATAATCTAGCTAGCCGGTGGTCGACAGTTAATGGAAAAATATATGAAAACAATCCATCATGAGACGTGGGGTTCTCTTGTGATTTTGCAGGTTGTCAAACTGTATAGAAGAAGGGTTCCTTGTTAGCCATTGCGCTCGGTCATACCTGTGTTGAGCTAGGATCTTGACTAAGCCCTTTGGGGATGCGTGGTCCAGTCATGTGCTAAGGGCAGGCATTGGACCAACTGAGACGCAGCCCTTGTTCCCGACACGGCTCATATGGACAAGTCACGTCTCACCACCAGAAATACACATCTCCGCGGCCCCAACTCCCCGAGTCAAGGCTCCCCGCGAAATCGCAAACTCCCCGGGGCAAGCGCGCAAAAGTAGTTGCTATTACAGCTTTCCCCGCCATCCTGCTGCCGCTAATACATCATCTAAAAGATCCGCACCATCGGCACGATGCGCAGCCAGTGGGCGGGGTGGCGGCTTCTCCCATGACCCTGAGACACGGGCGATCAGTTGACGTCAGGCCCCAGTTCCCCGGGCATCACGAGTTGTGTCAATGATTCAGATTCAGAATGCCTGGCTGTTAAGATGTCAATCGCTGTGAAACTGCGAGGCGCGTACTTAACATTTCTCGCTAACATCATGTCTCTTTTGTATTTTTTAACACTTACAAATGCGCTTTTCGACTACTGCTTGAACAAGCGTGAGACAAGGGATTTGAGCAGTTGATTCTGCCTCCTGAATAATGACTACTAGCAAGTCGGAAGATGCCAGCGAGGCCACTCCTCTGATCGCGGCCACCCATCACCAGCAGTCTTACAGCAACGATGCCGAGCCCACTCTCCCATCCAGTGCCTCAATAGACAACCGAGCTCTGGGTACTGGCCATGTCGGAGATCCTCTCCCATACAACCACTATATCACTATTGATTGGCTACAAACTCTTGCTGCCGACAATGGGAAACGCGGCGAGATCGCCTTTCGCTCTCGAGGCGGGATCCGTGACCAACTTGCTGAGTTGTGGGATGCAGCCCAGGGCTGGGTTGCCGCCTTTGTGATCGGTCTATTAACAGCAACGGTTGCATCCGCCGTGGATGTGAGTGTTGATACAGTGGCAGATTGGAAGGACGGATATTGCACGAAACAAGTGTTTCAAGGCCGCCGAGCTTGCTGTTTTCCGGATCGACAATGTGAGGATTGGAAGTCGTGGTCAGACAGCTTTGGCTCATCGTACGTAATCTACGTTGCTCTCGCATTGATTTTTGGCGTCATTTCCTCGAGCTTGACCATGACTACCAAGACAACCTTACCGATCGCACAGGTTAATGCCGAGAACAAGGATGGTCAAGATCCATTTACCGAAACGACTGTTGGAAAGACCATGTATATGGCTGCTGGTAGCGGGATCCCTGAGATTAAAACGATCCTCTCTGGGTTCGTCATTCCGCGCTTTTTTGAGCTGAAGGTTCTGGTTGTCAAGGCTGTCGGCGCCACGTTTGCTGTCGCGACGGGCATGTGCTTGGGAAAGGAAGGGCCATTCGTTCACATCTCAGCCTGTGTGGGATATTTAGTGACCATGTTTGTTCCCAAATACGCGAAAAGCGAGCGAAAGCTGAGGCAGATGCTAAGCGTCGCTTGTTCCGCTGGCTTGTCCGTTGCATTTGGTGCCCCCATCGGAGGTGTTCTTTTCAGCTACGAAGAAATCAGCACTTACTTTCCTCGTCAAGTCCTCTGGCGATCATGTCTTTGTTCCGTGGTCGCCGCTGCGGTGTTGAAGGAGTTAAATCCCACGGGAACTGGGAAGCTGGTGCTGTTCGAAACCAACTATGGGGTCAACTACGACTTTTTCCACTACGTGGTGTTTATTTTCCTCGGAATCTGCGGTGGAGTTTTCGGTGGCATTTTTTGCCGAGCCAATTATATATGGTCCAAGTCATTCCGACAAATTTCACTCATCAAGAACTACCCAGTCTTGGAGGTCGCTATCATCACCTTGATCACGGCTCTGTTGCAATTCCCCAACCGCCTCATTCGCGAACCCGGGGACATTGTAATACAGGATCTACTTGTTGATTGCAATGACGTTAACGAGAACTGGATTTGCAGGCAAGAAGCAAAGCAGACTGGCAAGGGCCCATACTATGCATGGTTATTGTCAGGTACTATCACAAAGTTGTTCTTGACAACCATTACATTTGGCTGCAAAGTTCCATCTGGGATCATCATCCCGGCTATGGATGGTGGCGCTCTCTTCGGGCGATTGATTGGCCAGGTCGTCCCGGGTATCTCGCCAGGCATTTTTGCCATGGTTGGAGCAGCTGCCTTCCTCGCCGGAGTCAGCAGGATGACTGTCAGCTTGGCTGTCATTATGTTTGAGCTTACAGGCGAAGTTAATTTTATTCCGCCGTTTATGATCGCCATCCTCACATCCAAATGGGTTGCTGATCGCATCTGCGCCGAGGGAGTCTACGATTTGGCGCAGCATATTGGTGGCCATCCCTTCCTCGACCCAGAGCATGCCCTCTCCCAAGTCAAGGGAGTAAGAAATTCTGAGGGATTTGCTACGGTGGAACTTCTTGTTCCCCCAGCTTCGACAATGGAAGAAATCACAGTGTCCACCGGCCCGAACTACCGTGTTCCCATATCCACCCTTCGGGCTAAGCTGACCAGTCTGAAGATCCGAGGGCTTCTAGACGCTGGCCTTGTTATTGTAAATGATCGAGGAATATGCCATGGCTATATCACACAAACGGAGTTGGAACGTGCTTTGGAGATCATAGACGGGACGTTTACATTGGAAGAGACTCATGAAGTGAACCTCTTGGATGGGATATTTTCGGAGTATATTAACCGAAGCCCGCTGTCTGTTTCGATAAACGCACCTCTTGAATTCGCAGTTGAGATTTTCGGTAAATTAGGTACTTCACACTTGATAGTTGTCGAGGAGGAGACGGCCAAAGTGGTCGGTGTTATTATTAAAAAGCGTCTGATAAGCTTTTTGGATAATTTGAGATAGAATCATTCTACTTTAGATGTATGTTAAATTGATGAAGCATCTTTTCCGCCCAATTCTAGCCCCCCTCGCTCAGGGTCTCTTATTTTCATTCTCCAATATCCTCAAATCAGCCAATTTTCCATATTATCAACCGGGAGTTGCATACCATTCCGAAGTCCCATGAAAATCAAATCATGTATCCCAAAAGGGTTACCTGAAAGTAGGAGACCGCAAACTCGCTCTTCACATTCCAAAGCACCTGCATTTAATGAGTCCATTCCCAAGTTGTCAAATCGACCCATAATATATAAGACATGCATGTGCCTGCCCAGTCAGCCGCTCCGATGCAAAGATGTTGATCCGCTATGATAATCGGACCGATACATGAACTGCAAGGCAAAATGAATGCGGGGTAGAGCGGTAAAAGGTGTCCTTTCGGAACCCGAATCTCACGTCAAAACCGGACGGGCGATTCGCTGGGATACATCCAGAGAAACTTAGTTTTAGCCTCTGTGCTAAGTCATCTTACTTGATATATCCCGTAATAGGAAAAATCTGATTAATCCTAAATTAACTCATTGTCAGTCAGTCACCCAAATATCAGGCTTTCCAGAACCGTACTCCGACTCAAACACGGTAATGTGGTTATCCAAACCTAGTGCAATATGGCCAGTTTGGATATTAATGTGAGTGCAAAACAAGGATTCTCATTGTTTTTCGAAGTCGAATAATCACCGTCTGATTCACTAAAATTTGTTTCTCGTAGCCATGGTGGTCTGTCGGCTCCCCAAGATGCATATCAATGGCCAGTGCATGACAATCGAGAATACGCAGATCCTATTCCAACATTTGATACTATTCCGACCTTTGCACCCCCTTTTTCGCAACTTTCAACTCTCCTAGAGGCTCGATCGACAACTACTTGGGGTTCCCCCGGCTCAGCTGCGACAGACGGTGGGAAACAGTTCGGCAATGATGCTTTGAGCTCACTGTGGAAGCCAATACCTGTTTCTGAGCCTCCGTTTACAACAACGGTCGAGCCTACACCAGTCCCAACCCGCGAGCTCATTAAACCTCCTCGTGTCCCTTTATTGAGGAATGATGTGGACGGGTTCAAATTTCCAAAAGGTTTTCAATGGGGTTTTGCAGGATCTGCGTTGCAGATCGAGGGTGCCGTCAAGATTGAGGGTCGTGGCCCTACCATCTGGGAAGATAAGCGGAGAGGTAATTATTCTGGTATCACTGGTGGCGGCTCTCCTGATATTACTGCCATGAATTACTTTCTATATAAGCAGGACATCGCTCGACTAGCAGCCGTCGGAGTTCAGTCATATGGCTTCAGCATTTCATGGCCCCGAGTCGTCCCGTTTGGTGTCGCCGGGTCACCAATCAACAAACAAGCTATCGACCACTACAGCGATGTGATTGACACGATTATCAGCTATGGAATGCAACCGATTATAACGCTACACCATTTCGATACTCCGGTATATTATGAAGTGGAAGACTCATTGCTGCAAGTGACACTCGTTATGAGAACAGGAAATTTAGATTGAAAGTCGCTAATGCCAAAGTGTTTAGCTCATACGATCACCCTGAATTTGTTGATGGGTTCTTCTATTACGCTCAGACCGTCCTCGCTCACTTTTCGGACCGTGTTGGAACGTGGTACACTTTTAATGAACCAACTACTGAAGCCAGGCTCACAACAAAGTGGAAATTCAGTAAAAACATTTTAAAGGCGCATGCAAAGGTTGTGCGATGGTATCGCGAAACCATCAAGGGCGATGCACTATGGAGCGTCAAATTTGTTGGTGGAACCGGAGGGTTTGCAGTGCCCTTGGACCCTAACAATTCATCAGATGTCGCCGCGGCGGTAAGAAGAAATGAATTTGACGTTGGTTACTTTGCTCGACCGCTTTTCCTCGGTCAGAACCCTCCTCAGGTCATGTTGGACACGCCAGGTCTAGATGTGCCAACCTACACTGACGAGGAGCTTAAGTATTTCAATGGGACTGCAGACTTTTTTGCATTTGATGTTTATACAGCCTCATATCACTCTGAACCTGCAGAAGGCTTCGAGGCTTGTGCTGCAGATCGGAATAATCCCTTATGGCCCCAATGCACGGTCAAGACGGATGCCCGGGACACATGGACATCAAACTTCTTCGATAACAAAGAGCGTATAGCTGTGAGTCTCAGCCGAAAAAATGAAGAAAAGGAACTCTTACTAATTTTACGCAACAGGTCCCACCTTTGCATGTAAGGTCCATGTTGGGCTTTTACGAAGCTACCTATCCCACACCTGGCGGTATCATGATTGCAGAATTTGGGATGACCCTCTACAAGGCCTCTCAAATGTCCATTCCTCATCTCCAGAATGACCTAACACAATCATTTTTTTACGTATCGTTCATGCAAGAAGTCTTGAAAGCGATTCATCTGGACAGAGTGCACGTAATTGGCCTACACGGCTGGTCCTTTCTTGACAATTGGGAGTGGAGCCAATACGACGACCACTACGGTGTCCAGGTCTTCAATCACACCACGCAGCAAAGGTTTTATAAACGATGTATTTTCGATTACGTTGATTTCATGAGGTCTCATATCGACAATTAACTGACTACCTGTGGACGTTTGAGACGGTCGTGCCGATGAGGAGATCTCTACCGTTGTGCCATCGGATCTGCTGGGGTTAAACATCTCTTCCGGGCACAACGTAATAAAAGCTCACACTTTTGGGCTGGGGTGCGCAGTACAATTAAATCTTAACAGTTAGTCATGTTTATTCATTATCACGGAATGCGATTACTTCAACTCGAAATTACGTATTTAGGATATCGAGCTAGCTCAACGAGACACCATTGCACAGAATTGGGGGAAAATCGAAAAATACGCTAATTATGTCATTCAAGGGCGCTCAATATGAATCGGATAGCCTTTTTCTTGTCTTTTCATTTTTGGGTCCTTCTTAAAATCCACTGCTAGGAAGAATGCCTACGAGGTTCACGCCCCCAAGTCCCATACTCGTCGGGGTTAGTTGTCGCATACTTAACAATGCCAAAATTGACACAGAGACGTTCCCGAACAAACATATTTCATTGATTCATGTGCTCTCTCTGCGTTATTGGCTGGAATCAATCCGTTGTTTACCCAGGAGATGTTACACGGCGTCCCACGTGATATGGGATATTTCTACTTGTCAACAAACGCAGCCTGTTTCAGCCCCGCACCATCCTCCTTCACCCCTTCGTTCGTCATGGTTTCAAATCTTCGTTTAATCTTGAATCCCGAACCGGAAGTCTCCTACTTCCCTCTTCTTCGTCTTCCAAATGACATCATTCGCGAGATCTGTGTCATTCTCTCCATCAACCTCAACGATTGGGAGTATCCGGATAATATAAGCCAATGGATGGAAGCAAAAAATGGTCTGGCCAATCTGAAAAATTTCAGTCAAACTACGCGCCGAATCTATGCCATTGCCATACCTTACCTGTACCGCTCGCTTTTCTACGATTACCAATCCGGACAACGACCATTCTATTTTCTTCGCACATTGTCCAAGTACCCTGAGCTTAGTGCCCATGTCAAATACATTACTTGCCTGGGGCCGACTAAGTACCGCTCGAACCACATGTGTTCTATCAGGGAAATTTCCGAGAACCTGGGAGTGCCCTTTCCTGTCAATTACTGGGAGCGTCCGAGGACCTATGGCGGTCCTCTACGGAGTGACTGTCTTACACATGACTTTCTCATCGACCAGATCTTAAGCCTTACCAAGAATTTGCGACGTCTCTCATTAGTCGTAACACCGTGCGATATGTATGGTAGTGATTTGCAGCCATCAGCAGACCTGACTACTGTTAGAGAATTAAACCTCCTTAGCAATGGTTTGGGCAAAGGCTTCGATATGGGTAAAGCCCACCCTCTGTGTCAAAGACTGCCAAATCTCCAACGTCTGACGCTTGACATGTGCAAGTTGACTGCCACAGGCTCGTTTGTGAAAAATATCAAATGTATCACCTTTACCAACTCAATAACACATAAGGGGGACATAAGTCACCTAGTCTCTTTTTGTGAAGCTCTTGAGAGCTTCACCTACCACTACTATGAGACGGGTAGTGCAGTCCCGGATGGGGAAATAGTGGCACCAAAGGACATCATCGAAGAGCTGTCAGTCTGCAAAGAAACTTTACGTTACCTCGGGATTGAGGCCAGTGATTACATCTGTGATCATATTCCGATCAAAGAAGATCTTGTCATTACAAGCCTCGCAGATTTTTCAACTCTAAAAACTCTGGCGCTAAACAGACAATGCGTTTACAACTACAAACTGGACATTTTCAGGCCAATCGTCTCTCGACTTTACGACCTTCTTCCTTCATCCGTCGAAGTCATAAAACTGACAGGAATGTGTCAAACACCGCTGGAGGTACAACTCAGGATTAATAGGGTAATCCAAGAACTGGAGACCCGTGCCCGTGCGTTGCCAAATTTCAAAGAAATCCAAATCGAGGAGCTGATGACCAACGGGGGAAATTTGAAGAAATACTATCGAAACGTGGTGAGAGATTTGGCGGTCAACGAACTACGTACAATTCATTAGACGGTTTCTTCTTTTCTCATTGCACAGCGGAACATCTAGATTCTGCAGCTTTTGATTACAGTGTGTTGGGTTTTCCAGTTATTTTTGTTGCTTTCTTTTTGTGCTATCTGCGTTCATGGAAGGGTTTTGTGGAAAAGTGATTTTGGAATGTTTAGTCGATGCACATCAACTACATGGGATGTTTGCTTGGCAGAAGGGCGCAAGGTATTCATTCCACCAAGTACTGGATGAAAACATTGAATAAAAAGTGGACAGCATAGGGTAAGGGAACGGAAAAGTTAGGATTTGGGTACTTTTCACGCCTGGTAAAAAGATATACAAAAAAGAAAGAAAAAAAAATTGTGGGTTAATAGCAAATCGAATGTGTCTCATGGTATATTCTTTTGGTACTCGTTTTAGTTTTGGAACATGACGCTATGTACTTCAATTCTAACCGAGATGCTCAACGCAATGTGGATGCTGAGCCTGGAGTACAATACGGTATTCTGAGATGGTAGCTCTTAAAATAGATTCATTTCATAGGAGAGCGATGCTGCGACAAATATGCATGCTAGTATTTACTCAGATATCCTGGCCCAGAGGCATCCGTATCCCTATCTCTTCATCCCGAGACTCGCGTAAAAACGCCTTGCTGCGAATCCCCATCACGCGACCAACACTCCACTGGCTTCTTGCCTGACGCGTATTAGCGCCGATGCCTGGAGCCCCGAGCGTCATGCTAAGCGCGATGACCAGGGTGGCAACCCAACGTGGACCTTTGGTGCGCAGAGCTGTGCTGACTTCTATTAATAGCGCGCCAGGCGTTGGATACGAGATCGTCATGACAGCCAATGAAGGGCTGCCACCACGACTGGTCATGACTCCGTCAGCGACATCAGGCAGCAATCTTTTCAAGACCTTAAAACACGAGGGTTTGGGTATAGGAAAAATCAGTATTATGCGATGGATTCTACTACGGACGCGCTCGTTAGCGGTGTCGCTGACGAAATAGTTCTTCCAATGGGCAACGACTCCAGTCAAGTCCGAGACCCCAACGAACTGGATCGAAACCAATGCCTCGCTGCTCTTTGCTTGACTGATCCCCGCAACGACAAAATTCGGATTGAAAAAACCCAGGGCGGACTTCATAGACCCTCATACAAGTGGATCCTGGACCATCCGGACTTTCGGAAATGGCAAGACGACGACGACACCCGCTTGCTCTGGATCAAAGGCGATGCCGGCCAAGGTAAAACCATGCTCTTAGCCGGTATAATCAACGAGCTGTCGCAATCACGCAAAAGCGAGGGTCGAATGAGAAACACTGTTAACACGATATCGAGATCAGTGAGAGAAGTAGCTCTCCGACAAAGCTGCGTTCCCACAATGCCATTCTTCTTTTGTCAAGGCAGTGATGGGCGGCTCAACCATGCCACGGCTGTGCTCCGAGGCGTCATATATCTTTTACTTTGTCAACAACCAACGCTCATTTCTCACATACAAGATCTTTACGAACACGGAGGCCAACGAGTCTTTGAGAGCAACGGCGCTCTCGATGTCTTGGCTCATGCTCTGACCCGGATGTTGTCTGATGATCGTGCAAAGGCTTGTTACATCATTATCGACGCACTGGACGAATGCCGGGTTGGACTGCCGCATTTGTTAGAGTTTATTGTCCAGACTTCTCGATTGAGCGAAGTCAAATGGATCGTGTCAAGTCGTGACACTGAGATGATCGAACTGGCATTTTCTCGGATTAACTCAAAATATTGGTTGAATATCGAGCTAAATTCCCTTGTTGTTTCCTTGGGTATGAACTCATACATTAATTACAAACTCAGGCACTTGAAACCGGTAAAATGCAAACGGAAACTGAGAGAGAGACTTGCCTTGGAAATACAGGACAAAGCTGACGGAGACTTTCTCTGGGTGGCATTGGTTGTTCAACAACTGCAAAGCGTTCGACGTTCGAACGTCCAAAGAGTTCTCAACGTGCTGCCGATAGGCCCAATGCTCATGTACCATCGGGTCATGGCAAGGATTGAGACATTGGATGAAGAAGAGCGCAGACTTTGCCACTCAATTCTCTCATTAGTTACCACAGCATACAGACCCCTCACCTTGGCAGAGTTGGGAATGTTGTCAGGAATATCAGAGGCCGTCCATGATGATGACGTTTCCAGCATATCGGACTCATTCTATGAAGGGGAGCCGACTGTGGAAAGCGTGGTCAACAACTGTGCACCAATTCTCACGATTTACGACAACCATGTTTATCTCACTCATGAATCTGTCAAGGACTTTTTGAACGACACTTCTACCGGTGGTCAATCCAAGGCCTCACCGAGCGCACACTACGACATGTTTTCGACATCAGTGCACGTCATGTCCAAAGTATTGTGCCGCGACATCTACGACCTCCGACGCCCGGATACCTTGATCGGCAATATCTCCCCACCTAAAGTTGATCCATTAACAGCGATACGATATTCGTGCCTGCATTGGGTGGATCATCTAAATGATGCTCTCTCAGATGACGACCCGAATGCAATCGATGTTATATGCAATAGCGTCATGATCTACACCTTCCTTGCTAAAAAGTTTCTCCACTGGCTTGAAGCTCTCAGTCTTTTAGGTGAAATCCCTCGAGCAGTGTTGATATTGGGCCAACTGCACGGTCTCCTTGTAAGTATATTCTCGATGTCTGAAGTTAAAAGCCAAATTTTAACATGTTTTTAGGAACGGCGAGTAACGGAAAATGTGGCGGATTTGGTTCAGGATGCCCATCGATTCATCTTGGCCAACCAAAGAATCATCGAAATGGCCCCATTACAAGTCTACGAGTCAGCCTTGGTTTTGGACCCTGGGAGCAGTTTAATCGCAGGCGTATTCGAAAACGAGGCACCAAAATGGATTTCATCCAGAACGAGTATTGATATAACACCGAGTGTTTCTAGTGAGACGCTTGATGGTTATAGTGCCTCCATATTGTCTCTCTGTTTCTCGAAAGACGGCCAGCGCATTGCTTCAGTGTCGTGCCAAAATGTAGTCAAGATATGGGACGTCGCTACTGGCCAGTGTTTACAGAAGATCGAAGAAACGGACCAAAAGTTTACTTGCGTGGCGTTCTCAGCCGACGAGCAGCATATTGCCCTAGGTTCAGACCTTCATGACAGCATGAAAATTTGGGACACGACGACAAACACGTGCTCAAGATCGTTTGATGGGCTGACCATCAAACCAACCTCTATTTCTCTTTCCGAGGATGGCAAATTTATTGCCATGGGCTCACATTTTGGTGGCATTATTATCTGCGATGCACACACGGGGAAGCAATTGCACAAAATGGAGGTGCCGGCAGGCGTATCGTCTGTGTCGTTTTCAGCGGATGGGAAAATAATCGCCTCAGCTTCAGAAGATAACGCAATCCGGATCTGGGACGCAGCTATGGGCAAATGCGTTTATGAACTACGTTTATCCCGAGCGGTGCATTCAGTCATGTTTGACCAGACATCAAGTTCCCGGTTGATGACTGACCATGGGACCCTGGACTTAGATCTCCTGCCTCGCAGGAGGAAAACGTTAGTCAAGGTACGCGCTAGAAGCCTCAAATTCAGCGGCTGTGGTATGGGAACAGATGGGATCTGGGTGACTAAAGAAGGCGCTAATATTCTTCGACTGCCCGATGATTCTCATCCAGTGGTTGCAGTAGGGGCTGGGGAGAGGATGGCTATTAGCTGTGGTATAAGTTCCCTTTTAGTCATGGAGTTCGGGTCTGAAAATTCGGATGATTGACGACTAACGACCGACGTATAAGTACGGATGGAATATTAATAGTCTACTTTTAATGTTTAATGGATATTTAAGGCAAAATGAATCTTACTGTAGCTTTGACAGTTATAAAATTATAAGGCATAGGATAGATGGTGTGTCTATTGCATCAGAGGTGCTTATGCTCGCTGCAATCTAAAGAAGTGTGTAAAATGAAACTCAGCCCTGGGGCTGAAAGAACTTGGGCAGTGCTACTGGTTAAGAGGAACCTATTTCTCGTCTCGATGCAATGGCCCACAATTCAATTCTCCATGTGTGAAACAGTCATGACAAATGAGAAATTCCCCCCTCTGACAAGCACTGCACTTGTGGGCGTTTCGAATCTCTCCCAAGGGACGTGTGGACGTGTGCACATGCTGCACCAAGACTTGTTGGAATGATCCCGTATAATGGATTCCTCAACCTCGAACTCGTGTGGATCAATTTCAAACTCCACGCCTTTGGCGTGATGAACCAGAGTCTTGAGGATTCCTCGGTTGCCACACTTTGCTGCCCACCAGATAATCGTATGACTAAACCCATCTCTGTCTCCTAGACATTCGGGTTGGGATTTTAAGAGAACTTGCACTAAGAGCTCTCGCTCATTTCTCACTGTGCCGAATATTGTAGTGGCACCAAAGCGATCCCGAATGGTCAAATCAGCCCCGTGTCGAAGTAACTCCTCAAAAATGTCGATTTTGCCAGCCGTTGCAGCATGGAAAACTGGTGTTCGACCGCAAAAGTCTTGATGGTTAATGCGCAGATTGCCTCTATTTAATAATATGGAGACCATCTTCGAGTTTTGGAGCACTGTTGCGTCTTGAAGAGGTGTTCTCCCTCGGAGTGTATCTCCCACGTCATCGTTATCCCAGCATTGTTCATCAAGAAGGACCTCCACCGCCGATACGCGGTTATTCTTTACTGCATAGTGGAGGGCATTTTTACCTCTCCAACATTTTGTCAAAGGATTAGCTCCCAGATCGAGTAAAAGGCGGATGTTGCTAAGCCAGCCATATTGTGCTGCTTCATGGAGAACAGTCTTGTTCTAGTCGGTACCATAGGCATTTATATCGGTGCCTTTTTCAACGAGAAATCGGATTTTTCAGCATTTCCTTTCTTGCAAGCCAAGGCTAATGGACCCCAACTATCTTCATCTCTAACATTTAATGTAGCTCCATGTTGTAGTAGGAGGTCAGCGGCCTTTGTGTCGATGGCATACGTGATGGCATTCAGTATTGGCGTTCGGTCGTATTTGTTTCGCCAGTTGGCATCGGCCCCATTCTCAAGCAAAAACCCGACCAATTCGGAGTGACTTGTTTTGCAAGTTTTATCAAGCAGCTCACTCAAGGTAGGTCTGTCATGAGAAGGGCCGTTTTCTAAGAGCAACTTGAACATACTGAGATAGCCAGCTTCTGCAGCCTCGAAAAAGATTTGGCGGGAGTCCAGTTGGACTCCCAGGCTATATACTTTCCGAAGGGTCTCAATGTTGTCATTAAATAATGCATGGCACTCTGCCGTTTCCTCAAAAGACTTGAAATCGCGATTGCGTTTGTACAGGTCGAAAATCAACAGGTTGTAAAGGCGACGATTGACACGCACAACGGCTGCCAGATCTGATTCCCGCTCGAAGAAGTTTGCTACTTCTTCGAGGAGCTCATTGGGAAGATTCAGGATTCCCATTTTGAATGTTGAGGAAGTGGTACCACTCAACATTCCCAGAATGTGTGAAAATTAAGAACGAAGCCAACAGTGCAGCTGAGGGGAGGATACGACTAGTCCAATGCTTGGTGCGCCTCCATAGGCACCAATTTTCTGCCTACCAAGCACAAGGAGACCTCATCAGCGGAACTAAAATTAATTACATGTCCAAAAAGAGCAAATACTGAACGTAATAGTCAATTTTAGGTCTGAGGGGATGTTTTCTATTCTATATCGAGTCCCAAGACGCGAAAGCCCGTAAAACATGCCTCAAATCTGTCATTCCGATTTCAAGCTGATGCTGAGTGTGGCGATTGCTGGAACCCGATTTAGTGCCACACCGCCTTGGAGGTCGGGCGCACAACTCCCTGCGGTTTGTTTCTGTTGCCCATAACTTGCATAAGAATACATCGATATGCAGTTTTTATGCTACTAAGACGTGCACATCATGTTGCATTCATAATTTTAGGAAATTCGTAGGCGCAGGCTGTTATAGATACGCTCCTCATTGTAGTAGACAAATACAGATTAGAAACAGACGGAAAGAATCTCGAGAATAAAAACTTCCGTTGACGGTCAAGAAATGATACGTGGACTCATAGTCTTAGAGAAGATTTCGATATGGCATGGGTCTAGATTACTGATTGGAAAGGATTGTCACAACCATTTGCGATACAATACGGAGGGAGGAGGGGCTAGCCATTTAGGGACAGTGGCTGCGGACCGGGATAAATTTTGCTTAACTTACGGAGGGGATGGCTCAATGGACCCCCCTGTCAATGGTGGCTATACTCAATTTGGTAATCATATCACGTGCTCTCTACTTGTTGCTTTATGGCAGCCAATAACCAAACAATTTTGTCTACTCATAGCCAGAAGAGGAATAGCCACCATTGACAGGGGGGTCCATTGAGCCATCCCCTACGTTACCTAAAAGGGAGCATCGGTGCGCTCGGCCTAGCTTCTTAGCAGCATCCTGCCCAATGCCCTGGCGCTATCCTGGCTTTCAGGTCTTCTTCATCAACTGCAAAAGTGCTTAGGCTCTGGAAAAGACTAGAAAATATTGACTAAGCTTTATAACTCTTGAAAAAATCGCTTTCGTCCTATATTCAAGCCACGGTTAAAGATAATCAAGCTACCGCAATGAAAGCCCCATGGGTCAGCCTACTTGTGCAGTGGGCTTTGCAGCATGCGAATACTGCAACAGCGCGCTCAGTGCCGCCTTACTCTCCCCAATTTTTGAACTCTCCACAGTCCCAAATTGTTGTCATTGAACCCAGCAAAGGAATTTCTTCATTCGGGTCAAAGATTCGGCACGAACAGGGCGATACATTGTGTGAAGCCAAGACGCGACACTACACCGGATCCATACCTATTGACCACGGCAAAGATATTTTTTATTGTAGGGGAACAACTTTATCCTGCATGCATCATGGCAAACCTTATTCTTACGAGATAGCTAGGGTTCTTTGAGAGCACCAACAATCCTAAGGATGACCCAGTCCTTGTCTGGCTTAGTGGGTAAGATATAAACACTCATCCTTCTTCATCTGGATTTTATGCGTCGCCTATCCATGACTCAAGCACGATTTTAACGACTCATAGAGGGCCCGGTGGTGCCTCAACCTTTGCAGCACTCACAGAAGTCGGACCATGCTTCATCAATTCCACTGACAATACAACTCATTATAATCCTTACAACTGGGCGCAGAATGCAAATTTACTAATCGTAGAGTAAGTTTTCAACAATAACATTATACCAGCAACTTCTGATAGGCGCTAATGGCTGCTCCAACATAAGCCAGCCAGCAGGTGTTGGATTTTCTAAGCCAAGTTCTAATCCCGCTTTCCATGTAAAAACACTGGAAACGGCAACTCACGACTTCAATTTATTCTTGCACCGTTTTTTCACCTCGGCGTTCCCTAAATTTGCGAATAATGATCTGCATCTGGCAGCCGAATCATATGGTGGTCGTTGGGGACCAGCCTTCTTGCATCATATTCTTGGCTTCCAAAATGCGCGTGCTGAAACTGCCATCAACAATCCCGTCAAGTCTCTCATACTTGTAAATGCAGTGATTGGGGCACTAGGCGGACATTTGACAACTGCAGATTATGAATTTGGGTGCACCGAACACGGTAAAGCCGTGGAACTAGGGTTCGGATTTAATAGTACCGCTTGCGACCAGATACAGGAATGGGGCCCGCGATGCGAAAAATATGCGGCAATCTGTGAAAAAGAGGGTAATATTGATATTTGCAAAGACGCCTCTGAGTTCTGCCATGACAAGCTTGGCGTTTGGGTGGATTTGAAAGGGCAAAATCCTTACAACAGTGAGTGTCTCTCGATTGTTTCCCTGAGTTATTTATCTTTACAAACTCCCCCGAAAAAGGATTTAATGGAAGCGAGCATGCTAAAGTTCATACACAATGCAGTAAAGCAACCTTGTTCAAATTCTTCCACCATTTGCATCGATGCAATTCAACATGCCGAGACCTTTTTCGATTCCGAAAAGGTTAAACGTTTGCTTGGAGTCGAGGAAATTTCTTACAATGTAATCAGCGAAGATATACTTCAAGATTTTACTGACTCGGGCGCCATGACCCAATCTGTTTTGCGGGACGTAGAGGAAATCCTTCGACAAACACCTGTTCGGCTATTGTTTATAAATGGCGATTTGGATTCTCTTGTGTAAGTGGTAAATATAGATTCCTTGAAAGGTTACAACTTGCACTGAGATTTTAGCCTTTCACTGACATGGTGGTCTAGCATAACATCAGGACAAAAGCGCATTGTTGATGAGATCAGCTGGCCAGGCCAGTTGGACTACCGTCAGCAACCGTGGCGTGACTGGTACTATACCGACAGAGTTGGCCAAGAGAAGTATGGTGGGCAAACAAAAAGCTCGACCAAGCTTCGGTTCGTATCATTTGCGGATGCCGGCCATATGGTACCTCAGGATCAGCCCGAAGGAGCACAGAAGATACTGAAGGAGTGGTTAAAAGAGTAATGGTGGAAATTTGATGTTTTTGGAACCTTGGTTGAGAGCACACTACCTCGGCGCTAACCAGCTCCTTTATCTTCGATAGACGCTTAGATTTATAGCCGATCGAGCAAAGCCCTCTAATCAATGTAGGTGAGGCTCACTAGAGCCACCCTAAATGGTATTATTTGAGCCATGGTATGTGGATTATCTTGTGAAGCGTTTTAATCTAAGAGAAAGAAGCCAGTTTGCGCCTCGTTCTGCATTCTTCAAATTGGCCCCCATTAAAAACCCGAACGTGTCAGTTTCTCCAAGACTCGAAAGTCTGATAAATTAAAATGCTCACTCCTTCTTTCGTGGGTAAATTCCCAATGTACATGAATAAACAGTTGGTCTCGGCATCTTCAATGTAAAATTTGGTAAGCTTCTTGGGTCATTTGAGAAGAGAGGATGTCGTTTCAGGATTTGGTTCATGCCCGATGAGCTTGAGTTCAGAAAGTTCAACGCTTACAGAATCCTGGATGAAATGTTAGCTTAATAAAAACTGGCACAATTGTACTACTGTTTATTTATAGCCTCTTATATACAAGGCTAAAGACTGCAGCAGACCTATTTCACAACCTAATAGCACCAACCTCGATGCTACAAAATCTTTGATAGCCTACCAAACAGGCATCTCATTGCCGATTTCACTTCCGGGTCACTAAAGGCTACAGACATTAATATTACAATTATCTTAATGAACCCTTAACGAGTAGGCTTAGTGCATAGACTAGTCGACATTTCAATCAAGGAAATAGTTAAATAATGATACCTTCAACCACCATCTTAGCTTACTAGACTCGCCATAGTTTCAAACTCGACAGACGCCAACACCAAAAGAAGTCTGCAATAAATGGATAACAGTTGGAGCTATAAGATACCATAAGCAAACACAACAAAAATTTCGCTCTAGCCAACAGCTGAGAACTTGGGATAGCATTGAAATATGATCAATACCGAAAATACCTGCAACTAACAACGAATTTAAGTCGTCTTAAAAATCCAGTGGTCTATGAAACGACAGAAAAAGACATGCCTAAACTTGGGGATAATTCAGTTTATCGCTAATCTGTACTGTGTCGTTGGAATTCTGCAGCAATCAACTCTATTACTCCCCCCTTGTCATTTAATCGTCATATTCACAGGTCATTATCAATAGGATAATTTTAAAAAATCCCCGCCCAAGAGGCGGGCAGCCAATTGATAGGCCAAATGGAACGCCCAGATCCATGCCAAGATCCTCTCGCAGTCCGCGGGTTCCGACTATCCCCCCAGCTACCCCAAAGAGCAGCGATTAGCCGAAATATAAACAGGTTTGTTGACAAGTACCCAACAGAGTGAATATGGAATAATTATGGCACTGGTCAGAAGAGCGAGCTGTTACTGACCCTGCAGCTGTCCATTCAATTGAGGTCTAGCTTGCCGCCTTTTCCGACTGGGTGTGGGTTGTCCAATTGTGTGGAGTCCAACAAGGATGTAATCAATCATAAGTCCGAGTAAGTCCGGGTAAGCCCGCCCACCGGAACCGTATTAGTTGCAAAGCCATGTTGTTGCAGGTTCATAGCTCGATCGGGGAAGAAGCCTACTGGTTTAAAACACCGATAGTACTGATTCAGCGTGGTTGAATAGAGTTTGGGTATATGCGGACCACAGAATGGTTCCCATTCATCTCACGGACTCCGATATCACGAACGGGCTGACGGTCCAAATTCTTGGCCCGAGGTTTCAAGTTTGACGATGGAGTATTGGTATATGGTTATTTCTTTTCTGAGCAACGGTAGAATATATAAATAAAAGTGATAGAAACTATCGAAGTTGATATTATTCAAACTCACAACCAAGAGCCTTCATCCTTTTACTCAAATCACTCAACACTATCTCAAGTTTTGAACTATTCAAAATGGCACCTCATACTGATGTGGATGTCTCAGGAAACGTTGATGAGCTGAAAAAGCTACCCATCGAGAATAGGCTTTTCATCAATGGCGAATTCGTCCCGTCCAAGTCTGGAAAATTGTTCGACGTGATAAATCCAACAACTGAGGATTTAACTGCCAAGGTTTTTGAAGCGGATGCATCTGATGTGGACGATGCAGTTGCCGCTGCCAAGGCTGCATTCCCAGCCTGGTCTGAACTTGCTGCATCTGAACGTGGATCCTATCTTTCCAAACTTGCGGATGTGTTGGAGAAACACTCAGCTGAGATTTCCTACCTTGATGCCATTACTATGGGAAGGCCAGTGGATAATGATTGTGAGTCTCCGGCTAGTCTACTGTGCATTTGGAAATCGTTTTATTAATACGTATATCAAGTCACGGGTCCTTTTTCCGCAAAGATGCTGCGATACTTTGCAAGTCAAGCGTATGATGCGCAGGGAGACACATCACTCAATACCCCCGGATTTGTCAATCTCACCTTCCGTCAGCCATATGGCGTTTGTGGCGCAATCACACCTTGGAATGCGCCAACAATGATGGTAATAATGAAGCTTGGTCCTGCTCTAATTACAGGCAACACTCTCGTATTAAAGGCCTCTGAGAAAGCACCTCTTAGCCCTCTCGTTCTCGCAAAGTGCTGTCAAGAAATCGGTCTCCCCAAGGGTGTTTTCAACGTTCTGAACGGATTTGGACGCCCTTGTGGTGAGGCCATTGCACGCCACATGGACATCCGAAAGCTTTCGTTCACCGGATCGACTGCTACAGGAAAAGCCATCAAGAAGGCTGCAGCTGAGTCAAATCTCAAAAACGTGACAACCGAGCTTGGTGGAAAGAGCCCGTTGATAATCTTCGACGATGCCGATATTGAAAAAGCAGCCAATGCTTCTGCTTTTTCCATTTTGATCAACAGTGGGCAAGCGTGCGTTGCCAGCTCGAGAGTTTTCGTTCATTCAAGCATAGCTGAAAAATTTGTGGAGGCACTCAAGGCCTCTCTGGCCCAGCTTGGAGCTTCAGGGGACCCCCTGGGGAAGGGAACACAACGTGGTCCGCAAGTTGACCATTTGCAGTTCAACCGAATCTTAGGGTTCTTTACTGAAGCAAAGGAATTAGGGCTTGAAATTGTCACGGGCGGTGATCGTGAGCGAGATTCGGGATACTACATTCAGCCCACCATTATCAAAAACGTTCCTGAAGACGCTAGGGTATTCAAGGAAGAGGTCTTTGGTCCCGTCCTTTGTCTCAACACTTTTGATGATGAGGAAGCAGTAATTCAAAGTGCTAACAACACAGAATTTGGCTTATATGCCTCTGTCTTTACGAAGAACATTTCCCGCGCGTTGCGTGTCGCAAAGAGGTTCGAGGCAGGTAATGTGGGAATCAATTGTAGCAGCCCTACTTCGGCGATGGACATGCCATTTGGTGGTTGGAAACAGAGTGGAGAGGGTCGAGAGTGCTCCAAGTATATGACTCACTATTGGACGGAGCTCAAGTCTGTGTATATTGCCCTGTAAGCGAATCGACAGTGGGGGTAACAATGAACTTACCTTCTACCTCTGTATTATCCTTGGCCCAAATCTTTAGTTGGTATTTGACCTTGATTTGCATTTTCAAGATCGAAGCAAATGAAATTGGTCTAGTCACAATCAAATTTTATCAACGCAAGTGTCTTAATTAACTAACTGGGTGTAATATGGAATATCTCTCAAACTTGCAATCTAGTTGCGTATTAGTTAAGTAACTTCTTCATTTGGTTGTCCCACTGAAAGGCTCAAGTGAAATATTTCAATAGTGCAAAATGCACCCAAAACTCATTGTAATTCGCCAACATTTGTGGAATCTACGTGCATTAAAACTAAGCGTATTCCATTTATGCGCTCAACTATTGAAATATACCAGCAAGTTTGCAGCCTATCAACACATTGATTCGGAATCCATCATACCACGTCTAGATCGATTGATTGCACAGCTAGCTACATTATCTTTTGGCCAGAATTTAGCTTGCATATGCTGTATCGACCAATATTTGCCCGTAACTACGTCTTAAAAGCTGCGAATCTTTGTAGCAAGGAAGCTCGCTCCTTCACCAGCGTAGCTGCCGTAAGATAGATGTTGCGGCTGAGCGGCCGAAGTCAAGTCGCCATCGCAGACACGGTCGCGTGGGTTCTCAGCGCAAATGATCTTAACCTTGTCAACAGGGAAGTTGGGAATGCGACCGTTGTCGGCCGCGTTCTGAGTGTCTCCAAAGAGAATAACACCGGCGATGCGGTCCTTCTGGGCCTGGGTAAGACGCTCAATCGCGCGGTGGTTGAGGGCGGCACCTTGGCTGTTCAAGTGTGTTAGTAACAATACAAACAGTCAAAATTGGGAATCCGCTCACGAGTAACCTCCGGTAACAATAATGGAATTAGGGCACTTAGTAACGACGTCACCAATGAGCTTAACCATTATATTAATATCACTGGTGGCGGCGCCTCCAGGGAGAAGGTTAGGCAATAGAGCAGCTGCATAAGAAACACCCTGAGCAGCAACCTTGTTAGGGAATGCTGCCTTCAGGTTGTCGGCTACAGCAGGTCCAACAACGGTGCCCTATCATGGTTAGACTTTCTAAAAAAGAGTAAAGGGGCAGAACCGAGGCCGTACCATATTTCCATCCTCTCCAGTGCCACGAGCAAAAAGGAAGATAACATCATTGCAACCGCCGGTTGTGAATTCGTTGGCAGTGGAGCCCGTCGCACGCTTACTTTCTTTAACGGTGGTTGGGATAGCAAAGGCTGTCGAAGCCAAAGCAAGGAGGTACATGAACTTCATAGTGGATTTGATTCGTGAAGAAAGATTGGATAGATGTTCGAATCAAGACGCGTCGCAGATCTGAGACGAGACTAGTAAAGTACAATGAACGAAGGAACAAGCTGACGATGACTGGGCATGGGCTGGAGGGGAAAAAAAGAACCATGGAACGATCTTGCTTGGTACTTATAAACTTTTGATTTCTCGGTCTTCTCCTACTGATTAAGCTTCATATTCAACTCGGATCTCGCGTTATGCTCCTGCCTCGGCATGCTTGCAAATGATTGCTTCGGTTGCGGAGGAAGTCTATTTTCCCAAAATAAAAGAGGAAATTTCCATTCGAGGAATACGACATTGGCAGCATGCGACACAATGCATGCTTGCAAAGGTTCCTGAATATGCTCTATTTAGACTTGAGGCCGAGCTGTGCTGCCTGTGCCAGCTTGGCACCGATTTCCCCTCGTTGCAGCCAGGATTAATGTGCCTTCTGGGGGGGTAATCTACCAATGGGGGATGGGTTTGCGTCCCGGCCCAAAAAAATCCCGACCGGGGTTCTTGCTACTTTAGATCTCGAGGGTTAAGGTGAAAATAACACGTTTCGCCGCAGGTCTAATGTTGATGTACGGCCTGCTGCAATTATTTAATGATGAATTAATGATGAACTAAATACGTAAAATTGGACAAAAAACACTGGTAATCATTGTAAGCGAATAATTATGGAGTGATGTTTCTGGTTTTTTTTTTTTTTTTTTGCCACGGCATTCCCAATTTCCAATAATTGTCCACAATAATGGGGCTACTCGACATAAGATCATCACAAATTATTGAAGTGCGCGTGATATTCAAAAACGCGGGGAATCTCAGAAGAACCAATAAAAGATGCAAAAAAAGTCCTATTCTCATTGCAAAAGAGGCTATTCAACCGCAGGGGGTCCCCGCTCGTTTGGTGGGCGGCAAACGTCGAATGCATATGCATAGTCCGGTGTATATAAGAGCATTTGAAGACTACACCAAACAACTAATCCAGACCCGATACGCTGGAATTAGCGCATGCCAATTGATTCCCTCCCCTGATCAATGCAAAGTTCAACATTTCAACTCCGTAGGCCATTTTTGGCTAGTCTTCGGCTCAGCCCCGAGCGCCTAGAATCAGATACCACCCTGATAGCTCCGCATTCACATCGGCCTTAGATACTGTACTGGGTATGGTCGACCTCATTGCCAAAAATTGATTAGCATGCGGCTAACATTTGAACTAGCTGCCCCTTTGGAGTATCAGGCAGTCCCTTTTACTAGCACTCAAGTATTATGCAGGGCAGCTTGGCTCAATTTGCCCATTTTTGCAATCTAACTAACTTGGCAGGTGCTAATTAATATCGGTCTTTTTTCCATTTCAATCAATGCACTTCTGTCCAAGTTGCACCTCCCCGATGAATGCTAAGATTTTATTCAGTGCGGCGGAGAAATTATCGGCATGTATGACATGTCGTTCACATGAAATCAAAGTGAGCGAATGCGCACCTATCTAGCACTCATTCCAGATACACTTTGGGAAATGTATCCCGTGACATTATGCGGTAAATTTAGGCTTAACTTACCAGGTACTACCTGCTTATCTGGGTATAATTCCGCCTAAAGTGTCTCTAAAACACCAGGAAAGAAAATTCAATGTTATCCTCACCAGTGAGCTTCTTAAGGAGATATTATACAATTTTGGGGGGTATCACCATATGTAAAAAAAAAAACCATTCCATTCGGGATAGGTCTGTATGCAAAATTGTGTTAATTCTGGTCTTATCTTGAAATGTAAAGTTAACTAGTGTCCATTTGGGGCAATACACGTTAGGGTCCAGCTATTGCGTATCGCATAATAATTTTTTTTTGAATATCTTGTGATACAAATAACTACCAATTCGGACTGTTGTGTGTCATTTATCTGTACAAGGCAGCGCACTCGAGTTGTAGCGTTTGCTTGAATTGTGTTAATACCGATTTCAGGAGCCATCAACGAAGTGAAAAGGCCAGCTCTCAAGATAAGCTGTCACATTGAAAGTTACAGGAGCCAGGTTTATAGTAGCGTCAGCATAATATTCATAGTGTAAATATATATATTGGCTATTTGAGAAAAAAATGGCAATCATATCAAAATGAACCCCTTTTCCTCCACGACCCGCAGACTTTCCATCCTCAACGTGCACTATCCTCCAAATCGCGAGGTTGCTTGTGGAACCGACTACTTTATAGTATCTGATAATAGGTTTAATTCATTATGTGATCCCAGATCATTAGGATTCATACAAACAAGATATTCTCGTTTGACCAACATCTAATCTAATGTACATCTTTTTCTACATTTCTACAATTTGGTCGATTAAAACGGGCCCAAGTTATCTCTGAAGACCTCGTCGAACCAGTACTTCTCGCCAGGCTTGGCCTTGCATGTCTCGTCAAACTCCATCTCTGGCAGGCCCTTCTCCACCATTTCGGGGCTAAATCTTCTCGGCTTGCGCTTCGTCTTCTCCGAAGGAAGGGCCTTGTATATCAGCTCTTGGCCGCCAGATGTAAACTGAGCAAGCGGCTCCAATTCCACCGGCTTCTCCAGATACTTTTGACCAAGGCGTCGGAGGTATGGGAAATACCATGTACCATCCCACCACCATTCCCGACGCTGCTTCAGGTTCCCGTCGTAGGCATTGTGATGGAGAATAGCTGGGACGGTCTCGGTATAGAAGTCGGCGTAGAGGGTAAGATCATTCCAGCCAGGCGTGTTTTCTTCCGGCAAGACCTTCTGCATCGGGGGCTGCACACTCAGGACATCGTCTGGAAGTCCCTGCAGACGAACAGGGTTGATGCCGAGTTTTTCTGATTCTTGGTCAATGAAGGTTCGGTTGCTGAATTTGAGCATGGCACCGTCCTTTTCCGAAAACGCAGTGGGAATAGCAAGCTCTTGAGCATAGTCAATACCGACGTGGAGTTCAAACATCTCAATCATGATTTTCATAGCCGGGTCGTCCTGGAACGCTCGGTCGGCGCGGTTTGGCTGCTTTCGAAGCCAGTTCCTAAAGACTTCCTGCTCGCTCCACACCTCAGCCCACATGCCTTGATCAGACCGCACCAGGGGCGTATGCGAGGAGATGCGGCTGATTCTGTCCAGAGCACGGCGCATGAACCGCCTAAGGTCACCGGCATGGCCATAGATGGTGCCGGCGTTGTAGTTTTTGGGGCGCCAAATTCGGGGGTTGGTTCCTTTATCAGTTTGTTCGCCATATAAATCCGGTCGCAGTGGACTCTCGGGAAGTGCATCGCAGTGAATGTTGAAGCCGAACTCAGGAGACGGGGTGCACCGCTTCTGAGCTCCAGCAACGATGGTTTGCTTCATGGGCATATTTACTGGCTTGTCCCATTCCTTGGCGAGACGATCGTAGGCTCGTTGGTTGATCTCATCGAATCTCTTGATGAAGATGGCGGGTGGTAACTGCCACCAGATGTCCCAGCCATCGATGAGCAAAATCAAATCATCGTCGTGGATTTTATCATCTAGATGAGCATTGGGGCCCATCATAAGATCAAGGTATTCAAGCGCTTTCGGAATCTTGTAAAGGTGAGATTGGTCGACTCCAGTAAAGGCCCGGTTTCCCTCATTGCCCCAGTTGATGATGACAGGTGCCGGATAGCCATTAGCCATTCCGCTGAACATGAGTTTGCAGAGATCTGGGCTGGGGCCATCAACAGCGATGAGTGGAATCAGTCGGCGTTCAACCTTCTTGAGCCCAGGGCTGGCGGGTGGAGGCGCATCGGGCTGCGCAGTGCTTGTAGGAGCAGCCGGTTCTTCGGGACTCTCAGGCGAAAATGGTTGATAGCCGTCTGCGGGTGCATTTGCCTCTACAGTGCTCTTGGGCTCAGCTGACTCAATATGAGTTTCAGGTGCAATTGGTTGGTCGTCGTCTGCGGGTGCATCTGGTTTCACAGTGTTCTGAGGCGCGTCCGGTTGTTTCACGCCTTCAGGCTCCTCCGGTTTCTTTGCATCTGTGGGCGTAGTTGGCTTCGGTTGCTCTGGTACTACTGGGGGCTGTGATGCGGCTGGTGGCGAGTTGTCGCTATCCTCTGGGGCGAACTTCGTATCTCCTCTGGAATCGTCCTCCTCGTCATCATCATCGTCTCCTGTGACTTCCTGTTCTCCCTCTGGGGCGTGCTGCTCTTCCTTGGGGGCGTCTTGTTCTTTCTCTGGGATGTCTTGCTCTTCCTCTTCCTCTTCCACATCCCAATCTGGTTTTGAAGCCTTTGCGTCTTCAACTGCGGGCGTATACTCAGGTACTTCAATCACCGTTGTCTTAGCTGCAACCGTCGAGGTCGTTTTTTGGTCCTTGGAAGACTGCACTGCAGCCACCTCAGGAGGTTTGGCATGGTTTTCTGCTTCCACCGTTGGTTTGATGTTCTCTACTCCAGAAACATAATCGCTGTCCTGCACAGTGTCAGCCCCAAAACTCCGCGTATTGGAAATAAAACCAACCTGGAAGTGGTACAGCGTTAAAAAGCTGGGGATTAGCGTGATCGCTGCAATATACACGACTAGCCTCCGAGTTGGCATCTGGCCAAGGTATGTTAAGAACGCGGACCGGCGAGGCCCGCGCGATCTCTTATCGCCCAACTCCGAATCCGACTCCCATGCCATGGCTGATGCAAATTAGTTAGAGGGAAGAGATTGTCATGGCAGTAGTGCAGGGAGATGGGCAATTTAAATGCGGCTCCTCGATTGCACGATGACGACGGCGGACTACGCGCTATACGATCGCGGGAAATGCCTTGACACTTCTTTAAGTAAAGTTTTTGTCCACCAGCAGCCCATTTTCCCCTGAGGTGATACAGAAGCTGAAAAAGGGACCCCTGAATATTGGACAACGCCCTCCACTTTTCCTGCAGTCTTGATAGGCGAGACCAAGCATCTGTCGGCCAAACATTGATCACTGATTGCTTCTTTGGCGTCACAATCCTGTCGGGCTCCGCCTTAACCCTGACGACGCTATGCCGTTTCATGCGCTTTTCACAAATCAGGGCTAGAGAGGCGCAGTAGCGGCCTCGACCACATCTGACTAAAATCGATAGCGTCAATCACTAGACAAAATTTGGGCGCGACTGTTCCATGCCAAGACACTAACAGGAAGTGGAACGCCAACGCCGAACCAGGGGTTGCCGCGTCATCACGGAGGAACAATAATCCTGAAGTTTTTGAGTTGTGCAAGGTCACAACAATAATGCAAGTTATCCGTCCCCTCGTGTTGATGTTCTGCCACCACGACAAGAACATTTTTTCAATGTGGCAGTTTCAACTTCAGGAGATAAAGACTCTACTCTCACCAGTATCGCAAAAGACTTTCTTTATCCCACCCGAAAAAAAAAGAAAAATTTCAACTCTTGTAAAATAATGACCAATAAACTCCCCGCAAGTTTCTATCTCAATTTCTACTTGGCTTTACCACAATCATCCATGACAAACTCTTCATCCTGCTCCATTATCCAGCACCATTCTGCCCCGGAAAAGAAGGGTCCAGCACCAAGGTCTTGAAGCATTTACGCAATGCTTTCAACTTAGATATTATCTCTTCTGAATCGTATTGTTCAGCCTTGAAATGCATAGGGTCGCGCAAACTGGCGACTTGGATGCGTTTCAGAGCCGGCAAGCATCCACTGCGGATCTTCTTAACAATCTGTGAAATTCCCCCCGATCAGGCGCTATCGCTGTGGACACGGACTATATTTATCGTTGGAGGAAGAACTTTGCTCAGATAATGCTCGTCATACGTTTCACACTCGCAAAAGCACTTCCAACTCAACTTCGCCGTTTCCAGCGCCGTGAACTTGTCCGGGTCTCCTTCAACGATGAGGCCTTGAAAATAGTCGGCCTCGTTAAAATCCAGATCCAAGTGCTTCAAATCGTTTCTTAGAGGCTCAAGGGCCTTGAGAGATTGCTTTAGTGATGGGTAGTGTTAGTTAAACAACGGAGGAGGAGAAGCGTTAGCGGCTTCGAATCGAAACACTGCAGGTTTGTGGCTTGCTTGATTATTTTCTCGAGGAACTCAAAGCATTGCCAAACAGATTCCTCAACTTTCAAAATCTCTAGCTTTTGTAGAGCTGCTTAAATTGGCCAAGATTGTTTGGAACCCTCGCTCACTTGGACAAGCCTCAGGCTGTAGGTTAGTCGCAGCATTCAGTTCAGTGACAGGAGAGCTCAACGGCGTGTAGTTGTCACATCTCTCCAAAACTATATTTGTGAGATTTTAGTATCCCGTACCATCTCTCAAAGTCTTGAGATATCGGGTGTGAAATTTGAGGTCTCCATCAACTCCAACATCATCCTCCTACAAGTTAATGCTAAGTATATCCACCTTGGGTAATATAAGCAACTCCGCGGCAAGATTTTGCATGATGCTCTAGCGCGCAATTTCTTGGGTTTCTCTAAGCATCCCTACATATGATAGTGAATACCTGACGGATGATTCCTTGAACCTGGACCTGTGTCCTGACGGGATGAAGACATTTTGACCACCAACGGTGCCCTATGCATAATTTACACCAACACAATTTCATAAACCCTTGTGCCTTCGTCCCAATTTTGTGGATCCCATTCTTTTGAGCCTCTATTCCAAACAACAGCCTTTGCCACGACACGAAATTTCTTCTTCTGCCGCCTCAATACAATTAGAAACTCTGCTCCCTCAATGGCCCAAACTCCATCGCCCTCTTGCACGTCGCCGGGACACTCTCCCAGGTGCCCAGTGCTCATGAGGAACAGTTTGCATCTGTCATGCGTCCGATTCTCGTCATCCATATACGTCGAATCTTTATTGGCATCCTTTTTCTTTTGTTCCTTCTTCTTGATCATTTGTTCCAAGCGCTTGTCGTAATTGCTAGGTGGCCAGCTATCCACGCTCACGTCATCATCCGGCTCGTGGCGCAGCCTTAGGTAGTTTAGCTGTTCAGTGTATTCATGCACAGCACGGGTGTATGGCTCCGTAATCGGGGGTGGCAATGACTTCCATCGATCTCTCCCTAATTCCGGATCCGAGAATTGACCAAGGTAAGGTGAGTGAGAACCATCACTCATCAAATCCAAATCCGCTGCAAAAGCTGTCCACTCCGAGAGGCACTCCAGTCGAGCTTGATCAAGATTATTGGATGACTCCTTGTTAGCTTCACTTCCCCAGAAGGGCATCCTGGAACTGGTGGCGGTAACCTTCCCTATTCTCACGGCTCGCACGCAGAGCTGGCCCGGCTCAGTCTGTTCCCTAGGATCATGATACTGTGTATTCGGCCAAGTGTAGCCTGTCTGGTGTCTGTGGAAGAATTTCGACAGTGACGTCCAATCTGGCGCCAGGCGATCAGAATCTCTTAGGTCCAAAACCCAGGACGGCAAGTTGTTCGGCTCTTGCTCGGGAAGTTCGTTGACAATTTGCAGAGGCCAAAGAGTCTTTGTCGTAACAATTAAAAATCTGGTGAATTCTTCGTAAACATCGCCGGTGGTCTTTGTATAGTCAACATTGGGAAGCCGAATCTCGGGCCACCGATTTTTGAGAAATGCAATCATGCCATAGACCTTGTCGCGGGAATCTGTTGCCTTGTTTAACCCCGCCAGCTCAACGAGAATGGCCATCAAGTTTCGAAAGCCTCGATCTTCTACTGAGCGGGGTGATAGAGTCAGTAGTGAGTTCCTTATACGATAATGTTCAAGGTCCGTTCGTCTGACGAGATCCTTTCCAAGGCGATAATATGTGTAGAAAGCCACTGCCGAACATTTGGTGTCGCCCATCACAAAGACAGCTGACTTGGATAGGAGGAATTCCTGGATAGTCCACATCCGATAAAACCATTCATTCGCACAAAGAGCCGATATCTTCTCACCCTCCGTACGAGCTAGAACATAAATTTCAGATTTTTGGTATCAAATCGGGTTGAGCCTAGTCTCTTACTTACGCAAGATCGGGACCTGCCAATATCCCTCGTCGTCTCCGGCAGCGGACGAAGACGGTCTGACACGTCTAAACGCCCGTCGCATTCCTTCACCGACGGTGCCGTATCTTGCGGCACGACGTAAAACAGCCAGGAGATCATGATCCTGGGCTGGGCCAAGCCACAAGATGGAGCTAGTTGCACAGTGATAGATGTCTCCCATCATAGGAACTTGTTGGTTCTTCTCAGAAAGGGATTGCTGATCAATGCAAATTGCATCGATCCACAAATAGCGTGGTTTAAAAGCCTGACGCAGATGCAGCAATGCTTGCTCGCAATTGGGCGTGACGTAAATAGTTCGGCCTTCGCAGGTGATAGGCTGCGTGCCCTTCGGAGCTCCCCAAGTGTAAGAAAGCGCCTCATAACCTTTGCCGTCGCTGGCAATATTGTCAAGTGATACTTCTTGGAATGAGCATTTTATGGCGTGACTGGTCCTTGTTGCAGGATGGAGAATGAGGATGCGTATGTTTCGTGAGTTCGATAATGGAGTATATTGGAATGGTGGTGGGAGCGACTCCGACATTTTGTCACTGGTCTCGGCTAGGGCTGGATCGTTCGGCGATATGCCATCTAAGCATTCATTCAATACCTTTTTAGTATCAACATGATTTTAAAAATGCAAATTATGAGCTGAACGGTGGAAAAGAGCCCTGTAAAGCGCCTTGGAGGCCAATAGCAGGGGTTGAGTTCAGCTGCCAAGACAAGCTTGGTCCCAAAAACGGGCCCGCGGCAAAGCCATTTATTTCTCCTTGCATATGTTGAACTTATCTTATCTCCAGATTCTCTGACTATGAAATGTAAGCAAGCTTCTGTAGATACCCAACCTAGTCTCACATCGCCCTGGGTTTTGTCATACTGTAATATTATCCTTGCCTGGTTCTAGTACGCGATTCAGGCCGTGACTGAATTCGATCATCACGGCGGTAAAGGTCTCCATTTCTGCTAATTGCCTCAATGCTGACTTCGCGGGTATCAGTCTTCCTGGCCAAGAGCGAGTCAAGTTAAGATCTGGCGCAAAATAATTCACCATTTTACCTTCTGGCAATTTTTCCCCATCTCTAATTCGATCACTTTTCCATTCTAAATCAATTCATTTAGCAGATCTCAGCTCCATGGTACAGCAAGCTTCAGGTTTTGATATAAAGAAACATCTAGCTCATACAAATAAAAATACAGCTCCTAGAATCTATGTCCACGCCCTTAATAGTCTAAATACATTATCTTAATTTCCAGGGCCCCCGTGATAAAAAAAAAAAAACACCTGAGTGTCATAGCAAACCATGTATCCCTCAAGCCCTTGTCCGAGGCCAGCTCCGAAGATGAGTAACTTGATACCCTGTACTCCAAAATCCATTTGGCATTTACCAAGCCACATTAATCATATTCAGAGCTTCAAAACACCTCTCTGCATGTATCCCGTCTCGTTGATGAGCGGCATGTAGCCAAACATGTTCTCGAAATCATTGAGACACTGGCTTCGAGCTTTGAGGTGGCCCGACTTGGTGCTAATGCCGACAGTCGGCACATAATTGACATACTCCTCAACTCCATTTACGAGTAGAGGACCTTCGCGAGTCAAGTGTGATTGGACAAAGTTGAGGGCAATGTCTTCGCAATTGAAGTGCTCATCAATGTACTTGCGCAACCCAACCATGACTGGTTCGTCTGAGGAATAGTATTCCATCAGTGAAATATGCGAGAAGCATAGGTTGGTAAGGATCATTGCATAATTATTTTGGCCGGCGTCCTTGGAACACATAGAATACTTCCATCCTCCTGCGTTATCAGGCACTGCACAGCGAGCCAGGGCACCAGTCAGACGGTTCTTGCCAAATTTTCTCCAGGTCTGGAATGCAAACTCGAGATCTTCAGGGCGATAATAAACGTCGTCGTCCGACAGGAGAACCGCCTGGGTCTTGTACTTAGGGTCCGGCCATAGCTTCTCGTTGAGGCTGTTGACTCTGGATACACGATATCGTACAGGAATGCCATGATCGGATTTGAAGTCCTGTGGTGGGGTAGCTTCGAGGTCGTTCCAGACGACAACGATTTCTTCAAGTGATGGGATCTTCTCGCCGAGGAGAACGTTGAGGGTATCATTCAGCTCCTTCGGCCGTTGGTACGTCTGGATGGCGATTCTAGGAAGCGATGAAGGTTAGCTCTATGCGCGATAAAGCGATGCTAAATAAGACACTAGAATGGAAAACATGACGTCGCGTGGCTATAATAAAATTGGGAACTTGCGTAAATTTGTCCTCGGTCAGGCCAACATATTTTGTCTTCGCCGTAGTCCAGGTGTCTGATGCACCTGTCGCCAAAAAGTTTCTGAAAGAATCTGGGAGTTTTTCGCTGGCGCTCGTGTAGTGGACCGTTATCATGATTAGGACGAATACGGCGATGACCAGTGAAATGGCCATGGGCCGTGTAGGAACCCGAATCATGGTGACGCCGACCAAGTGACTCTGACTTATTAGAGAGGGACCGATTTGCCGTACCCTGCGGTGACAGAAATCAGTTCTGGTGTCTGGAATGCGGTGCGAAACGTGAGTTTATCATTGCGTGCGTGGAGCACCCCTTGCAAGCATGGCCGACACAGCCGCGTGGACAGGGCTGTCACTCCTTTCAAGGACTGTCGATCTGAAAGGAAGGCTGCATCCTTTGGTGGGACTGGATGGGTGTGGGCTCGGAGGGTTTAACGGGGGGGGGGGGAGGATATTGAATTATTTCGTTGATTTACCCTTCGACATCACGAAGAAGAGAAATTCCATCGGGCAGACTATGCATTATGCAACAGAATAAACATGGAAATCCTTCTCTCGCCAACTTCAAACGAAGACTCCCGGTGATAAACGAAAAAAGTGACATACAGGCGGAGATGATGACGTCTTGTCGATCCAAGTCTAAAACAGCTTAGATCTGACATTCATTTCGTAACGCTGGAGCCGTCAGCCAATTGTCCGCGGAACCATTTACCCTATCTATTGGCCTGGATGCTCCAAGCGTTTCGGACCCGCTTTATGTCAACGGCGATGTAACCCATACTTGATACCTCGCCGCAAATGGCAGCGCCTGCCATATGCGGTTCCCGGGCGCTAAAGCGTTTTGGCTTTTCCAGGGCCTGTATCACAGTGACAGAATCGAGTGATCCGCATCATCCGACGATGTCAATAAAAAATTATGGAGCAAAGTAATCAAATTGCCAGAACTCTATTGCTTCCAGGAAAGCCTTCTGGAAAGGCCCCAAACCCTATAACCATATTCTGCAGTCAAAAGGAGATATGATGTCAACTGAAAGATCCCCCATCAGCAGTATGACCTGGGAAATAAAATGACCACCTTTCCGTCTTCTTTTTGTTGTTAAAAAAAGATTCTTGAGCGATTTACGAAAAGTCTTCAATCCCCAAGTTCCACTTTGCGTTCGTCACCACATAACCTTATTCCCGTCATTAAATGCAATGCGACCTCGACCCAGTATGCCAAGGAGCACGTTTCCAACACACAATTCTCTTTTCGCCAACGACGGTAGGTTGACTTCCTCGCAGCCGCGTATAGCACAGCCCTTCCGTCATTATTAACTTTGGATCTGTTTCCACGCTTCTTCGTCGGACCACCATCTTCCGCGTATCCTTTAAGATTATGATCAGCTGTCTGTGCATAGAGTTATGCCCCGCATCCCCAAAATCCACTCCGGAAACCGAGACAAAAGTGCAGGATATGTGCAGCCCAATTACTGCAGCCTAATATATAGACTAGCAAGTGTCCGCCTATGTATTAAAAGAATGTACCACTCTACTTTTTCTAGAATCCAAAACGAACAAGTCGCAGGGTCTTTCAAGGAGTGTCCATGCGACACATAACAAGGTCGGCATTCCTTAACGATAATCTGACCAGTGTCATCAAAAGGTAAAATCAGAGTTGAGCACCCTATTTGATAGCATCCTCAGTGGGATAGACGGCAAGAATCAACATCCATCACGCAGACTCTGCCATGTCCGTTTAATCCTGAGGCTAAGTGTGTCCTGTGATCATCATGATTCCGACACTGTCCTTGTGCGTAGGTTCATTGACAACATGCCCGCAAGTCTGTGGTCTAACCAACCCTCCCTTACTCTGCTGTATTTCAATCTCAATTGCACCTACCCACAGCACATACGACCATACCCACTAGAGAATACAGGATCCCGTCTGCTCTCCTTCAGTCAAGCTGGTGAGGGGCGGATTAGTAGTTGGGTCGGTGACGACCAGCGAATCCCCGCTGTTGTATGTTTCTTTTTGGAGCAAGTTTGTGTATTGTTTTTTGCCCGGCTCGTCCCCGCGATGTGTTCCTGGAGCAGTCTGACAAGTAGGCGGAGAGGCCCTTACAGGCCTTTTGGGTCACGACACAAACGAATAGAAGTGCTCTACCTAGGCTCAGTCCTTTTTTAATATCCAATATCCATCTCAATACGTGGTTCACTCTAAAATTAGTTCCTATCCTTTGAGCATATGTTTACTCATATAACGAGCGAACTGTCGTGAATAAAGCCGAATGAACTCATCCGACAGGATGGCACGTTTGCCACGAACGTCCCCGGATTTCTTGCGCGTGGGGGTGAGAATGTGCTCATTCTTTGTGGCGGAGTTGCACAAGTTGCGCAGGGGCAGTGTCGGGTTGGTTGCAAAGAATGCCTCGCCCTAGGTGCACGTTGCGTGGGAATCACGACAAGTCTGGCAGGCCACGCCACTTGGCTGTTTTTTACGAGACGGTTCAAATGCCGGAGAGAGGAAAGCTCCGCGGGCTGTGCGGGCTCAATGTGAACTTGGCTTGGAGCCTTGCTACGCACGCAGCAAGGCACAAGGCACACTGGGGTTGCCCAGGCGCTGCTCAGCCACGCTCAGCCACGGCCTATACAACAATACAACAACACTGTAAACCCAGCACAAGTTATCTTCATGAGGCCTCACTGAGACAGTAAAGAAACCAAGCCAGTCTAATGCGCCAGGTGGGTGGTAGATTTCCCGCTCAATTCTCCTACGGCACATAAGCGCGACTCAGACACAACTCGAGTCAAGGCGGCGTCAGCTCTGGCTCCCACCAGACAAAGGAAACCCACAAAGTGAAGATTCAGATCGCAATTATCCTTTAAAACCTTGGCCCGCGCCGTAGTTTTGAGCATTACTTATAGCCAGCGAACCAATCAAACCGGCCATGGGCAGGACCATTGAAGGTAGCCGCGTGCGAAATGTGGAGAAGAAATGGCCATGGTTCATTTCTCAATCAGTGATGGTCACTTTCAGAAATGGGTACTTCATACCAGGCAATACCACATGGCCACAAGAATCTCGTATATGGCCGCATCAAAATACGCTCGTTCTGGTGGCGATTCGGTCACAGTTCAACCTCAAGCTAACCCAGTTCGCGGCGACTTTGCAGAAGTCCAACGCGTGGGGCTTCAAAATAACTAAGCCTCGGCATAGTCGTTTATTTTGTTCTTGAAAACTTCTATCCGTGGGCGCCGAGGACTTTGCTTCTTCTAGAGGCTAACTAACATCAATAGCACCACTTCAGATTCAGCCCTGATCCACCTTGGCTACTTCTTCAGCCTCAGATGGGCGCGCCGTTTGAATCAGTTCAGCGACTACCTTTCCGTTTTTCACCAAAATTTCAGCGGGACAAGATCGTCCTCATATTATTGAGAGACACCACGTGGGTACCGGCGTTTTGCCAAATAGGCCATTGCCCGTCAAATCGACCACAAAAACGTAGATCACAGCCACGTGGCAGTCAACCTTCAAAATGAGGGCTACAATTAGAGACAAAAATATGGTAACCCGGCCCAGTCTCTTGTTGCAAAATTCTGGCACAGAAAAGCTAGACAGGAGCGAGTGGGAGTAAGGTACCAACAAACGCCACACACAACCAATAACCATGTTTTTAGTGAATATTGCCACTAAACACGGAGATTAATGAAGGGAATTTTAGTTAGAAATTATTCGGTATCCTGCTGCATTCGTGCTGGCGCAGTCAACAGTAGCCCACAGAGATGGGCTAGGCTGCAAGCAGTAACTCCCGTCGTTTTTTATGGTTCAAACGGTGTGTCCAGAAAGGCAGCACCGGAGATGAGCCTCGCTCTTCCCAAGCAAGTCATCTCTGCAAGTTCCAATTTTTTATAAACATGCAACCGAGAAAATCCAAGACCTCAAGGTGGTCAAAACACAATTAAATCCCTATCCACAATGTCACACATGACTTCAATTGTTCAGGACGGTGGCGTTGTGCTCGGATCAATTTTGGTGCCGTGAGTCCCGAGCAATCATGGCACCACAATTTTAATTTGATCCGGATCTAATAGGCCGGAAAATTCAATAGACTTGCTAAAGGGCAAGCGAAGCAACAAACAATGTTTAGTAAATTACGAGCACGGAGCGCATGGTCGGCCGTGATGAGCTGGAAACATACAAAATTTGATAATATGGGCGAGGCCCAGTCTCTGTCTTCTGTAGTAAGCAAGCTGAATAGGCTCAGGTAGTCTAACGTTGATTTCACAATCTTGGGCTGGCGCAAAGACCGAATAGTAGAATCCTACAATCTCAACAGAAGTGCATCGCTATGCCTGCTACTTGTGGAATATTCCGATACTAAGACCAAGGGCAACAGAGTGGCAAACAGCATGCAGATACGTCGGGTTCCCGCGTTACATCGCGGCTAATGCAATCAGTACCCGGAGCTATTCAACAGAAGTCTCGCAATTATTTTAAAGGGCTTTAGCAAACTCAGTGTTTAGGGCGGCTTTTGGTTGTGATAATATCACTAGGTCTTCTACCATGGCTACCCATATCACGGTCCACTAGCAGTAAGCATCTGCCGGATGTTCAGCTCCCAAGCACGGAGCCGTTGCTCGTAGCTTGAGGCGCCAAAATGGTTTTCCCATACTAACGAGCACGGACATTCATGAAATCAAAGCATTGTAGTTCGCCTCGCGTATAGCTTGGGAGATGGGGGGAGACTGGCGTACGACCTTGAAGCAAACACCGTTGAACGATCACGGCAGTGGCTTGTTAGGGGATTGATGAGGGTGTAGAGCTTTTAGCGTAGGAAGCTTGGGGTTGTGAAGGAACTGGGACAGGAAATTCAGTTTCCCAAGATGGATACGCTGTGTCATGCCAGATGCGCAAATAGAGATGATGGGCGGGACAAGTTGTAGGAAACCACGACCTCAGGATTGGTGAACAGAGCAGGCATTCCTGTCACCTATTACAGCTCAGTGATGATTGTTATAAGATAGTTGCAGTGGCAGAGAGAGAAATTATGAGTTATTAACGGAAAGATGATGGAGCCAACGGGGAACTCCTTTGACCCCTATCACAATGCCCGAAAGCGGAGAGGTTGGTGGGAATCAAAAGGTGCTGTGGCGATATCACTTTTCTCATTTCTTGGCGGATATGGCGGTATGCAATAGATGCGCCACCAGAGTGAGGCTGGATGCCACCCGTTCTGACTTGTTGCTGGTGGTGAGAATGCAGGATGCATGGAGCGCCTTGGGGTGCATCAGGGGGACCAACGCGAGAGCGCGCGTTCTCGTGTGGTCCCCACCACATCTACTGTAGGGTAGTTGTACCTGCATTGCTTGTCCACAAAGAGACACAAATTGCAGAAGGAATAGAGCAGGTTCTGTGGGTTTGAAACCATATCAAATAAAATCACTGTTTATTTGCAATTAAATTTTTTTTTTTTTGACTTGGTATTGTCTGCTATTGTTGTTGTTTACGTTGGCAATTGGTACGGATATCGTATCCCGCTGATACTATGAATCGCTGTCATCTCTCCGCTGCCCCGATGTGCCGATGACCTACGTAGCTGAACGAGCGCAAAAAAAAACAAAAAACAAAGTTAACAGCGCATATGCAGCCACGAAACACTGGTTGGATATCTTAACCGCTTTCTTTTTCCTTAGGCACCGCCTCTGCTTATGCATGTGGAGATTACCCGCGAGGCATTTCATGCCATCCGGATTCGACACGCCGTCCGATACAAAGTTTCGGGCATCAAGCCAGCCATAGCCATGGTGGTGCTTGGCCATTCGATGAACCAAGCCCGCCCGGGAACCACGACGACCAAGCCGGGCGCCACGGGAGAGGGAGGGGCGCATCTGCCACCAGGTGCAGGCTCAGCGACTCATGTCGGTCACATGGTGTCGGTAGTCGGTCTGAGCCGATGATGCGGGGTGTCGGCTTCAACGGGGGGCGGATGGTCGGCGACTGGGCGCTCCGGAGCCCATGAACAGAGGCGCTGACTACCATGGGCGCCAACCACAATTGGCTTGCTGGTTTGGCGCCGTGCCCCTGGGGAGGCTTCTCGCTAGTCAGGGGCCACTGACCCGGGAGTTAAGCTTGGCGTTTGGGTTGAATCATGAGCGTGAACCACCCCCAATGGGGCCTGTTAGCGAGGCCCAGTCCCCCCCAATTCGTCCACTGTGGTGTTTACAGGCCACTTAAGCGGGTCATCGCGGCCTGCGGTTGGGTTTGCCGACCGGGCCCTCGGCCACCTCGCCTCCCCTGACTCTGACCCCTTATCCCCTTGCAGCGCATGTGGACATTACCATCAGCCTGGCACCTCAGCTCGGATGTCGGGTGAAGCCCAGTAGGGCAGACTGGGCTCCGTGCATCTGCGTGCATCAAACTTGACAGCCCACGATCGGCGCTGTCACCCAGCGGTTCCCTGCTCGAAACGAAACAGCTTGCACCCAAGGATAGATACGCGGATATAGATGGATGGATGGACAGACAAGCGGCGGATATAATCTCAATGAATATGTTGATCGTCGCCATTTTTCGCTTGATGCCATCCGATCTGAACCGCCAGCCGGCTTCCCATTCTATTCTTGGTTTGCTTGTCCACTACTCCGCGTTTCTTGTCGGATTGGACGCCACCTCGTATAAGCCAGAGACGTGGCGTTTGTTAATAGCGGCTTGTACGCCAGCCATCAGTAGCTGTAAGCCACGCGAATAACCTTCCCCTGTAGCTGAACGGCCTAGACTCCTCTGGCTTCGGGTTAGCCTCCTTTCTGTTATCGTAGGACTCAGTTTGTCCACCATTACTACCACCACTACCACCAAGTTGGGACGGTTGGTGTGCTTCGATTTTACTATTTTATAGCTCCTTCGTCCCTCGTTTTTTCTGGATTCTTCAGCCTCTGCTCTCCATCACTCAGCCCCAACGGCATTTCATCACATCTCTCTTTTGGGTTTCATTACGAGCCTGTCCTTTCGTTCACCTTAACGACTCTCTCTCTCTATAATATTTGGGATTTCATCATGCTTTTCAAGTACTTTTCCCTCCACGCCCTCATGGCGGTGGGCTTCGTTGCCGCCAACAACATCGAGGCCCGCAACTACGGCAACGTCCCCAGCTGCGATGCCTCCAAGGGCTATGTCATGAACAGCGCCCAAACCGCCTGCGTGTGCCCCTCCGGCAAGGAGGTCTACAACAACGCCTGTGTTGTCAAGTGCACTGGCGACATGACCCGCAACTCCAGCGGCAAGTGTGTGTGCCCCTCCGGCAAGGAGATGTACAACAACGCCTGTGTCCCCAAGTGCTCTTCCGGCATGTCTCGCGACTACTCCGGCAAGTGTGCTTGCCCTACCGGTCAGGAATACATGAAGGGCGGCTGTGTTGCCAAGTGCACCGGCGGCTCCAGCCGCGACTACAGCGGCAAGTGCGTCTGCCCCTCCGGTAAGGAGATGTACAACAAGGCCTGTGTCTCCAAGTGCACCGGCGGTATGGCCCGTGACTACTCCGGCAAGTGTGCTTGCCCCACCGGTAAGGAGCTCATGAAGGGCGCCTGTGTTGCTAAGTGTGCCTCTGGTATGTCCCGCGATTACTCTGGCAAGTGTGTCTGCCCTACTGGCAAGGAACTCATGAAGGGTGCTTGCGTTGCCAAGTGCACAGGTGGCATGACTCGTGCCTACTCCGGCAAGTGTGTCTGCCCTACCGGCAAGGAACTTATGAAGGGATCTTGCGTTGTTAAGTGCTCCTCCGGCATGACCCGCGACTACTCCGGAAAGTGCGTCTGCCCTACCGGTAAGGAACTCATGAAGGGTGCTTGTGTTGCCAAGTGCACCGGTGGCATGACCCGCGATTACTCTGGCAAGTGCGTCTGCCCCACTGGCAAGGAGCTCATGAAGGGATCTTGCGTTGCCAAGTGTGCTTCCGGTATGTCTCGCGATTACTCCGGCAAGTGTGTCTGCCCTACTGGCAAGGAGCTCATGAAGGGTGCTTGCGTTGCTAAGTGCTCCTCCGGCATGACCCGCGACTACTCCGGCAAGTGTGTCTGCCCCACTGGAAAGGAGCTTATGAAGGGTGCCTGCGTTGCCAAGTGCGGCTCTGGCCAGAGCCGTGACTACTCCGGCAAGTGCGTTTGCCCTACCGGCAAGGAGCTCATGAAGGGTGCCTGCGTCGACACCTGCTCCAAGGGCATGAGCCGTGACTACTCCGGCAAGTGCGTCTGCCCTACCGGACAGGAATACATGAAGGGTGGCTGTGTCGCCAAGTGCGCCTCCGGCATGGTTCGCTATGAGAACACCTGCGTCAACGACTGCGGTAGCTCCGCCACCTGGAACGGCCGCTACAAGTCCTGCGTCTGCACCAAGAAGACCATGGTCTACTTCCCCTCGTCCAAGACATGTGCTTGCCCCGCCGGCAAGAAGTGGACTGGCGAGTGCTGCGAGTAAAAAGTTGCTCCCAGAGCGACATCATGAGCCATGACAGGACTCTCCATTAGCGATGTTTTTCATGTCCTGTCTAGTTCTCCCTTGTTCATGAAACCATATGACTCTCCGTTATATGTCACATAATGTACCTGTTTAGCAGTATGTTATTCTTAGTATTATATTTCTAATAAATCCTGATATTTTCTCTAAACATGCTCTCAATCTGGTGATGTCTACAAGTGACAGCTTCCTATGTATCGTAGTTGGGTCACCTAGCTGTGAGCTAGACGGCCAAGTATCCTCATTCTGTCTCTTGACCCAGCTTCTCCATGTTTGTCGTTGTGTTATATATTGTACTGTCAACCTTGTCTTTATGGAGTCACATCTGCCAGATTTATTGTTGGTTGCAGTCATTGCTATAGATGTGAGGATATTCGGTGCGGTAATTGGGTTCTCTTGATTGGGTGAGAACCATCATGTGGTTTTGCAACACCGCCTTTTTTTTTCATTCTCAGTAGACAACAGCTACCCATCCCTCCATCCACCAGGTTTCACCCTTCCATATAATATTCGTTATGAAGCATATGGAATTGGCAGAGGACGGAGTTATTCTCACTCCTTCGGGGAGGCGGACCCATCTGCCATGTTCGTAAACAATGCGATGCATGTGGTTTCCGCCTCGAGGTTGGGGAACTGTTTGTCAGTCGTACGTGATCAGCTACCGCAACAGCCTCCCTACATAATTGTGCTTGCAATCTGATCTACTTATGTAGTTGAAAGTGAAAGATTGCCTTCGACATGTTCACCTAAAATCCACGGTTCCTTCAAATACACAAAGTATGACCCCCACGGCCATCTTTACCAACGATATCGATTGTGTTATCAACTGTTTTGTTGGAGTTGTGTCGAGGCTCACGACATCGCGACAATACACAACGAGTGTTTTAATTTATTCATGCAAAAATGCCTGATCGTGAATGAGCTAGAGCGGTTCGCTTTCGCAAGTCGCTGGATGATGCCCTGGGATGCTGCTCCCGCGCTAGGACTACGTCCACCCCTGGATCTCAAGAGAGCAATGCGTCTGGCTGCGGACATTTTTAATATGCCGATGCTTTGCTCCCTTCCAACCGAGATTTTAGAGATGATTTGGCGTCGCTCTGAGTCAGCCACTTTCTGGCGCTATGCTTCGGTATTGGACTTTATTGATCGCGTATCTATAATTCGGGGCTGGGAGTATGAGCAACTTGCTTCTCACCACATCTCAGAGATAGGATCGTGGGAACGCGGCTCCCCTCCGGCTCTCATCTGCAACTCCGATTTCGCCATCAATAACCCGATATTTCGTATCAAGATAGATTCATATGGGATATGTAGCATTGAGCGGCTACAGCAAATGCCCTTATCCTCGTGCTTTCGCTCTGATTCTTTTGCTTATATAATCGAGACACTAGCTGCCTTGAGCCAGACAAAAATTAAATTCCAGGTATGACATGTTTGGATATTCCTTATTTTAAATTCTCTAACATTGAAAGCGTGGGCTTTGTCGCCTTGTTACTCCTCCGGGAGCAAACCTCTTCCATATCTGGGATAGGCAATGCCCACCTGATTTACAGGATTGCGTCCTCTTCGGCTCGCCGATGCTATCAGAACGAATATGGTTTCGTCAAATGCTGACCATTGACCCTCGAGACTGTACTGGCCTTACCTTTTTCATTGGGACTAAGACTTTTGCAATTCATGGGCATTCGTCCTCATCCCCAACCGCTGAATCTACGTTTCGACTACTATATCCACAAAGACAAAACAATGCTGCTTGGGTCTATGTACCCCTGCCATCTAAAGACACCGTGGAGGCCTTTGGGGTTCTGAATGTGTTTTTTGATAACGGCGCTTTGAACTGTAGCCCAACTTATCAAGTATGGATGTTTCCCATTATCTGGATATAGACTTCTAACAGTAGCAGTTACGAACAGCACTTTGCGGCGACTTCAACATTGGCCCATACCACCAAGGGGAAGCCAGAGTTCGCTCTAGGATGACAAATCTTGGCCTTGCTTTAGTACGGGATATTGATGAATTTTGGCCAACGTCGTTTGTTGGAATTGACTCTAATAAAAAAAGCTTTGTTCGGTTTACGCCGAATGCTCCAACTTCCTCTGTACCCCCCATTGTAGAGCCTCTCTTCTCCTCGGCACCTCTTTCGGATGTTATGGAGGACCAGATATTTCGCAATCCAGAGATTGGTTTCTGTCGGGGCATTCTGTTGATATATAAAAATGGGGGTCAACGAGCTCTCGGTCAATGTCGAGTTGGGGTAGATCCGTCGGCGATTTTTAAGAACCCAGCGCGAATCTGCGTCGCTAATTTCGAATTTAGTCCCCCACGAAAAGGGTATCGGCTTCAAGTAACAAAAGTATCGGCTACTCAACTCTCTGAGCACAATCATCATCCCTTTCAAAGGTTGCCGTGGAGATGTTTTCCAATGAAGGGGTTCTTAGAATTTTGGTTTAGCGAGAAAGAATCCCAAATTCATCAGACTGGTGTAGATTAATCTGAATATTCCATTCTTATCACATCTGCAGGATTCTTACCTACATCTAGCTTATTCATCAACAATAAACCCAATATTTTCTCCTAATTCTGCAAGGAAAAAAACAAAAGATGAAACGAAGGTTTAGGAATATATTGAATACAGCAGTGAAGTTAAAATAAACTTGTTTTTAATATAACTGGTAACGGTATGTCTAGATTCTGCTTCAGCCCGTCTTTGTAGCTGTGAGTGACACCGAATAGTTGGTTCGAGCGTAAAATCTATATATCTATGATTTAGCTCATATTCTATGGATAAACTCAACCTCCATTAAATGACCGTCCCGTGTGTTTTGCAATACATCTGAGCTCCTCCCGGCTAAATCCTCGATTTCGCCACCATATCTTTAAACCGAAGCCTCAGTGGGGCTGCATTCATTTCTTCCAGTAGACATGACAAAGCTCTGACTCTCGGGAAGCTGATAATCATTCTTTTTCATATCTTCTTTGAGGGATGTGGTTCGAATTCCTGCCCAAAGGAGAGAAATGGTGCAAAGCATCTCCGGAATGACGCTAAGAAGGACTTGGGCAGGCTTGGAGGAGAGGAAACTGGATGATGGATCTGTAATTTCCAGCTGGAGGTATATGATTCCATATATCAATCGAAACAAAACAAAAAACATTCCGGAGAAAGCGGCCGTGAGTAACTTGATGTGGTTAGCATTCAGTAAAGGGCTGTGAGTTGGGGCATAGCGGGACAGTTAGAGGGATGAGGGGAAGGGTATTAAGGTAAATTACTTACTATTTTACCCCCACAAATAACGGGAGTAGCTACCAGCACAGACTTCTTATAGGTTGAAAGCGTCCACAAACCCCAAGCAACTAGGAGCAGCCATGATATGGCGGTGATGGCGGATCCAACTCTTAGCAGGGTCTTCGCTCCTGACACAGAATTCTTTTCCTCGAGGTTGACCACGGCCACTATTGTCAAGATCATTGCAAGCGATACGATGGTGTGATATTGGATGTCCAAGAAAAGTTCGAGCTTTCGATTCAGGCGAGGGTTCATGGCACGTCTCCTGTGGGCATTGTTAGCAGACTACCATTTGATCTGGTGATATATCGCTCTTACGCCTCATGCAGAATCCCTGCGATGGAAAGAAATAGTGGTGACAGGCCAACACTGTTGAGGATCAAGCCCGTAAGCGAGCTATTGTTGCCATGCACGCCGATGGCACCAGTAACGATGCGTAGGACACAGAAGATCTGGACGTAGAACCATCCCAAAAAGCCAGTCTTTCCATGTTTCCAGAGACAAAATAAGGCAGGATGCAGTAGAATGAGATAGACGATGATTTTTGCAATCGATGTTGCGTCTGCCATGGCTGGATCTGGGAATGGCTTGGGTGTTTGGTGATGAGGATGAAGATGGAATAAAGAAGAAGAGAATGATGTTGTCTTGCAAATAAAAAAAAAAACCACACCGTGATGTATTGTAAATATATTAGAAGGTCGTTGCCATCTTCGCCTCTATCGTAGAATGGATTTCCTCTTTGGGATCCGAGAACGAGAACGATGCGGCTGGGTCTCACGCACGCTAAGCCTTAGCGGTGCCGATTGCCGTCAGATGGATCGCTAAGAAGATCTGCAAACTCCCTGATGAGCCACCACCAATGTTGGGCCCACACCAAATGATCAGATCGAATACATTTTCTGAAAAATTTAATGGGCCACTTCATTTATTCTAGCTGAGACTGGCCTTGTCCTGTTTGGCGAATTGTACTGCCCAGGTCAAATGTGTCTGCCATTGCGCGGGTACCACGTTAGCAATGGCTTCAACCTCGCGGGCCCCGGCGTCTCCGACCCACCACTCATGGCGGAATGTTGTCAAGAGCGCGAAATAGTGGGCTAAGATAACAAGGGCACGAGGCCGCCGCTCCTCGACCATTTCTACAAACCCTTTGTGGACTAGAAGAGGGAAGGCGGCCAGCTTCCGGCCGAGATGGCTTTCAGCCTCAAGAGTTGCGATCGATTTCCAGATCCCCCCAATGTAACTGACTGTCGATTCATAGGCTTCTTCCACATTTCCCTCCCAGCCTTCCTCGAGCTCATAGGCCTCTTTGCGCTGCAATAAATGCAAAAAGTCCGTCGGCTCTGGATGTCCGCCTTCCCCATAGAGAACATTGGCCATGTTCTGCATCAGCTTTACCGTCAGAGACTTCGGATTGTCTCTCACTAGGTCCCGTGCTTCTTTATAAACCATGCTGCTCGACTCTCCCATGCGTAGCCACTGGGTTGGTGGCTCATAAGGATGCACTTTGCGGTCTTGGAGCTTGGCAAGGCTGTAGACCCGCAACAGGTTCGATGTCATGCATACGGCGTCGGCGCTGTCTTCGCTCATCTTTGAGACATCCTCATAGTGCAAGCGGAGCGCCAAATCAAGATACGTAGACATAAACTTTGATTCATCGTCAGACAGTTGACCCAGCCTTTGCATGTGAAGAGCAGACAAGAGGTAGATGCAGTACAGCAGCGCGTCGTAGTCGTTTGCCATGCGACATGTAAAAGTTACCCATGCATCGTATGCTAGACTATCCGCCGAGATTGATGGCCCTGTTGCAGTGCAGTAGTGGGACAGGAGTTTTAGCTCAAGTCGCCGACGGAATTCTGACTCTGGCAGGGAATCTAGTTCGTGACTTTGAATGCCATCCATGTTAGATGATTGGCTCCCCTGGGCTTCTTCAGTCTTGCTGCGGTCATATTCACATGGTTGACCTAGGCGCTGACAATGATGGCACACGGGTTTGGCCTCGTTGCACTGTGATTGAGTAGTGCGTTAGCAACATCACAGCTAACTTGGCTGCATCAACAAACCTTGACACGGCGGGCCCTGCATAATTTGCACCCCGTCCTAGACTTTTTGTGGAATAGCTTGGGGGGAATTTTGCGCCGCGACTGCAGCAGTTCATTGCTGCCCACATGCACAAAGGGAAATGCCTCCTTGTCGCTTGACGAACGAGGCATGTTTGCCAAACTGGGAACCCGAGAACGAGGACTGAAGAGAAACAGGCGGGGCGCGCTGTGACATCTCTGTGCTTAAGAGCGATGGGCCTTGTCGTTTTCGTTCCCGTTTGGGCATGGCGTGTGAGGCTGGTTTTCGCTTCAATGGAAGCCGTCATAGCCGATCAATGCATTTTTGAGAAGCTGAGTGGCTACTGGGCTGAGCAGGCCAGCGGGGACTCCACTATTGGTGGCTGATGAAGTAAGAATCTTACATCAGCGTACCATTCGTGAAATTATTGGTATGGAGCGTCGTTCCTCCGGTTGACCATTGAGGTTGCCTGGATGGTAACCCGAGCCTCAGGAAGATGAAGAAGTCCAGAGACAAATACAAAGGAATGCTATTGCCGAGTGCGGGGCTACTTGCGTTGGACTTGTAATCCGCAGACAAATAAATGTGGATTGGCTTTACATGTCGCATACATATCCTGCTGGCTAAACCTGAAGGGCGAGGGCAGTGGGAATGCACCTAGAATTTAAACAAGTTGCTTTATATGAAGATAAGCAAATTTTTTTTTTTAACACTCTGGCCCTCAAGGTTCCAATAATATGACCTATATTAGTGCATCAAGCACATCGAGTTCTAAACATAAAGGATACAATACCTTGTTTGGCAGTGTGTTCTGGTGGGTGTCCTAGTTATATTTATCGCTAAACTCATATATAGAAAAAGAATCGATGGAATATCTATAAGTATATTGTTTTATGTAAAGTTGGCAGGCATTGAGTCCTCAGTTCCGCATCTCTGAAAATCTCTGGCTTCTAAACCTTCGGATTACTAATTCGTCAAAAATTGTACCTTTATTGGAGGGCTTTACCCAATTTCATCTTTTATTTTTCACTGCTAAGCAGTGCTCATTCTGATTTATTCATCATTTGGGACTGTTGATGTGAATACAAGGCTCTGATTCAGGCTCCAGTTAGGCGCAATATGGGGCCATTAATAAGCGGCACAAACTGTTCACTCCAAGCCTCTTCTTCATCATTACTATGGCGAGATGGACCCCTCGGGCTAATAAAGGGACGAGGTCTCGGTATTTTTCCCACCGATGGCTCCATTTAAGAGTGGCTTTGAGCCACCGCAATCTTGTTATAGTTGCAAACTTGGGCCAATTTCCCCGCGTTCCCCCACTTGCCGCGGATTGCTGGGTGCCACAACCCATGTCAAGTCATGACACTCTAGGCTGTTTTAGACGTGGTCTAAAAACCGTGATTAGAGACGGCCCGATTTCTGCAGCACTACATACTGCCGTCGGCACAGGGCAGCATGAGTCTGCTCATCGTCAAAGAATGATTCTACCATGGTGACGACATGCGAGATTCAGTTAAGCATCAAAATATTTCTAACTGCTTATACAATACGATAGCTGAAGATTGTATATGAAAATGACAAACACTCACCAGGACTTCTCAAAGTAAAAGAAGTATTATACAAGCCATGTCTGAATAGAATTGGCCTTATGTGCCGAGGTCCCTAGTATTGAGCCCATATCCCCGCAATCTGGCTCCCCGCATTGTTCCCCAATTTTAAGACCCTATTCACATGTGGTGGGTCTATGCGGGCACCAATGGCATTTTTCACCGGAAGATATAACCACGAACCGCGAGATTTGATGCCGTCATCACTGAATTTGTATTCCATAATTGGCACCCGAGCCGGAAATTGGAACACTCGGGCTTCGGTATAGCTCATGTCAAGGCTAAGCGGTAAGGAGCACACTTTTTGTGATGTGGGATAGTTAAAATGTCTTGGCATCCATTCATTCACCATGCTGGACTTCCAATGGTGTTCGCTTGAAACCCTCGGTTGGGATATCCTATCGTGACCCACCATGATGTCTTTCCTCCGATTGCCATCCTTGATTGGATGCCTGTTCGCCTCTGCGGCTTTGGCTGAGGTCCCATATAGCGAGTACATTCTGGCACCATCTTCACGCACGGTACACCCGGAGTCTGTTTATCAAGTCGGTGGTGGAATCGAAAATGCAGCTCTCCTTATTGAGTCTAGCGACGCCAATTCTCAATCAACAACGTTCAAAGGAAGAAACTCATACATTACTTATGATTTCGGTAAAAATATCGCCGGACAGGTCGGGTTTGAAGTGGATAGTGAGTCTGGAAAGAATGCTGCAATTGGGTTCACATTTACGGAAAGCTCTCTGTACATCAGCCCAGAGCACTGCGACGCAACCCAGGATTCCGGAATAGATCTCCCGCTTTGGTTCAATTTGACAGGTCCTGGATCTTATTTGGCAGAAAAGAAGCACCAAAGGGGCGCGTTCCGCTATCTGACGGTGGTCTATAACTCTACCGGCAGCGTTAGCTTGTCTCAGCTCTATGTAAACTGGACAGCATCCCCTGAGATGACCGATCTGAAGGCATACACTGGTTACTTTAATAGCGACAACGAAAAGGTCAATCGTGTCTGGTATGCTGGTGCCTATACTAATCAGCTTTGTTCGGTCGATCCAACCACGGGCAACTCACTGGGACTTCCTCTGGCGGATTGGTATTACAACTACACAATCGGAAGTATGCGCTCCTATAATAAACCCACTTCACGTCTTTGAGATGAAAGAAATTTCCAGTACTAACTGTTTACATAGACGGCACATCTGTTTTAACCGATGGCGGGAAAAGAGACCGACTTGTCTGGCCAGGAGACATTGCTATCTCTGGTCCATCAATGTTCGTGTCCACAAACAGCCTCGATCCTATCAGAAACTCAATCGACTCTCTGCTATTGCTCCAACAATCCGATGGCCGTCTGTCATGGGCAGGGAAAGGATTCGCAGACTACATTGGTTCACTGACTGGAACCACAGTCTTCCTGTGGAGCTTCACTTATCATTGCCATACTCTGAATGTCATCTACGATTACTACATTTATACTGGTGATCTGGAATATCTCACTAGTGTTTGGGATCAGTACAGACTGGGAGTTAATTATCCTCTTCAGTTTATTGATTCATCTGGGCTGGCCAACGTGACCAGTAGCGAAGACTGGCTGCGAAATGGAATGGGTGGACACAACATTGAGGTTAGACCCACTGCTCCGAAGACTACAACAGATGATGCTGACAAAAAGTCAAGGCCAACTCAATTCTCTACTACACTTTGAACAATGCCATTAAGTTGGCCTCTATTGTGGGCGACACAAGTGACGTGGCAAACTGGACTGCTTCGGCTTCAGGAATCCCAACTGCTGCGAATAAGTTTCTCTGGGACGAGTCGGCAATGCTTTATTTGGATAACGACACGCTCACACAACCTTTACACCCACAAGATGGTAATTCCTGGGCCATCATAGCTGGGGTGGCCACGGGATCACGCGCCCAGTCAATCAGCGACGCGCTGAAAAGTCGCTGGATCCGACCTTATGGTGCTCCCGCCCCAGAAGCGGGTGAGACCATTTCGCCTTTTGCATCTGGGTTTGAGCTCCAAGCGCACTATGTCGCTGGCCATGCAGAATATGCTGTTGACTTGGTTGACTTTATGTGGGGAGACTTTATGCTCGACGACCCACGAATGACAAATAGCAGCTTTATTGAAGGTTACTCTACAAACGGAAGCCTGCACTATCCTGCCTACCAGAATGATGCCAGAATCAGCCACGCCCACGGATGGTCCAGTGGTCCCACTTCAACATTGACATTCCTCGGTGGCGGCATTCAGCTGACCTCGGGAGCTGGGAAGACTTGGAAGATTGCGCCAGCTCTAGGAGGTCTGGCTAGGCTTGAGGCGGGGCTCGAGAGCCCGCTTGGGAAATTTGCCGTCGAATGGCACAACGACACAAGCGGGTTTTCTGGCTCAATTGAGACTCCCCGGTCAACAAATGGGACCATTGAGATCCCGCTGGCTCAAGGATCAACGGAGTTAAGTCTTACAGGTTGTAGTGGAGTACAAAGGATTAATGTTCAGGGCTTGTCGACAGCTATTGTAGAAAATGTATCCGGCGGGAAGTATACTCTATCTGTCAAATAGTAGTTTTTTATTAGTTGAGTGTGATAATTGGGAAAAAGATTAGAATGTAATGTGAGAGTGGGTTTCCGTTTATTTGGGGCAATCGAAATCTGAAGTGCAATCAAAACGGGACTGAAGGCTGTGCTGTTAGGAATTGATGGTTGGCGCATATGATAATGAATGTCACGGGTGTCACAGAAATTCTTCGAAGCCTGATTTTAGACATGTCCCCAAGGGACGAGTTTAAAAATGCATTTTTCGTTATTTTTATCCACAAAACCCAATGTCCTAATCCATGTATAAAGGAGTCTCGCCGTCAATCATCAATCATCATTCAGCCCCGGTTGAAGCCATCTAGTAGAGTCCCACGGTCAAATCACCCTTGACACGCGCAGTCAAGTGAACCTCGGCCTCGAGGTCGAGCTTGATACCGACGAGCAGAGCAGCGGCGGTGGGCTTGCCCTCGGCGTCGGTGGCGCCCTTGAGGAGTTGGCCTGTGGATTGTGAGAAATTACTCGAGGAAGACGTGGTGTTCGGGCGTTGACTTACCAGCAGGCTGGGAGAGCCCGGTGGAGGTGGGCAGGGGAACAACGAACTGGTTCTGGGTCTGGGCGGGAGAAGACATTTTGAAGGTGGTTGGTGGTGGGTTGAGAATGGTTGAGTGAGTAGAAGATGCTGTTGATGATGTAGAATGATCTGGATGATTCTTCTTGGTTCGGTCAAGACATCGTCGTCGGCTTATATAGATGCCAAACGAGTCTATGCTTTGCAGTGTGAATGGAGACACCGGAACAGCCGCACGCGCCGGGCCGGCGTGTTTGCGGGGACCACTGGACAACACATCAAAACGCGCATGCTTGGTTTCGTATCATGAGCAAGACACCACCGCAGCTGCAGCGGCAAAGGCACGGTGGAGATGCAGCAAGTCATCGGAGCTGCACAGGCCTAACACTGCTCTATTTCCAGGTCTATCTACGGGCTCAAGTCCCGTAAATGGGGTCACGGTCGGGAGAGCACGGCGGGCGTCGCGGAACAGCTGGATGGCCCAAACCCAATCATCAGTGCGACGATACCAACATGCGGCCCATGCACTGCGTCTGTTTGCTTCTTTTACTTTTGCCAACAGCCAGGTTATTGATGGACAACTCATCCCGCCAGATTTACGGCCCCAGCGCCTTTCCGGAGTTGCCCGGGCGCATCCGTCTGGTGTCGTGGCTGGGAGCAAGAAAAAAAGCAAAACATACTGAGCAAATTTTTTGCTGAGCTTGCGCACCAAGCACGGCCAATTCGCGCAAGTCATTGGCCATTGTTGTCAGTATGATCGGATGAATGTCATGCCTAATACTTTGTGATTTATGGCTGCGCTGAGTGGCCTCGTCAGCACCCGTTTGTATCATGTTGATTCAGGCGAAGGGCGTTCTATAGAGTGCGAATAATAACCCCAGTCACCTCCTCGTAATACAATCGTCGCCTTTTGAAGCTGGTTGCCAAGAACGTATAAACAGCATCATTGGTTTTTTTTTTTTTAGCCCCTTGTTCGTGCGATTTTGGTGAGAGATAGGCATCGGTCTCTCATGCACGCCATCGCATTTCTTGCATCGGCGGATCAGTTGTTTTACTTGCATTGAGCCCTGTCAATTAAAATAGTAATCAGCCACGCCAAAAACAAAAAAAAAATCCATTTTGTCCTGCTTTCAGAGCAGGAATGAAACATGTTTATATAGGAATAGCCCGATGCGGGGGTCGAACCCGCAACCTTGAGATCGCGTACTCATAAGAGTCTCACGCTCTACCGATTGAGCTAACCGGGCTCAATCTTGTCTTGTTTCTTGATGGGGCCACGGCTTCGTCGCCAGTACTAAATTGGAGTCCCCAATGGCCAATCGAGATTCTCGACTTTTCACAGCAAATGTAAGACTGCAACACAAAGGGAAAGGCTACGTCTACTCTTCCAATAAATATGAGCCCTGGATAATTCCTCTGACGCGAAAAAACGCGCTCCGATTTTTGCATTAACGAGATTCCCCTTCTCAGCCAAGCTACCCTAGAGCATCATATGCCGTATTCATTATACGACTAATCTTCAATAGAGCCTATTAGAAACTCTTGTTCAATGTTAAATAATTTAAATAATTAATCCTCAAGTCCCTGGGGGACATTTTCTTTTTCACCCTTTGCTGTTCTATTTGGCGGAAGAGAAACCGAGCCCGAAAGCGAGGGTTCCACATTACGTCTAATTTGGGACCGCCCCAACGTTAGTGAATCACATCGCCCTGGTTTAGCTTTATGAGGTGAGAAATTGCCCAGCAAGGCTGCTCTGCGCGTATCAGATTACACAGTATTCTTGGTCTCGAACATTCGATTACGCGGTATCGGGTTCGTTTCCAGGCCGAGAATCTATGCTCAACTTCAAAAATAGACCAAACGGACGGCGTAGATATCGTATAAAGCAGCACTTCCCTAGATTTCATAAACTCGAAATCAATCCAAACAAACAATATTCTATTCTCGCTGAATAAGCTTCCCGTTCAATCACAAAATGCCTTTCCTCACTTTTGTCGTCCCCAAAATTCCCGAAGACTGCAAGCAAGACTTTTTGGCGGCATGGCCGACCATAAGCTCCACCCTTAAGGCTCAAATCGGAGTGGCTGGATTGACCGCTGGGCCCGTTGTCGCCGTGGACGGAGCTCCAGCTCTCGAGTTCAAATTTGTTCAGTGCATTGGTAAGCCCCAATGCCGGACCCTTCTGCAGCACTGCCTAACATCATACAGCATTCAAGACCCTTGAAGACATGGCGGCTTTGTCAGCCTCTGCCTGGGCGACTCAGCAGAAGATTGACTACGAACAGCGCGGAGGAGAGGAATCGCTGGTTGGCAGGTTCGAGGTGCCGGCGTTTCCCACAGAAGCTACGCCTAAGCCGTTCCTCCAGTACTCGACCATTGTCCTGGATGACAAGTCAAAGGCTCAAGAAGCCCGCAAGGCATGGGAGCACTTGGCAAAAACTCTTGGGAAAACGACATGGGGCGGTAGGAGCATTGGTCATGGACCTGACGTCGGTCTGGGGCTTCTCGGATGGGACAGTCTCGAGGTGGGTGACCCGGTTAATTGATTGTTGATTACCTACTGACTTGACTTAGGAAGCTGAAGAGGCGTACAGCACGCCCGAGGTTGCTGCAGCGCTAGCTGCATACAAGAGTTTGGGAAAGACGAAGAATTTGATCATCCATGTCCGCAAGTAATGTTATTGGATCATAATACTGGAGCGGTTAATTTATAACTAGACTTCTGCTGCGGTGTCTTGAACAACTATTCCGCTTCCGTCTACTCCCACTCTGTGTTTCTTGGTGCTTTCTTTCCTGGGGTTAGGGGCCTCGAAGACCTCGCTCAGTTCCTCCAGTGTCTTGCCAGCCGTCTCCACAAAGAAGAAATAAATGACAATCATTTCAACAGCAATCCAGCAAATGTAAATGACATAGAGCTTCCACCCGATAACCCTGATTCCTTCACTGATGCCATAGGTATTGACAATCATGGCCGTATTGAGGAATAAGAAATTAAGACCTGATCCTTTTGCACGAGTCCGGTTCTCCAGACATTCAACCACATATAGTGATTGCAAGGGAGTAAAGCTCCATGCAAAAAATATGCCGAAAACATAAATGGCAACAATCACACCATATGATAGATCCGGGTGCTTGTCAGTGTTGGCAGTAAATGCAGTGAGGAATATGTAGGATACCATGCATCCCAGCAACCCCCAGAGCATCATTGGTCTGCGGCCGAGCTTATCAAGTAACGAAGCGCCATAGACCGACGCAATCATGCAGAAGATTGGGTTGATTGCATTGAGCATAAGCTGTGTGTTCGTGTTGGTGATGCCAGCAGACTTGATCATCTCGGGCATAAAGTAGCTGATCACGTTATTTCCTGAAGCAGTGAGTGTTAGCAATTTTAGCTGGCTGAATTGACTGGGATATGCTGCTTTACCTGACCACTGTCCAAAAAAGGCCATGCCTATAACCATAGCTAAACGATACCGAGCGGCCCTAGTATTGAATAGTTCGCGGAAGTCCCACCAAGGATTATCATTCTGATGCAGGTTCTTCTGCTCCATAATCTCGCGGTATTGTAGTTGGACGATGGCACTATCAACATTACCGTCACCATGGTATTTGGCTAGGATTTGCAAAGCCTCTTCTTCTCGGCCTTTTGCGATAAGCCAGCGTGGGGATTCTGGGAAGAATAGTACAACAGCCATTGTTATTGCGGGCATTCCGGCCTGGACTATGGTGGGAATTCTCCATGCCCACGAGGAATCAAAGTGGAGGTTGGATCCATAGGTGGCCCATCCAGCGATGATTTGACCCAGCCACCAAAGATTATTGTACCTAGTTGAGGTTGATAAGTCTGAAAGAACAGATGATACGGAGTAGTTGACCTACATGCCGGCCATGAAGCCACGATAAGCGGGATGTGCAAGCTCCACGGTGTAAGCTGGGGCTCCGCCAGATGCAACCGCTGCACCAAAGCCCAGAACAAACCGACCACCAATGAAATGTGCAAGCGTATTAGCTGTACTTTGAATTGCAGTTCCAATGATAACCCAAGCGCAGCCAATGAAGATACACCATCGGCGGCCCAGACCATCTGCTAGTAGGCCACAGAATGGGAAGGCAGCGATTTGACCAAGGTTATAGATAATAAAGACAATACCAGTAGATGAGCCTGCGCCATCGAGCCCAAAGGACTTTTGATATGGAATCATGGCATTCACAGAGCCCATCAGGGTACCATCTATATGACTATTAGACGGCCTAGTTCATTAATTGAGTAGTTATTGCATGAGTCCGTACCGTAACCGTTCATTGTTGAAACCAAGTATCCCGCTCCCATGATAAAGTATAGTTTTATCATGTTACGAGACCAAGGGTTGGGTTTCTCCTCGGATACAGCTGCTGCAAGCGCAACCGAGGCGGCGTTGACGTGGTCGACATTCTCATGATGTGACGACTTTTCGTTTGTCTGCGCGGACTTCTCATCGCTTCCGCGATTCTCTCCCGGCATGTCCATTTTTTCTGGCATGATGCTCGTTCAAGGGAGAAGTTTGAAGGGATTGAGAAATGCGGACCAGAGCGGTGACTGTCGGCAGCGAGCATTCCATTGAAGACCGCGGATGTAAGACTTTTATGTCTACGACGGTGTCTCATCCCGGTGGCGGGAGAAGGAGCTCGCGGAGTCTCGGCCAACAGCAAAGGTCTGCCCGCCTCTACTTGCCAATATTGCAAGGGCATTAATTGCGTGTTACTCCCTCTCAGTCAAGAAAGTGCCCAATCGCGACCCAAGCCTTAAGACGCGGGGACTACAACACGGGAATTAAGGCGCGGAGAGAAGAACGGCTCCGTACCCCCATCTTCCGGAGTCTGGGGTAATTCGGGGACGTGTGGGGTAATAAGATGAGCGAGGGAAGTGATCCTGGCCAGTGAAACCTGTACCGAGGAACATGGCTTTTGCGTCCATCTGGTTACTGGGGTCATTGCTCGCGGGTTCTTGGCGCTGTGTCCATGTGAATGCATCGCCGCCTCCCCCCCAGTCACAAGGGGTCAATGCGTTCGGGGAGTACCGGCATTGCTAAAGCCCAAGAGCGCTGGGCGAAAGAAACAGGTTATCATTCCCTTGGTTCTTGGCCTGCGGTAAGCTGGCAAATTCGGCATATTTGCCGACTTGTCCTCATCAATGACGCGGGGTACCCAAGTGGGCACCCGCTGCCAAGACGCTGGACAAGGTTTTCCTAGATACCATAAAACCATTGATCGAAGGCATGGGTGTGCAGGACTTGTTGAAACTAGATGAGGGAAGGGTAGCCGCTCCAAGAGGCCAAGATCATGATTGAAGGCGCGGTTGGGTGGCGTTTAAAGTTGATTGAGTGGGCTCGCGTTGCATAACTATTCGTGTGAAGGATTGTTATTTGGCGATTTCGTAGTCATCTTGTGAGGTAATTGAATTAAACTCGTGAATATTACATATTTATCGCAGCGGTCCTGCACTCGAAGTTTCTGATCGAGGAAAGGCTCCCGATTTGGTGTCTACTGGCTCATGTAAGGCGTTCTGGAGTCCCCGTACTTTAATCAAGGATTGGAGTTGCGTTTCAAAATTCTGTCATATTGTGTACTATTGACTACGAGTTTGTCATGTATTGAATCTCATGCCGTAATGGTTTGTACACCGTAATCGAATTTGGCTCTGATGTTGGCGCATTTGCGATTTGTGGCTATCACGAGAATGATCTCTATTCGTCGTATTAAGTTGCGTCGGGGTAAAAGCTTATCAAAGCTCCATTTCGCTACTTCCTATGTCGCTATTGGGCAGGAGGGACCTCAGCGGTGGCACTTACAAAAAGGGGAACGGCTTCATTGATCCCATGGATCCGGAAGTTTTAAGCGTTGCGAAATTCTTTCGGTTGGCCCGTCGTTTAGACAAGGGGAGTTGGATCCCTGCTGACTTTTAAGTAGCGGGTCTCTCGCCTCTGCACACTCTGATCCAGACCCTGTTCGTGTACGCTTTTCCACTCCGGGGATGAGATTGGTTCTGCAGTTTTGCCATTCGTGCGGGCCGAGACTATGCCCTACGCCCTCCACGGGCCCCAGTATTGTGTTGTAGGCGTTAGCGTCGACACCAAGACAAAGGTGAATGTGGTTAAAATCTCTGAGTTCGCTCAGGTATGGGGTTTGGGGTTGCATCTGGTAACAGCAGCATCAGACTTAAAATACGCATGATTGCTGTGTGTCCATATCTCTCAGGTGATCGAGATCGAGGTGGAAGTAGAGTAAGTAGATACAACATAGTTTGACCGCGCCCCTCCTTTATTTTCGCGTCGGATCGGTACATCATCCCCGGCTACTGGACAAGGTTAGCCTGTCAAAGGATGTGTTGACTGCAGATTTGACTCCACGAGGTTAATATAGCATTGCGGTTCATGGGCCCCGCTAGAGGATTTTAAAGATTTAAGAATGGATAGTCTCGCTAGTTTCTCGACCTACACTCAGAATTTGCCGAGTGGCTGATGCCACTGTTGTCAAATCTGGCTGTTGAATGAGCACGATGTAAGCCTTCATTTGCCAAGTGAGTGGGTGAGGCTCAAGCAACCCCTACCTATGCCTCCTCTTCTGTGATAATGATCGGATCTTGATATCTTCACGAATAATCAGCTGGCATTGGGCAGTATGAATGTTGCGAATATTTATGCTGTGGATAACTTTGCGGTGTTGTGGCCCACTCAGAATTGTACCAGACACCACAATCCACGCAATCATGAGCTGATTAATCCGTATGTCAGTTTGGATCGTCTATTCATTTCTGAACCCATCAGAATCCAGGCCCATTCTTATTCCAGCTCATGCATCGTCGCAATTAATTTATTTCGTTCGCATCATATCCGTCAGCAAGACATTCATTCATAATCACGCCTGATCACGATCACCCTGATGACGTAGCTGCGGCGCGGATTCGCCGAATTGGGCGGCGTCGGCGCGGTGCGGCATTGCGGCATCCTTGCGGCCACGCTGCGGCGCTTGCGGCATAACCGCCGCATTCCGACACCAAAGACACAGCGGCGTAGGAGAAATTGGCTGTCAGGCTGAGAAAATCATGCAATAAAATGACGTGGAAAATTTTCGATGCTTCCCGTCTTATCCCGCATCTGTTATTTATATAAGTGTTTGGCTGGTGTTATGCCGCTACCTGGTTGTAATTGCATCCATCCTATTGGGACATTCACATCTGATAAACACCAGCTCAAACAACCCACGCCTCCTTCAAATCTTACTTATTTCCCCTGTCCTGCCATCTTTCGCCCCACTTCACCACATCGAAACAGCCAACCGCAATCATGAAGATTCTCACCAAGGAAGAAGAAGCAGCCCACTACGCCGAAGTCGTTAAAGGTGGTCTCTTGGGTGGCACACTTAGTCTTGGCCTCGGTCTTGGTGGTGTCTACCTCGCATCCAAACGATATGCAGCCTTCAGAGGTCTTACCCTGCCATTTAGGGCCTTCCTCGTTACGTCAACAGGCACTTTCGGCGCCATTGTAAACGCTGAGCGGTGGAGCATCGCCTACCAGAAGGCCCAAGACCCCAGACGCAACTACACCGACGACGCCGCTCGTGCTGCACAGCTCATCCGCGAGAATGAGTCCGTCTACGAGAGGTTCCTGGAATATGGGCGAGAGAACAGATATTCCATCGTCTTTGCCTCATGGCTCGCCTCAATGGGTGTCGCATTTGCCATCGTGAGCCGACAGCCATTGAACACCGCCAATAAAGTGGTCCAAGCTCGTGTCTACGCGCAGGGCCTGACTCTTGCGGTGCTGATTATCACGGCTGCGTTCGAAATGAACGACGCCAAGAAGGGAGAAGGTCGCTGGCAGACTGTCCGATACATCGACCCCAACGACCCAAAGCACATTATTGAGAAGAAGATCCACAAAGAAGAATATGAAGGCCAGGACCTTTGGATGGGTAAGTTTATTCGTGCAATTCACAAGAAACCAGAAGCTAACTGAATTGAAACAGACATGGTAGCGGCTGAGGAGCGACGACTTGCCGCCAAGGCAATTCTTAACGAGAGTTAACTGAAAAGAATGACTGGTCATTCGTTAAACTGATTCGTTTCTTAATGGTTCGTGTACATCATCAGGGTGGGGTTGCTTATAAACGGAGTATGCATTATTAGACTGGGAAGGCGAAGAAGGCATGGATTTTTAAAGGGATTTACGTCATAAAATAGAATACCATATCATACAATTATTCATATTCGTTCAATAAAGTATGTTGCATAGGATTAATCTCCCTTAATGGGGATCGTTTTCAAGCTTTTTCTCCGTAAGTTCAAGAAGCTGGTACAAGAAGCGACAAATGCAGTAAAGGCAACAGTTGGCCCCCAGGTACAAAAGCCCAAATAACACATTGAAGACAAATGTCAGTACAATTGTCCGTACTGGTACCTCGAGACTCGGGTTGATGTGGTTAAAATATCTGTAGAATGGTGTACCCTTGTTGTGAGCCATGGCATACAACAGCCTACTGGCACTAGTGATGGACCGGCTGGTGCCGTTTATGAAGCAGATAGCCAGCATCAAACTGATTATGCATGCAGCAAAACGGCTTCCTGTGGCTTGGAAGATGAGCTCAGCGATGGGCATGCCAGTGGGCATTGCGACCACTGATGAGAACATCAACCTGGCTTAAAAGGTAAAGGGCGGACTACCTTGCCCTCAGCAGACATGACTAGTCGGTCCAATTTGACACACCATAACCCATAAGAGTTTTGCTTTCGGTTTCAACTCATTGAAACAAGTCGGTTGAAGCTGGTCCTGGGCACTTATACCAAAACAATCAGGGCATAAGGGCTTGCCGTATGCGCATCTCACATTTTCCACTGCCAAGCCGCCAAGAGTGCACAAACACTGAACTTCGACAGTCCCATGCTCGGCGCCCACTTCCATGTCCTGGACGCTCATGAGATACCGGGCGACTTGAGCGGTGTCCGATATCTGGTGCTCCATTGGATAAGAGCCTGGCCAGTAGGTTTAGCATAGGCCTCAAAACCAGGGATGTTATGTTTTTATCTCAAATTGCTCAGCTGTCGGCCCTATGTCGGCTCTACCATTAAACCTCGGTTTGGGCATGGCCGACTCCACATTCACAAGTACCTGTACGTCATGGAATCGCATTGGGGGAGAGGTCAAGCAGCGAAGTAGCTAGTTCTATACATATGGGGTACTTGAACTAATCGGTAGCTGCTCCTGCTGAATAATAAAGTCAACTGAGTTGATTTGTAATCCCAGCACATTGTCTTCTTTGCCTTCTTACTAAATTTATTTAAATCTTATTAGTGGCTGTCGTGGATTGGGTTTATAGGCTCCCGGTCAAACACCCCCCTCAGCTAACCTAAACCAGCACGAACTCCTTGACTACTTTTATTTCCGTAGAGTATCTACAACTTCTGCCTTAGAAATTTCAACAAGTCGCTATGTCTCCTACAATCCTTATTATCGGCGCGACAGGCAATACCGGCAAAAGCGTTGTCCGCCATCTTCCTAAGCTCCTCGAGTTCAGCAAAAATGGCACCTACCGCGTTCTCGGCTTGACTCGCTCCCTCTCCAACCCCGCCTCCCAAAAGCTCGCCAAGCTCCCACATGTCCAAATGCTAGAGAAGGACTGGACTACTATCGATGCCACTTGGCTCCGCAGCCAGGAGGTAACCCGTGTTTACATCGCCCCTCATAACCTACCGCAGCAGTTTGCCGAAGAATCCAATCTGCACATCGCGCTGTTACACGCCGGCGTCAAGTACGTCGTCCGGGTTTCAACTAACGTCGAGTATATTGGGCCTACGAACCCTGTCTACTACGGTCGCGCGCACTGGGCCATCGAGAACCTGCTAAGCCAGCCGGAGTTCAAGGACCTACAATGGACGTCGCTACAGCCTAACTTCTTTACAGCGAGCTATCTTGCTCCCGCAGCGGAATGGGTTAAGGCGTACCGGACGACTGGTAGACAAGAACCGTTGCATATTACTCCTGCTGCCGACGCGGCTGTGGCAATGATCGACCCTGAGGACGTCGGCAGCGTGGGTGCGCATCTTCTCGCTCTTGAGGACCCCACGCCGCACAACCGGGCTAGATACGTCCTCAGCGGACCCGAAGACGTCACTGGAAAGCGCATCGTTGAAGTCGTTGAGCGGGTGTCAGGATTCAAGGTTGAAAGTGTGACATTCAAAGCTACGGGTTGGCTTGATGGGTTGGTGGCGACAGGTGTTTACCCCGAGAAGGTTTTGCCGTCGATTATGGCTGGGTTTGAGCCGCTTTGGGAGGAGAGATGTTCACTCGCTAAGACGCCGACGAGCAAAGCGATCTTGGAATTGGCACCGCCGAAGCGGACCGTTGTAGACGCATTGAAGGCTATGTTGGAGGAGTAAATATTAACTGGTACTACGTGTCACGACCCATGTCTGACCCTTTATATGACTAGGCGGTTAGGAATAGCAGAACTAGACTAGATCTACCCAGAATAAGCTTAAAATTTTAGGTAGACTTAAATGCATTTTAATACGCTTTAATATATAATATGTAAATTATAGGGGTCAAACTAGGGGGTAGAATTAAATAAATAGACTTAAATAAGTTCCTACATATAAAGGAATATAAAAAAAAGAGATATAAAAAGATGAAAATCAAAGACTAGATGTTAATATATTTTTAGGCTATTGTTTTGATACCTTGTATGGAGTGCGCATCCATAAATTATCGGCATGATCCATCTAGATAAAATTCGACGTGGTTACACCTTAATAAATCTTCCCTCTCTTTATTCAAGATTAGCATGGGAATTCGTTTAGTCAAAGGACTACCCCAAGCTCTTCACAATCTCAACGAGACCATATCCGGTAACGGATTTGCCCTGGTAGATGCCCGAAAATGTAAGGTATCCTTCATAGGCTGGCGATGCTCCGTTGTCGCTGTTCATTTCCTGATTTTCAGTGATAACTTCAAGGTTGAAAAAGCTACCATCTGAAAGGTCGAGCTTAAACTGTTGCTCATAAGTGATGTTCGTATAGGGAGATGTCCACGTGCGCCCAGTGGTATCCAACAAACTGACGGGGACGACTGCTTGAACACCTGGGGACTGCCGAATACTGGCGAACTGCGCTTTGACATCATTTCCATAGTTGACAATCCAGGCAGAAACTGGGACAGCGAGATTGTCGCATGAGTCGCAAGGAGAAATATGCAATTGGAACCAATGCCACGAGGCTGTGCCAGTTGAGCTCTTTGTCGTGACCGTAGGTGTTCCGGGAGAGTTGAACTGTCTGTCAAACCAGGTGAAAGAGTTATCGGGATCAACCTCAATCTTGGTTCCATTGACTGTCAAAGTTCCCCATGTTCTAGCCCTAGGGATGGCTCACTCGAAGGAGTAGGCATTGCTCAGAATAAAAGCACCTGCGCCACCATTGACTAGAGCCGGGGACTGGGTGTTGAACGTGAGGTTGATGTTTTCATCTGAAACATTGCTTTCGACATGCAGTCCCGCGAGAGGGTCGGTATCAGAGATGGCATACATGATGAAGCCAGGTCCCTTGAGATCGGCAAGTCCAGTGGCTGGGTCGTAGAAGTAGCATCATCAGTGATGGTCTGCATCTGAGAATAAGCATGGGTCTCCAGATTGAGAAATGCGCTTCGAGTAATAATCTTTCCCGAAGGGTTCCTGACTATGTGGGTAGTAATGAAATAATTGCCACCATCATAACTGGTGACATATGACGAAGTCCAAAAGGAGTCGGTTGTGATGTTTTGCGCCTCGGTAAGGGAGCAGACAAGTTAAATAAGCCGGGAGTTCTGTTCTGTATAATCCGTGTTAGTTAGTGTTGGTGGGATTATGGCACGTTATGGGCATAATATGATAGAGTTCTCGATCAAGGCTTATACTGGGAAGAATTATGTCTAATCGCCACGGATGGCGTAAAGCGCAGTGCAGCCTTTGCAGGAGAAAGCATGTTGCTTGGTGATTGGTTGAATGTGATGGACGATTATCTTATGAGTCTAGTATGGTCACTGTACGTCTTATATGGACTGCTAAGAGTAGTTATATTAAGTTCCTATCTGTGGAAGGATCGGGAAATGTTGCTATCTCCCCGAGCCATCACTTCGTTTTGGATGTGGCTTCTCGGGTCTCCAATCAATGATCCACATGAATGCCGCATTCCCGTTCAAGATTGAGTTCTTGAACATGCATGGACTTATTCGACCGGGTTGAAATTGAATGCATCAAGTATTTACCAGGGCGCCAGTGCACTTTGACATGGGTTGGAATTTACTACATCCGAAAATCGAAATATATTTTGAAATACGACGTCTCCCATTGTATTTCCTTTTTACACCCATTTGCGGCTGCGGTGACCACGATCATAAAAGCACAGTCTCTTCATCGCTCTACGCGAACAAGCGGTCGTCGTTGAAATATAAAATTGCCTGATTGAGTCATGCTAATACAGGAATCACAAGCCTTCACCGATTTAATTCCTTCAGCAACAAACAAGTCCATCAAGTCACGCGCCTTTCTGTCTAGAACTAATCCACTCATTCCGCTCGATACCAAATGCAATCTGTACCGGACTTTATCGTCCTCGACTATACGCTTTCTCGAACACTGTAAGTGCGCGAATATTATCCCAGTTTACTTTCAGGTTGCATTTGGACATCACTCGATCTATCATAGGCTTTTCCCGCGGATACGAAGACACTTCTCGCTGTGCTTCCCATACGAAAAAGCTGTAAGGAATCCAAGCAGCAAATTCAAAATCGATAATGGTTAATGGATTTGACGGGTTGCTCGGGTTCTCCATTATGAAATTGCTGTAATGCAAGTCGCACCAGCACATCCTAAGGCCTTCAGGCACCAGGTTGACCCTCTCCGAGTTTTCCGGCGAGTCCGACTGTGAACAACATTAGTATTATTTCTGTTATACTTCTGTCTAGTTGGAGCGTAAGGCTTACCTCGATCTTGTTGTTAATAAATTTTTGGAGCTGTTCTATATTGTCAAAGTCTTCCCTTGCCCTGGCGAGACCAACATGTTCGCGTCCAAATACGAAGCTATTGATCCGTCCGCCTCCTACTTGGCCTGGGGTGGTTTTTGGCGGCGGAGTAAGTGTCAGAAGAAAGCAAATAAAATCCGCAATCTTATCTCGAAACGATTGAGCCTTCTGTTTATTTTCCTTTGAATCAATTGGAACAGCTTCTGTCAATGAAATGCTATCAGGATTTCTGGACGGTTTTTGAATGAACTCAAGATCGTTCAAGACACGCTCCATATCAACTCCTGTGATATATTCCATGACTATCAAGCCATAGTCAAAGCCATGTATATCAGCATGAATCGTACAAAAGACTTGGGGAATGCGAAATTTGTGTCTCAGACTGTCCTGTTTGAGCAACTCTTGGCGCACGTAGCTTTGAGTTTTCGCTTCGCATTCCATTTTCCACGCGTTGTGGCCACACTTTACCCATACAAGAGGAGCTTTGGGTTCTTTTGGAACGAAGCGGAACCCTCGAGGACATTTCATGTCCTTTTCCCAATGGACTTTTGCGGCTGCAATGACATCATTTTTCTTTGGAACCCAAGAAGCGTCCATGATTAATGAAGGAAGTGGCCGAGATGTATCCTTAACTGCTCGGGAGCAAATCGAATAGAATGAAGAAGATGAAGGGTTAAAATGCGAAAGGTTTGTGTATGCTATCGCAAAATGAGCGTGGTCAAACGAACGGCGTTGATGCTGTGTAAATATAGAGAAAACGGTTTTGCGCTCAAGTTGCTACCTTGATAATGCGGGGTGTTGGTGCCTGAGGCATTAGAAATGCTTCATGCCGTGGACCAACAGTTAGGCACCCTTAAGAGTCGTGGTATTTTAGGCAGTCGTTGGTGACCTGGAGTGGTTGTTGGTTCCAGGTGGGTCTGACTATTCTGGTGCGCGCCAACAAAGACTCATGAGCCATCACATGGTGCCGCTCGGGCTGTGATGAGATACCAGCCAAGACATGTTGGTTCTGAATAACTGGACAAGCTTAGGATAGTAGGAGGCTGGAGTTTGAGCAATTGCGAAGAACTAACTGATACCCCTAGTAGGCGCTTACCGGGTGAATATGGATTGCGTCATGTGGTAGTAGCCGCCCACGCAGGGGCATCTATTTCGTCACCAACAAAAGCACCTTGCAAGGCGTACTCCCTAACTCACTCACTTGGGAGGCTACGGAGACTAGCCTAAAAAATAAACTATGCTATTACGTTTGTGAATGGGGAGACTTTGATCATCGCAATAGGTCATTGCCGATCGCAGAGTGTCAGTCCGCATCTATTATCGTGGCTCGTCAGTGCTGTTTAATATCTGAAAGCATATTAACTCATTGAATGTTGAATTATGAATCTTGGATTACTCGCGAAATGTAAACAAAAGTCCAACTCCCCTAGAGACGTAGAAGTTTGCCACTTGGACGCATCACGCGCACGCCAGTACCTGTAGATCCAATTCTGAGATGTTAGTTGTTGGTTCCTCGTGTTGGCCTAGCCAGAAACTTTTCGGAGCATATTTCGGCTAATAATATGTGATTGTTGGTTTCATGTAACCGCCTTGAAAAAAAAAATAGAAATTTGTTGGTTGATGTGCCGTCTATTTCAGGATCGATATCTTAAAGCCATGAACAGAAGCTTGATGTACCTTGTTTATAAAGATACAAGCATTTCCCCTTATTCCCTTCACTAAATTCAATCCAAATTACTTTCGAGCCATCTAAGAGTCCTCAATTCACTATTTATTCATTCACCAACCTCCTGATCGAAGAATTCTCTTGTAGAGATTCCTCCATATTACATCTCAATTCCATCAAGCACACCACATACGTCATGCCTCTTCCCCAAAAAAGAGCTGTCCCCGCTGACACGTCACAACGCGAAATTGAGCAAAAGATGCTAAGCAGTTTTGTGAAAGGATGCCTTGTGGAAGCTCTTGACGCGGGGAGGCCAGCTGACAACGACAAACATGACGATGGCAAGAAGAAAAACCATTGGGTTATCCGTTTCCTAATTGAAACACCGTGAGTAATAATCATGTCTCACTTCGCGCCCTGATTAATCTAACATTGGCCGCTTAGTTTTCAATATTACGAGGGAGGGGAACCGAAGATTTGTGCCAGCGTGAAAGTCTCAGTCGAGACTCCCGATAATGCTGGAACACTGCGTTGCACACACATGACGGTGACCCCGAGGCCCTACGACGACAATCATGCTACCAAAAGCGCAGTGGTAGATTTCAAATTTATTGCATCTAAGCGAGAGAGGCTACAGGAATATGTCAACATTGCCAATCAGCTCTTGCCATTCGAGTACGTCATTGTGGCTCAATCTATAGTCAAAGACACGAAGAAGTCAACAAAAAAGACGGGCCAACAAAAAATGATTCAAAATCACCCTAATGGTTGCCGTGACTTTACGTGAGAACTCCCGTTTTCCAGCTGCTAGTCTTGCACTAATTCATCCATTCAGCGCACAATGGTTCTACCTTCTGCATGAAAAAGGCTTGCTCCCATGGGAATCGTGCACCGCTACGCATATGGATCTCAATGCAAACCTCCCACAGACAATGCCGTTTCATCAACTTATTGGATATAGATATAGCATGTCTAAGGAGTCTCGTAGTGGCGGGTATGACCCTTGCAGAATCACCCCGGCGAGCTTTGCAGATAACACGCAGCGCAAAGAAGAAATCAAAGTGACAATGTACGGTGAGCCCCTGAGCGGTGCCCAAGTCATCGACCGTGAAAAGTTTCAATACAGGGTCACGCTTCCCTATAACAACGAGCCAATTCCTATGGTGCTACACCAGCACACGCCTGGAACTGATGCGCCTCGTCGTCGACGTTGATGTGTATTGAATCTTGTTGCTTGTTGCTTGTTGCTTGTTGCTTGTTGCTTGTTGCTTGTTGCTTGTTGCTTGTTGCTTGTTGCTTATTGCTTATTGCTTTATTTGGATTTTATCTATTAAATTGAATTCTGTTTGCTTTTATGTTTGACAGTCGTATAATTAGAAGCCTTTTGGTTCCTTTGAGAAACGGGACAGGTCGCGAGACCAAAGAGAAGCCCTATATACAATTTCAAGTCCTGTGATACATTTGCCCTCGTGCCCACCATGAACTTTGAAGATTAAAGGCGATGTAAAATGGATACTTTGATAGAGAGAAATAGAAGATAATAAAATCACAGCTGTCAAACACACACTTATACGCACTCAAACGCACATTTTACTTATAATGTATAAATGGATCCTTTAGGCTTACTATCGCTATTTATACCTTGGATTAGCTCCCAGGTAGGTTAACTTAAGTCATAAAAACTGACCTAATTGTCTAACATCCCTAAATAGTCAATGTACTAGGGACCAATTCATAACCAATCCCTAAGACTTATAATATGCCTATCACCACTCACTTACTTAGATAGAGAACTGGATACCCATTCGCCTAACATTATGTGGAAAGTTTATTGACACTAACTAATTAAAACCTTACTGTTTTCCCATATGCTCAGCAGCCCGGTATCCAAACACCATACAGGGTCCGAGACATGTGCCGCCTCCAGGATATTTGCCCATGAAAACCGAATTCTGGTCGGCACCGACGGCGTAAAGGCCAGGAATTGGCTTGCCCTTGTTATCTAGAACTTGGGCATCCTTGTTGGAGTCCAATCCGTAAAGGGTGCAGAGGTTGCCTGGGTACATTGCGACAGCATAGAACGGACCCTTCTTGAGTGGTCGGAGGTTGGGATTGGGCTTATTGTTGGGGTCGCCGTAGCTGTTGTCGAAGGGATGCTCACCACGGCGGAAATCTGGGTCTCTTCCTTGACTGGCGTATTCGTTAAATCTCGAAACAGTTGACGTCAGGTTCGCGGCCGAGATGCCCAAGTTGTCAGCCAGTTTCTCAATAGTCTTTCCCTTCTTAAAGTAGCCATTGCGGGTGAGGTGAAACATGGGATATGGCCGGGGGAGCGATATTCCCATACCATACTTTCGAACCGCTTCCTTGTCACCAATGAGCCAGGCCTTGGTTACCTTTGCTGCCTTCATGTGCTGCCCAAATGTCTGGTATGGCGTCGCCTCGTTGGCGAATCGCTTGCCATCTGTATCGACAATAATGTAGCCAGGCTTGGGACGGTCGAACCCGGCGTGTGGGAAGCGCCGCATTGTGCCCTTCTTTGGGTGGTACTCGGAGATCAACGAGTAGAGGGCATTGTCCTCGTTTGGCGGCGGCAGATGACCGCCAAGTTGCTGACCAAGACGCATGCCATCACCGACGTTTCCTCGTGGCCCAGCTGTGTTCTGTGAGAGGGTGTTGTACTGGGACATGAGCTCTTTGGAACGAGGGAATCCTCCACTGGCAAGGACGACACCCTTGGTCGCCTGGACGCGAATGAGTCTACCGTCCTTTTCAATCACGACACCAGAGGCTCTTCCCTTGTCTTCGATGAGCTGAGTGACAGGGGCATTATTCCAAAAGTTTACACCATTGTCCATGCCGGAGAGCACCAAAGACCCGACCAGTGCGTTTCCGTTACAGAGAATAGCACCTTTGCCGTATCTGATGTAGTCGTACGCGTAGCGAAGCATAGTCTTTGTGACGAAGCCAGGGTTCTTGAATGGATGCTTGAACTTTTCAAAGTCGGCCATGTTTGCTTGCATGGTTCCAAAGGCAGACATTCCCATAATAGGATAACGAATGTTCTTGACCATGCTGCCAAGGCGACTTCCGTCAAATTGCTGGTTCAGCAGGACTCTGCCAAAGGTTGATCCCGGAAGTCCATATTGGTAGTCAGGTTGGGGAGCACCGAAGAAGCGAACAGCGGTATTAGACTCCATCCAATCAACCATTTCAGGGCCTGTCTTCAAATAGGCCTGGACCCGATCTTCGTTGTAGAGATCGCCGAGGTTCGCTTTGACGTACGTCGTTGCGCTGTCAAGAGTATCTTTGCCATATCCCAGGGACTCTTGGTGTTTGTTTCCGGGAATCCACAGCGCACCTCCTGAAAAGGCAGAGGTTCCGCCAAAGTATTTGGTCTTTTCGGTGACGAGAACCTTTAGCCCGGCCTTCTTTGCTGCTGTGACGGCTGCTGAGAGACCAGCAGCCCCGGAACCAACAACGACGACATCATAGCTCTCGTCGTATTTCGGTGTCTGTACAACTCAGGTTAGCTCAAGTTAGTGACCAAATGATATATGCAATGAATTAAAGCAATGAGTTATTCACTTGCCTCCAATACTGTCGCAAAACAGCGATAGTGCAAATGATTTAGAGGTCGAATGGGCAGCAAGACCTGGTGGCGCAAGGTCTTGGCTTGACGCTGCGCTGTACGCAAAGAGCTCGCCAGCATTGTAATGATTGGTGAGAAGAGAAGAATAGAGAGTGACAAAATCACGATGCCGTCTTGTCTCTTGCTCATATAGTCAGGTACAAGACAAGGGCTGAGAGAGCTGAGTGGGTGCCCTATATCCCTCTGACCAATAGACGCTGGCGAGACATTAGTAGGCCCATTCTTAACTTTTAACAATCCACGTTAAATTTCAACGTTCTGTGCGGTTTGAAGATCCATCGCAGTGACTTTGGATACGGACGTAGGCATTAAGCCCGCCGTAAGTCCTCAGCATCGTGATGATTGACTGGGCATAGTATGGCGTCGTAATAGGCGCACCCCACCTTTTTCGGAACCAAAGAATACGCCGACTGCCCGGAATTTCGCTGCTTTGAGTTCCGCTGGTTCTAACTACGTTGGTTTTGCAAACCGGACTTTAAAACCAAAACCCGATCTTTTTAGATTTAAACGATTTGACACTACCGAGGTCCCCACTTCTTAAGTCAACAAGAGGCGCAGCCTCAAAGTTAAATTACCAACGGCGGCTAATCCCCGTCAGGGCTGAATAGACTACATGACAGTTTCGGGATTGATTCTCAACTAAGTACTCGACGATTCCCCCTAAATATCAGCCCGCTTGTGCCCCCAAGCTTTCCTTCCAAGTTGATTGAGACGTGGTTTACATCCAAAGAGCTATTTGACCCCTCAACCCTAAGCTTGGGAATTTGACGCCGACCATCTCACACTCCAAGGAACTCATGCAGATTGTATTTGTATCCCATGGCAATCCAGTCATGGCAATAAGCGATTTCGAAAGCACGGCGTGGTGGTAGTGGGTTGGTATCCCATCTGAGATCATCAACTTCGGCCAACACTGCGTTTGCAAAGCTGACACAGCGCAGGTTGGCGCCGAGGTGGTCGAGAGCGACGTCAGAGGCATCGTCATCATCAATTCCTACTGGACCGAGTTCGACGACAAGATTCGTGTTGGCACAAAGATGAATCCTATGGTAGAGTTGGGATCCCTTGTCTCCCATGAAAGCTACGGCGACTTCAAACCTACCATCTCGCGCGACCTTGCCCAACGCGTCATATCGGTGCTGAAGTCGGCCGGCTTCACCGACGTAGACGAAGGACCCGATGCAGCTTAGGCCGATGCGACCACCACTCCATCGCTGTGGATGTTTCGCAACCGCACTCCTCTGCCGACGACGACTGTCAGTCCAAACGCTCGATATGACCCCATTTTTCATGTAAGAATGGACCAGGGATTGAGGGGTGCGCGTGAAGAGGGAATTTTTATTCTGGCATCCGATGCCATCCATGGTGCACAACATCTTCCGGGCGAACCACCTTCCAATGCTCCTCAAAAAGGACATCCTCCAAAGAGACACAATGCCCGCCAACTGGGCGATCGAATTTGATCAACCTATGAATCATTCCGTCACAAGCAACACGGTGCAGTCCAACAGGATTGAGTCTCAACGTCCTTTCGAATGGCTGACCGAAAACAGGGTTCCGAGCTTGCAGGTGCCTATGGCTTAAAGCCCTCTTTATCCTGCTTCCCACCCTACAAATGACCATCTCTATCCGCTACTAGCGCTGTCGGGCGCCTTTTACGACGAAGAAGAGACATATGGCCGGCGAATGGCTCCCGCATATGAGATGAAGCATCTCGTCAATTCTCAGTACATGTGGGGTCACTTGCCCAATAAAGACAACAGGCTCAGCCTCACGGGTGACGGCGGCGGTCGGAGTAGAAAAAGCTTGTAAATTTGATGTCAATCATATTATAGCTTGCTAGTTATCAACTGTATATTTTTTTTTGCGTATAAAGCTTGTGCCTCTACTGCAACCCATTTCAAAATGATGCTACACAATGTCATCAACCTCCAGGTCGCCCAGGGTTCACCGCCCATTTCCTACACGGACCCTGATCAAAGCCGTGTCAGTTCAAAGCGCTATAGTTGGCGAGTCTGATCGCAAGAGCTGTCGTACCCATAGATCGTTGCCAAGATGCTGTTAAAACAGCGAAGAACCTACGGATGACACGATTGGTGCAGAAAAGGCTTGTTTATTTTCTCTTTCTTTCTTTCTTTTAGTAAACACCAACTGCATCAGGGAACTTTTCCAGCATCGCGGAGGTGATACCAGACATCAGAAGGAGACTCCAAGGTCCCCCAGGTTTCGATACTGATGACATTAGTGGAGGAGCCGCGTGGGGAAGATAGGGGACTGTCACAGCTTCAAGCCCAGAACATCTTGGCGTCTCAAATGTGGCTTTGGTTCAGGAGGGGGGCCTCGGACTTAGCGGGAGTGTATCTTTCTCCCCGGATGCCGCCATGCAAGTCAGAGATTCGTGGCCTCCTCTGGTAAAATAGCCGACCTCGTGCCGTGCGTAGACTAATGAGCCCGAATGGGGCTAACTAGATTTGGAAAGGCCAAAACAGAAAACGGCAATTCACTTGACTTCAATAGTACGCGCATCATTTCACAAGCCACACCATGGTGCCGTTTGTTGTAACATGATGACGGGCAGCAACTATCCGTCATGAAAATGAGAACCGTCCAAGGTAGCAACGAGGCACAATGTGCTTGACCAAGGATTCCTCATGCCCTTTCTGGCATTTGATGAAACCAAACCATGCTTAAAAACATTCATCTGGCCCGCCTTTGTCGCCATCTAGCATATACATTCTAGCATCATATGATCATAACTTGATTAGCTTCGTTATAGTTCTGGAAAATAAAACATGTCAACATCTGAAAAGACTTCGACAAGCGCGGGCGCCTCAGAAGACTATCCTGTCCGATACTCCAACCCCGAATGGCAGGATATACATCGACAGCTGTTTGACAAGTCAATTACAAGGGAGCTTGAAACTGTTTTACCGCCTGGCGTGAGTCGAGAGGACTTTGATGAGGCAATCGATGAATATATCAGCGTCCTTAGAAACGACAATGTCTTCATCGGCAAAGCGCTCCGAGATTTCATTGATCCCTATGAGCTTCGGGAGACGGAAGGTCTCAGAAGGCTCCCGAGTGCTGCAGTATGGTTAGTGTTTGGCAATTGAGCTGATATATTGTGGGAACTTTGTTTTTAACATCGGTTTATTCCACAGTCCAAACTCGACTGAAGAGCTACAGGAGGTGCTCAAAATATCCAACAAATATAAAATCCCGTTGTGGACTTTTTCACGAGGGAAGAATCTAGGGTAAGGATGCCTGCTTATGGTGCTTGTTGTACTTCACTCACACTATGAACACAGTTATGGCGGACCGGCGCCGAGACTGAATGGCTCTGTTGCCTTGGACCTGCACAGGATGAATAAGATCATCGAAGTCAGCGAGCAGCACTCGTATGCTGTTGTTGAACCCGGTGTTACTTTCCAGGACCTTTATGACTATTGCGCCAAGAATAGGCTCAAGGTCTGGCCTAGTGTTCCAACACTCGGGTGGGGTAGTGTTTTAGGCAATGTCAGTAAATCAAGAGATTGGTCCTCTGAAAGGAACTATCAGCTTAACTAACTAACACTCTCTAGACCCTTGATCGAGGTAGTGGCTGGTCTCCCACAAACGTTCATCACCAGAACATTTGTGGTCTCGAAGTTGTGCTAGCCGATGGTGATATTGTCCGCACCGGACAGTTTGCCATGGATGGAAACGAGTCAGCGCATCTCTCAAAGTACAGCTTTGGTCCCTCAATCGAAGGCCTCTTCATCCAAAGCAACCTAGGCGTCGTCGTCAAACTCGGCATCTGGCTGTACCCGCAGCCACCGGCATACATGGCTTGCGCCCTGGATGTACCAGATTTCGAAGATGTCGAATCTGCAGTCGACGCCCTGGCGCCATTGCGACGAAACGGCCTCATTCCATACACTGTTTACTTTTCTAATATTGTGGAAGCAGTTGCATTCTACGGGCCTCGTTGCGATTTCTGGGGTGGGCCAGGTGCCATTCCGGATGCGAATCTTGCCGAGTTTTCGGAAAAGGTCGGCATTGGTTACTGGAGAGCGAGATTCGGTCTCTACGGCCATCCAGAGGTCATCGGCGCACAATTTAACAAGATCAAAGAACTCTTGGAGGCGTCGTGTCCCAAGGGCAAAGTTCTAGGCCAGCTGTACTCTGGCGAGAAGGGGGGACTGCTAGAGGCCACTGCCGTCGAAGGTTTTGACGGAGGGAACTGGTTGGGCGTGCCTAGTTTGTCCATCCTGCCGCTAGTTAGGTTCATGTGCCCTAAAGACGCGGGTATCCCTGCCCACGGAGACTTCTCGCCCATCATTCCTAACGTGGGGAAGAGCGCGGTGGAGTGGCTCCGAAAGGCCAAGGCCATTTACGAAAAAGAAGGGTTCGACTTGTTCTGCGAGTTTTACATGCACGAACGACATTCCATATTTGTCCACATGCTCATCTTTGACAAATCCGACCCTGGCCAACGGAAAGCAGTCAACAACATCTGGAACGAATGTTACGTTGAGTCCAGGAAGCTGGGATATGCCAAATATAGATCTCATGTGAATCAAATGGGTAAGTTGGCCATGTAACCCATATTTAATGTGCATCCTCTTACATGCTACTCATAGACGCCGTGGCTGATTGCTTCGATTTCAACAACCATGCGTACAGGAGATTTGTTGAAAAGTTAAAGGTAAATCAATCCATTAACGTGAAGACTCTCAAGCTAATTGTATCTATTCTAGGACTCTGTGGATCCCAACGGAATATTGTCGCCTGGGAAACAGGGGATATGGCCTTCGAGGTTTCGCGAGCACCGACAGGTCTTTGATGGGGTTGGACATAGCAAATTGTAAAGTGCGCCAGCATCAGACTCCTAGATAGTGCAACCAACGACTTCTATAGATAAGCTCTTTCATCATCATTACTATTCTTTCCTTTTAGAGATGTGTCGTGAATTGAACAAGGGCAAACCAAGACATTGTTTCTTAGACAATATAGGCACTAGGACATGGTGGGCAATTCCTAACTGGAAGTCATCCCTTCAATTTCGTTACACCTACGCTTAGGTCCCAAGTCTAGGATTTACTTGACCAAGTAATAGTATCTTAAAGATGTTTATAATATCATGTAATTTGTGGCAATATTATACCGATCAATATTGTGTCTATATTTATGGATACTTGACATCATTGGACAATCCCTACTATTAACAACCAAATACAAGCCAGGTGGGACTTGGTAGAAATCTGTAGGCTTCGCGCATTTAAAGGGTTAAGCCTTCTGGTTGCACCCCGTACTTGGTGTACCATAGGAACGTTGAAACTCGTAAAATGACCCACCAAGCGCGCCCTTTCTTTACTTCGCTCTGTAGAGATATGGGATATTGATTAGCCATCTGCAAACCTCCCCCGGTGGGGACAATGCATTAGGATAATCAGCCCAACGATCCTACGCCACCAGAGTTGCTATCTCGACTCCATTGAGCCTCGGTAGCGCCTTGGCACTCATAATAAAACCTTGCATCGACTCCAACTTTGGTCAAATACCTGATGCATGACCGAACTTTACCAACTCGGGTTAGTCTGTTCCTTTAGCGCATTCTGGTAAAAAATATCATAACTGCTTGAAACCAGATCAAATCGGGAAATAATGAAAGCGGAATAAATGGCTATTGTGATGAAACCATCACCCGTCGGCTTGGTTGTCCTTGTCTTCTCTCCGGTCATGCTTTCGGATTATGGTGATTAGCCGAGGTGGAGAGTGTAACTTTGAATCTTCGGTTCCTTTATTAACTGAGGCTCGAACTAATTCTCGCATGTCGAACTCATGAACCTTGAGCCAGCTCAAGATTATCGCAATCAAACATTCTAAAAATAAATCCTCATTACGGCATAATCATTACCAAGAAGCACCTTTCCAGATAAATTATTATATCAAGATGGGCTCTATAGGTGAAAATGGGGCCGGCATCGACGTAATCGTCGTTGGGGCGGGCTACGGGGGCCTGGCCTGTGCTATCGAATTGAAGAGGAAAGGCTGCAACGTCCATTTGATAGAAAGGGAGCAGAAACTGCAATCTCATGGTAATTAAGCTGCAGAATCTGATTGAGAAACTCTTTGACATTTCCATAGGCGACATCATAACTCTCACAGCTAATGCCACCATAGTAATGGAAAAATGGGGCGATGTTGTGCCAGTCATGGCGGCGGAATCTGCCACGCCCAGAGTCGTTACTTTTAAGACTGACAAGGGGGAAACCTTACTCGCTCAAGACTGGAGGCACAAGTACGACGGCCACTACAATCTTTACACTAGCCGTGCTCGCTCTCAGGGCATTGTGTACGATTATGCCGTACAGATTGGTGTCAAGTTTACTTGGGGAGCCAGAATAACAGACTACTACGAGGATGAGAACAAGGCTGGCGTGTACCTTGACGGCGAACTGATTACGGCAGATTTTGTCGTCGGTGCGGATGGAGTCTACAGTAGAGCTCGCAAATACGTTACAGGCAATGGTGACATGGCTCAGCGAAGCGGATTCGCTGTATACCGCGCCTATTTCCCCATTGAACATCTTCGAAATGATCCGCTGACTCATGAACTGGCTAATTCAAAGACGGATGAGCTGATCATCTGGATTGGCCTTGACCTTCATGCAATTTTCATCATCAACGCCAAGTTGGGCTTTGTGTCGGCATACTTGACCCACAAGGATACATATACCGTGGAGGAGTCTTGGACTTATCCAGGGACTGTAAAAGATATGCTCGAATGTGTCAAGGACTGTGATCCTGTACTGGAAGCCGCCATTAGGCAGATCCCCGAAGAAGTTATTTGTGACTTCAAACTTCTTTGGCGTGATCCTATTCAAAAATGGGTTTCTGACAAAGGAAGGGTTGTTCTGGTGGGCGACTCCGCGCATCCGCATCTTCCCACGTCTGGCTCTGGAGGTGGCATGGCCATCGAGGACGCTGGTACCTTGGCATCCTTGATTGACAGGGCTGGCAAGTCTGATATACCCCTTGCTCTTAAGGCTTTTGAGAAGCTGAGGTATGTTAACATCGACAACTCTCGAGTTCTTCACTAATCAAGCCTATGTTTCAAGGTACGATAGAACGAGCTCAACACAGCGTATGGGATGGGAAGTCCGCCACAAGTGGCATCAGACTGATTGGGAGAGGGTCAAGAGCAACCCTGATTTTCTTAAGATCCCCCAACCAGATTGGCTCTACTCTGGCGATGCTGAAAAGTATGGATATGAGCAATTCGATGCCGTAGTGGCACATCTAAAGGAAGGAAAACCATTCAAGAACTCGAATGTCCCCCCCAACTACGAGCATGACGATTGGTCTATCAAGACAATGACGGAATTAGACAAGGATAAGGGAACAGAAAATCTGTACAAGATAGCCTGAGTATGTTCAATTGATCGGGTTCTTCAGTAGACCAGGTCGAAAAGTAAGTTATGCAAGGCTTATTGCCAAGGTGCTCTCCAAGCGCGCAAGTGTAATATAACCGACCTAAATCCGTAAACCCTAATGTCATCTGTGATTATCTCATCTCATTAAAGAAAATGGCTAAGAGAGTTGCCTATCATGCATCCAAAAAGATCTTCAACTAGTCAACCAACATCCTTACATGAAGTTTCCTTCATCTTGAACATATAGGGCTTTTGAGATGTCCCAAGACTATGTACGAATATTTACAGATGACGAGTAGAGACAAGCCATGTACTCTCTAAATGTTTTTTGATTCAGAAATGTAAAATAACTTAGTCATTTACAAGTATTCAACTTTTTTTCCGAAAAAAACATGAAGAGAAGAAAAGAATAAATAAACAGCAGCTTGGTCAAGGAAGAGTCAGGGCATTTTCTGGCCGCTGATGTAGGGTAGGGCGCATATCAACAGGTAATTGACCATGTGGAGAATCCAATTAGGCACTCATATCAAAAAGTTCAAAGCTTCTCAAGGAGGCAATTTACCCCACAAACACAATCACCCACAGCCAGGGTAACCTAGTCTCGGCTTTTACTGATTGCATCATTCCATAACCAGTATCTGAAAATTGACGGGGACCGGTGGGTCCCAAGTTCCTGTTTGAGGCCAATGAATTTCACGAGTCCGTTTTTTTGTTTTTTTAATTTTTGGGTTTGGGGACAAGGTTTCGTTGTTGGATAGGGGTTTCAAGGCCCACAGATTATGACCAACTTTTCTTAAATACGACACTAAAATACAACGATGAGTGTCGTCGTGGAAAGTAACTAAATATCCCAGTCTTGAGTTCTCCCATCGGTCACTCTGTTTAAGCTAGCACAAACCTACTTTCAAAGTTGCTAAGCGAACCGAGTTACAGCAAGATATCGCAGGGCAAGTCAACGCTCGAGGTAAGACTTTCACAATGTTTCTGAAGTCAAATTCGAATCGGGATTCATGTTTAAATTGAATTGACTAAAGTTTGGATTGCAACTGACTCCATCCCCGCCGACAGATTAGCAGCTACAACCACTCCAACTGCAAGATTCAAATGATGAATATTGAATCCAAAGGCACTCTCCAAGCCTATGATTCATTGCTCGCGGAAGGCGTATTAACGGCCTTGCCATCCTCAATGTACACTTTTTCCCATCCAATGTTCCAATAAGTACCCGCGGGGTCGAACAGTTCTTGTTCATATGGATACACATGCTCGGCATAATATGGGTCTTGAAAAGCTCGATTGAGATTCTGAATGTCGGTAGTCCAGAATTCTGACACGCCATCGTATTCCAGCCGTGGTACTTGTGACATTGCTGGGAGCGCACTTATTGCCGTCTCTTTGAGAGATGATGGTGTATGCAGCTATAGTTATTAAATATCAGATTGTTTCTTGCAAAGCCTTAGGTGCCACGGAAGAAAATACCTGCTTGTATTGATGAATACCGTGCTTGACCAGCCACTTACTGGCAAGGGGAGCATGTTTCTCGGTCCACTGCTTGTAGAAAAGCTCCTCGGTCAAGCGCGGATTGCGCTTGGAGTAGAATGAGACCCTGAGAAGTCTTTGGATAGCAGCCATGTTTGATCAAGAGGTTAGATGCAACAACTGTTGGCCAATTTCGTCAAAAGGACTTCAATCTAGGGATCAGACCTTATTACCTTTATAAGAAGCAAGAATTTACCACTGTAGTCCGTCCAAAGGTTTCCGAGAAATCCAGGACACGTCATCTGAAAGTAGGAGTGGGTAATTGACTGCTAAACTTTCGTGTAAACTTCTGGCCTGCGTGTCGGAGTGTCACAAGTCCAGATGCGCGTTATTAGGGACAGATGAATGCTTGTCAGCTTACAAGGCGCATTCTCCCCGATGTCCGGAGATATCGGGTCGTGAAACTTTAGTTTCGGGCCGGCGTTTAACATGCCACAACACAAAGGTGATAAACGTTAACTCCGCAAGTACTGCCCCACAGCACTTTTTTAAATTTTTAAATATCAAACAGGCACCATCAATGCCATCGTATGATCATTTCTACAAAATGCTACTTGTCGGTTCATTCATAGTATTGATAAGATCGTTATATCAATGAGAGATCAACAGTAAGATTGCGTGGAGCATTTGTATAGATAACCATTGAGAGTCCGGAATCCTTGATCTTCTTTGTCTAGGCTGCTATTGAGGCTACTTGTAAAACGGTTCTGGAAGAGCTGTTGGGACAATTAGTGTCGGAAATACTGGTGCGGCTACGGCAATGTAGTGATCGTGACGTTTGGTCAATGGATTACTAAGAAACTCACGGTAAATCCGGTTGCGTCTAAAATGCTAGTAGTTCTAGATGCCACATAATTCCTTCCATATTAGGGTAGCTTCTACTTGTTGCTTTCTTATTTCATCTATGCCGTATCCAAGCTTCTCTCGGGCTTGTTTTTCTCTCTCCTTCAACACATGCCGTCCATGAATTATTTAGCAACTTAGAATAGTGATTGTGAATGAATGGTCCATTTTCATCACAATGAGCTATGCCATCGACGGCACAATTTGCCCCGATTCTTTTGTCTCAACGGCGACAAAAAAACAAATAAGTGTAAAGATTCTAAAACCTGGAGACACTGAGAACCTTGATATTAGCTGTAGTTTGCAACAAAAGATATGGACATGGCGATGGCTTCGTTGCTTTTTTAGGAGCGAATGTCACATAACTGCTGCCAGGCGCCTGAAACCTCGGAGACAGACGTTAAGATGATTGGCCTTGACCGGGGAAATGTGCATAGCGCAGACGGCAGGAGTTTGCTGAACGTATGCAGAAACGGCCACTATGGAAGGGATTTGCCGCCTCAGTCATGAATCCTCCAAGCCTCATACCTTACCATCGGAACATTTACCCAATTTGGAACCGTACTAGGCCGCTAAATTCTCCCGTCGCTGTGGGTGAAGCCTGTCAGCGACGCTTGTCCAAATTGAGCATGGCCCTTCAGTCGTGGATACCAGGAAGCTAGTTCTCCCAGGCTTCTTCGGGATGTTGATGTGGGTTCCGAAAGTAATTAAGGATGCATGAATTGCATTCTCGTTCAACCACAACCAAGCACGACAATCATATCTACTTGACCATTATCGGAAACCCCAGGTCAAATCTTCATCTGATGTCGACTGTAAATCATGAACTTCTTGACAAATCTCCTACTCTACCTTGGCTTCATAGACCAACCGCAAACGCCCTTGGGCCTATCAGCCCACGGCCACCGGCACATCACGCCCAGAGTCACAGAATCTTTCCGACCACTTCGCGAGACCCAGTGCAACTTACCGGAGCAGCGAAGCAGATGGTGCCATGGGTTGTCGATAGATACAGACTATGACGAGCAAGTACCGACAACGGGAAAGGTCTGCGCACATCACTTGATCATAACCAATACTACAAAAGAATTTGATGGTATATCGCGTCTGGCTCTTGCCGTAAATGGACAAGTCCCTGGTCCTGCGATTGAATGTAACTGGGGGGATATTCTTCGCGTCAAGGTCACCAACCTGATGCAGCACAATCAAACGGCAATGCATTGGCATGGGCTCACTCAGCGCCTCAACACGAACGATCAGGACGGGGTGCCTGGAGTTACTGAGTGCGCCATACCACCGGGTTTTATTCGAACATATGAATTCAAGTTGACCCAGTATGGAACAGCGTGAGTCCCAAGACTGTGCCTGGTCGAAACATGAGCATTCCACTTGGGATTTGTCTATCCCTTATCCTGTATAACTCTCTAATTTTCCCTAGATGGTATCACTCCCATGCCCTGTCGCAATTCGGTGACGGTGTACGCGGTCCTATCATCATCCACGGGCCTGCTACGGCCGACTACGATATCGACATGGGCGCGATAATGATCGACAACCTCTTCGACAACAGCTCGCACCCGGTCTCAACTCCGGCATACGCTTCTAGAGTCCTTCACGTGAACGGCACTGGCTTCTGGAATTACATCTTGAATGGCGCAAACACTACCCCCGATCTCAAAAAGGGCGCACATGCTCTATGGTCAGTTGAGCCAGGGAAGAAGTATCTTTTCCGCTTCATCAACTCCGCGGTTCAATCTGCTTGGGCGGTGCACTTTGACAATCATGACATGACGGTAATCGCTGCTGACCTGGTTCCAATTGAGCCGTACAAAACAGCCTGGCTCAATATTGGCAATGGACAAAGATACGATGTCATTGTTGAGATGAATCAACCGTCCACTACCTACTTCCTACGCGCCGTTGCCCAGTTAGGCTGTCCTGATGAAACACAAAACGATGGCCTTGGACAGGCAAATGGAATCCTTCACTACAGAGACGCGCCATTATACCTCCCTACAACTACTTCGGGAAAGACGGCTGCCGATTTCCGGTATTGCGCTGATGAACCACTAGAATCACTAAGGCCTTGGGTTAAGAAGAGCGCCGGATCTTGCGCAGCGTTTGAAACTACTGCCTCGACGCTTCCTAGTGGTGATCGAAACCGAGTTAGCTTTAGCGACGATGGTACCGTTTGGCGCTGGCGTCTTAACATGGGAGGAATCACGGTAAATTACACAAAGCCGACACTTCAATCCCTTGCCGAAGGCATCTCCCCTTACGACGATTCTATTGACCACCAAATAGTGCTTCCTGCCAAGGATCAATGGGTCTATTTCATCATTCAGAATTTGTTCTATGCAGCTCATCCGATGCATATACATGGTCACGAGTAAGCCACCTACATTTAATGACGCTCCTTGTCTAATCGTATCTCCCACAGTATGGTGATTCTCGGGCAGGGTAAAGACAACTGGGATCCAAGTTACACTTCAACCCTGAATTTCGAAAACCCCCCTCGGAGGGACACAGCGCTGGTTGTCGGCAACATTGACCGGCTGAATGATGGTGGTAAGTCGTCTTTCTCGCACTCCAATGCATTGTATGAGACATATCTGACAGGAGCAAGGCTACTTGGTGCTGGGTTTCAAAACAGACAACCCGGGTGTATGGATGCTGCATTGCCACATAATTTGGCACTCCGAGTCTGGCATGGGTCTGCAATTTATAGAGCGTCCCGACGAGATCCCCGCAAAGGAGTTTACGAGTAAACAAAGCTACAAGGATGAATGTGCGGCGGAAATGGCTTACGAGGCTGCGGACCCGAGCCACGTTAAGTCGGGCAGCACTTCAGGCGTTTGAAGTCTCGGAGCTTACTTTTCAATTCAATTAATTCAACAGCGTCAAGGACATGAAAATGGTGGTATATGCTAACTGTACAATATAACAAGCTGGTTAACCACATCGCGCGAGAAATGATTGCAGGCTATGCCTGCGAGCACTTTAAAATGGCTAGAGAAAAACTATTCAAAAGTGATACAAATACATCTTGTTTAACCTTTTGATCACCTTTTTCTACATCTCTCCCTACAGCTTTTTTTAATTCGTAGCCGACACATGTCAACGATGTGTTGAAACCTTGGTACTAGACTAGCTCGCAACGGGCAGGTTCTCTTGGAGCTTCTTACCAATCATGTGACTACGTACCACAGTTTGGTCCTTTACCTTGACTCTCACCCTAAATATTACTCGCAAGAGCCGGAAGCGCCTAATGCCGAGTTTCTGCATGCTGAATTCTAAGCCTGTAAAAAGAGTCTTCGGGTAATGACCTGGAAAGGGAAGCCCTGTGGAGCACTAAACTTTAGCCCAAGCCAGAGCCCAAAGTGGAGATATTGCCGATCCCGCGTCTTTCATGACACGAAGCCTAGTTATGAAGCAAGGGTAGTTACTCTATTTCAATCTGGTCTCACTAGTTCACCTAGCCTCTTAACAAGCGAGATGTAACTACTCTCTTGTTCTGCAAGGCTGGTTCATAGTGGTTTTCTAACCAAGGTGCCTGTCCTCAACATAGTTTAGTTGCAGTAAGTACTCACTAATTTCCTGTATTGAAACGACAAGGAAAACACAGCAAAGGTTTACCGATCCCGCGAAGTACATACACGATCGTAGCAACTTGCACTACAATGTCGAATAGGCCCGGTAATGGAAATGTCGAGACAGCACCTCTGCTGACACGTACTGCGATCATACCTGAAGAAGATGGCCCTGACGTGGTGGACTGGGACGGACCAAGCGACCCTGAGCACTCGCAAAATTGGAGTCGCGGCAAAAAATGGGTGAATATGCTCTTATTATCCTTCATGACATTTTTGACGTATGCCGGCCTAATCCAAAGCACCCCATCACTTTACTAAGCTTTGCTAGTCCCTTTGCTTCGTCCATGTTCGCTCCTGGAGTGCCACAGGTGATGAAGGAGTTCGGTAGCGACAGCACCTATCTGGCGTCCTTTGTTGTCTCGGTATACGTCCTTGGGTACGCTTTCGGCCCTCTTTTTATTGCACCCATGAGCGAGCTGTATGGACGACGTCCCGTCTACTTGATAAGCTCGTTTCTATTCTTAGTCTTCAATCTCGGTTGTGCATTGTCAGTCAATATCTGGATGCTTACGGTTTTCCGGTTCCTTGCTGGTATTTCGGGATCATGCCCGATTACAGTAGGGTCTGGCACAATTGCAGACACCTTCAAACAGGAAGAACGAGGTGCAGTCATGGGTTTATGGACTTTCTCGATTCTATTCGGACCAAGGTGTGTCTTGCCCATTGCTTCATGAAAGAAGAACTGTACTGACGCTGAATGAATAGTTTGGGACCGGTAATAGGATCCTACGTCGCCGAAGGTTACGGCTGGAGATGGGATTTCTACATTCTTGCTATTTGTGTAAGCCCCCCCATTTATTGGGCCAACCACTATCCGCTGCTAATGGACATGCATTTACATAGACTGGCCTTTATCTGATTCTGGCCGTCTTTTTCCAAAACGAAACCTTCCCTCCCTTGCTGCTGGAAAGACGGGTCCAGCGCCTTCGGACGGAAACTGGCAACCAAGAGCTTCGCTCAGCGTTAGCGGCCTCTGCTAAGAAGCCTCGAGAGTTGCTTCTGGTTTCCATCATTCGCCCTGCAAAGCTACTTTTCCTATCGCCCATCATCTTTGGATGCTCCTTGTACGTAGCTGTTGGCTACGGCTATATGTACCTCATTTTCACCACTATTACCAACGTGTTCCTGGATCGATATGGTGTCAGTCGAGGCGCCGTTGGCCTCGTCTTTCTGGGCGTTGGTATTGGGCAGTTCATCAGCCTCGCCATTTTCAGTCGACTTTCAGACAGCTTACTCAAACGGCTCGCCAAGGGGGGAGAGATGAAACCCGAGTATCGCCTGCCGCTACTCTGGCCAGGGGCTGTATTGGTTCCCTTGGGCCTCCTTATCTACGGATGGTCAGCTGAATACAAAGTGCATTTGATTGTTCCCATCCTTGGCACTGCGCTTGTTGGGGCGGGAATGATATGGACCTTCTTGCCAATTGGAATATATCTTGTTGACGCCTACACTGTCTACGCTGCAAGCGCAACAGCTGCTACCACCGTTCTTAGGAGCCTCGGTGGTGCCTTGATCCCCCTTGCTGGTGGGCGCCTGTACGCTGCGTTCGGTCTTGCTTGGGGCAACACTATATTAGCAGTGGTTGCTGTAGCCATGACACCAATGATATGGATTTTCCTCAAGTACGGTGAGACGCTCAGGCAAGATCCTAGATTTCTCCTGAAACTTTAGAAACAAAATTAGGAAGGGTTATTTGTTCCACATTGGTGGTCCTATTGTGTCTAGGCAATGTACCATTTACTACTATATCGTCTCGTTCGACAATGGAGGGGGGGAATAAAGAGGTTTGGTTTACAGGTGCTCCATGTATTCTACCCCAAACAGATTGTATCAACCTGAAGGGAGAAGTCATCCCGCATTTCATAGAACTAATGAAATGTATATTATCTTTGGACCCTTGCTCACCATCACTGTGCTTAAAACATATTTTTGTCCCCCATGTTAAGCGGAAGGCTTTTCCAAGTCGATAATAAGAATAAATCTACAGACCTCGGTTGTGCAATTGCTGGCTTGAACATATTTAAATAAACAGCACATGATGGCTATAATCTTGCAATATACATAATGGGAATGTTGGGAAAGCCAATATAGCTTCAGGTACCTCTCCTTCCGTAACGGAAATATGCCGTCATCAATACATGAGCCAAGCGTTAAACCAACACCAACAACAACTCTATTTATAGATTCAAAAGTTTCCACAGTATGCTTAGGCCTCTTCCGGGGCTGGATAACTTGTCCAGCGTTTTGTAGCACATCCGTGAGTGGCTGCTCCGGCTGTCTCTCCGTAAAATATGATCTTGGTCTGCTGAATAAACTCGGAGTGAACAGAAATTCGGATTCACCATCTATTCCAAATTCTTAGAGGGGAATGGCTGATTAAAAACAAGGATTAAATGATCTACATAACATAGGAGAAAATGGGGCCAATAACCCTAAGCAAGCAAAACAGACTTGCTATCCAATTTACGAAATACTCAAAGGTTGTCTTTTCCTTTCGTGCGAGGAGTGTTAGATATGATGGTGCAGAGTAAAGTATGGTTAATAAGATATGATTAAATTAATAGAGAAAGAATGATTGATTTCTCAACTTACTAGCAACGCCTTCCCTTTGTATCAAGGTCTGCTGATCAACTCTAGGGTACGTCAGCCATTTTGTCTGCCAACGCAAAACCCGCCAAAACAACATGTTGCTATAGGTTATTATCGAGTCGTGAATCCTGAAGCACCTAGATAGCCTCTAGGTTTAAATAATTTAGAATCTCCTCTTGTAGGATGTGCTAGAAGGTATCCAAGCTCTGGTTATTATTTGCTAAGACAAGTACGTTTCCAAGAGCGACATTCACCATCAGGCTGCCGAAAAGAAATCGAATCGGATTCGCGCTGTCGATTTGCAGCATAGATACGCCGATCCGGAGAACCTTTTCTGCTGTTGGACTACAAAATGAGCTTGTAGCCTTGGTGATGGCAGCATAGTGTCCCCATCCATGGCCGCATATGGTCGTGTTGATTTCGAAAGCAGCACGAGCTCTACCCAATGAAAATTCTGATTACTATGGTGACATATGTTTTGGCTCCATTGGTGCAGATGTTTTAACTTATACTATTAAATATCTATGTGATATCCGTGAGTATATAGTTGAGCTGCGTTGACTTTGTTGTGCGAAGCTTATAGATCTAAAATCCAGCACGCCAAAGAGTTGAAAAACTAGAAACTTGAGTTCACAAAGCAACATAACGCTAAACTACACATAGCTTCGAAGAATTGTTGGCGGAATCGCCCCTTATGAGGTTTTGATATATTCTTTCTATGGTGGAAAATAAGGCTCAGAAATTACGCGTGAACTGGATCATGGTGTGATAGATAAATATTTAGCTAAAGAAAAGAGATGAGCTTGGTGACAAGTCCAATAGTGACACGGTAGGGCTGATGAAGCTGAGGGCGAGAAAGAGAGCCACCATGTTTTTGACATCGGGCTTGCCTTTTTTGGCCAATTCAACAAGGCCGCTTTACAGCTTCAAGCCGAGAAGGTTGTTTAGCCGAGATATGCGAACTTTGTGCAGGACTGCAGTCTCGGCTTCGGAGATCATGGCAAGCAAGCAGATACACCCGATTACTCAATGCCTTAACTCTGAACGCTAAAAACAGGCCCACGACAAGGAATCTTTGGATTGGGTAGAAACGACGCTTTGATGCAGTAGCCTAAGCGCCGAGGCAACTCCACAGGTCTAGATCTACATGGACCAGGGTCAATTCACAAGCCACCTTCCCCACATCTCATCTGCCTTGGCAGCAAGGAGTATCTCCAAACTTACCCCATCTCCTTGACCTTTAATTTGGGGTAATTACGTCAAAGGGTTCCATGAGGCTCAAGTTGAGATATGAAGATGGTTCGGTGTCTCCAAGAGCAAGAAATGGAAACCTTGAGTGGTTGAACACTAAAGTCTTGTACACAGATAGCTTTGTTGCCAAATGTTAACTGAGTTATAACTAAAACAGCCAGCTATGTTGGCTGCGGTATATGTCTGGCAGTTTATTGTGATGGAACTGCCGCTTTATACTTCTACCTTTTATAATGCAATAACCTTTAATTTCGTTCCTATCGTTGCTACCAACGTCGTAACTCAACTCACGTGGAGCTTGTATTATGCGAGACACATCTTACTATGTGCCCTTAGTTCGTTCATTAATTCCTGTCATAAAACGCAAACTTTTGCAGCCATTAGGTTGGATTCCAAAACAACCATCAATGCATCCAGGGTATTTATCCTTCTACCGCTATTGACCAGGTCTCCTGGAGCGACTCGATGACAGACCGGGTTGGCCAACCGTTTTCCTTCTCCGCAAGAGATATTAGGGAGATGATGGCTGCTTGTTCCTTGGGATCTGTGAACCACCCTCCACCTGGGCGCCGAGTTAAAACAAGAGACCAGTCAGTCGACAGGTATTCAACTTACAGGTTAGCATGACAGCGCATAGCGTGAAGCGTGTTGTAGCAAAGTCGTTTGAAGCTGCAATTCCGCATACGCTCCTTGCATGGTGAAGTACTAGTCTCTATTGTCATTTTTAGCCTTTGATCAGGCACTTCCGTTCGATGTTTGGTCCACATGTCTTACCTGCATTTGCCGATGCGCTCGCGGATAATCTAGACCAGCACTGGTCCGCGCTATCTCAGGGTTGTAGAGAGCTAGGAGTAGTTTTGAAATGTGATAGTATTGCATTCCGGTAGCTATGCACATAGTCATCAGCCTTGTGTGCCCATAGTGCTGGGCAATGATGCCACTTACCATGCCATGGATCAGACAGCCACATTTCTGGAAAGAAAGAGCCATCCTTGGTCGAGGGCTCACGTAGGTAGATGGGCTCGAATGTGCCAGGTTTATCTCGTTCCCAGGCTGTCACTTTCTGGTCCAGGTCGTGCCAGCCCTTTGGATCTTGAGGCTGCTCCCCGAAGCAATATGCCAAGGTGCACACTGTGGTCCACACGATATGGTTGGCCCACAAGCAATCTGGCGCTCCCGCATCTTTCAGTAGGGGTGGTATAATTGTGATATCGGTTCGAGGAGGAACTCTTTTCGGCATTGACATGTACACGTCTTGGCGCACAAACTGCCAGAAGGCGGCCTGTCCGAGACCCTTGCCCAAAGCACATGTTGGAGAGCTGAAAAGCGCCGCAAAGCCGGCTAAATGGTGCTCAGAATCTTGTCCCGTCATCACAACTGGGACAAAATGTTGCGTCAGCTAGGTTTGCTACACAAAATGACTGGGACTTGCCATTCATCTCTTCGTACTTTCGAAGGATTACGACTGTCGCCAGCAGTGTCTCGTCTGCAACAGAACTTTGGCTGTTCAATAACGGAATAAGTAGCGTGTTGCACCGTGAATGGTACAACTCGGCTTTGGGGATGTCAATGCAGGATGTCCGGCTTAGATGCAGAGCAGATAATGCAAAAACGGCGTTGAGAAGAACTTCGCACTTGGAGGCTCGCTTCGATACTTCTAGCTGGAAATGCCGATTGACATCTGTCACGTCAAACTATTTTTTTTTTTCGCCCAACATTAGACACATGTACGGCAGCACGGGACGGGACATTGGCATACCCAAGGAGCCAACGTGTGGTAGAAATGGCGGAGGAGGCGTGCCTCTGTCCGATTTTTAATAAACGATGGACTTTTAGAAGGGGGGTTTAGATTTATGGGGTTGTTTATGACTTCAGGGGTGGTGCTGGGAGCTTCAGAGGTCATGCTGGTGGCTTCTGACACGTTACTTGTAATGTCAGGGGCGTTACTGGTGGCTTCGGAGCTGTTGCTGTCGGCTAGCTCACGCATGATATCTGAGACGAATGCCGAATCGTTGAGCGATGCTAGACAATCCAGTGATGAGAGGTCGAGGAATTGTCCAGTCATGGGAGGCCAGTCTAAGCCCTCTGCCGGGAAAGCCGCATTCGAAGTGAACTGAGAGAGACTGGCGTTGTCCTCCGCGCTAGAATTGGGTGAAGGGATAACGTCTGCCATGGGGAAGTCATCGTACTGCTTTTGCGGCGGCTGTGACTGCGCCAATGTGTCCTGGATAACGCTGTCGATGACAAAGGTTACTGGGAAATGATCAGCAAACATTGCACACGGCCACGCGAGATGTTTGCGGCGTTACATTTTGGAGGAATCTGGACCCAATTCTGCTCGACCACGGCTCCTTTGCCGGGTGAAGGCGCAGTCTTTTGCATCTTATTGGGATTCCGCCACTGTGAAATCAACGGACCCTGCTCACACCTTCGCTTGGTTTCGCGACATCGCTGGCAAACGGGCGTTGTTTCATCACCTACTCAACTAGTTACAGTCACGTTGGCGAGCAGGTTTTCTCCTCTTGCAGACTTACACTTGAGATGGCGAAGACGACACGCTGTGCTTTATCGACACGTCAGTAACATGTAGCTTACGGCAGAAGCGCTATGGAGTTTTTACCATCCGCGACGCGAACGCTTCGTCTCCATTCTGACCATTGGAAAAGAAGCGGAAATGTCAATCAAAAAAGAAAGCCAAACCGCCGGACCAGGTAGGGAAATTGCAACTGTCGACGAGTCTGCACTTGTCGTGGGCTATCGGAATGTCGTCGACACGTATGGAGTCGGTCTAGGAGCTTGCAACGAGAGACTTTGCCGAAGCTTCCAAAGCAGAAGATTGTGGGGAGTGGCCGGTTCTTCATTAGACGGCCTGCGGCGCAGGGGAGAGCGCGGGGGAAGATCGTGGGGAAAAGCGCGGGGAAGCCCACGGGGACGCGCTCCCCTAAACCCGCCCCGGGGCCTAGCCGGCTACCCGGAGCTCAGGCACCGCGACGTCATCAAGCCCGAGCTTCGCTACTTGGACTGCTGGCAGTTCACCGGGTCGTGTTGATTGCTTGTGTCTTTCGGGGGGCCTTCAACTGTGTTTGCTGAGCCGGCATGGTTCGGGTCCGTATCCTTGGACATCTTTTGTCTGCAGCATGTCCCTCGAATTGAGTGGGTGCGTCTGAATACCTCTTCGGCAGCTCCTCTTCCCGAATAGGCCCCAGTATGCCATCATGTATTATGCTTTGGCCAGACTGTCTCTCCTGTTTCGCTTCACCGTCCAGTCATTGTCCAAGTCTTGGGCAAACACCGGGAACTCCCAGGGCCCTCGCTGAGCAACCGACGGCTAACACATATAGTCGGGTGTGGAATGTCGGTAAAGTTTCGCTAAAGGGGACTTCCTACCTCGGTCATGTAGCCGCTGAGCGATGGAACCCACAAGCCCAGTCCCAGCAATCAAATTCATTGTGAACTCTACTGAAAAACGCAATGCGGAACAGTGGGCCAAGGAGACGTGTACCAACGCCCTGATACGATACAAGTGCATCCCCCACATCGAGCAAGTACACCTCTATTTTAAAACGACCAAGTTGCCGCTGCTTCTTCTGTTCCCATTTCTATTCCTTTTTCTCCTCCCTATCTCAGATTTCTTCTGGTCAAGCCTTGTCGGAATACTCGTTCATTGCTCTCTCCTCTCGCTAACCATGGATAAAATCGCCGCTCTACGGGATAAAGAGCTCTACGACCAGGTCATTCCTACCAGCGAAATATGTGCTGACTTGGTCACGCCACGAGCCGCGATAATAAAAGCAACAAAAAGAGAAACATTCTCTTATGGACCTCACGAGCGCCACGACCTTGACCTCTACACGCCCTCCCCAGTAGCCCCCACCCCGGCCGCTACCGCCAATCGCCCTCTCCTCGTTTTCTTGTATGGAGGTGGCTTCGCATCTGGGGATAAGATATTTGACTTGATCCCTGGGGACCTCGTCTATCCTAATCTCGGATCCTTTTTCGCCGACGAGCTCGGATACGAAACGGCAGTTATCAACTATAGGCTGACGAAACATGGCGCAAGATTCCCTAGAGGCGCCGATGATTTGGACTTGGCTCTGAAGTGGTTAGACGAACATTATGCCACCCAGGGGAGCAAAAATCTCTATATCATGGGCAACTCAGCAGGGGGTATTCACCTTACCACCTGGCTTTTCCGGCCTGAATATAAAGAGACGCGAAAGTGGTTGGTGGCTGGCACAAGCACAATCAAGTTGGAAGCTGCCATCACGCTCGGGTGCCCCTTCATTTGGCCCAAATATGTCATCAATAGCAAGGTCGGAGAGAGCGTCAAGGGTTACTATGGAGACGAAAAGAAGGTGGAGGAGTCGGCCTCGCTGGTTCTCGCAAAACAAGCTCTTGCGCATGAATCAACGGACAGCGTGTGGCCACCAATCTTGACCATCGTCAGCGAAATGGATCCAGAGGATATACGTGAGTCAGGAAAAGACTTTATCCACCTTTGGGTGTCAGCTGGGCACAAGGGAGACTACCGTATTCTGCAAGGGCACAACCATTTTAGCACCGTTTGGTCTTTGCGCTCCGGTATCGAAGGGTTCGAGAAATGGGCTTATGATTTGGGTGAGTGGCTTAAAGCGTTGAAATGAGTATTTGAAAAAATGTCTTGGGTAGAAAGACTGTTCACGAAGACCACTTAAAATGGAAATGCGCCTCACAAATAGCATGGACTAGACATAGATGGCTGGTTCAGCATTTCATCGAAATTGGTCTCTGCACTTTGGCGTGATCAGCGCATCAAATTTTATTAGTCTCGCCATATTGAACCCGAGTCATGCGGCTTTGCATAGATACACGGGATGTCTGCATTTTCAAATGGGATGCCGGAGAAGTGCGTTTTTTTGGCATTTGGTTGACCGATCGTGGTGACTTGCAGACCCCAAATTACGTTTGGTTTTATTTTATTTTATTTTATTCTTTCCATGTTTTCTTCAAGCCGAAGCCGAACATGCTCGTTTGCGCGTCGCCCGCATAACCCGAACGGATGAGAATCCTGTGATAAAAATGAAACCAAAAAATAAAATAAAATAGGAAGGGAAATAAAATCTTAATGTCTCTGCTGCTCACTATTAGAGAGGTTAATTGTACGGTACAGACACAATAACTAACAGTACCAATATTTGTAAAACTATATACTTGTATTACAATCTGCTCCTTGGTTAACGGGTCGAGCACACAGTTGCATTTTAGGCAGAAGGAAATTAGTTGCTCACTACCTAGACTAGGTTAATATTCCTAAACGGGCCGGTGTCGAAATTTTGACCCGTTTCTTCTGTTTAGCCCGATCCGGCATCGTCTGTTTTGACTGACCCAGAATGAGACGATTGCCTTTCTTGGAAGTGATTGACAACAGAATATGTCAATCACTTGACCCAAAGTGGTGCCGCGATTCTTGCCTGGTAGGGCTTGTCGGACATGACGATTATTTTGCGCGAGAAACCTTACTCCAGCACGCCCTTTGCCCATTGGGCAGCATCATGTCCAATAGTTTAGCAAGACGGTGGTTCTTCTCCCGGATGGCCGGCAACTCACGCAGCTAATGCCACATGTCTTGCTTGCAGGAAATAGGCTAAATCATTGACTTGCATTATATATAACTTGCGACAACCGCATCGTCAGGATCTGACATTCAGCAACCAAAGTAGTGACTACTCCAAACAATCATGGGCTCTATTCTGAAAACTCTGGAGCCTATCCAGGCAAACCTCAAGCCGAACCTCAGCGATACCCTCAAGGGCTTCAAAGTCATCATTGTCGGTGCTGGTTTTGCCGGCCTGGCGTGCGGCTGTGACATTGCAAGACGAGGCGCTGATGTGACCATCTTCGAGGCCGCCGACGCCGTCAGGACAGCAGGTACGTTTTTTTGTTTCGATACTTCTGTTCAGTCATGATTGCGTTTTTTGCTGATTAAACAACTCAATCATCATAGGCGACATCATTTTATTTGGTCCTAACGCCACTAGGGTCGTGGGCAAATATGGCCAAGGCGTGCTTGATGAGCTGATGAAAGTGGCAAGCCAGCCTGAACACATGGACATATACGACAAGCACGGTAAGCTCCTCCTACGACAAGAAGTCGAACAAAGTAGCAACGGTTGGCCAAATGCCTATGGCTATCGTGGTCATACTCAGACTGTCATGTTTCAGTTTGCCCAGCAGGTTGGCATCAAGTTTGTCTACAACTCCAACGTCAACGATTACTTTGAAACAGAGAGCAATGCTGGTGTCATCGTCAATGGCGTCAAACACGAAGCCGACCTCGTCATTGGAGCAGATGGAATTCACAGTCATACCCGGCGGTTTGTGACTGCAAAGCAGGATAGACCAACCCCGAGTGGTTTTGCGCTGTACCGTGCTTGGTTCCCGCTTGACGTGCTGAGAAAAAATCCAAAGACAGCCCACATCGCAAATGACCCAAATCCTTGGTTTAATATTTGGATTATGGAGGACTGTCACGCAATTATTACCACGAATAAAATGCTCGACCGAGGAACATGTTTTGCCACCCACCGGGTAAGAAATTCCAATCCCAGAATGCTTCCGTGCATGCATGCGCAGAGAGCTTACACAGGCTATCCAGGACGATCAAGATATCAAGGAAGATTGGACACTTCCCGGAAAGAAATCAGACATGCTCAAGGTGGTCGAAGACTGCGACCCTCAGCTGGTTGAAACCGTCAAGGAACTTGTTGAAGAGAACCTGATTGACTACAAGATCTTGTGGAGAGACCCCATCAAGCCGTGGGTATCGGCAAAGGGAAGAGTATGCATCGTTGGAGATGCTGCACACCCACATCTGGCAACCTCTGCAACAGGTGGAGCACAGGGCGTTGAAGATGGCGCCACCATCGCCGCGTGTCTGGAAGAAGCCGGCAAGGGAGATGTTCCAATGGCACTACGGGCATTTGAGAAGCTCAGGTGATTTCAGCCTTCGTTTCCACTACACCCTTCATACCCTCTTCAACTCCACATGATTATTCTTGTGCAATCAATAACACGTGCTTGTTTCTAACCTTGGTTCTAGGTTTGAGCGGACATCTCTGACACAGCGAATGGGCTGGGAGTTGCGTCACAGGTGGCACCAGACTGACTGGGACGCCGTCGCCAAGGACCCCAGCTATCTCCAGTTTAGGCAACCGGCTTGGCTGATCGGAATTGACGCTGGAGACTATGCCCACGATAACTACACCGCCGTTGTTTCACACCTGAAGTATGGTACTCCTTTTACCCCAACCAATGTTCCCGAAGGCTATGTGCATGAGGACTGGACAGTCGACGAGCTGATGGAGAAGGAGAAGAACAAGGGTGATGAATCATTCTACAAAGTTAACTGAAGACTCGTATATGAGCACTATGTTTCAATACACATGTTAAACTTGTCCATGATAATTTGCTGTCGCAGGCTACGAATTTTGCCATTTCTCCCAGTGATGCAGGCTGAAAAGGGTAACTTGTGCTATCTCTTGAAACTAGCAAAAGCTTTCTCTATCCACAGTACTAGATTGATAGCCGCTTAACACCACCTGATAGGGTTGGTATTTTTGTTGATTGCTTGTCTTGTATTCCCTAGCCTTGTATTTCCTGGTGGAGCCTATCTACGAACATCGATTGTCATAGCAAATAACACGACTTACCCGGTAGGCTAACTAAGCAGCGTTGCTCGCAGGCTCACTAGGTTCTTAAAGCTTTAATTTCTCCCAATAAAAAGGTAATCTTAAATAATATATGTTTTATAATTTTAATTATTTATTTAAGAGGTTGAGGCAGGAAAAAAAACATGCTAGGGGGTATATTAGAAGAGCTCTCAATAGCATACTAAAAGTCCAATGATAGGGCCTAATACGCTATATTTTTAGAGACTTTGTTGAAATTGGTGATTACCCTATTGCGGGGTTTTAGGCTTCGACTTTTGGTCATTTACGTGTAGCCTGTCCCGATTAGACTCGGTCGCCTAAATGACCTTTCCTGGACAAGCTAGACCCGCTTCTAACTGGAACTATGTCCATCTCCTACGTCCTAGTTCATGACCCGTTGGAGTTTATCGAGGTGGGGTCCCTGTGATGGTGGGAAAATGGATGTGTGCAGTTTTGTACCTTATGCTTGCATGCATAGCACGTCTTATGGACAAATCAGGCAATTTTGCAGCAAGATACTTCCTACTGCCAACTCTGCGCTGCACCAGAACATTGCCCATTAATAGAAGAGTTATGGTCATAAAGTTTCATGACATCTATAGCTTACTATGATCTTACCTGCTTCTTGAGATGGCTAGACCAATCAATGTCGACTCTCCTAATCAGAAGGCCTTTCAAGGTCGTACAGCTATCGTCACCGGCGGCTGCTCGGGAATTGGCCTTGTCACAGCAAATATTTTACATAGCCTTGGCTGCAATGTCGTGCTAGGAGATTTGCAGGCTCCGAAACAAGACAGCCAAGACGCTCTGTTTTCTTCCCCAAAAGTCATTTACCAGCCCTGCGATGTCACCAGTTGGAGGTCAGTAAAGGCTCTATACGAAAAGACGTTGGAACGATTTGGATCTATCGACATAGTCTGCGCAAACGCCGGGGTCAACGAAGACGCCAATGCCTTCTTTTCTCCCGACAAGTCCACCATTGATGAACCTAAAATGACACCAATAGACGTCAACATCAAGGGGACTTTTTACACCGCTGTGATAGCTATGCAATATATGAAGAGAAACGGACGTGGCGGAAGCATTGTCATGACGACCAGTATGGCAGGATATTTCCCGCAATACGGACTGCCTCTGTACACTGCATCCAAATTTGGTAAGTTGATTTCTGATGGTTAATTCCAAAGTACGTCTGAGAGGATAGTTTTTAATATCTATCATCTCAGCGTTGATTGGTTTCTTACGTGTCATGGCTGTGGACTGTCTAGCCCATGGAATCGCCGTCTCTTGCGTTGCTCCTGGCTTGACTCAAACACCCATGCTGAAAACAATTCTGGACAAGGACGAAATAACAACTGCATCAGTGGATCAGAGACTCCAGACACTATTTGACAAGCTCCAGGGTGTAGGGATCCCGTCACAATCGCCCGAGATTGTGGCCAAGTCCATCGTTCACCTGGCTGAAGAAGGGCAACGTGCGGCGGGGCATGCTCTATATGTCCAGGGAAATGAAGTCATTGAGCTCGAAGAAGAGTTTCAAAAAAGCAGGCCTGCGTGGCTTGTTGAGAAAATGCGGTACATGTACCCGGATGGATTGGCATGGAGGGAGTTGAGTGGTTCGAGGAAAGGAGGACCCCGGAATGTTTCGGGAAAGCTGTAATGTAGTGTGGATTGATTGGTGATGTGATTACTATGGGTCCGGCATGTGAGCACTATATTATATTTTGCTACCACTAAGACGCTTCTATGCCATTCACAGCGGGATTCAAAATGAACTAGCCTTGCAATATCGTTAGAGCTGGTTGTTAGTTATGAACTTATTCCAATCAATCGCTTGCTTGGGCTGAAGAAAACATCCAAAATGGCACCTATAGAATCCTCAACACGTCTTATGCATTAGATGATGTCAGGATGTAGCTCACGTCTCATGTTGGTGCGCAGCGATTTGGTTTATTTGCAACAGGTCTGTAGTATCACACGAATAGCAGCACGGGTGAATAGAGATTAGCCAACAAATATTCTTCTCTATATTTAACTTGATCAGATTTTACTCATCCGATTAGAAGATTTGGCTACACCCCGTGCTAGTCAATCTATAAGTATTACAATCTTCCCGGTTGCACGGTTGTTCTCAGCATGTTCATGAGCGAGACCAATGTCCTTCAGCGGGTACACACTATCTACAAACAACTCCTTGCGCCATTTACCACTCTCAATGTTGTCAACAACCTCCTTATAGATGGGTTCGATATCTGCGGCGGTGGCTCCAGCATCCTCGTCGCCGATTCCATCGTTGGAAATTGAGTAAAATGAGAGATTCCTCGTGGCTGGAATGCGATATGGCGTAAATCCAGGGCAGTCAAATGACATGTTCAACACGCCTGAAACTACCACGTGGCCAAAGCGAGCCGTCCATCCAAGTGCACGCAGCGTTTGGTTGGCTCCAACCAGCTCAACAACGTTATCAAATCCGGTCGGTAATAGTTTGGGGATCTGCTCGTCGAGCTCGTCTTCAAGTAGAACATGGTCTGCTCCGATCTGTTTGAGCCGATCCGCCTTCTCCTTCTGGCGGGTGGTGGCAACAACCTTGGCTCCATAAGACTTGGCAATCAAGATGGCATAAACACCCACAGCTGAGGTGGCACCGTGTACAAGCACAGCGGCTCCCTTAGGTTTCTTGCCGAGTTGTCCAGAGGTCATGAGCATTCCATATGCGGTGAGCATGCTCATTGGCAAAGCACCCAGAACATCCCAGGAAAGCTTGGTATCCTGAGGCAAACGGAACGTTCGGCGCTTGTGGCACAAGGAATACTCTGCATAACCACCGTCGTGAGCCTTGCCACCGCCATGGTTGCAGGCAGCGACCTTGTCTCCGGGCTTGAAACCTGATGTCTCACCCGCCTCTACCACTTCGCCAACGAGCTCCTCTCCGAGGATATTGGGCGCTTCCTTGCGATAGTACTCTTGCCAGATGTTGAACTCGCCCTTGAATGATGGTACCCCCGCGCGAGCGCGCAGTTCCGCCCTGTTTATTCCTGTTGCGCGAACGCGAACAAGAACCCAGTCAGGGCCACAAAGACTGGGCTTGGGATAATCTTCCTGGTAGGTAAAGCACGCCGTTGGTGATTCTGCACCAGGAGAAGTCAAGACTATGGCCTTCATCACACCCTGTGGTTTGGATTCCCAAGGAAGCGACATAACTGCGGTCCAAAGCTAAAATGCTGTATGAGATATGAAAAAAGATGAACAAATAACTGCGAGAATAGACGAGTCGTTGGAGTTTTAAAATGTCACAATAGTGTTGCTGGACGTGTTACTAAAAGATTATTGTGTTTCCTTCTTATAGATTTCATGCCTATGCAAAGCTATGGAATCCAACCTTGCCTAATTCAGGAGTTGGTGTTTTTTTGTTTCAGTACATCACTGGCTCTTACTCGAGTAAGTTTCCTATAAACGTCACAATGTTGAAGCTCGAGTATGAAGTCATGTTGCATGAACGTTGATGTTACGCTATGCGAAAATGTCTTTTTGGCAGACTTACCCATACCTGGTGGATCCACCATCTTTCCTCGGGAACAATCTCCGTATCTAGATCTATCTCACATCCAACATCCACCCATGCAAAATTTGAATAGCTGACAAAGTAAGCCAGTCAACATGACCACTAAAAAGGTATATTTTGTCCTCTAGGCAAACTTTAAATGGGTGGATATTGGATGTGAGATAGCTCTAGGGTATTGTTACAAGGGAAATGCACGAAACATGGTGGATCCGATCTACTGGGCCATGTCCACCAGCCAAAACAAAAAACAACAACAACTCATTGAGAGGTAAAGGTTCCGCAGAAATACTACGTAATGACGGGCATGAAAGGCTAAATTTCCAGACTTGATTTTCGGACTGCGTATTGATCACGGCACGGTTTTGCTTAAGCCCGTTTTGCTTAAATCCGATTCCCAAAGGGGGTATCTAAAGCCGATTCCTATAGCCGAGACGAGACGGTCTCCACAAATTGCTGTTGTGGGTACCCAAAATTAGCAAGGCATGCCATTTCTCATCCGATTCAATGGCTCGAGTGACATTGCTGGCCGCCTACGGATACACATGGGCGGCGTGCTTGGGCCCCAACTCAGTTCAGCCGGGAACCTGGGGTTGATGGGATTAGGATTAGATTCAGAGGTCGTTGAACTGTCTATCTCTCTCTGTCTCTACTCTACAGAGTTTCCCAATTTGACTGACCGTGGAGCTTGAGCCAGGGGCAGCAACTTTTACGACCCATCGACAGATGAAATAGCCGGTTATTTTTCCTTCCCTTTTGCGTATATATCTTCGATACATTTCCTATGCCGTGGTTCAGTAAATGCATGCTGGCTCTTATTCCAAAATATTAAATTCATTAGTAGAAATGTCAAGCCTGTATGAAACCGTCCTGCTTATCGGCGCCACCTCTGGTATTGGAGAGGAGCTGGCGCGGCAGTATCACGCAAACGGAAAAAAAGTTGTCATTTCCGGTCGTCGGGCCGACAGACTTGAGAAGTTGAAAGCTGAGCTTCCTGGAGTTGAAGCAATCCAGGTAAGTTAGGAGAAGAAATGTTTAAAAGAGACATCCGGAAAGTCACTCTAACCAAGTCACAGATGGACATTCAGGCTTTTGATGCTCTTCCCGACGTCATTGGCCAAGCATTCACGAAATTTCCTTCTATTGATGCCATCATTGTTGTGGCTGGCCAGCAGAACTACTACAATTTCAACAGTGTGCAGCCATCTCCGGTGCCAGGAAAGGGCGAGCCAGTCACGTCGGATATCAACAGCGAGATCACGACGAACCTTACGGGTCCTATCATCTTGACTCGTGAGATTGCTAGGCATGCGCTCTCCGGGCCAAGAGCAGCAAAGCCCTTCACGCTGGCCTATGTCACCTCGGGCTTAGCCTATGTGCCTGTTCCTATCTTTCCAATCTACTGTGCCTCTAAAGCTGCTCTACACTACTTTCTAGTATCATTGCGGGCACAGCTGTCGGGCACAAAAATTAATATTGTTGAAATCGTACCTCCGTACGTAAAGACAGAGCTGGACTCGCACCATCAAGACGTTGTACATGCCGCATTGGGAGCCAACGCTCCACCTGGCCAAGACGTTAGAGAATATGTACAGGGTGTGTTACGGGGTTTGGAAGATTTGGATGACGAGGGCAACCCACCAAAGATCGTGGCCGAGGGTCTGCCTTTAAAGATGGCAACCACCTGGGTTGATGCTTTTGCACCATTGGGCAAAGTGTTTGGACTTAAGTTGTGAGATAAGGTGATGAATTTATCTGGAGGCTTTTGAAACCTGTATTCTTTCACCTGCTTCTGCCAGGGACACTTGATTGAGTGATTGTACCCCAGATTCACTTGCCATATGAATACTTCACATGGGAGTTTTAAACTCCACCAGAAAAGGAAATGATCCCAGTGATCTAGCGTAATGAGTTGTACCCTTTGTAGCTATGGCTTGCATAAGCTCCTTCGGATAAAGTTCACACCAAATTGCTATAGGAAATCAGATTATGCAAGCAAGAAGACTGAGAACGCTAAATCGGAGGAACTTAGGGATCTGATTAATCAGGTTGGCTTAGTACCTCTGCAAGCAGGAGGCTCCACAGGGTATCCGAACCTTTTGAGTGAATTCCGTATAGTCGATCGCGCCACAAGACACGAAGACAGGGCGGTTCAAGTAGGCTATGAACTAAACCTGCTCGACCCAAGACGCAGTTTAAGCACTGCAAGATATCTAATTCTATTTAGACAGTAACATAGATGACAGATGCAGTGAACCCGCCTCTTCACAACTTGGAGATCTTCTTTATCTTTCCATCTTCATCTAGATGGACAAATTGCTCATACCATGTAAGACAATGAGGGTTTGCAATCGTCGAGCTGTAAGCAACTTTCTGTCCAGAAAGAGCCTGTTTCACAGGCAGCTCCGTCTTCTTTCCGTTGATCGTCATCGGGATCTCGGGTGTCTCAAAGATGAACTTCGGTACGTGTCTTGAGCTGAGGTCCTGGCGAATTCGCTCCCTGACCGCATTCTCAAGCTCGTCATTAAAGATGCGACCCTTGATCATTTTTATGAAGAGCAACACCTGTTCATCTCGATCTTGCGGCCTGCGTTGCCCGATACACAGGCTGTCCTCGATTTCGGAAAATACGTTGAGAGCATTGTAAATTTCGGCACTTCCAAAGCGTATACCTGTATTTTGTCAATAGATGTTTTGGGAAGCGGAGTAAACTAACATACCAGAAGGGTTGAGCACGCCGTCACTGCGCCCCAGAAACTGGACACCTTGAGTGTTGGGATCCATTCGAATAAAATCCCCTTGATGCCAAATGCCTAGAGCAAAAGGTCAGACGGTGAATGATTCCCAAATAGCTGCTGGAAGCCTACCTTGGTATCTCTCAAAATATGCTGATTTGTATCGTTTACCGTCCTGATCGCCCCAGAAGTATGCTGGTTGTGAAGGGAACGGTGCCGTACATACAAGCTCCCCAGCATCGCCAGACGTTTCAATGGCCCCGCCATTCTCGGAAAAGATTTGAACCTTCATTCCTAGAGCCCGTGCCTGACACCAACCGGCATATACTGGCACGTTTGGTGCGCCTCCCACAACTGTTTAAGGATACTGTCAGCCAACAGAGACTTCGGAGCCAAATGTCGCGCTACTAAGAGAAGACTCACAGGCGCCTGCAATATCTGTACCACCTGCAATGCTGCTCAACTGGACTTTCCCGAATGTCTGATAGACCCAATAGTATTGGCTTTCTCTAAGTACAGAACCCGTGCTGGTGATAACCTGCAAATGGTCCATCCGAGGTAAGTTGTTTTTGTTGATGCCGTTCTGCTCCAAGATTGAGAGATAGTGTGCACTTGTACCAAAATGGGTGACCTTTTCTCCTGAGAGAATCTCGAGGAATTTCAGTATGGTCGGCTTCATGGGTGAACCGTCATACAGAATCGACCTAGCCCCGCTCAGAAGCCCAGATACAGAGTACAGGTACATGATCCAGTTCGTCTGTAACCCTTGTGTTAGCCCATGGTAAAGAATTTCGGCCATCTTGGCACCTCTCACCGTGGTATATTGAAAGTAAACGCTGTTTGGATTCATGTCAGAGCCTAGGATCTGTTCAACCTTTTGCTTTAAAAGAACGCCACCCAGGGTATGGACCAGACATTTGGCTTGGCCAGTGGTACCGGAGGAATAAACAATGACCAATGGGTGGGAGAATTTCAGTTGTGCAAAGCCAAGTTTCTCTGAAGAGCCTGATATGAAGTTATCGAGGCTGTAAAAGGACTCTTTTCCTTGATCTAGATACTTCTCTCCGAAACGTGGCAATACAATCAATCCTTCAAGACTAAACTGCTTCCTGAGGATTGATGCTATCCTTGTCGCCTTTTCCAGGCAACGAATTCTTTTGCCGTTGTAAAGAACCCAGTCATCGGCAAATACAATCTTTGGTTTGGCTTGTACGAAGCGGTCGAGTACGCCCTTTTCACCAAGCTCCGGAGAGCAACAGGTGAAGATGGCACCGATTGAAGACGCAGCCAGGAACACGACAAATGTCTCGATGCTGTTGGAACTAATGCAAGCTACACGGTCGAGTGGTTTGATCCCGAAACACACCATGGCGTTTGCCACACGTCCGACTCTATTGCGCAGCTCGACAAGCGTGACGTGTTCTACTTCGCCGCCGCCTTCGCGAATCCCCGTCAAGACGGACCGGCTGGGCTCATTCAGATGGGCATAAGCAGTCTCCAGGATGTTTTGAGCAAAGTTTAACCGTGCTTCAGGAAACCAGGACGGTGTTGGCGACAAGGTCGACGCTTCTGACGCTGAGATTGCATAACTGGGATGAATGGAGGCCTTGACTTTGGTGAACTCCCATATACGCATCCAAAAATCATTTATGGATTCTGTAGACCACTTCCATAGGTCAGGATAGTCGGCTGCACAAAGGTTAGCTTTATTTCTGTTTACGACTCTCACACCGATGAAATTTCCATCATACATATGTTCTCGCCGTGCTTTTCATTGACGTAAAGTCGAAATACGTCTATATTTGTCGAGGCGACATCGGGATGCTCCCATAGCTTTTTTGGTAACGCCATATTGTGTTAATTGACTTGAGAGAGAAATATCTGGCGCCGCTGACTAAAACACCAACACGCCGGTGCGTCTTCAGGTTTCGAAAGCGAGTAGGCTTTGTCGCAGTCACATTGCGACGTTTGTTATATCCTGATGTTGTAGTGATGTTCCAGCCCCGGCACGACCAGCCATGAACCGCGGGTCTGGAAAATTGTTAGCCATTAATACCCGGACAGAACCACGGGTCGGCTATATCGCCTTATTGAGCGTGCCCCAGGCGTCAATAGGTTGCTGGACGGTCAGTGTTGAGACCCACCGATCAGCATGCCCCTTTGTGAGTGGCCCTGTTCGTTTTCTCACCATTCCTAATACTGCCTAGATCACACCCTGTCCTGGATATTGAATCGCACGTGTGTAGAGTACACCACATGTGAATATCGTAGATGTCTTGCGCAACAACTGCGGCAATCATACCACGTCTTCCAAACCTGAAATATGCCAACGCAATTCTAGAATTGATTAGTTGATCAAAAAAGTTCAGACACACAAAGAGAATATAGTGGCCAATAGCTTACAGTTATTGCACAAGATGGATACCTTCAACGTGCCCTCTACAACCCCAAGCAAAACAAAAAGCTCGTAAAATCCAACTACTGCATAGAAATGTGGGACTAAAATTGCGAGTTCAGGATATTATCATTACATCACGCTGTTGTAGGAGCAATTCATTGTTGCGGGTGGTCCCTAGCAACAAAGACGGTCTTGTCCACGAGCTCGTTTCAACTTATGCGTTCATGGCCGTCCGAGGACCTCATGGCTAACGGCTATCCAACTGTCAGTCTATATATAATTTTATTAGAATAGGCAATATATAAAATAGCCGTCTAGATCGAATTTTTAATCTGTGGTATCCTTTTCGAATACAATAATGTTTCTCGTTGCTCCAATTTTGTCAATGTGCACCTCGACGACATCTCCATCCTTCAACCACGCAGGGGGCTTCATGAAAGCCGCAACGCCGCTTGGGGTCCCTGTCATGATGATTGTGCCCTTTCTCAATGTGGTGCCACGACTCAAGTATCGAAGGATAGCAGGTATATCAAAGATGAGGTCGTCAATCTTGGTTGACTGCCTCTTGTCCCCGTTGACGAAGCATTCCATTTGGAGTTCCGCTGGATTCGAAATAACGCTGGTCGATGTGATGACGGGACCAACGGGTGCAAACTTGTCAAATGATTTGGCAATGCCGTGTTGGTTTCCTGATCGTTCAGGCATTTGCCAATAACGGGATGAAACGTCGTTGCCAGCAGTGTATCCCAGTATATATTTGGAGACGTCTTCATCTGCAGCCAGATTTTTGCAATCTTTGCCAATTACCACGCATAGCTCAGCCTTTATAGCCCATATTTAGTTTCAATTCATAAGACCAGTAAGCGTCGGCTGTGCAGCTGTTGGGGGGAGGGGCCTACCTCGTAGTCCATCGAGAGGCATACTGATGGAATCAGTATATCCTCATAAGGTCCCGCCAGTGAATCTACGTGACTTGGTGAGAATGAACCTATTTTCTAGTATAGGTGTCCTCGTACCTGGTGGCTTTGTAAAGATGACGGGATAATCTCCATAAGCCATCTGAGTTCGTTAGTATCTCGGCCAGACGTCGAGTAGAGTCGCTTACCTTGGCTTCATCTGCATGCTGCTTGTAGTTGAGACCAACGCACATGAAGATGGGAGTACTAGGCAATGGACACAGGACCTATTTGCTTGATGCGTCAGCTACTAACAGCAATGTCTTGATTGATTTGCGCTTGCACCATACCTCTGCAACCGTTTGCAGCTCACCACTTAGAGCAAAATTGTGGTCCCAAGGATTATCGCCACGGAATGTCGGTACTAAGCGGCCAGTGAGGCTCTCTTTTGTATGCTTGGAAAATGCTCCTGCTTCACCATAATAGACGCCTCCATTTTCGCTCAGAAACCGGAAGATGCTCTCAAAGGAGGCCATAGCGTTTATTGTTTAGAGTAATATACTAATGGAGAGTTGACAAGTTAAAGCACAGGAGTGAAAATATCTGGATCAAATTGAAGTTTTTGACTGAAATATGGGATGATAAGGTTGGAGCTTGGGGGGGGGGGGGGGGATTTAGTAGGATTGCGTACGCTTCCTGTTCATTGCACACCTCGGGAGCAACAGGTTGGGCAACAAAACCAGGAAGTAGCAAAGGAAGCACTAAAATAAGATGGGAGCATTCTCTGGATGCTCTGAGTTTCACTTGTTAGATGTAAAATGGTTTTGTTTTGTTTTGTTATGCAACCTTGCACATCGCCTGCAGTGTCTAGCGCCACCGGCACTACTCACTCCTACGGGCTCGGGTTCGGGGTCGGGGTCGGGTTCGGCCTCGGTGAGCGACGGGCTACATAGCGCCAGCGAAGTAAAATTGGGTGAATGGCGTGTGACTTGCTTTTTCTTTAAGCAAGTTTTCCGGCCCTCGTTTTCTTTGACGATCTCAGCCACGACGATGATATCTGGAATTTCCGTTGCAACGCGGCAGTGTGTATATCTAGACAGATACCCATGCAGACCACCCTGATGTGGTCGGAACCAAAATCTCTCAGATCTGGAATTCAATTGCAGACTTGATCATTACGCTTTTCGTTGGCACCATGAGCGTCCAACTTACACCAGAGATAGAATCTCGACCGGTTGCCAAAAGGGGCAAGGGTAACAGACGTGCGGCCCACGCTTGTCTGAGATGCAGAACGCGCAAAGTGAGATGTGATGTCTCCATTTGTGGCACCCCATGCATGAACTGTCGTCTCGATGGCGATGATTGCAAGGTTATATGGTCAAGGCGGGCTACACGGCAGTAAGTCAAATGCTCATCGAGTCCAAGTCGAGAAGAGACCTGACGGTTGGTAGTTGGCGAGCCAAAGGCGCCGCTTTATCAAAGGACTCTACTGAAGACTGCCCATCGCCTGCTGCGAGCGATCATGCTGTTGACGACAAGGACGATAGCAGCAGGGGCACCACCGAGATCGATGGGAATGACAGAGCCACAAGCGCCATCAGTGGCATACATCCCACCGATGCCACGAAGGCGACAGGTGATATCATGGACAATTTCAGGATATCAACTGTATTGGAATCGGTTCCACGTCAGCGTGTTGATCGAGACAAGCCCAAGAACGTCAAGAACAGTGGAAAGGTCCTTTCGAGTCTCTTATCCAGCTCCATGGCCGACGAGGCAGAAACCGAAATCATTTCGTGGAAGCGGGAAGACACAATTCCCGCTTTGGGCTCTTCTTACATTGGCTATTCTTACTATCAGTTTCTCACCATCACCAACCTTGCTTCTCTCCCGCCCCAGGACTTTCAGTTCCTTGAGCTTCAGGGCTGTCTCCACGTTCCCTGTCGCCCAATCCTCGACGAGTTCCTACGCCAGTACTTTCTGCACATGCACCCTATGCTCCCCATAGTTGACGAAGGAGATTTCTGGGACATTTACGCCGAGCACACGCAATCCCCCAAGCCCAGCCAGAAGATATCGCTGCTCCTATTTCATACCATGTTGTTTGCATGTTGCAATGTGAGTTTCGTCCTGTCATGACTCATGAGGTCTTGGAGACATTGTCAGGCTGATTCACCTCCAAGTATGTCCCGCAAACGACACTCAGCAAACTCGGGTTGAAGACGGCCCGGGCCGCTCGGGCTACCTTATATCGCCGGTCGAAGCTGCTTTTCAACTTTGAGACTGAAGTATCGTCGATCGAGAAGTCGCGAGCCGCGCTGCTCTTGGCCTCCTGGTCCTTCTCTTCGTACGACATCCCCCGAAGACCAACTATTCCCTGGCTCTCCATCGCAATCCAGCACGCACAGGACGCTGAGGCTCATAATTACAAGGCCTTCGATGCCAAATCAGACGAGCACGCAGTTCGCAAGCGACTGTGGTGGGGTTGCATTGTCCGCGACCGCCTCTTTGGCTTGGGAATGCGCCGAGGCATTCACATCACACCGACGCATTTCGACGTGAACCAGAATACCCATCTCGGGTATTACGACCTGAAGGGAGAGTTGCACCGAAGCCTGGTACACGACCTCGACACTAAGATTCGACTGGCTGAAATCCTTGAGTTGTTGGTTGAGCTCTGCGTGATCCTGACCGACATCCTCAGCCTAGTGTTTCCCATTGAACATAGCCTGAAGCCAGGTGACGCTCATCCAAAAGCTCTCCGTCGGATTAGGAATTGCCAGGTAGCTCTTCATAAATGGCATGAGGAAGCTGGTATACAGCTAACCAACTTTGGCAATCCTTCTGATGCCCCTGAGCACCATGATTCAGTGGTCCTCTATGCAAATCTACTCTCCATGTACTACTAGTATGTTTCCAAGTTGTCCCTCACAGTGGTCTCCCACATCATACAGGTAACCTAATATATTTACAGCTCAGCCAAACTGGCACTTGGTCACTACGAGATTCTACATATGGGCACCAGTGTCATGTCATCTCGGCCGAGCTTGTCGGATATCATCGCGCTCAAAAATAACCATTTTGAGCTGCAGAACGCCGCCCTGGGCACAACGGAATGTCTAGAGAAGCTGATACATCTCAGTCTAGTTAGGTGGCTGCCGATTACGGCAGTTTCTTTTACAGCGCTTCCTCTTCTACTGCATATTCTCGACGTGGAGATATTGTCATCTGCGAAGCAGATCAACTCGAAACATTCAAAACTCATGCAGCATCGACTCGGGATCTTGAGGAAGGCCATGGAGACTTATCGGCGTCAATATGAAGGAGTTGATTGGATTAGTGATGCAATCAGCCGCATCATCAATCTCGCCCGGGCTGGCTCAATATCAATCGCAGAGCAGTCGAAGAAACATCAAGGCCAGGCACCAATCAGCTTAGACGATCAACTAGGGAGGCTTACATTCCAACCAGTCTGGTATCTACGCTTGGCCTTCACCATCGATGTGGTGTTTGGCAAAGGCCGGCTACCAGAAGATCAGGTCTTCCTCCGCGGCTTTCGTGATGTTGTGCTCGCCGAGATGGGTGCATCCGTAAATGTGAGCAATAAGCCAGCGGATGACGGCAGACTATTGAAGGAAGTACCACAGCAGACTACAGCGCCAGATGGGAGCGGGAGAGTTGAAGCACAAGCATCGATCGCTTTCCCGGAAGGAGAAGAGACAACAGATGAAATGGGTCTTTCAGCAAGCCAAGAGGAAGACATTGGATTGGGAGACCAGGCAGTTGCGCAGGAGAATGAAAGCAGCGAGACCTGGAAAGAATTCGGCGATGCTGTAGACTCTTCATTAGACTCTAGAATTGACAGTCTCTTGGCAGGGCTAGACGAGCGCTTTGTCATAGAGGAGCTTGATCTATTCGCCTTGTGCGGCTGTGAGGGACCTGGTGACATCGACCTTGACATTGCACTTGCACAGCTGGCCGATGGCAATTCTGACCTTTCTCAAGGAAATTCAATTACACAGTAGCTAATTAGACAAATCCTTCTTCACAAGCCGCAGACATGAATAAATAACTGAAACTACATCATAGCTGACACCCTTGTACCAATCAGACGAGCATTGGCTCGGCTAAGTTACCAAATCGGTAAACAGCCTTTGGACCCGACCAAATGTAGCACTTTTACCTGACCTTGTTAGCGTCACCAGATCTACCCCCCGCCTTTGGACGGAAAGTCCGGGGAAATATAGCATCTAACGCAGACTCTGGAGTTAGCGTGTAGTGTTAGTCTCAATAAAAGCGTGTCCTTGTGTTCATCTGCTCTTGTGGAGGAGATTCAATTGCATTTTTTCATATCATGGCATGCAAAGCCTGCCGCGATCGCAAGATCAAGTGCGATAGGACACGACCAGAATGCAACAATTGCAAACAGCGGTCTAGTCACTGCACGTACGCTGGGGAGAGACGCACCAGGCGCTGGAGTGGAATGGGCATCAACACGAGGCAATTCCAGCTATCAGTTGTTCGACACGGGCAAACCCAAAGTCCCAATTGCAGTAGGATACGGAGAGTCGAGAGAGCTACTCAAGGGCCCTCAGGGCAGACACCAGCATCAGAATCAGCGTCTGTGCCGCCGCCAGACAATCCAACGCCCAGTTGTGGGTCTCTCAGCGAAGCTCGGCATCCTCAGCTGTCACAGAAGGTTATGGTGACCAACACCAGCCCGTCACCCTGTCCAACAATAGACCAGGAGTCAATGGATTTCTTTCAGACACCAGTCAGGTTAAAAATGAGCCAGGATAGCAACCTGCTCGACAGGATACTCGAGGGTCACGATATTGAGTGCCTCAAGGACAGAAACCCGGCTCTGTGGATGCGCGTAAGCGACGGGGACGAATACACGGGTCCGTCGTCGGGTATCTCCACCATCTCGGACATAGGCCTGAGCTGGGTGCGGCGGAATGTAGCCGACTCCGAAGTCCTCTGTGAGACGATTCAGGAAATTCGAAATGCCGTCTTCCATCATCTTAGGCATCCCAAGGGCATGCCTCGAGGCCTACCACTGGCGCCATCAGCACACGACAACCCGAAGGAGATCTCTCACTCCGACATCCCACGGTACGTCGATGCTTACTTCTCGCATGTCCAGGTGCTCTCCCCGATACTCGATCGCCTTCAGTTTCTGAGTCAGCTATCAAAATTTGGAACCAAGTTAGAGGGTCAGAGTTATTCGTGGTTAGCTTTGCTGAACGCGGTGCTGGCATCCGGATGCCGCGCCGCACTCTCGGATGAGACGGCAGAGGCTTTTAAGGCGTCCGGACGCGAGGCCTGGGGATACTTTTCCAACGCCCTTTCCTTTGAATCACACATAATACACGATGCTACGGATCTATTGGCGGTACAGGCCTTGGCCGTCATGACCGTTTTTGCCCAAGGCATGTCTAGCCCGCAAAGACTAGAGTATACCCTTTCTTCGATAGCATCACGCCTTGCACAGGGGCTTGCACTCAACCGCCACCCTTGTCAACAGTGGAATCTCACAAAGAGTGAGGAACAAGAAAGGAACCGGGTTTTCTGGGTCATATATTGTCTGGATAAATCAATTGCCCTCCGTACTGGTCGGCCGTCGGTCATTTACGATGACGAAATCTGCTGCTGCTTTCCACGAGGAATCATCATAAATCAACAAGAAGAAAATCACACCGGCGCGGCCGTCAAGTCACCATCTTTTGATTTCTTCTGGTTTTTCACCAAACTCTTGCGCATCTGCGGGAACGTGTCACGCAGACTCTACTCGGCCAGTGCGCTGTACGCTCCCTCACATCAGCTCCTTGCGACTCTAAATAGCTTACTGCTAGACCTAGAACTCTGGCTACAAGAAATTCCCAATAGCCTCAGACCAGGGAAACCTCTTACACGCATGCTGGAAACTGCTGAGCTATCACGAGCCCAAATCATCGTCCTTCACTCGTCGTATTATTACGCATTATGCAGTATCTACAGACGCTTCACACCAATCTTTACTCCAGATAGCAAATATCTCGAGGACTTAGTTGATAGAAAGTCGCATATATCACATATCGAAGCCGCAAGGTGTATGGTTTTGCTCACAAAGCATCTCGATATTGAAAGCTACACTCCCGCATGGTAGGTCATGAAGTTCCCCAACATCACCACCATCACGTGCTCTCCTCAATATCCCTGCCTGAGTATCAAATAGTCTCATTTAAAATCTTGTTTCCTCTCTAACTTGTTCTCCTGCTCGCAGGCTCGTTTTCTATTATCCATTTACTGCCTTGACCACCATATTTGTGCACATTGTATCGAACCCATGTGACGAGTCGACTCAAAGCGACATTGCTCTCATGGAAACGGTGGTGGGTTTTTTTGGACGCCTCGAATACATCACTGGCGGCGAGGCTGCCTTTACCAAAACGACAGAATTCGTCAGACAGGCACGACGTGTAATCGGGAGACATAACAATGGGGCCAGTACCGGCCGAAGGTCTACGGGCCTGACGGATTCTAATATTTCGGAGAACCCGGTACCGAGTCTTGGGATGTCGTTTGAGGACCAAATGAGCACAAGCGACGAACATATGGATCTAGCGGAGGAATGTTTCACTGATGATTTTGCCCACGATCAGCGCCTCATCTCAAGTCGCATGATGCGAAATAGATCTGCCCCAGAGATTCCATCGCCACAAACGGAAGTAGACGTGGTAGGAAAGAATTCAGAGTCCAAGGATTCTGATCAGCCGACGAGGATTATTAGTCAGGACCAGTCATTTTATGCAGACCTTCTTTGCCTCTCATCACCCTCACTCAGTGACCAGCAGTATTCACATTGGCTCGGAGATTGGGTTTCAGCGGGTTGAGACCCATTTTTCACATAAACGAATTCTGAGCATCTGATTTGTTAGTGGGGTGTGAATTTTAGATCATGGAGGCTTTTTAGCCTCGATTACGCAACAAACAAGGATTTGAGGCTGGGGTACTTGCGGTTCCGGACAGCTTAACTGGCGAATGGCAAGTCAAATTTAAATACATATGAACTTGTCTCCAATACATAGAATCTACTAACGTAGTCAATATTATCGTAAAGAATTTCCATTAATTCGACAACCCATGCCCGACTACACAATTCTGATTCCCATGTTGAGAAAGCCGAATGCTATGGCTCAACCCGTGACATGAAGAAATGTGGTTATTCTTCATTTTTGATACTATCTCATGATATCGTTGGGTCCCAAAGTTTACTGCAAATCAAATAATGATAAAGTTGATATCTAGTATTTCCTCCCTTTCGGCCATTCATTCTTACAAGCCGGCGGTCACTCAATCGGCTCTGAGCCCGAGCCCGAGCCCGAACCCGAGCCCGAACCCGGTCTTAAACTTGATCCTAAGCCGGAAGCCAATCCTGACGTAGTATCTTCTCCGGGTAGAAAGCCACCTAAAGATTACATGGCTGCCAAATCCGGCATACCCCGTGACCCAATCTCACGCCGCTTCTTCAGTACACGCTCATCTGCACCATTTTTGAGGGCAACAATCAGTTCCTCGGCGTCAAAATCAGTGCCGATAGGATTCTCCGAGAACTTGTCGCTCATCATGAATGCAGTCGCATCCTCAACTGTATCAAAGTTGTCGACTTGGGTCTCGAGCATGTTGCCATCCGGGTCCTTGTAGTAGATGCTGGTAGTGGGACCATGATTAACGCACCATACAGGATTGATGCCGTGAACTTTGCGATCCAGGTAAGACTTCAGCAGTTCAGCTAGAGAATTGAAGGCAAAGGCAATGTGCTCTAAGCCGCAGCTGTGGTGATTCTTTGGCTCCGTAGTCGGAATCCCAATGAGGGCGATGCGGTGATGTTCCTCATCATAGGTTATAAATGACAAGACATCATTACCATATGTGACGCTTCCACCCAAGAAATTCTTGTAGAATTCGACCATGCGTTCGAGATTAGAAGTACGAAGCACGACATGAGCCAGTGAGGCCGGGCTCAGCACCTTGGTGCTGGGAGCATCAAAATTTGAGTACCCGAGGCTGACATGTCTGATGTAATGAATATGGGGAGAGACTTTCTGGTGTAGGAAGTCTATCCTCCAAAGCTGTCTTGTCGGTGTCTCAATGCTCAGATATACCCAGGTCTGTGACGCCGTGACTCAAGGCTCAGTGTTCGGGAATGTAGCATGCCCTTATTCTGATCCTCAACCCGAAGCCGACACCGCACGCGGGATGGTTATCATAGAGCCGCCGCGGGCCGAATGGCCGAAAGACGGCCGGAAAACGGCCCACTCTCCTTTCCTTCCCCACCTCGGGCGTGTTGTCGCACCCCATTATATGACAGATGCAACCTGTTTGTGTTATCAGTACTTCTCTTGACTCGGTCAACCCATTCTCTTCTCCATTCCTGCAACCGAACGAATCAAAATCACACCCTTTCGCTAAAATGAGTTATGTAACCGAAGGCACAAAATGGCTCTCGACTGAGATAAGCCAAAATGTCAAACAACTGATTGCCAAATACTACGAACTCGCCGACTCCAAGAGCCCGGATGCAGGTCCTTTAATGGCTTCAGAGGTCTTCTCTGAGAATGCTTTGGTTATTGGACCCAACGGGACACACAGGGGATCTTCAGGTGCCAAATGCTTGATCTCATTTATGTTCCATGCATGACTAACCTAGATTATAGAAATATCGAAGAGCCGAGACAATGCCCGAGCGGCTCCAATGACAACAAAGCACATCGTTTCCAAAGTATTTGCCGCTCAAGGACAGACTCTGGAGCTAATTCTTCTTGGAGTTGTTCACGCAGACTTGACCACTGGGGAAAGTCTCGACTGTCCATTTTCAGCAAATCTTGAAATTGAATCTCAGAATGAACAACCTCGCATAAATTACGTGCAGGTCTTTGCAGTAAGCCCATCTTCTCTTACATATCTCCCCAATTTTGTTACGATTCCAAGCGACTATTGACACGATCCAGGACATGAGGCCCATTGCTACCATCTTAGCCAAGTGAAGTCTGGGAAGCGTCAAAATCTGACAAGCAAGCCACCAGGGCATGTTGCATACGCAGAGTCACGGCGATAGTCACGGCTGTGAGAACTAAATTCAGGGATTGAAATTGTACCTTAGCAGCTATAACGATAACCCTTTGTCAGAACCATTCCTCGTCTTGTTGTGTGAATGCTAGACAAATATGCTCATGCTCTAGCGTATCTGACTTATTTGGTTCAATATTACAGCTCTAGATATTGTCCGTCAATTCGAACTTTAGGCCTTCTTCAGTCTAGCAAGACCACCCAGTGGCCCGCTTATGAGAATAAAGATGAACTAATTCGCAAAACCTTACTTACAAGACAGACTAGCTGACGGTGTAAATACCGCTGTGATCTATCTCGTGATTATTACGCCCTGAGTCACATTTTCCCATCCGAATTATTTCACAAAATAATCCCCAAAATAAGCCCTCGCGAATTTAGCCGTCCTTTTATCATTGTAAGTCGACTCTGCAATATTTTATCCCTTTCTCCATTCTCCACCCCTTACTTACCCTGCAGCGACACAAGGTTTTCGGGCTTCTCCAGGGATACTTCGAGCTGTTGCGCACATCCAGCCGCTGTCACAGGGTCAAGGATATGGTGGTCAGCACTCCAGCGCAGGATAGCCTGCTTTCTCTTGAAGACTTTTTTCTTTCCCTCCTCATTTGTCTCAAAATAAGGCACTTCCTCGATCTTGCCAACCTCTATGACGGTTGTCACGGGCGAGAGAATGACCGAAGCCATCACATTGTCGTCGATGCTTCCAACGTTGCTAACGACAAGTGTTGCGCTCGTCATATCTTTGGACTTGAGCTCACCGTCTCGCGCTAGTTTACGAAGGCGAGAAATTTCTATTGCCAGAGACAGAACAGAGTGATTCTGAACATTTTGAACCACAGGTACTTGAAGACCATTGGGTGTGTCGACTGCTATGCCAAAGTTGTGAGGGCCTTTGCTGGCCACCTTAGGCGGTTGCCCTTGGTTAGACTCGGCCGTATTTGGGATCGAGTTCACCAACAAAGAGCTGCCAAGTACCTGTGAAAGAGCCTTTAATATGAAAGGAAGCGGTGTTAAATTGACAGTGGTACCATTTTTGTCTCTTAGTTCTGAGGCTAAGTCCGCCTGGAGCTGCTCACGCAATCGTATTACAGGTGTCAAATTGACTGTATGGGTGTAAATACATTGCGGAATAGCTAGGGAGGATGTCATAGACTTGAACATCTGGGGTTTTATGGGTGTTAAAGCCATTCTATGGTCTGCCACCGTGGTCGTCGCCGCCACAGGTGCTCTCTTAGAAGCAGCTTTCTCCGACTGCAATCCACATATCGGATCAAATTGCGATACTATATCTCCAGGCTTGACAGCCCAGGAACTAATATGGCATTGTGCGATCCCTAGAAACTGTTAGAAAGTGGAGACTATAGCTGACTGCTTGGCTATCAAACAGGAGTCCAGAAAAAGGACAGGCACTAAGCCTACCTTCGCCAAATTCAGCAAGGGGTGATGGCTTAATGGCGAGAATGCTTGAGGTTTTCCCGAACCAACACCGATGATGTAAGCTACCGCCTAGCAAACTTTGCTCAGGGCAGGTCGTACGACGGACAGATGAAGGTGTTCCCAATGCCGCCAGGCCTCTTTGTCGCAGTGTAAACATATTGTGAATATCGAGGTGTGTCTAACACAGTTACAACCTACGGCTAGGAAAAAGATAAATCACAAGGGAAGCCAGAAGAACAAAATCGAGATAGAAATCCAGGAGGCGCCAGTCTGTTTTCCGAAGGAGGATAAATTTAATAAGCAAATACTTTTCCAAAGAACGTGCTAAAGACTGTGCCGAGGTAAGCATCCGGGTCGGGTGCGGGTTCACTTGCATCCACTCTGACCCGAACTTTTGACCATTCAGATATCCGTGCTATCCATGGCCATACGATTAGCCGTGCTTGCCGGAATCATCATCTTGCTTTCCCTCTTATTCTTGTTCGCGTCGAGGCATCTGTTCAGAGACTGCTTGCATCGGAAAACTCGTCGTTCCACAAGGCCTAAGCTTAAAGAGGCAACTATATATTCCAACATTGTAGCACACATTGTGATAGGAATCATTGAACCAGATACTAGAGAGGCAATTGAATGCTTACAGGAGCTTTCTGACAAGGGGGAAGACCTAATGATATCATTGAATCAGTACACGTGGCAGTCCGTCTGCTGCGGCCATGGTATATCCCGCTGGTTCGCTCTCAAGTAAGAATACCGGTTAGAAACCCAAAGGAGGGTCACGGATAATGGGGATGAGAAGATACTTCTAGAAGTTCCATCCAGACAATTAAGCAAAATTACTGACAATGTGACATATTGCTGAAATCTACATGAATTCTCATACCTACCAGCATCTGTATTTATGCAAGAAGATAGAGATTCAATCATATGTAGAAAAGCTTGAGTTTTGACGGGTTGATCTAGGATGGATGCTGCTAAATAGAGACTGAACACTTGATGATGAATAATGCCATTATTTTTTTCTTGGATGGGACATCAAATATCCTCAGCTACAATTTGCTACTAGATCTTTCAGGTATATCGTGGCCATTTATACATTAAATCAGCGAGCTGTGTATCCTCCATCAAGTCTAAAGTCTGCACCATTGATGTTCTTGGACGAGTCCTGGCACAAAAAGTAGACCATATTTGCAACTTCTTCTGGTTCAGCAAGATCGCCGGTGGGAACACCCTTCAGATACCTAGTAATGTTTTTTTTAGCTAATTTTATAATAATGGTCACAGTCGGAAACGTCACTTACTCTGTTCGAACCTTTTCATCGCCCCATGCTTTCTTCCCAAGAGCCGTCATGACCGGTCCTGGGCTGACCGAGTTGGCTGTGATTCCATGAACACCCCATTCATTAGCTTGGCACTTTGTCAAACCCAAAAGTCCAGCCTTGGAAGCACAGTAGGCGCCATGGTTGTCCAATGCCACATGTGCGGCCTGGCTTGCAATGTTGACGATTCGTCCACCGGGGGCGCTGGATTGGCTGGCTTTGGCCTTTAGATATAGACGCGTGAACACTTGGCCAGTCAGGGTTGGGCCATATAGATTAATCATGTAATGGCGGAGACTGTCTTCGGGGGTTGTCTCCTCCAACGGGGTCAGGTTGACATAGCCGGCGCTGTTGACAAGGAAGCTCGGGAACGCAGCATTGTCAGATGCAATGGCGGCAAAGGCCTCTTCCACTGACTGGGGACTGGTAATGTCGCAAGAGTAGGTTGCAATTCCCTCATTGCGACGCGAGCCGTAAACTTCCTCCAAAACCTGGCCGACTCTGTCTGCCTCAAAGGGCGCGTATAGAAGGGCTAGCTTGGCACCTTGCTCATGGAACACCTTGCCGATAGCGCTTCCGAGGCCGCCTAACTACAATTAGAATTGGACAACCAGCTTTGGACGGAAATATGGACTAATTCGACATACCAATACCCCCGGAAATGATTACCAAGCGACCTTCAAAAGCCATGTTGTGCGAGCCAATGAAATTTAGAATCTAATGGCGATTGATGCAAAAATTGCACGCTGTTTTCTTGCTGCCAGGAATGCGCAGTTGCTGATCGATCCTGCACCCACACCTTCTCTGGCCCTGATTAATCTGGCTGGCTGGACTCGTTTTCTGACCGCGTGATCTGCAAAATCCACTCTGCAAATGGCGGCCAATCGCAACATGGCATCTCGGTGAGGGATTTATGTCTAAGGTCACGCATCGGTGATGTCACTTGATGTTACAAGAGAATCGTAAGGTGAGAAACTGCATGCGGGGGTTAACTAAGGGAGCGTCTGCATGTCAATTTACCCGGGTGCCTGCTCTAGAGGGGACTGAATTAGAGCGCGGACCAGGTAGGTCTGAGGTCAGAGTCGGCACAGTCATCCTCTCAATCTATGCAGGTTACAAAAGTGAAAACAAAAAAGGCACCTATTATTATTAATTGTAAAACTTCTTGGTCGCGTAGAATTTTAACATGTTCTTGACGATGCACTGCTAACTATGTGCATGTCGCGTCTCGTATTTGTTGACGATGTTGATGGGGCTTATCCTAATAAGGCAATCCAGAACGCCGCCCCCATACTGAGGAGTCTGGTCCAGCTCACCGGATGGATCCAGAGAGCTGCGTTCATAGAGGCATAGCCAAGGGAATTTTTGAGACCAGCTTTTATAATGACTTTTGTAACACTGTTCTCTCGTAATGATTCCAACCTAGACAATATTTCCTGTATGAACCCATGCTCGAACAACATTCTCAATAATTTCGGGCTGGTCACCCGGAGCAGCGTGACCAGCACCATCAATACCCACAAATGTCAGTTTCCCACCACGACTCGCCTTCCAGACACCCTTATCTTCACCAAGCGTCTTCCAAGATGAAGCTCGATAGCCTGCCTGGCCGCTCCATGGTAGAGATTCGTATAAAATCATTTGGCCTGGAGTGTTGACAATGAAATCTTCATTCCCATTGACTACAAGAACCTTGATTCCAGATTCCAGAATATTGGTTACTTTATCAACGTTAGACTGGAATTCTGATTTGCTGCGCTCAAATCCAGCATTCAGAGCCAGATTGACAGCCTGGAATTTGAAATCAGCAGGAAAGTCAAGTGATGCCAAAATATGAGGTTGAGACAGATATGTAGAGTAGTTTCCCTTCGTACCATCCCAACAAAACGGAACATTCGTGCAAGGGAGATGAACTGTGCATTATTTAGTATATTGTCCATAACAACAAGATACTGACTTACTATTATATGGACTTCTCTTTCCGGCATCAATCTCAGACTGGTAAAAGGTTGTTATTTCTGCCATGCAGTAGAGGTTTGCCCCAAAGCATGTATTCTTATCATTCAACCGCCGACAGTCGTACGCGAGCTTTTCGCATTCCGGTGTCGCTGCGGCCATCTTGTCACACGCAGTCTCATTTAAAATTTGCCCTCGGTAGTCAGAGCAAAGCAAATGCCAAGACCCAATGGCGGGAGCATTACTCTCAATGACGGCATTGACAAGAATAATGGAGCTAATGTTACCAGCAAAGGAATTCCGCGAATCATAAGCACGATTTTGCAGTATATGGTTGGTCAACTCTGGCACGTAATGCCCCCCATAGCTCTCTCCAGCAATATGAATAGGGAGCTGAGCTCGGTCAGGGAATATTTCACTGAAGAAGACATTGAGGAACAAGGAAAGATCCACAGCAGACTTGGCATCGGTATCTGGGTAAGGAGATCCCGAGGTGACAGAGGAAAATCCTGTGCCTGCTGGCTGGTCGACAAAAATAACGGAAGCGTTATTGTTCCAGCTATAAGGATTAAGGGTGGTGTCACTGCTGTCGTATGTCACCATGCAGGGGCCAAGTTCGGTAAAAAGCCCCATCATAGAGGATCCCCCTGGACCGCTAGGAGTCGTATGAGCACTTCTGCTTAGAGGAACCAAGCCAAATTGGAGCGACGTACCCATTCAACCATAAAATAATGGGATCGTGTTCGGGATCATTGCGGCTATCGAAAAACCAGTAAAATAGACGCCTATCGTGAGCAACGTCGACAGTACCAGTCCATTGGTTTTCCCCATTTGTCCTGCATATTGTCCCATCTTGCTGTTTCTTGGTGAAATTTCCAGGATGGAAAACTGGATGGTCTTTAGTTTGCGCCAATGGCTTCTGTTGTGTGGTTGAGAGATGCAATGGTGAATTTTGGGCGAAGGCGAGAGAGGTTGATGTGAAGGGGGCAACGCCCCATACCCAAAGGAACGCTGACTTTGCATTGACCATGGTTAAAGTTGTGTAATGAAAAGTACCGTCGGATTTGAAAGCTAAACAGAAAATATATCACACTGCAATCATGTCAGATCCCACTACAGTCATATTTCCACATCCTTTTCTTTCCCTGCGCTCTGCTACCACGGGCATTGTCACCTGCCTATTGTGGTCAATCTAAGCGCCCGACAACAGTGGTCCCGAATAGGAAAGGTCGTGTTTTGGTATGTCTCTCTGGCACCTACCCTACACCAATCAATAAAAATCCTTTCCTAAGAATCGCAAATCTCCTGCAGTAAGGAATTATGGTCAAAGATCCTTGAAAGTCTATGGATGGAGGTTATATCTCTTCAAACCATGAAATTGAGATACTATTTATGGCTTCAGGGAATAAACAATGGTGGGTATGGTGACTGACGGAAGCACTTTCTGCAGAGATATATCAACAGGAAACTTCAAGGTGATCACTATTCAGTTTTAATTCATGTATTATCTCCACTCTAGAAAACAACTTGAGATGTGTTTCGTTGTTTTTGGGAGCCAAAGACCTGCGGCAGGATTGAATGAACCGTAAGAAACTCTCCGAACGAAAACCCCATGAGCCTTCAACGGTCTGAGAAACCAACGTTGATGTATCAACAAGCCTCGCGAAGATATCGTAGTAATAAGCCATGAAGAAAGATTGTAAAAGAGAAAAATCCTTGACTTTATCTTCATCATCCATTTCTGGGTCAGATATATTGGAGCCAACAGGACCTCTGCCATGCCATTCTGTACTTCCAGCAAGCCATGACAGAATATCTGTTGACAAAGAGCCCAGTGTATTATCAAGTCCATCAAGAAGTTCCTTGTTCATTGACAGACCGTAATTTTCCGCTATGTCGTTCAACTCAGGGGTCGTTCTCTCCACAGGATTTCCGTTATCGAGAACTGCATATTCGATATCTGGATGGACGTGATTGGAGCGGATGTCCTTTTCATCAGGCTTCTTGACACCAAGTCTCACAAACCTCGCTACCCTTTGCCCCCGTCTCCAGGCGCTTCTACAGCTGTTTATCACTTCCATCTTGACTGGGAATACACTGATGCTCTCCCAGGGATGTTCAAGTGGAACGGTTGTCATGACAGGCCTTGCCAATATTGCGGCACTCATCTTAATCATTGAAGTTGTATCATGGAGGAAAGGCTGCTTCGATTATATGACATTGCAGGACCCGCGATTGGAATTTGAGAACCCATCGCCTCTAATATTGAGGATGTCGACCCCTAAGGTATATAGGCAAACAGCCACACCGGTAACGTCGGATGAAACTGTCTTGAATGAGGGATCGTTAGTACCTAACAGCCAAAGAATGAACTTTTCCATATTGGATGATTCGCTAGCCGGCATATACCCGGGCAGAATCTTTCGTTGCTCGATCAGTTTGAGTTTACATTTCTCGACAGCATTGGTAAATCCGCGAAGGCAAGCAGTAGACCTCCATGGGTTCAGGCGAGAAGGGTAATGCGAACGGAGTATGGCACTGCCATTCTCAGTCGGCTGGATTAAAGAGTTGAGCAACTCATATAAAAGTGTCTGTACAACGTCACGAGCTGCGAATTGATCCAAAACAGCTACTAGGCATGTCATAATAGCCGTGAACAAGGGCAAATCCTAATGGGTATTATTTAGTCATCGCCACATGGAATTGAATATGGTGATCGGATCTATAACTCACTTCAAGCAACTGATCTGTGTCCCGGAGTACATTTTGAATATCACTTTCGCTGAGATCCAGCGGTACACCGTTCCCCAATAACCTAATTTGTTTGCGCCATCTTTTGTTGAAGGAAAGAATATCAAGAAGTCCCCGGCGCTTTAGAATGCTGTACCCATCTTTTCTAGAAGAGAAAGTAGTTCCGCATCTCCACTTGGTGCTGTCCACCAATTACCAATTCTACGACCTAGAGAAATGATGCTCGCAACATCCCCAGCGCCAATACCAAGTGAAATAAGCGCTCCAGATGCCGCCGCAATTTGAACGGACATGACTTAGTTGGTAAATAAAGTGTTGATAAAACAGCTGGAGTTTGTGGGAGCAGGGAAGACTTTATCATTTCTAGGATACGAAGATAAGAAGAAAGCTGTGGTAGGGTGAAACCCAACCAGGGTGGCTGTAGCTCTGCATGTGATCAATAATGCAACATAATAATTGTAATTTCAACGGCTAATGAAACATTTTGAAACTGTTGATAAGCAATAAGCTGTTGACGTTACATTTTGGCGTAGCAATGGTCATCCGAATACCACTATGCCAAGAGAAGAATGCGGAAGGATGGGCCGTAAACACCGTGATGGAGGGGTGCGAAGCCACGTTATTAGAAATTCTCTCTATCCAGTTGGAGTAGCGCAGTTGTGCGACATTTCTGCCTGCAACGATGCGCATTAGCCGTAAAACAAGTTCGATACTGATGCCTTAATCTTTCGGTGTTGACGTCGCATGTCAAGAACATCCAGACCGAATGACATGAATCAGGAAGCGCTCGATGTATTAAAGTACTATACCTAAACAGAGGTCGCTGCTGATGAAGCCCGCTTGAAATCCATTGCAAGGAATGGATCAACGGCAATGGAATATTGTAGTAGTTAATCATTAGGACATCGAGAGAGATATGAGCTGGTTTCCTAGGCATCTGGTTTTCATCCCATGGCATGATTAGCTATTTAATATTCATCTCACTGTCCCCTGGAAGATAAATTCCAACAACACTACACATGGGTTTCTGATAAAGCTCCAATCGTGTAAAATTGAACCTCTTAATCTCAACATTTAAATTTTTGGTATCTCTTGCCGTACGGCTAGGTCAGCAATGATTTCTTCGCTTCCGCCTCCAACAACCTGGAAATGTTAGGATTACTCTAAGGATGGGATTTCGAGTCAGCAGACTTACCATCATTCTCAAATCCCGACTAATTTGCTCCACAGTAGCACCTGGACCACCCTTTTGATACCCAGCGCCTCCAAATATTTGTTGCGCTTCCCTTGCTGCCAACTCCAGCATCTGACCTCCTTGTACTTTGAGCAACGCTATTCTGCTTGCAACATCTGGGCTTTGCCATCCTTGTCGCGAAGCGCCGATATGAAAAGCAACTTGTTCCAGCCAGGCCCAATGAGCTTCCACCCTGTGTGCTAGTTCAGCCAACTTGTGCCGGATGATCTGGTTAGAAATGAGTGACCGCCCAAATGTTTCGCGTTTTGTAGCATAGTCAAAAGACAAAGCAAGACACGTTCGGCTCTTGCGGTTGCATTGAACAGCCAACCCAAATCTTTCCTTGTTGAAATTGTACATGATGATCGGAAAACCTTCATTCTCATGACCTATTAGATTCTCCACGGGCACTTGGACGTTTTCCAAGTGGACCAGTGATGCACCACCGGCATTTTGCCCACTATTGTGAATTTTCTCATGGAATATACCTGCTGAATCCATTGGTACGACAAGCAAGGAGATGCCTTTCATCCCCGGGCCGCCTGTCCGAACTGCAGCTGTCATATGTGTTGCCCAAGGCGTCCCAGTGATCCATTTCTTGGCCCCGTTAACAATGTATGTCGTTCCATCGGCAGACTTTTTGGCTGTCGTTCTAATGCGAGCGACATCCGACCCACCGCTAGGTTCAGTAATGCCTAGAGAAAAGTTGGTCTTTCGAGAATATAGCCCTGGTAACCATTTGGCCTTCTGCGCCTCCGTCCCAAAGTTAATTATTGGAGGAACACCAATTACAGATGCGCCACCCAAGGCCACACCAACTCCCCCTTCAACGCGTGCCATCTCGTCGACGGTAATGAGGTAATGGAATATATCCCGTTCCTTGTAGCCAAGGCTCACCACACTAGGGATGTGAGGTGGGCGATATTTATCGGGAACATCATCAAAGGGAATTCCAGATTGGCAATATCTCAAAGCCTCATCGGGAGGTACATCTCCCTTCTCCTCCCATTCTAACGCATGCGGCAAAATATGCGTGTCGACATAATGCCGAATATCATTCCTTAGCTTGCGATGTGACTCATTGTAATACGGAGAAGATAATGTGCGATACCAAGACGGTTCACTCCATGGGACAGCTTCATCCAAATCAAGCTTTGGGTCAGCAGGCATAATTGTGAGAATGAAACAATATCACAAGAAAGGCGAAGAAGGGGGCAGAACATGAATTGTAAACAATTCAATTTATCTGAAATATTTGTACAGAATTTGGCTAGTCTTGGAAAACGTGTCCTACCATCAATTTAGCCGAGGTAACACGGTGTCTTACTGTTGCCAAGCAACGGGTGTCAAATGAGGGGGACATCCATTTCAGAATGACCGTAATTTTATCTCATTCGCTAATGACCCTAACCCCATTTTATCAAAAAAAATCCACTATCAGATCATCCGAGAGAAGCCTGCAAACTCCCAACACCCATAGCCCAGTTTACACATGCACATCTCGCCGAAGTCAAGGATTGAGGGAGACAGTGATTATATCCTCAAATCACCTATCATAGTGAGTCGTGGGTTCAGAAAACTATTACCATGTTGATAAATCCACGAAAGAGCAATAGCATTGTTGTCACATCTGATGTCAAGAAAGAATACTCAATAGGAGTGAGGTGGAAGAAACTTATGGAATCTTAATATTAAAATAGGTTTGACCCGGCAACCAAGCATTTCGTTGAATAGCCATTGACCGCGGAGTGAACCTTTAAGACTCATTCCCCCTCTAGGTTGCGTTTATCTCGTTATGATGGTTTGTCCACTCACATACTATATCCCGGTTTCCTTTTAGTTTCCCGTTATTGGCGTCGAGACTATTTTTTTTCTGCCCGTTCTGGAATTACCTGAAACTTCTTAAGCATTTCGCTGAAGGGTACTGATCTAATTGGCTTGCAAATGTGATCATTCATAGATTTGGCAAGGCAACTCTTTTTGTTAAATGAGGTGGCAGAAACCCCAATAATAGGAGATGTGTACCCCATCTCACGGATAACGGCAGTTGCATGGAATCCATCAATGACAGGCATCGAAAGATCCATGAAAATTATGTCGGAAGCAATATCCTTTTCCATGATCTCAGCAGAGATGATGTCTATTGCCTCTTGTCCATTCTTCGCAATTTTGATATTTCGTAAGCCTTCGCGCTCCAGAAGCCTTTTGAAAAGCTTAATATTAACCTCGTTATCCTCGGCGACAAGGATACGGGGTCCGGAACTTTGGTCGCATGAAATGCATTGTTCCTCAATACTATTTTCGGGGACTTCTTCAGCATCGGTTTTAGATTCGATATCTATTCTTTCATTTGGCGGGGATAAGATGGATGAACTCGTAGATATCTTCTCACCCTCATCATCATGAGCGCTCACTGTTTCCGCCATCGCTAAGACATTGATGTAATGATCAAAGTGGTTTACAAGTCAGAATGCTTTGCCACTTTACCTAACAAGGATGATTCCGATAAGAGGCCACGTTTCTTGATTAGTAATCCTTGTTGGTGGATAATCTAAGCCCCCCAAATGCTTCAAACGGTCGTTCAATTGTGCATGTTACAAGATCTAGTTGCCTTTTGACTGTTGGGATGAACTTTGTCAGTAATTTATGGGAGAACAATAAACTTTAATTTTAAAGAAACGTAGACGCAGTCTGGAATAACAAAGTTTACTGATACACGGTCAAATATTTGAACAAATAAAATGCATCCTTCCGTGCACCGTCATTTCCTCTTCGTATCAGCAAATCGCGATAGTTTGTATCACTGTAATAAAAATAGTGCTAGTTCCCTCCTTGGAATTAAAACTCCCTTACCCCAAATGAGGAGTTGAAACTTCCATCAATTTCTCCACGACTGATAAATTAGAGAGACTTGATACCAGAGGAACGTGTTGATTATCATCCGTCAAGATTCCTTTTTTTTCTGATCAATATCCTCGTCATGACACTGGTCATATAGTGCCATGAGGATCATTTGATCCAATTATACCAATGAATATCAACTAACAAAGATTAGAAAACATGTTCCGGGGGAGCTTTAATAATACTTACTGTTTGAGAGAAATTCAAGTTGCAGTGGACTAGAAAGCCTCGCTGTCATTTTGTGATGGCCATACTTCTCAATCTGGGTATTGAATCGTGGACCCTTTCAAATTTCAAGTTTCCCACGGAATATCTAGTGCTTGAAGTGACGAATACTACACGAAAATTTTCCCCGTAATCTGCAAGTCGTCGAGTAACTCAAGGCGGTCAACTATTTAGTATTAGATGACATTATTTCACATAACTCTCCAATACTTACCATCTCGTGCTCATATAGTTGAGAAAGGTGTTATCCAACTCCAACCTCCTGTATAGATGGAAATATTGATCATCCGCTTGTAGCTATCATCATAGAAGATCCTCGATAAGGCTCACGTACAGTATCTCCAACACTCCTCATTTATGCACATATATTCCCCAAAGACACCAGAATAGTACGTGGCATCCGTAGACAACCAGTACGCGTAACGTAATCACTAATCTCAGGTGATGCTTGCCCCTGCACAGTCTGCAAAATTTGACAAGCCGAACGAAAACCCAGTGTACTTGCAAAGTAGATTAGACTCCGCGGTCGTGTAGGCCGTTAGCAAAATTAACATTGTGAAACATAAAATGGTCTAAAAGAGCACCATTGTCGTACCTTAAGGGCAATGATTTCACCAAGCTGCTGAAACCAGGGCTTTCTTTTTCTCTTTTTTGTTTCTTTTTTAACTTTTCTCAGTCTTCGCGTTTTATCTCCAGCTTTAAAAATGCCGAAGTCACGCGATAACCGTCAGTTTCTCAACGTCGATATATCTCGATTGGTGCTGCTTTTTACTATATCTTTATTGCCACCTATCAAGGCCATTTTTGCACACGTCTCTTGCTCTCCATAAGGAGGCTCCCATTTGTAATTTGAAATTCTTTCCAAAGCGTGCATGCTAAATGTCAACTCTCGCATATCGAGGGCCTTTAGGATTCGGGATAACGACAAGTCTAATAACTTTCAAAGCCCTTAGAATTTCTTTATTAAAGAAAGAATAGTCTTCCATGAATGCGAATTCCTCTGATATGAATAGATTGGAATTCATGGTAAGAGGCGACGAACCTCGCAAAATTCTCACATCTTTTAAGATGTGGGGGCAAGTAAGCTGTCTAATTACTGGAAAGGCGCCAAAAAGTAGAGGCCTAATAAGAGAAAGGTAAAGGAAGAGTGGCAGAATGTGAGAGGGCGGTTTAGATGTGCCCACCTCTAACGAAGAGGATATTCCACAGATTACGTTCGACCATATTGGTCACAGAAGCCGCAAACAACGTGTGCCAGTTGTGAAGGCCTTCAACAGGACACCGGCTATCTAAGTATTTGATGCCTACCTTGTGATGACTGCGTATGGGGAAATAACTTTCAAGCTGGATATACCGAAACTTGGTTCTGGTTAGTTTCAGAAATGCTGTCCTTCGTGATTAGTTTGATCCTGAATAATGCTGTATTCCATGATAGGATGGCCAGTAAGCGGTGAAGGAAATGTTATATCAGGCAGGAAATAACCAGCACCAGTAAAATAGACCAGGTCTCCTGTTGGCACGCTATCCGATGGCCTCCACGTACACTCCAACTCACACCCAGGGTTGGAAACTGTATCTAACCCAAAGCTGACATTTGAGTGCGTAGGCGTGATTTGATTAGACTCTTCAGGTGCAGGTGCCATTGTCCCAGGGAGATATTGCCCAGGCGTATCACATTCTAACGTTGTAGAATCAAGGTCGGAATCAAGTTGCAGGTTTGGTCTGTAGCCATCGCCCAGAACCTTCCGTACCGTTGAAGTGATAACTTCCCTATATCTAGGGCTTGAGAAGCTACCGTCTAATTTCGTCAGTTCGTCATAGATACTCTGCCCAAGAAGTTCGGCACTCCTCGTCCCTGTAATCATTCTTGGTTGAATAGTCTGGTCAGTGGCTTCATAGTCTACGTTTCATCAGTCATTCTGTTCCCCAACATCATATTCTGATGATGCGGTAGTTCTCACATGGACTCTCAGGACATTTCTCATCCGGAAATATAATTTTGTACATCTCGAACCACTTTTCCTCTTCGTCCATATTTGGATTGATCCTCTTTCGACTTTTTAATCGTTCTGCTTGATCTTTGTCTATCCCTTCCTTTCCGGAATCACGGTTTCGAGAAAGAACGCACGGGGGCTCTTGAACCAAATGGCTGTCGAGCTCTCGTGCGAGCTCAAACTTTTGACAACATCGTGGACATTGGTTTTCTGGTAATCTATGTCGACGATATAGGTGCTCTCTGTGATACATTCACACATTAATATAACCTCACATTGTGCACAGGATCAAAAACTAACTTGACTCGGTGTACTGTACTCCATCCAGGGCCTACACACGCCCTCTCAGATTTGTACATTTGTGCATTATGTTTGTAAAATGGACAAGCAAACATTGACTTTGCTTTGCCGTCTTCAAGTCTCTGGCGCTTTCGATTTGTTGGGCTTTGGTCATCACCATCCGATTCATCGTCATTCAACTTTTCCCTCGAGTTCTTTCTGCTTGACAATGCCCGTTTCTTCATACCCTGCTTGCTTTGGCTATTAAGGGACTCTCTGTTATGAGACCGGCCTCTTTTATGATTTTCGGAGGTTCCATCCGTTTGCTTCTGCGATGGGGTCATCTGATCACCTGCTTTATCATATATCTGTTCTTTTGGGGCGAATAGAAACTGCAGGGCTAGTGCCGGTATGAAAAGTACAGAGCGCAAATCCATCCACGCCAGAGTCTTCAATAAATGATGGCTTGCTGAACAAATGCATAATACAAGGAACACGAAAACAGTAGCCAAGATATAATTCCAGCTTATTCTGAGGTATCTTGAAAGAAAAGTGTCAGAAAGGCCCGGACAAGGTAGGTTACTACTACTTGAGGTGTTTATGGCCTGACCATCTTCAGGCTCAGTAGGCAGTAATAGGCTGATTCCTTCGTAGCTCGAAGATGTAGAATTAGCCCGGACATCGCCCTGGGTTTCTTGAATGAAGTTATCCGGTCCATCTGATACATGTGGGTGACGAAAGAAACGTGTTGTTTGAACCGTTTCCACATTTTGAGAACCTGGAGACGTTTGAGTGGGAATCTCAGTTTTAAGCCGTTTCTGGCCGTTTTCAGCCCAAGAGTGCATGTGATTGTCAGACGTCACGATGTTCGATTTGGCATTTAGATAACGCTGGTGATGACTATTTCTCAAGGTGGAGTGATGGCTGCTGCTGCTGTCGGTAGTTGTAGCGGTGAGCTCGGGTACCCGAAAAATGGTCAATATAGTGTCATGCGAAAAGTGGCCGTGTGTTGGAGGCTTCCCTGGCGTCAGGCCCTGGGAGAAGAAATTCTCAGATATAATAAACCAGGCCCAAGACGTCTCGGAACGAGGCCAGGCATAATTGGAAAACGCGTCGTCGGGTCGTTTTGAACCCAACGTTGGCTTGGGCCCTAAGGCGAACCTTTGCCTCCAGGACAATTCCAGGTGTCCCCAGCAGTCGACCAAGACGGGCGCACTCATTGCAGCTGATTGATGAATACTTGTAGGTACGTTTATAAATAGGACAGCACGCTCAAGGGCAGTGAGAGGGTCGTAGTCGTCGAGATTTGAAGGCGTAGCGAGATGTTTTTTGGATGTCGCCGAATGAGGGACGGATGGCAGTTGGGCGAGAAAAACAGCTTAGCTTAGCCCCGCGCTTATCAAACAAATTCTGAACGTAGCTTGAGCTCAGCCTCACCTCGCCTCGGGGCCAAATCTGGTGCGAGGCACCGAGCTTTGTACGCAGTATGACGTATCCGAGCGCCGTTTCAAAGTTCCGATGTTCGTGGTGCATTTGTTTTTTGACCTCATCTGGTTAGAGAGTCATGTTCTCTAGTTCGCTTACAATTTAAAATTAGTCGTCTGTTCATAAGGAAATTCCCTGCACCCATCTGTCCTAAAGCTGGTGGGGCGACAGTGTCTGCGATGATGAATCAGCATGGTCAAGTAAAATGGCCTCTCCTCTAGGATTCCTTGCTTATGTGTAATATTGTTTCCTCTGATATGTTTCGTTCTGGGTTGTCTTCCATCTAGACTCTATTTAGTCTTGGACCACGGGAATCCGGTTTCAAACGCCGTATTCCTCTCTCGACCTCTTTGCGATTAGTCTTGTATGTCCCGTGCCGCTTGAAATACACCATTGCCTCCTTGTCATCATTCATGATCCCAAATCCCTGTATCCCTTCACTTTCTCACTCTACTCACACATCAAGTGACAATCCAGTATCCCAGAGAATCCGAACGATGCTGCTCTCACAATCACCTAGTATGCAGAAGCCAACCCCCCCATCTAAGAACAAATTTTTGTAAGTCTCATCCAGTCACCAAGGTCTCTTGCAACGCCTTTTCACTACTTGAAATGTCGTGTTTCGCAAGTTTGTACCGAAATCACATGGTCATTTGGTCCATAAGGACACCATACTTCCCGGGTGACTAGTATTCGATTGAGGTGATGTGTTACACTTGAGGCCACCGACATTGGAGCATTTTTATCATCTCAATCAAGCATTAATTTGATTGGAATACCATGGCATCCTTTTAGTGGTCACCGCGCCACAGCCATGTTCTTATTTCCTTCTTTTACGACTTGTATTTGCAGCCCTTCGCACACATGCTTCGGGTTATTTGAACACGTTGCAATTAACGAAACTAGAAGCATAAAAAGCAATTTTACAAGCCGTGGATCTTAGCTTCCACGCGTCAGGAATCATGCCAGTGTCATCATCGTTTCAACGACCGGGGGACTTGCTGTCCCCCAATATCCAAGAGGTCACAGCCGCCATAGAAGCGAAAGTAGGAACATGTAGCTACATAGGGCATACGATGCCCATTCTTCTTCCATATTCAAGATTCTTCTCTCCACGTTTTCCCCAGCTTATGTTGCTCTGCCATTACCGGGCGCCCACATCGATCATCACATGTCCAATCTTCTCAGGAATGATTTACCTAAACAAAGTCCCATGCCAAGTAACTTTCGGACGGAGCACTCTAGAATGTGCCAGTAGGATTAGGTCTACCAGCAACATAAATTCGGTCTTCTTCACCCTCACAGCGGCACTCTGCACTTTCTACACATGTATATCTTCGGTGTTCTCCAGATACTATCGCACGCCAGTTGTCCTTTTTCACCTTTTACATCTACTGCTGTTTCTTTTAAGGCCAGATATGAGCGCCTCTACAGTGCTAAGTCGCCCACGATTCTTGGAAAGTGAGATCCGGATGCACCGAACACAGGACATCAAATTTAATAGCATGAACCAAAACCACGAGTCTCATATGGGTAGCCACGGGCGAATTTGTCCTGTCCCATCGCCCGCCTCAAACTTGGTAAGCGCTACGGGGACAAGGTCAAAAGATGGTGTGTTCTCAAGCTCCTTGACCCCATCTTGTTCAGAATTTCTCATTTTGTACGCCACTCGGGTAATAATACGTCAGCGGGCCTCCACCCCCGAGCTAGGGCATTCCATCCTATGAAATTTGAACAAGTAATCACCACCCGTAATTGTGACTCAATGCCTGCAGAATAAGCCCCATGGTCTTTTACTCTTCCTACTTTTCCCGTCCAGCACCTCGCGTATACCTGCCTGCACATATCACTACAAATTCAAGGTTGTACATATAGATGACAACATATTCTGATTGCAAAATGTCGGATGAAAAAGTAGCATACACGATATTAACATAGTAATCATTCATTTCGATACCAGCTCGCGGGCTGTCATTCAGGCATTCATAGTGACTTTAAAATAGTAGGGGGACAATGGATAGTTTTGTCAGATGCCAAAAGAACAATGACCCAAATTATCTGATTGGAAATCGTGAAGATAATAGCTTCCTTCCGTGAACCAGTATGGAGATTATACGTGAGAATCAGGGTCTTCTAGAAGTCATAGGGACATGCGGCACGATGACCATCAAGGTATCTTTCTAAAGATAAGCGGGAATTTAAGAGATTATAGAAGGTGGGGAAGGTAGGTTTGAGTTCTGCACGTCCTGCAGTACCTAGGCTGCTAGTGGGAAGCGGCAAGTTTGGTGTACCGTGAAGTTGCGAGAAACTCCAAAGCGCCAGCTCACCGACGTTCACCAATCATGTCATGCCCATGACCGCAGCCAAGCTATTGAAGCAATAATCAGTGCCATTCGGTTCGATAAATAACGTATAAAATGCCTAAATGGTATATTTCTACCAGGACTCTATTCTGCAAGCTGGAATCAAGGTTTCTTGGGCATGTGCATTGACGAGAACACGCTAGACCAGCCCCCCCCCCCCTGTTTCAAATCATGACGCGTACCTACTGAGATGCAGGGCTTGGCCACCGCTCTTTCATTGGGCTATCATGAGCGGTCAATAGGTCGTACCACAGCCAGTTTGAAACGGAAGCAGTCCATCACCGTTCAGAATGGCCCTCGTTGTTCCGCTTTCGTGAGCACTTGCTTATCCTAGCACATTCAATTGATCCCCGGGGATCCCCAGCTAGAGACCTCCAATGGCCGGACGAACTAGCGATTATTTCCTGGAGACTGAAGTGTGCCGAAGGAACAAAACCATCACGACACCAACATGGCGCAAGACAAAGATGGCACCATCCTAAAAGACCAGAGCAGTCCTTCCAAATTCCAGTACAATATCATATACTCAATTTAGCTTGGCTCATGCCTTCGAGACGATTTCTCCTGTTTGCCTAGACTGTTTTGATTCATTAGTATTCAATCTATCCTTTGCTTTGAAGGGCGGTTTCTTTGCTGAGAAGGACACAATAGATATTAACATAGATAGAGAACAACCAGGATCCATAGAGTGAGGATGCTATCCTACCTATGCCTTCACATTGACGGCTACGGCAAAAGTGAAGTGACACTCCGCTAATGCGTAGTGCAATGGTGCCCTATATCCGTTTGACGTATGCTCACATCCAAACTGATTTAGCTGAGTTGGGTGGGAATAATTACCAAGTCATCCCAGACCTGACATTCCAAACAAGCACATAGCTACAAGGTGCCATATAAAAACCACTAAAAACATTCACTTAGTCATCAAATAAAGCATGTACGAACTGAAATCCACGATTCTCAGATTGCAGCATACGGAGGTCTGATCACACTCTGAAATATAGATCGAACAACTCAGCCAGTGATGACAGTTAGTTGGAGACCAGTTCATTCTCACACTACAATCGTATTTCATGAGTTTAAATAAAACACCTCATCGCATGTCTATGACCACTCTATGAAGTGGGCCAGTCGGAACTGGGGAGGATCGCATCAGAAGACGGGCATGCCAAGCATACGGCATCCCTATAGCATAACAAATAAGTTTAAGCTTCACGGATTTCTTTATAACATTAAGTCCACAGGTATTAACAATGGCGTCCCTTACATTTGCATAATTATATCAGCGAGTCTCGATCCTGCGTTATGACGTTGGCGCAGAAGATCGCACTCTGGTAAACCCTGTAGCCAGAGCGAACACTTTCACCTATTTCTCATGGAACGTAGTCACTGCATTGACAAGAGGTTTCAGAATACGAATGAGGTTAATAAAAGCCCTGAGGTCGTCATTCATGGATGCATAGTCAACACCGTGTACTTCGGCAACATAGTACCCTTCTAAATTTAATTTCACAATTAAAATAGTTCAACAGACTTTGCAATTAAACCATGAACGCCAACTGAGAGTTGATTAAACCCGGAGTATCACGTTCCTCACAAGTAGCTTGTGGGCATTGGTTAATGAGTATTCGCTTCCTTACTGCCCTGCGACTTATAACGAGATTGTGGAGGAGGATATGTTCTGGTTGCCTGCTTGAGGCGACTGAATGTAGTCATACACTAGTGGGTTCGGAATATATATACCTTTCAATATCGCGAGCCGCTCATTTATAATTGTAAGTCACCCGCGAACACGTTTGTGCGAATGGAAGGAATGTCCATTGAGATGCGACTACAACTGCGTACTTTCCACGGATAACCACAGCACTATTGCCCATGGACATCAATGTTATATCCTGCTTATTTCCCATAGGGTAAACAAACCCTCCAGTCGCTCGTGATTACTGAAATCTGCCTTGCCAACAATAACCAGCCAATCGGCTTATCGGGGGACTTGAAATGCAGATTTTGTGGGCACTTGAGGACACTGGCGTGTACCTAGGTTTTTTTTGACCGGACGGAAACATCTGGACAAGCCGGTTAGCGCTACACGTGATGATACAGAATTTAATGGCGTCATCGCCGACGCGTCCAGATGAAGCGGTACATGGCACTACTTTTGACGCGTCGAAGTGCGGGGAAGCATCAGATTTGATGTTTTGCGGCATTTGTTGAGGGCGAACCACAGTGGTTCGCCCGATTTTGCATCACTGTATCAGACATATCGGAATAAGAGAATAGGCGCCAATCTCCGTTTCACAGCGTTAACAGCGTTACCCTGTATCGAGACTCGACCCAAATCTTGAGCTTAAAGATTGGGGCAAAGTACGTCTTTCAAGGGATCAAAGTCGTTTAATCCGCTTTACTATTTTTTTCCTTTTAGTCTTTAATATTTCTGCTTTTTTTTTTCCTTCTTGTCTTGTTGTTGATTAAGCTGATCAAGACGACACCGATCGTGACGGTCATGGCGATTGCTGCCCTGTGGATTATTCATTTCAGCGCTGATCTCACTACAACCATCCACTGTAACTCTGAAACTTTTAGGTGTCCCCGCCGGCCCGTTCCGGGGATCGCCAATCTCTCCACACCATTATCCTCGACAATGTGCCGAACAACAAAGACATTTCAATGCCATTGTCGTTTATATTACGAGATCTGGCCTAAATAGTCTCGCATGGATCCGATCGACTGGGTTCATGTCCTACTACGGCTGAAGGCGTTAAATTGGCGCCATTGTTTTACGAGCTTCTGTACAGGTAGCTTGAATAGTCATTGGCAAGATTTGATCAAGCAATCAAGGCAAAACACCATCCGAGCAATGCGATATTTATTTTTTTCACGATATTTAATTTTCGTCCAAAAAGTAACATTTTTGGAAGGAGCGTGATACTCGTCTGAGAACTGGATAATACATGCACGGTTGGTGGTGTTTGATGGAGTAAAAGTTAGAGGGGAGTGGGAAATTGCCCTTGGCAACATGACATTACCCAGTGTAATCAACGTAGCTTTCCCAATCATCATAGTCCTCTTTAGAACAGGCAGTGCTTTGTTCCTGGTTTGTGTAAGCATCTATGGCGTACTGAGAGTATGCATAGTACGGTGAGTAGACCTGCGTCTCGGGCGTGGGGGAGTAAGGCGTTGCCGATCCAGACCCTGTCGCAGCGGTGCTCGAAGAAATTGTGTATGAGGAGGCTGCCGAAGGCGTGGGATATCTGGCCTGGGCTTCCACCGCGATTTCTTCTTGCTGATTGGGCAATTGCGTATCAGGATCGAGACGGAATCCCTGTCGGCTTACCAACTCCACGTAGTATGGAAGCCGTTCAAGAAATTGGTCGGCCTCTTCGATGCCCTGGTTTGCTCCCATCAGATCAGCGCTATGGAAGCTAGCAGCTAGACCCTCAACTACCCAGCGGGGACGGTCTCTTGCAATACGCTCAAGTTGGTCTAGAGTCGGCTGGAATGGCGGGGGGGCAGATTCATGGTAGGGAAATATCATTTTGAACCATCTTGTCCATTGCTCACTTGTCGATTCTTGCCGGCTGCTTCGGCGTCGGTCATTCTTGATCTTATCAAACTGCGATTTCGTCATATGGGTCTTCTCCTGGCACTTTTTCTGGCAATCACAAGAGTGATATTTTTTGAGATGCTCTCTGAGTGATGGTCAGCGAAAGAAGACACACAGCATCCCGGTAACCCATTACGCACTTGAGGTGTGCCATGTTATCGGAGCTGCTGCGGCATGTCTTAGAGTCCAGATGCTCAGGGACCGCTCGGAAAAACGGACACGCGACTCGATTGAGCTCAGCCGCTCCGTCGGAATGTTTCTGAGCTTTCGAGGACCCCTCGCGTCGAGAAGAATTTGGGCTCATCTTGTCGCTCGCTCTGCAACATCAATGATGCAAAAAAAAAAAAAATAGAGATATTTGCCTTCACCGGCTGCCAAAGCCGCTAAGTGAGGGGCAATCGAGTTATGCATGTTATTTCGTAAGCGTTAGGCGTTTTGAAGGCGTAGCGTCGCCGCCTCTAGGCGTATTTTTGTCTGTCCAAGCGATTGGATATACGCAAACTTCAATGTAGGGCTGTCCATGGTGTCAGATAAGGCCCAATCTGAGGCTTGCAGACATTGAAATTCCAAAAGTGCAGATGGTTTTGTAAGCTTCGCCAGTGATGATTTTGCGGCATCGGATCCATTCCGCGCTAGAGCCCGCTGAACCGTCCTGCGAGCCCAAGCATCAGATTCGATACTCATGTACCTAAATCTGGTGCCATCCGGACATCGGAGGAGGATTGTGCCTTGCTGAGACCATTCCGTCGCGGTATGTTGACTTGGTAGCCTAAAATCGCCAGCTTCGTAAATGGTCATCTCGGTCATCGTTATCACCACAATCATGCCGTATTGCCACGAGCAGCACCAGATACTCTGAATCGCTTCAAATTTCCCAGCGTACTTTCGAAATATAGAAAAGTTTTAGCAGTAACATCCTCCTGCTTGCGTCCGGCCTCCGACAACGGTCAAGCAGTTTGGTGACGTCCAGACACGGGGCTTCGTGACCTCGATTAACCATAAAGTGGCCGAGCAGGCCCTCCCAGAAGATTATGTGGGCATTCTTCATGCATCAAGTCCCCAGGATAAATGGCTGATGGCGACCCTAGAAAAATAAACATGGAAGACGGACAACTGCGTCAATATCTCTATGTGGACGGCCAGTCGGCAACAACCAATCGCTTGGTGTCTGGTGAACCCGCCCCAACACTGAGCCAGACAGTTGCAAGGGCCGGTAAACCCATTCAGAGATTGAATGAAGCATTTGGAAACCCGTCTGCTCCACCAGCAGTGACTTTCCAGGCCGTCCTGGAACAACGCAGGCCCGCCGTAGAGTTGTTCAACGATCTCGATCGCATCCGAACAAGCGCCTAGTGGCCGCTTCTAGGTATCCATCGCTTGGTTCATGTTTCTGGTGAGAGTATAGAGATACGGGGCGAATCCGTGGTGCGAGCATTGGGCAGATCTGTCGAGGGTTGAGGAGGGCATCGCGAGTCAGTAGAACGGATTGACTTCGAACAGGTGGATGGCCAATCTTCGTGATATTTCGATAGTATCATCGGTATTGAATTGGGCGGAGGGAGGGGCAAGGGGGTATTATATGAATTGAAGCCTGTTATTTGCCTCACATCGTCGAAGTTCGTACGGCTTCCACGCGGCTGATCGCTGTCGAGTTCTGCGCAATTGCGATGGGGCCCAACCCCTTTGTAGACCGCCAACTCCACCTAGCTGATTTTTCATTGGATAACCAATTTCTCGAACTCAGCACCCGGACTGTGGCGTGCATTACAAGGCGCTACTGCATTAAGCGGAAATCGTTGTTCAAACATTGGGGGCGGCTTTGTAACTACTTTGTAGTTTGATCCATGTTGCCTCAAATGATCAACCAAGCCCACACTCCTTCGGTCGCAAGCTCATTGGCTTGGAAGGAATCTGCTTCAATCTGATCGGCGATATGGGTGACATGGCCGATGACTTGAGCCCTGATGGTGGGAGCGTCTGATGCGCGGTACTTGGATCTAATGTAGCCATTAGATTTCCCTATTGTCTCTGTGTAACTATCATCTTGGAAATACCAAGGCTCCTATCTGCATAAAATGCAGTTAATCATGTGGACAAAGATTTATCTTCGACGGGTATTAGCCCGTCCCGAAACGGGGTTCGAAGCAAAATGTTCCCTATCGTGAACTTGACCTTGATTTATCCGCGGATGTCACCCAAGGGCTTTGATGTCATACTTTAATCGCGCACCACCATTTTAGACCAGCTGGACTAAATTTTAGTGAATCTTATTATTCTAACTACTGCTGTCAGTCATTTCGATCATAATGTTGGTATCATATTCACTGCTTTTCTTTTCGCTCAGCGGAACACATTTAGCTATCAAGGTTGAGGTGAGTATTTGTCTGGAAGACACAAGAGTGTACCAGGCTATCACAAGGCGAACCTAGTGAGTTTAAAGTCGCCCGTGAAGATATTACGTACTTGTTGAGACTATTTTTATCTTGACTCTGGCCGGTGGCTATAGGTAACGTATGAATTCGGTGATGATTTCCAAAATAGATCCTACCCAACTGGCAAAAGAGAGAGCAAGAAACGAGGATGCTAAATCAAGTTTAAAATTGATAATACGAATACTTTGTAAACTTTTAAATGCAGTTCTTCTAAACGCATATTTCGTTAATGAGTCACAAGTGGGAAGAGATGTGGGAAGAGATGTGCCTTGTGGTAACTGCATGGCTGCCTAGCAGCGCCGTAACCGCACCGGCCCCTGCCATTCGCTGTGATTCCAATCTAGCTACAGCTGGTCAGGACTGGAGTTATAATTGGTGCCTTTATTTATCCCAATGTGTACTGATCTGGTTGGGGTGTGGAATTACTTCGAAGGACCTTCGCTGTTAAAGTTCAGATGGTAAGAATCCGGCGGGCAAGGGTTAACACAGATCACCTTCTAGAACAATGATATTTCGGAGCTATAATTGTGTAGAAAACATCCATGTTAATCGTGGCGACCCTACTCGTGGACTGGTTTAGTTGGTGCAGACTATGGTCCAATGCTGGAGCACCACGTCACTCACTAGATCAACCAAACTAAAGCCGCCAAGTTTTAGCCCACGGCGTCAAATTGACGAGGTGACTCAGTCCAGGAGAAGATCTACTAATCCTAACTGGGAGACGTCACATTAAGTAAAGAGGAAAATTATGCATGATTAAAAACTGTTCAGTTGCATCTTTAGAAATTGTGCACAGCTTCTCTATAGACTAATCAGTACAATGGATTTATACTCGTATCCAGCACCCTGGTCATGTTTAATCCTGAATAGATAATAGAATTGTTAGCATGGTGTCATGTTCTGAAGAAGTCCCGCAGTAATTTTATGCCCGTTCACTGAAGCCCACATCATTGGTGTGCGTTGATATATAAAATCCTTGGAAGTAAGATTCACCCTGTCATCCTTGAGCAGGAGCTCAACTATAGCATTTTGCCCTCTTTCCGCGGCATACGAAAGCGGTGTGCGACCATTCTGAGATGTGGAATCAGGATCAACCTTGCTGTTTGCGAGTAATAGCTTCACTATTGTCTCGTGTCCGAATCTTGCCGCCCACGAAAGTGGTGTCCGTCCATTTTGAGATTTTGAGTTTGGGTCTACCCGATGATCCTGGAGCAAAAGTTTGACGACAGCATCATGGCCATTTGCTGCTGCCCATGATAAAGCTGAACGTCCGTACTCGCCATCCTGAGCATCAGGCTTAATGTTACTGTCCTCAAGTAGGATTCGAGATATTCGCTCATGCCCTCTTTCCGCCGCGTACGATAATGGTGTTCGCCGGTATTTAGATTCTGTATTAGGGTCAATTCCATTGCCGAGCAACGTTTTGACAATAGCTTCGTGTCCCATCTCCGCCGCCTTCCACAATGGAATTTCTTCATTTTCGGAGCACTCCTCGTCAGCCTGAGCTGCATTATGTTTCAATAAGAGCTTGGCAATCGCATCGTGACCCCTTTCTCTAGAAAACCATAGTGGGGTCCTTCCGTATTTTGACTTGGAGTCCAAATCAATGCCGTTCTTGCTAAGTAGTACCTCAACTACTGCCAAGTGCCCCCTTTCAGCTGCCCACGACAACGGCGTCCGCCCGTATTCAAAATCTCTAGCGTTGAGATTGACTTCTGACCTATCGATCAAGAGCTTGACCACTATTGCATGACCATTTGCCGCTGCCCATAGAAGTGGTGTTCGTCGGTATTTACTGTCTGTAGAGTTGAGGTCCACGTCATTGTTTCCTAGTAGTAGTTTAACTGCTTCTTCTTGTCCCTTTCCGGCTGCCCAGGACAGAGGTGTGCGGCCTGATTCTGACATAGAGTCCGGATTTACTCCCCTGGTATTTAAAAGCTGCTTTGAGATGGCTAGATGCCCCCCAGCTACCGAATACCAAAGCGGGGTCCATCCATAAAGATAATCTCTAGAGTCTGGGTCCACATTGTCATTTGTGAGAAGGAGTGCGACAACAGATTCATTTCCCATTTCTGCTGCATAAGACAATGGTGTTCTTCCATAAGTATCTCTACTGTCAGCATTGATATCGGTACTGAGAAGTGTCTGGGCCATGTCTGTCATCCCAAAATATGCAACAATATGTAAGCCCACCATTTTTCGCGGCACATCTTGACTGTAATTGCGGTAACGACTGTTTCTGGCGGCCATAATCACCTGACTAGACCCAGATATATTTGAATTGTCTTCAAGAAACTTTAGTAGCTGTGGCTTTATATCGATAGGACTTGCGATAGCATGGTATCCCCAGTTTTGTGCCGCATAGCTGTAGAACTGATTCGATTGGAGTTTCTCCTCGAATTCATCATCTGTTCCACAAAATCCACCGGAAAAGCTAGTATAAGATAGGTATGTTATACATATAATCGTTATATCAATCTGGACATTCGGAAACCATTCTGCTTGTGTGTTCTCGAAGTATTCTTGCATCGTATAATGCGCTAATCGGACGATTCTGGTCTCATCATCAACCATAACTAGTCCGGCACATGTTGAGATTATATCTTCAACCTGCGGCAGATTATCCATATCAAGTTCAGGCGTGTCAACCTCAACAGCAAGCGCATGCTGAAGTTCAAATATAGTCAATGGTCTCTTCGCAAAGATGACCCAGGACAGTACCTGTTTAGCAAGCTCTGCTCGATCGGATAACTGACCCTCAATGCGATGCATCGAATCTTCATAAGCGTGTTTATAAGCATTGGAGCCTGTGGGGAGCCTTGCAAGTGTAGCACGGATCGCCTTCGGAGATCTCTTCCCAATTAGAGAATCGAGATGAAGCTGAGCGAGCAAAAACCTGAAGAGGTAAGTATCTTTCTGACTATATGCCTTGAAACACATACATGCCCCCTACGGCATTAGAGATCTCGCTCTTTATTTCTTCTTGTAATTTCTGATTACGCATGACAAATGATGGTAGGCGCATAAGATGATCAGTTACGTAGGTATAGATATCTTGCTTGCTAGCACAAATTTCTAGCGATATACTATCTTTGAACTTGGCCGTAATTTCTGGGAGAAACCTTGAGGTGGCAAAGATATTCACTCGATTCTCTTCCTGCAAGGCAAAAATCTCTGACAAGAGTGTTGAGTTAAACCGGTCAGATGTTTGGCACTCGTCTAGGGAGTCAATGATAATAAATGCTCGAGAGTATGCAGAAGCTACAGATCGTAATGCCTTGGAGATCTCACCGAGTGATAATCGCGCCCGCTGTTTCTGATATTCCTGCTGAATAAATGGTAGGTGATTTAGTAATGAAGGTCGAGTTTGAACAAACTGCTTTAATATGCTGGCAAGGATATCTTTAGGTTTCTGCTCGCTCTGGCGCCAGTAGTCACAGTAAATATATGCTATAACAACATTGGGGTCTTTGTGGAACCGTGCGTAGAGATTCTCAACCACGATTGATGTAAGAATTGTTTTTCCTGCTCCTGGAATGCCCGGACAGTATAACGTCTGCTTGTCGGTTTCTATCCATTTGTGAAACTCTGCAGAATTTAGAAGCCATTGGCCTGTTCCTGGTTGATGCCGGCTGATGAAATCATTTTGCTGATGTGAGTAGTCGATTGGCGTGATCCAATTAAGAATAAGCTGTTGCTCGAGATTAATCCGGCATTCATGTATCTCCCCCAAGACCTCTGCAATATTGTGCTGTGACTTCTGAAGTTCGGTCAGTCCGGAATGCAGAATCTTGAAGTGCCCCTCGTCCTCGACAGACCAATGCTTGATTGTCTTGACTAGGTCTGCAAGAAGCTCCCCATTCTCATCGGAAGTTATTTTGATCTTTTCAATCAGTTCCCTGGTATAGTTTAATATTTAGAGATTTTAGTGTGCTAAGGCTATATTACATACCGGCAATCATTTACCAAAGCGAACTGTAGCAGCGACTTTTCGCGCTGGATAGTAGATATAAGACTTTCCACTTGCCTCTCATCAAACGGCCATTTAAACCGTGAGAGGGTACTATAACTAATCTCATCAGTGTCTAGCTTAGCCCTAAGAGTATCTAGAGTGACCCTCAATCTTGAGAGGGGTGTCGAAGGTTCCTCAAGGGCACTGATCTTCTCCCACCATTCTGTCCCTGTGTTTGGATCTTCAGCAAAATCTTGAAGCTGGAGAAGAACAGTTTCACAGCCTAAAATTTCATTGCGGAGACGCTTTCGTTCTTTTGTCGCGCCAGTTGCTCTAATGATGTATTTGAAAACATCAGAAGAGAGCTGAAGGACAGAAATGATACTCCCAGCTGCGTTAAGAGTATCCATTGAATAGAGCGTTTTAAATCTTAGTGATAAGTATGACTAATTATGGACCGCATTAGGCATGTATTGACAGCTACCTTCAATAATAATCGGCTCTTTGAGCCAGTGATGTCTATTGTTTCTCTATGGTGAGGGAGAATCTATGTTTTTGTAAGATTTGTGCCCTATGACTTGACAAATCGCAAAATCCAAACATTATTTCCATTTCCCCGCTCTGTGAACTCCTATAAAACAGTCTCAAGCCAATACCACATCATCATGCAAGCATGACTACGTGGCCAGATATGATTGCGTCTTATATTCTCTTCGACTCTCGGTCTTAGGGCGGTTATTCGCGGTAGAACTTTCACTGGGCTACTTTTCCGCATCAGGAGGTTTTAAGCAGTCGATTCTAACAGAGGCCAAATGACCCTTCCTATGATAATAACATGCTCCCTGTGCTTCTCAGGCGATCTATGTACTTCTTCAACGTTGTTCTCTGCTTTAGCCTACAACTTTCGCTTTCTAGAATGATCCAGATTTACTTCCGGGGTAAAGCCAGATGGAAATCACATGTGTTAAGTCTCCCCCCCCCCGGACTTCACCTCGCTGACAAATTGCCTTCACCAACCCCCCTCCCTTCTAAGCGCCCAGAGTGCGGCACACCCTCCCTCGATTCCCATCACTGAACGGGCTGCCATCAACTTAGCTCCCCTTGTCACTGGATTGTTCTAGGGCCTGGATTTCCCCCTGATTCAATTTACCTAAATGAAGCGCTAAGCGCTTTTTGCCTCATACCGTGTTAGGCAACATGACTTCGGCATGGGGCAGAAGGCGCGCATCTGTTAACATATCACTGGCACAGCGAATTCAGTTCATGGTTGGCGGATTCCAACGAGGAAAAGGATATTCAAATCGTCACATGCCGGTTCTAGCCATTTCTTTCAGTCTCCAGGTTTGGAACATAGGCCTGCCACTAGTGGTAGAGTTTGTCAAGCTTTCATTCGCGACCGCGCAGTAGGCAGAATGTGCTGGGAAAGAAAAGTGCACGATAAAGCTCGCCTGTTTTATCAAATGTGAGAAGGTAGCAGGCAAGCTTGGCAAGATTAATTTACAATATTCAAAGTCATCGTGACCCCTGTTTATCGATAGCCATTTTTGTTCAGGTGTGCGTTTCTCATGCAACGAGGCAAGTTCAGCCAGAAAGACAGCTGGATTCCCAGCCCAACCTGTCGCACAAACCATGGTACTTTTTGATCATTTGGTTGCTAACCTTGTTAGGATTAGATTACCCCTTGGGCAATTTCCGGTTTTTGTATTGACCATTGAACGACATGAAGCCGACACGAGTTACAGCGAGCTATTGGTCAAGCTTACTTGTACCAAAGCCGGGTTAATTCCTGTCACACCGGTGATGGCTACACCGGCGATGGTAAGGTGACATCGGCGCCCAGCGTTTAATTGATGCCTAAAGTTGCAAGGCCCCTGAGACCACCGAGGTATTCACATGCCAAGAACGTCTGCAGATATGAATCCTTACTCTCACCCACCCTCAACCGGTGTGATAGCTCCTAAAACAACCCCCGGTGAGCTCATGGTGACATTTGTTTTCAGCTACAGCTTTGTTTACTAAAAAGTGACCATCAATCAAACTCAAATTATCCTTGTTCCCATTTGTGATACGCGGGCCACCCAAATTTCTAGTACCCTGCTGATGGACATTGAGTGATTGTGTCTTACTGGTTTCAACTAGTCAAACGGGAAGAAATGAAGGGCCATTGAGCTCCTAAATCTGGGCACACAAGGATTCTTTCTAATCATGGAAAAGTCCATGTGTAAGTTCCCTGATAGTTTGCTCCCTCCTACTGCCGTTCTTGGAGACTCGAGTCTCTTCTTGCATTTTGATATCACGCGCATCATTTACTGTCACAATCAATTGATATCAATGTCGAATTCTGGTGTTCTTCTCGCGTCGTTTTTGGACATGTCTTCATAGCGACCCAACTTGCATCGCTGTCAGTGGCCCGCAATGAGGCCTCTGCACTACTTCCTGCAGGTTTCCGTTATGATTCGGATGAGCCTTGCCGGTGGTAGTGCATTCATCAACCCCCCAAATAATTCAACGGAAAGCCCAACCTTCATAACTTACCAGCTGGGGAGTACGCTTAACATCGAGTTCGAAACGGATAGCGAATATATTATGATAGTGCTGTATCAATTCGTTTCCAATTATCATGGCGATGTTCATAATCCCTTTAGCGGGTGGATTCTTGGTACGTTCGCCGTACAATTCAATTGAACATTGTAATGATTTATAACCCATTATAGAAAAAACAACGCCTAAAAACGTCACTTGGGTGGTGAACCTCGATAATGTCGTCGATGGAAAATCTGGACTTGATTCCTCTCTCATGAGCACCTCAGCATTCTATTTTCGACTAATGACACCTCAGACGAACGACTTGGCCCGCACAAGATCATTTAATATAACGGCGACCGCATCCCAACCATCAACCATTTCATCAACGTGATTTTTGTCCTCATCATCGCTTTTTTCAACCCAGCCCCCCTCATCGACATATCCCACTGCGTCATCATCTACATTATCCTTGTCGCCATCACCAGAACCTACCACAGGTTCCAGTACGCGACTATCAAAAGGCGGGATTGCTGGAATTGTGGTGGGCTCAGTTTTCTTTGCCATATGTATGCTTCTGTGCAGCTTGCAACTTTTTAGAACGCAGCCAATGTTCCAACCACCCGAGCAAGATTACGAATTGAACGATTCTACATCTGCATTAAACTCCCCCAAAGCGACCAGCAGTCTGGAATTTTCAAAAAGCGCACACCGCAATAGTATGCCTCCACAAGGTCCTGGAATGGGACCTTTATGATATCCCCACGTCTATTAGTCGTTTGGTTGCGGCTTTTTGCCATTTGGGCTCATTCCGACAAGCCCCTATGTATCTATAGCAAGGTCAATTTTATACCTTCTATACGTCAGGTTTGACTGGAGATGTCTCATCCACTATGGCAAACTATAGTGCTATCAATTAATCCATGTAAAATAAAACATGTTTTGTGTTTATATTAGCCATCGTGTTCAATACAAATAATATCATGTGCAAATATACTTATGTCTTGATAAAAAGCAATTAACCGACGCGATCAAAACTTTTGGGGTTTGGAGAGAGACACAAAAGGTATTTAGAAACTTTACTTGGTCTTTATGAGTTGCGCGATTAAGAAATAATCATGTGCATGGGATAAATCTTGAACTTTAAGCCTCAATTCACTAATTTACATTTTTTATATTTTCATACTGGTTTAATTCCGCCATTCCTCTGCTTGACGCTTCAATCTTGTTTATCCATCCGTCAACATATGCCACTTTGTTGCTTTCACATACCGTTCCCAGCTGCAGTAGGCCAATTAGCTCCCTTTGGGCCTCCAAAAACATGCGTATATTGGAAAATCCCTCACATTTAGTCCCAATAAGAACTCTACGCGCTTTGGTGAACGTACTCTCAATTTTTACCCGTTCCATCAAGCGCTCGTCTTGTATAGACCTAGCCAAGGCCCATGCTTGGCCGATAAATTGCTCGGACTTCTCAATTTCTTCCAACTTTTCCTGAATGAGGGGGCCTTTGTAGGACAGCTCACGATGGCATTGTCCCAGGTAAATTTTGGCCTTGATTATACCGATAGTATATGGCGGTCGTGAGTTTTGGGAGCAAGAAATAGCGTTTGTGAAATGACTGATAGCGTCATGTATTTCTGCATACTCTCTGGAATGACTGATAGCGTCACGTATCTCCTCATACTCTCTGAAATTCCTTGTCGTGAACCTCTCGTAGATAGCATATCCTGTGCTCAATCGGCTGTCTGCATTATCAGGCATGTTTTGGGGCTTTAACATTTCCAAAATCTCGTGCCGGACTGCCATGAAATCTTCTTCTGATGGTTTGCCGAATTCATTCATCGTGAAATGATTCCTCTGCAAACCGTACTTGTTAGCGCCGTCGAGACAACCGGATTGTTCATCCACCCTAAATTTCTAATCTCTCATCAGTTGGTTGGCATCTTTGGTCGCATGTGATACATACCATGATCCCCTCTTTTTTCAATATAGCCATCACATTGCAAGGCTTCAGTTCATAGAAGCAGGCAATCTGTATCCGGTTTTGCGGCTGCTTTCGTGCTTTCATAAAGTCGTCTACAAGATTCACTAGCATCTCGTCGTTTGGGCGAGTTATACGGAGCACCTCGGTCTGGACCTTGTCCATGTGTTCTGCTTGTGCTGCTTGTATCAGTTCCATCTGACCCATTTGTTCTGCGCCCCGAAATGGGGTTCCAAAAAAGACCATGCCGATGATACTATCGCATATTCCGGGCCACTCTTGGGGATATCTGGAAGCCTCGAGGAATGCCTTGAACTGGTTAGTCAACAATTGATGGGGCGACTGGACATATAAATCCATGCCTTCAAAAATACTAGCCCACCGAAACAATGCGCAATGAGCAATCGCGGCCGCGTGGATGGTTCCTGATCGGGATCATTAGCTGTGTTAACAGAGTTGAACCTAAGCTGCACGTAATGCGTAGGCATGCTACCTCTCTGTCAATTTTAAGCGCCGTAAGTAGACGCTGTGCCACGGTGGAGACATTTTGCCGTATTACATGATCCCCAAACCATTGAGACATATAGCCGTATCTCATGATTCGTGCTGTTGGTACTGCCGCAGGTAACATTGAAGGATCCGATAGCCAGTTGACATATTGCTTCTGCTCACTCTGTGAACTGACTTGTTTGCTCCATGTATGGTCTGGATGAGCACCAATACCATGGATGGCGATGATGCTGGCTTGGAATTAGCATATATTCAGGGTTCAGAAATGTATTATCGCACTCTAAATCAATCGGTTTCCCAACTGGGGGTTTGTATAGGACCTTGAGGCCCACGTCGTCGTCGGTAATGGGTCGGACCTCGTCAAACATATTAGCACATGCCTGTGAATTAGACCCTCAGCTCTTGGCCTACCATGATTAAAGTCACTGTTTTTGCAAGGCCTTCTTTGCTGTGCGGGATAATGGATAGCTTGTTACTCCGGGTTGGAAACAAACTAATGATGCTAAGAATGGTGCAGGTGATTTACGATGACAGGTGACGTTGCAATCCAAAGATGAGAGAGGATAGGTCGGTGCTTTAAAATGTTCTAAACAGAACCTGGTACACATTGCAACTATGAGTCAGGCGCAACTACTAATCTCGCAATTGACCGGCGATTCTGTCAACGTTGCACCAAGGCCGCATAATGGTCCTAGATTTGACGGGTCAGCCTTGGTCCGCAGGGGGAAAACATGGGGCGGCATCACACATGGGTGCGTGTTTCATGTTCTGGTCATCAAATGGACTCTTCCAACAGGCATCTATTTTCGCGTCTGGTTCGCACAAGGCAACCAAAAGCCCGGGTGAATGTTGAGCCATCTTTTCCCCGCCAATGGCCAAGGTCAGGCACACGTCCAGGCCAAGCAGTCGTGTTGGTGGGTTGCAAGGCTCTGTTACAGTCACTGTCACATTAAGCGCGCATTACCCTGGGGTCTCTAATCCGATCCCATCCCCTGATTATTCGAAATTTGGAGGCTTACGCAGGGAATATTCAGCCGCTTTTGCCTTCATTTACTCCCATTAGCGCAACCCTACCAATGAAAACTTCACTGTTATGGTGGTATTGTGATGGCGATTCCTATTCGTTGGCTCATGCATGTCCAGGGCCTTAATCAGGGCCAAGGTAATTTTATTTCTTTACGGGATTTTCTTCTTCCTTTACCTAGAAGCCAACCAACACAACCGGCGAACGTCAGCCGCAAACCGCCCCCAATCATTACTCAAAGAATCGGTTCTTTGGTCGTGGGAGACCGAGATGCTCACGCAACGTTGTTCCCTCATAGTCGTTGCGGAAGATGCCCCGTCGTTGCAACTCGGGCACCAGACGGTGGGCGACATCATCGAGTCCCTGAGGTAAGAAAGGGAATGTGATCGTAAAGCCATCTGATCCCTCTTCTTGAAGCCACTTTTCCATCTCCTCGGCGATGGACTCGGGTGTTCCGACGAATGCGAGGCCCGAGTAGCCACCGTACCTCTGTGCCAACTGCCTGACTGTGAGGCCTTCCTTCTCAGCCAACTTGATAACACTTTCTCTGCTTGTCTTGCTTGCGTTAGTGTCTGGAATGTCAGAGGGTAGAGGAGCGTCTGGGTCAAAGCCAGATGCATCGCTACCAAGCGCAATGGACAGCGATGAAATGGCAGTATCGTAGTGCACGAGGCTGTCAAGCTTTAATCGCTTGGCCTGCGCATCTTCAGCGCTGTCTCCAACAACAACCAATGCTGCCGGCAAAATCTTGATATGATCCCGGTCCCGCCCAGCTGCTACGGCTCGATCCTTGAGGTCCTTGTACAATGCCTTTGCACCGTCCAAATCTCGAGGTGAGCAGAAAACCACCTCGGCGGTTTCAGCTGCCAGTTGTCGACCAGGCTCGGATTGACCCGCCTGAACAATCACAGGCCAGCCTTGAACTGGTCGCGCAATATTGAGTGGTCCTCGGACTTGCAGTGAATCGCCCTTGTGATTGAGCACATGCAGCTTCTCGGGATCAAAGTAGATGCCAGTATCCCTGTCCCGAATGAATGCGTCGTCGGCAAAACTGTCCCATAGACCAGTGACAACGTCGTAGAATTCCCTGGCCCGCTTATAGCGCTCACTATGCTCAAGGTGTTCGTCACGCCCGAAGTTTTTGGACGATTCCGGGTTACCTGTTGTAACAATGTTCCAGGCGGCTCTGCCACTGCTCAGGTGGTCCAATGATGCAAATCGTCGCGCAATGTGGTACGGTTCGTCATATGTTGTGGATGCGGTAGCTGCAAGACCAATTTTGCTCGTCACAACCGAGAGAGCCGAGAGCAATGTAAACGGCTCAAAAGACGTCACTGTGTGGCTTCGTCTTAAAGCTTCAGTAGGCATGTTCAGCACGGCCAAGTGGTCGGCCATGAAAAATGCATCAAACTTGGCATCTTCTAGCGTCTTGATAAATGTCTTTAAGTGCTCCAAATTGAAGTTGGCGTCGGGATAAGAGCCGGGATATCGCCATGCGCCAGCGTGCAAACTTACTGGGCGCATGAAAGCGGTAAGGTGCAATTGCTTTGAGTTCGCCATGACTGTTAACTGTACTTTAATGGACAACGGGAAAACGATTCAATGCCAAGGTCAAGAATTTATTTTTCTCGCTATATAGAAATAGTTCTCTATTTATTATATTAGCTCATTATTGTAATCGCGGCGTTGAGGGGAAGATGATGCGATGACGACAGCCAAAAGCATCAAGCACGACATCAGAATGTGGGGCATTTGATAGGCTACATGGTGACCTCTGCTTTGTTAGCACCAAATAAACTCGGGAACCGTTGGATTTGATTTGTAATTTTTCGGCTGATTTGTAAACGCATAGACTGTTTTTGAGGCATATGTCAGAGCGAATAGGTGTAAATTAAATGCAGCCGTGAGGCGAATCCAAGTGCCTAGATGGGATTTATCCTTTGCTATTATTTCTTCATAATCCATGCTTCCGGAGCATCCCACATATCGACTAGCAGACTAGACTGCTTGCGTAAGCTCGCGAGGCTCTTTGTGCGCAAGTCTTTGTGGCGATCCTGTGTCACTGTGTTCAGTGCTATCTTCCTCGGGCGCGGTATTCGAGACTGCCCTGGGCAACTTTTCACTAATCATCTGTTAGTTCCCACGTTTATTTAATTTTTTTTTGGATGTAAGCACGAACCCGTGGCTTCCGAATATTATTCGAATGACTTGCGTCATCACAACCAAACACACCACCATTACGGCTGAGTACACATAACCCTTCGGAAACCGAGGGGCCTCAACCGTTGGATAGGTGAAGAGAGGGATCCATGCATTGGTAGAAGTTGCAATTGCGGTCATTAAAATTAGAGTTAAAGCTCTTTCTTCGTTGTTATGCCGGAGGATCGTGTTGGCCCATCCGTACAGGACTGATGATACTGCCACAGCAGAATATGATACACTAAAGGCGAACCACTTGGCAGCCTCCGGTACGTTCCATACGGCGAGGATAACCAAGCCGGTGAAGTTGACGGCAGAGGCAAGAGTGATGGCAGCCGGACGCCCAAGATAGAGATCGGAACTGAAGTTGATAAACAGGACGAAGAATATTCCCAGGCCAGGACTGATGGCACCCAGCTGGTTCACGGTCTTGGTGTCGTATCGCTTAAGGCTCTTGATCCACAACAAGAAAGCAGCCGAATTGGAGCTTGTGTTGAAGAAGAAAACGTCCCAAAGAACTAGCAAATAAAACTGCCAGCTGGTAAAGATGCGACGCAGGAGCGACAAAGAGAATGGCGTGCTTTGAACTTTGGATCCTGCTCTCTCCAGCCTCGATTTGGCGAGTTCAAGCTGAGCCTTGCTGATGACAAGGTGATTAGGCTTATCAGGAGTTCCTGGCCATATAAAAAAACCGATGAACGCAAGTGGTAATGTGATGATGGCGTTGATGATGAACGCCCATCGCCAACCTGCAAGACCATTTACACCATCGAGGTACTCTGTTGCTGCACCTTGCAGGAGGCTGGCCGTCATGGTCCCAAGAGTGAGTCCGACATAAAAGAAGCCACCACGACGACCGATCTCTTCACTTCGATACCAAGACCCCAGCACGAAATGAACACCAGGGAAATATGATGCCTAATTTCTTGTGTTAGACGATGCGGTTTTGCTCAATCTCTGATGACTGGTCACAAACCTCGAAAAGTGAGACCATAAATCTATAGGCGACAATTTCAGCAAAGCTTTGCGCGCGATACTGCAATAGAGTAAAAATGCCCCAGAGTAGATCCAAAGTCGGGACGAGGTAGTGCATAGGCACTCGAGGGAACAGGTAGATGAACGGCAAGAGTCCCACGACGTTGCCGACAACGAAGACTGTCTGGAACTGGACTAGCTGATTTCCATGGAAACCCAACTCATCCGACATTCCAGAAACATATGCATTATCTGTAATTGGTCAGCACTTTCCTCACCAAAGGACCTAATCGGCTCGCACTAATGTTGGTTTGATCCACATATTTGACCCAGTAGATGATGAAGGCATAAGGAACAAGCAGTAAGTCTAGCTTGATAATGAGTTTTCTTTCCTCTGGACTATCATCAGCCGAGAACCAATGGTACCAGCGTCTTGCTGGCGGACTTGACATTGTGTCGGCGTGTTTAATCTACTCGCTGAATCGGCATCATGGGCTCATGGGGTACGGACCGATTTATAAAGATTGCATGAACACCACATCCTGGATTGTGCACCCCAGACCCTCGCACCAACTAACCAATTTTCGTAAAATGGATCAGACGTCACCCGAGCTAGTGAGCACATCAACATCATGTGGGGGCTTATCTATGCATATAAAGAGCCTGCTCCATCCCACCTCTATCCCATCCCACCTTTAGATCCATGAGGACCAAACTGGGATTTTTCTCTACTCCGAGTTATTTCCACTGATAAAGATATATGGTTGGGCTTCTGGCGGAGCTAAGTGTCAATAGTCTGTAGCTGGGAATGGTGCAATTTTGTGTCCTATGACGCAAGTTTCACGACACCGCAAAAAGCCCCCACGTATTAGCCAGATTTTTTATCTTTCAACGTAGCGTTCTTTTGTAAAAATGAAAGGTTTAATGTATTCAGATTCTTCAATCTTAAAGATAATTCGGATGTATTCGAACTGAATTTGAACTTTGGAAATAAACACGGCATAGTGTCGTTGAAGTAATTCAGCATCAGAAGCACCTAAACGGATAGAAGAAGCTCTCGATGTAATTAAGCTTGACGGATGCAAAAGTATAAGTAATGTTCATAATGCCTTCTGTTCTTTTGGAAATGGAACTCGCAATCATTCAATTACGATAATAGATTTGAACTATGCTTGTAAATTATTTTGCAGGATGGCTCATTTTCTATGCCCGAATAATCCCACTACACGAGTAAGTATCCATAGTTTGAAGCCAGGGAATTCATTACCAAAGCTCGCATCATCCTCTTTCACTTGGACGTCGCGTAGTATATGACAGTCCGTTTCTTTCGACCGTACTCGTTCTAAAAGGCCACTTCATTTAGGTGTTTGCTACCGATCCATTTTGTGAGTAATCAAGTACACTCAAATCCTCGTGACATATAAAATACCTAAACTAGACAATGCAAAGATTTCATACCTACAATTTGAGATGTGAGAAGACCTGATTGGCATTGGTTGTGATTTTGCGGGCATTCAAATCCACCCCACATACGGGAACCCGTGGTCAATGTCATCCTTATTAAATATTCGACATTGCATGAGTGCATTGAACAACAAGAACTTATGCTCTGTTGAATTGAACTGCGTTCATGTGCTTTAATATTAACTGAATAATCTGCCTTCGAAGGTGTTCAAAATAGTGTGCATCGGTGATTTATGAGAGGATGTGTTCCGAAGCGTTGTAACTCGCGCTCAGAGTTCATTGATCCATAACATGAAAACAGTATTGAGATATTATCAATAGTTGGTTCTTAATTTCCTAACGGGACCAAAAAAAGTTGCCTTATGGATTGCAGAGTTTTGGTTAGAAGAGGCAGACAAATATCCTACAAAAGGCTAATGGTCTGGTGCCTAATTGACCACCATAGAGGTGCAGATTGCGTCGGAGGCATTTTGCATTGAAGGCACAGCTCTCGCAGGCGAAATTTGCAAGGATTGTGGTCCAATTATTTCCTTTCTAGTGTATTCTTACAGTGGGCCAAGGCTAACTGGATAAGACAAGGCATCCTAAATATCACCGCCTTACCATTGGCTGGTCCACTCATGCTGACTGCTGGCTGAAGCCTCTGCCAATTCACTTCAACGCAGCATCAACGCTGCCAAGTCATTCAAGGGCAACGTATGGCACCCATGCCCTTCTAGAAATTACTATGAACCCACTCAGCGTTACTTCATCCATCACTGGACTACTAACCTCGGCAGGGGAGGTGTCAAGAATACTGGGACCCTACATCTCCGCAGCAAGAGAAACGCCGCAAATCACAGCCCACGTTCTTGCTGAAGTGCAAAGCGCGAGCATTATTTTGTCATCGGTGCAGAAACTCACAATCAATCTCGCCACAATTCCTCCTCAGCGCGCAGCCTTGATACAGCTTGATCAGATCGTGGCAATTCTCACGGATGGGGTCTTGCTCTTCTCAGAACTCGAGGATGTGGTGCGTTCCGTCACTCCCCAGGACACTGGGACTGTGCGGCTCCCGCTCCGGGCGAGGTTAGCATGGGCACGCAAGGAGAACGCTTTTTCCGCGCTTATAGCTCGGCTGCAGAGCTTCAAGAGCTCCATGTCGCTTATCCTTGTAATAATAAATAGGTGGGTCACCATTTCGTGGTAATGATCAATTAATACTAACTACAGGAAGTGAATCGGATCGACTTGCCGCGCAGCATCAGCAAGACCTCTCCATCAACGTAAACAATCTTCTGGAGACAAACCATGCACTAAACAGGCGTTTAATGAATTTAGAGGATGCTTTTGACGTGCGAAGCATCGTATCAAAGAGACAGAGTTCAATTGCCGCCTCCAGCACTCACAATGAACAAATCACATCCACCATCGCAACGCTGCAAACACCAGAAATGACACATTCAGCAGTCGGAGTTTCAACATTTGATTTTCAAGACGACTTGGACAGTTCAAGGGTGTACCGTCGGGCTCAGAGGGACACAGCGGACTTCTCTTTCCGAAGTTCAATAGCACGTAGCAACGCGTGGTCAGTATTCTCAGGACTCAGCCTTGGCCAAGTATCTTTGATATCAGTGGTTGCCCTTCCAGTTTACATCGAAGATCTTTCAAACGCCGAACACTATGACTTTGGTACCAATAATCGATCAAAATCTGCAACATTTCCCGCGCAGTCAGGACGACCAATCCTCTACGATTGCTTAGAACTTCAGTTACAATTAACTCAGATTCACGGCATGGCCACACTGCTTCACGGCGACATTCTCGAGGATCCCTTCACAAATCTCTGGAGTCTTTTGCGAACAAACTCTCCATACATCATGTTGCTGGATTCTCTAGATGCCCTCTCGAGTAAATCTTGGGAATGGGACAGCTCAAAACGGGAAACGGCCGTGGAACTATTGCTGGAAACCTGTTCTGAGACTTTTGAGCTCCCACCTACCGATCTTTTTACCAAAGAGGACTTAACTAGTACAGAATATTGCAAGGGAATAAAGGTTAGAATTGAATGCTCATTCAATATCCCGTACATGCGCGACAATGCTAACACAAATTTTGGTGATCAGATCATGTCTGTTGTCTCGCTTGTCATGGAACAGCTGACGAAGATGGGCAAAATATCACCAGTGGAGCTAAAAGATTTGCTCCCAAATGAAAAGCGAGAAGGCTATACAGAATCAGAGATGGACCTGATAGTGGAAGAGTTTCTTGCAGATGAGCGAATTTACGTGAGCCAACTTCAGGAGCTTGCGGATACCAGAGACTGGATCAAGGTGAACGGGAATTTGCCGCCGAGCAACATAACAGAGATCTTTGGTCCTGTCGCCACTGTACTAGACAATCATATCCGGCTCATACTATTAATGGAGGAGAACCTGCTAAAGCCAGCTAGTGAACAGCGATGGGAGAAAGTGTTCAAGTCATACCGCGACTCCGCAGAAGGAGATGGTGTCTTTCTGTCAAACGAGAACACAGCTAAAATGATCATTAATCGATATTTAAACGATCAAAATGAGCGGAAAAATGAGAAGCAGATCTCAATGCTGACATCATGCCTCAATCTGCTTTCTTCACCGTCTCAACGACTACCAAAATATACAACCTTTGTGAGGGTAAAGTCGGACGCGGTTCCCAGAACAAGAAGGAACATCATTCTAACCATCTATAGGAGTTAATGAACCATAGAGGAATATCTGATGGTCAACATGAAGATTTTAAATTTGCATATCATCACCTCCAAATAGGCTTGGTAACTGTGAACAATACCATCAGACACGGAGAAATCCAAGCCGCACTTTCAGATTTGCAAGAAAGAGTTGAAGATTGGAAGAACCATCGCTTAGATCAATTTGGAAAGCTTCTCCTATTTGGCGCCGTCAATATCATAAATGGAGATTTGTCTGCGCCGAGGTTGGTAAGATTCCCAAGAGATCCAGCTAATGCCGTGTACTCTAATAATATGATCTTAGTACCATATTTATTTATTCGAGACTCTTCTTTTGTGCTTCAAAGAGCGACCTTCTCAGTCTAAAGGGCTGCTTTTTAGAAGATCAAAAGCACCTTCGAACAAAAAGCCTGGGCTTCTTTTGAAAGGCAGGATTTTCGGCGTAAACATGAATAAAATTGTTTCATTGTCAAAGCCAGGTATTTTTTACTTCGAAAAGCGCAAAGAAATTCCACATCTCTAACTATCAAAATAGGAAATTACACATGCCAAATATGGTGGAAGGGTGATCCTGATGTTGAGAACTTTTCGTTGCTATTCCAATCCGAGTCTATCATGAACAAGTGGGCTGCGGCACTCGAAGGTGTACGCGTCGCAAACAAGCCCCCCGCCACACGAACGACGCCAGAATTTGCTTGGCTTCGCCCAACGAGCCCTCTGAAGAATCCGTACGCTGAGTATGATACAGATGAAGAGGATGAAGTTTCAATTTCATTCTAAGTGTAGTGCAAAAAATGGCGACAGTATCAGTGTTATAGCGCAAGGATGGAAGCAAATATAGCACCAATATGATGATATATCTATCATAACCCAAAGTGAACATATGGAAACCAACACAAATGACCCTTCTCTTCTTCTTTTTTATTGCAGAGTATAGCATCTCTCTGCAAATGCACAAGTCTCAGGTCACTACTGCCTGTGTCCTCCTTGAAGTTAGTTGATCTGTTTGAACTTTCCCTTCAGTCCCTTAAACTATTGTTTGTCAACCACCTTAACATGAGCTTATTGGGTAGTAGTCTTGGGCAAATAACGCGCTTCTAATACGGAATGTTTGCATGAAAATCATCGTAACTCTATTAAATTTTATATACCACCTATCTTAAGCCTTTGTATGCGTTTCTAAGTAATATGACCTGAAAAATAAGCACATCATCTCACATTTTTACATTTATTCAATGAGCCTCTTTATGTAATCAATTTGAGTCAGGTTAATATCTTATGTCATTGTAACCAACGCAACTAGATACAATGTACTCCTTTGAGTGAGTGCATCAGGCTTGCTGATGGCGACCACTGGACTTCTCTTCGAACACTGCCATCATAACCAGCTACAGCTTATATTGCAGAGCCAATAGTGAGGAGGACGACGGCGATCATGATGGATCACTTTCGGCATGCCCACTTCCACATCCCCACGCGCTTCATCCCCAACACCTTCCACCAATTTCACATACCCCATCCGAGTTGACCAGAACTTACTCCACATATCACCTGAACCACACCCAACCCGTATAGTGATTGAAATGACATCACCCTTCGCTTGAGGATGGATAACCACATAGTGATTGCTGCAGGCAGGATGATTTTTTATCTACATCCAAAAATGATGTTCAAAGGAGGTAGCTTTCCAGTCCCTTCTAACCAGTAAAAAACTTCAAAGCTATTCCTGTTATATTCATCAACGCCCTTGACCAGCTGTTATAAACCCAATGGTTTCACGCTTAAAAATAATCACACCTGTCATGAACCTGTCTAGGGTAGTGGTTGCAAATGCTCGACCCCAATGTTTACCGCCAACATGGTTCATGCAATCAGAGAAAGCCTATCACAAAACTAGCTATACGGAACCAGTTAGCTTAAATTTAGTCGTTCGTTTGGTCTTTGATACGGAATTCAACGGCGCGGAGCGATGGAAATCGTCCGTGGTTGAGATGGTGGTTTGATCAACGGTGGGAATAGCGAGTTTTGACGAAATGAAGCGGACCACTAATCAAGCATGGTTTAATCGACCACCTACCCTCATCAAATTTTGGAGTGGACCCGTGTACTCCCAAAGAGGAGATACCTGATCGCGCAAAACTTTCTTTGGAGGACACACCGTTGTTGCAACAATGGCTTCGACCCCAGTACCAGTGAGCCAGTCATGGTTGGTTGCACGATAAAATCAGTCACCCAGTATCCTAGCATAACTGAATATGAATATCGGCGCAAAGTCTGACGGACGGCATGCCATGGAACTCAGGCCATGAATTGAGGGATGCTACTGAAAGAATGCTGCAAATGGAAAGTGTTGGAATTAATGGCTGAAGCAAGCCTTGATAATGATAAACTTTGGCTCGCCGCACCAACAGCCGTTATCACAACACTCGGCGCAAACGTCGCTCTCGTCTAGTGGTTAGGACATTTCGTTGTGGTCAATTGAGCATCCCGAGAAAACCTGTGTTCGATTCACAGGAGGTTAGTCCATCCCGCTTCATCAGCAACTGAATGTGTTCTAACATAGTTAAAGCGACAAACTCGCTCTTCAAAACCTTCTTTTTTGCCTTTTTGGCCCTTTTTTTGGTCACCAATTTCGTGTGTGAATAGAGTCTTACTGAATATGTCCCTCGGCCTAGCCAAATCTTTTGTGGCAAAATTTGAAGTTCTCTTTTTCTCGTGTCTAAAATAAATGAAATCATACTTCGATGGCTATTTTTTATTCCTTGTTTGGTTGGATCGCACTGGCTGTCGCCATAGCCCACGTCGTATCATTCCCCGTCACGACCCATGGCTTTGGTACAGAGCGTTCACCTTCAAGCAATGCTCATCCATGTCCAATTTTGTATGGATCATTGGCCAAGAATATCTTGATTCGCGCCATTCGGAGTCAAAGTATTTATTGTACTGCAAGAGCAAGTAGCATGGCGCGATATATACGCGCCTGATAGCTGCATGAGTTGGAAGTGGCTGAATGCAGTCACTGGACCTGACACATGGCGACACTCAAATCGAAAAGACAATTCTTTTTTGGACAGATGTGTGGACCACTTTTTGCTTGCGAAAAAAACCGTATTTGACTAGTTGGATCTGAACTTAAATGTAGACTACGTGTTTTATTGGTCATATCATGTCTCCATGCATTGTTAGCCTGTTGAACTAATGGAGGGTGAATGAAGAGCAGTGCGGTATCTTAACATATGCAAATGTTGCCCCACGGCTATTATCTCTCATAGAGGGTGACAGATAAAATTATTTCATCAAAAGTAAATTAAAAAAGGGAAAGAAATCCGACCCGATCGCATCTGTTTGAGCTACTTCCGTGATGAATACGCCAATCCCAACTGACCCCGTTTATACCTTTTCAATGTACCAGGTAATGTCAGAACCGTCCAGTTCTTTGGTACAAAACCCGGTTCCAAAATAGGAGAATCGGTTTTCATTCTGATAGGTCCAGTCGTAATCCTTTGAACCGTACTTGTTAGTCAAATGCCAAATCCAAGTTATGGAGTACCTACCTCCCATCTTGGGTCTTGCATCGCCCCGAAAAAATGCAAACGACTACCCGGCCACATCATAATCGGCCCATCAACTTTGCCACCTTTAAACCAGGATCGACATGGAGAACTCCAAGCTGTGCGAAGCAGGAACAACTCTCGATGTTGCTTGAAATCATCTACTGCTTCCTTCTTGGGGTGGAAGGATTTGATGTTTTGAGTCTGGTATTTGACAATGAACTTTTCAATATATCGACTAATAATCTCAATGACAGGAAGGATAGATCCGTGTGCATACGGCCCGAATGGTCCATTCATAACTGCAAACTGTTAGCATACGAAATTAGGCACAGCAAAGCGGAGGGAAGAAGTATACTGAAATAGTTTGGAAAGTGAGGAACTGTAGTACTGAGATATGTCGCCGGACGCTCTGCCCATTCTTGGCGGAGATCTCGGTTGTCCATGCCGACGATGGGAAACTTGGGGACGAAGCTGACATCAAATCCAGTGGCACAAATGAGGACATCTAGTTTATGCAGTTTCCCATCATCAGAAACGATGCCATCCTCAGTAATCTCGCTGATGCCTCCAAAAACAACCTCGCATTTCTCCCTGTCAGTCAAGCACTTGAGGAACCCGTTGCCCGGAGTTGGGCGACGACAACCCACGGCATAATTTGTGGGAACCAGTTGATCAATTAGGTCCTCCTGGCCACCAAGCTTTTTGGCCATTTCTTGTCTAGAAAATTCGAGAGCTTCCTTTTGTGCGGAGGATCCATTAATGATAAACTTGAATCTCTGGTTCAGCTCAGCTTCAATGAGCTTTCTGTATTCCAAATATTCCTCTGGATACTTGGCGAATCTTTCCTTTTGATCTTCGGGGTAGTCAAAATTTGCACCGTTTTCGCCTGCGTATTTTTGTGCGAAGCCCGCTGTGATCCAAGTCGTAGACCTCATAAATAGCTTCAGCTTGCCGACCTTGTTGAAGATTGCGGGTATAATTTGGACTGCACTGCTCCCATTTCCAATCACACCAACCACTTTGTTTTCCAAATCGATCGACTCATCCCAGGCTGCTGAATGAGTTTTATTCTTAAACTTTTCAACACCTGGTATCAGTGGCCATTTCCAGTGATTCAGGACGCCAGTGGCATTAATTAAAACCTCTCCTTCGTCGAAGAAGGCATCTCCTTGCTCGGGCTGAACCTTGATTTTCCATTTACCGAGTTCTTCATTCCACCAGGCTCCAATCACGCGATGGCTCAATTTTACGCTCGAGGAGAGTCCGTGATGCTTGACGATATCTTTAAAATAACCTAGGATTTCTTTGGAGCCGGCGTAATAGCTACTCCAGTCCGGCTTCGGGTGCCACGAAAACTGATAATTTGCAGACGGAATGTCACACGTGCAGCCTGGATACTGGTTCTCAAACCAGGTCCCGCCGACTTCGGGGTTCTTTTCGTAGCATTGGACTTGGATGTTCCGCTGAGGATCTTGCAAGATATGCACCAGGTTAATCGCAGCTGCCCCGAAGCCTATGATGAGTATCCTAACGGGTCGAAGAGTGCCCAAAGGTGCCTCGGTGATTTGGTAGCCCGCTGCGTCGGCAGTCGGTACAGACTTAGCATACGACTCCACTGTTTGCAGGACATACCCACCCGGATAAACCCCATTAGATTTCGTTTCCATTGTGGCTTGCGAGTTATGGCTAGTAGTAGCAGTATTTCCGTTGGATAATTGTGGCATAATGGCGAATATTAATTAAATTAGGATGCGTCGCTGTGTGGTTATGATCGAGTGGATGGATAGTCGTTGCTGGAATGTTGCCAAGGATGCTGTGAGGAATGTGATGATGCAATCTCAGACATTGAAACTCTCTCACAAGCTTATCTATGCTCCATCAATCACTCACTGCGCACTGATAGCGGTTGTATTACGAAGCATGTTGACATGATGCGACCAATTGAATCGAGCAATGACCTGCACGAATACCCCAAAACCGGCCTGCTCACATCCGAACGGGGACTAACGTGCGTTTTTCTCCGCACTATGTCTAAGCACGGGATATTTTTGTCAAATAGCTTGCAAAACACAATAACCGAGTATACAGTTTGAAAGTCCCTGCAAAACGTTGTTTTTTCAAGATTAAAATATATATAGAAACGGTCGGTTCGGCATTGGGCTAGAAAAGTCCACGGGATGGTGAGATGCTCAAATATTAGTCTATTTGCATATCATAATGCTTACCTCGGCACCTTGATATTACCTTCGGATCTCTACAGAGATGGCTGATTGGCTGGTAATGTGGAGATCTCAATGGGGTGTATCAGGGTATGATTACCCGAAGATTATTATATGTCATCTGTGATATGTTTGTGACTTGTGGCTATGTTCTGTGCTAGTTACATGTGATGAATAGCTCACCGCAAATCGCATCCCGCTTATGCATCGCTAAAATTACTCTCGTAGGCCAAGAGAGGATGAGACCAAGACCACCAAAGTTATTTTTGATTTGATGCATTCATGGAGGCAAGTTGAATAATGCATTTCCATGCCCCTATATCAAGCTCTAAGTGATTTCCAAGGCACAGGTTTTCAGCAGAACTACGGCAACATTCCGGCCAAGATATCACTTCTTGAGTGTAAATAATTTATAGCATAAAATCTTAAGCTCAATTTATATAAATGGATGTTGAATTCCATGAAATCTATATCCAGACCTGTCCGTTGAGGGAGAGACTAGGACAAACTCGAAATCTAAAATAGTTCTCTATTACCACCATACATCCCGACAGAAGGAAAAATGCAGCAGTTGCCGATGAAATTGTTTCTACTTTGCCAACCTTGTTAACGCAGACCTAAAAGTCTTGCAATCAGCTGATGGTAGATTCGCTGTCCACGCCCAGGGTGATGTATCCAACCACGCCATTCTCAAAGTTTTCGCCGTCCATTGGGACGACACTGATGTAAGGGTTAAATCCACCGATGAGGCTTGAGGGAAGAAATTCATCGACCTCATTGGTGACGCGCTGGATTTCAGTATGGCTGGCATAAGGCTCCAGTGCCATGATTTGGCTGGAGAGATCGCTATCAAAGTAAATTTGGCCCGTGGAGACGACGTTTCCAGAAGAAATGGTGCCGTTGGCCCGGACAATCCAATCGGTGTAAACTGTTTACCACGTTAGTTGCATTCCTAGTATGGCATCAACAAGATGGTATTACCCTGAACGTGGATGTGGATGGTACGGCCGGCATAGAAGCCAGGGAAAATTGTCTTCATTTCCGTAATACCGTTATCGTTGGTAGGCCACATACCACGACCGAACGTAGTCTCATCGGTATGCAAGTCTGTTTCGCCCATCTTAAAATTCGTAATATTGAGCTGCTCCAAGATTTCATCCAGAGTGAGATTGGGGCTGCGACCGGTGAAGCTTGAGTAGCTTCCCGTCGCATTGCAATGCCAAAGGGACACCAGTGCTTTAGGCAGAGGCTCACAAGTAGCCATGTCAATGACACCAATGTCCAAAAGAAGAGGAACACCTGGCTCATTTTCGGACATTTCCTGGCGGAGAAGAACTGACTGAGGCCGCCAGTATGGACCTTCAGTAATCTCCGGGGTCAGGAGACAAGTGTCATTGTGAATAACATTGTACCATGGGGCCTCGGTTGTAATTTCAAAGGTCGTGTTGTCGCCGCGGCGCATAAGGTCTCGTTTCTTTTGCTCGCGCTCAGCATATCGCTTCTCGTTGTACCTAGCCACATGGTTATGGCAGCGGCCAGACAGTTGCTCTTGGCGAGCTAGGAGCTTCGGTGAGAGAGTGCCATGTGCATGGCCATTTGCCGATAGTAGTGATAGAGCAAGAAGAGAACTAAAGAACTTCATGATGAAAGAATATCCAAATGCTTTGAATGGCTGTTGACTGAAAGGATATTGGTACAAGTGACTGAGTGTTCTGAGTTAGACATCTGGATTTTGGATCGGGACTAGTCTTCTTATACTTATTTTGTGCTCTAAGACTGATTTGAAGCCCTGCCTTTCCGAACCATATAATCGATGCTATGAGTTTAGATTTGAGTTTCCATAATCCATTCATAATCTTCTCGTGTTTGAAATTCCACGATCCTTATTGGCGATTATGCAAACCTCCCTGATGGTACTAAAAGTTAAGGGCCAAATATCCCTGCGGAACTGACGGCTGGGACCCATGTATCAAACTTATCCATGTCCTGCTTTGGCATTCTTGTTAATCCAAGACGGAAAATACGTCATCTAACGTAAAGCTACGAAGCTGGTCCCGGCACAATCCATAATACCAATCCTAATTAACAGGTTGGTTGGTGTGCGTTGACCAACACAGGGGAGCGGCCGTGACTTCGGGGTCGCAACAAGACACACTCCAAGCCTTTCGCCAATTTGATTATATGAGAAAGGCCGCCATGTAAGATGAGAATTAACGTTAACGCTTAGACATACAGAATACGAGCATCTTGCAACCAGGCACGAAATGGATCCTGAATCGTTTAGCTAGACTCAATCGAGCAAATGCTTATGAGAGAGTACTTTTACAAAACTCACTGAACACAGGGCCTTTCTAAATAGCAGGGATCCTTGTAGACCCTTGGGTTGATGGAAGCTGAAGTGGAAATGTGAGAGCACAGTGGACGGATCAAAATGAAATAGATCCTTCTGCACATATGTCCCAAACAACCTTTTGCCCTCGTATTCCACAGTCATATTTGTGGTTCAAATGTCCATCGTGACGCACAGGACGAGAATGAACAATTCTATCGGCAAAGTAATCAGGCTGGAGGAGTAGGGGGCTTGGCAAACAACTTTACGAATTCTCTCGTGTCTTGCCACTCGGAATTTAGCGTCATGGTATGAACAGAAGATTAACATAACAAGCCAGAGTGAGCCCCGCATCCTAGACAATGATAAGTAGAGGCACCACCCATGCTCAAAAATATACAGCCACAATGTAAGATTTCTCAGCCATCAAGGGGCAGGAGTCCAACTGAAAAATACCCCTCGTATCAGTCTATTCTCTCACCGTTACTCTTTTTGTCTCTCCTTATCGCAAAGCTTATTTCGTTGTAAGGCAGAGACCAACATAGGATCCACTGTGGGTAGGACTCGGCTGGCGAAGCATTACAGTAAACTGTCAATGATGCCAAGAATAGTGTGCAAGGTTGAAAAAAGGTTACGTGGCTTAGTGTGGGCACCGTAGTTTCATGAGCATGGTGAACAGGCGCAATTTATGCAAGGGCCGTCATTAGCTAAGGTCACCTACTTTTTGCACCTCTGCTGCTTCTCATTTGTCTTCTTGTTCTGGTCATAGCCTTTGCTTCTGTATCTACTTGGTGCTTCAATCTATGGTAATCGACCTTTACAATCTAACCTCACATTTTTACGTCACTTTAGGAATTCACTAAACAACATACAGATTATCAAAATGGAATTTACTTGTAACAAGCGAGATGAGAGGCCAGACTCTGCCCGTTCGGCACGCTACCAATACAACCTTGATACAGGTGGAAACCGTCGATTCTATGAGCGAGACAATGAATACCATCCCCAGACTTACAGAGCGCATAATGATGATGCCGATCCCGGTGTACGCATAACAAACATTGGTTTGGCCTTGAATATGGCGATGGCTATGGCAAAATTTGCAGGTGGTTGGCATTTCAACTCCAATTCATTGGTAGCCGATGCTTGGCACAGTGTTACCGATCTCACATCTGATTTCTTGACTCTCGCAACAGTGTATTGGAGTTCGAAACAACCTACGGAACGATTCCCACTCGGCTTTGGAAGAGTCGAGAGCCTGGGTAGTCTTGGGGTCTCATTCATCCTTCTAGCGGGCGGGTTGTATATGGGATGGGAGACAATTTTTGGCCTGGCCTCCTATGTCTTTCAATCGGAAACTGGTACTTCTGTGTCAGTACCCGAAATTCATGCTATTTGGATAGCAGTGGCCACCATCGCGAGCAAGGAGTGGTTGTACTATGCCAGTAAGTCTACAAGACCACAACTACCCATCCCAGGCTAAGACATGCCCCAACCTAGTGATGAAGGTAGCGCGCGAGCACCAATCGTCCGTTCTTGAGTCGAATGCAATACACCATCGAGCAGATAGTCTCACCGCTGTGGTAGCACTGATTTCTATCATGGGGGCCAACACGGTTGAACAAGCGGGGTGGGTGGACTTGGCGGGTGGTCTCTTGATCTCCTTGATGGTTACTTATGCCGGTGCAGGAATCGCAATCACAGCTGTACTTGAGGTTATCGGCGGTAGCATTGACGACGACACGAAACAAGAGATCCAGATAGAAGTCCACAATGCCATGATGATGACCCACATCAACCATGAAGCTGAGCTACGCTATGTAGGTGGGTTCAGATCAGGACCAGGTTACACAGTCGGTGTTGAAATGGCGGTGCCTGACTCGTGGTCGATTGGGTACATACGTTAAATTGAGGAAGAGATAGGGCACCACATGGGAAGACGGCTGAGCGGCATCAAAGTGGTGCACTTTCGGTTCATCTCAAAGGGGGAGGCAATTAATCCCAGACAGGAGGGGTTTGCTAGTGAATGATGTTTCTTGGTGGAATTCAGATCTATTTCCTAGAATATCCAACAGTACATAGGGGTGTGTCGTCTTGGCATAAATCCACTCACCTTCTCTGCCGGCTAATAATCATCTTTACCTGAAAATACAAGGAAGAATCCTGGTCAAAATACCGCTTTCTCGGCCTTACTAGGCGAATCTGAGCAAATCTTGCGCTCCCATCGCGGGACTACCCTAGCTATTTTGTTTGAATGCTATGCATCAGAGGTGGCTGGGCAAATCTAGTTATTCGCTTAAAGTTAATCCGAATTTAGCATCACGAGTATACGATAATATTTCGACTCTCAGCATCAACATACGCGGATTCGGACCTGATAAAGTTTGTTCAATGCTTTCTCCACTCTCGGCCATAAAAAAGATGGTTCGGAACCGAGTAAGGCCAAATAGCCTTTCAATCATTATACTGATTACTTGGCAGAGCCAGGATCGGCTGGCTGGCTGCTCTACACGGACCTCCACTTTCCGACCCGAAAACCTCGGTCCCCAACCGGGCAGTGTCATGACCTAGTCGATTGTCTAGGCCTAAAATAGCTGTCGAATGCTGCAGTAATTGATGCAATCCATATTATTGGTTACTCTTTTAATCCTTAGAATTGGAAACCCTTTCGAAATATTTGTCAGCGGACCTACGCGTCTGCTTGGGACTAGTGCAGCGCCTCTTGATAGCTGAGTATTCCCTTTAGCTTATTAATCTTTAGCTTGGTATCTATTATCTGGTGGGATAGCCGATGGATTCTGTAGGTAGTACGGAGACATTGGTGCGCATTATAGCTATGATTACCCGAAAGGCAATGCAATCACCAGGACGACTCGCTGCGCCAAGACCAGGAATGAGTAAATGAAGAGACAAGACAGAAAGGAACGTGTCAACATGGACTGCACTCTAATGGCACTAGTCGAGACAAACAAAGAGTGGTTTGCAGTGTGTGCAGTGAATCGCTACATGGTTTACCAACATCGAATAATAATAACTTCATGTGTAGTCTAGTAAATTCAGGCTTCATAGAAAGAGCTTTTAGATTAGAGAAGGAGACGAATTGCATTCGCATCCGCATCAACGAGTGACTCATTCTGTGCATATACATACATGGTCACGTGGATAGTCTAATAATCCCAGCCTACTGGGTTTTGCGGCCAAAAAAATGAACATCTATCAAGCAAAGATTTGCAATAATGGCATCCCGAAATTTGATAGCTGTTTTCAAAAGGTTCCCAAAGGAACTATTTCGAGTCAACAATGGGTTCGAGGTAAAGTTGCGTGCCCAGTCTCCCCAACGACAGCTATACGACATTATCGCCACAGGTGGAATGGTGGAACCCAAAGCACTCGACCCATCCACCTACCAAGGTAAATAGCAACGAAATGGGCTGAGGCGATTTTATCATCAAAGCGGTGACTGAATACTTGTAGCTCCAAATGGCGCTTCAATGCGTCCGAATTCTCAATATCAACAGAGCTTGGTGATCTGGAGATACAGAGGAGACGACGTCATCGTGTACGGCGTACCAGAGGGCAAGTATTCAGTGAGAATTATGCTAGCAACTCCAGCTGATACTTCCCAGGCACATCTCTTCCCGAAGATCTCATCCTCGTACATGAGCGCCAAGATCATTACTCACTGCAACCCGCGAAAAGCATGAGTCTCATCGGTGCGTAGTCCCGAAGCTAGATGCAATCATCAACTAATTCTCATATGACAGACCTAAACGATAAGATTATAACCTTTTTGATGCAGAATACGAAGGCAATGACTGCAGCCCAGTGGCGGAAAGCCTACCCTAAAGCTACGGATCGGAGTGGCCGCTTTACCAACTGACCACTTCGCTTCCTAACATCCCATCACCAAAGTCACAAAGCGTGCATCTTCAGTGTAAATATTAGTAGCAAAATCATATACTATAAACTATATAATGTAAATAGAATCCCTACTACCTAAGCATTGGCGGTTCTCCTTGCATGACGGGTCAATCTGTTTATCAATGACACATTCGGTATTTTTACAAGTAGACCAATCATTTAGGCAAAATGACCTGGAGGCAACATCAACAACCAAAATTCCAAGTCGTCTATATACTCCTCGCCTGTGGTCTGCCACGGCACGGGTCCCAGTCGATGGCTCAGTGCTTTGAGTGCCAGGCTCGGGAGAAAGAATTAAACAATACTCGGCCTGTAAGGTCTTGGTATACCCTGCCTTCACCAATGGCATCGCAAAAACTGTATTGAGCCCTTTCCCATTCTTCCCTGAAGCTAAAAGATTATACCCAGAAACATGCGTCCTATTAAAAATAGCCGATGACCAATCTGGCTCTACCTTTGATCTGGAATATGCAGGGAAATCCTCAAATGGTCGTAGATCTCGAAATACCTCACAGCCATGATGAGATAGCAAATTGACGGGTATTTGTGCAAGAATACCATCAAGCCTGATGGCACCCAAATAGCCATTAGGCGCGATTTTGTCGTATTGTGTAGTGTCAAAGTGCGCATATGAGACACAACCCATCACAATTTCAATGTCGTGATCGGCAACCCTTGAAAATGGATGGTAGAGCCGGTACTGGATTGGGCTTGATACTGATGCCCAGGACCATGAAGGTGCATATACAGGGTATTCACCCTTTAGCGGCAGAATTTTATCCTTCATCTCGCAAAACCAAATCAAGGATCGCAAAGCGTCAGACACCCATATTCCAGCGATACATTCGTCCTCCAAAGAAGTTTTCATATTCCGAATGAGACCTTCAAGGGCAACCAGACGATCTTCAGGTTTAGTAAACTGTCTTTTTGAGTAATCTTGAAGAAGCCGTCTCCAGAGCAGGTATAGCTCGGAGTAGGTAATATCGCCTTCGGAATTGTTTCCGTGAAATAGTTGCCTTTTTATTTTCCTTTCATTCGAGTCTCGGAATCCAGGCGAAAAGTCCCCTCTAAAGCCTAGAGGTCGAGCATCGGATGCGCTCAGACGACAGCAGTCCCAAAAAAACCCTTCTTTGGTAATAGTAAGGATACGTTTCGAAAAAAGCCTTTCTTGAAATGTCCAACCGCGTTGGTCGAGTTCGATTTCGGGCCTGGTCGGAAAATTGCCGTTGGATTCAAGCCATGAATAAATAGACTCGAGACTTCTTTTATGCCAGGCGGATATTTTGCCTAGCGCTGCGCTCAATTTAATTTTCAATTAGGATTTTCAAGGTTGAATTAAGGGCATTTATAATTGAATTGAGGGTATGATTTTTGAATTGAATTGGTTGAATTGATATTATTTAAAATATATAATATTTTATACATTAAAAGTTTAGTATTTTAAATACTTTATAGCTTTTAATATTTTATTAGCTAAGCTATATTATTATAATCTTATTATAAGCTTAGCTTAATTAAATATATATTTATATTCTATTAATATTAAAGGTATTATAAGAATATTTATTATTATTTAACTTAATAATAAAAAGCTTACTTTTATTATTATTAAAAGCTAATAAGATTATTTAGCTTTTTAAGGGCTTTATTAAGCTAAAAGTTTAATTTATATATAATTAAATTATTATTTTAGATAGGATTATTATAAAAATCTTTAGGAAGGAGGTTAGGGAGGCTATTGTTAGTTTTATTAGGGATATTGGTATTATTAGATTATTAGAATAATTTATTAATAGCTTAATTATTAAAAAAGAAACTTTAAAATTATTTAATAATAAGATTTACTTTAATTAGCTTTATATAAGTAATTTAATAAGCCCTTAGGGTAAAATAAAAAATAATAGTAGCTTAATAAACTAGTATTTGATCTATTAGCTATTTATATTATTCTAATTAGTTTATAGCTAATTAGTAATAATAATATAAATATTCTTTTATATTAGCCTATAATCTTGGCTTTATTATTATTAATAATTAACTATAATAGTAAGAATATTATAATAAAGTTATTTAAATAGATTATTAGGGCTTATTAATAGTAATTGAGTTAGTAGTATAATTATTATATTGTTCTTTGAATTAAGTTATTAGGTAAAAGAGGCTTTATATAATCTATTTAATATTACTAGGGTAGTGGGATTAAAATCTTATTATTTTCTTTTAAAAGGGAAAAAGAAGATTATAAATCTTAATTAAGACTTTTTAATCCTCTTTAGTTAATCTCTTATAATTTAGTAGCCTTTAATCTTCCTTTTCTATTAAATTAACTTTAATCTATAATATTATTATATTTTTAAGTTAAATAGTCTATTTAATTATATAAAAAATTGAATTTTATTATATATTATTATTATTATATAATTAAATATTAGAATTAATCTTTAAAAAATTATTATTATTAATAAAATTATTAAGTTAATATTAAATTTAAAGAGAAAAGGCTTCCTAATATTATAGGGATTAGTGGATAAATATTATAATATCTAATAGCTTAGTTATTAGATTGCTCTTTAGTTAGTTAGTTAAATTGGCTTATTTCTTAGGAATTAGCTATATAATAGCCTTATTATTTAATAAGGTATATTAAGTTTATTTTATAGATTTAAGGAAGGCTTTAGTAGTAAGGTTAATAATATAATCTTAATAGTATAATTAAATTATTAATATATTAATAAATAATAGCTTAATTAGGAAATTAGGAAGATAATTAGAAAAGAGATAACTTAAATAGATATTATTGTGGGTAAGTCCTAGGGGTTTGAAATGAACTAGCTAAGGTTATAACAAGGTTAATAGCAGCTGCTAGAGGGTTTTAGGTAATAAATTTATTAATGTTTAATCTCTTTAGCTAGCTATGTTTGGTGGGGTTATGGTATAGTAATTTTATTTTATAATTATGTGCTTCCTTATATGTATGCTTTATAGGGTATTATTCCTTTAATTATATTAATAAATTAATATTAGACCTTTTCTCTTTTTATAGGAATAATGTAAGTGCCTTTAATTAGCCCTAATAATTAGATTATAATATTATTTCTTTTTCTTTTTCTTTTTATTCCTTTTTTTAATCTTATAAATTAAACTTAAGCTATTTTAATAGGTTTACTTTTAATTTTAGTAATTAGGCTTATTGCTAATCTTATTTTTGCGCTTAATCTTATATAATCTAACTTTTTATTTAAATTATTGTACTATTATTATTAATAAATTACTCTAGTATTTAATTTAAATTTCCTTTTATGAAGGTATTAGTTAAGTTATTTTCTTTATTAATTTATTTAATTTTATATAGTTTTTATTACTTATATAATTATTATAATATTATAATATTAATTATTAAATATTTTTCTTTTATTGTTTTTAACTTTATAAAATATTTATAGAGAAAATATAAGTTAATATATATAATTATAAAGATATAAAGGATTTTAAGTTGATTAGTAATTTAATTAAGGGTTATAAAGATTATATAAGTAATATTTATATTTATAATTATATTATAGATCTTTAATATTAAGATATTTTATATAATTCTTTAATACTTAATTAAATTATAATAAATAATATTCCTATTTATTATAAATATTCTATTATTTAATTATTTATTAATAATAATTATAATAAATTCTAATTATAAGAATAAATTAGTATTATTAGTAAAGGTATTATTAATAAATATAAATAGTTTTACGGTTAATAGGTTAAGTAGAGTAAATATAAGGCTATATTTAAGGTTATTTATTTATTATTTAAAGTATTTATTTAAGGCTTTAACTTAAGTTTTTTTTGGTTCTTGGAATTGTGTTATGGCTGAGAGGTTATAATATACCTTAGGTTAGTAAATAAAGGTTATATATGCCTTTTGTATTTGTTATTTTATATATTATTGCTTAATAGTAGTTGGATCTTTTATTTTGATTGGTATAATTTTATTGCCTTATCCTTTTTAATATATAGTTATATTATTGTTATTAGATAGAGTAATAATTATTTTATTAAATATAAGGGGTTGATTAATTATTAATCTTTTTTAGGGTTTAGCTTTAAAGGTTATTTTTATAAGTTTTTTCTCTTTTAATTATAAGAATATCTTATTTAATACTTTAATTATATTATTAGTTTATATTTTAATAATTGTAAAGCTAGGGTTCTCTTTTAATAATATTAATAAGTATAGATTAAATGTAAATGTAATTATTTGGAGCTTTTTTAAATAGTATTTATTATATATAGCCTATTAGTGGTTTCTTACCTTTAATATTCTATAGAATAGTATAATCACTTTTATAATTATATTTTTAAAGTATTAATATTAAATACTTATTAAAAGGTATATTAAGATAATTTGATTTAGTTTTATTTTTAATTATATATATACTTATATAATATCTTATAATTAGAGGAAAATGCTTTATTTAAAAAGAGATAGGGTTAATATTAGAATTAGCCTTTAATTATATCTTTAGATTATTAGTAATTAAGTAAATATTATTTTTTTATCCTTATTAATATAGCCTTAGATTATTAATTATGATTTTTTATATAGTAAGTTAATAATCTTATCTTTAACTTTATTAATAATATATAATTTAAAGATTTTAATTTTATTATATATATTTATATTAAATAAGATAAATTTAAATATATTGTATTAAATTAATCCTTTAATCTTCTTTATAGTTAATGCCTTAAAAGGTTTATTAAAAGTCTTAATAATTCTTTTATCTTAGAGTTTTAATATAAGTTCTAAATTAGCCTTTTTTTAATTAAGATAAATACTTTATTATATTTAATTTTATTTTTAAATTAATTGATTATATATATATTAGTTGTTATAATAGGGTTTTTATAGGATTACTTTCTACCTTTCTTTTAGAGTAGTAAAGGTTAAGGTATATTAATAGGATTTTTATAAGATTATTTTCTTTTTTTCTTTTTTATTAGCTTAGGTATTAAGGGCTTATAAATAAAGTTCTTTTTATTTTTTATTTTATTTTTCTTTAGTAGTATAATTATTAGTTTTAGAGGGGGTATATTATTATTAAAGTCTTTAAGGAATAGTTTAATAATAGTTAAGTGGAATTTTAAAGGTTCTTAAATACTATTAATAATATAGGTTTTTCCTTTAATTATAATAAGGGTATAGGGGCTAGTTTATTCTTTCTTTTTTTAATATATATAAACTTGGGATTATAGTAATAAGTTTAGAATAATAGAAGTATTAGGGTTATTATAGGTAATAAAGATATTTTTTATTTATTTTTTAATATTAATCTTTCTTATTTTTATTATTATTTTATAAATAGCTTTTATATATTTTATTATATTAAATAATAGTTTAGAATCTTTTATTATATAAGGGTATATTTTAAATATAAAAAGTATAAATACTAAATTATTAGAGCTAGTAATATTATTTATAGCTTTTACTATTGCCTAGAGGGCTTTTTTTAGCTTTATGGATAGGTCTTTTTAATATATAATATTATTAATATATTAGAGTAATATATAGTATTACTTGACTTTTTTAATAAAGTTATATACTTTTATTAATATTATTAATATAATAGTACCTTTTATTTTTACTTTCTAATAAAATTCTTTATTAATAAAGCTTTTATTAGGGTTAATAATTATTTAGTTAAATAGTTTAATATATATATTAATTTAATAGAGCTTTAAAGCCTTTTATATAATTAATATAGAAATATTAATAAGGAATTGAGTAATATTAAATATAGTAGCCTTATTAATAATATAAAGTATTAATTTATTATTAATATATATAATATTTATAATAATATAATAGTTAAACTTATAATTATTTTAAATTATAAATTTAAACCTTTAAGGTATTTTTATATTAAGTTAATACTTTTTATAGATCTTAGTTAATTTTTTAATAGTTTATCTTTTAATAGGGTAATTAGCTTTTATTAGTAGCTTATATAGTTAGTTTATAGATAGATAATTAAATTATTAATAGAATTATTAAAGTTTATTATTAATAAGATTATATTATATAAGTATTTTTTTATTATTAAAAAGCTATTAAAAGTATTTTTATTTTTATATAATTAATACTTTAATATTTTCTTTTTTAAGGTAATTATTAAGATTATAAAAATAGATTTTTATATAGTTTATATTATATAGTAATAAGAGGAAGGGAGTATTAGTAGGTATAATATAAAATAAGATAATTTTAAATAAAGTAATTATATTTATTATATTAATTAATTGGTAAGGGATTCCTTCTTTAAATATAATAATTGTTTTTTTTACTTTAGTTATATTTAGTTTAATTATTATACTTATTATTTATTATAGTATAATAAATTATTTGTAATTGCTTATTAATACCTTTATTATATTTATATTAGGGATAATCTTTTAAAAGATATTTATATTATAATAATTATTAAATATAAATTATATTACTTTTTTCTTTAGTTTTTTATAAGAATTAAGGAAAGGATTATTATATATGAAGTAGTAGGTAATAGCTTGGTTAATAAGTATAATTGAGATAAGTGGTTTATTGATATTGTTGATAGTGTTTGTGAAATAGGTATATATTATGGTTGTTATTTTTTGATCTTTATTATTGTTAATTTTCTTAATTTTGATCTTGTTTTTAGAGTCTTTAAGCTTAGTTAAGTAAGTGGTATAAATAGTATTGCTTAGATAGGAATGTTTTCTCTTTCTTTTATACTTATTATATGCCTTTTTTTTCTTTTTTATAGTATATTTAATTAAATAGTATTTATTTTTAAAGTATATATAGTATTTTTTATTCCTTTATTATATCTTCTATAAATTAGGATTATTTCTTTATTTCTTATTTTAAAAGGGTAATTATAATAGCCTAGATTAATTGTTTATATATTCTTTATAAACTTATTTGGTTATTAATTATTAATTTATAGGTATAAAAATACTTTTAATAGACTTCTTTAGCTTATTAAATATAGTAAAAATATAGTAAATCTATAAATATATATTCTTATATATTATTGATAGGTTTAGATAGATATTTGTGAGTTCCTTAAGATCTTAGTATACTATTAGAAGTTATATATAAGCTATAAAGTCACTTTTTATAATCTTTGGTAATATTTATTAAAGAGTTTTAAATTATTTAAAAAACTTATTAAGGATTATTTATTAATTTTTTTTAAGGTAATTTTATAATTATTTAGAGATTTTTAGGCTTTATTACTTTTATAGTATTTATTAAGAATTCTTTTACTTTTAAATTGCTATTATATTTTTATAATTATTTAATTAAAAGGAATTAATTTATCTTTAATATATATAGTTTTTAGATAAAGGTTTAGTATATCTTTTAAAAGTATATTTATAAATATATATATATATAAGAATTTATTAATCTTTATAATTTAATAATTATTATAAAAGATTTAAAGCTTTAAATTAAGAATTTTATACTTTTTACTATTATATTTTATTTTCTTAATATATATTTTATTTAGATTATTAATTTACTTATTTATTAGGTATTTGCTTATAATAATACCTTAGTATTAGGTTTACTTTTAATATAAAGAGGTTTTTAGGTAAGAAGAGGTTGTTGGGTAGTGGAGATAGGGTATTATAGGTATTATAGATAGAGTTATTTTATATTAGGGGGTGTTTTTTATATAAGAGAATATAATATTTTAAGGGGGTGGAATATTTTAAGGGGGTAAGGGTATAGTTAATTAAGTTCTTATCTTTTATTAGTTATTATTTTATATTATAATATTTAAATTATATTTGCTTTTTATAATCTTGGGTATAAACTTAGGATTTTAATAGTAGAAGTTAAATTCTTTTTTTTTATTAAAGGTTAGTAATCTTTTCTTTAATTTAGTATTTAAGTTTATTTTATTTAAGGATATTATGTATAATCTTTGTAATTAGGTTTTTTTATTTGGTGATTTTAATGCTTTAATTTAATAGGAAATTGTAAAGGATATTTAGCTTTATTAGCTTTTTTTAGTATTTAATATTTATCTTATTAAATTCCTATTAAAATATATTAAGTAATTAGAGGCCTTTAATATTTTCCTTAATATATATTACTATAAAATATATAATTTTTATATTTACGTTTTGTATATTATATATTTAATAGTTAAAGATTATATAATAAAGTCTTTATATTTAAGGGATTATTTATGCTTGGTATTTCTTTGGGATTAAGATAATTTTTATAAGTTATTTTACTTTTTCTTAATATTCTATATATTTGTTAAGTAAGGAAAGTATTAATCTAATTAAATCTATAAATTTAAAGTTTTTAATATAGGTATTATTTCTTTAAGGGTTTATTATAATAATTATAGGGAAAGTTATAATTAATAATATATAAGATTAAATTTCTTTAAGTTATTAAGCTCTTTTTAATATTTAAGTAGTTTATTAGTTTACCTTAATAGGGTTTAATAAAGAGGTTCTTTTATATAATAGATATAGAAAAAAGATATTATATTCTTTTAGGCAATTGATCTCTTATTATAATTAAATAAAATATAATATTATTTCTTAGGTAATATATAAGGTCTTCTTATTAATAAATTAAATATTTAATAATATATCTCTTTATTTAATACCTTATTAATTTATAGGATAATATTTATATACTTTCTAGATTGATTAGTGTAAATAAGTCTTAGGGATTTAAAATAAACTAATTAAGGTTATAATAAGGTTAATAGTAATTATTAGAGGGTTTTAGGTAATAAATTTATTAATATTTAATCTCTTTAATTAGCTATGTTTGGCGGGGTTATGGTATAGTAATTTTACCTTGTAGTTATATACTTTCTTATATATATGCCTTATAGGGCATTATTCCTTTAACTATGCTAATGAACTAACAATTATTAATTAAAGTATTATTTAATATAAAAAAACTAATACTTTTTAAATTATAGGTTTTAATAATCTTTAATACTAAAGAAGTAATATTTTTATTTAAATAAATGCTAGAGATATATTTTAAGGCTAATAGCTTTATTCTTAGAATACTATTATAGTTAATAAAATAATTAATAGCTCTTAGAAGAGCTTGTTAATTAAGGGAAGTCTAAGTATTAAAGGTTAAATAGATAAGTAATTAAGATTATTAAAGTAATTATTAAATTTCCTTTTAATAATATTTAAAGTTATTAATTATTTATTATTTAATTATTAATTAGTAGGTTAATAAGGTATTATTAATAATATATTTTGGTATTTATAAGAGATATTAGAAGGTATTATATTTAATAACTTTAAAAGAGATATTTAACTTAACTATCTAATAGATAAGAGTAGCCTTAAGCTTGGTAATAGCTCTAAAGGTATTAGATTCTTTGCCTATAGGTGACTTTGCCTTTGAATATAAGGCAGCTAGGGTAAATAAGGCTAGTGATAAAATTAACTCTTAATTTTGAGTTTTTATAATGAAGTATTAACTTTAAAGGTAGGATATTACTATTAATATTGCCTGCTATATAAATAAATAATCTTAAGTTCTTTCTTATTTATTATAATAATTATAGAGCTAAAAGGTCTTCTTAAGAATATTTCTATTTATTTTAATTAAGCTAAAGTTATAATTAAAGATAAAGGATTTTAACTTTTAATATTAATATAGCTAGAAATATAATAAATATCTTTTATATATATAATATATTTAAGAGAGAGTATTTATTATTAAATTTCTTATATTTTAAATATTAAATTCTTAAAATTATATAATTATAGACTTTATCTTAAGGGGAACTTAAAATTATTATAATATTTAAGGTAAAGCTAATAAAAGTATTATTAAATATATACTTATTATTAAAGATATTAACTTATAAAAAGGCATATTAAAAAGAAAGATATTATTATTATTATCTTTATAAGGTATTTTAATTATTATATTAATTATTTTATTAGTCCTTTATTCCTTAATTAATTATTATACTTTATAATAAAAGAGATATAAATATATTAAGCTTTCTTTTTATAATAGGGACTTAGTAACAATCAAAGAGACTAGAAAATAATTAAAATAATATTTATAAATATAATATTTAAAGGTACTACAGTATAATAAGTAAAATAGCTAAAAAGGACTATATTTTAAGGTATTAAAAGAGATAAGTATATATATAATATATATAAGAAAATAAAGTTAATAATATTTAGTAGATAATAGGAAATTTGGATATTATATACTACTATACTATTCTATTTTAAATAATAATTAAATAAAAAATATATCTAGGGTAAGGGAACTAATAATAATAAAAATCACCTAAAATAGTATATTTTAATAATAAATACCCTATATTTAATATAATTAATTTAATTATTTTCCTACTGGAATTAAGTTGAATTAAATGCTCCTTTTCTTGGCTTGAATTGGTTGAATTGAAGTTAAATTGCCGAAAATTGAATTGAGCGCAGCGCTGATTTCGCCTCCCTTCAGAAAGCTCTGGGTTGATGCTTCTCGGGCTGCCTTTTCAAGAGAGCAATAACGCCAAGTTTCGAATCCGGAAATTTTGAATGGTTCCGTATAATAGGTGGGATGGGATGAGTAAATCAATTGCTCTATTTCGTCGGACCGGGCTTCTTCTGTGTTGAAATGTCGTAGAGCTCCCTTTGGGGGGGTTTGATCCCAAGCTCGATCCAACTCTGGGCCATCTCCAAATGCAAGAGTAAAAATGGCTCCGCCATAAACTGACCCCATGTTTGAAGCCTCAGAATGCCAATCTCCTACTATGTCCTGCATGATGCACTTCAGAGACTTGGATTAGTACAAAAATGTTCATAGCTTAAGAGAGTAGAGAAGCATACCAACGCATCAATCCAGACATATCGAACCCCCACCATTTGTGCGACGGTGAATGCATCGCGATACATTGGAGCAAGGTTTGCAGTCTTATAGCCTTGAGAGAAATGATTTTTGGTAAATGATGAAAACTGCTGATCAGGACAGGGATTTATTGGCCTCCTATAGCTGACTGCAATGAACTGGAACGTGTCTTCGCTGTTGGTTTCTATCACTTTGACCTCTTGTGGTAAAGTCCACTGATTTTTGGGGCCCGCTTGGTTGATTGGTTTACCCAAATCAATGAGTCGTCGCGGTAATTCGTGGTTGGGGGTATTTAAATAGCGGCACTCCACGTGGTTATTCCAACAATCCTCAAGCCACAGTCTTAGAAGAAAGATACAGGCTGCCACATCATACACTTGGTTATGAAAGCTCGTTTTAGTATCATACACTTTGCAAAACTCATCTGAGGGAGAAACTTGGTCAGTTTTTGAAGGTCATAGAGTTACGTTGGTATTCTTTGCCGTACCTTCTCTGCCTTCTTGGATAAGATACGGAAGAATCCCATCTCTCCGAAGACTTTGCAAAAGTTCCGATCCTGTCACTCTTGAACTTTTTACCTGTTCTCTATTGAAAGTGCTAGAATCTTCGGTGACCTCTAGTGAGGGTAAAGGTGGCGGGGTTGGCAGTTGAACCGGCTCAAGATCATCTTTCGACTCTTTGTTACCATGTGGCGTCCCTCTTGAATGTCTAATCCTTCGGCGTAAATCGACCGATGTGCCATGAATTCCCGGGTGCGTGATGTGTATCGGCCACTTTGCACCGGATGGAATACGCGAATTTTCGTTCCCGGGGTTCCTTCTTCGGCATTGAAATCCCTGTGAGTTCTAGATAGACTTCGCACTTCGATCTGATGAAACCTAGCTCTTTAGATGACTTGCAAACAACACAACTGATGAGGGTTCAGGAAAGAAGAGTCGAAGTCGATCGCGGGGCCCACCCACACCGGGGCCATTGAGGTTGAAAGATGTGCTCATTCCAGACTCGGCTGTATTAAATGTTTTGGTGTTGAAGCACGTTCTGAGTGAGGGTAGCTGAAGAGTAGAGAATAGTAGAGGAGAGCAGTGGATTAGCTGGTGCCTAGCCCAAGGACGTGATCATCAGGCCCCCAACAAAAAACAGAACAACCAACCAACCCGCATTTCCAGCTATCTTGGCGCTAACCGCGAATATTTGAAGAGCCCATAGTTACTTCTACGATAATTGAACATTCTTGATAGCATGGCAGGAGGAACATGCGCTCTGATACTCCAGCGAATTGTGCCTCCTAGATCATCTTTGTATGCCCCGCCATCACCGACTCATTCAGTCAGGCGGCATGCATTAAATATGCACTTGACACGGTTCATATTGGTCCAAAACAAGTCACACGCTCAGTAATACAGCGATTATTTTGCCTTATTGACTATGAGCAGCATATATGACGTAATTTGTAACACGGTGTCCCCCTCAAACATTTTCTTTTAGTCACAGTTCAGACAATGAAGGGCTGAAACACTCGCTCATCAAAAGTCCACATTGAGCCCATTTCTTGATAACTCGAATAAAAGTTGCAGTAAAATGGCAACAACTATATCCACTCGCTACCAGCATCAGCGTTCCATCATAAGAGGACTGTTTCAAATCAAGTCAGATATGGAATATTGTACTTCAGCCATGTCAGAAGACGACATGCGAGATTTTCATATGATTCTCGAGCATAGCCCCGGTGACGGAGACAAGAGGCGCTTTATTTACGTATCCATCGTCATTGCAGCGCGCACAGGCTGCTGGAAAGACTTGACATATGTTTGCACACGAGCAGAAAGTTTAGCAAATACAACTCCTAATGATTCTTCCTACCGAGAGAAACACCTCCTGATCGTTCAGTTTGTCTGCCATGCGGAGAAGATTATCATGGATGTTCAAGATAACGGCATGCTCTCGGACCACACTGACAGAAGACTGTATATATTCAACAACCAGACCCAGAAGAGTTTAGAGCGCTCCCGGCAAGTGCTCGAATTCATCATTTTGGCGCGGACAGCCATTGCTGAGAACGACTGGGCGGGTTCATTAGCTTACCCATGTGTCGCATTCATTCCTATTCTTGGCTTTAATAGCCCAACTTGGGGCTAAGCGGAGGTTCAGATTCGCCGATTACATTTTTAAAGACTCTGTCCGCTTGTTCTTTGCAAGCTTGACTCACACTAAACCCGTTTTAGAGGGTGCTGTTTGCGCGATCTGCTTCTATTTTCATTTATGAATGTAAATTTTAGATCCTGATCTGATCCTTTTTTTTTTATACAACAATGTGCAATATAATTATGTCATGAAGTAAGCTCCGTAATCGTTCCACAGCCACAGCATGTCCCGCAGACAGCCCACCCCTGATACAAGATGGGCACAGGCATGAAGTCTGTCGTGGGTCCATCGGCACCAGGACTATAGAGGTTTAGTGATGCGCTCGCTTCAAGTCCAGTTGCATTAGTTTTTTCTAATATTTAAATGCCAGGACCAGTTTTCCGATAAGTTCAGCCCAGACGTCTTAAATCTGACATGCATTCCAGTAGCGTGTCACAAACGTAATCGCTGATGTGTTGCCTGTGGCTGTGAACCCAAGGCAGCCGCATTTCATGTTCATTATTAATTCATTGATCGTCTGGCTAGTGTATTTACTACCATTACATACCCACACTGAGTTCTTCAAAATTAAGTTGTGCTCCCATCACCTCATAGTCAACCAAAAGACGCATCCTTCATTATCATGAAGGCCTCACCCTCTGTTACACGCCAAAGCATTGACATAACAAAGATTCCGTAAGTGTACCATATTTAACTTAAAGTTTCCCAACTTTATGCAGGGCTTAAGTGAGTACGTATTGATACTGAATCCACAGGCCATCTTTCAGATTGCCCTTTCTGCTTGAAGAAAACAAGCTGATTGATGGAAAACTGCAGGACCCATCCGTGATGAAAGGGTTGGCAGCCGAAAAGTGGGCGGAGAAGCGTTAAAGACGATAGTTTGCCGGGGTCACTGGCTCCATCCCGACTCCGTAATACCTTGGGCCCACTGATTTTTCCGGGAACCGATGGCACGCTGCGCCAAGCGATGTAGAATACGAGCTCTAGATCGAGAAATCTTTCTCGAGCAGTAAAGATTTCTCCCATATCCAAATAGGATGAGACTGCTAATTTTGCGGCATCGTCCTTGATAAGATAAATGGAGAGATGCATTATATGTCAAAGTAGAAACTATGAATAGTTACGAAATTTAGGACTTCAAACAACATCGCAAGTTCATGCCTTGCCTGGTTTCGAAAACTTGATATCTAGCAAGGCTGGCAGCCGTACGCTGCAAGAACTGGCTCTGACTAACTGTCCCAGTAGGTTCTCATCCAAGTCACTTCCCTGGCAGCCTGGTGATGACAACGGCGACGACCAACAGACCATAGCCAGTCATCCCAAAATCCACCTCCCTAGCAGACTCCCCTCCGGCGACGACTTCGACGGCTAACAGTAAAGGCTAGTCAACCATACCTCTGATTATATCCATGCATTATTTACTACCGCATCATCATCATCATCCATCTCTAGATCTGTCGATATGGCGCCTTCGCCCCCGTCTCAGCAATGACCTCGAGGACCCTCGTTGGCATCCAACCCCGAGGAGAGTCGGCCAACGCCCCAAGCTCGAGCTCTCTAACGAATCTTTCGGGCACCTTTCCGCTACTGCATCCCCTCGTAATCTCACACCGTCGCGCCTCGTTCCCAAGAGCAGGGACCCTTTCGAGACCTCCACGAGTCTAACCATCCCGATAGCATCGCACCAGGATGTGGATAATCCATTAGTATCCCCGACCCTCGCAACCGATCACGACTTCCCGAATCACTGCGCCCGCTTCCGCCAAAACAGATGCCTGACCGAAGAGATACGGTAGAGATCTCTCTTCTCCCCCTTCAGCAAATGATTAAACTCGGGCTATGCTGACTTTATCCCTGGAATGACCAGAACCACGAATATGAATGGGACATTACCCAAGGCATAGCATACATTTCCTCTTAGAACCTCACACTATCACACCTTGTTCTCATTTCTCCAACGAATCATCTGAGCATATTTCTAACCTCCCCTCAGAACCTCACACCATCACACCTAGGTAAGAACCTCATTTTTTTCTCCGTATTTATTTCTTTCTCGGCAGCAAAGGAGCCCTTCATGGTCAAAAAATCAACTGATCACACCTCATTCTCACAAGAGGTACCCCCCTCAAAAGCATCGCACCAGGGTGTGGATAAACCGCCGCTGCCAATGGCACGGCCCTCTCCACCCTCCAACAACTCTCCGAATCACAGCGAACACTTTCAAAAAGACCGCCATTCTGGCCGCCATCAGAGGCCTAGCGAGGCCCCTGAATAAACTCTTGTCGTCCCCCCGCAACGAGCAGACGTTTTACCGCTCTACAGGAATGCCAGGCTTATAATCAACAACATAATCCGCATTTTAGAGCAGAAGGGTGCCAATGCTCCCCTGCACACTTGTACACTAACTTTCTCATCCCCAGCACGCCCTGGAAACGACGCAACATGCCCCAGGCATCGTTCAGCAGTCGATTCCTACCTCATAGGGAGGTAGAGAGGTGAGAGAGAAGGTGGGGGGTTTTGGGGGTGCCAATGCTCCCCCTGCACACTTGTAAACTAACTTTCCCATCACCAGCAAACTGCGGCAGCGACGCAACAAGCCCTAGGCGTCACTCAGCAGTCAACTTCTGCCTCATAGTGAAGAAAGCGGAAAGGGGGGGAGAGGGTGAGGAGGGAAGAGGGGAAGAGGGGAGGGGAGAGGAGGGGGTAGGAGGATGGATTATGGTCAACTCGATTCAATTCTGCAAAATGTATCCCCAACTATTGGCTGGGAGACGAGAGCGCCGAGTTAATGCTATTTCAAGGGCGACAAGAACATGAAAGATGACGGCCTATTTTGGAATCGCGGAGAAGATGGCGATCGTGTAGCCTATTCTGGACAAAGTTACACACACAAAATTTCAAAGGGTGGTCGAAAAATAAACAAACAGTATCACACTAAACTTGGTTCATTTTGTACAAGTATTATGTATTTATTTGCGTTGTTCGGATTTTTAGATGAAAAGCTCACAACTGTTGGGGGTGGTGTTGACACAAACTCTCAGGATCCCAGCATTGCCCCCATTCGGGATGCCATAAATGCCAAGACTAGGGCCGGTGAAGGCGAGGCCAGCTGTGAAACATGAATGGCCCGTGCTGTAGGTCTACAAGATGGTGGTCTGGGGAATCGCTTGGTAAGGGGACCAAGCGCATCACGGTTTGGCTACCTACCCTGTGTTGGGTTGATAAAGACGTACGTCAACAGCCATCAATTAACAAAACGTGCAACGACAAACTTGAAACCTTCCATGCTCCTCTAGAACACTCTAACTACGCAATTAATGACTAGTTCCCGCCCACGACATCTAATGCATAAAACTGGCACTTCTTGGCGCATAATCCCATCTAAATTAGCTTCAGCAAAAGCACCCGCGTCTACCATCCTCATCCCATGGCTCCCATCCCAAACATTGGACCAAACTCACCTTCGAGAAGGCGCAGGACGTTTTCTAATAGTCAACGCAAGGTCAATTGCTCGCCTTGGCCGACAGTGTACTGTTCTTCCTACAAACGTCACCTCTGCGTACTTGCGGTCCTTGTGATGAGAACACACCCAGCTCTATAGCGTGTTTCCTCCATGTTTAGATAATCTCGCGGTGGCGCAAGTAGTAGAAAATGAGCCCAAGCAGCCAGAGGCCGATGATGACAACAGCCTGCGCGGGGGCGAAAACTGCGCCTCGGACAACAACAAAGCCGCTGACTAACAGGAAGACAACGTGGTTGAGAATCCACGGCTTATACGGTCGCTTCAGGTTTGGCTCCTTGTAGCGCAAAATGGCGGCGCCCAAAACGGTGATGAAGAAGAACGAGTACTCTCCAAGGCCATTCAGTGTGATGAGGGCACGGAAGTTGCCGAAGATGATGTAGATGGCGGAAAGAAGAGTGGAGAGCGCGATGGCGTTGACGGGTGCATCAGACGCCTCGTCGCTAGCGTCATCGTCGCTGTCTGGCTTTGGCTCGGTGCCAAACTTGCCAATGATGGTGAAAACCTGGGGGATCCAAGCTCTGTTTGCTGCAGCCACAGTCATGCGACTAGCAACGAAGCCATTGCCAAGAAGCGATCCAGCTACAACGAGACAGATTAATATAGCGGCTACGATGCCAAACCCTTGGCCCAAGAGGCGTGTGATGGCAGTCTGCGAGTAAAAGAATTGTCAAATTTTGCGCTGTCATGAAAAGGGCTAGCGGACACTTACCACAGCGACGCTGTCGGTGGTGGACACAACATCCCACGGTAGCAGAATGTAGTATGCGGCATTGGCAGCCAGGAAGCAGATGATTGCAGTGGGGATCGACGTGTTGATAGCCAAGGGCAGCTGTCTAGCGGGCTCCGATAGCTCCGCAGAGACGTAAATGGCCTGGAATTAAAGTACCCGGGTTAATGAACCATCAGCAGCAACTCAATCGGAAACACTCACCTTATCCCATCCAGAGTATGCCCACAAGGCCCCATACAGCGCTGCGGAGTAATGGCCAAAGATGTCCCATTGGCTCAGTCGTGTCCAGTCCGTCTCCGTACCATCGGGGTTGTGGCTCTTGCGGTAGTCAAACCACGGCCTTGTGAACCAATCGCGCCCACCGATGTTGCGGTCCGGCTGCGACACCTGAATGCCGACGACGGCCAGCGCGGCGACAACGACGGCGGCGATGCTTGCAAACTTGAGCAGCACAAAAAAGCTGTTTAGTCGGGTGCTCGCTTTGGTGCTGATGGAATTGGCGACGCTAATCACGACGAGGACAAGGATGGAGAGCAGCTTGTGGGACACGGCGCCGGCCTCATCCGTGACGCCGGCAGCCGAGAAGGCGCTCTCGACAAAGACGATGCTGAGGATGGCCAGGGTGGCCGGCATAATGGCGACGATCCATGTCCAGGCGGCCAGGAACCCGTAGACGTCGCCAAAGATGTGGCAGAGGTAAGGCTGCACGCCCCCTGTTAGGACCCTTTGTTAGCAACCCCACGACGACCACGGACGGGCCACCTTCTGGCGGGAACCCAACTCACCTTCACCCTCAATGGCTGTGCCGAGCTCGGCAAAGGTGCTGGCGCCGGTCCAGGCCAGGATGCCGCCGACGAGCCAGACGACCAGGGCGATTCCGGGGGACGGGACGTTGGTGTCGATGGACCCGGGCGACGTGAAGACACCGCTGCCTATGACGATGCTGATAACGATGCCGAAGGCCTCAATGGCGCCCAGGTTGCGTGTAAAGGTGCGCGCGGGCAGCTCGGTGTTGGTGGACTCGGCGTCGTCATTGTCGTATTCGTCGTCGCGCGAGAGCAAGGGCCGGCTGGAGGCATCGCGGGTTACAGAGTCGGGAGCCATGGTCTCTGGCAATGGCTGTGAAGCTGCGGGGGAGGAGAAGATTAGGAGCGAAGCTTGGGGACAGGCAAGTCACAGTCGCAGTCACATCAGGAGCCCATGGCGACATCGGCTAAAGCCCGGAGCGGCCATGGCGTCATGAGACCATTCCAAGCTCCATTCCCATGACACCTCTCTCCCCGGTCACCTTCTAGAACATGTCCCCTTTGAGAACGGACGCGGTCAGGGCGGCGGACCTGAAGCCTCCAGCCAAAGTCAGTCGGGGGATGCGATGCCGAGCATTAGTCTTTTTTTCTCATCAATCAACCTCGTAACTAAGCATACTCGTTCCCTTGTTTCCACTCTCCTGTTACAGAACATGGGCCGATGGTTGAGTGAACCCTGCGCCGCACCAGGGTCTTGCCGCTTTGGGCCATGGTGGGATGGATACATGTTTCGACTGTATTAACAAGTCGAAACCGAACCTAACAAGGCCAAGACTAAACAATGGAGACAATTATCGCACCAATGAGGACTCAAGTCGAGTCGCGGGAATAGCCCCCTCGAATATCTTGGCAGGTTCATCATGACATGTATAAAACAATTGTCATGGACGTTTCTCTCTCGGGTTCGATCCGACAGACACACATACACTGCATCCATTCATTCGATTCATTTCATCCATCTTCATTCGTTTCTTGTTTTTTATTTTTTTAAAAAAAATATTATTTCCACAATGGCCAAGGTTAACCAGCTCGCCGTTGCTCTGCTCTTTGCCTGCATCTCGGGAAGCCAGGCGCTCCCACAGGCTGCCACCGCCGCTTCGGGTGCCGAGCCGGCCACTTTCACTGCCAACCCCAACGTGGGCCCTGGAGGCTCCAGCTTTGTTGATTCTGACCACTTCCGTGTTTACAATGCCGATGCAAATAACGCCAAGGCTGCCCTGGCCATGCTGGAGGCCACCTACGACTGCTTCGTGACCAAGCTCAAGTACCGATCTTCCGGTCTGTCGTACAACGCTGACAACGACAACGGCCCGTTCTACAAGACCAACGCCTACCAGGTCAGCTCTCTTGACGGTGGAGCCGCCGGTGTCATGCACTCAGATCCCGCAACTGGTTACGGCTATCTTGATGTCCTCGGCGAGTACCTCACCACTCCCGCCGTGACGGTCCACGAGTTCGGCCACGCCCTGCACTACCACCAGAAGACTTGGGTCAACCAGGAGAACACCGGAGCCTGGTGGGAGACTTTCGCCAACTGGGTTGCCGACACCTACGGAACCTCCGACCTCTGCGCCGACGCCCGCTCGGCCAACGGCGTCGAGGCCACCGGCACCGACATTGAGCTTGCCAAGGTCATTGGAGACTCATTCCAGGTCATCGTCGACGGAACGGCTGGCTCCGGCAACTACTACCAGGCCTGGCCCTTCTTCACCTACCTCACCAACAACCCCGACAACTACGCCGGCCTCGGCCAGGACACCCTCCGCCAGATGATGCTCCAGTACAAGGCCGACAGCAACGAGACTCCTCTCCACGTGTTGTCCCGCGTGTCTACAAACGCCACCATCGGCCAGGTCGTTGGCAGCTACTGGGCTCACATGGCCTACGTCGACATTGGCCACCCCAAGGCCAACGAGGCCTTCCTTAACCAGCGTTCCACCCTCAACTACGCCAACCTCGACTCCCAGGGCAGTGGCTCCTACAAGGTCAAGTCTGCCCGCGCTCCCCGCTACATGGGCTCCAACATCATTCCCCTGACCACCTCTGGCGCCACCACCGTCGAGGTCAAGGTGACTGCCCAGACGGAGTTCGTTGCCACCCTCGCCGTCCGCGACACGACCGCTGGTTCGGTCCGCTACGTCAGCCTCGCCAACGGCTCCGGCTCTGCTGCCGTCACTGCCAACGAGGAGATCAGCCTGGTTGTCGCCAACGCTCCCTCCGAGCCCATCATGTACAACGGCTTCTCCCTGACCTCCGAGGTCAACACCGGTCTTGACTACACTGTCACCATTACCGGTGCTACGGCTTAAAAAGAAAAATTCCTCTCGACCACGTACCTACTTGACTAACATACCTTGTATATATGTTTTCCTGTTTCTTGAATGGAGTGTATTATAGATTGGATGGAAATTAGATGGATGTAAATATACCACGCAGGCTGGCGAGCGAGTTTGTTTGCACATGTTATTCTGTAAACATAGAGTGCGAGTTGTAGAACAAAGCCACATGACTATGGCACAAAATTTATTGATTATATTTGATAACTACATTTTCCGATGCGTCACATTTTCATATTCACAGAGTTCACGTGTGTCAATATCCTCTTATAAAACAAAGTGCATTCAAAGTTCCTGCAAGTTGCGAGGTTTCCGCTGTTGATATAAACGGGTATGTAGCTAACAAAATGTCATAAACGCCCGCCTTAAACCTGATTCGCTAAGACAAATCGCTCCAATCTCTCATAAATCCAATTGAAAAGAAAAAGAAGAAGACAAAGGACATCAAATTTTGGTTGAATCCTGACATTATCCCGGAAGAGAAATGCTGTTATCAGCTGCAGACCAACTTGGTGTTGCCGCGTATGCTCTCGGTATATATATATTATGCGACAACTTTAGTCCTGCTAGTATAATTTATTTTTGGTAACTCCGTTTTTGTCTAGAGTGACAAGTCGGCGCGGTATATTCGGATCGCTTTGCCCATGGGCTTTCGGCACATAGGACATGGGGTCTGCCACGGTTGTGGATGTTGGGCTTGCCAGCTGTCGATGCAGATTCCGCAAAACTGGTGGCCACACTTGGTCGCACAGTCGGTCTTGCGCTCATAGCACATGCCGCACTGCCGCAGTGACTCCTCCTGCTGGATCGTTGAGTTGGCCTTGGCAAGTTCCGCTTCGAGGGTGACCATTTTGGCTTGCATGGCTGCCATCTTCCCAGCCATGGAAGCCAGTTCGTCGTGCAGCGACAGTGGCCCAAATTCGCGCGGTTCCGTGTTAACTTCGACTGGAGGTTCTTGGCAAGGCGGAAGAGAAGGAGGTTTTGCGGGGGCGGGGACCGATTCGGCCACTGTGGTGGGGGAAATGGCGAGGTTGCTAACTTGGTCGGCGAGATCGCCAACCGATGAGGGGACTGGTGATGATGATGCCGAGGAATCCCAGCGGTACCTATCCGAGTCACTTGGCAGGTACGGGTGATCGTCTTCAAACTCATAGTCAAACTCGTCGGCGACGGCATCAAGCCATAGGAAAGGGTTGAGCAAAGATTCTCCAATGGTGGGATTCGACCGGCGGTTCATATTGGCGTTACCATATCTTGGATTCCGGCTCCGGTGTTGGGGCGAGCGGTCTACCCTCTCAGGGGTCTCCAGCGTGGGAAACTGCGGCAGTGGCAGCTCCAAGCCGGCTCTGAAATCAAAATCGAAATCGAAATCAGGGCTCCCATGCGAGGCGGGCCGCGGGGATGATGCGGCGGGACGGTCTGGCTCCGGTGATCGAGTCTCCCCGGCGTATATCAGAGCTGCCTCGGCTGCGGCTGCGTCCAGGAGCTGCTGCTCTATGTACATGGGCGCGGCAGGCAGGAATTCCTGCATCGATGCGGCGTAGGATGGCCGGCGCCGCTGAGGCCGTGCGGCCGTGTCCGGGGCGGGGGACGAGGGCCCCGTATCATGACGTCGGTTTGGCCGGCGCTGCCTCCGACGTGCCGACGGCAGGGAGGTCACACCGTAGGCCTCCCAGTACTGCTCGTGCGAAGGGCTGTCGCGGACGTGCTGCTGCAGAGCAATGGTATCGCCAAAGGAGCGATCGCAGACGATGCAGTGAAGCTCGTCAATGTGGCGGATGAGCTCGTCCTCGGTGTGGAACTCTTCTCCGCACTCCCCATCGCACTTGTAGGGATACGGGTCGGGGCCATGGATGCCCGAGTACAAGTGCTGGATCTGTGACTGTAAGGTCCGGAAGCCGCGGTGACATATGTCGCAGTGGCAGGGGAAGTCGTCCATGATGGTTTACAGCAGCGTTGTTGAGGTGAGGTGAGGTGAGAGGGTCGTCGAATGCAGCCCAGCCGCAGGTGTGGGTTGGGTCGAAAGCGATCCCCGCAAAAAAAAAAAAAGGACAGCCACGTTGGGACGGGACAGGACAAGAGGACGGGCTCATGCCACCGATGGCCTATATTGTTTTTTTTAAATTGCTAACCGGGCGGGTAATACCTCGGAATATTTCTTTGCTTTTTTTGGTTGTTGTTTTTGCCAATTGTTTTGATCTACACATGGGACGTCAATATGTGCATCATACCAGGCCTTGCTCTGGTGACGTTTAGATCCGGGTGATGCAATACCACCCGCACCCGCAAATCAGCTTGACAAAGTTGGCTGACGCGGTCTTACGGGCTGGACATCTGCCTGCGGCATCAGGCCGCTATATAACTAGACGGTAAGCTAAATTTACCTGTTGTGGCTCTGAATGTGTCCTATCGCATCCCCCTACTGCAACTGTGTTTCAAGTGCCCGACCATGCGCCATGACGGCATGGCATAGACGAGTGGTTAGCTCCATTTCACCCGCGGCCAAAACACACAAAAAGGTTTTTGGTTGCGTATTTTTTTAATATTGTGTGAGCATATACATATAATATAATATATAGCTCTGCTTGGCTTCAACTTGGAATAACACGCTCGACCGCAAGCTCCCCAGTACCAATCAGTCATCCATGTCGCGGCATTAGTGACGCATCTCGACGTAGCAACCACCCAATACCATGGTTTCAGCATCCCTGCCGCATTTTGTGACACTTGAAAACGGGGCTGCGTCTCCACATCCGGCGTACCCCACGGATTTTACTTTTTTGTTGCTCTCAGAATCATGCAAGGAAGAACAATTTGCCTCATGGATTTCTTTTTCCGCGGCTGCGAAAGACCTGGCCAATTTAATATGTGTGTGCTATTCATTTTTACCATACTGCAGGCTTCCAGTCATGTAAGCATGTCTATCTTTGCACCCCTCTACGTTGCTAGCAACGCAACATTGACTTAGAGCCCTACATCTATCCGTCTGCATATCGCTCAATAACAAAAAACATCATATGACCATTAAGCCTTGTTCTCAAAACGCTAAACCCGCGTTTCTTGCTTCTCTAGACTTGTGACGGGCATGTAAACATCGGTAACGCCTCAAATCTTTACTGATCACCACATACACTCATCAGCCACCAGCTTCAAAATGCCATGTGGGCCCGCTCGATAAACGACGCGCTGGACACCGTTGCCTTGCCTGCAAAAAGTCGCACTCCAAGGTTCGCATCATATCCCATCCTGGGCAATCAAGTAAATATGCACTATACACTTAGCCCGCAGTAGTGTCGTGGCCAGCGGCCCTGTTATCAATGCACCAAACGCCGTCTTAACTGCCTTTGGCCAAAGCACCCTGCAACCCTGCGCTTTCACCATCATCCTACGCCTTCAACAGTCTAAAAACCTTTGATTGTAGATTCCTGGGGCTACATCGCTGCCTAATTTCAGTCCATCCGGTTGTCGCCTCAAGTCTCGTGTCTGAAGAGTGCTGTTACCACTCTGAGCCATTGCGATGAAAATGTCAAGCAGTTGCTGTATCGTAGGCGGTATCTATGCTTCTCAAAATTCTCACATCCTGCGTATATCTATTACCTAAAAGCGAGGTCTTTTAGTTGTACTAGAATCGCAAAGATCCATCTGTGCTGCTCAACTCCAAGGTCCGAAATGCTCAAATCTCGCCGCCACTCTACTGTGCACATTGTTGTTTGCAATTAGAGCCATCCCTCCACCGTCTCAGTTTCCATGCATTTCCTTCATTCTCATTTATTTACTTCCTTTGGTTGCTTTTCGATGAAACAGGAGAAAACTGGTGATCACTATTGCAAGTCATTTCTACCTTTCTCTTCTCACACTCTCAGAGCCACGATCCTTCGTTGCATTCGTCATTTGGAATTCGATTTATTAGCCTTCTTCAGTTCCATGCCTTTTTCGGTGCTTACGTTGAATTGAGGGTCAGGTAAGATGTTTCCCTCCAAAGAAATGAACAAAATCGTCTTTTCAAGGTGACAAGATGCAAAGAGACTAGCTTCGCTCCCCAACGGGAATACTCAGAAATTTATCCGTCACCAACTCGACGGCCTTGACATTGTGTGTTGCTCGTCCACATTACAGTCCATCATCCAACACTTGCTAGACTCATCAAATTCAGCAGGTTACGCCTATTTTGTCTATCTCCTTACTACTACTACGTTCTGATACACCTCTCTCAAATGCTGCGAGAGAACGAGTGAGAATCACTTGCGTGTGATTTTCCCATAATGTCAGACTCCAAATTTGAACAACAAGCCACTTTCGCTCTTGGTTGTATAGAAACCACGATTACCCATATAGAACTGGAATTGGCCTCGTACATGCCATCGTCGAATTCATCAGGCTGGAATTGCACACCGATGCAGAGGGGAAATGTATTCCGGGATTAGAAGTCTTTATGATGCGGGGATTCGATATTGCAGGTGAATATGCTCCAGACTTGATGAAGGATGGGGAAATTACCAAACCATGTTTCAATGACACCACGTCAATAGGGCGTCAATTGTCACAGATAGTGTACTACATTCGCTGGCAATGTAGATCAGTGTTTATTATTTACAAGACCGATTAAGCCACACTTGTTCAAAAAATTGACAAGCGTTCAATTGTGATCTTGGCGCTGCATCAACGTGAGATACTTGCTTTCGCAAAGTCTTGACACTGACTGACATGATGTATCAGATAACAGGGATTGGCGGCCAACCAAACTTGCCCCAAATTTCATAAGTATACGTGTGCAGAATTTTTTGTGATACCCAAGAAGCTCAATCTCACATGTTAGATCAACGTCGAAACCATCCGCATAATTTTCCAGCCTGTTTAGAATGCACACACCCTCTAACGGAATAGTGGCATCCGGCAAATTGGTATTGATTATCCACCTCGAATTAGACGCACGGCCTCTGTCAAACAAGGGTACCCTACGTGCCTTTGCTAGCGCACAAGGTCTTTGCCAAATAGGTAATAGCCTCCTATGGATTGCAGGGATCATCGCAAGGATGCAGAAATTACCATCGCGACGTCCTGAACTATCCCTTCACGGTCCCGCAATCGCATCTGGAAAATATTGCTATGGTTTAGTTTTAGTATAGGAGATGAATTTAAGATTTAATTTTTTGGTGGGAAAGTACGGCCCATACGTCTTGCATAATGTCTTATCTGAAGTCGAGCTAAAAATTTAGAAACGTGGCAGTTCGTTTTTGTACCTGACACAAGTGCTTTGGTAAGTAGCTTGTTGTACGGGGATAATCTCCAAAGAATATGGCAAAGGCATACCCATGGTAATAAAAAATCTACTTGCCTTCAATATAGTTATTTCCAGGCAGAATAAGTGTTCAGCTGAGAAATCTAGCGTGGTTATATCAATTTTGTAGTATAGGGTAAACTCATGCGGGCCGTGTCTTTGGAGCCATGTTGAAGTGACAAGTTGATTTTATCGCATTTTTACATGCAAAGGGCAAATGACTTTGCTGAAATATTTTCAAGTAAAAATGAGAATGCTTTTTAATTTTTAATTGCCGTCGTTGTCAAGTAAATGCCCCATCATTAACGTAGCTGCCTCAATCAATGCCTCAACTCTCTCTACTGGCAGTGTGTCGTCTTTGGGACACAACCCGTACAAATCACAATAGCACTCTACGGCTGTCGTAAAAGACGTATTGTTTCCAAACTTGCCGTCGAAAAAAACGGCTTCCCAGAGAGTTTCAAACACGGCACCGGCAGATTTGCTCGGGAGCTTGGTTTGCAGAATCCAGTCTCTGAGGTAGAGTAGACGAACTTTGGGGGTCGACTTGACAAGTTCCCGTGATAGAGCAAACTGGCCCCCAGTAAGATAACCCCACTGCGAGGGTGGAGTGGGATGCGACTGGGATGGGAATAGTTCATCCCAGAGCTTAGTATATCGTCCATATAAGTGCTCTGGCTCTTGGCTCTGTAATGTGGAGCCTCCATCTACAGCCTCCCAGTCTTCGCGCGTGACATCTAGTATAGATGGCCCGGGAGCACCGTGGATTGGCTTAATTTTCCTTTGTAATGCCTTGTCACAGGCCAGGTTGATAAAACCGCGTTGTAAGACGGCCTCAGGTCGCAACATGTTCACTGTGATGGTGGAGCTGCGGCGCAGGAGCGCATTATTATGCCATGCTATACGGTGGCCATGCATAAAAACCATAACTTCGGGGAGGTCGTCATAGTTGTCGATGAGATACGTTAGGTAGACCATGGCTTCGTTGCCTTTGTTTTTCGGCAGGCCGATGCCGAGACCATTTTGAAGGGACGGCTGATCGGCAAGGTAGATGGCCTGCGCGTCACCTGTTCGAAGCCCAGACTCCCGCTGCAATTTGGATGATCCGTCGCTTGAGACGGCTGCAACAACTACCGTGATAGGGCTGGACCTGGGAGCGAGGCTGATCTTGGCTGGGCTCGGCGCAAGGGTGCCAAAGCACGATGACGCATAGTCAAGCAGGACATCTCGGTTGGTCGGCAAGATATTGGGCCTCAGGAGCAATAGACATGTTAAGAGAGCTAAAAATGCGCCCAGGGGCACATAGGCTCTGCCCAGTCTCATGATTGGCTGGTCCCATTGGCTCAAGAAGAGCGGAAGAGCTGCAACGGCACACGAGAGCCAGCGCAACGCTTTTGAGCGAGTGCCGTCAAACTTTCACCTCCGTGGGCGGTCTGGCCCTCCATCCATTTCGGTTCAAGCCGGCGGAGGCTGATGTTTGATAGGCTAGACATGCCAGGGCACCTCGTGATCTTCCCAAATACGAGCGCCCCGCCAAGCTAGCGATGCATATTTCAGCTCCATAAATTGCCCCAAAGCACCTAGGCGCTTACCGAATAACCCATTCGTCAGAATGACTGTCGCTGAGTAACTTTTTGAGTCAGCGAGGGCGGCCGCCATCATCACCAAAGAACTGGAGAAAAACCTCACTTTTGCCGCCCCCAAGCGGCTGAGGCTGGCAAACGCGAGTTTCAGATAATGTAGAGTAATAGAAATATAAGCAAAAGTAAATTTAAGGATTGTCTATTGAATGGCGAATGGATTCCCTCGAGCTGTATATATAGTGGCGCTTTCGTTCCTGTAGTTGTTGCAGCCATCACCAACTAACAATCCTCTAATTGTGCCGACTACCCGACGCCAACATCAAGATGAAGGTCTCATTCATTCTACCTGCCCTCTTGTCAGTGGCTAATGCAGCCATGCACATCAACTAGTATGTCCCCTGTGATAAAAGTGATATCGCAATTGGCCGGTGTTGACACGCGCGACGCAGCTACTCGGATACGAACTGCCAGAACTGGATCGGCCAGAAGAACCTTGGATACGGCTGGGGCGAGCAGACTTTTGCTTCCATTAATGGCGCACACAGCGCTCTGCCTGTTGAGACGTCGGGTTTCTACAGTGAGTCTATACGTTCCCTGTCTTAAGAGAGTGACGACTGACAACGCACGTCAATAGAGGTCAAGTTTTATGACAACAACAACCCAGGCACACAGTACTCGCGCGCAGATGGTCAGTGCTGGGGAACCACCGGAAAGCCCGTCACACACATTATTCCCTGGTGATTCAGCCTCACAGGGACGGACGGGACGGACGGGCAGCAATAATTTATGAAAATAGAACTCAAGAAAAAAAAAGAAAAGTTTACAATTAATCCTTATTCAAACGAAACCCTGCACAGCCAGCTCGGCTTAATCTCCCCCACTTTAGTTTGCAATCATGACGGGTTGATCCTCAATCTGTTTCATCCACATGTCCGATCGTCAACTAGATACGCTAGTGATTGGATGAAGACGGCCCCTTCTTTGATGGTTAATGACAGGGTATCCGTGTGTCAGTGTATATCAAACAACTCCCGCGTTTCTTTATGAAAAGGCGAAGCATTTGAAACGCCGGGCCTTTATGCTGATGTTGCGCTGCCTTGTGACCCAAGTGGGGAACGTGGACAGGGGGAGTCGCTGGCGATTGGACGCCTCCTTTGTTCGCATTGTCGCCTTCACCACCAATCGCCGACACATTTCGTCCGTGATGCTCGTGTCTGCTAATTTTAGCGCCACCGGGCAATGGTCTAGGCCCAGAGCGAAGCTTGCGGGGTTGGCTTAGCCGCTTCTCAATAAAAAAACGTGGATGCCCAAGAGACGGAACGCGAGGTGTCTCTCTTTCAGCTGGTCTAAACCTCTGTCGCAATCAATCACTTTTGCCTACAACTCACACTCGACTCGACAACGACATCGCCCTTGCCTTCCTTCCCTCACTCTCATGATCCCGTCCACCTTCGTCATCGCCGCCATGGCGCTGGCGGCCGAGGCTGCTCAGGCCGCCCAGGCGCCTCTTGAGTCCGGATGGACGCGTGTTGGCTGCGTCCGGCTCGAGGGGTCACGACAAGACAGCTTCCCGTCCGGATACAAGCCCTCCAGCGAGAGCAACTGCCTCGAGCAGTGCGGTTCCTCGGATTCCAACAGCCCCCTGGCCATGATTGGCGGCAAGTGCTGGTGCAGCAGCTCCGACCTGCAGTCGCTTACCGTTCTCACCGGAGGAGATTTCAACTGCGTCGACGCCTGCTACCCCGACGACCCAGAGGACAAGAGCTGCGGCCTCCTGGTCGGCGACGTTCAGTACTACAACCTCTACAAGCAGACCGATTGCAACGTCAAGGTTGTCGTGAAGCCTGGCTATCCCGTGCCTCCCCCTAATGCCGGAGCCACCACCAGCGCGCCCGCCTCTACGCCAACACCCACCAAGGCCACGACGACCAGTGCGAAGGATGTCACGACTGCATCTAGTGAAGGAGGCGAGAAATCATCTGCCACGGGCGGATCTACATCTGGCGCTTCGACGACTTCCACCGCTCCCGCCACAAGCGATGGCACCAAGCCGTACATTACTGGTGTTTTCTCAGCCTCAATCTTCCTGATGATGGCTTCTTTTCTTGTATAAGCGCGTTTTACTTTGCTAGATTGGGGATTTGGCCGGATTAAGGTGTTGCAGGAACTGGTTTATTTCGGAATAGCGACTTGTTTGACTTTTTGACTTTTTTCTCTTCTCGCGTGGCCCAAGATACTGCTGTGGCGGTGATACCTTTCCGTATGGCTTTCCAATTATATTAAAAATGTCTTTCAATCAACACGGCACCTTGATCCAATTTCGTCTGATTTAATTCCAATTGTGCGACTGCCGTCACCACACATATGTCTTATGTTTCAATATTTTGTCTCCATAATTGAAACATGACGTCACATTTGTGCATGGGTGTAGTCTGATGGTACCAAGATGTGTGCACAATGTAATGAGTACTTGACACAGGTCAATGGTGTAAAATATCTCATACATTTATTTTATACTTTGACTACGACTTTGTGGTGTGGTGGTCTAGAATTGATCATGGTGGTTGGATAGCGTCATTTGAACAACGACCATGAGGGCCAATAGCTGCTAGCAGTGGGTCGCAGTCATTACAAGCATATTGCTTACTTTGGTGCACTTGACTTACAAATTCCTTTGATGATACCCTGAGTACAAACTGTACTCGAAACACTCTACTTGACGCTAATCCGACGACTCGTTTATCGCGGTTAGTTGTCAACGAGCTTGACAAGAATCACATGGTGCCAAGACTGATTCACTCACCTTGGAATGTGCCCCTCGGGCAATCCACTGCTGTCCTCTCAAACTACCAGACAGAGTGAGCTGTGTGCAAGAGATGACCATTTTAATAAAATGTTGAACAGCCTCGCGAAATCGCCACCACCCATCAGCTTCTCACACTAGCGTCGGCGATTCCTAAACAGGCACATGCCGTTGAGCCACGATGGCAGCGTAGGATCTGAGGTAACCTCAGCAGGCTAATCGAAATGTGCTTACTTTGACGTTCCTAAAAATAACGCCTGGGCTTCGACATCGCTTATGTCTCGTCTATCTGATTCACGTAATGGTGTGCGGCCTCCCCGCACAGAGTCGCCCCCATGATTGGCAGCTTTATAATCTATGGGAGAGGGTAAAAAAATAATACAACTAGCGCGCGGTATTTTCAGTCCAATGGTTCTCCTCCAGCTAGCTTATCTACACACCCATAGTTCTAGAATGGTGTCAGATGGAATGCCACTAATTTAGCACCACCAGCTTCCATTGTTTCAAGCGGCTGGTATAAGATGACGGCTCTAGACCGTTGCGATTGGAATTTACAGCCATGAAACGGATTTAAGAAAATTCTCTTTTCTCTATTTATTTTTATTTTTATTTTCCTTTGTCCTTTTCCTTGGTTCATCTGCTCTAAGTTTCATATATATTGAGTTTTTGGCTCTCATCTTCACTCACCATCACCTATTTTCGATTTCCTTTTCTAGCACGATTATTTTTTTGCCGCAGCTTTTGCTGAGAACTCGAAATTGTCTGCAGGCTTTGTGCCTGCATTAGCCCGAAGATTTGACGGAAACCACATTGAAGCCATGTATTACCATCAATCGAGCGAAATATCACTACTAGACGATTCCGCGTCCAACGAACATCGTTCCATTTCCAGAGAAGATGCTCTACCCGAATCACATGGACAAATAAGCGAGAGCTGGTCTCAAGAAGTAGTTGCGTCTCTCAACCAAATACAGCCGCCAGAGAGGACAGCAAGTCGAGATGGACGAGAGTCGGTTGACGAAGAGTAAGGCCAACCAGCCTTGACATGCAGAATGTCCCGTGAACAATACTCACAGGCTCCAGGGCCTTTATGCATCGGCGCAACTACCCAGCGCGATGGACTATCGAAGACAGCCGCCAGATTGAGCAGCAGGTGTTAAATCTCTTGCAACGATCTTCAGTCGAAACCGTTTCTGTCGTTAAAAAACCAAAGCTTGTAATACCCCCGACAATCCTTACTGCGAAAGGGCCCCGAGTTGTCTCCACTTTGAAGTCTGCAGCTGTCGAATACGATTCTTATTATCCTTTGGATCCGTTTCAAGTTGTTGAACACGAACAAGATATCGAAGCCAATATCCAAGATACGAGACCCGGCAAGAGACGGCGTGGCATATGGGACCGGATTCTTCATGTTTGCCGACGCCTTTTCTCTCTCATCATCCTTTTAAATATCATAGCTGCCGTGGCGATCATCGCATCGGGTGTTCCTCGAGAGTCGCTAGAAACAATGACTGCTCTCAACTTCACCATCGCAGTCTTGGTCCGCCAGGATATCGTTGTCAACACCATGTACGCGGTCTTTTGCAGCGTCCCTACCAGCTGGCCCCTTTGGTTTCGACGTCATTGCGCCAAGGTGCATTTACTTAGAGGCGCGCATTCCAGCGCTGCTGTGGCTGCCGCTATCTGGCTTCTGGTCAACAATATTGGCAATGTCGTGTGCATGGCCACAAAGGAATGCTACGGAAGCTGGAAGACACAGTCTGCTGCTGCCACGACCACATCGTGGTTTTTGCTGGGTTGCTTCACAATCATGCTCGTTGCAGCTTACCCGACTATCCGCAAAATGCATCGTGGCCTCTTTGAGAATATCCACCAGTTCGTTGGTTTGACCATGATTATCTTCTTCTGGGCTCAGGTTATTTTGACCGTCAAAGACACAAAGCCCGCAGATAAATCCATGGGCAGAGCCGTCGTGAACAGCGCGTCGTTTTGGCTCCTCATTGTGTCTACAGTTTGCGCGGCCTCGTCGTGGCTCTGGCTGAGAAAGGTTCCTGTACAGGCAGAAATCCTTTCGAAACACGCTGTCCAGCTTCATATCGATTCTAATATTGCAACAAAAAGCTCCCTTATTTGCATGTCATATAGCCCATTGAAAAATTGGCGCTCATTTGCTACGATTCAAACTCCAGAGACGGTTGATGGCCGTGCAAGGGGACACTCTGTAATAGTGTCTAATGCAGGTGACTGGACGCGATCCATGATGAATAATCTACCGACACATATTTGGACTCGGGGCTTGCCGGTATGCAATGTGATGCGTGCTGCCACCTTGTTCAAGAGACTTGTCATTGTGTGTACTGGATCTGGCATCGACTCAATCCTCGACCACATCCAGTTTTCATCAACTCCAACAAAGCTAATATGGTCTACGTCGGATCCAGAGGAAACGTGTGGCAAAAGATTTTGCAGCATGATTAAGAGTAGAATACCAGACGTGATAATTCACAACACTTCCAGACAAGGAAAACCGGATCTGGTCAAAATGAGCTACAATATGGTAAAAGACTTTGATGCAGAGGCTGTTATTATCGTTGCAAATGAGGGAGTTACAAAAGAAGTGGTTCACGGACTCGAGACACGAGGACTGGCGGCGTATGGGGCTGTCTGCGATAACTTATGAGGGAGATATAAAATATTTCTTGTAGTAATATTAAACCATTCGTTACGGTGGATTTAAACCCCCTGTAGTAATTGTGTTGGAGCTACTTTGATCGAATGTGAATACTAATTGATAGGCATATTTGAAGAAACATCGATGATGGCAACTCCAGTATGTGGGTTTGATCAACAAGTCATAAAATACATGTTTTGGATGTAGATAGTGTAATGAAACGTGATTATGAAATTGTTCCAATCAATATGTTCTTATTACACCTAGAGTACAAGTAGGATATAGTACAGGAGTTTGGCCACTGCCACTTCAAGTCAGACCAAGACATGCCCAGACTTCAGCTCGAAGGACCCGTCGTTGAAACATTAGTCCACCATTTTTCATCTATAAATTCGATAGTGTCATTTATGATCGCATGTTGAAACGGAGTAAGTCCATCAGGACCCAGATTGTCAAAAGGAATATTCCTTTCAAGAAGAAGAACAATCATTTTGGAGATTGTTTTAGCTCGCTCTTTTTCGAATATGGATCGACAGCATTCTGGGTATAGTCTACCGCGACGCACCTCCCGTCTTGGACTATCAATAGTACCAACATCCAATTCTAAATCCGACTTACACAGAATATCGCCATCTATGGATATTTTCGTGAGAAGTCTTCTCTTGGAGAAATTATCGGCACTGGCGGTATTGACCACTCGGCTCCAAATTGGATCATCGTACCCTCGTAGCATGGTGGTTGGGAGTTTGCAAATGCGCTGAAGAACAGTTTCCATATTTATCCCTTCGTCAGTGTCAAGGTTATGATCCAGCATCGTCTTTAGAGCTTCGTATGTTCTTGGCAATGTCCCAAACAATAAATAGCCTTCCATTCTCTTTGGACTGAAAAATGCCATGATGGGGTTTTCCTTGTCGTTTGCTTCCTTGGTGGACTTGTAATGTGGAGACAGGAGCTTTATGGCCCAAATTAGGTTATCTCCATACAGGTTGTCAATAGCCCAGTTGATGAGATGTCTTCCTTCGCTGGTGTAGAAGTGCAAAGGGTCCAACGATGGTGCGATGAATGATTCAAACTTGGCCTTTCGAGACGGAAGAGGCTCGTAAGACTCGTTTGGGGGTTGATGAGAGCGGTTTATGAAACGAAGTGCCTTGAACCGCCCCACTATGCAGTATGGGAAAGTAGGCTGGTAATCCATTGCAAGTCTCGGCTCAGGAAAGCCCTCGAGAAGACATTGGAGAACAGAAAGCCTCTCGCCACCAGATGAAAGCTCACCAATGTACCCCCTTTCTGCCCCTTTGCGTAAGAGGCGTTTAAACTTGTCCACCGCAACTCCATCTCCGGTAGCGAACATCAAAGGCGAAAAGCCATGTGGGTGAATTGATGGCTGATTGACGTTGGCGCCAAAATCAAGTAGTTCATTGAAATGGCGGCATAAGCTGTCTTGCATTGCGCAGACCAGAAGACTAATATTCGACGCATCTGTTAAGTTCGGATTAGCGCCTCGCTGTAAGAGTGTCAAGACACTAAAATGGCATTTTTCTTCTATTGCCAGCGACAGAAGTAAGCGAGAGTCGCTGATGAGGGTGTTCGGTGATACACCACTGTCTAGAAAGACGACCAATATTTGATTGTGAAACTCAGGGTCGTATCGTTCTAAACCTGCCGACGAAGACTGGTAGGAAAGATTTCGCAAAGCAAATTGGAGGGCGTGGGCAGATTCTTGGGCGATGTCCTCACTGCCTAGTGGCCCCTTCTGAATAACCAGTTTGATGATGTCGAGACGCTTGGTTCCAATGGCAGCAAATAAAGGACCAGGCAGTCGCTGACGAGGTTGACCGGTAATTCTCGGGTGAGCTCCGTGAGCAAGAAAAAGCTTCACGATATCCAAAATCTCATTTTCTTGAACATCGGGGAAATGGTGAGGTTTGGGACGCAAGGGGCGACGGGGTCGCTTGCCGCGGTAAATCGTCGATTTTACTGACTTTGCTGGCTTTGGTTTGACGTAGAAGCTGCGCAATAGAAAAAGGGTCAGAGGTGAGGAATCCAAATTGCCCTTTGCGTTGATGTGTGTTTTTCCGCGTTGAGTCCCGGCATACAATAATAGGCTCGCTGCATCAAGGGAGCGAACATGGGTGAGGGCCACTGAGTGCTTTGAGACCCAGGACCATCGAGGCTTGGCGAAAGGTCTGTAGTGGACGTTGCTTATTGTTGTTTTCTCAACCAAATTTGCAACTTTTATTGGTGGTTCTGGTTCGTTGTCCCAGTATCCGAGCAAGACTTTCATCACGGCAATGTGGTTGAACTTGGTCGCGAGGATGAGGGGGCCGCAAGCATGATCTTCATTGGCCAACCACTGTTGGTGTCTGAACCATGTAGGAAAGACTCGACGCTTCGAACTCTTGGCCTTGACATGAAATGCAACCGAGCGTCTAGATTTGGGGACTGATTCTTTATTGTGGCAGAAGATGACGTTTGGTGAAGCGCCGGCGCAGAGACTGGACTTGGCCAAGTCGCCGTCATTAAAGGTGCAAGCCCAAAACAGCGAGTTGTATGTCTTTGTTTTGATGTCTGCTTTTAGGAGAACGTAGCTGAGCGTGAAGCCAAATTTGCGACAGGTGAGAAGAAGGCTTTTGATGTCGACGGGGTCGAGGTGTTCGGTGATGTGCATGACAATCTCATGTGGCACCCTGTTCAGCCATTCCGGCTGGGTCTCTGTGAGATGGCCTGCGTTGGTACCAACGGACTCAACCATGGCGAAGCGAACTTGCCTCATAAATTGAGTCTCGAAAATGTCTGAAAATGTTGTGAACTGGGGAGAATTTGGCTGGCTGCGCTGTTTGGGGGCAACAAACAAACAAGCAAAACACATCATATCGCGACCACCGCGTTTGCTGAGGCTGTGCTGCAGGAACTCCAGCCACTTCACCCTATGATTAGAAAATCTGCAATTTCGCGCGTTAAGCGGAACTGTTAGGCTAGGGAAATGCTGCATGTGGGATTTCCAAACAACCTGCATCGATATCGCAGCCTATCTAGCTACCTATCTATACCAATGTCGGCTCGTCCTCTTGAACTTCCTTTCCATCAATCCTCCAGTACTTGAACTGCCTCGTCGGCAGCCTCATGGCAAATAGACTGTCGATTTCGCGGACGGTTCGACCCTTCATCTCTGGCAGGAAGAACCAACTCAGAGTCAGGGCAATGGTGCATAGCCCGGCATATACAAAGGCTGTTTTGGCTCCTAGATTACCTCCATCTGCGTTATAGAGCTGCGGCAAGATCAGGTTCATGACAACGGATGCGACCTGTGCAAAAACACCCGAGAGAGCCGTGGTTACAGCCCGTAGCTGCATGGAGCTCGTCTGTCCCATGTAGGCGTAGCTGGCTGGCCAGACACCGACTCCGCAGACGACAACAACCGCAATCAGCAGCCCTCCTGCGACCCAGACAGCCGTGTCCCCTTTCCAGAAGCCAGATACACCCATGGCGCCCCAGATGCACCCCGTGATTCCTAATGTGACCATTGTCAGGGTTCGTAAACCTGCACGCGACAGAACCCAAATTCCAACACCGTTTGACACCATCCCCGCAACGATGCCACCGATCAGAAGCAGGAGACTGGCCACTGTTTCCATGCCAGCTGCCTGCAAGAATACATTTGCACTGGCAAGCAGATCCAGCCCAAATAGAGTGGGCATGATGCCAGCTAACAGCACAATCATGGTACGTCGAATATTGCTTTGGTTAAAGCACGCAAGGTACGAGGCGTTTGCGGACCGGGCTTTTTCGTCTTCAATGATGTTGCGGAATCTCTCAATCGCCATGTACTGGCTCACCTTTGGCGCAAAGAGCCTCGTCGCAGCGCGGATGGCTTTCGCGTCTTGTCCCTTGCGGAGTAAATAAATTGGGCTGTCTGGCATGAAGCAAGAAAGGGCGAATGATGCGATTGAGAGCACCCACATTGAGGCAAAGGCAGACAGGTAGCCTCGGTTGCCCTTGACTCCTTGGACCAGAAATACGGCAATCGATCCAAGTAGCTGACCGAGAAGAGTGAATGTTGGAAAAATGGCCATTGCCGGGCCTTGCAGCGACGTGGGTGCATTCTCGGAGATGAACGTGGTGCAGGTCGTCTGGAGAAGGCCGATGGACATGCCCTGAATCACCATGCCGCCTGTCATCATTATGCGCTTTCCATCCTGGGCTTGGGGGAGAAAGGAAAAGAATATGAGCGACACCGCGATGGCGGAGAGAATGCTGCCCGCCATGAGGCTAAACTTGCGCCCAATGCGATCCTGCAGCCAGCCCCCAGACAGAGAGCCAATGGCGGAGCCGGCGGGCGGCATGGCCATCCAGAGAGAAAGCCAAAGCTTGGGGATGATTTGTTCTCCTTTGTATTTCTGGCCGTAGTCATCCTTGAACGCGTCCACACCGTTGACGGCGCTGATGATGAGAGCACTGTAACCCCACCCAACAATGGCCACGGACATGGCGAGACAGTAGCCCGTCATTTTAGGGAACAGCCGAATAGCTTTACCAAGCGGTATGTTCTCGTCGAGTTCATTTTTCTTTTCAAATGTCGAGGTTGTGGAGGCTCCTGTGTAGTCGTATCTGGTGCCTTGATCGGGGGAAGCTGGCCGCGAAGAGATGGATTCCAACTGGACATAGTCTCGACCTCGACCGATTTTTTCAAGCTGAGACGGATAGTTGAAATTATCCATTTTTGGTTTTGTTCGGGTATCAAAGCAAGAAGGAATAAATGAGCGAGATGAGTGGGTAAGTAAGTGCCGACTTTCCTCCTCGGCGAGGGCAGGGCGCTAGATTGATTGCCAGCTGGAAATGAAGGGTCTGGATAATGGATGATGAGGCAGAAGCCCCAAATAGCGGAAATGAAGCCTTTAAAACACATTTCAATCTCATATCTGTATATTTGGACGGTTTCACAAATGGCGTTGGCATCTCACTGCGCAGAGATCGGCCAGGTGCACAGCCACCAATCAAGTTTGCGTGTCCGAATGCGAACATGGCTTTGCACCCTTGCTTGCTTGGTGGGGCTGGAGTCGTCGTCAAACATCAGCCCAAGATCCTGTTTGGGAAATGCTGTTGCGAGCTCGCGTGCTGGCCAAAACGCCGGGCTGCCCTTATGCCCGCAGTGATATACTCTGTTGCCGTGTTATTCGCCCATTCGCTTCACCCTTCACTCAATAGACGGCCCTAAGCTGGACGCTGTGTGCAGTCCACGCACGCGACAATAACTCACGCGCATGTAAGCCGTCAGCCCGCCCCAATGCCACATTCTCTCGCAAGAAGGCACGTCATACACACACAAACTTGGCACTCCTCTCGGAGAGATCCAAGCCCCAAGTGCAACCACACAACCGCAGAAACCAATTGGCCACGGTGAAGATGCCCCGCCATGCGCAGCCAACAGGGTCGTATGTAAATTGAAAATATGCTTGGCAAAGGATGCTAACTACTGCGTGACGCGTCAAGGCCTTGAGAGTGTGTTGCGAGCGATGCAACCCGCGCGCCTCCATTCTGACGATAGGTTGCAAAATAGTAGCCAACAGCGATTTCGCTCGTTAATGCTGTGCTGACTGGCTTGGCGCCAACTGAACTGACTAAGAAATAACCAACCCAACGCCAACAAATAAGCTTAACCCACGCATAATTATTTATCGGCAAGCATAAGGAACGCCATCCCTATCGTGCTGTTATAATATAGTTGTATGCATCTTGCAAAAGGAAGATTTGGATTGCAGCATTTGGTGTGACCTAGCTGGAGGCGAGGATTATGAACAAATATCCCACACCACGTCGTCTTAACACTAGATTCTCTTCACGGGAAATTTAGATGAAACAGTGACGCATAACATCAAAAACCACAAAAAATCACCAAAAAAGCGACACCTGCAGGATTCGAACCTGCGCGTGCGAACACAATGCCTTGATATGCTTGATAGCAGGGCATCGCCTTAACCACTCGGCCAAAGTGTCTGATTGAATGGTAATATCTCCCGCACATTCTCGCCTTTAGCTTGAGGTCCAGACGAGCTAATGACAAACACTCCAGCGTACAGCTTAAAACTGACCTCAGCAGGTCCTGGATTAGCGAATCAGCTGAGATTGACTAAATTCATTTTTTTCCTCGGGTACCACAGTAAAACTATGTATTTGATCATGAAAATGATCAAATGTATTTTCTCACAAGATGCAACCATGAACGTAACTGCATGTTGATATTATGCCTCTCAGCTCTGGCTACGCTTGCCTTTGCATCGAATCAAATTATCGTCTTTAATGTTCCACCGAGACCTTATTTTAACAGTATAAAAAAAACTCTGGACATTTTGCGTCACTCATGCAAATCTCACGATGACCACATTGGCAGCAGCTCCCACCCCCGCCATACCGGCTCTTGAGCTATTTTCCCTTCAGGGTAAAAATGCTCTTGTTACTGGAGGCTTGCGGGGAATCGGCGCTGCGATGGCACAGGCCCTGGCTGATGAAGGGGCGTCAATCTGTATTGCCCAACGAGATGTTGGAAATACCACTACAGCTGACGCAATGCGCGCCAAGAGGACCAAGGTCGGGATCGTTGCCTGCGATCTTTCCAACATAGAGGACGTCAAGAGCGTCTTTCAGATAGCTTTGGATGACATGCACAATTACATCGATATTCTGGTCAATAGTGGAGGATTGCTCAAAAGAAAAGAGCCCATCTCTGTCACAGAAGAAAAATGGGGCAGTGTATGAACCGGGGCATCCACTAATTAACCAAGCTTATACATTACAGGTCATCGATGTGAATCAAAAGGCGCTGTTTTTCCTCTGCCAAGCAACCGGTCGACACATCATTCCTCGGAGAGTGGGCAAGATTGTCAATGTCGCATCCATCAATAGCTTCATTGGGGGTAACATGTGGCGTCGTATTCTGCTTCCAAGGGGGCCATGGCGCAGTTGACCAAATCTCTTAGCAACACATGGGCCAAGTATAATATTTAAGTGAATGCAATCGCCCCTGGAACCATTGAAATAGCCTTGTGTGTTCTCTTACCATCAAGAAGATATGAGTAGAGATAACCAGGATCCCGCCAGCAATATTGGCCTCTGAGGAGATCCCCAGCAATATGCCGCACGAATCGCTCGCTGTACAGCCGGCAGATGAGGCGCCCTGACAGACATTGCTGGTCCTGCAGTGTTTCTCTGCAATGATGCCAGTTAATTCGTCTCAGGGGAGGTCCCTGCGGTTGATAGAAGACATTTGGGACGGTAATTGGGCAAGTACAAGACATTGGTTTCCACTTAGTTCATCTATCAGTTTCATCAACTGTGAATTAGATCTTTATGTTGATGTCAGCTAAAATTCTATAAATCTATATTTTAGTCTATGCTCGTATGGTAATAGTATAGTATCCGCATTAAACAGTGGCTCTGAATAATTATCCACACAGATTAAACTACTCTGGAGCGAAGCTTCTCCACCCACACATGACACCTTTAGAAGCTTACATCGGTGAGTCTCTCAATACCCTAACTCTATACAGGCTGTATACTGATGGTGATTGCTGAATAGTCGCTGGGCACACTGGAGGTCCCCAAGTACGTCCAATAGCTCCCAGTTGGTTGATACATCATTGAAAATGTGTCAAAGGTACCAGCTGTTTGGCTGCACGTGTCGTCGCCTTCACTGTCTCGCGTACAGCTGCCAGCCTGGGCGGTGCATGCCAGATTGCCGGCCTCTGCTGTACAGCTCAGATAGACAGATTGACCATCGGTCAAATCATCGGGACAGTTTACGACATTTCCAAGCGACCCAACTAAACCATAACGCACACACAAGTATCGGCCGAAGTTTGTTCGGACGTGCCCGGTGTTAGGCTCGATGGACAATAAAACGTCACCTACTCCACCAAATTGGGGATCGGCCAGTAATGAGGTTGACTGGCGGTTGTCGGACATTAGAGCAGCGCCTGGAACAGGACCGCCGCCAGCGGTCGCTTTGTAAGTTACGATTGGAGCGGCTTGTAAGGTGGTTGAGGAAGCTGAGGTAGTCGAGCTGGAGGTCAAGATACTTGTAGAGAGCGTGATGGTGGCGGTGGTAGCTGAATCTGTGGATGACGAAGATGTGGACAGCAATTCATCAGAGCTAGATGAGGTTGAAGTCAAAGTCGAAGCTGTAGATGATAAATCTTGTGGTATCCGAGTTTCGGTCGTTGTAGTAACCATGGTGGTGGTGGGTGTTGCATTTTCAGTCGAGGTGGGGCTCGTCGTAGTGGTGTCCAGGTCTCCGTTCGACGCGGAAATTTCGGTAGTAGATGTAACATCTTCAGTTGGTGGAATTTGAAGAGTTGATGAAGAAGCGGACGAGGACTCGGTCGAAAATGAAATTATTGCTGTTGGTGTCGTTGGCGTCCCGACTGATGACGGATATGAACTGCCAATTGAAATTGTGGGAGTGTCAGCAGTCACTTCAAATGTACTTGTGTGGCCTGTCTCAGCGATGTACATTGTTAGCAGCCCGCATAAATAAACAAATGATTTAGAGAGAGCCTTACTGGAGGATTGACTGAAGTTACATCGGCTGGCCACTGTGGTCTTGGCGCTTAGAAGGCCCAGAGTGAGCGCCAAAGCGCCACGAGTGCGCATGCTGGCGAGTGAGAGGAGCAATTAGTTGTATGAGATGGCGAAAGAATGAACGCATAAAAATAGGATGGGTGCAAAAAATACAACGACGAGCAAGTCACAAATATTGATCAAATACCGCTCATGAATGGAATGCGGAATTGGGCTGGGATTTTATATTCATGGTTGAGACGGAATGTTGGTTTCAGGGGCAAAACACGCCACGGTATGGGTGGTAGTGGAGCCTCCATAAATATTTAAGCTATTGATGCAACGGTCTCAGTCAAATCGCATGGTCGGAAATCTAGATTTCTCTAGTGTCATCCATCTTGTTAGAGTAAATATATGGAAGCGAGCAAAAATTGCGCCAGAAAGGATTTTCTCGGGGTCCTATAGCTGTAGGCCGAGATGGCAAGGCCCCTAGAGTTGCTCACAATCCTGGTTAGCGCTGTGAACAAGGGCAGTGCCATCCATTCTCTTAAAAAATATATGGGTGCTGTGGATGGCTACGACACTAACTAAGCATAATCAGCAGCTAATTTGACCTGATTGTGTGGCGCGCTAGCATTCAATAGCTTGGGTCGCCGGCCTAATGGTGGGTCTTGCGCTCAGCTCAGCCAATGTGAGCGTTGGCGAACTTGCTGAAGTCTGCTGTAAAAACGCTGCGTTGCCTTTGGTCCGTATCTGTCTCATTTTGAGGAAAATATAAAGTGGTTTCAGTGGCGGTTATTGAACTCTTGGAATCCTACTTTGAACAATGCAGACCCCTCTTATGTGCACTGGCATTGCACTGAACTCTGATGACTCAGTAGACATTTGGAAATGCTTGTATGTGATGCATTAAAATGACCTTGAAACGGCAAATTATGTGATATTATTTACTTGTAAATTTGATTCGGGTGAGGATATGATATGCGTCTACCTAGACTCCGCATCAAATGATTTGGTACAAATTCCGTAGTGAATAGCCATCTGAAGATCCAAGTACATATTTAGCCACTTGAGAGGGTTGTTAGCAGTAGTCGACTTCAGAGATGTTATTTCACTCACAGTAGTTGAAGCGTGAGATCGCCGTGGATTCTCGCCTTGAGTTCAATCTCGACTTCTAAATTTAAGTCAAGACGTAGCTTTAGTGTATCGTCGCCACCACCTCCTTTCTGTTGCTGTTGTTGTTGTTGTTGTTGCTGCTGCTGCTGCATGTTCCAATTGTTTTGCGCCATCTGCTTCTCGTCCTCCATAGGCTCGTCAAGCCATGCGGGTCGTTTGCGCCTTGCTGCCTTTGTTTTCTTCTTCTGTTTGGGAGCGACTTGTTTTTCTTTCGCGTTGTCGCTATCGTCATGGTACTCTTGGTCACGGACCTCTTCTTCCTGGGCTGGCTGTCAGTTTTTTCCCCGTACTTGTTTCATTTTCGTGGCATAAAATACCTGTGTTGGGGATGGCGGCATGGTAGCGAATGCGATCGCGAATATTAGAGTTCTATTAAAAAAAATTGTGGTTCGGATGCAATCACTGCTGCTGGAACACAAGGTGGAAAACGGTTTGAGGAAAAGACAGATTTCCCGCGACAGCAATTATTATAAAAAACCGCCAAGCGGATAATCTGTTCATCTATGGGCAAGATTTCCGGATTTTTGACAAACCGGATTACGTTGAGAAGACTGACGCGGTGGAAGTGAATATGTCATTGATTCGTAGATGACGCGATGTGACGCTGGAACCGGCTTCTGGGCAGGTCAGACAGGGGAGTGACGTATCCATTACTCATGACCGCAAATGATTGGATTGGATTATTTAGAGAGATCGTCGCACTCATATCCGTATTAAATCTAATATGATGATGTACTTCAATTTTGAGGAGGTCGATGCAAGCCCTCTTGGAATCAGCTGAATTAACTGTGTCATGGTGGAATTTCTGACGATCACACCTTGTAACCAACAATTGAACATCCCTCGATCGTATTACCCACCACTGGCATTTGCGCACACCCTGCATATCGTGATTCTTGGAAAAGAAAGCACCGCAAAATTTAATGGGCAGTGCTTGTTGTTTTGAAACGATTATGATACTGGCCTAGTGTTGGATGCTTTGGCGCTATTGTACACGGAGAAGTGCCAATTCTTACTACAGTAGAACATGGTTCCCTGATGATTTCATCCATAAAAGGGAGACTGGATCGATGCTATGTATCTTAAACAAGAGCTGTTTCTTGTTTCCTTTGCTTCGTCTAATCCTTTATGTGGTGGACAATGATGCCGCTACAGTGAGTTGGGGGCTTCGGCATCTTAGATGTGTCTTTTCTAAGGTTTTCGAATTTACTGCGAAGGCTTCAACATCCGATCAGCGGTCGGGATCTTGAAATGGTTGGAAATGGAAACATTAATACCCTAACGATCAACCCTGGAATTCAAGGCCTTGGTTCGTTTAACTGTGCGTGTCCTCTATTGGTCATATGTGAAAGTACGTGTGCGTGCTGCATGGATATTGTGGTTCTTGAATCTTTCTGAAATGTACCATACTTGCCCAACTTGGAGTTCCGGTTGGATATATTTCTGACTGATTTTCTCTCTTGTACACAACTGGGTTGTTTTTATTTATAATCTGTAAGTGTTTACTTTACTTTGGACGGTCTGAGTTTTGTTGTGTGAAATAGTACAGATTTGAGTACGGATGACTATGTTGGGCTTGATTGTAATCTCATCCAACTCGATGCTGGTCTAACAGTGACTTTCGATCTTCTGGTGGTTGTTGAATGCTAGATGCACCATAAATCTATAACATAAGTTTGCTAATTGTTCTGATTCAATTCAATCCTTGTTAGAAAGCTAGACTCTTGTCATATGATCACAGCTGAACCGATAACTACTGTGCTTTCGGATCGGTACTCCGAGGGCAGCCATATTATTTTTTTGTTACCTTTCATTATCCAGATACCGTCGCTGCTTATACCATACCGCCGGTATGTGAAATTGTTCTATAATTCTTCCTTTACCATTTCATGTAGGCACATAGCTCCAAGACTTGTGGTGAGATGAGATTCATTGGCAGGATTGAAGAGGACATTTCTGACTGGTATCGACATGTCCGCGTGCAAAGTCTTGGTGTGTGTGTCTGTATTCCGGATTTTGATTGATCGGAGGTCAGTTATGACAAGATAATTGTCATGAAAAGCAAGTATAGTGCCCACAGATGTGTAGAAATCATTGTCGAGCGCATAAACTCTTTCTTTTGTGTCTAAATTCCAAATGAAGGCGGTGTTGGGGCAACAAATGGCGAGTAATGAGGAACCTGCTGAGAATGCAATAGAGTATACCTTGCCTTGGCGATGACAAGTCAATGTAATATGACCTGTATCAATGTTGTAGATGTAAGTGCTTTTGTCCCTGGCGAGTGCGATGTTATTGTTATCGATTGAGAAGGTGATACGGTGGGCAGAGACGGGAAATGTCGTTTTTTTTTCCTTTTGTGCAACTATATCCCATATTACAATGATGGGTGATTTCAAAGATGAAAATGCAAGAAATTGGTCATTTGCGGAAAATGCATGCATCCTTGAATTATCAAATGTTTGGATGTGCTTCCAATTTGCTGTGTCCCAAATATGCAGCATCTTATATTTAAGTACAAACCAGTGGTCATTTGGCGAGAAAGAAGGGAATCCTGTATCTGTCTCTAGCCTCTGGATGACAGAGCATGTAGATGTATCCCAGATCTCGGTAGTACCGTGGCCATGGTTGACTGCGAGCCACCGGCCATTGTGTGAAAATGCAATCCTGTAAATTCTCGGTTTGGGGGCCTGTGGGTCCGAGCGTTGTCTCGGATCCCACATCTTGACTGTTTTGTCATCTGAGCAATCAACTGTTTGCTCTGAGCACAGGCCAGCGATTTCACCTTGTCAGTATGGTTGGTGCGGATTCGGGTGCAGGATCCCTCATCATCCCACAACATGATGTCTCTATGGGATGAAAGCGATGCTAGAAAATACCGACCATTCTCTCCAGGCAGAAAACTCACTGAATAGGGTCACCCATGATCCTATTCGAGTGTTCGGGTGCATATACCTTTTGCCGTGTTCCATATTCTGATTTTCTTGTCATATGATCCAGAGGCGAGCAAATCAGCATCGCTTGGTGAAAAGGCAACTGAATCAACAGATTCAATATGACCGTACAATTCTGAGAGGCACTCGCCAGTCGCTGCATCCCAGACTTTAACTTGATACTCGTCTCCCGATGCCAGCTGCTTACAAACTCTGGAGAACGAGATTGAATGCACTTCATCACTGACGTTCATTGTTAGAGTGCAATTACCCGCAGCTGGATCCCATATATTAATGGTATAATCATCTGAGCACGACGCCAATGATGTTTCATCAGGTGAAAAGGCAATTTCAGAAATCCACTTTGAATGACCATAGATCAATTTAATGCGAGACCAAGAATCTGTATCCCATAATTCAATGAAACCATCATATAGCCCTGTTTCAAGCTGTCGGTCATCACGCGAAATATCAATTGCCATGATCGAACCTTCACATTCTACTACTTGGACGCATTGACTTGAAGCTATATCCCATATTCTCACTGCTGAATCCCAAGACCCAGAAGCGAGATACTGATCATTCTTGATGAACACCAATGCCCTGACAGCAGCACGATGGGTGTGATGTTATCCCATGAAAATGCGATATCATCAGACGACAAGAAGAATGGTTAGTTAGGTGGGCTAGGTGACACGTGTGACGATAGGTGAGTTTGATGCTACGACATTGTTATATCCCTATTTGCCATGCTTGAGTGAGCCTCTGCTTTTGTTGAAAGTGTAAAAGTTACGATGGTACCAACAGCATACCCATTAGGCAGCTATGGCAAACTTAGCCAATAGGGTATGGATAGTGAGGCTACTTAAGGTTGGTGATTCAAATTGATCAGTCGGAGGCCTACCATACTGTGTGGACCTCGGTCATCCGTTTGAAAACAGGTTTGTTGCATTTCTTGTTTTAAAAAGAGGTATTGGGCTAAATATCATCTTTCACAACTTGCCTTCTCACTAAATCACTTCATCACGCTCAATATTGTCTGTTCATCAAGCATGCCTTCTCCCAAGACACCAGTGACCTTGGTTAGTACTCCACTTGATGTGGTGGCCCTGATACATACTATCATGGAGCTCCCTTTGGAGACTCCGAATTTATATGTTGATTTGGAAGGGGTCTCCTTGTCCCGTCATGGAACACTCTCTATCGTCACTATTTTCATTCGAAAAGAACGTCGAGCCTATCTTGTCGACGTCCACACTCTTGGCTCTTCTGCTTTCGATACCCCTACCCCGAACGGAACGACGCTAAAGACCATTTTCGAATCCCCTGTCATTCCCAAGGTCTTCTTTGACGTCCGCAACGACTCCGACGCTATGTACGCCCATTACGATGTAAAGCTCCAGGGAGTCGAGGACGTTCAACTAATGGAAAATGCATCTCGACCAGCCGGCCGACGAAGATACATAATGGGTCTTGAGAAGACGATTCAATATCTGGCACCTCTAACGCTTCAACAGAAGCGGGAATGGAGCGCTGTCAAGGAGAAGGGGGTTCAACTCTTTCACCCAAGCAAAGGTGGCAGCTACCAGGTTTTCAACCAGCGGCCAATGAGCCAGGAAATTGTAAACTATTGCGTTAATGATGTACAGTTCCTACCTGATTTACGCGACAAGCTTTGGGCTGAGCTTGGGCAGGTCTGGAAGAAGAAAGTGACCGAAGAGGCTAAAAATAGAGTCAAAGAGTCTCAGAGTATTGGATATAATCCACAAGGGGATGACAAGAAATTTGGACCTTGGGAGAAGGGATTGCAGATTAGGCAACAGCGTTGGTAGTGTATCGGCTGATATGTTCTGTTTTGGGTCAACCAAATTGATGTGCACAAGAGTGCATGAGCCCAAGTTTGGACTGTTTTTTGAGAAGCGAAATTCAGGTTGGATACATTCAAATAAGTTGAAAAAACTTTGAAAAGTTTAATGCTTCAGTTTTTGTGCTCTAGAACCACACCGGTTCTGAAAGGATGGGGCTGAGGGAAGAAAGTAAAAGTGAAATGGCGTCTGGGCCTTTCAGTACAGATTTTTCAACTGTATGTTTGTATACTTGCCTTTTGTGCTAAGCACCGACTCTGTCCAAGTAGCCTTGCTAACTAGACTCACGTAGGGTCCCTTTTTTGCCTGTCGCATCTTGTCGATGCTGGGCTGTGTCCTGTTACTGTGTGCGCCCACCTGTCAGCACAAGTGGGGCTGTGTCGGTCCTCTTCACTTTCATTGGCGCTGAGATTCTTGGATGAAAGCTCGAGTTAACATGAAAGTGACGCAGTGATTTCACCTGGGCAAGAAATCAACACGGTAATACCATCATATCGAAAAGAAGTTGGGATATCCTCGAAGAAGCTGGCCCCCGTGAGGTCAAGAGAAATAAATATGAGGACGATGAACAACGCGCTACAAAATTGGCACATGACGACTTTACTGTGCGATGGATTTTTGCACTACCCAAGGAGCAGACGGCGGCGAAGGCCATGTTAGACGAAAGATACCCAGATCTACCAAAGGCGCCTAGCGACGGCAATGCTTATACGTTAAGATGGATTGGCAAACACAATATTCCCATTGCTTGCATACCCAAAGGCGAGATTAGAATGAATTCGGCAGCTATTGTCGCCGTCAAAATATTCGATACCGAGGTGTTACAGCTACTCCTTCGGTTTCGACAACAATAATGTATTACAATCACGGAGGATATAATGAGATGTGCGGTGGGGAAAAAAGATGGGAAGGAGATGATCAAGTTATTATTAGGCTATCAAAATGATCGAATTGTCATTGCAGAGGAGGTCGCGCTTCTTCTCTCCGAAAGGTTTGAAGATGAAGTCATGGCACGATTCTTCTTTCTATAATATGAGAATATTTAGGTTTTAGGGTAGGCACATCATAAATCTAGTGACGAAAATTTAACGCCGTGGTCTCCAGCCTTCTTTCAACATTTCTGTGTCCTGCTCCGATGAACCGAAAATTGCTCCACCAGGCTCTTCTGGCTCTTCATATCCTCTGAGACCATGTCCTCCCGGAAACAGAGGATACATTTCCCACAGATATTCTCTCATTCGTCCAGTCCAGGGCCATATGGCAACTCCCTTTTCAACGCTTACAGCCGTCGTACCATCAACAGACAAGAATTCAAGGTTGGGAAGCCTGTCAAGCACTGTTTTTGAGCTTTCTTCAATCGCCCAAATGCGCCTCCTTTCAAGTCTACGTTGAAATTGAGCTCCCGGGCTGCCTTCAAATGAGTTTCCACAGTAGACCCCCCCTATATCTCCTACTCTCTGCAAGTCTTCCGCAATTGGAATCTGTAAAGAGGAAAGATTTGGAAACCGCTCTAACCTAGATACGATCATCTATAGTATGTTAACTAATGGCTGTCCCACAGGCCAACAAACTCACCCTGAGCTTTTTAGCATCGCGATAATCACGATATTCCGGAAGACCCGTATTGTAAACCTCCCCATCAATGAAACTAATTGAGCCTTTCATCGATAATTTACGAATCTGTGGTGCTTTGGAGAAGACCATATCCACAAGTTCGGTTGACCAAGTTGTAGATACACTCAATTCTTTGAGCTTGATTAACCCTTTCGTGTGGTTCAATAGTTTTATAAGTGCCTCAGACTTTTCATGCCACGGTCGTCCTAAGGAACTGCTACCAGCTAGCCTCTCGACGTTTGGGCAGCGTTCGAGCAGGAAATGGTTGTTCGGTCCCAGTACTAAACCTTTGACACTTGGAATAGTGATCCTATTCTTGGATTTTGATAGCAGCACTTCGTCACCGGACCCTTTCCATTCGATTGTATTGAGATTTTTCATCTTGCTAAGCGCTTCCAATAAAAGCTCCGAGAAACTTTCGCTTGACTGAAATGGACTCGATTTATACAAGTCAAGGTGGACGTTTTGACATTGTTGAAGAGCCCTTGGACAGTCTAATAGATCCAACGCCATGGGTTCTAGGTCACTCCACTGGGTTAGTCTATCAACTCTATTGGTATCAAAGACTAGTGTCTCGAATAGGTCATCAGGAATTGGGCTGAGTAGTTTGGCTGTTGACGAGTTGGGGCGACAGAGTGCATCTTTCGTGCCGACTAGCTTCAGAAGAGCATCTTTTTCCTTGAGCCACGGATGTCGGGTTTCTAAAATGAATTTCGGGGTCTCTTGTGTTGAAACAAAGTCCACAAAACAAGCAAAGACTAGCGCACGCCATGCCATGACGGGCGAAACACGAGTTGCTGGTGATGTACTAGATTCTCACGAAACAAAAATCCAGCAGGATTAAAACTTTGCATATGCTATGTCGTCATATGCGTGTCCTTGTCTGGAAACACCGTGGCGTGAAGAATATGGGATGAATGATTTTAGGCACGGCTACGAAGCGTGGAGGACTTTAGTGGGGCAATTGGTTACCGTGCAACCTGTCAATTTCAGAAGCCACTTCCATTTCATTGTGGCTGGAATATTTTCTTCTGAGTCACAGCCACTTCATGGGTAACGATTTTATGGACTTTGCTACACCAAGTTCTTGCTGCCGGGAAATGCGATTAATGGGAAATGATTGCATCCCATCACTGTCCGGCCTGCTGCATTTTTTGTATAATTTAATAAAAGGTGCCAAGGTCCTGGCAAGTTCACTCCCACGAGCCCTCTGAGACGACGTTCAAATGGACATCGCTGTATTCAATGGGGCTGTCAATTTACCAATTTCGCCTTTCGCTTGGGGCCAGTTTCAATGCATCTTGGCACTGATCTAAGGGAGCTCCGAGCGTAAAATGCTTCCAATGTCGCCTGACATCCCCAGACCCAGTGGCTAATCATGCCATTTCCAGCCTTCTCCACCCCCCCCAAAACCAAACTTGCTTCGGTTCATCCACGGGGATATCGTCATAGTAGCGGATATCGGTGCAAGCATGAGCCTCATAAAAAGCCAACTTTGAGGGTTGGAGAAGAAAAGCGTTGGACTAGTTCATATCTATTTCCATTGGGGGAATCGGTTCAATATGGCAGAATTAACTTCGCCTCGGGCCACCATTGCGCCCTTCCCCTCCAAGCCTCGCGTCTTCATCCTGACGGACATCACCAATGAGCCCGATGATGCTGAATCATTCTGCCGATACCTCACATACTCCAACCAATTCCAAACTGAGGGCGTTGTTCCTACAACTTCAATATGGCTCAAGGACAAGGTGGCTCCGGAGAATCTGCATCAGATTATCAATGCCTATGAGACCGTGGTTGATAATTTGAACGCACATGTGCATCCCGATTTCCCTTATCCCTCAGCTGATTACTTTAGAAGCATAATCAAGTCTGGTTCTCCAGTAAGTCAATTTTCCCGGGGATGCTGCCACGTAATAATAATAGATTCCAGGTCTATGGTATGGAAGCAGTTGGGGACGACATCCCACTCAGTGAGGGAGGCGAGCTGCTGCTTAAAAGCCTTACTGCGCCGTCCGAAGACCCGCTGTGGGTGCTGATCTGGGGTGGTGCCAACGTCTTGGCGCAGGTCCTCAACAAGATTCGCAACAGGTCTGATGCTGCAGCCCTTCGCGCCAAGCTACGCGTATATGCCATTTCGGATCAGGACGACACGGGCGCATGGATGCGTCAGCAGTGGCCTGGAATTTTTTACATCTGCTCAGTCCACGGCTGGAATCAGTACGCTATGTCTACTTGGATAGGAATCTCAGGCTCTGCTGACCAGGGAGGTCCAGATCCAACCAAGGTGTCAAAGGAATGGCTCAAGGAACACATCCAGGTCGGTCCATTAGGTGCTGAATACCCCGATCTCATGTACATCATGGAGGGCGACACACCAACCTTCTTGTATCTCATTCAAAACGGTCTCAGCTTCCCAGAGCGACCTAATTATGGTTCCTGGGGCGGCCGCTACGTCCCCATCACTGTTAGTGACCAGGGTCTGCTCAAGGGTCACTTTGCCGATACCACCGATGAGGTCAGGGGAATGGATGGTAAAATTTACAACAGTAACAAAGCATCCATTTGGCGATGGAGAGACGCCTTCCAGAACGATTTCGCTGCGCGCATGCAGTGGACCTTGACCAATGACTTTACCAAAGTGAATTACCATCCAGTTGTTGACGTTGACGGCGACACCGGAATCACGCCAGTTCGCATCGAGGCCGACGCTAGCTCCACTATTACGATTGATGCTTCCAAGAGTTACGATCCCGATGGGGACAAGATCTCGTTCAAGTGGTACCAGTATCGTGAACCGAGCGCTGAGCAGACTTGGCACATGCCTGAAGTTTCCAAGTTGGAGATCAAGAATGTCAATGAGAGTGGCAGCAAGGTTGAGGTTACGATTCCTCCTCCAGAGCTGTCATGCGTCCAGTTCCGAGAGCAGAAGTTAATCGAGCGCGGCTTGCTTCTGCATCTAATCCTGGAGGTGACGGATAATGGATCGCCGTCGCTGACCAGTTATCGTAGAATTTTGATTCAACCAGTAAATAAAAACCTGAAATAGATGGGCAGATATTGTATAAAAGATATGTATTTTAGTTGTCAAAGAATCATTTTATCTTGATGGACTTGTCGTAATCATAATGTAGCACGAAGTAAAACGCTTCACCGCAGCTACATTGTACAGTATCAAAATGCTGATTTGGGAATCTCAACTCATATGCATTGAGTGGAGCAAACATCTGATGCATGGTCCTGCACCATCCTGGTGAAGATTAATCCAGACCCATGGGCTACCGTCTGGCCGGGATCTCAATGTGCTGTTACTTAGAACCCCCGTCAGTGGGTGAGCCACAGTAATACAGGTTGACTCATAACGATCCATAAAAGGATGTATTGGGCATCAACTGTGAAGTTCATCTCTCAATAGACTGAAGCAAAAGAAATCGAGTTAAAAGCAGCAGTGGGAATAGAGTCTAGGGCCACAGGGTTCAGTTGATGAAGCAGGATAATCTTCATGTAACCGAATTAAATCGACTTCAGAGTCTTCGAAATTAGAGTTAGCATGGATGAACTTTGCACAAGATCCACAATACGCGTGGGTATTCTAGGATGAACAGAATGGCATACTCAAACTGCCGTACGCCAAGATTTACCATGATCCTAAATTGATAACAGGTATGGCGCGTTTATACTTGAATGAAGGATGTGGTCTCATTTTGACTGCGTAAACTGATGTCGCATCGATCGGCCACACGCGAACATCGACACATGAATTTTTCCATTTACCCATCGGAAGTGTACCACCCGATCGGCAACCAATGGCGCGTAATCTGTCCCTGAACGGAAACATTTTGGCTTTACCAACGGCGGATGCGATTTTCTCGGCACATGGCCATGTTTTTCGATACCCATGTTTGGTCGCAATGGGCATTTGGAAGCCCATGGCCGTATTTTAGCTCATGTTCGGCCCTCTTAGCGAGTCTCATGGCCCGCACCCCGCACCCCGACAGCACGCTATACGACGAGGAGAACTGCGCTTTCGGGCAATTTTAAGCACCTGGAGCCGGGGTAGCCTGGAGTTTCCTCTGTAGGTTCCCAGAGCAAGAAGCCGAACCTTGCATCCCGTGGAGGAGAAGTGGGCACCGTTTGCACACGAACTTGGGGCTCTGTGGGGAAACCCGGGGTAGCAATTGCTCAATCATGAGTGATTAATGCTGATCTGCGACCAATTTGACTAAAGAGGGACGAGTCATGAAGCTCGGGTTTGTTTTCTATAAAATGTCGAGTCCCACAGCATCATGGCCCTGTCTGCTCAACCCAAATCCCGTCGGTTGACTGCCAAGAACACGACCAAAAATGAAAAGAGACGACAGAGACCTAGCGCACAAGGGCGCCGACTTTGAGCAGGTCGAGGCCACTCAAGATGCCCAGCTGGCCCATCTTGCGGACCAAGAGGACCACGAGACTGGCATTTGGCAATCCTTTGTCGAATACCCGTGGGCCTGCGCCTGGTGCATCTATGCCTGCTGGTGTATCATCCTCGTGAGCTTTGATACCCAGGCCGCTGGCAGCGTCGTTGGTATCCCCGAGTTTCGAAAGGATTTTGGTTATGAGTATCAAGGCAGCTACGTCATTCCAGCTAACTGGCAATCTGCCTTTAGCGGCGCACCCGTTGCAACGTACGTATGCCCTCAGCCATCTGTAAAGCGTTTTCTGACCGTGAGTCGCCGTCCAGTGCTGTCATTTCATCCCTATTCTCCGCCGAGTTGGCCGATTGGATTGGCAGGAAATACGTCCTGCTAGCCTCCTTGTGCATCTCCTTCGTCGCTGTTGGTATCGAGTTCATGGCAACAACAAACGCCGTCTTCTTTGCCGGAAAGCTTCTGAATGGTTTCATGGTCGGTTCTCTCGCCACAATCATGGTCAGTTACATCGGAGAGATTACTCCTTTGGCCCTTCGTGGCGTGTTTACCTGCTGTGTCGGTGTAGCCTACGGCATTGGACCACTTGTCGCGTTCATTGTCATCAACTACACTGGTGATGTTCAATCGCGATGGGCATACAGAACTGTTTTTTGCTGCCAGTGGGGATTCGCCGGTGTCTCGCTTGCTTTTCTTCCCTTCATGCCAGAGTAAGTCTTTACAATGTGCGCATACTTGAGCCTCAGCTAACGTATACAGGTCGCCGTGGTGGCTCGTATCCAAGGGGAAACGTGACAAGGCTCTGAAGAGTCTCCATAGGCTAGGACATGTGGGCGAAGAGGGCGAAAAGAAGCTTTCTCTCATCGAGCTCACTCTAGAACAAGTCAGGAAAGAAACCCAGGGCGTCACATACATGGAATGCTTCCGCAAGTCCAACCTGCGCCGCACTATCGTCAGCATTATGCCTCTCTCCATTCAGGCTCTCTCTGGTATCTCGTTCGTTGCTGGATATTTCACATATTATCTTCAGCTTGCAGGATACTCCACCCAGGAGAGTTATCGTATTCAAATCGCCCAGCCTGTTCTCTCAATCGTCGGTAACTTGATGGCGGCTGCCATGGTCGACAAGATTGGACGACGTGATCTCACATTCTGGGGGCTCATAATCCTTACTATTTTCCTCTTCATCACCGGTGGCTTGGGAACGGGAACTACCAAGCCTACCATTACTGGAACCGTTGCATTTATTCTAATCTACAGCTGGTGGTACAACGTCTCGATTGGTTCAACCGCCTTTTCCCTCCTTTGCGAGGTCTCTACATCCCGCTTGCGCGTCAAGACCATTGCCATCGGATACGCACTGCAAAACTCCATCAATGTCATGTGGCAATTCGTCATTCCTTACATGTTCAACCCCGACAAGGGAAACCTTGGAGCAAAAGTAGCCTTCATCTTCGGAGGTCTTTGCTTCTTTTGCCTGCTGTACCTCTGGCTGTATCAGCCCGAGACATCAGGACGCTCATATCAGGAGTTGGATGAAATGTTTGCCAAAGGCGTTCCAGCACGGAAATTTAAACATTACAAGACTGATGCTCAAGTTGAGAATGAAGCGGCCGCACGAGGCTTAGAAGAGAAAGAGAAGGTTTGAAGAAAATATATTTGAGTAGACAAAGACGAATATTACAATGAAAAATATGAAACATAATAAAGATTCTTGCTCTTTCATATTTTCTATGCCTTGTGTCCAGTCATCCATCATTTGTTTAGAGAGGAAAATCCTGCCCACCAATTCCCCATATACAGCCTGCCAAACGGACATGCAGAGAAGAAAACTGCAAATATTTTAACTTGATATAGCAGAGACGATCCATAATTCCTAAAGATGTATACTACCACGAATGCATTAAATTCTGCACAAATACTGTCGTCATCGCAGACATCCATAATTCTCACATATCACCTAGATCATTGAATATCCAGTGGTAGGAATCATTATAAAAATGCAGTTGCAAGTTTACATTGCAAATTGACACTAGGTAAGAGTATTTAATTCTCCCTTATAGCCTAAAAACAATATATCCCTCATCTGAATTCAATCCTGGACTCTAGTATTCAGCTGGCTTCGCGTCAGCTAAGGCTGTATAGCCAATGCCTCTGCAGAAGGAACTGGTGGAATGTCGACTTCATCAACATAATAGCCCAGATCATCCCTATACACGTCTCCAACTGTCCATCCATTTCCAAGCCAGTAATCCGAGTGATGTGACTCGTATTCAAAGTCCTCCCACCTTGGGCTCTCTAATGCCTTCATCGCGTGCAAGCTGCTGCCTGGCCAGAGACCAATTACTTTTCCGCGGACTTTATACCAGCTATTGCATTCATCCATCTGAACCGTGTTTGCAAAGTAGCGATCCATGTAGCTAACCCAATCATCTAGAGCAGTCTTCTTGACATTCATTGACTTGATGTGCTCGCGGGATATTTTCTGTACTGCCTTTACAGTGTAATTGGCAATTGACTCTAAGATGATTAAGAGGGAACCGGCACCCGTAGCCGAGTTGGGACCTCCAACAAAAAAGTAGTTGGGGAAACCAGGAACCGAAAGTGACAGATAGGCTGCGGCGCGCTCCTCGTAACTCTTGGTGAGGGATGCACCGCCTTTACCAATGATGGGGAAGCGTGGCATATGAGTAGCGTTGAAGCCAGTCGCACACACGATAGCATCAACCTCCCACTCAAATCCGTCTTTGGTGACGATTCCGTGCTTTGTGATACGAGTGATTGGTGTCTTGATCATGTCAACATTGTCTTCGACTAATGCTTCAAGATACCCTTGCCCAGGTGTAAGTCGGCGACATCCAGGCGCAAAGTCAGGTCTCAAAGCCTCGTACAGCCCCGGCTTTTTGGCCAACTTTGTGGACATCATCTCGGCCATCATCTCGACTCCCATCTTACTCTCACTTGATCCTAAAACGAGACATGGAAAGTCTTTGTTGATGGTACTTTCCACCTCACGGCGGAATTGCTGGTAGAACTCTTTATCGTTGGTGAATCGCTCCTTTTCCTCTTCTGTAAAGGTATAGTTTCCTGGTTCCGAGCTTTCAGCCAATCTTTGCTCGGTCACGGCCGACCCAAATGGAGGGCTGATCCATGTTCTTCCTCGAACGAAGTTGATCACTTTCGGACAGCTCTTCTGGAGCTTGGGGAGAATCTGGATAGCGGAAGATCCACAGCCGATGAGGGCTACGTTTTTACCCGCATAATCCCTATTTTCAACATAAAAAGTTAGACATTATTTCTTTCATGCCAGTGGTGTGAATTAGTATTATAATACTAACCATGTAGTGTCCCAGTCAGCAGAGTGGACGACCTTGCCCTCAAAATCACCAACGCCTGGGATGTCGGGCCACTTCCAGTGGTTGAGAAGACCAACAGCACTTATCACGACTTCTGCTGTGGTCTCATCAGACATCACCTCACCAGAGGGTGTGGTGTGCTCAGTCTTGACAGCCCATGTCCCAGTTGCTTCGTTCCAGGTAGCCCCAGTCACCTTTGTGTTGTATTTGATCTTCTTGTCGACCCCATACTTGGTGGCAATGTCCTGGATATACTGTTGGATCTCTGCTCCCTCAGAGAACAGTTTTTTCCACTGCGGATTAGGCGCAAATGTGTATTGGTAGGCATGGCTAGGGATATCACAAGCTACGCCCGGATATCGGTTCTCAAACCAAGTCCCACCCAATCCTGGGTTCTTTTCGAGGATTGTTACTGCAGCGCTGGGCACGTATTGTAGCAGTCGGATATACAATCCAATTCCGGAAAAACCAGCCCCAATGATTACCACACGGACAGGCCGATCCTCGTCCACTGGGCGGCCTTGAGGCGTGTAAACTGGCTTTCTATGCCCGTTCATGATGCTTTTATGGTGTAGTTTGGGGTCTTAGAGTGATTGCAAGTTCGTATGCGCTAATAACTTGAACTCTAAAAGCCTTCATCATAATTAATTAAAAATAGAGAAAGGGCTCATTTTAGTATTCCGCCGTCTTCGGCATGTCTTGCTACATCACAGGTTATCATTAACCGTAGAAGAGGGGTACGGCACAGGTTGACGGGACACGGCAGCCAATAGAAGTAATGCCCGGGCGCCTTGTACCCCAGATTTTCGGAATGTCGCGATGCTACTGTACGATTCTGACTGCAGAATGCAAGATGATTCTGGGCCCACTGTATCTATAATCATTACCAACCAACACTTCAGTGAGCAATATCTTGTCACAGATTGGGCACATGATGTACACGGGTGGATAGAGTAGCACGCCAACATTGCCGACGGAAAAAACCCGCCGGTCAAGTGGGATGCTGAATAATAGGCAAAATTCTTCTTAAAGCTTGGCATTCATTTATGAAATGCATAAAGGCATATCTGCGGCTTGCGACAAGCTCACTCGCAGAATACAACAGTCTGTTAAGTGTTGCATTGCATATAGAAGCATGGTTGAAGGATTGGTGTTTTCTGATATTAGCCTTTGAGCCCCCATAGGGAATTTGGAATCTTTTTTTACAACCACTGTCCATTCACCAAGCAGTAATGCTGTAGTAGTAGTGCCAATTAAATTCTATTCCCTACCACCTCGGTCGGCAAGTTGTTTCAAAACACGCGAGGTTCTCCCATCCCACCTTGTAATTACGGTTACTTGATTTCATTCCCTCTCGACCTATATGCGTCGTATGGAAAATAATAACAAACAAAAGAAAAAAAATCAAGATGAATACTAGTGGTCATTATTGAAAGATGAATATTTTCCACATGCAACACTTGGGTTAGTGGAAATGGTGCGTAGCTGTACACGGGTTCTAAGCCCACTATTATATGTTGCATTGATACGAAAGATGAATTATAGAAATAGGATCTTGCGTCATAGTAGAACTATACTCTATTAAAAAGGTAAAAAAACCTTTGTTGTCAAAATTTGTAACATCGAGATGCAACCATGCAATGACACCCGTCTTTTGTCAGAAGGATTCAGACCCCGACGCGATTTCGCACCGTGGTTCCCTGAAACAACCACAAGCACAGTTGATGGCACACGCATTGGATGGCATAGGTTATGCTCGCCTAGCTAAAAAGAAGAAAAAATTCATCGAAGCCTTGTCTCTATCTATTTCAAGTCGGACTGCCCCCAAACAATAGATAATGGCGCATTGCTTGGCCGAGGCGTTCTGACGTCTGCCGGTACATTGTTTCCATAACCGTCGGTGTCAGCGTCAGTGCTTTCCACTAGGATAACATGCGCTGACGCAAAACGATGAGATATTAATAGTTACCAACAATACTCGTCAGCCTTGCCTTGTCCGTCGAGTACGCAACGTGTCACATGATGATGACGCTACTTTTAGCCCCAGTATTCCATGTTCAGGGTCGAATGTCAATGTTTGAACCAACCATCCATCAACATAGCCAATCACACGCATCAGCAAAGATGGCTTCACAGGAGCAGCTCCAGCTTCGACAGCAGATGGCCATTCATGCGAAGCGGCAACAAATGCAGGCCATGGCGGCGAGACAGCAGCAAATGCAACAACAAGCAGCCGCAAACGCCAGCCAGCAAACTACACCTATGCGACAACAGATGCAGCCTCAATCCAGAGCCATGGGCACGACATACGATGACGTCCCGGTACTACAACCCAGCGACATTGAACTTTTAGGTCCGCATCCTCCAGAGACGACCGAATTCCAATCCGCCTGCAGGCATGGGCCTTTGTCAATTATTGAATCGACCGTTGCTTCTGGAACCTGCACGCCTGCTTTTCTTCATCACGGCCTTGTCCTCGCCCTCAACGCCGGCAATGTCGAGGGGGCTCGCCATCTCCTTGCCAGCGGCGCGCCCATTGCTCGCCAGACGCCAGACAATATTCTTTCAGCGCCCCAAGACAAACAAATCGCTCTGTTTGACCTTCTAACTCAGCATGGCTGGACACCAAATACGCCAGGCTTCTACGGCGCCGTGCTACTCCCAAAAATCGCCACCAATGTGCCGCTTCTCACCTGGTTCCTAGCTCATGGTGCAAACCCCAATCTGGGCCCACAACGCGACAATCGCGACCGTGCCGGAGGTCCTGAATCAGATTCATGCGCTGCGCTTGAGGCTGCCGCAGCTCGTGGGAGCGCTGAGGCGGTGCGACTGCTTCTAGACGCGGGCGCCCAGATGCAGAACGGAACACCCCTACACTGTGCCGCAGGAGCGTGTCCGCCTGGGGCAAATCCGCACGCGGGTCGTGTGACGCCCAGCAAGGAGTTTGACCAAGGCAGGATTCCCATCATGGAGCTGCTAGTGGAGCGCGGGGCAGATGTGAACCACAAGAAGGAATCGCGGCACATGGAGGCGCAATATCCCATCGTCTATGCGACCATGGCGGGGGCAGTGGAACGAGTGAGATGGCTGCTAAACCAAGGAGCGGATCCATACGCGAAGGGGCCATATGGGAGCGCGGTGGAGTACGCAAATCTCCTTGGGAGCGACGAGATGAAGAGGGTGATTGAGGAAGGGGTTGCAGCGAGGAGATGGGTACAAAATGTCGCTTGATGAAATATCAATCTGTAATTCTGATTGAAAGCTAAACAACTGTGTCGAAGTCTTCAAACACCATGTCCCTCCCCCAATTGCCCAACCTCCCATACTTGCCTTGTCGCAGGACATGTGGTCAATGCTGCGCGACCCAATTATTTCCTCAATTCCATCCATCAACTGAAAATTCCTGGCAAAGCAGGCCCAATTAACTGGAGGTGAGCCGATGATGCCGCGTTATTATTATCTCAAACCAACACAAGGTCCAGCCAATACTTGCACCAAACCGTAAGTGGCCCATTTTTGCTAATTGGACACTTTAGTGCAGCTTCAGTTGCTATGTGATGCGTAAACATAAATGTTGAAAGGTTAGGTGTGTAGTGAATTTGTTTATCAGATATTGAGTACTTAGGAAACTAACTTGTTAGGCAATTTCATCATCCACCCATCCGTCCTAATTCATAAACTGCAATATGCTTGATAAATTAAACAACCTAGACGATGGATCTACCTTTCCATAAGGGCAAACACATCGCCCACTCGACCAGTAAATCTGCGCATATAATAACAACCATCTAAAAGAATTTCCTTCAAGGTGTTTCCGCCTCTATTCACATTGTTGGCGACCGCTCGCAGTAACAAAAGAAATGCAGCTCGATCCGGTGAATGGGTTATCAGCCTGTCCCGGTGGGCATTCGCAGGCGGCTCTGGGCCGACCTTGGTCGTTTAGGCAGATGACGGCACAGCGGCCTTTGGGGTATAGACAAGAGATGGCGCCACCAGAGCAGGTGCGCGTTCGAGATTGGGCTTGAACATTGGTTGCTAAGCCGATGCACAGCAAGATGGTGGTAATGGCTTGAGAGGTGTGCATTTTGGCAATGGTTGATTGACAAGTTTGTCGTACTTTGATAATACGGGAATGTAGATTTGGTATATTGTTTGGTTTGAGTGAGAAAGATGATGGTGTAAGTGATTGATCTGGCTTGAAAAAAAAATCAAATCTTTGAAGGGTATTATCAAAAGCTATATAGTTCTTGGTTTTTATTTTTTTTTATTTTTTTTTATATACATACAAAGTGACGAGCAGGCAGTAAGCCGAAATGACGAACAAGAATGATACGTCCAAGCGACAAGTTTGTGTCACAACATTATCTGATACAGCCATTTCCAGGCAAAAAACGCACATACCAATTCCATTTAATTAAAGTTTTCCCTGAAAAAACTATGATCCAAAACAAATGCCAATTTAGATGACCACCACTGGCTAGCTTGGTTCTTTCTAGTTTTGAAGCTAACGGGTTGTCAACATCAAGCCAGTATTCGCTACTCATTGTGTCAACGCGAATGCAAGACATTCCATTACCGTTTTCGATTTATGTTAGTCATCTTGGTACTTTCTCGCCAATATCCAACCCCCAACCGCCACGAGCTCCGATAATATGGCTAGAGTTAGGCTTGTATCCTACTTTAAACGGCCCAAGTGAAGCTTTTGGAGGTTAGGTTAATAAACATGGTCTATATGGATCTCTCTGTTGTGCAGTGTTTTCGGACCGATTGAAATCAGACACTTGGAACTGAAGTCTCAATTTCTATGAAGCATATGGTGAACATCTGGTCAACATGAGCGGGGCTCGTTAATGCAATTGCGATGGCATGGTTCGACAGGTCGTGAAGTTCAGGTTGAAGTTGTACCGAGGCTACACCGAGTTAAATATCAGCCACCGATGGCATGGAGCTCGAAAAATGCGCGTTCCGTTGATGTGCACAAAAGCCGAGCTAAGCGATTGAAAACGGTAGTGTGGTGAAGCGACCTTAGCGCATGAAGTAATCTCAATGGTTAGACCTGTTGCTATGACTTGACAGTTGAGTACATCACTCAAGTCGTTGATTTGACATGCTATTTTAGATAGGGCTTCTAACAGTAGGAAAATGGTATATATAGACCGTGACTGCACGACTTTATTTTCCTTCACTCACAACTCAATACACTCTACTCGAACATCAACTACAAACCCAACTTTTTACAACCATCACAACAATGCACACCTACCAGATCTTCACCTCATTCCTCCTCCTCCTTGGTCTAGCCACCAACGTTCTAGCCCAGGAGCCCAAAAACTGCCCTTGGGGTGGCATGTCATGCGAATATCCCAAAGGCCGCTGCTCAATTGTATGCAACACCAACTTCAAGTGTGCCTGCCCACCAGGACAGCCTGATAACCGGCTCACTGGAAATAAATGCATCACGAAATGGACTGCGCAGCTCCGCAGCATGTGCAAGGATTAAAAATTGCCACAATCTGGCTTGGCTGGCCGACTGGTATAGCTCCTGGGGAAAGCCACATTTTCTCCAAAAGACACATGGAGACTTCCAGATCAGCCAACCCAAAACATGGCCGTTGGAACGCCATTTCAGTTTCTCCCCTAGGCGGGCCCTGTGGGAAACTTGGCAGAGCAGAACAGTTGACCAAGAATTGACAACGAAGGTGCATGGGGATGCTCATTAGGAGCCACATTATGAGAGGCCAGATTAGCTTTCAATACAACTTGTTCGCTTCATCTACAGTGACTATAATAGTGCATGCAGTCTGTCATGCGGACACTTGGCAGTGATGATGTATGGATCAAGTCAGACGTGAATAATCAGTCGACCACTCATGTTGGAATATTGGCGTCATACCCAGAGCCAAAGGATGACAGCACAGCCCCCCTTTCCCTCGAGTTTCTCAATTATATCATAAGGATAGTTAGGCCCTGGTCTTTTCGAGGCGTAGGATAAATCTGAACGCCCCCGCAGTGATATCCAAGATGAACATAAGTCTACCTTGTATCCCTAGATATCTTATTAGTTAGCTATACAATATGGGGATAAGCTAGATACTTATTGCCTTTCCCTCCTGACCTAGTATAAGGCTAAAGGTCTTTATAGTTGGCTAGCTTAGATATATTTTCTTTTTTAAGTTAGCTAAGAAGTTATAAAAGGATATATTTATAATTATTAATATAAGTATTATATTTTAATATAATATTAATATTACCTTATTAAAGAATTAATAATCTTTAAAATTAATTATTTTATTAGTTAAGGCCTTATAGCTGCCTTAGTTATTATAGGAGGCATTTTAATTATTTTTATTGCTAGTGGTTTAAAAGAAGCCTTATATTTATATTGTATAAGCTATAGATATAATTATATTCTTTTTAAAGCTTCTTAAGATAGTCTATAATTAAAATTACTTAAATTTAAATAAAGAAATTAAATTAAAGGTAATCTTTAAATTAATAATAGTAATCTTAAAAAAGAAATATTTAAAAGAATCTTAAAAGATTAAGAAAATATTAATATATTATAAAGGTTTTTAAATAAAATATTATTAATTTTTATAAATAATAAATAAATTAAAAGTAAAATATAATATTTAAATTAGTATTATTAGGGTAAGTAATAAATAATAGGAGGTATATAATAAATAATTTAATAATAAAGGCATTTAGTTCTATAATTATAGACTTCCTTAATTAGACTTATATAATTTTATATTTAAAGGTAATAAGCTTATAGGAATATTAATTACTAAAGCTACTAATTTTAAAAGATTAAAGACTATTAATCTAATTAAGGGATCCTATATTAATCTTATTAATAATTAAAATAATAATATTAAATATCTCTTTTCCTATAAAACTTATAATTAGACTCCCTAAAAAGAAAAATTTATTATAATAGTTTCTATATTTTTAATAATATAATAAAAAAGGGGATTTTTATTATTCTTAATAAATATAATACCTTTATTATAAAAATATTAAATTAAATAATTATAATCTTAAATTAATTTTATTAAGAAGTTAATAATAATATTTACTAAATATATTAATAGGAAAACTAACTTAAAATAAGAAATTAAAGCTAAGAATATTAAAAGGGCAATTTAGGATATTAAATAATATTTCTATCTTTCTACTAATTAAATAAATATTTTTTTAAATAAAATAATAAAACTATTTTAAACATTAACCTAAAATAGTATTAGTAATAAGATTAAGGTTAAAAAAATATAGTTTTTAAGGATATTAGGGGAAGAAATTAAGATTATTAAGCAATTATTATTATAAGCTATAAGTTTAATTGGCTAGGCCTTAAAGGCAGGGGCAATTGAGCTATATAGTAGGTATAAGATAAGTATAAGGGCACTGTAAATAGTAAGTATTAAGGCTTAAAAAAAAAACAAGCTTTATTTTTTAGGGGATAAATAATAATTTAATTATATAACTAAATCTATTATTATATTAAATAATTTAAAATTAAAAAATTATATTTATTATTTTTATTATATAATTATATTATATATAATTTTTATTTATTTATTTTTTATATTTTAAAGGTTAAAATCTATTAAATTAATATATATTCTAGTCCTATTCTTATTAGCCTAAAGCTTAGATTTTTAAAGCTATATACTACTAAATACTTACTAATACCTTAAGCTTATAAGCCATTAGGCAACTATTACCACTATTATAAATTTTACCCCTTAATTAATAGCTTCTAGCTTATAGTAAAATAATAATACCAAGCTTTTAATATTATAATAACTAAAAATATAGCTAAACTACTATTAAACAATATATTTATAATTAATTGCTAATATATTAACTTTACCTTTACCCTTAAATAGTATTTTAGATTTTTTATTATTTATTTTTTTTTAAATTTCTTCTATATTTTCTTTATAATATAATCTTAAAGCTACTTAATTATATAACTTTTAATAGTTTTATTTACTTTATTTAATATATTCTTTAAGTCTAAATTATCTTTTTCTATTAATATTTTATTACTTTTAAAAAAATTTTAAAGCTTTATTATAATATATATAATTTTTAATTAATCTTTAAATAAATATTTAAGTAGGTTTTCCCTTAAAATTTTAAACTTTCTTTTAATTTAATTAAAGGTTTTTTTAATAATAATTTAAATATAAATATAATATAGATTATATAATTTCTTTTTATTTTTTAATAGCCTTTAAGATTATCTTTAATTTTTAAAATAATATTAAATATTTAGATATAGGATAAGAAGATCTTACTATAGATTAAATCTAGTATTATTAAGATAAAACTTACCCTTAGAAATTCTAAAGTTTTTACTATAAGTAATCTATATTAAGAAGGTATTATAAATATACCCTTTACCCCTAACTAGAATATAATAAAAAGTCTACAATATAAAACTATAAGTAATCCTAAAAGCAAGTACTACTATTTATTAAATTACCCTTTATATATATATATATAAGAATATTATTATTTTTTACTTTAATAATTAATTTTAATTTCCTTTTAACTAAATATTATAATAAAATTATTTATATAATTAATAAAATATTATTTTATTAATATAAAATAAATATTTAAATTCTATATTTAATCTACTTAAAAATTACTTTATAAATACTTATATTACCTTTAACTTCCTTTTATAAATATATTCCTATAAAGGTAAATTTAATAATAATATTAATAATATTATTAATATAATAATTACTTAATTTAATAATATTTTTCCTAATTAATTAAAAAGCTTAACTTAAACCTTAAAATATTTAAATATATATTTTAAAATCCCTTATAAAATCTATAATAAAGCTAATAAAAAGCCAAATATAACTAAATTCATCCTATACACTAATTCTACTATAATAAGCCTATACCTTAAGAATTAAAAAACAGCCAATTACCATTAAAACACTATAACAAATGCAAAAAACCAAAAAAGAATACAAAGCAACACTTACATAACTCAATATCTTAAAGTCTAACCAAAAACCACTACTTTTTTAGGTCTAGCAGACAGTTTTATTCATTCCATATCCCCACATCTTACCAGAACGCAGACCTACGCCTCGAAAAGACCAGGGCCTTAGAAGCGGCCGCAAAAGCGGGCCGCTCCATCTCTGTAGGTGCGTAGCCTTGTAGGCTTAATTAATTGACTCCACATTTCTGCCGCGTTGTCAGCTGTCATCGTGACATTTTGCAAACAGCCCGCCCTGTGGTTGGAGTTTGGTCAAAGCGTAGGAGGGTGCCACAAAGTGTCATGAAACAATTGATCTAACAGAGTGAAAGCCTGGGCTTTAATCCAAGGCTGGGCTACAGACCAGGGTCTTCCAGAAGAGGGTAAGTCTTGGGGTGCAAGTGCGAGGTAGATGAACTGCTCTCAAAGCGCCGTCGATTCAGCCCGCACGTAGTTAGTTTCAGCCCCATCCACAGGCACTCGGCAATTAAAACGTGCACAGCCATCAAACTGAATTCAAATTAGCCTAGCCCAGTGCCCTAAACTTGGGCCGTCCGACGTCCTGCTACTTGAAACGCGGGACAGGTTTCATCTCGGTGAATTAATAAGCTTGTTTAGACGTGAATGTGACTAAAAGGCGTGTGTTTACCATAATGACGTCTTGACAGCGGCAATTCGTTGTTTTTGTTGTGCACACTGGCTGATGCATCAGTGATGGCGACATTTTCTGTAATGGGAGATACAGCGAAATCATGAAGCTTGCTTGGGAAGCTCAGTACCATTGAGTATAATCAAAAATTTAAAAGGGAAAAAGCATCGAGGTCATGTCCCCTAAATTGTGATATTTGGAAACGAAAATGGACAAAAGAGTCGGGTTACTCTAGGGTACACAAGCAGGCTTCCATCGCCAGCAGTAGTGTCGTAGGCACAGCCACATCGGTTCATCACGGAGATCATCTTGGGAAAAACAAGGACCAAGTTTTGAACAGTCATCATTATTTGCATAAAAAATAGCATACATAATCAATAATATACTCCATCAATCGTCATTCGGGCCGCTCCATTTTCAGTGCTCCATAATAATGTACGATACTTGAAGATGCACACCAATCTCACTAAACACCAGCGAACTTCAGTCCAATTCCCAGGCCAATCGAGAGGGCTGAAACGAGAAAGCCTGCAATCTTTGCGGCGACAGGGTCCTGGCGGAGGTGGACCATGATGGCGCGGGTCGGCAGGTTTGCGTTGTGGTGAGCATCCATGAAGATGTTGCCGTAGTCGGCGAGGAAGAGGTCGATCTGCGCGTCGCCGAAGAGCTCGGGCTTGCGCAGGGCCTGCGAGAGGACGTCGTCGAAAGCCACCTCGCGGATAAATGCGTTGTGGTCAGGGCTCGAGGGGTTGGTCATCTATTGGGAGGTTAGCGCTGGGTAAAATGGGCGGTTTGGCAGAATATGAGACTGGCCTCCCAAATGTTGACGGTGGAGACAACGGGCATGCTCAAAAGCAGGCTGCGATAGTAGGCGCGCGTGGCGCTGCTAGTTCTGCCCTCGTAAAGGTCCTTGACTTGCTGCATAAAGGCCTCGGGAGGGTAGTCAACGGGAACAGGGATGTACTCGGCGTCAATGGTTCCCGTCAAGGACTTGAAGAGGACGAGGCAGCACCGCTGACCTTGCGGGGCAGTGGGGATGAGGATTCGGGGGTACATGGCCATGGCGATGGGCATAAGGATGCAGCAGGTAAGGCAAAGTGCAGAGGGTTTGAGGTTAAGATGGTTGTATTCTCAGATCGAGAGGGTGGTTCGCAACCCATCTTAAATATTAGACGGGGATGAAAAAAGGCAACAATTGTGTAGAAGTAGACGAGTTTTGTCGCCATTGTGGTGGAAAGCCATCAAAGTGCACCGCGGTTGAGTTTGTTGAGTAGACGCTCATGGGGATCTAAATAGTGGTAGGTGAAAAAAAAAAAAAAAAATTGGGTGGAAAGTGTACGAGGGAAGAAATGGGGGACAAGCAGATGTGTGCATGTACACCAGGGTTGGGATGAGAAGGACGCTTCTGCGTGAGTTGTATAGGCTCAATTAGTTACAAGCAACAGGTGGATGAACCAACCGTTGGAAAGCTTGGAATTTAGCTTGCAGCGGGTGTGCGCAAAGCTGTCTGTCAGTCATGTTTGCAGCTGGTGGGGAGAGCGCATGACACGGTGGGAAAGCAAAAGCTGTGCACGCAGCTGTGTACATGGCCATCTGTTCTACACCACTGCACCGTCTCTTAGCAAAAATGCGGAAATCACATTAGTGCGGTTCATGTTGCTGTGCAAAGTAACCAGCGGCAGGACTGATGTGACAATAATTGCTGGAGATCTCCAGATCTGAGCCGCTGTGCACTTCTACAATCGCCTTGTTGCGGGGGTTGTGGGCGCCCTCCCGCTAGCCAGGGGTCGAGCTACATACATACATAGCTAGCGGTGACGTCAGTCATCATCAGTCGTGTCCCAAGCTCCAAACTTCTGGACCGTGGTGCACTTGTTTGTATGCTGCTGTAGATTTTGATGGACAGCTGCTACTTGCGACACTGCATCTAAATATGCACTGTTGGCCTTTACCGTTTCCTCTATTAAAAATCTCGATTCAATTCCTCACATATCACAGCTCCTTTTCCAATATGTAAAAAGACAATCGCCATGGGAAAAAAAAAACTTGCTGCGTCTCGAAAAAAAACGCCAGACCTTCGTGGGGGCGGCGTGCTGGCCAATCAAGCAACAAGTGCGCCGTTGTCGAGAAAGCCTCGCATCAAGCCTACCAGCGTTCGGTGGCTTCCGATGATATGAAACCACCCATTTCCCTCGTCTCTGCTCAATTTTCCCCTTTCATCCCAATTATACCATACACATTATCATTACTACCACCATATCTTTTATGCCCTCGGGAATCATGGAATTGGACGGTCAGTCCCAGTCCGGTGGGGGTAGTGTCTTCATTGAGGGGCATGACTTGGTAAGTGGTGGTGGTCCCTGCAGAAACAGAACCCGTCTCGCCGCATCGCATCGCATCGCATAAACTAACTTGCCTTTCTCCTCCCCCATCAAAGCCCGTCCTTGTCGAAGCTTTTCTCGCCGACAACGACCAGCTGACGGCCTTGTTCCTCGGCGGCCTCGCAACCCCGCGAGATCGCCTCCGGGCCGCAAAGCACGTCATCCAAAACGTGAGCCGCGAGCGCGCTGAAGGAGGCCACTACAGCGCCATCTTCTCTGCGTTGGAGAGCGGCCAGGCGGTGCGCCGAAAACTGCCCCTCATCCCCCTCAATCCGCCCTCGTCGTCCTCTTCCGCCTCCAGTTGCCCGTCTCTCGTCGACAACGCCAGTGACTATGTGCTGTCAAGCTCGCATCATGGTCTCCTGGCGCTGCGGCCCGCCGCCGTGAGGGGACCTTCAACCGCTCAAACAAACACCGTCTTCGAAGCTGGCTCGTGGTCAGCAGCACCTGTACGCAAGGTTGCCGCCATGCCAAAGATACCTCTTCTTGCTCTCAATACTCCTGCTCTCAAGACTCCTGCTCCCAAGACTCCTGCTCCCAAGACTCCTGCTCCCAAGACTCCTGCTCCCAAGACTCCTACTCCCAAGACGCCCACGCCCACGCCCAAGACGCCGCCGCCTCCCAAAGTCATCGACCATGCTGAAATCAATCAACCCGATCCTCCCATCTTCGAATCAATTCGACAAATACTACAAGATGATGCCGCATACGCAGAGCTCATTATCCACGCCGTCCAGCATCTCCCCGACGAGAAACAACTCGTTCTACTCCGCGCACATGGCGATTCAACCCCAACATCGAGCCCAGCCGACAATGACAAGCCCAACGCGACCGACACCGCAGTGCAAACACCCGCCTCAACTGGCACTAATGCCAGCTCCGAATCCAATTCTGGCAAGCCAAAGAAGCGCAAAGCTTCGCAAGACAGAAATAGCGACAGGGACAAATCAAATGGCGGATCTGGTCGGGGCTCCGGTCAAGGCTCCTCACACGTCCACCCCAGTCATGATGATAAGCGGCGAAAGTCTGGCAAGCACTACGCGTGTCCGTACTGTCTTGCATTCCGAATTGCCATTGCCAACAACCCCAACTTTCAATCTTGCCGCGCTTCAGTATACCGCAAGACCCGCAACGACTTAAGGTGCGCCCCAAGCCAAACCACAATGTGCGCGCACCATCATTGCTAACACATCAGATGACAGGCAACATCTCGAACGGTTCCACTCCCCCGAGGCGAAAGCCAAAGCAGAGGCCAAAGCAAAGGCCAAGTCCAAGACCAAAGTCCAAGGCAACGACTCAAAGGCCGAAGACAATGCCCTCTACTACATGACAGAAGAGCAATGGAAGGATGTTCGGGACAAGATTCAGAAGGCCGGGAAAAAGCATTATCCCCTTAATTCCAAGGAGTGGCTCGACAATGAACTCAACTGCTTCCTAGCCATCTGGGACGTCATCTTTCCTGCTGCGCAATTCCCCAGCCTGTCGAAGCCCGCCTCTCCTTGTACGTACTGGCCTCCGTGATTCAAATGATGACGCAGCTAGCTGACCAATTACACCCAGTCGATTCAGATGAGGCAGAGCAGCCAACCCTCCAGCAGCAGGGCATGGTCATGTTTGAAGCCATTTTCTCTGCAAGAGCTCAAATGGCCGTCCAGAGCAGGCGCATCGCGTCTGCGGATGAGTACCAGCCCGACCGCGGTGAATCCATGGAAATGATGTCGCAGGCTTTCGCCATTGTCGCAAACATGGACTCGGCTGTCTCTGCAAGCATCATCAACACACCCGCTGACGAGCTTAAAGATGCTGCCACGAAAGCTGCCAGCACCTTCAATCTCGCGGTCAGCGGAACGCCCGATGCTCCACCTTCAGATGTTGCCATGACGGAAACAACAACGCCCTCACCCGGTGTCTCAACGGAGCCTTCTCCGACACCATCCACCCCAGCTGCCTCAGCAGACCACGGATCAACAAGCAACATTCGGCTAGATGGTAACCTCACCGACATACGTCTGCGCGTAGCCACAGTCGCTGGTGATGGAGGTCAACACGCCGTGGTGCAGGTCACTATCCCTCCTGGCGCGGTCCTTCGGTCGTTCGAGCAAATACCTGTGGACCAAAAGCCTATCAATGAGCAGTTATACGATGGGTTGTTTGGCCAGCCATTCACTCCCCTAAATGACATGGCTATCGCACAAATAGCTGGAAATGGTCTCACCTCGCAACCTTCGCTGGCTGATGCGCCGCTGTTTAACTTTGGGTTGCCGATGGTGCAGCTAAACGGCGGAATAGCTTCGCCTTTGAATCCTGCGATGACCCAAGCCACGACCCATGGCCTTGATGAGCTCCAAAAACTCCAACATCTGAGTAACGCTACCCAAGAGCCCAGTGCTGCTGCGTGACCTCACAGGCACCTCACAGCAGAACGAATTATCACAAAATTGGTTTCGTCATTGTCTTATATTTTTAAAAACTCATCTTGTCTTATTTTATGTTATTGTTATCTTGTCTTTATGTCATGTTTATGTTATGTTTATATGAGAAACAGTTTATGCTGGGTGATAAATAATTATACAGCGGCATTGGTATATTTGGGAAATCTATGGCGCAAGAATTACTAAAATACGGAGATTAGACTAGTTACTTTTTTCAAGATCGTTATATTTATCAATGTCGATTACGCTATCGCAAAATATTCCCCGTGTGCCAATGAGAAAAGCATGATGTCCATACCGGGTGCTAACGAGTCTAGCGACACTACGTGTCAAGATGAATCGCTCTCGATTAAAGTAGAATAAAAATGTATATACGTCCTATTCCCCCCCAGAAGCGTCGGACTACTATTGTAATGTATTAGATGAATCATGAATCGTTAAATATTAATGAATTACCCTCGTGAATAATTGCTTTCATCATAACCTCAAATATTGTTGGTCGTACCCTACAGTATTGAGGAGTTGCAGACATTGGCCCGTGCGTCGCGATGTTGTTATGTTGTGGACAAAACGAGAACAGAAGCGATATTCCGAGGGTACCAACCTCCTTCATTCGTACAATATCATGATAAATACGACCTGGCTAATCACATCCCAGATGCAAGGCTCGGTGCGGTCCGCAGATGAAAGACAGGATGAAAGAATGGTTTGTGGCTGCCACGGGTGGTTAACCCACTGCTCGCGAGTACTTTGCATGTAACATTGGTCAAAATGAACGTTTCCGGAACACGGCATTAAGCATCAGATTGACTCTACGTCCAACGGCCACCGACCACCCGGCCTAACTTTGAGTTTCGTCCCATTAATACGAGACCAAGCGGGATACCCACGGACCTTGTCATGGGGCGGCCAACCAAACGAGGTGTTTTGGATCCACCGGTTATTCCAGAACACGCTATGCGAGGTAACGTTCTCTTTGGCCCCTCTGGTAGCATTGTTATGCCATGACGTCGTGACTTGGACCAGTTCAGAGGGTAGCATTCCTTCCTCATGTCCCCATGTACCCCTGCTTCGCATCTGGTGCTCTTTGAGACGGCCATGTGACCCAAAAAAAAAAGCTGGGGAAACCTATCCGCCTTGGTGCAAAAGAGCGTCCAATATTAACTTTGTATAATACGAGTAATCAAGAATGGAAGAGTAAAAAGTCCCTTTGCAAAGTAAAAAACCAAGACCTTTTGTGGTGGAGTTTGGCGCTCATCAATTCAAAACCGGGCAAAAGAAGCATTGCAATCTAAGAATAGATGGATGCTTCCTGGGCCCCCTCGTAACCCCGTGTTCTTGCCGGCACATGGTCGGACTTTTAATTTTAGTGGCAAACCGCAGGGCTGGCTGGCTGTCAATGTTCGGCATCCCCACTTGGTGCAGGGGCCAAATACGAGCGAGGAGTCTCATAGACCGCTGATTTGAGATGCGTCGAATTATCATTATCAGATAGGTTTAAGATGAATAACTGGGGTTTCATACCTCGGATAATAATAAACATGGTTAAATAAAAAAATCTTTGAGAGGAAAAAAAAAAGCATCAATTCTGTTCTTGTTATTGCAGATTCACGGGCTCCGGAAAGCCCGGCCGAGGTGGGTGCATGGCAACAAAACTGGAGTCCCGTGCTGCACAGATCAACTGATGAGAGTGGAGGGGCATGAGATCCTCACCTGTGTTACCGTTCCCGGCATAGGGACTATCACAATCTCCCCTTAGCGCTGGGGGTTAACGGCGGGGCCGGTGGGCATGGGCCAAGGATGCTCCCCGACGCCTGCAACACTAACACCCGTAATCGTAAGAGACAACTACGAGCATCGTATGCATTCAATCGTGAGTTTGAAAGGTATATAGATCCATCGGGATTCCCTCTCATCTCGTCTTTTTCTTTCCTCATCCTCATCAACAACATCTTCTCCACAATCGCTTCAATAACACTCGCTACCAATCTCCTTTCCTCTCTCACTCTTACAACAACAACTACTTAATAACTTAATCCTTCTTTCTTCAACCACCACCGCCAACATGAAGTTCTCCGCTGCCACCGCCATTGCCTTCCTTGCCTCTGCTGGCCTTGCCGCTCCCGTCGAAGCCTCCACCAACGACGTCAGCAATGTCGTCTCCATGATGGCCACCAACTCTCAGTGGACCATTCAGAGCCTCAGCCGCGCCTGCGATGCTGCCGACCACACCTGCACCTGGAAGTTCAACATCAGCACCGGCTCCGGCGCCGCCACCGGCTGCTCCCACGTCGTCAAGAGCACTGCCAAGGCCTCTCAGGCCAACGGCGGCCCTACCACCTGCGGCGACTTCACCGTCACCTCTGGCTGGAGCGGCCAGTTCGGTGCCGGCAACGGTTTCACCACCTTCTCTGTTGTCTCCAGCAGCAAGAAGCAGATCATCTACCCTGCCTACACCGACAAGCAGGTCTCTGGCGGCGCCACCGTCAAGCCCGACCAGTCCTACACCCCTGCTTCCCTCCCCAAATAAGCGATTGCTACTCTACACTTTGAGTAAGAGCATCGTCGGGGCCTTTGTTGAACCGAGGAAAAAAAACGATTAGATGGACAGATGGAATTTCACATTTTAATGACATAGAAGGGATCTCGCTTTAATGAGCTTATAGATTAGACAATAAAATTTCTATCCTTCTGCCCAAAACAAATAGTCCGCTTGCAAGTGTGATGTGAATACCTATTCATAGATAAGAAGACCTGAGTTTTATGTTTTTATTTATAGCATCAACTTCTATCCGTTGATCTTCTATGAACTAAAGAGCCTGATCTACTTGATCGCTGCGCACGTTTGGTGATTTGCAAGGGTACGTGCGCAAACCATGATCTCTGTGGCCATGTGGTGATCAAGCGATGATCAGGATGATCAAAAGTGATCAACATCAAGCCTATCCAATGCCCCAATAAAACGACGATCACTGGCATTCGGAAGTCGCAATATCATATCGCAGTAGGATTAAGAAACTCCATATTCTTTATCTCACCCAGCATAATTATATCCATGAAAATTGAAATACCTTTATTCATAAACTTCATTTTATCCCCATACATCTTCTAAGAATCCACCAGTTCTCCTCCACCCCGACCACCACTCATCGCTTTGGGCCTCGGTCCATGCCTTGACTGACCCAACAGCCTCTTTTAGTGCAATCGCAACCTCTCTTGACATGGATGCTCGACCACAAACATACACTCTGGCATGCTGGTCAAGAATCAGAGAACCCAGCTGTTCACCGCGAGCCTTGACAGCATCTTGCACATATCCTCTGCCAGGCTTCCCCTCATAGTTGAGACGTGAGAATACCGGGATGAGTTCAGCTCCAGGCAAGCTGTTGGCAGTTGTTTCAAGCTCCTCCTTGTATATGTAATCCTCGTCCGGCTTTCGGCAGCCGAAGAATAAAAGTGTCTGCCCCACGGGCCTGGCCATGGCATGAAGTCGTGCTCTCTCAAGGAGAAAGCCTCGGAAAGGCGCGACACCAGTTCCAGCCGAAATCATGATGATGTTAGCGGTAGATGCAGGTGGGCGGAAAGAAGACTTTCGGATCGAGACGTGAAGTCGAGGGATGGGGTCGTGCTGGATGAAGTGGGAGAGATCTGCCAGTGGTGGTTGTGAATTGGCTAGTAGTGATGCAGAATGGAGAAAGTTGGATGTGAGACCGTTGATGACTTGGCCAGGAGCGCCTGAAAGAGGAGTCTTTACAACAAGGGCCGTGATGCTCGGCGTTTTCGGTGAGATGATGCTGCTGCTAGAAATGGAATAAAGTCGAGGTTGAAGAGCCCGCAATGTTTCGACAGTAAAGGATAATGGGAGGCCTGCCCAAGCTGCCTCTTTGGACAAACCGCTGGCCTTGGCTGTAAGCTCAAGGAGACGACCAAAAGTCATGTAGTGCGCTTGTGAGAACTCTGCGAACTTTTGGTCATCCTTGGCTAGCGTCTCAAGGAAGGCACCGATGGAAGGCGAAGGAGAAAACTGCACTAGCGCCTGGATTGTATCCCGTGAGACAGCACCGCAGATCTCAAGATAGTGTCGGAAGAGTGCCTCGGGTGTAGTCGGTGTTGGAACATGGATTTTGACGGCGGGGTCTAGCGACTCGATCGACAATGGATTCTTTTGAGTTCCTGTGAAGCCAAGAACACGAAGCAATCTGTTGACCTCATCATCTGGGTTGGATGGCCACACGGCCAAGTGGTCGCCCGTCTTGTAACCCAAACCTGTGACCTCGCTCATATCGAAATCCAAGTGTAGACAGTTTCGAGTGGAGTCTTGGAATAGCTCGTAGGCCTTTTGGATAGGTAGGGTGACGGGTAGTGACGAGGAAGACGTCCGTTTCTGAATAGGGTCTCCGAGGTGAAGATCCATAATATCGAGGGAGTCATCCAATTCGACCTTGAGACCTGGGATGTATACCGGCTCGCGCTCCTGGAGATTCATTCGTTGCTGTAGAGTAGACAGCAATGTCTCTTTCCACTGAATGAACTGAGCCTCAGTGGTGCCCTCGGCGTCATCGGCTCTGGCAACAGGGAGAATTGCAGCTGCACCGAGCTTGTCAATGGCGGAAGTGACCACATCAATAACGCGGTTGTAGTATTGATAGTTACTGTTGCCCAAGCCAAGAGCGGCATAGTTGAGGTTTGAGAGGGACTCTTTGGGGCCTTTGCTTTGGAGGTATTTCCAGAGGTCACCGGCGTTGTCGCTGGGATCTCCTTCACCAAAGGTAGACATGATGAAAATTGCAGGCTTTGATGAAAGAATGGCGGAGATGGTCTCCGAGTCATAATCTGATAGATCAGCGGCAAGTGCCTTGAGACTAAATCGGAGTTGGCAGTCTCGAGCGAGTCGAGCTGCAAAGGCCTCGGCAGTTCCTGACTGCGAGCCCCAGAAAATGACCAAGTCTCTATTCTATGCTCAGAGTCAGGAGTTGTCTACGATGCATTGTGGAAGTTGGCATACAGTTTCCTCCATCACCGTAGCGATATTGCGACTCTGTTTTTTGGCCGCCAAGTTGCCTCCAATTTCTAGCTGCGGTTTCTCAAAAAATAGATATCGATACGGATCAGGCCGGTCCCAAAGCTTGTACAACACAAAGGCTGAGCTAGCGGCAAGTGCCATCAGAGCAGCAACGTCGCCAACAGTCTGGGGCAATGCAGCCTTGAGCACCTCTCTCAACCGAGAGGCGTCTGCTGGGAATGGAAATGACATGATGGCAACCAATGTCAGAATACTAGAGGTAATTGATGGAAATGAGCGAGACTGAAGAGCATGGAAAGGATTGCATGCAAAAGTATTGGGGATTGAATATACCAAATTGTCGTTGAGGACGACGATTCATTCACTCGGTGGTTTGAATGTGATGCCTAAAACTTTCCCAATTGGTGCAATTGTTATCCGCCACTCTACATCAGATGAACTGCTTCCAAGTGACAAGTCAGCGTTGTCGCCAACTACTCAATGGCTGCAGTGAATACACACTCTCTAAGAAGTGGATCGGGAAAGACGGCTCGACTTTCCCTCTTCAGACACCACAATTGCCATGAAACTAAACGACGCTAGACGATCAGCCCCTCCATGTGGCCCTTGCGGAAAGGCCCAAAAGGCGGGCTAGCGCGTGGAACCCCACGCAAGTCGATCGCGGTGAGGACTAAGGGCTTTGGGTGCGGGGAAATAGAGCTCTCTACATCCACTTGGCGCTTCCAAGATGGAATGTAGTTCCGACTTTCTATGAGGAGCCGAGACTAGCTGCGATATTCCTCCGCGGGACAGGTTGTTTCCCCATATCTTGCGTCGAGAGGCTGGCCTCTTGTTGACAGCGAGAACGACACCGTCGCCTCCAAGTGAGACGCACCTTGTAGCAGTGTGCATGTGAAACCTAACTTGTGGGGTAAGCGTTCAGCGGTACTGCACCAAGATCCCAAGATCTCTCAGATCCAGCCGCTGTGAGATCCGAGCGTGGTATGTAGACTCGACTTGCTAGATCGAGCGTGTGGGTGCAGCATGGCAGTCGAGCGTCAGCCATAGTGGGAGTGGGAATCATATCGCGACGTTAATGATTGGGCATGAAATAATGGCTCTTGTAGAAGTATAAATGTTAAATATCCATCTTTCTAATGTCTAGTCTCCTCGTCTACAGAAAAGGCCAACAACACAGCCAACAACATCATTGACTAGACATCTACTCTCAAGATGTATGCCCTTCTTGTTCCCGCGAGCTTGGTGTCCGCTTTGGTGGCATATTTCATCATTAGCCCCATTATTGTCTACTTTCTGGACCGTAAAGGGTTCCGGAAATATCCTACTATCAATCCTCTTGCTGGTATTACCGATCTGGCCTTTATGTGGGAAGCCCAGAAGGGCTTTAGGTCAAAGAAGTTAAGCGAGATGCACCAGAAACACCCCGTAATCCGTATTGGACCCAACTCGCTCTCATTTGTCGGTGTTGGTGCAATCAAGGTACAAATTATCTCATCATCATTATAAATAGAGTTCTTGCTAATTAAACATAGGACATCTATGGCCACGGAGCGACTTGCACCAAGGATTTATTCTATACCATTACTGCCGGTACCCACTTCCATCTCGCTGATGTCCCCGACAAGGCGGAACATGCCCGCAAGCGCAAGGTGCTCTCGTCCGCTTATGCCCTCAAGAACCTTGAGGACTGGGAGTTCAAGGTCGCCGAGAAGACGGAGCAGTTCATCAAGGCCTGCGATGAAGCCTGTACTGCCCCTCTCAAATCCAATGAGTTGCCCGAGCCCTCTGACCTGAGATTCGACTACCGCAAGTACACAAACTTCTTCACCGTGGATGCCATTGCAGACATTGGTCTCTCGGAGAAGATGGGTTTCCTTGTCAAGGGAGACGATAAATGCGTTGCTGAGAAGAAGGCCGGCGGCCTCCACGAAGTCAACTTCCGCAACGCTCTCCACAACTCTGCCAACGCCAAGGCTGGCCTCGTATGGGCGTACCCTTGGTTCAAGCTTAACAAGTTCCTCGCTCGTATCTTCTCCAGCAAGTTCCGCCACATGTTACATCTTGACGATTGCTGGAACGATGTTGTCTATCACCGCGCCTGCAAGCGCATGTCCCGCTACAAGTCCAGTGAGAAGCTTGACGACTTCTTCCAGGCGCTCATGCACGATAAGAGCGGCAACGCGCACAACCTTGACTGGGTGAAATTGTTGCCGAGGTCAGCATCATGATGAATGCTGGATCTGACACAACCGCCATTGCCATGGTGAATGTCATGTATTACCTGCTTAGAAACCCTCGCGTTCTAAAGACTCTGCGCGAAGAGGTGGACTCTGTGCTTGAAAAGGATGAAGTTGTCGCACCATACGAAAAGGTCAAGCACTTGCCTTACCTGCGAGCTGTTCTCGATGAGTCCTTGAGACTGGCGCCTCCTTCTAGTTTCGGCCTGCCTCGACGAACCCCGGTTGAAGGTTGTCAAGTTGCCGGTGACTTTATCCCCGGAGAGACCACAGTGAGCATCTCCGCTTACGCCGCTCACCTAGATGAGAGTGTCTTCCCCGACGCTGAAAAGTTCTTCCCTGAGCGATGGCTGGGAGACAAAGGTCATGTGCTACAGCGCGGGTTTGTAGCATTCAGTGCTGGCGCGCGTGGCTGCATTGGACGAAACATTAGCTATCTAGAACAGACTGTTTTGCTTGCTTCAGTCGTACACCGATATGAGTTGGAGCTCCCAAGTCCCAGTTGGGAGCCTGAGAGACAGGAGGCGATGAACACAATGGTGAAGGATATGCCTGTCAAGGTGTGGAGACGAGAACTATAACGAGTAGACTAGAATGCATGATGGATTTATGATACAGAAGTGAGAAATCGAAATTCGGTATCAATTAGAATGTTATTGTGTCATCTCTTCAGCGTATTGGTACAATATTCTTCGTGACTGTTTACTTTACACGTGCGTATCCATAAAGCCCCAGGCCTCGATCAGGTACTGCTGAGCAGTAGATGTAGACCACGCATATACCGTTTCAGTTCTCTTGAGAAACTGCAACAATTCCTCCTGTTCCCATCGCTCCTCAAACCTGTCTCCCGCCAAGGCGATTCCCATGCATGCGAGAACAAAATGGGGTGCGCACTCTGAGTTGCCGTTGGCCATTCCAATAAGAGTTCGTACTTCCTGCTTGATCTGCTCGTTTTGGAATTTTAAAAAGTTGGGCCTTAATGGACCAAGGCGTGGCGTTCGGGGATCAAAAGCTAATAAAAGAATGCGCGAGAGATGATAATTTAGTAGACCGGTGACCACAGCATCAGATAATAACCAGATTTTTGGCGAGAGTCTTTTCGCATTTTCGTCGCACGCATCATTGTCCGGATTGGGACTATAAAAGATGGGGTGGAAGGCTTGCGGCTTCTTGGCGTTCCAATCATCGCCATATGCCACCAGCTTCTCATAGCGTTTTGTGGAAACTTCTGCTGTACTTGCTCCGTCGTTGAAGCAAAAGTCGAGAACATCTGCAACATGTAATAATACGCGGTTGGCCCAGGTGCTGTCATTGGTGGGTGTATCGACGGATCGGTCAATGTCATTGAGAATAAAGGTTGGCATAACAGGCCTTTGGGAGACAAAAGCGGTATAGACTTCTTGACGAAAGGCAACTAAGAAAGCAGCTCGACGGAGGCCTGTGAAAAATACCGGCCTGGATTGTCCGGCTGAAGTTGCATCTGGGCTCTGGCCAGTGGAGGCGCTGACAAAGAGATGACTACCGAACAGATGAGTTCCAGAGTCGGCACCACTCACCGGAACTATCAGGGTCAGCAAATGTCGTAATATGGCAAGGGCGGAGATTAGTACCTTCAATTTCTTCTAGTGTCCTCAAGATGACAATAGCAGCAAATAGATCTTGGTTTAGCAGTGCTTCCTTGTCGCCGAGCATTGGAACCAGGCTATGAAGACATCTTTGGTAGTATCGATCCGCCACAAATTCATCAAATTCGGTGGTCCTGCTCAAGTATCTTGCACTCAGGGCTAGTATGGCGTCCATCAACGGCGGACAAGTGGCCGCTCGACAGGGGACCATCAAAGCAAAATGTCGCTCCGGGTCACACAAGTCAAATCGGCGAGAGACATGGTTGATAAAGTAACGAATAAGTCGGGCTTCTGTAGCGCTCCGCAATGGCCACATGGAATCATCTTGGTAGAGTGGAAATTGGCCATTCGTCCCAGTGGCCGAGATGCTTCTGACCAATCTCGAGGATGTATTCGTAACCTGGCCGGGAGACGGGACTCCAGATTGACCATGATCGCTTGGTGTCCAATGTTGATGAGCCTCTAAACGGGTTAATGGTGAGTAAGAATATTGTTCAAAGCCAACTGATCCAGCGACACCCCGACTCTCTTGTTCATTTGAAGCCGGCGCATTACTGAGTGAAACATCAGGCTCCGCTTCTTGTGAACTTGAAGGTGGCTCATCATCAGGATCGCTTTCCATTCCCTTTTCGTAGTCTGACTTTATGGTTTGATTCTCATCTACAAATGATAGAGACGATATAGATTCGCACCAGGGTTGGTCTGATGAAAAGCTATACTGAGATGTCTTGTACCTAGAAGGTTCAGAGCTGGTGAAAGTGTGAGTGGTGAGTGAGGTTGCTTCACTGCAGTAAGATACTTACGAAATGGTAGAGCAGTGTTTGAATCGAATGTTGAAACCTCTGACGCACTTTACACCTCGCTTACTGCAGCGAGTGCAATCTGGCTGGGCGTCATCGCCTGCCATGCAAGAGCACCGTTAGTTTAATTCACAATTGGGGAGGCGGCACGGCAACGCCGTGATGGAAGTCACTGACACTTGAGGTGTCTGCTCGCACAAGAAAATAGTCAGTACGCTAAGCGGTTAGGATACAAGGATTGAGAAGGCGCTGCGGGACACACCTCAGGCGGCAGTTCTGCTCAGTGGATCGTTAGCAACGAACCATCTGGCATCAAAGGCTGCATGCAACAACATACCGTACAACCAGTCCGCGACCGCTGATAGCAATTTCTTCCCCGGAAGGCTGCTGACATTACTCTGTGCAGCGCTCTGCCTGCGTCGTTTCGGGCAATTCGACGCGATGGAGACAGAGGCGGAGAACGACCCCTAAGTTAAACACGATGGGCAATTTGTGTTATAATTTCCCCAGCTTGATGAGGGCAGCTCTTGCGGGGTAGCCCACTCGCCGAGCCCCGTTTTGTGCTAGTTTACTCTTGGCACGGTCTTCTGACCGAGCGAGAGGAGAGGCCTGGACACTTCGACTCTTCCAGTTGAAGTGAGGACGTTGTTCCACTAGGGGAATTTAGGCCGCCAGGGCCATGACTGCTGACGCTTTCTCCATTTGATGCCATACGCAGCGAATATGCATGGCAGTGAGGATTCAGTTCTGTCTCGCACCTGTTTTCTGGTTTTTTTTTTTCTTTCTTTTTTTTGTGTTACTGGTTTGTTGTCACCTGGATTGGATTATACGGTCGCAATTCCATGACACAGTGTACAGATTAAGATGCCCGTCCACTAAAAAGCCAAAAGATATTCATAAATAACTACGAAGAACTGCTAATGGCCGGTGAACTGAATATTGTTGAAGACAGACCCTTTTGAAGCTGTTGCAAATTCTGCCTCGCCTAACAACCTCAAGCCACGCCATCAAAACGAGCTAACTACGCCGATGAGTCACTTCGCACGGTTACCTCTTGTCAATTATCCCCCAAACTTGGGACGTTAGTGACGGCCACATATGCATCCCCTCTGACTTGTTCCAAATATATTTACAGAACTGAAACACGAATACTCATTGAACTTTGTTCTTTCTGTGAGATCATCATTCTGCTTGTTCGTGCGATTACTGATAAACCAAGGGCCTCGTGTAGGATCGCCAGGTACAAGCCTGAATTGAGAAGATGGGGGAAAAAAGGCAAGGCCAAGGTCGGCGAAAAAGCATTGCTAGGAATTGAGGAAGAAATCAAGGGCTGGCATCGATTTGTCGTCAGCGATCAGCAACTGGTCGTGGCAACTGGAGGGATCATTGAGTACACACCCAACAACTCAACAAAAGAGGTCAGGGTCGAAAATTCCACTGGAGATGGTGGATGGGCCGTGAGCGAGGGTGACGTCGTTCGAGTCTGTAATGCAAAAGTTGTCTTTTATTAAAATGCATAACAAGGTGGCAACATCTTAATAACACGCCACTATAAATTCCACTGGGAAATTGTTTCTAGGGTGAAAAACTACCTGCCCATAGGTACCTATAGGTACTTGATAATAATTCTGAGTATTTATAGGTATTTAGAGAGATAGTATTAAATATCTATAGGTAGAATTAGATGCTTAGATAAGGAGTTAGGTATTTATAGGTAATTTATTAAAATAAAGAAATTATTTATAAATATTTATATTAAATTATATTTAAATATTTTTAAAAAGGAAAAAAAAAATAAAAAGAAATAATAAATTTTAGTAGATAAAGAGTATATTAAATTAATATTTAAAAAATAAATAAAAATAAAAATTTATAATTATTTAGCTATAAATATAAATTAAGATAATTTATATTTATAAAATATATTTATTATTATTAATTTTAAATTTTTATTTAAATTATATTTTTAAATATAAATAGTTCTTTAAATATAATTATATCTTTAGGTATAAATAGTCCTTTAGGTATAATTATATTTTTAAATATAAATAGTTCTTTAGATATAATTGTATTTTTAAGTATAAGTAGTTTTCTAGGTATAATTATATTTTTAGGTATAATTATCTTTTTATATATAGGTATAGAAAGTTTAATAAAAGTATTTAATATTATTTAATTAATTATTAATTAAGATTATATAATAGTAGATTTAAAAGTTTAATCTTTTTTAATATTATAATTAAGATTTAAAATTTAAGTTTATATAAAGAATTATACCCCTTTAAATTATTTAATATAAGCTTAAATTATAAGAGCTTTATTATAATTTAATTATAAATAATTTTTAGTAAATTAAAATTTAAACTTTAAATCCTTTTAAATAAAAGTATTAATATTAATAATTTTAATAAAGATTAAATTAGAGACTTTATTAATAATAAAAATATATTATATTATAAGTTCTTTAGGTTTAGGATTTTTATTATTAATAAAGGGAATATTATTCTTAAAGTTAAAGAAATTATTATTATAAGCTTTAGGAGTATAATATAAAGGTAGAATAAGAGGTCTTATATTTCCTATTATGCTAGGTATAGGTTTATAATAGTTAATAAGATTATTAAAAATATAAGGGTAAAGGAAATTGAGAATATTAGTAAGAATTTATATATTTTTAGGCTATAGGGTTATTTAATAAATATAAATTACTTAAAGATTAATAGTTTTATAGTTATTAGTATAATTTATAAGTATATTTATGGGGAAACTTACTAAAAAAGATAAAGGTTATATATATTTTGATTATCTTTTAAAGAGTACTTAAAATAGCTTTTTAAAAATAAATATTAAGCTTATAATAATAGGAAATTTTATAGATTAAGTATATAAAGGGAGTTTTTAAAATAAGAAGTTTAATAGTCTTTTAGTAATATTAAATTTTATATAGAAAAATAACTTTATAATATTAATTTAATTTAATAAGTATAAAGATTAAGTATATACTATTAGGCTTTTAATATTAGACTCTTATAATTATAATAATCTTTTTAATAGGTACCTTATAATTTACCTTTATAATAAGCTTAGTAGATTTAGATAGTATTTTTCCTAGTAGGCTCTTACTAGTTAATTTAGGATAATATTATTAAATTATATTAAAAAGATTTAATTAATAAAAGTTAATATTATTATTTTATAAAAATATATATTAAAAGGTATATAATTTATAAAGAGTAATAGGTATATTAGAATTAAATGGAGTATAGAAAGAAGTTAATTAATATAATAAATAAATATAAAGAAATAAATAAGCTTAATTAAATAAATAAATATAAGGAATAAATAATAGAGTAAATTAAAATTATATAGGGTAAAGTAAATATAAGGATTATAAGGGATTAGTAGGTTTAGGTGTAGGTTTTTATTATTTTAATTAATTAAACTTTATATATAGGCTTATTTATATAGATTAGTTTAATAAAAGTAGGGTATTTTTTACTTTTTGTTTATATATTATTTTTTTTCTTTACTTTATAAATTTCTTTTAATAATAGCTAAATAATAATTAAAATTTTAATAAGAATATTAAAAGCTAATTATATTTATTTATTTTATTAATAGTATATTTTTTTTAGATTTATAGTTATTTTTTTATAGGAAATAAAATTTTTTTAATAGGATAGAGTAAAATTACTATAATAAGTATTTCTTTATTTATATATTAATCTTTTATATTTATAATTTAAGAATACTTATTTAGATTATTATTTAAAAAATGGAAAATTAAAGTTAAATTATTTATAAACTTATATACTAAAAAGTCTTATAAATAAATAAATAATTTATTATTTAAGTAAAAATATTTTAAAAAAGTAAAAATTAATTTATAAATTACTTAAACTAAAGTAATTATTAAATTAAAGAAAATTAATATATATTTATAAGGAACTTTCTAAAATTAAATAGCCTTAATTAAGAAAGTATAAAATAATATTATTATATATTAATATATAATTACTTTTTTTATTTCTTATTAAATATTAACTTATTTAAATTATAATAATAATCTTTTTATTAATAGATATTTAGATTATATTATAGAATCTTTTAAAGTAAATAAGAATAAAGAGATCTACTATATACCCTAAGATAATAAAAATCTTATTTAGGAAGATATTTTTAATTTAATAAATATTAAGTTATTATACTTAAAGGCTATTAATAATAAGTTAAACTTTAAAAAAGGCTTTTAAGGATTATTAAAGGAAGAGATATAGTAGGCTATTAGAGAGTAATAATTGTTAAATAAAGAGGTATATTTATAAGTATATTTAATAAATATATTTTAATATTTCTAGAACTTTTTTTGAAATAGATTATAGGAGCTTATAAAGATTTTATATTATACTCTTTTTAGCTTAATTTATAAAATTTAAATTATTTATAATAAATTAAAATTTATTATTTAAATTATTAATAATATTACTTATAATTAAATAAAATATAAATAATAGACCTAAAGATTTTTTTTTACTTAGCTAATACTCTCTAATAATAATTCTATACCCTTTTTTATTTAGTATATTTTTATTATTAATAAGTTATTTATTTAGTTTCTTATAATTAAATCTTCTTATAAAGTGCTTAAGCTCTTAAATTAAAGCTTAAAAAAAAGGTATATAAATAATATTTAGTAAATATATTTTATAAATATATATCTAATTATTATAGTCTATAACTCTTATATTATTATACTCTATATAATTATTTATCTTACCTTAGAACATTTTATAAGTAAATACTAAGTATTTAAATTATAATTTAAAATATTATTAAATGAAGTAATTAAGTATTTAAGTTCTTTAAAGTATTTTTATAAAAGAGCCTTTTAGGTATTATATAACTTTAGATTAATATTAATATAAATTGATTTAAGGCTTATTATAATACTTTCTAATCTTTTAAAGTTTATAAATTGTTAGTATTTAAGATTATTTATTGTAAGGTAGGTAATAGGGAATACTAGAAGGAAGTTATTTAGGCTTTTATATAATAGCTTTAAAAATTTTAATTTAATAAAGTTTAATTATTTAAGATTTATAAATAGCTAATCCTTAAGGCTATTTATAGTAATATAAGTAATATAGAATTTTAAGAAAAAGTTATTAAAAGCTCTTTAAAGTAGATTTAAAGCTTTAAATTTAATAAAGTTTAATTTAAATTTACTTTTATTTACAATAATATATAAGTAATAATTTATTATATTTATTTACTTTTTATTTATTTATAATTTTAATCTAAGATCCTATTCCTTTAAAGATCTTTTATATTAGCTCTATATTAATTGGTTAGAGTATTATTTGCTTTGTATAAATTATATATAAATTTATATTTATTCTTTATTATTATTTTATTTTTATTAAAATCTTTATATATAGACTTACTTTTAAATAATAAGATTAAAAAGCTTTCTAAAATCTCTTTTATTACTTTAATTATATATTATTAAAATTAAATATTTTTATTAATTTTAATTGTAATTTCTTGAATTACTTTAGTTATAGTAGCTTAAGGTAAAATTAATTATATAGTTAATTATAGGTAATAAATATTTTATAATATTAATATTAATATATATTAATAATTTATTTAAATATAATATTTAATTTTATATACCTTTAAGCTACTAATGTTTTTACTTAATTAAAGCTTAATACTTATTTAGCTATTATTTGTATAGCTTTTTTTTTTTCTTATTACTTTTAGTGAATATTTAGTCTTAATATAATGTATAGTAGTAGTCCTTAAAATTAATAATAAGATTATAGGATAATTATTTGAATTACTATAAATCTTTTTAGTTAGAGATTTAGGAATTTTAAGAAGTGCTAGCAATATAATTAATAAGTATAAATAATTACTTTAATAATTAGATATTTTTTTTATAGAATATTAATTAAAGGTATTATTTTTATTTATTTAATTGCTTTAAAAATTTTTATTATAAGGGATTTTTATATATATAATTTGTAAATATATTTATAGTATATAATAATTACTCTTTTTTGTTATATAAGTATTTACTTATTTTAATATTACTTTAAAGTATATTTTATTTTATTTTATTTTTATTATATTAAATTCTTATACTAATCTCTAAAATTAATATTTTTATGATATTATTTTTTATTTTATTAATAATTATTAATAATAATATTTAATTCTTTATTATTTACTTATTATAGCCTTATTTTATTTAAAAAGTCTTTATATTATTTATTTAATAATAATATAAAAGATAGGTTTTTTAATTAATAGTAAAGTACTAATTAATATTAAATATATATTATTAATAGATTATAATTAATAATTACTATTAAAATTATAATTTAATAGTATAAGGCTTTAAGTATATTTTCTAGAGATTAAATTGCCTTTATTTAGGATTTTTTTGAGTAAGGTACTAGAATTTAAGATAGTTAACCTGTTATTATTTGTATAAGTTGTTTTTGATTATTAATATATTTTGGTTGGAAATTAATTGGGATATTTACTATAATTTGATATTCTCAATTTAATACTTATATAAAGAAGAATCTTATACTTTAATATCTAGATTATGAAATAGTTTAATGTACTTTTTAGGTTTTTTTCCTTTTTATTTATACTTATTTATTATATTAATCCTTTATAGATTGGTATTTTAGAATGGTATAATAAAGCTTTTAATTATTTAATTTAATTTTTAGCTTAAAATAATTTAATAAATAATATTATTTTTTATTTTATATTTAGAGATTATATTTAATTTTTAAATTTAAGTATAAATATTTTATTATTATTAATAATCTTTAAGAATATATTAATTTATACTATTAAAACTTTATCTTTTACTTTAAGAGATCTATTTAAATTATTTAAAGTCTTTTTAATAATTAACTTTTAGACCTTATTTAGTTATAAATTTATAATTTTTAGTATTATAGCTTACTTTCTTAATTATAATTAGTATTTTTATTGGGTTTTTTTAGGGTTTTATAATATTTTAAAGGACTAAAGTAAAAGGTATTAAGTTTAATAAATTATTTATTTACTTTAAAAGAGTTATTTTTTAGATTAAGTTTAAATATTTATTGCTAATAATAGTATTTACTTTAAATTTAAAATTCTATTTTAAGAGATTTTAAGTATAATATATTTAAATAAATTGAAATGTATAATATATATATGTTATTTGGCTTATATTATGAATTTTATAATTTTAGAGATTTTTAATCCTTAAAAATTTGTATATTATGTAAATTCTATTAAGTATAAAGATAATTTCTTTAATAATGTTATTTTATTTATATTTAAAGAATCTTCTTTAAATTTAGATAATAATAATATTAATTAATTAGAGATTTATATATTTTTTAATAATATTAATTTTCTTTTTAGTGCTATTTTAAAGGTTAGTCCTTTTGTACTAATTAATATAGTAATCTATTAATATATGTATCTTTATTAATTATAGATAAGATATCTAGGAATTAAATTTATGTAAAGTTTTAAAAAGTGGGTATACTTTGTAGAAATTGTTATAACCATGCCCTCTTAGTAGCTATTATCTACACCTATAATTACAATTAATGTAATTATAGTACTTATCTTTTAGCCTAGTAGGCTAATTGATTAATAGATATATACAGATCCTAATATAATAATTGCATACTGTAGATTATAAGTTTAATTCCTAAAAATAAGTTAAATATAGAATTGATAGCTCAGACTATTGCTATTGGCTAATATAATACTTCTCTATAGATTATATATAATTATAGCCTTAGCCAAAATAAGATAGCTAGCTATTACTAGAGATAATATAAGAGAGGTTATATAATAGGCCTAATTAAGAGTATAGTATAAAGACCTTATAACCTAAAGAGTAGTTTAAGGGTAAGCTATAGGGGAGAGGAGCATTGTATTATAATTGTGCCCTTTTAGTAGCTATTATCTATACTTGTAATTATAATTAATATAATTATAATATTTATCTTTTGGCCTGGTGGGCTAATTGATTAATGGATGTGTGCGGATCCTAATAGAAATATAGACTAAAGTATAATTTTTATATAAATTATAATTTAAAAAGCCTTTAAAGTTATTACAAGATATTTATATATACTGGAATTTTATAGTTATAATACTTTTTTATATATAATGTCTTTAATTATTTATTATAGCTTAGTATGAAGATAATTCTAATGTAAATTTTATACTATTTAATTAAAATTGGGATTAAATCTTATATTTAGTTAATATTAGCTATATATTCCTTTAGATTATTAATAAAATTAGTTAAGATTTTAATTTTATGCTAGCTAATATATGGTTATTAATTAAAGTTATATATTATTATCTTGTAATTATTATATAAAGTATTACTTTTAAAATAAATAATCTTATAAGCTTTATTTTTTAGCTAAAAATTCTTTTTTTGTTATTATATTTAGATAAGAGAAGCTTAATAAATATATTTAATTATTAATAAAGGATATTTATTTTATTGGAATTATTTTAGTATTATTTCTATTATTAGGTAATTAGATAAATGATTTTTAATGGGTTAGTCTTAAATATATTAATTTTGAATTAGAATTTTTGTTATTTTAAGTTGTTTGTAAATAAGAGTTTATTAAGGAGTATTAGGAAATGTATTTATTATTAAAAAGTATTTAAGATAATAGAGAGGAGGTTATTTTATTATTAGAAAGTTAGTTAGTTTTTTTTAAGTTTTAAAACGGTATTAGATTTATAAATATCTTTATTAATTATATTAATTATATTAATATATATATAAAGTCTATTAAAATTATTTTTTAAAATATTAAAGTCTATATAGACTTCTTGTAAGAAGGTATATATAATTATTTATCTTTTTATATTTTAATATTTAATAAATTATAGCTTATAATCTTAAAATAAAATACTCTTTACTTTTTAGGCTTAAATAAGTAAGAACTTTAAATACTTTAGTATTTATTAAATAGCTTATAATATTCTTTACATTTAGTTTATAATAGTTCCTTTTAAGTATACTTAGAGTATTTATTATTATATTTACTTTTATAATCAATATTTACTAAATATTAATATTATTATAGAGTACTTTAGTATTTACCTTTATAATTAGTAATTAGCTTGGTAAGAAGGCCCTTTTAATTTTAAAGAATTAGGTATTAAGATTATTTTTTAGGAAGACTTTTAAATTTAATTCTATAAGTTTAATTTAGTATTAAGATATTTTACTTTTATATTTAATAATACTCTTTAGCTTTGATTTAATTTGTCTTTTAATATAATTGTTAATATAAGTATTAAAGTTATATTATCCTTTATTTCTGTGGGTAAGTCCCGGGGGTTTAAAATAAACCAGCTAAGGTCATAACAAGGTCAATAGCAGCTGCTAGGGGGGTTTAGGTAATAAATTCATTAATATCTAATCTCTTCAGCTAGCTACATTCAGTAGGATTATAGTATAGCTATTTTACCCCGCAATCATATACTTCCTTATATATATACCTTACAGGGCATTATTCCTTTAACTATACCAATAAACCAATATTAGACTTTTTCTCTTTTTATAGGAATAATACAAGCACCTTTAATTAGCCCTAATAATTAAATTATAATATTATTCCTTTTCTTCTTTTTCTTATTCCTTTTCTTAATCCTATAAATTGAGCTTAAGCTATCCTAATAGGCTTACTTTTAGTTTTAGTAGTTAAGCTTATTATTAATCCTATTTTTATACTTAATCTTATATAACCTAATTTTCTATTTAGATTATTATATTATTATTATTAATAAATTATTTTAATATTTAATTTAAATTTCCTTTTATAAAAATATTAGTTAAGTTATTCTCTTTATTAATTTATTTAACTTTATATAATTCTTATTACTTATATAATTATTATAATATTATAATATTAATTATTAAATATTTCTTTTTTATTATTCTTAGCTTTATAAAATATTTATAAAGAAAATATAAATTAATATATATAATTATAAGAATATAAAGGATTTTAAATTAATTAATAATTTAATTAAAGGTTATAAAGATTATATAAGTAATATCTATACTTATAACTATACTATAAATCTCTAATACTAAGATACTCTATATAACTCTTTAATACTTAATTAAGCTATAATAAATAATATTCTTATTTATTATAAATATTCTATTATCTAATTATTTATTAATAATAATTACAATAAATCCTAATTATAAGAATAAGTTAATATTATTAATAAAGGCACTATTAATAAATATAAATAGTTTTATAATTAGTAAATTAAATAAGATAAATATAAGGCTATATTTAAGGTTATTTATCTACTATTTAAGGCACTTATTTAAGGCCTTAATTTAAACTTCCTTTAATTCTTAGAATTATACTATAGCTAATAAGAGATTATAATATACTTTAGATTAGCAAATAGAAGCTATATATACCCCTCACACTTATTATTCTATATATTACTATTTAATAACAATTAGATCTTTTATTTCAACTAATATAATTTTATTACCTTATCCTTTCTAATATATAATTATATTATTATTATTAAATAAAGTAATAATTACCCTACTAAATATAAAAGATTAATTAACTATTAATCTTTCTTAGAGTTTAATTTTAAAGGCTATTTCTATAAGTTTTTTCTCTTTTAATTATAAGAATATCTTATCTAATACTTTAATTATATTATCAGTTTACATTCCAATAATTATAAAGCTAAAATTCTCTTTTAATAATATTAATAAATATAAATTAAATATAAATATAATTATTTAAAGCTTTTTTAAATAGTATTTATTATATATAGCCTACTAATAGTTTCCTGCCTTTAGTATTTTATAGAGTAATATAATTACTTTTATAATTATATTCTTAGAGTATTAATATTAAATACTTATTAGAAGGTATATTAAAATAATCTAATTTAGCTTTATCTCTAATTATATATATACTTATATAATATCTTATAGCTAAAGGAAGATACCTTATTTAAAAAGAAATAAAGTTAATACTAAAATTAACCTTTAACTATATCTTTAAATTATTAATAATTAAATAAGTATTATTTCCTTGCCCTTATTAGCATAACCTTAAATTATTAATTATAATTTCTTATATAATAAGTTAATAATCTTACCTTTAACTTTATTAATAATATATAATTTAAAGATTTTAATCTTACTATATATATTTATATTAAATAGGATAAACTTAAATATACTATATTAAATTAATTCTTTAATCTCCTTTATAATTAATATTTTAAAAAGTTTATTAAAAGTTTTAATAATTCTTTTATCCTAAAGTTTTAATATAAGTTCTAAATTAGCCTTCTCTTTAATTAAGATAAATACTTTATTATATTTAATCTTATCTTTAAATTAATTAATTATATATATATTAATTATTATAATAAGATTCTTATAAGATTATCCTTTACTTTTCTTCTAAAATAATAAAGATTAAGATATATTAATAAGGTTTTTATAAGATTATTTTCTTTTTCTCTTTTCTATTAGCTTAAGTATTAAAGGCTTATAAATAAAGTCCTCTTTATCCTCTATTTTATTTTTCTCTAATAATATAATTACTAATTCTAAAGAAAGTATATTATTATTAAGGTCTTTAAAAAATAATTTAATAATAATTAAGTAGAATTCTAAAGGTTCTTAAATATTATTAATAATATAGGTTTCTCCTTTAATTATAATAAAGATATAAGGGCTAGTCTATCCTTCCTTTTCTTAATATATATAAACTTAGGATTATAGTAGTAGGTTTAGAATAATAGAAGTATTAAGGCTATTATAGGTAATAAAGACATCTCTTACTTATCTCTTAATATTAATCTTTTTTACTTTTATTATTACTTTATAAATAACTTTTATATATTTTATTATATTAAATAATAATTTAAAATCTTTTATTATATAAGGGTATACTTTAAATATATAAAGTATAGGCATTAAGCTATTAAGGCTAATAGTATTCTTTATAGCTTTTACTATTACCTAAAGGGCTTCTTCTAGCTTTATAAATAGATCTTCTTAGTATATAATATTATAAGTATATTAAAGTAATATATAATATTATTTAACTTTTTTAATAAAGTTATATACTTTTATTAATATTATTAATATAATAATACTTTTTATTCTTGCTTTTTAGTAAAATTCTTTATTAATAAAGCTTTTATTAAGGTTAGTAATTACTTAATTAAGTAGTTTAATATATATATTAATTTAATAAAGCTTTAAGGCCTTTTATATAATTAATATAGAAATATTAGTAAGAAATTAAATAATATTAAATATAATAGCCTTATTAATAATATAGAGTATTAGTTTACTATTAATATATATAATATTTATAATAATATAATAATTAAACTTATAATTATCTTAAATTATAAATTTAAATCTCTAAAGTACTTTTATATTAATTTAATACTTCTTATAAATCTTAATTAATTTTTTAATAGTTTATCTTTTAATAGGGTAATTAGCTTTTATTAATAGCTTATATAGTTAATTTATAAATAAATAATTAAATTATTAATAGAGTTATTAAAGTTTACTATTAATAAGATTATATTATATAAGTATTTTCTTATTATTAAAAAGCCACTAAAAGTATCTTTATTTTTATATAACTAATACTTTAATATTTCCTTTTTTAAGATAATTATTAAGATTATAAAAATAGATTCTTATATAGTTTATATTATATAGTAATAAAAGGAAAGGAGTATTAATAGATATAATATAAAATAAGATAATTCTAAATAAAGTAATTATATTTATTATATTAAGTAATTAATAAGGGGTTCCTCCTTTAAATATAATAATTACCTTATCTACTTTAATTATATCCAATTCAATTATTATACTTATTATTTATTATAATACAATAAATTATTTATAATTACCTATTAATACCTTTACTACACTAATATTAAGAATAATCCCTTAAAAAATATCTATACTATAACAATTATTAAGTATAAATTATATTACTTCTTTTTTTAATTTCTTATAAAGATTAAAAAAAGGGTTATTATATATAAAGTAATAAGTAATAGCTTAATTAGTAAGTATAATTAAAATAAATAATTTATTAATATTATTAATAATATTTATAAAATAAGTATATATTATAATTACTATTTCTTAATTTTTATTATTATTAATTTCCTTAATTTTAATCTTACTCTTAAAGTCTTTAAGCTTAATTAAATAAATAATATAAATAATATTACTTAAATAAGAATATTTTCTCTTTCTTTTATACTTATTATATACCTTCTTCCTCTCTTCTATAATATATTTAATTAAATAACATCTATTTTTAAAGTATATATAATATTTCTTATCCCTTTATTATATCTTTTATAAGTTAAGATTACTTTCTTATTTCTTATTTTAAAAAAATAACTATAATAATCTAAATTAATTACTTATATATTCTTTATAAACTTATTTAATTATTAATTATTAATTTATAAATATAAAGATACTTTTAATAGATTTCTTTAGCTTATTAAATATAATAAAAGTATAATAGATCTATAAATATATATTCCTATATATTGCTAGTAAATTTAAATAAATACTTATAAGTTCCTTAAGATCTTAATATATTACTAAAAGTTATATATAGGCTATAAAATCACTTTTTATAATCTTAAGTAATATTTATTAAAGAGTTTTAAGCTACTTAAAAAACTTATTAAAAACTATTTATTAATCTTCTTTAAAGTAGTTTTATAATTATCTAAAGATCTTTAAGCTTTATTACTCTTTATAGTACTTATTAAGAATTCTTTTGCTTTTAAATTATTATTATATCTTTATAATTATTTAATTAAAAGGAATTAATTTACCTTTAATATATATAATTCTTAAATAGAGATCTAATATATCTCCTAAAAGTATATTTATAAATATATATATATATAAAAACTTATTAATCTTTACAATTTAATAATTATTATAAAAGATCTAAAGCTTTAAATTAAGAATCTTATACTTCTTATTACTATATTTTATTTTCTTAATATATACCTTATTTAGATTATTAATTTACTTACTTATTAAGCATTTACTTATAATAGTACCCTAATATTAGGTTTACTTTTAATATAAAGAGATCTTTAAATAAGAAAAGATTATTAAGTAATAGAAATAGGATATTATAAGTATTATAAATAAAGTTATTTTATATTAAAGGGTATTCCTTATATAAGGGGGTATAATACCTTAAAAGAGTAGAATACTTTAAGAGGGCAAGAATATAATTAATTAAGTTCTTATTCCCTATTAGTTATTATTTTATATTATAATATCTAAATTATAATTACTTTTTATAATTTTAAGTATAAACTTAAGATCTTAATAATAAAAGTTAAATTCTTTTTTTTTTATTAAAGGTTAATAATCTTTTTTTTAATTTAATATTTAAGTTTATTTTATTTAAGGATATTATATATAATCTTTATAATTAAGTTTTCTTATTTAGTAATTTTAATATCTTAATTTAATAGAAAGTTATAGAGGATATTTAGCTTTATTAGCTTTTTCTAATACTTAATATCTATTTTATTAAATTCCTATTAAAATATATTAAGTAATTAAAGGCTTTTAATATCTTCTTTAATATATATTATTATAAAATATATAATCTTTATATTTACTTTTTATATATTATATATTTAATAATTAAAGATTATATAATAAAGTCCTTATACTTAAAGGATTATTTATACTTAATATTTCTTTAAGATTAAAATAATTTCTATAAATTATTTTACTTTTTCTTAGTATTTTATATATTTATTAAATAGGAAAAATATTAATCCAATTAAATCTATAAGTTTAAAGTCTTTAATATAAATACTATCTCTCTAAGGGTTTACTATAATAATTATAAATAAAATTATAATTAATAGTATATAAAATTAAATTTCTTTAAATTATTAAGCTCTTCTTAATACCTAGGTAATCTATTAATCTATTTTAATAAGATTTAATAAAAAGGTTCTTTTATATAATAAATATAACAAAAAGATATTATATTCTTTTAGATAATCAATCTCCTATTACAATCAAATAAAATATAATATTATTTCCTAAGTAATATATAAGGTCTTCTTATTAATAAACTAAATACTTAATAATATATCTCTTTATTTAATACCTTATTAATCTATAAGATAATATCTATATACTTTCTAGATTAATTAATATAGGTAAATCCTAGGGGTTTAAAATAAACTAATTAAGGTTATAATAAGGTTAATAGTAATTATTAAAAGGGTTTAGGTAATAAATTTATTAATATCTAATCTCTTTAACTAGCTATATTTAGTAGGGTTATAGTATAGCTATTTTACCCCGCAGTCACATGCTTCCTCATATACATGCCTTATAGGGCATTATTCCTTTAACTATACCAATAAACTAACAATTTCTATTAATTATTTAAGTCTAATTGTTATATTTAAAGGTAATTCTTAAAGTTAAAATAATTTTAATTTATAGCTTAAATAATTGCTTTTAGATACTTAATTATTTATATTTATATTTTTTTTAATAGATTTTATACTTTTTAAGGATATTTATAATATATTACTTAATAATAAAAATATTAAATTAAATATATTATTATTATAATTATAATAATTTAAAATATAAATAAATTTAATAAGAAAAAGATAAAAATTAATATATTAAAAGAATATTTTATTTATTTAATTTTAAAGGATTATAAAAAGTAAAAGTAATAAATAGAATAATAAAATATTCTTTTTTTTATATTTTATTTATTTTTTTCTTAATTTATATTTATTTATAATTATTTTATATTTTCTTTATATTTATATTAATTATATATATTAATAAGAATTTCTATTTATAGGTATCTATAAATTATAAGATCTTATTTATAGGTATTTATAAATAAAAAGATATTTTTATAAATTATCTATAGGTACCTATAGATAATATAAAATTACTTGATATTAATATAGGTACCTATAGGCTACCTATTACTTAGGTACCTATGGGTATTTTATGCCCTAATTGTTTCTAGAATGTTGCTATGTCTTTTCTTCCTACAATGATTTGACATCTATAACATTTATGAGGCCATTATATTTAGAAGCGGTATCATGCTAGACTAATGTTTAGACTATAGGATTCAACATGCGTAAATCGGTCGTTTCTCTGGCCAGGTGCCTGATGGTCTTCGAGGTGCAGGTCGTGCATCTTCTATACTTTGCGGGTGCCAACACCGGTCCTTGAAACATTACAAAGTGCTGGCTTGTTCATGGTATGCTTTGGTGGTACCCCTCAATATTTTGGAGCAGTGAGGCGATTTGCCCCTAGTGTTAACAGAGTGGTCAAGTCTCCTGTAATATAAATCCAGATTGAGGGAGTTTGTAAACACCCTGTATCTATTCTCTCCCGAACTGTGTCACCTTTCTATTTATTTACACTCTGGTTTATGCCAATATGAGGGCGTTGAGTAATATTTCCCGTTACTTAGTAAATACCTTAGTCTTCCCTACGGACTACTAACTAGAACCATTCCTTTACCACAATCTCAAATTGCAAGAACCTTCCAGGTGTATCATCTAGTGATCGATCAATATGCTTTCCAGGATCTGGCCCCATTATCTTTCTGGGCGCAAATGCTGGGACCTGCTTAATAAGTTTCTCGATCTCCTTAGATTTTCCATTGTACTCGCTGTTCATCAAAATGCCCAGGTCTGCCGAGTCACCACTATCACGGACCCGAAGCTCTACAATGTCTCTCGTTTCCAGGGGACCCGACTTTGGAGGTTTATCAGGCGGTGTCTGGAGAGTAAACCAAGCCTTTTCAGAGCTGGGAGCCGGGTATAAGAAACCGGAACCGTTAGTGTCCAAGATCGAGTCTGTTAAGCCCAGGAACTTGTATTCTTTTGTCATTTCCTCATTATAGATGGAGGTTTTAGCGCCGTATGGATGCTTAATGCGTTATTAGTCTTAATCCGCTGGAGTCAACTCTTCAAACTCACCATCGGGCTCTGGTCTTTCTCAACCCAACGCTCCAAGACCCAATGTGAGTACTTTTCTTCATTATCGTCATATGTAATGCAACCAGGTGAGACTCGGCGAAGGATATTCTCTTTAGAAGTTCCAACAGAAGGAGATGCACCGCCCCTTTCCGTGGAAATCTTCTCAAGTGCCAATTCTAGTGTCTCCAATCAGTCATATTTTCATAAGTGACATGTTGGGAGATTATGGACTTACTAAACGGGTTGGAAGACGACAAAGCTACGAGAGGCTTCTTGGTTACAGTGTTGATAAGCTGGATTCTCGTGCGAATATGCTGCCCGGCAGCTACTCCATCCTCTGCGATTCCGGCTGCTTTACGGAACTTCAATTCCGTGCCTTCGAATCCTTTGAAAGTGCTGATAAGCTTTGTGAGAGGGATAATGTCACCTTGCTATTGATTCCAGTCGCTATTTAGTATGGAGAAATAAACGGATTCATCTTTGAGCTCGACATACCTCGACAATGCGCCAGTTGCGGAAATTTCCAACAGTGCCGCACCATTGGGGAGGACTGTCAACAAGTTAGAAGATTGAATCAGTTACTTGTCTAGAGATCTCACTCATTGCATAATGCAGTATTCCCTCCAGTTGCCTCCCACATCATGTTGCTCGCGAAGTCTTGCTTCTTTGTGTCACTTCCTTGATTACCACCGGAATCATGACTTCCTTCGACGGAGCCTGAAACACTTGGCCCTGAGAAGGAGGCAGCCGCAGCAATTTTGAGTGAGTTTTCTCGCTCTTCCTGCTTCTCCTCGCTTGTCGAATCAATTTGGTGCGTTGACATTAGTCGACCGCCAATTTTGACTCTTCGTGAGAAGACATGACCTGCCAGAGATAGTTGCATGAGCCACTTGAACTTCAGCTATGGAAGTGTCAAATTGAAACAAACCGTATTTTTCTCCAAAAGCTACTACATCGTCTTTAGTTTGAACAGTTGCAATATCCGCCTTGACCTCTTCCGTGAGTTCAAGGGAGCTGGCGTCTAAAAAGACAGTCACCCTCGGAAACTATCAGCGGCTACCGTATTAGTGATAAAGTTTCATCAGGGGCATAAAAGAAGTAACTTACGTTGTAGACTACGTGGATCATATGATGCAACTCAGCATTTGCAGTGACATCTTTCCCACCCTCTCGAAGAGAAAATCCACCTTTCGCCGCAGCAGATACGCCCCAAAGTCCGCCACCACTTAAGATAAGTTAGCCAAGGGTGCACAGTAGTTGATTTACCGGGATTTAAACTTGCGCAGAAGCTTCAATTGACGTCTGAGAGAAAGAACTCCTAGCCATGGATGATTCCAAGCTATTCTGCGTCTCAACGACAGTCATGTAGGATGAGTCGTCAACCCTAAATCTCGGAATATGAGCTGGAAGCTAAGGATGATTGACTATTAGTACTGTATAATCGCTAAATAGGATAATAATCTTGTCTTACAGCTCCAAGCTCGTCTCCCGTCGATGCGCCCTTTCCCGGCGCCATGTTAGCCGAAGGAGCCGCAATTTCGTAGGAATCAAAGAAACGCTTTTTGATCTTGAAAGCTAGTGTATATAATCTTAGTCACGGTCTTGTATAGGTTCAGGTAGGTGGCCATATTTACCGCTGAACGGAGTTCTTTCCACGAAATGATTAATTACTTTCTTTTCTTCATCCTCAATCTTGACTGTCTTTTCCTCAATAGTTAATCGTTGACCACTGAGGAGGCAATTGGTTCTGACAACCACGCTCCAGTCTCTCTCCGTCAATTCAGCTGCAACACTTTCGATTCGTTAATTAATCGACCACCATAAACGGGCTTCGATGTAGACTGTTGATACTCACGACAGTTTGGCCCCCGTCGAAGCTTGCCACTTGTCAGCTTGAAATGCTGATTTTAGTAGCTCAGCCCTGAGATGTTTAAGCTCTGGGACTTTCTATATTTGAATCAATATTTTGAGTTGAGAAGATGGAGAGTAAATGAATTTGGCTGTACCTGAAGTTTCATGTCTAGTTGCTTTTTGAGAAACTCTTGCGTTGGATCATCAGTTTTGGTCTGAGCCTTTCTTTTCTTGTAATAGATTTTCAGGGTTCTCTGGATCAAATCATGATTCTGTAAAATATCAGTTTTAATCCCAGAAGAGAGCACGATAAAGCATCGCACTAACAGGATCAGCTCCGTTATCGTCGCCTGCGTTATCATCATTCGTATTTTTGGTTTGCACGTCATCTACATCGTCATCGTTTTGTTCCGCTTCGTCTAGCTGACTGAGGTACAAGCTGAGGTTCATTTTATCAGACATCTCAGCACCAACGGCATCGCAGAATGGACTTCGCGCACTGTATAAATATATCTCAATTAGTACCCATTTCAAATATGTAGAAAAATGCGTCCATCTTACTCCAGTGACCCGAGCACCTTTTGCTGCACAAGGAGGCGTCGAATTACATCCAGCTTGATCTCATTGGGTTTCTCGGTTTCAAGAAACCTCAGTGTTCGTTTCTGTTTGCACGTTTTGGTGCCAGGCTCATAACAGAACACCTGAAGGATCGTACTTGGTCTCAGTCAGCTCTGAATAGCTCTCTTGATTTCCTAAAAGTCGTCTATGTTATGGGTACTCACGGCTTTTTCTTATCTTCGGCCATCTCGGAAACCTAATGTGCTTGTGTGCTCCGCAGCCAAAGAATCAGGGAAAAGATAAATAGATAACGTAGATTATTTGAAAATGAACCAGTTTCTTAAACAAGCTTCGGGTGCTGAATAAGAAAAATATTAAGTTATATATAAACAAAAGTTGGACAGTGGTAAGTCCGCAATGTAAGAGGCATATTCCAACATTCTCCAGATAGAGCACATAGACTATCAACATAGTAAACTGGGTAGCCACATGATGGCCTCATTATGCGTCAACTGAAGATCATGGAGGCCATTGGCGAATTTCTGGGACTTATCACTTCCCTTGGAGAACGTGTCATCAATAATATCCAGTCAATTGAGACATACTAAACTAGCACTTGGCACCACCCCCCACTTGGCTCAACCCCACTTGGCCCGTATGCCAACCATTAAGAGACCAAGCCACAATGCTTTTGCATAGATTTGATCAAGTTTTCCGTTTTGTTTGCCTGCCGTCCCTGAGGGTTGCTTCAAAAGAGGAATAGAGAGGCAGTTGCGGTAGAGCTGAGTGCGGGGATGATGTTGACTATTGAATCCTCCAGTTGACGCGTCACGCTAAAATTATCCACATTTCAGATGATCCCAAGACTTGCATGGAATTCATGTATTTGCCATGTTACAATCACATCCTTTTCAGCTTGAAAATACCGCATGATTGCTCGGTTTCATTGGAAGAATTGCCTTGGTTCCAATGAACAAATCAATGCATTACGTCATGATCTTCCTAGTTGAGGAGCTATTTTTCAGCTGAAAGATAGAACTGCCAGCTCACAAATGTTGCGCGGTAAAGTTCAAGCCAAGTCGATCGATGTATCTGAACCAGTCCGAGGACATGGAAAGAACTCTCGCATATTCATCAAGGCATATATAGGATATATGTCCCAATAAAGCTACCATGTTTCGATTAAATTTGGATATCTAATTCCTTAGACACCTCCATCACGAGCCTTGGTTTTATCCCACTTCGCCATCATGGCAACTCCACAAGTCCTTCGCGTGCATCGTTTTGATCCAGCTAGCTCAACCTCCAAGCAAAAGCAGATTATTCAGTTGGATAAATCCATCAAGAATGAAAAGTTGAGCGATATTCGCAAGCTTCTAGTTGAGAATTGTGTCTTTGACTCAAAGGAGTGGGTTGCCATCACCCACTTAGCTTATCGTCAACTACTGACAGTAGTTAGCTTCAAGAGTCCTTTTTGCGAGAAGAATGGCTCTGACATTGATGACGACATGGAAATCGAGCTATATCTCGCGGTGCTCGGGATAAAATCCGTCGAGGAGAGTCGCTTGGATGTGTACTTCAAAACCAAGAAGATCTTCACGCCGCTAGACAAAGCAACTCAAGACTTTATCAACGAGAAGCTGGACCTCGCATTTCAGGTGATTCCTCGGTTATCTCTGACAAAATATATCGAGCTAATCTGTTGCGGTTGTAGCAAGAGCCGGATTTGATCAAAAAGAACCCAGAGCTGCTGACTTCTTCATTCAATCCTAGTGATTGGAAGGCAGTGAAAGGAGAGGTCAGGTAAGCTTAATTGCTATACCTGACAAACTGTTATATTTACTAAGGCCGACCCTAGTCATGCGGCAGACTTGACGGAAAGAGAATGGAGTGTAATCACACGAACAAACTGCCTCCTTAGCGGCCATCGAATCATGACTACATCTTTCAGGGAGGATGGAAAAGGAGAAAAGAGAATTCTCCACGGGATTGAGCGAAGTCCTTATAATGGTTAGAACTTAAGTTCTATTGCCACTTTTTGCAGTGCACTGATTAAGACACAGCATTCAAGCTGAAGCCTCGAGTCTTTGAGGCTTATGAAATATCCTCGGACGAGCCAGAAGAGGATGCTACTCACTATGACGGAGAAAAGGTATGGTGGCCCCACGTTTTTGGCGAAGAATGTTTTCCCCTGAACTGATCTAGTATTACTTCCGAATCCCCCGCTTCCGGGTCGATGATGACTCCTCGGTCAGCGTTTTTGAAGCAAAGACTAGTTTTGAAAAGTCAATGGCAAGCAGCTCGTTCTCGGAGACTTCTTTCCAGGCCGCTATGTAGGTTAAACCTTCTAGCTTCCAATTTCAACAAAATCCCGTGTGTGCTGACTTTTTATTCAGGGGTGGGGGTCTATTTGGGGCCTCTTTGGGCGGCAAGGCCGGTGGTTCTGGAGGTTCCAACGATAGCTCAGCTTCGACTGAAGCAAAGGCCGAAGAATCGCTTGTCGTGAACTATAACGTATGTCTTACAATTTCCCATCGGTAACATGTACTCATACTGGGCAGTTTCCCCGTGTCACTCTTTATTGGGACCACAAGTCGCTTGATGTTACCCAGGATTGCCTCGACGCTATCGAAACCGTAGTCGACGCTCATACATTGAATGAGTTCCAAGAGAAGTACGGACATATCTTCTCGAGACGTGTTCAATTAGGAGGTCGATTATCCTCATCTCAAAAAGTGGTCAAAAACGAGAAGAGCAGCGTTGAGGAGCAAACTAGGAAGTTGAAGGCCAGTGCTGCGGCTTCAATAAACTCGTCGTTTGCCGAGGCCTCTTTCAGTTTTAGCCATGAACAACAGAAGAAAGAAGGTAAAGAGTCGAAAAAGAAAGACCTCACTAACTCGATTGCGTGGGAGGCAACTGGAGGGGACACTCTGCTTTGTAATAAGTTTGTGCTCACCCTGATGCCCTCTTGAGTATTTTGAAGCTGATTCACTGGCAGTCCTGCAGAGTGGTGCGCCACCGTGGGTCTCCATGAGAATTGGCGAATTGTGAACGTAAGTCAAAGAAAGATTTTTAGCAGTTATCAATCTAAAAGCTTTCTAGCAAGACGAAGTGATGCCTCTCTACAAATTCCTCGCCAAATTTCCCGAGGTAGGTGAGGGAATAATTGACAGATTTGAGAAGAGCGCCAAAAATATGTATGGAAAGCCAGATAAAGACGGCCAGCCCCCAAAGAACCAGTTCCAGCAGTTTGAGTTAGTGGACATCGAAACAGGCCGTCTTATCACTGTTGCGAATGGAGATGACACAATCGGTATGTAAAATGACGAGATGGACAAAGAAAAGTACTCACACGACTTTGCTAGTCAAACATATAAGAAATAATAGTGGGCCCATTGGAATGGGGGATTTTTTGTCTAACATGGCCGGGAATGCCAGAGCCAGCGTCTTATTAGGCTCCAAAGATTCCACCCCGGCATCCCAATTCATCGCTACCGAGGCATTCGGGCCAGGAGATGAAGTAGCGGTAAGTTGTCTTTCCCTAATAGCTATTACAAAATTTTCGTGGTGAAGCTGTTATTATGATCCTCCTCCTTGTGTATTAGCTAACCCTGGATTCTCACAGCTTGAATATGGCAAGTTGTACCACGCCAATTCAGTCATACATCGTTACCACTGGGCGCTGAATTCGTCCCCAACCTATACAAACGTTACTCATCGGAACCGTGTGTGGGTGCATTTGACGAACCGTCAAGCAGGGATATATTTTTATGATACAGAGGACCCGAAGAAGCGTGGCCACATTAGAAACGGTGCCAGTGTTTTCATTTGCACTTATTCTGGGTTCCTGGGGAACCCTAATCGCTCGCAACTCATAGAAAAGGTAACCTGGAATGGGCTTTTAGAGGCAGACCATCGTTGGCTACCTGACAACCCTATGCCCAAAGTCGAGGGCCGCAAGTTTAGATATAGAACTACAGGGATATATGAGGGAGAACGTGCCCCTGGTCCAGCTTAAAGAGTTCCCCAAATCAAGGTTAAAATATAACATAGTTATAAAGGAGGAGCTCTCTTTGCCATTTGGCTTAGATTAAGTGAAATATCTATTCTTTTCAGTTTAATCTCTAAAACATGTCTAAGGACACCGATCATGATTATTCTTATTTTTAGCATTCGGGCGTCTTCCTCTGTGCTTGCACATGATCTGACTTTGAGCACACCAACCTGTCTGTAGACTTCAAGTGAGCCTTAGAGCATAGCTGGCTGAGGAGTCAGAAGGATAGACGGGTAATTAGCACTCCTGACTTGAAGACCAACAGAGATTGGAGTGCGTATTAGAGCTTATACTCCAAGAGGTCGGTTGGACAAGAGTAACGTATTGATTTCTGCATTTATTAGACCACATGTACAACTATTTGCTACAAATATATAAATTTTACCAATATGTTTGATAAAAGCAATTCCTAGACTAGAAATTCTACATTATCCAAGTTACCAGTCCAAAGGCAGCAAAAGCTGATAATGTTGTGCATAAATCTTTTGTTCAGGAATTACAGCAAAGGGCACAAACAAAACAACCCAACACCTAAAGAACAAGAACATGGAAGGTAGATGAAATCACCATGAAATTAAGGTATTTAGAATATGGAAATAAAAATCCTATTCCAGATGGCATTGGCAAAGCAATATCGACTTCGCTCATCACACGGCATTTTACTTGAATATTTTAAGCTTGTTCTCTAGATCAATTTCACCAAAGTAAATTGTACAAAGAAATGGCATGAACCACTTGCTCTTTGTTCCACTTGAATCTATCTTGCCTATATATTCCAAGTCACACTTCAATCTTGTGCCAGCTTGACAAGATCCATCACTCGCCACCCTGGACGAAACTATGCATTTCTTTAGGTGGCCTAGCGATGTGGCTAGGGCTAATTTGCTCTATCTCCCAGTAGAAATTCTTCAGTTCATCTGCGCTGTTCTTTGCCCACATTGCATTTATCGAGATTCAGAAAAAACATCCAACAATCTTCCGGAAATAATTTATCACCAGAATGAGACAAAGAATCTAATTAACCTTAGTAGAACCTGCCGTTATCTTCGTCACATTGCAAGACCGTTCATCTATCACAACCATATCCATTCTTTGAGCGCAAAAAGGACCCCAGCCTTCCTTCGTACCATTTGCAACGAGCCCACATTGGCCGTGTCTGTTCGGAGCTTCACGGCCCGGGAGGATATTTCTCAGATAGGAAAAGACTAGTACACGATAGAAGAATAGGCATTTATGTGTGGTATCAAACCCTCTTTCGGTGTTCCCTATAATCTGAACAGTCTAATCATCGATCTTTTCCTGCTGGCCCTTGTACCTGATTTTAACATAAGGAAGGAGGCTTAACTGTGACGTTGATTCCGTGCACTGGTGAGCTATGCAGCTGGCGACAGACAATCCCAAGGTTAATACAGGGATATCCCAGCGTATGTCTCGGTTTACAATTTTAGATCAAACTTAATCCTGTTAAAATATCGCTCAGGTGGTTTGTTATTTCGACACAACATGTCCCGATTCGATGTTCAGCGACTGCCTTTGAAAGAAGTATCCTGTTAGGTTGCTGTGTCGGAGGGTCGGGCAGTTTACAGCGGCTGAAAGGGAAACTGGATGGTTTTGGAGGAAGTTGGCTGTCACAAACACAGTTCCAGCGAAGCGACTTTTAAACACCTTGTACTTCATCGCCAGGGAGAAAAAAAGCACCGCAAACTACAGGCGTCAAACCTTTGCTTCAAAGGGCGGTTAGCAACACTACATTATTGAAATATGGACGCATTGATTGATTGATTGATTGATTGATTGAAGTGTTTAATGCCGGTAGATTCTTATAAGAGGATAAAGGGTGCCTATTTAAAGTAATTTAAATATACTATGGGCGATAGGAAGATATATGTAGAAAGGAAAAGTTAAATGAGTGACTTATAGGAAAGGAAATTAGGGGATTAATAATAGGCTTTTAATATTAAATATTATAGTCTTAATATATTATAAGGAGGGGATATTTTAAGTTTATTAATTATATTTAGTAGAGAATTCCTTAAAGAACCTTTACTTTTATATATAGTAAATAAATTTCTTTTAATCTTTTTTAATACTTTTATAAATATTTAGTTTTTTTTTAAATTACTTTTAATTTTTATTTATTTTTTTATAGTATAATAAGTATACTAATATCTTTTATTTTTTATATTTATAGATTAAAAGAGTATTTTTATATTTAAGTTTTTTATAATATTTTATAAAATCTTTGTATTTTGTATATATAGTAATTAGGTGGTATAGATTGTTTTAATTTAGTTCTTTTAGTTCTTTTATTTATTTAAGTGAGAAGGGTAGTTTAAGTGGTTTGTATTTCTTTAGCTGGTTTTAGCTTTATTAGAAATTTGCTTTTTTCTTAGTTATATTTTTAATTAATCTTTTTATATAGTTATATAAGGTTATATTTATTTTAGGTTTAGGGCTATTTGCTTTTTACTTTGCTAGTTAATTAATTATCTTATTTTTATAGATATTTATATATCTTAATAATTATTTTATTATTATTTTTAAGTTATATTTCTTTATTTAAATTTAAAAATTAATAAAAATTTTATAAGAGGAAGTAGGAGTAGAGCTGGCTAGGTATTATAGTATTATGGTATTGTTTAGATAGATTGTAATAGGATCTTCTAGGAATAATTATATTACTTTGTGTAGGCTATAATATACTTTATATACTTTTATATTAAATATTTTTATATTTACTAATACTCTATATATAATATAAATTATCTTTTTATCTTTAAAAATAATATATTTAAAATTTGTTTATTATGTTTTTTATTTATCTTTTATTTAGGAGTTATTTAAGAAGATAATTATTAATTTAGGGGGAGTTTTTTATATTATTTTTTAAATTCTTTTATACTCTTTTCCTTATTACTAAAGTACCTTAGTTTTATATATTTAGGTATTAGGAGTTTGGGTTTTAAGACTTTTAGAATTAAAGTAATAGCTTTTATTAGAAATATTAATTTGATTTTTTTTTTATATTAGGCTTTTAAAGGTCTATCTTATCTTTATATTAGAAAATGTTCTTTATTAAGTATTTGAAGTTTTAATATATGCTTTTTTTTATTAGAGTTTAGGATAATTTTGATAGGAAGGGTATTAGTTTCTCTTTATAAGGCTATAATTTATATAGTTATCTATATTAGTAGGCTTTCTTTTATTATAGTATTAATTATAGTTTAGAGTTTATATAGTATATTGTTTAAATTATTTTATATTTTTGTTTTTTTTTTATTGATTGGGGCTTTTATCTTGTTTAATCTTGGCTATTAAATTATACTCTTATATAGAAGGTATAGTAGAATAATTATATAGATTATAGGTTATATTAAGGTAGGTAGTGCTTTTTTATATACTTTGCTTACTTTTTTTATATAGTTAGCTATTCTTTTTCCTTTGTTTACTTTATTAAGGATATAGTATTTAAAGCTTAGCTTTTTATTTAGGTAAATGTTTAATTATCTTATTGCTATATTTACCTTTTTCTTTATTTTATTATAATAGATGATTGGTAAGTTATTACTTTATTATTTTAAGAAGTATATAATTTTTATTTTAGTATATAAAAAAGTTATTTTATTTATTTTTTTTTTATATTAGTATTTTATTTATAATTTTTTATATATATTTTATAGATTTCTTAAGGGTTTTATTTATAGTAAAAATACTATAATTATTTATATATTTAAATCTTATATTAGGTAGTCTAATTTTATATATTAATTTAATATATATTAGGAAAAGTATTAGAGAGGTTAGTGATTCTTGGGGTAGATTGTAGATTAGCTTTTTTATTTTTGTTTCTTTTTCTTTAAAGTAGATATTTACTATTCTTTTATTTATTAAAAATATAATTTATAGGATAACTTTTATTAGCTACTTTTGCTTTAGTATTTTATAGGATAGGTAGTTTGGTAGAATAGTATTAAAGGTACCTTTTATATTTATAGTAGTTAGTATAGCTATTTTGTGCTTGTAAAATTGTTATTATATATTATATATTATAGCTTTTATTATATCTTTTATTAATCTTTTTAATAGTGCTCTTATTAGTTATAGGGATAGGACTTTATATAGTATATATATTTATATAATTTTCCTTATTATTAATCTTTTTATTTTCTTTCCTAGGTAGGATAAAAGTAATATAGGTCTTTAGTTTTTGTATATGTTGAGGTTTTTGTTTAGTTTTGGTATTATTATTATATTTACTTTTTTAAAGATCCTTAAGTAATATTCTAGTATTATATAATATTAATATAAGTATTAGATATATTTACTTAATATTTTCTATTTTAATCTTAAGATAGATACTATAATATTATCTTCTTTTAGTATTATATTACTTAAATATATTATTACTTGCTTTATTTCTTTTAATATAATTATTTTATTTTATAGTAAATATTTAAGAGGGATTATTATTTTAAATAGTATATTTAGATCTTTTATTTTTAAAATTCTTTTTAAGAGTTTTAAGTATAAATAAATTATTTTATTTTTAGATTTTATTATTAATTTATTTATATTTATATTTTTTAAAGGCTTTAATTTAAATTATAATTTTTACTTATATTATTTAATAATTTTATAAAAGGTATTAAGTATATTAATTAATTTAATTTATTTTTTTTATATCTTTACTTTTACTTTATAGATTGCTTGTTTAAGAGCCTTCTTTTTCCCTTTTATTGTATTAAAGTAAGGGTTTATTGTGTATACTCTCTTGAATTGTTAGTATACTTCCTTATATTCCTTGTTCTACTATTTTACTAACTTTCTATTTAAGTAATATTTATTTCCTATCTTAATTAATTTATTATATATTATATTAAATAATATGCTTATAAAGATATTTATTTCTTTCTTATTTATTATATGGTTTAGTAGGAAGATAATTTATTCTTTAAGCTTCTTAAGGAAATCTTTTTTTTAATTAGGCTTAAGGTAGTATTATATTTTGGGTGGGTTTAATGAAGGTCTTCTTAATATTATTGTAATTAGGGTAATATAGTTTAAGCTTATTGTATAGTAAGGCATTACTTTTATATTGGCTATTAGGATATTTCTTATAGCTAGGTTTAGTATATTGCCTTGGTTATATGTAGTAACTTTTACTTTATTATATATGTCTAGGTTGTTTTCTTTTATCTATTGTATTAGGGTAGTTTTGATTATATTACCTTCTATTTTTGGCTGTTATATAGTATTCTTTATATTAAAGTTCTTTATAAAGATAAAGTCCTTTAAGACCTCTTATATTATTTTTAATTTATCTATAATTCTTATTATACCTAGCTTATTATAGATATTATATATAAGAACTCCTTTTACTTTAATTATAATATAGTTTCTTAAGAGAAGCTTTACTTATATTATTAGCTTTAATTATTTCCCTTTTATATATATATATATATTTTTAATCTTATTTTCTTACTATTCTATTATTATATTAAGTTAAAAAGATTAAATCTAAAGTATATTTTAAAAATAATAGTTTCTTAGTCTTTTAGGACCTATAGTTCTTATATAATAATAATATTTACTTTTATTTTATTTGTAAAGTTTAATATATTATTATATATTAAGTTTATAATTTATATATTAATTTAAAAAATCTTTAATATTTTATAATTAGATATAATTTTCTTATTATTTTATTAAGTTATTAATATATTAGACTTTATTATTCTTTTTAATTATTATATTTATTAGGCTTATACTAGCTTCCTTTTTTTCTAGATCCCTAACTACTTTTATAATTATATTATTAAAGTTATCTTTAATGTTTAGTATTAGTGAATTTATTCTTCTCTCTAAGGCTAGCTTAGGCTATAGGGTAGGGGTACTTAGTATTTTATCTTTAGTTTATCTTGTTTATTTTAGGACTCTTTTTACTATTATTTAGGATTTTAAGCTATTTATATCTAGGTTTAATTATAGTTATAGGTTTTTTACTTAGTCCTCTTTACTTTCTTAAAGTCTCTTATTCTTTATCTTTATATAGTATTTAGTGAATTTATTTAGTTTAATTAGTTAGCTATTTTCTTACTTTAGCTTAAGAGGGTATTTAGTATATATTAGGTTTGTATTTTTAAGATAAGTTAGGTAGATTAGTATATTATTATATTCTTCTTTATATTTGGGTTGTTTATATTTATTATATATTTTAGGTATATTATATAAGTATTCCTTATACTATTTAAGATAATTCTTATATTTTACTATTTTTAGTTTTCTATTTTATAGTCTAGATTATTTACTTATATTAAATAATTTAAAGGCTTTTACTTTTCCTTTAAATAAGATAATCTAAATTATAGTTAAGAAATTAGGGGTTTTAGGGGTTTATTTAGTATACTTTATTAATCTATATTTTATTTTAAACTTAATCTTATCTTTAATAATTTCCTAGGTTTTATATAGCTTATTATACTTAGTAAAGTATTTAAGGATAAATAGAATATAATATATTGCCTATAAGTTAAATCTTTTAATAATTATTATACTAAAAGTATTATAGAGAGTAATGCTATTATTAAGGATTTTCTATTTAACTTCTTTTATTATTAATTGAATTGTAAATCCTATTAATGTTTTATTTAAAGTTTTAAAGCTGCTATTTTAAAATCTATAAATTGTTATAATTTTAAGTTTAATACTTGTTGGATGCTTTTTATATAATGTGTTTTTTAGGGGGAGCTAAATAAAGATTTTATTATTTTTATATTCTTTTATAGTAGATATATATTATTAAGTAGTTTCTTTAGGGTTTTTATTTAAATATTATATTTATATATTATCTTTTACCTTATTATTTTAAGTTTAATTTTTAGTATTAATATTAGGTAGTTATTATTTAGTAATACTTAGATTATTTCTATTATTATTAGCATTTCTAATATTAATAAGGGTTAAGGTATAATTAGTTTATTTATTTCCTATATTAAAATATTAATTTAATAATCTTTTTAATTATTAGTTAATATAGTTATTTATTAATATTCTTTTATTTATAAAGCTATTATTATTACCTTTTTAAGAGTAAAAGTTTTAATTAATATTTTCTTTTTTAAAAAGAATTTAAATTTAAAGTAAAATTATTTTTAAGGCTTTATTTAATTTAAAATATTTATTAATTTTTATAAAGGTTATTTTTAAATAATTAATTATATATCTTTTAACTTTAAAAAGAGCTATTTTCTATTACTTTAAATCTTTAAAGGCTTAATATAAGTATATTATTCTATTAATATTAAAGGAAAGATCTAAGTAAGTCTATTTTAATAATATAATTAGGAAGGGAATATTTTCTTTATATAAAGTAACTAAATTTATTAATTATTTAAGATTTATATTTTGCTTTTTACTAGGGCTAATACCTAATTTACATTTAAGGGAATTATATAATTATTTTAAAAAAGCTATTAAAATAATAAATTATAATAATAAAGAATTAATAATTAATAAAATACTTATAAAGATAATTATATAATTAACTTATATTAATATAAAGACTTTCTCCTTAAGTATAAAAAGATTAATAAGTAGTAAGGCAGGTAGCCTTGCAATTTATAGCCCGGCTATAGGGCTAGGAGCCGGATTGGGCATATTGTGAGCTATATTAGTGTTTTGGTATTCTTATGGTGGGTGTACTAGCAACCTCACTTTTCCGAGGTTGATATAGGAGGAAGTTCATGGACGCATTGATAGAGTTTTGCTGTAGTACCTTGGCTACCCTAGACATATCCATCTGTGTATTTTGGGGGCTTAGGCAGTGATCAAAATCACGCTTTTTTTTTGTTTTTTTTTGTAATGATGGAGGTGCCACAGACTACTTGTTTTTTCATTCTTTTTTTCCATTTTCTTTTACTTCTCTCTGTGCGCTTACATAGCTGGGATGCACACGCATCATCAACCCTGTGCGAGGATTACTGGTACATATGCAAGGTCAGTGGCGCACCCTTTATCCCCTGGTGCTTATCCTCAGTGTAAAGCCCCTTGCATATCTGGGACAATTGGCTAGCGCATCTGCGGCGCACGTAGAAAAGATGTGGGTGGAATGGCCTCTGCCAAAAGTGCGAACAGTTTGGAGAAATGGAAAAAATCCTTGATGTGCCATCATCCGGGATCGTCGCGATCCACACTGCGAAGAAGGAAACGTTGCAGGGCCCACCGCCTGAGTGAGGCTTTGACAGCAGTCATTAAGCTCGGAGCCAGCGGGGAGTTTCAAGGCCGCTGCTGTCGGTCGCGTAATTACTTACTGTGTGAAGGAAATGCGGCTAATGTTAGGAAAATCCCGTGTTTCGCCCCTCGTGTGGAAAGGTTACATCGAATTTGCCAAAATCTCACTTGGCCCCTGAGATCTCTGCCATTTCGGTAGGGGAGGGTACAATTTAGGCATAAATGACGTAGATGTAAACTATCCCATGGCCTTTTTGATTGCCCAATGCCGATCGGTCCTTTTTGTTTATTTTTGCTTATAATTTGGCTTTCCCAGCTGGCCCTGCAGAGCAGCTTGTCCGCCACTGAGTCAGACCAGATTAGAGTAAAAAAAAATAGAGTGGCCGGACCGGATTGGTTCACTAAAGTGATGAATCAGCTGCTGGTGTTTGAGCGAATGCTAGAGTCAGTCAGCTTGGGCTGCGACAGTGGAAATGGACGGTCTGGGGATCAATGATGACAGTGAGAAAGCCACAGCCCCGTTACCCTGGGAGAAGCTTCTAAGAATAGTTAGCCTAGCGACGGACGGGTTTTGGTACATAGACTGAAATTTAGCTCATCACTTGACGTCAAAACCACTCCACTAACTGGCTGCTGGGATTGGCCTGAAATGAACCGGGGAGGCCGGACGCTGGTGGCTGGAATATGTGGCACGGTTGATTGGGACAGCGAAGAAGAATGGCCATGGTCACTGTGACGAGTGTGGTGCTACATAAGCTGCAAGACTCATCATCGTGTTCAATGCTGCTACTATTCCGTAAATGCTGTGATGTGAATGCACATGCAGGTGAGGCTGTCTCCGACCGGGGGTCGTGTCTGAGAAGCTCTTCTCCTGGGACCCATGCGATTGGCCCTGTTTTAATTAGTCCCGCACTAAAATGTCCTGCCCTGCCGGCTATCGGCACATTGAAGGCTGATCCGCTCAGTCGTTGCATTGGCAAAGCTTGTCTGGCCTGCAGGCTGCTTCGTATTGGCCCTATGGCTTCACTTTGGCTGAAGGGGGCGCTGCCCTACCGCTCCGCTCAGGCGGCGTGAGCATGACCTCACTCAGCCCATGCAGCTATGTACCTAGAAGACAGTCGACGGCTAGAATGGCGCCGGCTTACGGGTTCTGGACCCTGCGCGACCTTTGCGGGGAGCTAGCGGCGTGCTTCTCGTATCGCAGCGACAGACTGCAGATCTGGACCACGGCAATTGGGACCAGGGTTGAGTAGTGTCTTGGGTCGGGACATTTAGTTAAAAAGAATGCCAATTCCGCCCAGAAGGGAACTGACATTCCTCCCAACCAACCCGCCGCCATTGTACCGACAGATACACACGTGGGATTGCAACCATGTTCCAACCATTGTCCAGCTTTTTGGTGGGCCTCGCCGTCCAGGCCTCCCTGACCCTTGCAGTCCCCACGAAGCGCGATGCCATCACAACGTGCTTGACCAACGCCAAGGTTCCCATTGATGCAAAGGGCACTTCGGACTGGACCCAGGATGGCACCGCCTACAACCTGCGTGTTCCCGTGACTCCCGTGGCTATTGCTGTCCCTACCACTGTCGCCCAGATCTCTGCTGCTGTTGCCTGTGGTGAGAAGAATGGCATTGCGGTCAGCGCCAAGAGTGGTGGTCACAGCTACACCTCGCTCGGTTTCGGCGGCCAGGATGGTCACCTAGTGATTGAACTAGACCGCATGTACAGCGTCAAGCTCAACACCAAGGACAACACTGCCAAGATCCAGCCCGGCGCTCGTCTGGGTCACGTCGCTACTGAGCTTTACAACCAGGGCAAGCGAGCTCTGTCTCACGGAACCTGCCCCGGTGTCGGTGTTGGTGGCCACTCTCTCCACGGCGGCTACGGCATGATTGCCCGCAAGTATGGTCTTGCTGTTGACCTCATCAAGGGCGCTACCGTCGTCCTCCACAACGGTACTGTTGTGACCTGCTCGGCCAGCAACAGACCCAGCCTCTTCTGGGCCATCAAGGGTGCTGGTTCCTCGTTCGGTATCGTCGCCGAGCTCGAGTTCAACACCATTGCTGCCCCTCCTCAGATGACCTACTTTGACATCTGGCTGAACTGGAATCAGCAGACTGCTCCCGCTGGACTGGTCAAGGTCCAGAACTTTGCCAAGACCATGCCCGCTGAGATCAGCATGCAGGTTGCCATCTCCAAGAACGGATACAGCATCGATGGTGGTTACGTTGGTGACCAGACCAGCTTCAACAAGGCCATCCAGCCCCTTCTGACCAGTCTCGGTGTCACTGCTTCCTCCAACACTCTCGGATGGATGGACTTTGTTGCTCACTATGCTGGAAATGTTGAGATCAACCCTACCAGTTCTTCTTACAGCGCTCACGACAACTTCTACGCCACCAGCCTTACTGCCCCAGAGCTCACCCTTGCCCAGTTCACCTCCTTCGTCAACTACATCTCCACTACTGGCGCCAGCAGCAGCCACTCTTGGTGGATGCAGATGGACTTCACTGGTGGTGCCAACTCGGCCATCGCCAAGCCCAAGCCTGGTGACACTGCCTATGTCCACCGTGACAAGCTTCTTCTCTTCCAGATCTACGACAGCGTTTCTCAGGGTGCCACCTATCCCTCTGACGGCTTCACCCTTCTCAAGGGCTTCAGGACCAGCATCACCAACTCCCTCAAGGACGGCACCTGGGGCATGTACGCCAACTACCCTGACTCCCAGATTTCTTCTGCCGATGCCCAGAAGCTCTACTGGGGCTCCAACCTTCCCCGACTCCAGTCCATCAAGAAGATTTACGATGCCAAGAACCTCTTCCGAAGCACACAGTCCATCACCCCCGCTTAAAAGATGGATATTTAATTTAAAAATGGGAATTTTAGGGTATATAATGATTTAATTTTTTTTAAGAAGATAGATGGAGCTTAATCGGATTTAGAATTCTGGTATTATATGACATGAAATGAAGCTGGTTGTGAGTTGCTTAATTAAGCACAGTTGAGATAGGGCCTTGTGGCAGAAATACAACAAGATGAATGATAACTTATGACCGGTATGCGTGAATGATTTCCTCAACCTGTAGCAATATGTGATACATGAAGTTCGGAATGCAGTCGTGTGTTGGTGAGAACGGCGGGTTGCATTTCCACAGATTTGCCATTCGCAAGACGGACGCTAGGCACCAGTGACAGCAGTGGTGAACACTCGCTCCCTCTTCATCAGAATACTGAGTCCTACAACAAGTGAACCGCCGGTTATGGCCAAGATGTACGTCTTGGTAATCGATCCCACAATTGCATTATTGACTTGAGCTCTGTCGGCAGCGCTGAGTCCCTTGACCAATTCGCTGCCAGCACCTTGCATAGCAAGCTGAACTTCTTCGACGGAGACGTTGGGGAGGATCTGCATAATCCGCGTCTTACTTTCATTTAGGAATAATGTGTTGGCGATTAAAAGTGCAATTGTGACACCGGTGAATTGGGCGAGTGTCCAAACTTGGCCATGAGAGCGCCGTTTGCAAAGATGATGATGACCATAACTGCGATGAAGGGTAACAATCGGATACCTGCGTTAAGTGGTCTTTCCCACGGGTGAATTGAAAGAAGATCGGGACCCGCAGTCGAGCTGAAGAGAATGAGAACGGTACGAGAGGAAAATAATTCTATGGGGATAATGCGACCAGAGTTCCAGGGGTATGTTGGTCCGCCCCAAGAGATGGCCAACACAAACGAGGTGAGGGCTCCCATTTACAACACGCAACCAAGATAGTCCATCTTTTTGGCGCGTCCCCTTAAAGATACATCGGGACGGGGTTATTTTCTGGGGAGCAAGAAGAGGTAGACTGGAGCTCATACAGCATCCATCGATGCACAGATTAATGTAAAATGCCCATCTCCAACCCACTGACGATTGGCTGAATGCCCCTCCAATGACTGGGTTAAGGACAATGCCAACGCCCCAGGTCAATTTCCTGGGACGTACAAAGAACGCTTTGGTAACGCAGTCGCAGCGATCAGCGTCGCAGAGGCACGCCCAATGATCATAGCATACATATTTGGCGCTGCGCCGCAGAGTGTTGAACCAATCTCAAAGAGAACGAAATTGATGATATAGAGCCGTTTTGTATTAAATTGGCTATAAAACTTCCCCCAAATGAGCCTGAACGTGCATGCAGTCAAAAGGACCGACATAATTAGCCAAGCAAGTTTGTCTACATGACCAAAATCTGAGATGGTGGCGGCTTGAATATCGGCAACGACGGTAATGTCGAGTACGTACAGGAAAATGGAAGATACGATGGCTCCCATTGCCAAAAACCATATTCAGCTGGTAATATCCCCGGATGTGAGCTCTTTTTTAGAATTCTGTTGCTTCTCATACCTTTGGCGAGTGTCAGAAGTCATTGTTGTATCTGAGATGACCTCCTGAGAGGTTTCTGTTTTGACAAGTGTTGACATGACGAAATCTGATATTTGAAAACGTTAGTATTGAGAAAAAAAGCCATAAACTTGACAAATTCTCACTCAGATAATAATTTTGAAGGGAAAGCGCCAAAAACTGACTGAGAAGATTATTAATGCAATAGGGAACGATAAAAAGACCTTTTTCCTTGAGGAATCCTACGTGGTTTGTAAAGTGACGGTGGATCAGGTTAATGTCTTCCCATAAGCATCTTAAAAACGTTATCGACTGTGAAGTTTCATCTCCGCAGCAGTTATTTCGAAACAGACAGTCATTATTGGTAGTTGTAACTAATGAGATCCAGCGAATTAAAACTTGAAAAATGTAATTGAGTTTGACATTTTCCCCAGTTCGGGGAGAGGAAATCTTTGTGCTATTGTTTTTTCAATGGTGAAGCGCTCAGTCTGGAGTGTGGTTGTTCGTGAGCGGGACGGACCGACGTTGACAGAGAACGCGGGATATTATATTTTCGTTGAGAAATGAAATTTGCAATCATTATTTTGGCCTCTTTATTTCTCTGATAAACTTATCCGGCCTGTCGTCATGTATGTTCAAAAGAAGGGCCTAGAATATTTCCCGAATAGGGCAGCCTGGGCTATCGTCCCAAATATCCTGTTCGTTCATTTTCATCCATATGCGGTTCATGTAAAATTGGGTTGCCGGGGTTGTAGATTGGAGGGGTTAGGGTGACAGCGAGGATGCGAAAGGTGTGTCGAAACCCTCATGGTAGGGATTTGGGTAGATGAAAATGCAACTGTGATAGACTGCCCAGACTTATTATTCCCGATTTCCCACACACTTCAAGCATAAATTTGGGATCAATTTGAGCTATCAGTTATTTATGTGTTGCACCATCTCGCGTTCCCGTTTAACCTGCTTGTTATTACTCACATTTCATTGCCACACCGCCTCCTGGAAGTAACTTGTTTTGAACGCGTAAACTGGTATGTAGAAGAACCACGGAGCAATAGATAGTGATCAGTAATATCCCCGACGCCCTCGCGTCAGCCGGGGAAAAGAAATTGAAAGGGATCTGCAGGCCGCGGGGAAGAGTCTCTTTGCGGGGGAGACTTGGGGACGCTGCTGGCGGGGTGCGGCTGCAACCCTGCACGGGGTTTTTGGATCCATCAATCATGAGCCCCAACGATCGGATCTGCGTTGGGGTCAATGTTGACAACCCCCAACTTGCTTAACCCAATGGCCTGATAGATCTTTCCCGTTTTCCCTTGTCAGTGGGCTTTTTGTCACCCAAAAACTGCCATTGCATCTGCATACCCCTCAGCTCTCATTCCGCTTAGAAAATATTGCTTGTTCTGATAGGTGGATTCTTGCGGTCCAGCATTTAGATCACGGAATTATTCCTACCCCCATAGGGCGACTTAGCTGCTGATGTTTGCAGGCCTGTGTGACTATCACTTGTGACGCAAGGAGCCCTGTGCATTCCCTTCGTTAACTGCTGTATGTTAAATAGATACTGTTGCAAAAGCGTAGCATTGCATACTTTCAAGGGTATTCTGCAGGTTTTGTCTTACCAAGTTATTTCTCCGGTTAAATCCTAGTGTACACGTATAGGTACATTGTGCTATCTAAGTGGATCGATCATATTTGTGGTGGTCAGAGTTGGGGGTATAAATATGACTCGAATTCGGGCCAAATCTGTTGAAATTTCTTCAGCACAGTCTCTCGAACCTGTCGGCATATTTTGATACCGCCAAGGAATCATGAAGCCCTCAACCCTCTTTTCCGTCTTGTCTATTGCTGCTGGGGCTGTGGTGAGCGCTCTTGAGCTCCCTGCTGGAGTTCCGAGGAGCATCACCGAGTTCCGGAGGAAGCATCCGTACACCCCTCCCGTCAAAACTAAGCGCAAGACATTCAAGATTCGCGCATCGAAGAACGACACAGACGATGTATCGGATGAATTCGTCAAAGGTCTGAAGAAGGCTAACCGTGGTGGCACTCTCTATCTTCCAGAAGGAAACACGTACATGATTGGAAAGCCATTGGACCTGACTTGGCTTGACGACATTCAGATCCATTTGGATGGAGAGATCAAGTTCACAAATGACACTCCTTACTGGCAGGCAAATGCCTTCACACACCCTTTTCAGGTAGGAAATTCTGATCACGCTGTGGACGCCGTATTGACCTTTTATGTCCAGAATTCCATCATGTTTTGGAAGTGGGGTGGAAAGAATATTAAGATTTATGGAGAGGGTGCTTTGAATGGAAACGGCCAGAGATGGTGGAACGAATTCTCAGGCGCCGAAATCCTCGATCCGGACAATGACTACCTACGGCCCATTTTGTTTTACGCACAGAATGCGACTGGACTTGAGATTGAGGGTATTCACTTCAAAGACTCGCCTTGCTGGACTAACTTTATCGTGACTTGTAAGTAATGCATAAAAGTCGCGATGGAAATGCTGTTCAGTAACTAATACGCGTACAGCTAAGGATGTTGCATTCAGGGATGTCATCTGTACGGCGCAATCCACCAACGCGACGGTGGAGCCAAAGAACACAGACTTTTTCGACTCGTTGAATGTTGAGCATGTCACGGTGGAGAGGACATGGGTCAACATTGGGGATGACTGCTTCTCTCCTAAGAGCAATGCTACTGATCTGCACGTAGACACCATGTATTGCAATGGTAAGCCGCATCAACCATTTTGACTATGGCCACTGGTTTTACTCACACCTATTAGGCACCCATGGTCAGTCAATGGGCTCTCTTGGCCAATACGCCGGAGAGAAATCATTTATTCAGGATGTTGTAATTGAGAATGTGTGGATGCTCAATGGCCAGCACGGTGCTCGACTCAAGACCTGGGCGGGCGAGGGCGTCGGGTATGGCTTCATTGATAACATCACATTCCGCAATTTTTGGAATGGAAACAACGAGTATACGGCTTTCCTCGATTCCTGCTACTTTAACGTTGCAGCCGAGGAATGCGCCGCATACCCTTCTCAGGTCAACATCACCAACGTTCTATTCCAGAACTTCACTGGCACCACGTCTGGTAAGTATGGGCGTGCAGTTGCCAGGCTGACATGCAGCACCAGCGCAGACGCCGTCTGTGAGAATATCAAATTCGAAAACTTCAACGTTGAGAGCCCATGCGGCGGCCCTGCTGTTGTCCTTTGCGATGGTGTGTCGGACATCGGTGTCGACTGTGTTAGCGCCAGTAGTGACGAGGGCAAAGCGGCGCTGGCGGATACATGCGCTGGCACGTTGGCGACCGCGAGCCCGTTCCCAGTACGAGATTACTAAATGCACGATGAAGAGGTTGAAAATGAGCTTCAATTCTTGTTTTGTATACAATATTTGAGATGGATATATAAAACCTTTGTCCCCTTTTGCTGAATTCTGAAGAGGCCTAGTCCAAGTTCGATGGACATGGGACTGTTTCTAAACATCGCTCGTGTGGATGGTGTCGTGGATCATAAGTAATCTAGAGCTGACAAACCACCCAAGTTTAATGCAATAGCCCCATAAAGTAGATTAGTGAATCCACTTGCGGCAAGTTTACCAGTAATAGCGTACACGGGTTTACCTCTTTCTTTTTTCTTCTCACAATCCTACGAAATTCCCCTGGTGCTAGTCTTGTGGCAAAGCTTGCCCGCTTAGCCGAGGCGATTCTAGAGGCGCCCATTTTTGCCGTTGTAGCCGCCACCCGAGTCGCGCGACAAATCGGGAGTCGAGATCACTGGAATGCTATGTATAATAATGAAGTTAAGACGAAATTCGGCCCTCCCATTTTCGGCCAAATACTGATTAGCGCATGTTTCAATCGGGAACGGCTGTTGCCGCCGTTCGAAACCAGAGAGCTGGAATAGCTAGGGCAAACTCCCCACTAGTTATGCTAGACTAGTAGTTAGCACCAAGCAGAAAATTAGTCATGATGCTTGATATAAAGGCTGCGAATGTTCGAAATGCATCTTGCTTTGTAGTTCCATCAATTGTATTTCATATCTCTGCCCTTTGTATTCACCAGATTCATCTATTTCAATATGCGGGTCAATCATCTTCTTCTCATATCCCTGGCAGGTCTCGCCACTGCTCAGAATGCTATCAGTACAGAGAAAAACTGTTGGACGGCCATGACTAAGGACCGTCCCCGGTCAATAAATACATATACCTGCGAAGAAACACAGATGGATACAATATACAGCACCACCCACATCCAGAAGACGACAACCGTGACCCCGGATACCTCGACAACGACAACAACAAAAACCAGTATCCTTACCATAAAAACCACAGCCAAAGTCAAATCTGATACTTTACAAGTTTTGAATACAGTATATAAGACCGTGCCTGTCACTGCTGCTCCTTCAACTTCAGTGAGCACGGTAACTACGTCCACCGTCACCACGAGTGGATACACCACGACTGTTCTGCCACCAGACTCTTTCACTCCGATTATGGCCACCCTGCCTGGTGCCACGCTAAGAAGTCTATCCGGGGTTCCTGCTCGCAAGCGCCATATTGACTCTAGTTCGACTCTCAACTCTCCAGAGCTCGAAGAGAAACAACCTTATTTTGGCGTTAGTCTGGCTGCTCATGCTGCTGTCTTGGCTGAGAGGAATGCGGGGATTCTTCCCAGAGCTAAAAACAAGTATCCATATGAAATGGATTGTTTTATCACTACCTTTGTTCCAATAACAGTCACGGTGATTAAGACAATGCGATCTGCTTTCACAACTACCGCCCCTACCCCGATCAAAACTATCACCAAGGTGAAAACAATACAGAGTACTCAAACGATTGTCCCGCCTGATGCGACGATTTACACCACATCGACGACGACATCGACGATTCAATCAACAATCGTCCCCACTGTGACCAGTACCACTACAACTACGACGACCAACACAGTCAACGTCGCAACTGCCACTGCCTATCCAATGTGCAATAGTAATAATTATGCTGACAGCAAGATTGTGTGAGGATTCAGCTTCAACTACCCCGTAATGAGCTTCAGCAATAACCAGATGGGCCAAGAATCAGGGACTCCTTATGATTGTTGCGTACAATGCATCAAAACCACTGGTTGCATCGCCAGCTATGTTTACGTACCCAATAACATATGTTCAATTATAGTGAATGCCGGTGAGTCTACCTGCTCATCAACCAATGTCTGTTCTGCGACTATTGGTTGGTTTGCTTCTGGCTCGGTGAATAGCATCTTTATGAATGGCCCCGGCCTTCAATATACTGGATATTATACTCCCTAGTTAAATTTGTAGATTAATATTGATGTTTTATTGCTCCTACTCCTGGAAACGATTAATATAAATAAGCTCCATTGTCTTTCATGCATTCAATGCGTGGCCGGCGCTGAATTGAAAGTTCAAGCTGAAAAATGGCTCAGCGGGCGCCAGTAGAATAATGTTTATTTGAGAGACAGCCAAGGTGGAAAAGATGCATCCACTCAGCAGACCCACCGATTGCGCAGCCGCATTTACAATACACCCCTTGAAAGATTGTACACCTATGACTTTCTCATCTTGGATACCACGGATTTTATTACCTTAAAGTATTACTTTAATAATTAAGTGGAAAAATGTAAATTAATTTACTTATTTTTCTTAGAATTGTTCATTTATACGAATTATTCTATGACTTTAGGAAAAGTAGACCGGGTACAAACCTTCAGGAGTTGTGCTGTACTGTTTGAGAAAATTGGGGGCCCAGAGTGTCAACAAGGTAGTTTTCTCGACTGCCTTGACGCGAACTGGTCTCATTTACTATTAAATAGAGGAATGATCATCGATTGTGTATGGGGCCATACTCCATTTGCAGGTTGAATTTCATCACCTATCACAAAGTTGCCGTTTTAGTCAGGGCTCATGACACGATCCCCTCCTACGTCCAGTGAACCCCCACCCTTTCAGCATCTTTCGTGCAAGTGCCGGTAAGGCTCCCCCACAAACCGGTGCGAATAAACCAGGGGCTAGCAAATGACCAAGTGAGTACGTAAAATTACAGTGAGGTTGCAGATAAACGATGAACTTTTGTTCCAATCTCTAACATCTCAGGATATTGGATCAAGGGCGATAGCTTCAACTGTAACATTACGGGCCGGAGTTGGAAACTTCACCATGTTAGTCTCAAGCCGTAAGTCTAGGAATATTCGATAAAAGTACTTGGTAGGAATTCACGCAAATTGCCATTGTAACTCCACGCCACGCAAGTGGGTTGTATGATGCGAGAATTTTGGGTCTGGTGGAGCAAATTACTGCCGCGTCAACCCAAGGTTAGATCGTTCCATGAATCGGGCATAGTCTAGATATTTTTTTCTTATCAGATCGATCCATTTGCGATCACTGGCTTATCTGATTGGCAAGAAAAGCTCCATTCCCACCATCGTGGTCTGTTCGCAAGGGACAAGCCCTTGAAACCGAGAGATGGGGGTGCAAACGACGGGCTCTGCCGCTCACCGACTTCGGAGAAAACCCTCGTCTGCTCAAATACATATGAACAGCGTGCACATGTCAACAAGTGAGTGGCGATATACCAAAAAGAAAAATTCTAAACTAATCTACTATACAATGTTTGTTCCAGTGCATCACATCACGACCTCTCACTTTTTCCATCCGGCGTTTCTCCATCGCCAGGCCCCTCTGCGCTGCAAGCACGGCGTGTGGCCTCGCACGTCCAATCGACACCTAAGAATCGGCACTACTTGGTTCGGACATTGGGAATGAGGTATGTCACCAATAAAGGCTTGTTGCGAATTTTTGCCACTTGGGAAATGAGCTTGGCAGGGTATTTGAATAGGGTACTGACGAACTGTTTGCCATAGTGGTCTGCAAGTCGACTGCACCAACTGCGACATGTCTCATACACAATGCCGCAGCAGTGATTGACGCAAGGCCTGCACTCCCGTTTTACAGCGCGACTATACGCATTGAATATATGAACCATGATACCCGCTCTAAACAAGGAAGGAACTTGTTGAAAATTTAGTGGTCTAAGGCTGTGGCAGTACCCGGGTTATGATTCCAGTATCTATTGACACCCTTTTGCCTGTACGTCTTAGTTTTAAACAGTTAAAGATTGAAAGTTTGAAATCGGATGCCGCTACTAGCTCGCTAGTCTGCCATAAAAAACTATGATTTGCGATCCAACGCAAATAAAACCCCTCATATTTCTTTCTGATTGCAATCGCGCCCATGAAAATTCATGTAGCTCCTAATTGAATCTGAATTGTCGACAGGAAGCATATCTTGACCAAGGGCGTTAATTGCCATCAAGTTCTCATATTCTATTTGTCATTGATATCAACGAGAATCTTCACCTCGTTATCTTTGTTATGGAGTAAAGCCTTGAGACCATCTTCTACGATGCTCTCGAGCTTAATCTTGCGGGTAATCATAGTATCCACGTTCAGTGAACCTGAGGCTCTGTTAGCGTGGTGTCTAAGCAATTCCAAGAAAGAGCTTTTTTCTTCTTACCATTATTTATATTGTCAATAACTGCCTGAAAATCCTCCTTTGTGTACGCAATGGTGGCCTTATAAGTACCATCCTTGATCATAAGCAGGTTTGGGTTAAATGCGACGTCCTTTTCCCACATGGCAAGGTTGAGAACTGTGCCTCTAATCCTGATAGCAAGGCAAGCGGTAGTGATACTAGAATTGTTAGAAAAGTACCAGGTTTCAAATGGCGCAAAAATTCATTTACCTTGCAGGTACTCCGGCACAATCAATGGCTAGATCTACTCCTTGGCCATTGGTAAACTCCATGACCGACTTGAGCACATCATCTTTGCTTGGGTTAAGAGTTTTCGAGGCACCAAAGCTCAGGGAAAGCTGTTGTCGAGTTGCTGCCATCTCGGAGACAAGGATATTGTTAACGCCCTTGGCCTTGAGACATTTGATCACAGCCAATCCGACGGGACCGCCCCCAATGATCAAAACAGTTGAATCTGGGCCGACAGGTGCGGCCACAGCAACACCATGCCACGCCACAGCCAGGGGTTCGACCAGAGCTCCATTTTCAAGCGTCATATTCTCAGGCAGAGGGAAAACAAATTTTGAGTCGACACAGACAGCATCACTCAGGGCGCCATTCGCAGCTGTGCCGAGAAAGACATGTTGAAAGCAAAGATTCCAGGCTTCAGCAAGACATGCAGGACATTTCCCACAAGATACCAAGGGCATAGCGGTGCAAGCCTGGCCAATCTCGAAGCCGGGAGGCACTTTGGAGCCAATTTCAGTGATAATGCCTGAGAATTCATGGCCCAGGGTGATGGGAACGCTCAGACCAGTGAGCGGGTGCGGGCTTGTAGGGCAGGCAATGGGCCCGCCGACATATTCGTGGAGGTCTGATCCGCAAATGCCAACAAATGCCGGAGCAATCTGTTGAAGTAGTTAGTTAAGTCTGTGCCTCGCTGATTTCTGCACGAGAAATGTACCTTGATCTGATGCGGGGCGACAATGGGCTCTTCAACCTCATCAACACGAACATCCCCTTTGCCGTAGTACCGCGCCGCTCTCATGTTGCAGCTTAAGGATGTGAGTCTTGAAGTCTGAAATAGAAGTATAGCGTGATCAATACGGAGCCTGAATTGTATCGTATACAGCAAAGGTTGATTCTGGTTTTTGGCTGGAGGGACATTTCCGGTACCGCCTTCTTATATTCACTTAGCTACAGTGTGGTGTAAATTTTGCTGCGGGCCAAACACCGGGACTACGGGGACTTACATGTTTCCGGCTGAATCTTAGCTTACATGTCAATGGTTGTGCGTTAGAATGGCTGTAGCCTTTGTTAGCTACAATCCTTCCATGACCAGATTGTTGTATCGTGGCCCAATGACAATGCGTTATTTTCATGTATCTACATCGACAAGGGTTAAGCTGAATGCGGTGAACGGACTGGTCGTCGGATCACCGGAATTGTTGTGAAGTGTGATGGGGTATCCGCATGACTCCGAGACCGTCCGTCTCGGCCTTGTTCCACGGATTCCGCGCTTCACGGGGCTGAGAGACTGAGTGACAGGGGGATATAGCTTACATAATAATAAAAAACCAAAAACGTCTTTCTCTTTCCTGAAAAGAATTACTACGTTGGAATAACCCTAGATAAGTATGAAAGAAAATGTTCTCTGGAAGCTATAATTCTACATTTCATCAATGTCATCCATGCATATCATCGCTAAATGAACACAAAAGAAATTGTTTCATAAAAGCACATGCTACGTAAAATGGAAATGAGTAAAGCCAAGTTGGTGTATTACATGGAACGTCTTTTGCGTGTTTTGGTCAAGGATTTGAATGCAAATTATTCCCTGGCACTATTGATAGTTTGACTTATAAACATGGTGGTATCAGAATCCTCATGCCCACCCAGTCGCTCTGGACACGACAGAACAGGCAATGATTAAGCTCGCGCCCTGTATCGAATGGATTTTTCATAACCAGGCCTGTTTGTTAATTTTAAATACACATTCTTTGCAGCATACCAAGTCACAAAGAAACCAATTCCGGTTAATTATAGAGTCTCTAATGTCGAAATTCCTTGTAAGCACCTTTCTACCAGATTACGGGCAAGCCGAGTAGCGATACGACTGGCATTCCAACTTAGTTTCATGCTACCCAATTTTTTACCGTCCGGTATTCCAGGCGTGATTAGATATCATGTAACACTTAAGAGCAGAGGAAGATGTCATCAGGAATCCTCTTATTGGGGAACTAGGTTATGTACCGATGGATGAGAAAACAGGTTGGTACATCGCTATTCTTATCGGTTTACACCCATGTCCTTCTGCAGTACCAAAATTTATGTGGGCGGCTCACAATGAAACATATATACTAAGCTATAATCTGCATAGATTGATTCTATCATTCGGCAGCAATTTATTATACGTGTGAGCTGAGATGCAGGGACACGGACAATTCACCTCATCCGGCTTCAGAGCTACCCTACACATCAGTCTCATAAATTCGATCTGAGCGAGAGAATCAGAAGGAAAATGAATAATAATATAAACGACGCGTAGATTTATTTTACTATAAATTGTGATAATTCTACGAAAATAAAATATCTAAAGAGTCGATGGTGTTAGAATATGTTATGTTTCTTAAGCGTTTACATGCGCAATAATAGATGGTCCTTTTTTTGATGACAGCAACCAACCAGATGGCACAACAGCTTTGACGAGTCGGTAAATGGATATTTCTAGGATGTTAATTTTTCTCCCCAGCTTAGCCTCCATACAAGTTACAATTATTGAAGTTCATCTAAATAGTTACATCTCCTTGATCGCAGCCTGATTATTTGTCGAACTGCGCGTCTTGGTCGCGTCTTGGGTTGTGGCGCACTGACCTCAGCCCCAGTGGATACCTGTACTGCTTTTGTCCATTTAGGTAAAGCCACAAGTATGACCATAAACATAGCCACAGCCACAGCTAAACGGGATGGCCAAAGTGAGACCCAAAAAAATAGGGGTGTTCCACACCTGCACATCTTGTGATGCAGTGTCGCAACACACTCGAATGAGTTACATAAGAAATATCGGGTGACAAGCTTTTGGAGGTTAGCAGGTATATGTTATGCTTCATATCATCCGCCTCGGGCCTTGGACAAGAAGAGATTGAATGTGAGCCAGCCACGTTCTAGCCGACTTTAGTAACTACAAGACTCCTTCTCAAGTCTGAATGACTGCGACCTGAGCAATCAGCCTTGCAGATGTTGCGGCTGGCTAGCTCCATGCATATCCACTGATCGTCGACACGCTACATACGTGCCGCCATCAGCCCCCAATCAGCAAGGTAACGAAGCCAAGAGTCGCGCTGGATTTGGGATGAAAATGCTCTGTGGTGAAAGGTATTGGTAGGAAGTTCACCGTACCATGTTTTTGGTGCTTAGTTCAGTCATGGCACGGATATACCGGCTTTTCGAAGGGCTCACCTGAACTAAAACGGTTGATAGCCTTTGCCGCTTTCCTTTTTGATAGGAATAGAAACTGTCTTTTTAGTACGCCACTGATCGAAATATATATAGAAAAGGGCCGAGACCAAATTGAGTGATATACCATCCTCTTGAGAGAGTAGGCGAATGGTTTTGCCTTCATTGAGACAGGCTAAAGCAGAGACGCCGATCTATACCCAGCCGAAGCACGCCAAAATGCATGTAGACTAGCCGGCCGGCCAAAGCACTTCCGCATCAAAAACGGGCTGTGACTTAAGCTTACATATAAGAAAAAGATTTAATTTGAATCATAGAAAGAGCTTCTTCGTAGGTCTTCGGAAAAGACTAGCTTTTCGCTTGCCACTGTCCCCCGATAAGCGACTGCAGGGCCTTATCTTTTGTGCACGAAGAAGCTTGTATTCGAGTGCAAGAAGGAAAGAGAATAAGGCAATCCGAGACAGCAGATCTACTAGAGATTGATCGCCATTCCCAAACGGGTTAACATTTGTGTACATATGATGCAGCCTTGGCACACGGGCTGACTGCGCCCTGGCAGGGGTCGCATTTACTGTCGGCTACCTTCTCAGCTGTGAGCCAGCCCATTCTATGATGAGCCACGGACGACACATATATTCCCTTTCCCCCTGATGTTGATACCTGAGTTTGCTTTAATTAAACTATAACCAATTACCACATATCTTTCTGGTTCGACAACATGATTGATACTCCAAGCGAATCAGCTTTGCCGTCAACAGCAACTCGGGACCCCGATGCACTACTTGAGCGTAGTCACGGCGATCAAGAAATTAGAGAAAGCGATTCAGTGCCAACGGTTGAATCTATCCTGCATTCAAACAAACTTGTTAAAAACGACTCATCACAGTCCTCGGGCCTTTTTGTCCCTGCACTGGGTTCACCAGTAGCCAAAAACGGTGTCGAATACCAAGCTTCTCCATATTTACAAGACACAAATGAGAAGTGTGGCCTCTCAGAGGGTACGCCGCTTTGGAAGCTGTGGGCTCTCGAGATTGCGGCTGTCGTATTGAGCTTCGCATGTCTCTCAGGTATGCTACCTACAATTATTTCGAGCATTATCGTAACCTGCAAGTTCTGAATGTGTGAAATTAGCAATAATTGTTGTACTCTCCATTTTCGATCAGCGGAGTCTGCCTAACTGGCCTCTGAGCATCACATTAAACACATTCCTTGTCTTCTTCACTACATTAGCCCAAGCGGCGCTTATGCTACCTGTTTCTGCTGCAATTAGTCAGGCAAAATGGAGCTGGTTCCTCAAAGAGAGGCCATTACATGACTTTCAAATCTTCAATCAAGCCAGTACTGGCCCGTGGGGCTCTCTAATACTGCTGTGGAAAGTCCGCCACAGGCACTTTATTGCCGTTGGGGCGGTTCTTATGATAGTAGGGAGTCTTACATCTCCAGTTACACAACTTGCAATTAAATATCCGGTGCGGGATGTGACTGGGTCTGGAGGAGCTACAACTTGGGCTATCCGAACCATTAATTCGACTGATCGTATCGGCAACGCGGCAACGAAGGCGCTAACACTGGCTACCGCAATGGACACAAGCCTGTTTTTAAAACCAATTGCGCCTAGCGGGGCTTTTTGTGCAACCGGAAATTGTACCTTTGATAGATATCAGTCCTTGGGTGTTTGCATGAAAGTGGCCAACATAACTTCTCGATTGCATGTTGAAGAACTCGACACCCTGAATGCTACTGGAATGCCCATTTTCGAAAACCCCAAAACCTCATATATCATCCCTGGTGAGAAGATATGGAAAGCTTCTCTTCCAGGCGACTATGTGCTGATTCACCAAAACGCATTGGCTGTGCTAACGGATATGCTGTATGGCAATTCTACCTTTGGTTTCGAGAATGAAAAGGATGCACTCCAAACACGCATTGCATCACTTGTTATAATATACACCACCCCGAAGATAAATCCAGAAGTGGAAAAAAATTACCAAGTCGGCATGAAAACATTATTGGACAATGTGCATGGGTTTCGTCATGAGGCCCTGGAGATCTTGCTGCACCTCTGTGTGCAATCTTTTGATACCAAAGTACATCTGGGTGTGGAGAATACTCGTGTAGTAAAGTCGCGCTCCAAAGCGATTGGACAGAAGCGCGACATGTTTTTGGATGTAAATTGCTCGTCTGGGGTCCGTTCTTCAATCCGAGAATGCGTAGAGAACCGACCCCGATGGGACGAGAAAATTTATCTTGAGGGCTCGACAAAAGGCTCTGGCGGATCGACGTCATCGACTAAAGACGAAACATTCAGTGCAGATTATTTATCCTTGGAGGCAATAGCTACTGCGATACAAACTTACCTTGGAGGTTTCGCGGTGGTGAAGTATCACCCTCGTATTTTTCCGAATCTGAAGTGGTTTTCATATGATAAGGGTTTCGTTCAGACTCTGCTCTCTCTTCTCTACTCACCGTCAAATTTGTTGGACCTCGAGAGGCGGGATGTGAGTGTTGAAAACATTTACATGAATGTTGCTACGTCTCTCTCATCTGTGTAAGTCAAGACTGCCCCCCCCCAAGTCTTCATCGAAGCGCCATTGTCTTATGCATAACCGGAACCCAAGAATTAATTTGTGGTAAATGTAAACAGACTACGCCTTGGTGACCAGCATTTTACGCAAAGTTCGTTTAATATCAGCGGTAATGCCTGGCAAACTGAATCTTATGTTCATATTACTTGGGGATGGATTTCGTTGCTTGTGGCCGAGTTGTTGCTTGCAGCTGGCCTTCTAGGCCTCACCATGCTTGACCAAAGTTCCACAAGCAACGGGAAAGAATCAAATAAAAGCGAACAGGCTGTAGTACGTGGCCTGAAGGATTCATCCTTGGCTAGTCTGGTCGCCCTTGGAAATGAAACTCGTGATTTGGTGGGGGGTGGGCTCCGACCCGTGAATGAGTTGGAGATGAATGCAAAGGAATTATGGGTGAAGCTTGAGGGAAATAGGGTTGTCCCGGTTACTTTTGTGGGAGAGCCCGAACCGCCCCATCTTGGACATGAGAATGATTGAGGTTGAGATGTGTGGAAGCATTGGCTTGTTTGGGGCTTGTTAGTGGAAGGGCCAATACCGCTCAAGCATGTCGACGATTCTCGAAAGGATTTCAGTCGGAAGCTTTTCCATGGCGATGTGAGACAAGTAGACATGAGGCAGACGTCCCAGCCTCCGGGCGCGCCGTATTTGTTGTGTTTTGTTTGTCTCATTTTTGTCAGCGTCACACCCGAGAGCAACCGAGCAACTCCGATTGTGCTCTGTGTGACAAACCATCGTTTGCCTCCGAAGTGATTGGTGTTTTTTTGGGGGCAAAGATGGGGTGTTGTATACAAAGAGCAAAACAAACAAACCAGTGATTGAAGGCTTTGAAGAAACTCTACTCTATGGTAAAATAGCATACATCTAACAATGACCAAATACCCAAGCAAAGAAACGATCCAGATAATACTACTGAAGAAAGCTCGCAATCAAATAGCTAACTCGAAATCTCTAACCCATGATAGCACAGGTTCATCCGCAGACTCGCATAGTTTCCCCACAATCCTGCAAAGGCCATCAATAAGTTTCAGCGCCGTCTCCTCTGTCATAGTATCAGTATTTGTGAAGAACTGGATCTGCAAAGAGTCACTCTTGGGATAGGACATCAGAACGGGGCAAGGAAAGGTGTTTTGTGGGTCGCGGTCTTCGTAGAAGTCCATGCGGGATGAACCCTCAGAAGAGTAAATCTCTGGGTTTTCATCCACGTTTTGATGTTGAACCAGTGAGTTATAGAATGACCCAGTTGACCATCTTGTGCAGTGATCGATGATATCGCGGAACCCAAGAGTGTCTGCCCCGTCTGGTGCAATAAACTGCTGTTGCATGGAGAGGAGAGCCTGGGCAGTGCTTTGAGAAGACAAGAGTTTCAGTCGCATGGGAATGTAGTTGACACAGGGTCCTACAATCTTATCAACACCTACAGGGCCGGAATTCCGACCTGCGACCACGTGGCCGAAATTCACGTCTTCAGCCCCTGTCAACCGTGCTAGAAGAACACCCCATGCTGTGCTGACTAGAGTAGCCAAGGTAACTTGGCTTGGAAGGGCAGGGTTTTTAATCCGTGTTTCAACTTGTATGCGCTTTGCCCTGCTGCTCATAAAAATCTCTACTGCAGGAAGGCTTGTCTGAATGGTTGTATAGGGCGATCCTTCCAGCATATCGCTCCAATACTTCATAGAGACATTTCGCTGCTTATGCGCGTAACCCAAAAATCTCGAAAAGCTTGATTGCTGGCAGGCTTCAGTCTCATCTGCGTTCAACAGTGATTGGAGCATGGTAGCCATGGAATATCCATCATATTGAGCATGCGACATGCGTACAATAAGTCGGAGGCCTTGAGCTTTGTGCCGAAGGAGAACGAATGCGGTCGGCAGTTCTTTTGAGCTCAACCCTTTTTTATCATTGCCACAGAATTCAACTGAAGATTTCTCGAGGCTATCGCATACATCGTGAATGCGCAAGGGACAATCTACCTGGCGTAGTACAACTTGCCAGAGCCGCTTTGGAAGTCTCAAAAAGAACGACCGGAGGAGTGGGTATCTCTCCAAAGTCAGTCGGCAACAGTTCTCCAGCCGCGATATATTCGTTTTAGGATCCAGGTCAAGTAGCATGTAATTGGCAACTGATCCTGTTGACTCTGCTTGGGATATGCTGTGTTCTTGGAAACTTGTCGTGGGAAGGATATCTTCAACATCGTGAGAGCTGAAACACATACCCAATGAGTCAACCTGCATGAAGAGGCCTGCTTTGATGGTGGGGTCCAGAAGGACAAACTCATCCAACTCTCCGTCCGCCTCATCGCCACTGCGGCATTTCTTGACCAAATCTTCAAGTGTACCTTGCTGAAATATGTCTTGCATGCTGATTTCCAGCCCGGTGTTACGGCACGCAGCTACGAGCTTCATAGCAGTGATGGAGTTGCCGCCTAACTGGAAGAAGTTATCGTCCAAACCAATGGCTGCTGGCTCTATGCCAAGAACCTGAGACCAGATTTTTTGCATCCGGTGCTCTAAATCAGAATTAGGCTGGCGGATCGATTTTTGCGACACTGGTTGAGTTTGGACCATTGCGGCGAGTGCTTGTCGGTCTACCTTGCCATTGTTGTTGATAGGCATCTTCTCGAGAATGGTGATGATCTCGGGCACCATGTACGGAGGCAATTTATCTCGTAATTGCCTGTTGAGCTCTTGCTGAGTTTTCAGGTTCGCTTGGTTCTGCAGAAAATCCCCGCTGGGTGATTCGATTGCTTCCCCATTATTCAAGCCGTTCAATAAGTTGACCTGTCCTGCGTCATTGTACTTTTCATCTGGTGAATTTGTAACCCAAGAGACTGTAATAAAGCTGGCCAATTGAGCCTCGCCATTGCTTCGATGCTGGATTACAGCAACGGCATCTTCCACAGAGCTATGGCAGCGCAAGACATGTTCAATCTCCCCAATTTCGACACGCTGCCCTCTGATCTTAACCTGTCCGTCCATTCGCCCCAAACATTCAATTTGACCGTCGGTTACTCGATAACGAGCGTAGTCTCCTGTACGATATGCCTTCATTTGAATATTGTCTCTTTTGATAGAGACAAAACGGCCAATATCCCGCTCGGGGTCAGTATAACCTCTGGCTAAGCCGTCGCCTGTGACCACAAGCTCACCAACAACGCCAAGCGGAACAAGACGTTGTTGATTATCCATCACATATGCGTGTGAATTACTTAGGGGCTGTCCGATAGGAACCGTAATCAACTGATCCCCATCCGGGATGCGGTAAATTGTACTAAAGGTTGCATTCTCAGTTGGCCCGTAAGAATTGATAACATGGCCAGCCATGAGACTCTTAGCTGCGCTAGCCTCGACTGGGCTGAAATGATCTCCTCCCACATAAAGACTATCCAAGCCTTTAATTGTGGCTGGTGCTCCTGCTATGATTTGTTTCAATAAGACGGGTGTAAAGAACGCACTGCGAATATCCTCCTCTATGAATGTACGTGCTAGAGCCTGAGGATCCAAAGCCGTCATAGCATCAATACATACTAAGGAAAGGCCATTCAATAGAGCGCCATAGATTTCCCAAATTGAAGTATCAAAAGCAACGCTTGAGACGTGAGAGATGGTTCCAGTAGAAGTCAAATACTGAGAAATATTGCTTTGCTTTACAAGCCGAACAATGCCCCGATGCTCAATCATGACGCCTTTAGGTTTGCCAGTCGAGCCTGAGGTGAACATGACATAGGCTAGGCTGGTCGCTGATGGGCTAGTAGGCACAGAGAACTCGTTGGAATTTAAGCAAATGCCATGAGATACTGCCTCCAGAATTGGAATGAATTCGACCTGTTCTAGGCTAGTCAGGGGTATGTTGACATCGGCCCCAACCAGTACCAGCTTATCGCCGTGTAATGTTGAGATGATGTCCTTGAAACGACCAGCGGGAATCTTCACGTCAAATGGTAAATAGGCAAGATTTGCCTTCAGAATGCCGAGGAATGCAACAACTGCTTGGCACGACCGGTTCGCAAGTACGCCGACAAGTGTCTCTGGGGCATATCCACGCTTTGATAACCACCAGGCCAGTGCGTCAGACTGCTCGTCTAATTGATTGTACGTCAATTGTGCTGATTTGTCTTTGACTGCAATTTTATTTGGATGACCAGATGCTTCCTGGCGGAAAATATCAACAACGCTCGAGTCTCTTGGGTAATTTGTTTGAGGCATCTCAATTAAGCCCATGTCTTTTAATTTCGAGTAGGCCGTGTTGGTGAGCAAAGGTAATGAAGAAACCCGGGTCTTTGGCTGATCAAGTGCCATTTCAAGCAAATTACAGAATATTGATGCCAGATTTTTGATGGTTTCTGGAACATAGAGATCCGTCGAGTAGACTATTTCGCCCTTGAAAGCTTCCTCTTGTTGATATAGATGGAACTCGATGTCGAATCGAGTGGTTATAGATTGGCCTATGATTTCAGTTTCGAGGCCTTCCAGAGGAAATTCAATTTCATTTGTTTCAGGGTGAAGAGAAAAGCATATTTGAGCAATGGGATTGCGAGAAATGTCTCTGCCTCTTTGCAGTCTCGATACAATATTCTCAAACGGCATATCCTGGTTGGCAAAAGCACCGATTGTAACGGACTGCACCTGTTGAACCAACTCTAGAAACGACTCGTCTTCGACATCAACCCGAAGAGCTTGTAAGTTCACAAAGAAGCCGATTAAATCTTTTACTTCCCACCTATCGCGGTTGGCATTCAGAGAACCAATTGTGGCATTGCTTTGGCCGGTGAGTCTGTATAGGGTAGCTCGAAAAGCCGCGAAGAGACCCATGAATGGAGTGATTCCATTTGTCTTGCAAAACTTGTGGAGCTTGCCATAGAGGTCGCCGTTGATATGGAATGATTCGATGTTTGCGTTACCGGACAAGGCAATCGGCCGCGGCTTGTTGCAAGGTAGCTCGGCTGGCTGGCTTGTCTCTAGTTGATTGAACCAGTACTCTTCTTGTCGCCGATGTTCCTGTATCTGTTCTGATTCATTTTGCCAAATGGAATAATCTTTATACTGGATAGGTAGAGGTTCTATGTTTGAAAAATGATTCTGGTTTGAAATTGCCATAGAGTAGAATGTGGCAAGTTCCTTGCGCAGAATCTCAATCGACCAACCATCAGATATGATGTGGTGCATAACAATCGAAAGGACGTGATGATTTTGGTCGATCCTATATATGGAAACCCTCCATCCGGCCTCTTTTGAGAGATCGAATGGCTTAACCTCATCTTGGTGCACCTTGTCTTGAAGACCATGCTCTGGAATGTCGATGATATCCCGTGGAGAGTTGTCTACGGGTTGGACAACTTGAACATTTCCATCCTCTTGGGATGAGAAAATAGTTCTAAGTGTTTCATGTCGAGTTTCTAGGGCTCGAAGGGCTGTATTTAGAGCCACATGTTGAAGAGGTCCCCGGATTCGGATGACACAAGGCATATTGTATCGCGCCACCCCGGTGTATAATTGTTCCAGAAATAATAATTGAGACTGGGCGAAGGATGTCACACATGGTCCAGTTTCAGTTGTTTTCTGGATGATAGAGGAGGTGCTGGTCGCTGATAGAGACTGGCGAGCCACTTGATGGAGTCTCGGTGCTTGGAAAATCGTGGCAACAGCCAGAGATAAACCGACTCGACGAGCCGCACCTACTACCTTCATTACATCAATTGAGTTTCCTCCGAGGTGGAAGAAGCTATCGTCCAGACCAATTGTATCTGGGTTTCTGTCCAGAACCTGGGCCCAGATCATTTGCATCTGTCTCTCGGATTCACATGTGGGCTGTCGCTTTGGGCCCTGTGAGCTAGTTCGCATGTCAAGGAGGCTCTGCAAAGCGCATGAAGCGCCAATCTCGCGTAGCCTCTTCCGGTCAATTTTACCCGTGTTCCCGACTGGTACTTCCGAGATATGAAATAGTACTGTTGGTACCATGTAAGCTGGAAGATGCTGGACTAATTGATCCTCTACATCTGCCGGGATCGGGAGCATCTCGAAATTGGGAGCGACATTTTCCTCTCTAGGCTTCATATCAACATGTAGGAACGCTCCCAATACGGGACCGGAGTCCCCTTTGAGCTGAATGACTTCCACCACAACACGAAAAGCTTCTGGGATGTACTCCTGTAGCCAATGCTCGATTTCGCCAACTTCAATGCGCTGACCATGGATCTTGACTTGGTTATCCTTTCGTCCGATAAATTCTAGACAGCCATCTTGTCTATATCGGACCAGGTCTCCTGTTTTATAGAGTCTGCCTGTTCGTCCTGTGCGGCCAGGAGCACCACGCAAAAGCCAGGAAGGATTCTCAATAAACGCGGTTGCAGTCTTCTCTGGATTATTAAGGTATCCACGAGCAACAAGGGGGCCCTCGAGGAGGAGCTCTCCAATGCAGCCTGGTGGCAATAGAAGGTTATCGTTTTCCGGATGAACGACCCAAGTCGTCGCGCCTGCTCCATTGCCAATGTGGGGAGGATCTTCAGGGTTGGAGCAGACATTGATAGTGCTTGTGACTGTACACTCAGCAGGCCCGTATGTATTGAGAACGCGGGTTTTGCCCAACCAGCGGGCCGCATCACTGACGCTAACAGCCTCACCACCAAACATGAGCGTTTTGAGTTCTGGAACCATGCTAGGCTCTATAAGCCTAGCCACGGACGGCGTAAACTCTGCAATCGTTACTCGCATCTCTGTAATCGCTTTGGCAATGTTATCTTTACGATCTGCATCCGACGGGATACAAAGGCAGCCTCCAGTTAGGAAAGTAGCAAAAATATTGTAGACGGCGACATCGAATGCGTAAGATGCAAAGTCAAAGACTCTAGAGTCCTTATCGTAGCCGATAATGTCTGATTGATGATGTGACGCAGAAGCAAAGTTGGCATGGGTCACGATCACTCCCTTCGGAAGCCCTGTACTTCCGGAAGTGAACACCACATACATGGCTGTTGAGGATGGCTGAGGCTCCCACTTCCTCCAATTTGTTTTAGAAGCTTTGAGTGAGTTCGCCGAGACTTCTATAACAGTACTCGCAAGACGCGAGCTGAGGCCGACATTGGCTGTTGATGAAAGTATTACACTGGATCCAAGTTGTTGAACAATAGAGGCAAGACGCTGCTCGGGGAGCGTGGAATCCAGTAGAGCAAACGCACCACCAGCCTTTAGGACCGCTAATGCCGCTACTGGTGTCCACCTCGACTTTTCAAAGCAGACCGGGACGAGAGAATCTGGTCTTATTCCTTCTCTTAATAGTCTCTCGGCAAGCCCTGACGCATAGTAGTCCAGTTGGCTGTATGTGAGATCTCCATCCCAGGCATGCACCGCCAAGGCGTTTGGGTCAGTGGTAGTTTGCTTCTCAATCCTCTCGTCAATGCAATAGTCCACCGTGCTCGGAACAGAATGGTTCCAAGCCCATATTTTCTTTGCATCCTTTTGGGTCACCATCTCAATCTCAGCAATGGTTTGAGGATGGCTACTCTCTTGGAGCTGCATCAACACGAAATCAAGTCGTTCAAGAAGAGCTTCTACCAACCAGTGCTCAATAACCCGAGAGTCAAAGCTTGCCTTGACCACAAGATGATTGGTGCTGGGGAAGACTTCAATAACTAGGCCGTAAGTATTGAACCACTGTGTCTGTTCTGACTCTTGCCATTTTCCAAATATCTCATCGGATTTAGTATTAGGCGTGCCAAGGTCAGAAATAGAATCCTGCAGCTGGATGAGAACTAGAGTTTGGAATGTGCAGGCATGTTGACAACCAGAGGAGAATGTAGAAATTCTATGGATCCCTGTCTGCTCGAAGGGGACCATATCAACGGCCTGTTGCTGTACGGAGTGAAGATATTCCGAAACTAATTGATCATTGGAGAATTTAACCCGAAAGGGAACCGTGGCTATCGCAGGAACGACCATCTGATCGATATCCGCAATTGGCGCATTTCGTCCAGACAATGTGGCACCAAATATAACATCTTCGCTATTGGTCATTCGGCCAACAACGAGGGCCCATGCAGCATGGATCTGAGTTGCTACTGTCGCATTTTGACTAGGACCAACCGGTGCAAGGGCCCGTTCAATCACCGTATCCGCTGCGGGTTGTTGGACAGACCGTGGAAGAGATGGGAATATGACAGATTCAGAATTGCCCAGGATATTCTGCCAGTAGGTGCTTGTCTGTTCCACATCTGTCTCCAACACGTACTTGACCAATTTCTGAATCTGAGGTCCTCGCTCAATATCTAGTCCTCGGAATGCTGCAAGCACCGCGTTGAGCATCAACTGTAACGACCAACCATCATACAAAGCATGATGCAGGGTCCAGACAAAGAACTTGGGCGCGTCTTTATCATCCCCAATTAGTGCATAGCGGGACAGTCGACCGCCAAGGCTCATTGGATTGGTTCTGTCGGTTTCAAGGTACGTTTTGAGACATGATTCACTGACCCACTTCATTGATTCACATACTGTAAGCTGTAGCAAACCCAACTTATGATGCTCAACTATCCTAGTTCGCAGGATAGGTAACGCACTAATCGCCTTTTCCCATGCCTCACAAAACGAACTAACAGAGAGGTTTCCCTGCAGTTCAAGAATGGCTTGATTGATGTAGTCTCCGGGACGTTTGAGAGATAATGTGAATATACCTTCTTGAAGAGGTGTGCATGGGTAGGCGTCTTCTAGCGACTGCAAGGGTAGGCCATATTGAGATGAGATGTCTTCGAGAATAGTCTCAACGCCCTGACCTTTGTCGATCAATTCGAATGGCTTGACTATAGCTATTTCCTGGCAAGGTGCTGTAGCTGCCTGGCTAGCAACCAACTGCAGTGTCTGTTGGCGGAAAATATCTGCAACCTCAAGAGACAGCCCAACTTTGCGGGCTTCACTCACAAGCCTCATTGCCGCGATAGAGTGACCACCTAGTTGGAAGAAGTTATCATCAAGCCCAATTAAGGGGGCATCTATATTGAGTACACGTCCCCATACTTCTTGCAACTGGCGCTCCACCTCCGTCGTTGGCTGCCGCGTGGACAATGTGTTTGTTGATCTCTTGGGGGTCATGGCCTGGAGTGCTTGTCGATCAACCTTGCCATTCTTATTGATTGGCATCTTTTCCAAAATGGTGATAGACTGAGGGATCATGTAGGGAGGCAACTGTGCTTTCAGAAAGTTTTGCAAATAATACACTTGCACCTGCTCCGTTTCATTGGCACCTTCATTGACTTTGGTGACTGTGACAAAGCTTGCGAGTTGGGTGTTCTGGCCGTCTTTCTGTAACACCACCACAGCATCGGTCACCGAATCATGATTACGCAATGCTTGCTCAATCTCTCCGATTTCAACACGATGGCCTCGGATCTTGACCTGTTGGTCGATTCGGCCAAAGTATTCCAACTGTCCATCGCCCGGCCGGTATCGTACGTAGTCTCCGGTTCGATACGCCCTAACAGTCCTGCCAGCAATTGAGATGGTAATAAAGCGGTCAACATTTCGTTCGGGGTCGGTATAACCACGAGAAACGCCATCTCCCGTTAGCACCAGCTCGCCCAGGACACCAAGAGGGACTGGCTGCTGCTGAGGATCCATGACGTATGCACCTGAGCCTGTAATAGCTCGCCCAATAGGAACGCCGTTTGTTAGGCTTTCTCCATCAGGTACGCAGTAAATTGTGCTGGCTGATGTATTTTCAGTCGGACCGTAAGCATTGATCATTTGGCCGGCCTTCATCATTTTCTTGGCCAACATTACATCGTGCGGATCGAGCCGATCACCGCCGCTGAGCAGTGCGGTAATTTCTCTAACAGAATGAGGGAACTCTTGAAGTATTTCCTTCAAGAAAGCTGTTGTAAAGACGGCAGACTTGATCTTCTCACGAATCAATGTATCTGCAAAACGTTTCAGATCCAGTACTACCATACGATCAATACATATTAACGTGCCGCCATTAAGCAGAGCGGAATATATCTCCCATGTCGCAGCATCAAACGCAACATTCGACATGTGGCACATAACGGTGGCATTAGGTAAGTAGTCAGCCATGTTGCCTTTAGCTAGTCGGACAATGCCACGGTGTTCTGCCATGACTCCCTTTGGTTTGCCTGTCGAACCCGAAGTGAACATGACATAGGCAAGACTGGTCGGCGAAGGCATATTATTTGGTACCGTTTCCGAATAATTACCGTTGCTCCTTGACCTGTCCATAGTTTCTGAGATTTCGACGAATTCTATATTGTCCAGGTTCAGAGTAGGACGCTCTGCGTTCTTTGGGCACAGAATAATCTTGCGGCCGTCTATGGAAGAAAGTATAGTTTCAATTCGACTCACTGGGGTTTTGACATCCAGCGGCAAATATGCCAAGTTGGCTTTGAGAATACCGAGGAAAGCCACAATTGCCTCACAACATCGATCGAAAAATACGCCGACCAATGTTTCGGCATTCAGCGATTGACCACGTAGCCAATGTGCAAGATTGTCGGATAGAAAGTCCAGTTGGGCATATGTCAACTCAGAAGAGGAATCTTTGACAGAAATTCTTGAAGGACAAGAAATAGCCTGTTGACTGAAAAGATCCACCACGCTGGAATCTCGAGGATAGTTGAGCTGCTCTTGCATCAACCCCATGGATTCGAGAGTGGCGTAGCAATTCTCGTCCATCAATCGCAGTAATGAGATCGGCTGCTTCGGATCATCAAGGGCCTCACTTAGAATACTGTTAAAGGCGGATAGCATGCTATCGATTGTCTCCGGTACAAAGAGGTCGGTTGAGTAGTAGACCTCGCCACGAAGTGCATCTCGTTCCTGGAAGAAGTGAAACTCAAGATCAAACTGTGAAGCTTCAGACTGATCCAGGCTTTCCATCTCAAGGCCTTCTAGTTCAAATCTTCCCAAATCGAGCTGTGAGTGGACTGCAAAAGCGAGCTGCACCAGCGGGTGTCGAGAAAGGTCTCTTTGCTTTTGTAAGTTGGCAACCACATTATCAAAGGGAACATCTTGGTTATCGAATGAATCAACGAGTGTTTCATGAACTCGTTTGACCAATTCTTCAAATGATTCATCTTCTAGCTGAATACGTATGCATTGCAGATTGACGAAGAAGCCAATCAAGTTCTTTAATTCCCATTGCTTGCGATTGGCATTGGGGTACCCGATGGTTGCATCTACTTGACCAGTCATTCGATAATGAGTGGCCCTAAATGCAGAAAGCAAGATGACAAATGGCGTAGTTTGAAGTTTACTGCAAAAACCCTGCAGCTTTGCAAACAAGGGCCCCTCAATTCGAGTCTTCTTTATATCTGCTCTTCCTGAGAGTGTGGCGGGTCGAGGCTTATCATAGAGAAATTCGGCTGGGCGACTTGTTTCCAGTATCTCTACCCAGTATTGGAGTTGACGTTGATGCTCAGCTTTTTGGTGCTCTTCCTTTTGCCACACAGAATAATCTTGGTATTGGATTGGTAAAGGATTCGCCGTAGACAACGGGTCTAAGCCCCGAAGGGAGGCAGCATAAAATGCCCCCAATTCCTTACCTAATATATCGATTGACCATCCATCAGATACAATATGATGCATGACAATGGTCAGAATAAATTCGGTAGCTCCGAGGCGATGTAGACCAACCCTCCAGCCAGGCTCAGCTCTCAAATCAAAAGGGGCTTGTTGCTCCTTTCTAACTGCCTGAATGACTTGATTGTAAGTAGCACCAGTCATATTAATGACCTTGACCTTCATTTTCCCGGGTGCATGAACTTCTTGGAAGCCTGCACCGTCTCGAGTTAAGAAGGTCGTGCGCAATGTTTCGTGCCGAAACTCCAACGCCGCAATTGCATTATTGAGAGCATCTAGGTTAAGCTGTCCACGGACTCGTGCACTATACGGTAACAGATACCATGTCAATCCGGGATGCAGCTGGTCTACAAACCATAAGCGTTCTTGGGCAAAGGATTGTTTCATCGGACCACCTTCCTCGACTCTTGGGATACTATTCAAGAGATGGTTGGCCTGGGAAGCTCGGCTCGCGAGCTCTTGCAGCCTCGAATACCGGAATAGGTCCGCGACTGTTAGATCGATTCCGATCTGCTTCGCCTCACTCGCAAGCCTCATGGCCGTGATCGAATTACCTCCAAGCTGGAGGAAACTGTCATCAAGTCCAATGTCATCGGTATCAATTTTGAGCACTTGCGCCCAGAGCTGCTGCATTTTCTGTTCCATTTCTGTCTCCGGTTGCCTCTTTGGGCCTTGTCTAGAGGTATGCATCTGGACAATTTCCTGGGTAGTAAAGCGGGCACCGATCTCACGTAAGTGTTTTCGATTTATTTTCCCAGTTACCCCCATTGGGAGCTCGGGTGTAGAAATCAAGACCGTTGGGATCATGTGGTTTGGCAAGCTCTGTGCCAGCTGGGTCTCGAGATCGGTGGTGATAGGAACTATCCTAGGGCTTGATTGCTCTGTACTGATCTGGATGAATGCCGCAAGGAGTGGAGCAGACTGATGACCTTGCGGCACAATAACCTCTGCGCAAACTTGCTCTGCATTATGGAAGTATTGTCGAAGACGATGCTCAACCTCACCGAGCTCCACGCGCTGACCACGGATTTTGACTTGAGCATCCTTCCGTCCTAAGAACAAGACACTTCCATCATGGTTGTAACGCACAAGATCTCCCGTCTTGTACAACCGTCCACCTCTTCCGGCGTAGGTACCAGATCCACTCTGCATCCAGGTTGGATTCGATATAAATACTGCCGCTGTCTTTTCAGGCTCATTCAAATAGCCACGGCCAACAAGCGGCCCTTCTAGCAATAATTCGCCAATGCACCCGGGCGGGACGAGAGTATGGTGATCATCAGGGTCCACCACCCAAGTTAAAAGACCAGCACCCTTTCCAATATGAACACACTCTTCGGGTTTCGATGCATCGGCGTTTATTGTGCTAATTCCACATTCAGCAGGACCGTAGGCATTGACAATGTGAGCCTTGCCCCACCACCGAGCAGCGTTATCGATAGAGACGGCCTCGCCAGCGAGAATCAGGGTCTTTAGGTCTGGCACTTTGGCCAAATCAATTAACTGTGCCACTGATGGCGTTACGTCGACAATTGTAGCTTTCATAGCCGCGATAGAGTTGCTGATATTGTTCTTTCGATCTTCATCGCATGGAATGCACAAACATCCGCCCGTTACGAAGGTTGCAATTGCGTTATGTATAGCAATATCAAAAGAGTATGAAGCAAAGTCATACACTCTTGAATCCTTTGTAAACCCAAGAAGAGATGATTGGTACTTCAAACCAGAACAGAGGTTGTCGTGTGTTAGGATGACACCCTTGGGAAGCCCAGTACTCCCCGAAGTAAAAACCGCACACAGAGCAGTGGAGGCCAACTGAGAAGATGATGACTTGCTGATAAGAGGTTTTAGGTCACGTAGCGTATTCAAATTGACCTCGATAGTGTTCTCTGTCAGCTGCGAGCTGAAGGTCATGTTTGAGGTTGATGAGAGAATGAAGTTGGTCCCAACTTGATCCACAACAGACTGCAATCGTTGCACTGGGAGGGCCCTATCCAACAGCACAAAGCCTCCTCCTGCCTTTAGCACAGAAAGAATTGCAACCGGAGTCCACATTGATTTCTCAAAGCATAGTGGCACCAGAACATCCGGTCCAACGCCAAATTCTACAAGTTTGGTAGCCAATCTTGAAGCAAAGTCATCGAGCTCTGCATAGGTTAGCTGACCATCCCAAGCACAGATAGCTGGGGATTCGGGCTGAGACCGAACGCATTCCTCGATCAAGTGATGTGCGCACCGCCCAAGTGGCGTTGGAACGGTGGCATTCCACTCCCAGATCCTGTCCAACTGACGTTCGGTGATCAATTTGATGTCGGCAATTCTGGTCTCAAAATCGGAATTTTCGAGTTGTTCGAGAACAGATTCAAGTTGCTCCAGCATCTGCTCTACCATCCAAGGCTCAACAACCCTAGAATCAAACCTGGCAGTGGCTACAACCTCAGTACCAAGCTCCAATTCAAGAACAAGAGCATAAGTATTGACCATTTCCAATTGCTCATCTTCCCGCCACTTCCCTAAGGCATCCAAATTGTTGCTTACTTGAGGCTGGATAATCAGCAATGTTTGGAATGCGCATGCCTGCATGGCTTCTGTAGACACATTGGCTATTTTCTGCAGCCCAGTCTGTTCAAACGGAATCATTTCGGAAAATTGTCGCTGAATCATGGCCAAATATTCAGAAACCTTCATTTCTTTTGATAGTATTGCTCGAACAGGAACTGTCGCAATTGTAGGTCCCAGCATCCCATCGACACCAAGGACTGGGGCATTTCTGCCTATGACCGTAGCACCAAAAACGATGTCGTTCGAATTGGCCATGCAACCAGCGATCAAAGCCCATGCGGAACGTATTAATGTAGATGTCGTAATATCAGAAGACATCGAATTAGAAAATGGGAGCCGTCGGCTTGTCATCTTGTCTGGTGCTGGTTTCTGCACGGAGACTGGCAGTGCGGGAAAGGGTGTATCGTTATAATCCTCCAGAGTTTCCCGCCAGAACTTCGCGGCTTCCTCTTGATTTTGATCTTGGACGTATTTAACAAACCTCTTGAATTCGCTCTCGGGTTTTAGTTCCTGGCCCTCATAAGATCGATTCACCTTGTCAATAATGAGCGGGAGCGACCAGCCGTCATACAACGCATGGTGAATTGTCAAAACCAACCATCTCTGCGACGTGGCTACATCCCTGACAATTGCGTACCGAGTAGTTGGATCACCTAAGCCGATGGGCAACTGTTTATCAGATTGAAGATAACTATCCAAACAAGTTGCTTCGGTCCACTGTATATCTTCATCCAGAACCACTTGAATCAAATTGTTATTATATTGGATCATCCTCGTTCTCAACACGTCAGTGCTCCAAGCGACTCGATTCCACGTATCACAAAGGCGACTTATTGAGACATCGGGAGATATTTCCAGTACATTCTGCATCACATAGTCTCCTGGGGATTTCATTGAAAGCGAGAAGAGACCTTCCTGAAGAGGAGTGCAAGGATACGCATCCTGGATCTTCAAAGATTTGAGCTGATTGTGGTGGAGGGAGAGGACATCAAATCCGTTGTCCATGAGACTGAATGACGAGATTTCATCCTGAGTCTCGGGCGAAGCAAGTCTACATTGACCAGCCACAGCGCCAAGCTTCATCGCACGGAAAATGTCGGCAACTGTGAGCTCAATGCCATTTTCGCGAGCCTTACTCACAACTTTCATGGCATCTATAGAACTTCCGCCAAGTCGAAAGAAGCTATCTTCCGATCCGATATTGTTAGGGTTGATATTGAGGACGGATCCCCAAATCTTCTGCATTTGCTTCTCTATATCAGTGACCGGATAGCTGTCTGATCCCTGTGCTGCGAGCTGAACGCTGGTCAGCTCTTGGGTAGAGAATAAGCCACCCATTTCTTGCAACCTCCTCCTATTCCTCTTCCCTGTAGGAGTCAATGGAATTTGGTCGATATAGAAGAAAACGCTAGGTATCATGTACCGAGGCAAATTGTGTGTTAGAGCCTCCTCCATTTCAGAGGAGACTGGAACTGGCTTGGCGAGACCAAAGTCTGATTCGTTATCCACCTGGAGATATGCTGCCAGCATAGGTCTTGCCGCTTCCCCTCTTGGTATAATGAGATCAACGGCAACCTGAGTGGCCTCCGGTATGCATTTCCGGACCCAGTGCTCAATCTCTCCAAGCTCAACTCGTTGCCCGCTAATCTTGACTTGCGCATCCTTTCGGCCAACAAATGCCAAAGTGCCGTCTGAGTTGTACTTCACCAGATCGCCAGTTTTGTAAAGCCTGCCATGTCTCCCTGGTTCTTCAGAGGACCCTTGTAGCAGCCATTCAGGGTCATTAATAAATACCCGGTTTGTTTTTTCCTCGTTTCCAAGATATCCTTTACCGACACATGGCCCTTCAAGTAGCAGCTCCCCGATACTGCCAAGAGGAACCAACAAATTGTGATTCTTAGCATCCACAACCCATGGCACCACTCCAGTGCCCTTTCCAATGCCGAGTGTGTCATACTCATTCCTTGCCATGTAGTTGATGGTGCTAATAGGTGTACACTCGGCAGGCCCATATGTGTTGATAACGCGGACTCTGCTACACCAAGCCGAGAAATGACTCAACTTCAAGGCTTCGCCAATAAATAGCACAGTTTCAAGGTGAGGTAAGTTGTCCAATGAGAGATACTGGGCAATGGATGGCGTTAGGATAACAAAGTTGGACTGAAATTTAGCCATCGCTCCAGAAAGGTTGTTCTGGCGATCTTGTTCGTTAGGAACACATAGACAGCCTCCTGTAGAAAGAGTAACGAAGAGGTTGTAAATGCTCATATCGAAACTATACGCCGAAAAGTCGAACACTCTTGATCCTGGCTTCAAGCCGAGATGATGGGACTGGTGATGCAGCGCCGAAGCAAGGTTTTGGTGGCCAATCATGACACCTTTGGGTGTTCCAGTACTTCCAGAAGTAAAAACCACATATGCCAAGGATGAGTGGTCATAGGGCAACAATTCCTCTTGGGCTTCCTCCGGCCCTGAGAAAATCTCATGGTCAATCACCAATGAATTATTTGCAAGTCCCAATGCTGTACCAGAAGCTGAGGAAGAGCAGAGAATAATGTCAGCGTTTACTTGTTGTGCAACGGTCAACAAACGCTGCTCTGGAAGTGCAGGATCAAGGATCACAAAGGCCCCGCCTGCTTTCAGAACGGCCATTACGGCAACAGTAGTCCACATGGACTTCTCAAAGAGTAGCGGGACAATGACACCAGAAGCAACTCCCAACTTAACAAGTCGGGAGGCCAGTATAGTGGATAGTCGATTGAGTTCACTATAGGTCAGCTCCCCGTCCCAGGCACAGATGGCCATTGCCTCGGGCTGAGCCAACACCTGCGACTCGAATAACTCACGAGCGCATCTCGCGCCAGGCTTCGGGACCCTGGCATTCCAATTCCATACCTTACTAATATCGTCCTCTGTAGCCATCCGAATATCAGTGATCATCTTATCAGGGCCAGCATCAGTCATCTGATCGACAACCAGAGCTAGTCGGTGCAGCAGCACTTCCACAGTCGACAAATCGACTGCTCTCGAATCGAAGCTGGCTTTTACCGTGATGTAATCTGCGCCCCACTTGAACTCATTCACCATGGCGAATGGATAGTCTTGAGCCACTTGAGAGAGGTGTTGAAGTCCGTTGGTTGCATCCCGTGTGTTCTCGTTCTCCTTCCTGTTCATAACCAGCACGGTTTGAAACGCCAATGCCTTCTGAGCTTTGGGGCACATTGCAATAATTTTCTGCAATGGTGTATGCTCAAATGGCTCCAAATCTATCGCTCGTTTCTGGACGGACTTCAGGTGACCCCAAACAGTCTGGTCATGGCTGGGTTGAACCCGCAGCGGAACGGCAGACTCATAGTCCCCGCCTGGCCTTGAGACACCAAATACGACATCATCAGTGGTAGTCGCACGACTCACGATCAAGGCCCATGCAGCGAAAATAATAGTTTGGACGGTAATGTCCGGAATGGTTGGGCTTCGATGTTGGAGTTTGTGCTCGACTGCATTGTCGTGAGATGGGTGCTTCACAGATGTTGGAAGCTCTGGAAATGAGGAACACTCGCAGTCCGCCAGAGCATTTTTCCAATATTCCGAGATTTCATTCCGGCTTGGCACGGAACGAGCACTTTGAGTTGCTGAATTATTAGGAGATGATCCTTGGTAGACATGATCCCCGCCGGTGCATTGGCCATTTGCATGGCCGTTGGTTGTTCCCCGCTCGTCAGTTGTCATTGTCATGGTTTTATCTATGCAAGGCCACAAATCCACAGGTCAACATGTCCAATCCTTCCCAATCTAGTTATATTAATGAATCTTTAATACACACCTTCCGTTCTATTCGCGGAGAGACCTTTAAGAATATTATTGCGCTTGCTGACTGACCGTTTGTCCCTTAGTCTGGTGAGACCCTGCGCAAGAATATCTTCATTGGGTATCGATTTAACTAATACTTGAGCATATAACCCGTTTTACATTCACCAGACGCGACATGCGCAATCCACCACGTGGTCGCACTAGAAAAAAAAACCAATCTTGACACTTGACAGGGCTCAGTGAGACATGGCAACAGCTACCAGAAGAATGGGCAAATATTGTGGACTGACAGTGGATACAAAATCAATATCACAAATGCCAGAGGCGTGCTGAAACCCCGGTTAAACCAATTAAAAATGTGCTCGCATTGGAACCCTGCCCGCCACCAAGGGCCCCAGCATGATCTAGAACCCGGTTTGCCGCTACTGCAGCTCTAGAGAACGCACGGGACACGGCACAGCAATCTAGCCAGAAACTATTGAATGCAGGAGCCAATAGCCCCAAATCTTTTGTATTACGCGGATCCTCACAATATGATTATCATAAGACGTTCTTGTATTGGGTTAATACCAGATACACATTAAGTGAGGCCAGGGCGCCATACACTAATAGAGGCATAGTGAAGCACTCATACCCTGGTGATTTCAAAGCCAGGGTCCCTAATTCGGACGTTCAGCTTGTTATCGAACTAGAGTTTGAGAGACCAACCAAAGCCAAGCTGAACATTAGTACCAACTAAGCAGCGGTCTAGGCGGTATCTCATCTCGCTACAGTTAGATTATTTTGGAGACGGTCAAGATTGTGTAGGACCCCTCCCACCAGTCGACACCGACTTGCCTTAATTATTATTTTCCCTCAAGTACAAAGGATGCGATAGTTTTTATACGTTCAAGACTGCTCCATCCACATAGACTTATGAGGGCATTCCGCAAGTGAAGTTAGGACTGCCGAAACAAGGTGATATCTGTCATGAAATCGCCACAGGAGTGAACGCACAAGCTGAGAACGCCGAGATGGGGGCAAAGGCCCATACCTAACGCATCATTATGTTTGCTACTGTCATTAGACATAAGATTAAAGCATATTTAATGCGTGAGTCCCCTCCGGCGCAGTTGGTGATACATTTGGGGATAATAGAGGCGACACTAACCTACAAGACGAGGGATCATGTCCCAATCTTTATACACCCTTTCATGCTGGTAACGCAATTTTAATATTGTCAAATCGTCTGGTTTCGGTATTTAAAATAGAACAAATGCACTTTTTATTCGGTAAGCAATTTCCCCATCGACTATACAAGCACCTCCGTCCAAACGAATTGACGATGGCGTGGCAAATTCTGCTGAATGCCTGGAGCTTGATATCAAAAGCTTTGGCTTGTCAATGGGATGCCTGCACAAAACAAGTGTCACAAGATGCTATGAATAAGAAATTTATTATGACTACTGCGACATAATTGGAAGACGATAATCATCATCTAGAACATCTTCACCAATTTCTTAGTCCAGTCTTATACAATGGAGGACAAGAATAGATCTGCAATTTCTAACTTGAACCAAGATTCTCGTTATTTAATAAAATGGATATCAATACATCGTCTTTCCACTTCTCTAGTGCATTGCGCTTCCAGTCCTCCCACTCCTCCTCTTCGTAGTTGAATGCTTGTTGCAGTCCCTTGAATAAGTTTCCAAATGTCTCTCAATCCATGAAAGAGCTGTCAGTACCAAGACCAAAGAAGAATCTTTGGATCTTTCTACCGTCTACGATGCAGTTCGCAAGGTCATCACGGTCCCTGTCTTTGTATATAGTTGCTAGTCGTAATTCCTCCTTTGATAACTCGTTTGAGCCTTCATAAAATTTTCCGACTGGCCACAACATGCATGGAGAACAGAAAGCTTCCACCTTGGAAACCGTTTGGGCCCATTCCCAGTCAATAATCCCTATAACATCAAAGGAATCATTGACCAATATATGGTCCCCTTTATCGTCTGGATGCTTCAGAAAATGCCTAGTGCTCGATGGTGCATCACCCCAAAGGCCGTCAACAATATCAAGGCGGAAGCGATGAGCAAGGTAGGTATCAACGGGCCAGTCTGCATCAATCTCACCATTTACCATCATTGCGATATATGAATTGATTAGCGCTCGTGAAGCCTCCAGTGAGGTAATGAAGGGCCCAAGAGGCCCTTCTTCTACCCGAAATGTCGATTGATGTGCAAGACCTTCAACATTTATAGTTTCACCTGAGAAGATCAGTGATCCTACCTTTTCAAAAGGATGCTTCTCAAGCTCAATAAATATGTCAGCTATCTGTTGCAATACTTTCTCCCTCTGTATTTCATTCGCCTGTTGCCAATCCAAGGGCTGTCCATCGAGTTTTTCCATGAGGATATAAGCAACCCCAAATAGATTCTCCGGGTCCAATTCGCGCGACCAGGCAAAAACCTTCGGTACAGGAACACGGGTGTGCCGTTCAAGGTAAGTCATAGTGGCGACTTCGCTTTGGAGAATCCAATCACGAACTGCAGGTGGTGGTGACGAGGTCCTGGCCAGGCGAAATCGTGCGAGCCAGATAACATTATCTTCAAAAGTGATCTCGATATGACAGTTTTGATTTCCCATCATGGCTGACAAGGCCTTGCACGATAGGTCAACGTTGCAAGGGATACCTCCTCTCAGCATGGATGCATGCGAACGTAGTTTTGCGTGGTCTAATTTGCCGCAAAGCTCATTCAAGTGACGAGCTTCCGTGGCAACATATTGAGCGGAGTAAGAATCCCAGTTCACCTAGATAAGCGAGTATGAGTAATTTGAACATGATGAATCCTCAGATGGGTCTATCACAAACCTCTGGCTTGGGACATTGATGCCACGGTTCCTTACGGTGGATACGACACAAATGTCTGTCGCACAATAGACAATCTCCTATTCTTTGGGCACCTGGCTTCTCGCACTCTTCCCATTGACATTTCCAAAGTGACATCATGAAATACCACAAATAGCTGTATTCCTTTGAGGGATCAAGCTGGGACAATGAGGGCAAATAGGGTGTGAGTGTCGAAAATCGGAGGTACGGAAGAGAGGCAAGGTTTACTTCTTGATGGTGATTTATTGGTTGCCTATAGTCTCAGCCTAATGGTAAAGACTATCTCAACTGTTCCGATGCCTAATGCCGTATCGCACCTATTTTGCTCTCTGTGCTTGTGGCCCTGTTGGCTGGGTAAGGATGGGGCTGCGGTGGCCTTTTAGCCAATCACAATCTTTCGATCTACTCCCCAGCTTACCTGCTGATCAGTCAGTTAGCCCAGCCATGCGAGTGACAGTAAGAGTGGCGGGCCGAGACTGCTTGCCACTTTCTTTTGTCACTCTACATACCCCGCGATGAGAAATTTATGCCCAACATCTAGCCAATTCTCCAAAAATCATCACTACACATCTCGATCTGCGACTCGAACAAATTTTTTTGGCCACAAGTGTTCTATTCAAGAATTCATACACTATCAAACCTTAATATCTGTCTGGAATCCCGTGGACTGATGCATCATGGCCTATGCAATCCCAACCGATCGCTCACAATTTCGAATTGCGATTGTGTGCGTACTGGACAAATAATTCAATGCCATAGCTGGCACACTTGATGTCGATTTCCAGAGAGCGCCTTATCATAGAGATTATGGAAAGGCTGAAATGGACAAAAACATTTATAAAAATGGTCGGATTGGAATGCATAGCGTGGTAATAGTTAAACTTCCAGGCAATGGGAAGGAACCCGCCGCATCAGCCTCGTCCTCAATGTTCATGTCCTATTCAAAAATCGATTTAGCATTGGTCGTTGGAATATGCGCAGGCTCGCCTAAAGACGATAAGGGAGGCGATATAATACTGGGTGACGTTCTTATCAGTACTCACGTTGTTCAATATGATCATGCGCGAATCTTAGAGGAAGGGATTGAGTCTTACGAAACACCTGAGCACACCCTTGGGCGAGCCCCAAAAGAGATCCGAGCTTTTGTCGGAACCTACTCAACAGATTACGAAAGACAAGAAATGCAAGAGCAAGTTGCTACTTCAGTCAAAATTCTACTCGAGAAGAATTTTCTCCAGAGCTACAAGTATCCAGGCAGAGACAAGGATAGACTTTTCTCCCCGGATTGTCAACACCGTCACCCTCTGACAGCAGAGTGCGCAAAATGCCAGAAGGATCCAAGAAATTGCCAAGAAGTGCAAGATGCACGTAAAATAGATTGTGCAAAGCTGGGTTGTGATGTCTCCAAACTAGTTCATCGTGAACGGCTTCAAGGTCCTGTTAATACACAACAGACCCAAAACCGCCATTATCCACAGTCAACACTGCTTTCGTCCCCTTCATTTCTGTCACCGACACCACTTATTCACTTTGGCATCATTGCTTCTGAGGACCAAGTTATTAGATCAAGTTCTTTTCGAGAAATCTTGACAAAGAAGCATCACGTGATCGGTTTCGAGATGGAGGGAGCTGGTGTATGGGACAACATTCCAACAGTCGTGATAAAGGGTGTGTGCCACTATGCAGACAGCCACAAAAACAAGGAGTTTCAATGCTATGCGGCCGTTACAGCAGCAGCATGCATGAAGGTACTTCTTGAACGATGGCACTGTGTGGATTCGTTATTACCATCTTCAGGTAAGTTGTCAAGCGTTTGACGGAACTTAGCAGGAAATGAGCGGTTGGAGAAGGATATCTGATATATGAAGTCAATTGACATTGCTTATGTCAGTTTACCCTTTTACTCGCTTTTTTTATTAAATTTAGTCCATTCATAAGCTGTTATTGTCTGTCAATTGTTAATTCACTAACCAATCCATTGTAGTCGCCCCTGAGACTACAATACTTCAAAATAAAAAGAAAGGCGAGTATCACTATTCTCCAGAGACCTAGGCTCTAGGGGCTCAATATTCGCTTAAACAGCATAAACTGACACCTCCATTTTGATCTAACAGGTCATTTTATAGTTCCATTTGGACGAAATGAAGAATTCCTTGGCCGTGAATTTATTCTACAACAACTTTTAGAAAAGATACCACCAAACAGAAACAAGGACAATTGTCAGTGAATAGCCATCGAAGGCTTAGGTGGATTAGGCAAGACGCAGATCGCATTAGAGGCTGCGTTTTGTGTTCGCGATCAATATTTCGACTGCTTTGTTTTCTGTGACCCGGCTATAAATATCGCGACTTTTGAGAATGCGTACCGAAAGATTGACTGCGCTCTTCAGCTTCATGGGATCGAAGATGAGAAGGCAGATATCAAAACTATGGCAAAGACTGCCCTCAGTAGTGAGAGCACGGGCAGCTGGCTTCTAATTATCGATAATGCGGATGATATCAGTCTACTTTTCAACAACTCAGATGACCCTCCACTCTGTGACAACCTACCTTTCAGTTACCAAGGCTCGATTCTCTTTACGATAAGGAATCACAAATTACCTTGGAATACAATACACCGTATCCAAATATTATTAATAAAGCAGATATGAGCGAGGCTGAGACAACCGAAATACGGCTATTCGCATAGCGTTGCGCATCTAATCTACATCATTAAGGCTCCCTGTTCATTTCAAACTCGGCGCTTTTCCGGAGGATATATATACAAATTAATTCTGCAAATACTTACATTTACAGGTGCTTATTAGTATGCTTTTGGGTTTGTTATAAAATTTGTATGCATTCACATCAAATCCAGGGTAAGCGTCATGAGCAGCAACGGAGTCGGGCCGCCCTTCCTTCGCCTGTCGGAGATTGCCTAATTCGGAGCTTGCCGAGACCCAGTCCTTATCTCCATGTAATCCCGGAGGAGGAGGAATCTACTAAACGATTGGCGCTGGTGAGCCACACGAGCGCTGGACACGCCAGCTGAACTAGCGCGTGCAGTGATTTGCTCGGTTGCCTGATTTCATTTCACCAATGCGCCGCTATGGGCATCATCAATCGCTGTGAAGTACATAAAACCACCTCTGTCTAGCTGTGTATCGGTTTCCCCACTCACCCACGTTTTTGCCTAACATCCATCACTGAACCCACGATGCGATTCTTCCTTCCACTGCTGGCCGCGTTAGTTGCGGTCCAGGGTGAACTCATCGAAATTTCTGTGGGCAACACTCAGGTACTCAGCATTCTCGAGCAGCTCAATGAAGCTCGGATCAGCGGCAATGCACAAAAGGAGGACATGCTGAAAAAGGCCCTTCAAAAGGCCACTTCTGGTTCCTATTCTCCCAGAGTTCCTTGGGAGACTGAATGCTCTGTGAGCGCTGCTGTTGAGGCTGAAGTTTACGTCATCCCGGACCCGAAAAATCCTCCAGCAGAGCTAATGTGGGCGTGGGACTTCCTTGATAAGGCCTGGACCGAAGACATGCCCTACCCGGGTGATTTTACTCGACCCAGGCACCGAGACGGACATAGAATTCTTAGGGTCAGCTATAAGGATCTCCCCTGGGCTATGCGAAAGTGGTATGAAGAGGAAGTTGCAAAGAAGAACCCCATGACGAGGTACATTGCCGTGCTTGATGACAATGCCTTTTTTGCCCCGGGAGTGGTGAACAGATTTATGCCACTTTTTGCAGGCAAGGACGTTAAGCCCGGTCAAAACTCATGCGAAGGTCAGAATCTGCCAATCCCAAAGCCCTTTTTTGCCGTCACTAATAATTTTGCAGACGAGGTTATGGACTTGAGCAACTGGGGCCACTTGAACTCCAGACCAAACGATCATGTGCGATTCTCCTCACACTATAGCGAAATTGTGACAGTCGGCAATACGGTTCGCTTCAAAGCCGTGGCCGTGAAGAAATCGCGTCCTATCACCCAGCAAGAGGCCGAATCTTCCGGGACAGATTACAAGGCTGAATTGATGACAGATATGGGTGATTTGTAACCTTCGACGAGAAATTTGTTGAGAGCAAAAGGGCCTCTGAGGCATTTCGTGTAGTCATTGAGAAGATATGGAGCAGTGAATTTCGTCTGACCACTCTCCTCCTGCATTTAATCTTATGAATTGTGCCTCACCTAGAAAGATGCGACCACAAACCGCGACGCGCATTTAATCTCTTGGTACAATTACCTGTGGCTCTCCGCCGCACCATGCCTTTTAGTATTTTGGTTATGGGGGTCAAAGCTTCTTATGACCTTAGGTATCCGCTTGATCAAGAACAAACCATAAAAATTTCTTTGTCAGAGTGTCGGCTGTCTGCGTTTTTCTCCAAAATCCTGACGTATTTCTTGGCTAATGCCTACTACCACGAATCCTCATTAAATTTATATTAATGTCTTCTTGGTCTTTGAAAATAGATCTAAAATCATGATTCCCTCGCGAAGAAAACCCCAGAGTCCAGGCTGCCTATTTATTCAGCTCTCTGTCGAGATTATTTTGCTCATTGCAGACGGACTCCCTTTCTATAGCCGGATCATCCTTTCACAAACCTGTCACCCCCTGCGAACTCTGCTGTGTGGACTATGGGAAAATTCGCGAGACATCTTATTTGCCTCCAAGGAGGATCTACTGGAATATCTCACTATTATGTCTCGTGACAGCCCCAACTTGTGGCTCTGTGAGCAATGCCTCAGACTTCACGCTGTCTCAATCGATGCCCAACTAAAACTTCGGCACACCTGTTATCTTAGACCCGCGATCAATTACTACCCTATGAGAAGCACGTCACTTCCATATCGCAACATACAACTATCTCTCAAGTTTACCCGCATAGAAAACTTGGATGAGAGGCGGCGGAGGTTTCTGGAGCAAGTCTTGGCTCCACGGTACATACCTGAGCCCGCGCCGTATGCTGGAGTCAAGGCTGTTTATTGGATATTCTACCCAAAGATTGTTGGCGGGAGATTCTTGGTGCAGGAAACAGCGAAGTTCGAGGGCCGCTATGGTATGGGCTCGCCTGAACAAGTGCAAATCCGCATTTGTGAGCATCAGCATTCATCCCACTTGCACCCGATCGTGCTGTCACCATCAGCAGAAGAGAGGCCTAAATTGATGGTGTGGGCGGCAGTGCGGGCAGCACTCAAAGAGAGGGAGCTGGAGTTCAAAGGCCACTGTTCTTTTTGTCAAACCGAGTTCTCTGTCAAAGCTTTGTCTGATGACTTCACGGTTCGAATCTGGAAAGACTTGGGACCGGAATGCTCACCAGCAAGCCTACCTTGGATAAACCACGCACAATCTCCTGTCAGTAGATGTGCTATACAGTGTCACAGTGGCCCTGAAAGCATTCGGGAACTCTATGAATCTATTTGATTAGAGACGCGTGAAGGACTGTCGGTATGCTGCTTGTCTTTGCTAGCCAATGATGTTGAGTGTTTGACCGAGTAAATGGCATAATAGAGCGGTTAACAGCAAATAGGAAAACTATCTATTTCTCTTTTTATTTCTCTGCAGATTTTATTTGGCGAGCTGCTTTGAACTTTTGTCACCAGCTCCCACTTCAACCCCACGTGTCGCGCGTGTGTGGCACGTGCGAAGAAAGGTCACATTGAACAGAAGGGTAAAAAATAGGGAGCGCGTTCAACTTGCGACCAACAAGTGCCACATTTTGCTGCAACAAACTCGAGGAATATTTTCTGAATTTTATCAAGTATTCATTTGCTGGACGGGGAACAAAGAAAAGTTTAGTCATTTCTCCGCGGCTTCATGTCCAGATCGAACCCCACTTTCCCCGAGTTGTGGCGGTGTTCCGATGGGGGTGGCGTCAGCTCCGAACCGAAACTCGGAAAAGCCCACGATGGTTGAAAGCGAGCCGAACAAATGGCCATGGCTTTTGTTGTGTGCAACTGCTTGTACGCAATTTCCCGGTGCATGCATCTCTGGTGTCTGTGTCAAGCCCGCTCCTCGAATACTCTACTTCAGTTATTTCGTAGCAAGTCGCAGCAAGCCATGGCTTTAGCCCTGACCTGAACGACTCAGGAGCATCCCCCTAAAACTTCGCTCACAACAAGAAATATGGCTTGAATGTGCTTCAAAAAGGCGGCGTTCTTGAAGTATTTAGGAAAATCTGGAACACCAATTGATTGACATGGTTGTCACATGATCCATCATTGGTGCTCTTGCGAGTCGCAAAGGCATCCTGGCCTCGTAGTAACCAGATGTACCTAATAGGGTGGCCCTTTATTGTGTGTATTGCATATGTCGTGTGCTAGTCTCTCAACTTCACTTATGGCGATGATTCGCTTTTTTTGCCCATAACTCCGGTCACCTTTGACATATTTTGGAGCTACGAGATCCTACCGACAGGGATGAATGGGGGCCTCGGATGTTGAATGAACTTTGATTCTGCTGCCCTTTCGAGTATCTCACAATGGAACCTGGAAGGCTTCACTGCGGACCACTATAGATGAAAACCCTGTCTCTCAGACTTCAAGGAATCGAATTTTCGGGAACCCTTTTGGATGGGGTATCCAGTTTTCGGTCACTATCAAAGGCTGGACACAAGCCTATTGTACGCATTTTACTTTATTGACTCCATATATATATATATGTATTGTCTCCTTTTTGCAGAGATGATATAAAGTAAAACTTGCGATACGAAACCAAATATGGAAGTTCATAGATAAGGCAGTAAATTATCACAGAGCACAAGTGCCATGGGGTTGGTTGACAAAGGCTAAAATTGGTAAACTCAGACTTACCAAAAAACTGGTGCAAAAAAGCTTGGCAGCAATCAAGACTTTCAAGTGTGAACTCAAATTTCTATATAAAACCTCGTTGTCGCCAGCCTTAAAAATTTCCTTCTTCTCCAGCTTCTATCCCTACTGGTCACAAAAAAAAAGAGCATTCTTGAAAGTCTTTACTATGGCTTGGTCAATATTCCGTTCTTCCATCAGGCATTCCCGCCCAGCACTCTCGGCGTTGAAAAGGCCTTTATTCCGACCTATTACAACAGCATCCCCGTTATTGCCCGAAGCCACTCGCGCTAAAATTGATGTGGAGACTCTAAGATCTACTGCTTCGGGGGTCTTTTCATGCCCTATGTTCCAGCCTTACTCTTGGGTTGCTGTTTACGGTGATTTTGTTGAGGGTACAGCCAGCTATATCAGTACGGTTGATCTCCTTGTTCTTGGGGAATGTGGCGACCTTGATATAAATGTTGATCTCCCCGATCTTGACGAGGTATTACTTCGAACTTGGGCTAGGCCTGTATTAGTACGCCCACAAAAGGACCTTGAAGAAGGATTCTTTTCTTATGAGGACATAACATCATTTCTCTCTGCTCGTACCATATACCTTCGCGATGGAAAGGCGTTTAATGAGCTGGCCTGCATTCGAAAACTAGCTTCAATTGAAATAAAAAAGGCAAGGATTTATTATTCCAAAATCTTTCACCGGATAACAGAATTACAAGATTCTTTCAATGGTATTTCAGTCCAGGTAAGTTGAATATCATGAGTAAAGAGTTAAATATACTAACCTAACATTTAAATTAGACATTCTTTGGATTTCCAGATGAAAAGCACAGGGAGATTTTCTTGGAAACCAAATCTATTGTTGACTGTTTGCTCAAACCACCAACCCCTATATCGGCATTCATGATTCCAACCAAGAAAGTGCATAAAATTGGTTCAAAATTGAGACTATGTAAGCCTCAAGCAGAGCATCATCGTTGTTTGAGCACCAAGGCAAAGGAGGACCTCATACATACCCTTTGTCATGTTCTAACACATGAGAATGGGTTCAAGTCCATTGCTTTGGAGATAAAACGATGGATTTTTTATGAGTTGGATAATCTTGAAGCTTTGGAACGGAACGCGGAAGACCTATCTGCGGTGCCCCTCGGCCAACAGAAGTAATTTGGCGGCACGGCGCGATACTTGCACTAGTACTATACAAAGACTTACACAGGGGAAATAGCCCTACCATTCGCTACTCCTAAATTTCCTCTTGGCCACAGATCCCGTATACAATATATTTGATGCACAAACCGTGACTTTTTGCTCGACCTTCAATTCGCGTCCTAGTGGATTTATCTTAATCATTCCCCCCTTGTTTACCGTAACTATCACTCTAACTAAAGTTGATGAGTTGAATTGAGGATACTCGTGGTTTATCTAAGAAATCGAATTCTTCCGACTGTTGGATCGTGGCCCAATACTAGCATCTTGACAAGTGGGCGAGACTTTCAAAACTTGACCCTAGTATTTGTGGATCGCACGAATTTCGAAATGCGAAGTCGTCAAGAGCTTGGTGCTTCAAGTCAATGTAGTAAAACTCAACCCAATATCAACCACCGCGAGGGGTCGGCGCACAATAAGGGCCAGAGTTGGAATATTATGCGAGACACTGCTTCGGATTTGCGGTCAAATGATGCTGGGGAATGGCTTCGGTAAATGGCCCACGGGGCACTGTTCTCGGCTCCACGAAGGGATAGAACCCACTTTCAGGAGAAATTCCACTTCTCTCCATGAGGATATAACATATTCAAAGTATTGTTGTTTCTCTAATCACGATTATATAATTGGTGTCCTTTTTAATAGAGGCATATCTGCATCGTGTCTGTGAATTAATTCTGTAGAAGAACCTTTGCCTTCTCACCAGATCTCGTTAGCTTCAATTCCCCGCCACCCCCGCCGCTCCGTCCGGCTCGGGTCCCCCACTCCACTTCCGCCATAGCATGTTCTGTTCCTCTTTCGCATGCTCCGTGACGAGCCGATATTTGGTCAGGGGGTTATTAGGCTCAGGTGCCGGTCACCGTATTTTCCCTACACGCAAGACAATGTCGGAACCTGCGAAGGGCTCGTTGGATCCCGTGGTCCCTCCCATTGCCCAAATCGACGCACCAACACCCTTAGCAAATGCAAAACCCAGTACACAGCCAAGTGCTCGTCACCAATGTCAGGTGTGCTCAAAACAATACGAGCGCGTGGACCATTTGAAGAGACATGAGCTCTCCCGTAAGTTTGCTTGGCACACACACCTTAAATCCAAATCTGTACGCGCCTGACACACCAGAAAGACGAAAATCCGCGCCATCATGCTTGTCCACGATGCCCAAGGCGATTTAACAGAAGGTCAGTATTACCTTGATCCCCAATGCAACAAATTTGATGCCAATGGATCATTAATAAGGCTCACAATCGCTTTAGGGACCTTTTGAGCCGTCATTTGACTACCCATGACTGCGTTTCTGATGGCATTACTGTAGAGCGTGCCGCTCAGGCATGCGTGAATTGTATTGCTTCAAAAACAAAATGTGGAAACCAAAGGCCGTGTTATCGGTGCAAATCCAAAGGTCTGTCATGTTTTGACAGCGTAGCCAGGAAAGGAGACCATCCGGCAAGTAATGGTCTAATCCCAGATGCTGTAGCCACCAATACAGAAATTTCCATCGCAGCAGCGTCGGGTGTGACAGGTGAAGAGTTGGGTCCAATCTCAATTTCTGCATCTGGCTATGGGAGTATGGCGCCGCCAGAATTTCCCAATTCATGTCTACGCAACAACATATTTGGTTCTGTTGTCCCGCTCAATGCACCGATGCAGGCTCCAGATTCCAGTCCAGCGTCAACGCTGAACACCTCTATCGATGTTGGTGGAACCTTTATAAATAATCTGGATCTAATAAGTTCAGCACTTCCCGAAGACTTGTTTCCTACATCTCAAGACAGCGAGTTTGGTTTTGACGATGCCCTGCAGCACCTGTTTTCCGAGCCTTTTTTAACTGACCCATCATCTCATTTGTCTGCATCGAACAATTCAGGGTTAATCGGACCGGATGATCAAGGTGGTCAACAAGAGCGAAAGGTTTCGGCACATGCGAGGGCTATGGGACATGAAGCCTTCAAGGATTCACCATGGCTCTGGGTTCTGACAAAGAATTACGAGCCTTTCAATACCAGTAATAATGCTACGAGGCCTCCGGAATCAGGTTCTCCTACATCCAACATGTTTATGGCTCCAAAAATCCTCAATGTTGCTTCAAGAGATGAATTGCTGTCTCTTGCGCTTAAATATTCGACAACCAGCCTCAAGGTCCGGTCATTCCCATCATTGAGTCTACTAAATCTTTTTGTCGAGGCTTTTTTCATTCGACAGAATCATAGCTATGACTCGTGGATTCATCCTGCGACATTCGACCCAGACACTTGCAGGAGTGAGCTGCTATCCGGTGTCGTGGCAGCCGGTTCCACCTTTTTCGACATTCCCAGTGTTTGGAAAATGGGTCTGGCCCTTCAAGATATTACAAGGATATCGGTTTGTCGTTCTGTGGACGACGACTACAGCCTCATCCATAATCTGCAGACTAATCAAACATTCCTGATATGGATTGAAGTGAGCGTATGGAGTGGGTTCCGTCGAAGAATGGAGATAGGCGAGGGCTTCTCTCATACTCTCCCAACGGTAAACTTCAACCACGTTCCCTAATCACAATTTCCGTTGTTGACCCAACCACATAGATGCTTCGTGCTACAGGAGCGTTCCGCCAAACCCACTATTTACCCGAGTCTTATCCCACAAGTGCCGATGAGGGGGGATTACTAAAAAGGAAATGGGTAAAGTGGGTTGAGCAAGAATCTCTTAAACGGTGGGTTCCATTTGTGTGGTATCCAATTGCATAAGACTGACGAATTCCAAGCCTCGTTCTCAGGTGCCTTATAAACGAGATGCAATGCTCCATCGCATTTGGCCATGGTCCTGTTTGGTCTGGCCTCGAAATCGGATTTTTCCTGCCTGCTTCGCGAGATCTGTGGGACGCAAAAAGCGCCGAAGAGTGGAAAGAAAGATACCTTTGCAAGACCAGACGAGTTGTTTCCGTCACCCTCGTCGACGCCATGCGCGATGCTTCAAGACTCGAAGATGAACGACATATGGCTGATCTCAATTTCTGTGCCCTTTGTGTCCTTTATGGATTTTGGGGACGAGTGTGGTCATTTTTAGAGTCCAGAAAATACACCTCAGGTGAGTTGGGTGGTCCTGTAAATCTATGGGTCGAAGCACATCGGCAGGAACTCCTGGATCAGATCAAGGCGACAACGCTTAAATTGGACTTTATGAATGCGCTTTCTCCAGAGGCTAGACTTGTCAGCGAGTTTTTACTAATGTCACTATACACATACTCTGATGAAACGAGAAGACTTGCGAGTTTGTGTGGAGATAAAGAGGCTCGTCGGGTATTCCCCCGTTTTCGTGGTTGGACTCGAGATGAGGACAGGTATTACGCGATCTGGCATGGAGGCCAGGTCATTCGCGCAGCTCGATCATTTCCCCTCACACACTTGAAAGGATTTTATGCCATCGCGGTTTTTCACGCGTGCCTCTGTTTCTGGATCTATTCCACGCAGAACCGCAAAGCTACAAGTTCAAGGTGCGGCAGCCGAGCCACGGAGGTTGAAGTTCAGAACCGGGACCGACATGATGCCCAGCTTCATCCCTCAAATCTGACATCAAATTTGGAGATGACTACTGGAATCTTTCCCTCGCTAGAGACCTCCAAAGACAGTGTGCCCGGGGTGTTCCTTGATGGAGAAGAGACAATAGACTTGAGAATGTTTCTTCAAACTGGCTACGGCCGTCCGCTCCTGCACATAGAAAATAGCGCCGAGGAGCTTGGAGACCCCGACATAATACCCAGGTTGGTTCATGCAGTATTTAGGAGTAATTATCCGGCAACGGACCACCCTCTGCCGCCTCTTCTTGAGAATCTCGCCAGTATGGCACAGGGATTCAACCAAGCGCAAGTTACTTAGTAACATTTTTATACAATATTACTTCCTCGACTGCGTATATATAGGCTGTCTTTTAAATCAATCATGGGTCCGATAGACGAAGTGTCAAGCCTGTGACCATCTTTTGCGGTTGAAATTATCCCAAGGCAGCAGAAAAAAGTATCGTGGTGGTGACTGCGGCCAGGGGTCGCAGTGCCAATCTAGAATTCACCGCATAAAGTGACAAATAGCACCTTTCGCAATTGCAAAATCTATCTCTACTACTCATTAACACGTCCAGATAATTTTATCCACACCGCCATTCATTACCCTGCGTTCTGTCAGTTTTTTCGGCTCAATCTATCTGCATGCCTGATTTCCAATAATCTGGAAGAAACGCCGCGGCGGCACTCCGATGATACCAAGAGGGTGGACTGGCTGATACATCATTACCCGCTGTGTATTGAGAGCATTGAAGAGTGGACTCAGTGCCAGGTGCTAGCGAATAATTTGCAACAATGTCTGACGTAATCACGGACTAAAGCGCATATTGAAGTCCAAACCGAATCTCAGCAACGCATGGTAGTGGTACCGCGACATTGGTATACCCAGCATGGATCTTGAACATTTGCCCAGTTCCTTATGTTCTATTGCAGTGATGTCGCAGACCAGATATCTTGTGGTGCTTGTTGACGAGGAGAAACATTTCGAATGAACTGGTCAGAGAGCACACAGACTTATTAATATGCACGTAGCCAGCAAAAGCACAATTTGGTTACTCGCTGCCACCCATGAATGCTACATTTCACTCATTCTTTGAAGCGCATCCAAACAATAATATTTTTTTTTACTGTTGGAGCATAATGCCTTAACATCTAATCAAAACTAATTCCATTACGCCGCCAGGGGCAGATCTAAAGCGATCTGCCATGAAATGTTACCCTATTGTCTTAAAAAGGCCATTATTAACAGAGACAGGGGAATTATTACATCATTCCTCATCCCCAAACACTACTGCATTTTCGAAAGCCCAGTCTCTAATAGCATCAAAATTACGACAGGTGTGCAGCGTACTGAAGTCGGGCCAGTGGCCTTCAAACCCTTCGTAATACTTGAATGCGAAAACGCCAGTGTCACTCTGGCACATCAGCGCTATCCTCAGAACTTCAATGCAATGGTCTATCAAAAATGTTAGTCGAACAGACTTGACCAAACTTAAAAGTCACTTACCAAGATGCCCTCTCAGGTCACCCGTCTCCACTTCAATATCGCCACCTTGATGAGAGTAGTATTCCTTGTAGCTATCCTGTCTCAGTAGATTGAGACAATGAAGCTGGTGGAAAACCTGGATCCCCACGCGGTACCCTTCTTCCCCCGTTTGAGGGTTTTTGATTCTCAATGATGCAGGATCAAGCCCTAAGCGGTCAAGCTCGTCACGTGTAATCATTTGATCACCGACATCATACGTGATGTGATTCCACGCCTTGTCCACATCAGATCCGTACCCGATGTATTCCGACATTTTTTGAGCAGGTGTTATATTGTACCGAGTGGTATAATACTCCACTGCCGATTCTGCTGGTGCTACTATGTGTTAGGACAATACTCTAGGGCAGCGATTGAGGCTTACAGTAAGGCGAAAGCTCCTGCGCGCAAAGCTGACGCGATGGGGCCCCATAGTGCAAGCAAAATGAAGCCGCAAAGACTGTCATGGAGATGGAGAAAAGCAATCCATGGATCACCCAAATCGAGCTTGACCAAAACTTTGAAGGTCTGAGAGCTTCCTTGTGAGATCGGATTGACTGCTCAATTTGCAACAAAAGGGATTCCTTTTCACTTGATGAATGGTCATCATCAAGAGGAATGGGTTCATATGTACCATTCATCATGCCTTGAATGGATGTTATTAAAGTTCAAAAAAAGAAAATAGCAATAGGGCGTAGATCCAAGCGTAAATGATGTTCTTGTCTTGGCGTTTGGTAGGATTGGCGGCAGATATTATGCTAAAATGGCGGCCGATTAGTTTGCCTACGTTTTAGCCAGGTGAAATATCACTGTGCGAAAAATAAGAAGCGCGATATGTGTCTAAATTTATCCTTTACCGCCTCGAGATGCTGCTACAACTATGAAGCACACAATGAACGAAACGGACAACCTCAGACTCAGGAGAAATAGAGGCTAAATGCAGCGAAGAAGATCATATCCAAAGTTATTCCGTTTTTAAACGTATATCCACAGTAAATATGGGGACAAATACCAGAACCAGGCTGCCAACAATGCGGAGTGCAGTATGATGTTCGGCCTTGTAGCATTAGTGCGACGTCTCGGCTTATGGAGAAGAGGGATGCCCCGATGAAACATATGTCCTGCCCAATAGGCACGCACGGGTTGTGAATTCCCACTGTCACGGTTGCATTTTACGGGGGTCAGGGGTTGTGCAGCCATCTGACGCACTAGTGTGGTTCATCCCAACCGAGCTTGCTATGCTTGACTGGTTACAGTAACCACATCTCAAACAGGGGAAATTCTCCAATTGGCGTCTCAAGAAATTTTTAGTTGCACAGCATAACAAGTGTCGATACCTTCCTTTTGGTGTCGCCTACCAAAGCGCTTATGGAGGTTCTGGCCGACACTAGTTTGTTTAGGGATACATTTCGGCGCCAATACCACGCTCCTAGTTCGCTAGTAAGCGAGAATTCTATCACTGTTCAGTTTCAGAGACGGTTAATCGGCATCGAAAAATGAGATCCACCCTGGAATCTCTCAATGGGAGAGGCAACATGCTCTCGCAGGCAGAGTTTCAAGCCTTCACGAGAAGAGCGATCATAAATGCCTCCTTCAAAGGCCTCTAGTCTAGATGTCAAATAATATAAAAGTTCTCAAACCTTCTCAGTCAAGCAAGAAATGTGCACTATTAGAACCCACCACTTTCAACTTACCTGACGTGGATTCCCTTACTCTTTCTCTATTGATTAGTTTTTATTTTCCTTCTTCACTGCTGGCCAGTTTAGTATTTCTTCCATCCTTCATTTTCAACATGAACTTTTACGGTATTCTTCTGGCTATCTTCGCCAGCATGGTCATGTCATCTGGCCTTACTTCCTTTAGTTTCGTCACTAGACAATATGGGGTACGAATTACCGAGCTGGATTTAAAACCGCCACTGATGTCTTTCCACAGGCCTCGCTAGCCTTGATGGCTATTCCTGCTGCGGGATTTCCCACCCTCAGCTCATTAGGCATTAGAGAAGTGAGTACAAAGGCTCTTGAGACCTTCATACGCTAACACAACCAGCCCCACCACCAGGGCCAACAAGCAAATAACGGCAATGCTAACAACAACAATGCCAATGCGAACGCTAACAATAATAATAATAACAATAACAACAATGGCAATACCAACGCTGCTGCCAACAACAACGGCAATAACAACGCCAACGCTGCTGCGAACAACGGCTGTGTTGCTCAGAGAGACGTGGAACTTCATGCCCGTCATCATCAGGGACAACAGACCAATAATGCACAGGCAAACGGTTGCAACAACAAGCGGGATGAGAGGCTTGAGGCCCGCCATCACCAGGGACAGCAAAACAACAACAATGCTAACAACAACGCCAACACCAATGCTAATGCCAACGCCAATAACAACAACAATAATAACGGTAACAACAACGCCAATGCCAATGCCAACTCCAACAATAATGCCAATTCCAACTCTAATGTCGCCGCTAACACTGGCTGTGTTGCTCAGAGAGATGTAGAGCTCTCTGCTAGACATCATCAGGGTCAGCAGACAAACAATGCGCAGACCAATGCTTGCAACAACAATAACAAGCGAGATCAAATACTTGAGGCTCGTCATCACCAAGGAGGACAGAACAGCAACGCAAATGGCAACAACAATGCGAATGGCAACAACAATGCAAATGGCAACAACAATGCAAATGGCAACAACAATGCAAATGGCAACAACAATAATGCCAACGGCAACGGTAACGGTAACGGTAACAACAACAATAACAATAACACCGGAAACAACAACGCCGACAATGCTGACAATGCTAATGACAATGCCGACAATAATAACGGAAACAACAACAACAACAATGATAATGCTAACGACAACGCCAACAACAATAACAACAACGACAACGCCAACGGAAACAACAACAACAACAATAACAACGGTAATGGAAACAACAACAATGGCAACAACAACAACAACTCCACGGCGATCGCTGGTTGTAATGCAAGGCGAGCTACACACCTTGAAATCCGCCATCACAAGGGCAATGGCAACGCGAATGCCGCCAACGCCGCAAACGCTGCCGATTGCAACTGAAAACTCGGAAGTGGTTCATGTTAAGGGTTCCATGATACGGCACTTAAGAAGAGTCCGACATAGGGATTATATGTCTTTAAATGGATGGATCGTGGAAAACTTGGGAGAAATCTAGGAGTGGAAATTCAATGTGGTTTAATAGTTCGTCAATTGCGGCAACGGTTTGACCTAGCTAGCAGCAAATGTCAAAGCACAATGCATGTTACTCCAAGGAAACTACATTTACTGCGGGAGGTAATCTACGTATTCAATCATTTCCCCTTTCCATTCATCACTTTACATAGCTTAGTAAGGTCGCAGAGTGTAAATATTTCCCGGTGGTGAATAGCGTGCGACCACCCACCACCCACCTAGCACGCCACTAACAGCAGCGATACCAACCTTATCCGTAGTATTCCACATACATTGAGCTATAGATGTATTTTCATTAGCCATATGGTTTCAGATGAGATATTTTCCTAGACTCACTGTAGTGACTGTAGTTGCTAAAATTACCCTGTGGGAGGATCTCGCCTTTGTAATAAGGGGCCTCGGCTAACCTAAGAGTTATGATATTAGACTATTTTACATCGAGTATACTAGTTAAGACGGATGTCACTTACCATCCCTTTGTTGCAGAAGTAATAGGATCGTTAACAGTGTTGAAGAAGATGATAGCAGTGCTAATAAGGTCGTCAATGTTTGTTTGTTTAACTTCCATTTTTGAGACTGAAACATACCCGATAAACGCCAAGTTTTCACCCTGGTTAGGGCGCGTATCAGGTTTAGAATGCACAAGACTGGTGCCCCAAATGAGCTGCTTGGCGTAGGCTAAAGCTTGAGCTTGCAGGGAAGGATCCCATGCCAAAGGTGCCACTCCTTTAGTCGCTCTGGCTGCATTGTGCAAGCTCAAGCCTGTAGTCTCATCGGCATTCAATGTGAAGTTGGACGATGTGTTAGTGGCCCGAGAAAATAAAGATGAAAGATCCAGGCCCCAAAGACCGCCTGCATCTGCCTTTGCAGATCTCTTGCCTTCGGGATAGACAGCCTCTGGAATGTCTTTGGGAAATAATGCCGCTGACGAGAGAGTAGGATCCCCAGCGTCTCTTTTTAGAATGGGATTTCCTATAACGATTGACCCCAAACCAAAAACAACGAGACATGGGGCATAAATGTTCTGAGCCAGCATTGTAGAGAATAGCGTAAGCTGTGTCGAAAATCCTTGTATCAATATTATGAGATGCCGGTTTCATGAGACGAGGACCAATATTTATTAGGAATCTTGGCAGATTATATGAAGTCCATATTTCAGCCCAAAGCCTAGCTGGAAAAAAAAAAAAAACAATTGCCCGATATATGCAATGCAACATAGCACACCGTTACTCGTATGGAATGCTAAGGGGAAGTAACAGAGCTATCCATATCGTCTTTCCGACCAATGATCTATGCGGGCATGAAGAGTACTTTTGGTGGAATCTATCCTAGACATTGAAAAGACTTTCTGCATTCGCTTAGGTACCGGGCTGATCATAACTCTAGCTCAGCTGTCGCACTTCAAAACGTAAAACGCTGGAGACTACAATAAAGCCGCGTGCTTGACCCACTAGACATCGAACAAAGGTCCAACACAAGATGTTGGTTTGAGCACAGTAAAATAAGAAACACGTAGATCAGGGTGATCCTAGCCGCATCGGTATTTGCCATCAACTTGCACCTTCATATCAGATGCCTGCCCGAAAGAGTGACCCACACGGGATCGTCAGGATCGACAACCGGTAATAACAAGGCAAAAAGAACACAGAACAGCGGCATCAAGATAGACACATAGACTACTAAGACCACAGCCTTAGATATTGATACAAATATACCTCCAGCTTATTCAGTAATGCCGCAGATCTCGGTGTTAAAAATCGCGGTGACGGAGACACAAGCGGAATATAGGGTTCTATTCTCGCCCATAACTTCCGGTTGAGTCAGATGCATGATGCGAACAAGCGCAATCGATACCACTAGAATTAGTCTCCGTACGTCCAAAAAGCATAGTGCCCCATAATAGATGCTATGATCCTCAGCCGCATAACAACCAAATGAAAACAAGCTTTCGACTCTCAGCTGCCAGCCACGTACACTATACGACACGAAGTTGAGTTATGTGACGGTGGGGAGTCGGAAGTCTAATCTATGGCTCAGCATACTTTCGGAGGACGGGGTTTCACAGGCCCGAAACGACCGTTTCTATCTAAAACAGCTGCGAATAACCTATTGGCCAGCATCATTCGTTACGGCGATCTGACCCATATGGAGAACTGTATCCTCTATGTTCTGGAATGCAAAATGATTTCGTTGCCACAAAAATGACGTAGTTATTCTCTTGGCTTTACGACTTTTTGCAACGGTCATTTTGATTTGACGGTGAAGACTGAGTTTCGCTAGAATCGCTTTCGCTTCGCTGTTCTAATCTTTACAATAGATCAACGTCATTATATCTAGTAGCTGAATATGGCGCCTTCTACTCACATGATCTTCTGTTAGCTGATCCCAGGCATCTGAAGATGGCCATTCATCAATGGATGGGGAAATCATCTTCCTTTCTCATCGCGTTGAATAATAATCCAACCCATTGCTCGAACCTCAGCCTCTGCATAATTGATGTGATCTAGCAATATCGAAGAGGAAGATATGAAGTTATATTCCGGCATATATACCAACTATCCATAGTTTACAACACTGAAGACCCTCTCTACGTAATTAGCTAACCATTCCATCGTCCTGTGCCCATCCAATATCTTCTTCTGCATACAAAGTAATTGGGGAATCTGGTTATTCAAGGAGCCAATTGTCAAAATAAGCAACAGCCTGAAAGAATGCCTGCTCTTTGGCGAATTTCTGGTGTTTCTTGCTGAGATCGCATCTGACCGCAAATCCGTGGACGACGTGAGAGTAAAGATTGATCTGATAAGGATTTCCATTCTTCTTCAAAATTTCCTCGCTGCCGTGCCGTTTTTCAGCTGGGAAGATGGAGTCGGTCTCGGCAGCGGCGATGGAAAGCGGCCCCGTAATGGACGCTAACTCGTCCTCTTCAATGGCTGATGGATGCGCAATGAAGCCCACTTTAATGCCGTTATGATAGTGTCGAATGACGTACTTTGCCCCAAAGCAATAGCCGACAGCGCCAATTCGGCTAATTCCCAAATCATTCTTCAAATAATCCAGAGCATCTTTCACGATCGGGTCGATTTCTTTGATGGTGTGGCCACCAGCACCATTCCTCCCATTCTGTATCCAATCTGACAAGTTCACCTCCGAAAACCGGCCGACTGTGATCGCATCTCCGTTGAAAATGTCAATTATCAGGGTTGTGTATCCCTTGGCTGCAAACTCATCTGCAAGAAGCATACTGTTGTCCCAAATGCTGAATACGTCTGGGATATATAAAATGCCAACGCCATCATGGGCAGTCTCTGCGGCAGCAGTCGCTAGATACCCATCGTGTCGCCCAACCTTGATCTTTGTTCCCTTTGGAGTGCCTCTGTGCATCACCGTATAAGCTGCCGTTTTTAAAGGCATACATCTTGTGTCTTGAAATCTGAACCCAAATTATGAATGACATGAAGACTTACTCGTGCTGGACACCAACAGTGCAACATCGTCCAGGTGGGTGGGATGCCATTTTCGATTTCGATTTTACTGGTAGTCGTAAAACTTGTATAAGCTTTTCTTTTCCTGTGAATATTTTTGATGAGTACTTCAAGGGGGGTGTTGATTTGTTATATATTTTGTATCCAGAGCACGGCAACCTTCGGATTGCATACTAGTCAGCACCAGTATAACCCAACAGCAAATCGCCAAATTAGGTATTATCCGAATCACTCAATCACTCAATAATACCTAGCCGTTAATTTTAAACCTAGGGGCAATGATTTACTATCTAGCATGAATTGCCAACACTAGTGAAAAACCCACTTTGGGAATATTATAAAGCTCGCCGGCATTTTCCACATTTGGAATCATGATTGACCCTATTAATTTACTCCATATTAGATCTGGAAATGGACAGTCTCCTGACTAACATTTGTGACAAACCCTACCCCGATAAACAATGGGTCTTGAGGGTCTCGCTACTACGTGACCATTGCGTCAATTGCGCACACGCGAGCGACTTCCACTTCCAACACGACGCGATACGAATGGAGTGCACATTACCAACGAAAACGCAACATTATGCTTATCTACCCAAAATTGTATCATACATGAATTTTAATCAGAACAAAATAGCGCAAAAACAGAAGCGTGTGCTTGCTTGCTGTGCCACTGAATGACCATTTAAAACCCCCTTTGCAGCCAGCACGCAAAACCGCTAGATCACAAGATTTTCTATCATCTTTCCAAATGTATCATCAATAGAAGCTGCCGCGTATTGCAGGCGATTCATTAGTTCCAACACTTTGTCAGCTCTTGTTTGGCTGTTCTGAGATAGAGGAATCTCGCTGATGCGAAGTAAAAGCTGGTTGAAGTTTCGCACCTGAAGCTTCGTCAAAACGCGAATCATGTGCAGTCTCTCCTCTTGAGAATATTGGCACTCAAATTCGGGAGAAAACATGTCAGGGTTGCAAGGAGCGGATATGGTGGTGCCGTCGACAAGCTGAACAACGGACGCGTTGATGGTGATGGCCAAATCACTCGTCAGTGCTGTTTCAACAGGTGTCACATTGTTGGACACATCGTTAGACTGGCTGCCATCATCGCCCAGGTCGTTGGAGAAATGTAGTTGGCGTTTTATGCGCCGTGACAAGCATTGAAACATGTTGGCGATTCTGTTGCAGATGATGAGGATCACTGTGGAAGCGGTAGGTAAATGGAGACATTTTGGGCAGTCCAGTGGCTTGCAGCAGTGAAACACCATCCACTTTTGCAGCTTCAAGACCAAGTCGAACCCGAGTGTTCTGAGCTTGAATTCGTCATTGTCCAACTTTTGAACAATCCCGAGAATGTCATCGATGCAAGTACATGTATTCAAGTTGTCGGTATCAGGTGTTAGGTTTACACCAGGGAATGGAGAATCGACTGTAGATCTATCCGACGAAAAGGCCCTGTCAAATGACGATTGCGACCCGTCTGTGATGAATGATTCCTGGTAGTCCCCAGATATTGAGGGTGGTGATATCATGGAATTTGGCGTTGAGCCACCTGTTGAGACGTTAGCTGGTTTCCCGGAGAGAGCACCAAAGGGTAGCTGCTAACCCAATGGTAGATTGGAGGACAGGCTGCTGCCACTCGTTTCTGAGCTTGCTGTAGGGGTGAAGGCCATGTCCATTGGTTCAGTCCCGTTTGAATCCGCCATCATTAAGGAAAGATATGAATCCTGGTTGTCCAGTTCATTCATATTTGGAAGGTGACCTTGCCGTCGAGATAAATCTTCATTCAACACCGACTCTTGACCAGGGTTCTGTGCCGTGTTTCCAGGATCTTTCTCGGCTGATGATTGAACTTGTGGGTCATCATCGTTATTACCAAGCGAATCTTGGATGCCAACGTCCAGTCTTGGGCGTCTTGGGCCAGAGACACCAGCCGCCCGACTTTTGCGGGTCCTCGCCCGAGGCTCTGAGGAGAAGACGCATGCAACCTGCTGAGCGATGCATCTATCACAAGACTTCATCAGACCCGTGCAGCGGACCTAGACATAAAGCATCAACGCATAGGTCACCACAGAAACATGGAAATGCCAACGCACCTTCTTACTGCGACACGCCATGCATGCATCTCGTCGGCTTGACCCAAACCGGTTGCGAGTGCTGTCTTGGCGAGCACTGCTCAACGAGACCTGCTCCATGCCCGCGCCCTTCCGGGCATTTTTCGAAGCCTTCAGGGTAACAAACATTTCCTATATTGGCAAAAAGCCTTCTTGCTCAGTGACTGGCAAATACGGATGTGAGAGGTTTCGACAGATTCAATCAGCACGTCCAAGGCAATGATGGCGAAATTCGGCAATTACCGTATACGGCAAGGTGGTTCGGCAATTACTGAATTTGGTAAGGCTTCGTTTGGGAACCCGCGCTCAATTACTCAGCGAGTCAGCGAAATCACGCTCCACAAGCAACGATCTTCAGGTGGCCTGCGACAAAACATTAGGTGGAAAATAAGGCACAGCAGGAAAGAAAGATCTCAAGGTGTGCAAGGCGCAAATATTCTGATGACATTGGCGATAAATACAGGCCCGTGAAATATAAATTCCAATCTCCCCTTCTTCATCTTGCCAATTTCCTATCCCTAGCCTCTATGATGTTTCTCTGACATCATTTCGATGTTGCGTAATATGACAAGAAATGCCCCTCTCCAGCTCGAAGCTGTCAAAGTTTGACTCCACTTCATGCATAAAAAATAAGAAGCCTTATCAGTAACATGACCGTGTCCCCGTGTGAAATGAACGAAACAAAAAAACAAACACGCCTCATTCGTAAAAAGAACTTTTTCTTATTAGATCCAATCGAGATTTCGCAAGCCCATGAATGGCAATTTTCGCCAGTCAGAAGAGTATTCGAGGATGCTTCAATGCAATATTCAAGCGAACTCTAGCAAACTCTCTACAAATTATTAAATGAGGAATTCATGGGTTATTATGAAATAAACGCCTTTTCTTGGCATGAGATTTGTAACAAGTTGACCATTCTCACCGCCAGCCTTTGTGACTGATGCAATACAATCCACAGACAACGTGGCCTCTACGTTTCCCAAGCACCGAGAGTTAGTGCATTCTCGCATTTCTATAAAGGCACGTAAAAGGGCAATTTTTGCTGTCACAAGGTTTGAATAGCGTACCTCGGAAGCGGTCATCCTGCCGAGACAATATTGGATCCTTCCTCTTGAAGGATGCATCGAAAAAGGATTTCTTGAGCTGCTGTCCAATCCACCCTTGGATGCAATATTTGAAGTCGAGGGGTGTCCAGTGGGTTCAGTGATACCCTAGCCTGGTGTCTTAGACACTCCCCAAGACACTGTAGGGGGAGGGATAAAATATCAGGGTCTTCCCTTTGAAGATGTGCTTGCAGTTATTTACTGCTCGTTAATTGTGATCCATCCACACTGTAATTCCAGCTCTATTCGGGATTTTCCGACCGTGCTATACATCCAAATTATCATTACCTGACTATGGTGGCTTTTTGAGCATATGCAACTCGTGTGGTATTTTTGCCTCCCTAACGAATAGACGGCCCCTTTCCAACCAAAGAATGTTCACGGGCCACTAGTTTGTGTCAATCAATAGCCGCCCTGGTTTTCAGATCACATCCTTCCCTTACCCCTACCCCTTAATCAAATCATTTGCCACATTCCAGAGTCGAATTTACACATATTACCATACCTTGGATCTACCTCTTGTCAATCGCTCCGCCGGCTCGACTTGCGTCTTTTCTTTGTTCAATTACAACAATGCAAATATGATCCATTCTCGAACCAATCTACATTTCTTAATGGCAGCTTACTGGTATCAGCTCTGCCTGTACCTATCGCTGCTAGTCTCCAATGTGACAGCCGATGTGCCATTACACAGGGATTGGGCCGCATATCAGAACAAGTCACTGGGGATGCAACCCTCTCAATCATTTTATTCTGCGCCTCACATCAGAGCACCTATTTATCAAGTCAATACTCTGGACCCCGAAAAGGCTGACCCTTCCTCATTCTACTTTATCACCGGTTCTTATATCCCCGATGCTTATGGGCCCAGCATCATTTCAGCCAAGGACCTCAGCCTTGTATGGACAGAAGAACAATATCGCATGTCACACTCCCTCGAGACCTACATCTTCAAAGGCCAGCCAGTGCTGGCTTTATACATGGGAGAAGAGATTCATATATACAACCAACATTACCAAAAGCTATATGTGTTTCGCGCGCACAGTGACCCCAAAACATCCATATTCGATAACCACGAATGCCACCTCACACACAACGACACAGCCATCATTATTTATAGTCAGCTGGAACATGCCGATCTCACTTCGATTGGCGGCCCAGCAAAAGAAGAAGGGATCAGGGACTGCCGTTTCCAGGAGATTGATCCTGCCATCAACAAGGTCGTATTTGAGTTTTCCACTCTGCAACACTTTCCCGTCGACACTACGGTATGGCCTTATAAGCAGCTAGCCCCTGACGAGGCAGCCAGGTCATTTCTTGATTATTGTCATATGAATAGTGTCGAAAAGGTCTGTTACTAATCCAGTGGTTGAGAATATTAAAAACTAATTCGTATGATAGACTCCGGAAGGTGATTTCCTGGTTAGTTATCGACACTTCAGCTCCATCGCCCTGATCAATGGCAAAACATCAGAAGTCAAATGGGTCATGGGCGGCAAAAGGAATCAATTTAGGGATGTCAGCGTCAACCGATCGGCCGACTTTGGCTACCAGCACCAAGCACGATTCAGCGGCCCAAACCGCATCACTTTCTTTGACAATAGATCACTAAGGAATGATTTCTGTCCGAAGGGAGATCTGAAGTGTTCACGTGGTCTGGAAATTGAATTCGACCTATCTAACATGACAATGTGGGTCGTCAATGAATATTACCACCCTCAAAGCATCAGCTCCTCTTCGCGAGGTGGTGTCCAACGCCTGCCAAACGGTGGAACGCTTGTTGCTTGGGGTCAGAATCCTCTATACACCGAGTATGCACCCAATGGTGAAGTTGTAATGGACTTCCAACGAGGAACAGTTCATTCAAGCCCACATGGACTCCTTCCTTCGCTAGCCTATCGCGCCTTTAAAGGTGACTGGGAAGGCAAACCACTCTGGGGGCCTAATATTTCTTCCCATTTTAACCATAGTCATAACACTATTTACGTATCTTGGAATGGTGCGACAAATGTCAACAAATGGGTGTTTGTAAGTTTTCCGAGCCGTTTTCTTCTCCTTCAAAGCTAATTTTCGCAGCTTCTCTCGACAGCCGTCGAAGATCTAGATGGTCCGCAGCATGTCGCAAAGGAATTGCCCCGCATGGGCTTCGAGACGGGCTTCGATCTGGAACCAGATTCGCCCTTCACGTTTGCCCGCGTCGCTGCACTTGATATTCATGACAACATTATCGGCTCTACTCCCGCGGTGAATATTAGTTCCGGAGAACTGCTTCATCTGGATTACCCGATTCGTGAAGCCAAAGTTATCTCGGATACCTCAAGTAACAACGAGATCCCAGATGCCTCGGGCAGCAGCGAGATACAGGATGATGTCGTCTTTCAAGCTCCCTTAGTCAACAACATGCCAGACCTTAGTCTCGATTCGGTAATCCTATATCTTGCCGGGATCGTAGGCGTCAGTTGTGCCATGTAAGCCTTCTCTTGAGCCCTCTCCTTGTTTCTTCGTGCTCTTCTTCAGTAACTAACGCTCTATGTATCAGTGTGCTAATTACAGTGACTCAAAAACCGTACATACGAAAGCTGCTTTGGTATTCCAAAGGCTGACCTTGACTTCGTTACGAGTGAAGTGGTGGGCGATATTTCTAAACATCACCCACGAAAATAGACTACCAAGGTGCATAGTACAACTGCTATCGAGAAGCAAAAGCATTAACTCTGATGCAATCCGCTTAATAAGTGATGGGGGCCGGATCGGAGTTTGGTGAGGTTGGGAAGCGTTATCATTGGTCATGAGATAATATTATACTGAAGCAATACCCAATAATTTATTTTAATACTAATACTGTGCAAATTACGGTGTGACATAAATTGTGCTATCTCCGAGCTCCCAAATGTGCCTGAAGAAGGAACGTGAGAATAATGACAGTCGATACGTAATTCATGGTATTGGTGTTTATCGGATTCGTAGCCGGAAGACAGTCGGAGGATGACACAAGCTAAGTAGGACATGTACTGACTGGGAATCAGCCACACAAAACATGATTCCAATCATAGTGGGGAGTCCAAGGTATCTCCTGACACCAACAGTTGATAAGAATGCTTTGGGTGGACTTTTGGTTTGGGTATTTCCTCAGCCATATGATTGATGTACCTAGGCTGCTGGGATTCCTCTCAAGGTGATCCTTTTAAATGCAGCGTAGGCAACATCCACTCTACAGGCCATTGCCTTCGACTATCCTCCTAAGCCATCGTCTTAAAAATATGCACATGGCAATCAAGCATCATTCATGTACACCAACCTATAATCCAGTGGTGTTGTTGTAGGCTTGTTACTGGCCACAAGTTGGAATGTCAAGCAATTATAAACATCCTACATTTGCTTTATCCTATCCTATGACTTATTAAGTTTTTCTCAAACTCAAAGCCAACAAGCTCAATGCAACCCAACAACCACAGATTTGCAAAAAAAAATTGGACATGACGGTCCGGTCCGTTAGTGAGCGCTAGTGTGATGATCATCTCCACTCGCCATTGTCACTCAGTCCCATTCGAGGGATGAATCAGAGAGCGCCTCAAAAAGATTTTTGCTTTTCGGTAGCGTGTGACGCACTTGAGGGGGGGCAAAGGAACAACTTAAAGATACGAGGCTCATATCGGGATGAGGCATCCCGGAAAGGAACCGCGCGAGCCATGGAATCCATTCCAGAGACTACGACGGGTACAGTCAAAAGCCACTAGCTAAGTTTCCTTCCCCCGGATTGCAATTAGAGTTGGTGAGGCGCTATCGCCGCTGCAAATTGGAGGGGTCTCGATCAACCCCTCTTTTATACCGACCATGATGTCGATTGCAGTTCCACCATTAACCAAGTAGCGAGGCCAGGCAAGTGTCACAGCTCAAGCAAAGTATTACAGCAACCGAGTTCATACTTGTACGGGATCAGCAAGGATCGACCAGTTTGTCGCATGGATTGAAATGTGTAAAAATGCGAGTGACGCAATAGATTGCTCTGTATTTTTTTTACACCAATGGTGGGAATTATGATGATGTCCTAAAAAAAGGAAAAAAAAATATTTGGAGCAAAACTGACACGACTAGAGTCGTGCACGCACAACAATGACAAGATAGCACAAATGAAGAGGAGTCTAACGGAAAATTGAGCTTGTTATTTAAAATAATTATACATATAAGTAATAGTAAAATTATTATCCCAGGAAAATGAGGGGGAATGGCCAGCTTTTGATGCTGAGCCCGTTTGACAGAATGGATGGTTCCGCTTCCATTGTGGAGGGTCGCTTTGTCTGGATTGAGCTTGTGTGACGTGCGGGGGGTGCTCTGAAGATAATTTTACCAAAGTTTAGCTAGTGCCCCTCCCCATTGGCGAATTTTCCACTGAGATCCACAGCTGATAAGCGCAGACGCTCAACGCATACCCTATACCATATTCTGTCCTCTTAATGTCGAGGAGATGATGAAAAGAAATGGTATTACAATGGGAAATGGATTAAATTAATTATGAAGAGATTAAAAATAATTAATGCAGCCAGAATGACTTTGACAAAATGTATCAACATGTTACGTGATACAATGGTTAAGCCAGATCAAACCCACTCAACCCATCACTTTTACCTTCAAATTGAGACCGACTGCCGAGACCATTGCACTAACACATATTATCCTAGCAACACAACTGTATTTTTGTGAGCTTAGCAACGGCTGCCCTGCATGTATTTTTATTTTTCGTCTTATGTTTGCTGATTGAAATTGTTTCAGCCCAAGTCTCATGGGTGCTGTTGGAGGCCATGTTTTGTTGACCACTGTCGCGACTCGAGACAAGAAGCGGGGTCTGGAGAGCTAACCAAGGTAAGCCATTTTGCCGATGTGAGATTTCATTTGCTGAAACAGACTCTTTTACTTGTGTCACAAATGGGATAATGCGTAACCATATGTGATGGCGCACGCGACAAGAGAAGAGGGTGGGCGATGCCATCCCAACCCCTCTTTGTCTGTGTCTGGGGGATTAGACGTGGTGGGTGGGCTGTGGGGGTTTTTCTGTCCAAAACCTGCTCAGATGCAGATCTCACACAGCCAACATCGCATTCCCAACAACCCGGTTGTTCTCTCGCTTAACCCTGGTCTAACTGAGAGCCTCGTGGTATGAGGGATGCCCTCACCCTCGTGGTTGTTTGCACCCTGCTTCCATACACTGCGTGTCCAATAGCGGCCACACATTGGTCGGGCGACTTTGTCTCCTCAGTTGTTGGTGGTGGGGACATCCGGGGGGTTGAGAGGCCTGGAGCCGGGGGGGTGGAGCAGCCGCACCAGTAGTCTCTGCAACCCGGCGCCTCAGTGATGCCGGCAATTGGACCGTTGCGAGAATATCGTTAGATTTATGGTGCGAGACAGCAGCTGGGACAGCTGCCCAGAGAGGGAATGGCTTCCCACAAGTTTGAAGGCATCGCCAATGCCGTTTCGGCGGTTTTCCCAACAAGCGGCGAGTTTGGTAACGCGCCATAGGGTTCGCAACGGCCCTAATCCCGGGGAACAGCACCCGTACAGGCCTAAAGCAAACGTATTGGTTTGGTGCGTTCGCTTCGGGGGGGGGGGGGGAATGAGCGCTCGCAGCGTTAGCGGGAAGCATGCGCTAAGGGTCGGGGGCCACAATCTCTTAGCTCGCGCTCACCTTTGCGGCAAAACCAATAAATGGGTGGTGTGCTGTCCCGCCCGCGACGCTGCATTACTCTGACGTGTCATCCTCAGTCTTGTTGCGCTTCCCCACAAGGCTCGCTGCCGTAACATTTTGTGAGACAACCAACCTGTGAGCGAGCACAGGGATTTATTTCCTCTAGACCCCCCCCCCCCCCCCCCCCCGATCGTTTTGCCCGCTTTCTAGCCTCATTCCGCTCGCCGCAATCAATCATGGCTTCGCCAGATCCCCTGATCGAGGCCGTAAGTAGCATCCCGCCATGGTACCCGATGCCATCAAAAACGACGCAACGTCTTGTGGTGATGGCAGACAAAAGCACGTATTGATTGACTTCTTGTTTAGGATCCCGCCCTCGACAGTGACTTTGACGCCCAGAGGTCATTTTTTTGCCCTTGCTAGAATCCCATTCATGATGCACGTACTAACAGCCACAAAGCATTTCCGACTCGACTGCGTCAATCACGTCCAGCATTTTCGAGAAGCGCATGTTCCAGGGCAGAAGCTATGCCAACCCCAAATATGGCAGGCACTGGTGTGTTGAGGCGCCAACATTGACCCCACCAGAGCTTGACTGACAGATGATGCTAGGGCGCCCAACGACGAGGAACAGCTCGAGGCCCTTGACATCATGTAAAGCCACCTCTTCACGCTGTCAACAACTTGTATGTAAACTGATTAAATTATAATAGCCACCACTGGATTACCTTGATGTTGGAAGACAAGCTGTTCCTCCCAAACATTGGAGAGAATCCTCAGGTTAGTGGGGTAAATCAGATACAGGCAGAAAGGGTCTATGCTCACCTCAACCTAGCGTATCCTTGATATTGGAACTGGAACTGGCATCTGGGCCATGTGAGACTTTGCGTTGGCACAATGCATGATTTTCACTAACAAATAGCAAACAGCAACATGGGCGATGAATTCCCCTCGGCTAGCATCATTGGAACCGACATCACCCCGACCCAACCGTCCTTTGTTCCACCCAACGTGGAGTTCCAAATTGACGATGCACAGCTCGACTGGACTTTTGAGGAGGAGTCGTTCGATTTCATTCATATCCGCTACCTGCACGGCAGCATCGACGACTGGGAGAAGCTGTACAGACAGATGTACCGCTTCCTCAAGCCCGGTGGCTGGTTCCAGCACATTGAGCCTGATTTGTATATGCACTCTGACAACCCAGAAATTAAAATCGACAAGGACCAGTACGTCTTGCCTACTCCCATCTACATGATGTATTCTGACCAATCACGCCGTGTAGCATTTTCACGCGATGGGGCGATACTTTCCTCAAGGTGGGCCAGACAATGGAAAAAACGATGGATTTTAGCGATCGCAAGCTGGAAAAGCTGGCCCAGGGTGCCGGCTTCACCAACCTTACCTACCAGAATCACAAGATCCCCGTTGGTCACTGGCCAAAGGACAAGGATATGAAGACGCTTGGCACCTTTGTCAACCTCTCCTTCAGCCAGGCCCTGGACGGTTTTGTCAAGCTGCCCCTTTGCGAGATTCTCGAATGGACCACCGAGGAAATGCACGTCTTTGCTGCTGAGATGCGCCAGGCCCTGAACAGTATCAAGACGCGCACTACCGGTCGAGTGTAAGCATCAACCATTTTCGTGTGAATTTCGCCAATTCTTTTTACTGACATTGGGGATTATAGGTTTTCTGTCTACGGCCAAAAGCCCCTCGGAAAAACTGAGACCACGGCTGAGTAGGAATAAATTGGGTCATAGGTCTACGATTCGAAACAATCATTTATTACATTGTGTCATGAATGCGAATGGGATATAGAGATGATTCTCTGGCCATGTCTGCAGAAGGAGCATGCCTGCATATTAGACGAAGAATATGAGTGGAGTTATTGCGTTGTAATTATGGATGATTTTGATTGCGTGCATGGAGCATCGCCGGTGCAGACAATAAGTTGTGGCAATTGCACCGCTGGCCCGTTAAATCTCATAACGGTAGTCGGGAACCTTGTCCGCATCACCACCCATGTCGATCGGGACACCAACCTCAGGCTTTCCGTAACGCCTGTCTCTTCTCCTGTTCTCTCGATAGAGGATAATGCTCATGCAAATGGCAGAGGCCGATGTTAAAAATGTCAAAGCAGAAGATACCGCATTTCCCATGAGGTAGTAAGGCGCATCCGATGCAGGATAGATGTTGGAAGCCGCAACCCCAACTGCATGGGTGACAGCTATAACAATACCGATCCCGACACCGGCCTTGGTGTCACCAGCAAACGTGGAACTAATCCAAGCCAACACAAGAGGGAATGCCATATAAGTTCCCTGATCAAGATTAGCCGAAATGGGGAATTTTGAGAAACTAAAATACAGTTCAGAATAAACTTACTGCAATGGCAAGAAAGCAGCAAGCGTATCGAGCCGTCTCATTCCGAAGCGTCCCTAACAAAATATATCCCGTTCCAGACATTACACCTCCGATTACGATGGGGAGACCACGAATCCGAAAGCGATCAGAGATGGCTGCTGTTGCTAGGAGAATACAATAGGCTGTGCCGTAGACAGGAGCCGTCATCAAGTTCGCTGTGACAGAATGATAGCCAAGATCTCTGATGATTGTCGGCAAGAAAACGGCTGCGACGGCGAGTGATAGAGCGAGGCCCGAGTAGATGAATACAAAAAGGTATAATCGAACATCAACGAATGCCCTGCAATTTGAGTGAGAGGGGAGATTGTTATTTGGGATTCGGGACTGACGCTTTGACTTGGGCCATGCTAACACCATCATCCTGATTCTTGGTGAATCTTTGTCTTCTGCTGAGAATAATCTCGTGCTCTTTATCAGTAAACCAATGAGATTTACCAGATTCGGGACGCCCTGGCAAGATCCAAAACGTCAAAACACCCACAACCATTGTAGGAAGGCCTTCAATAATAAAAAGGGCTTGCCAAGGGGCGATGGCCATGCCCTTTGCCAGCCCGATACCGTAGGATATCAACCCTGACAGGACACCGCTCAGCGCACTCATCCCGGCATAGGCTGCAATTCTCAAAGAGAGCTCAGACTTCAAGTACCAAAAGCTCAGGTATAGCGCGCACCCAGGAGCGAATGAGGCCTCGAAAGCCCCGAGAAAGAAGCGCACTGCGGCAAGCCCAGAGGGATTGGTGCAGGAGGCCTGCAAAGCACTAACGCCTCCCCACCCAATTGCACAAACCCCCAGCCAAGTAGAAGGTTTGAACACCTTGAGCATCAGACCACCAACAGTGCCAAATAGCACGGTGCCAATATAAAAAGTCGCAGATGCAAGCTGATACTGACTGCTACTTAAACCAATGTCGTCTTGGAGACCGATGTATCGAGCGTTTCCCATATTGCTCCTGTGATTATTGCGGTGGGCGGTTAGCAAGTGTTGACTGACTGCATCAAAGAATTCCCCATAATGCTGAGAGCAAATACCTGTCAAGATATGACAAAAAGTAGAGGAGCATGATCCAGGGCAGAATTGTTCGATCAAGCTTTCGAACGAGACGGCGTTCTTCGTCAGAGTCGAAGGAAGAAGTCGCTATAGCTTGCGGCTTGGACTCTGCCATCTCTACTTGTTCAAGATAAGAGGCAGAGCCGGATTTTTCGTTGGGATTCTCCATGGAATGGATGTGATTTCAAAGACAAAAAGCTCTGGGCATCAAATGATTACTATTGAACTTTTGGTACTAACAGAAACAAAAAGCTCCCTCTATATATGCGTTTCTCATTGTGAAGATCTTTACTGTTGGCCCTAGTGACTCTGGGGAATCTGGGGTAAGTTCGGGCCTAGCAACACCGCAACTTGAATTGCCTATGGTGTGAACGGAGAATTTCCGTCTACTATGTCATCGAAACCATCCCATGTGTGATTTGGCATAGAGTTTAGAAGATGTATGTAGCTTTCGAGGCGCATTACGCCATATCCTGGACTGGGAGAGGACGGAAGATTACCTTTGACGGAGAAATCCCGAGTGCGACTGTCGGAATTTGTCCGTGTGGAGAGTCTCCGCTTGTTGCAGAGCCATCATTATTACATAACGAAACTCTTGAAATCACCTTGGCCATAGGCATTCTAAAAGTCAATCCAAGCAAAATAGATTTTCTATGGGCTATTCGAAATATTCATGATGACGAGTTTTTGCTGGTGTCGTGCTTCGCAGGTACAAGTGCCCGTGCTATTCACGACGTTGCCCGCTGAATACCGCATCCCTGGCACGTCAGAGCATTCTAAAAACCAGAAAAGAGGTCGCTCCCTTGACTGCTTTCTAGAAGGTCCAATAATTGTCGACAAAAAATTGTTCTTGGTTGATATTCCGTATGGCCGCATTTTTTCTGTTGACATTGAGTCTCAAACGTGGGCTTTGGTGCTGCAGTATGATGGAGAGCCCAATGGCCTTGCATGGCACTCTGAGTGGAAAAAGCTTGTTATTGCCGATTTCAAACAAGGAATCCTAGCTCTGGATCTGAAAACAACATCATTATCGACTGTCATGGATCGGTTCAATGGGGAGCGACTAAAAGGCCCAAACGACTTGATAGTATCACGAGACGGCAGCATCATTTTTACAGATCAAGGAATGACCGGGCTCCAAGACCCGACTGGTAGGGTCTATAGGATTGGAAATGACGGGAGGGTTGATGTTTTACTTCGAAATTGCCCGTCGCCTAACGGTTTGGTTCTGGATGTGACTGGGACGAGCCTTTTTGTGGCGATGACGAGGGATAACAGTGTCTGGCTCGCGCCGCTCTATCCAGATGGCAGTGTGCAAAGGACTGGTAGATTTTCGAGCTACTTTGGCGTTGGAGGGCCGGATGGCATGGCGATAGATGAAGAGGGGAATATTTTTGTCGCGCATTCAACATTGGGGGTTGTCTTTGTCCACAACAAGGATGGGTCGCCTCGAATGACAATTGACACCAAAGCTGTAGGCTGCGGCACGACAAATCTGACATGGGGTGGTTCAGATTTGAAGACTCTGTTCATTGTTGAAAGTCAATCTGGATCCATCCTCTCTCTTGAGTGGGAGCACAAAGGGATAGTTTGAAGGAGCAGTGGACAAGATCAACATATCCAAATAACACTCTTGAAATTCTTAGAGGATAGCCTGAAAATGCGATTCATCACATCTGCATCCAGCTTGTGTGTCTTAACAATAGCATTAAGGCCTACATAACAGGGTATTGTCGCCATGTGGCAGTCTTGGGGTGGGAGATGGTACGCCACATTTCCGTTTTAGGCGACTCAGCTGAAATTTCATGTGATTTGGCAAAATCAGAACCAGGCCTCGCAGCACACGGCGATAAAAGCATGGAAACAGGACCAAGGCAGAGCTCAGTAATCCTCTTTAAGCCTTTAAACGCGCTAGAACGACATAGAATCTCCTTGTAATTAGTCGGAAGGATCATGGTCCATTTCCGGCGCGCGCATGCGTCATGAATAACGTGACTCTCGCCAGCTCCGCAAGCGTCGGTGATATCTTCTCCACACCTCCGCTCCGACAGCCCTGCACACTCGCAATCCCGGGACACGTTTGGCCAGGATGCGATTGCTGCATTCTACCAGCTATGAATTCGCTGAATTTGTCAGTGATGACATCCCGCCCTACGCCATTTTGTCGCACACGTGGGATTCCGAAGAGGTTACCCATGGCGACATGTACCAGCCGGACCATGAGCGCCTAAAGGGATTCGACAAAATCAGGGCCTGCTGCGCGCAAGCGGTGCGGGACGACCTCGATTGGGTCTGGATCGATACCTGCTGCATTGACAAGTCGTCCAGCGCAGAGCTGTCCGAGGCCGTCAACTCCATGTACAAGTGGTATAAGCGGGCTGATGTCTGCTACGTCTACCTGTATGACGTGCCGCCTTCGGACCCCTTTTTGGACCATCACTTGTTTCAGAGCGCGCGCTGGTTCACTAGAGGATGGTGCCTGCAGGAGCTGATTGCTCCACGCGAGGTGGAATTCTACGCAGAAGACTGGTCGGAATTGGGCACAAAGTGGAGCCTGCAGGAGGCCATATCGGGCATCACGTCCATTCCGACAGAGATTCTGCTGCAGGACAGGTCGCTCGAACAGTATTCTGTTGCCCAGAGGATGTCGTGGGCGTCAAAACGAAACACAACAAGAGTGGAAGACATGGCTTATTGCTTGCTGGGCATTTTCGACATCAACATGCCACTCATGTACGGCGAGGGAAGAAAAGCCTTTATCCGGCTCCAAGAAGAGATAATGAAGCGAGAAGTGGATTACAGCATCTTTCTCTGGCGAGCAGCAAATTTCCACGACACGACAGGCCTCCTCTGCGATTCACCTCACTGTTTTCCCATCGACGGAGTGCCAATACGAACCGGCGGGCTTTGCAAATATTCCGATATTGTGGCTTCGCAAATTGTCATCAAAGATATTCTTCAGCATACTCGCCCGCCCGAAGTCACACCCCGGGGCCTTCATATGACCGTTCATACCAAAAAAGTGGCCAGTGGCTCTCGTCTAGCCTGGATTTACCTGACGCACAACGACGGAATGGTCTGTATTCCTTTAAGCCTGCAACATGATGACCACAAATACTACAGAGTCGGAGTAGGGTGTGTTGACATTGTCAACACCGAAAAGAATCTGGAAGATTTTCGAGCAAAAGATTTACAAATGGCTGTTTTTACCGATCTTTCGGTGCCTTCTATTCCGCTACGAGCATTGGATTTTAAGATTTGGCTCAACTCAACACCAGACGAGCGCCTCTCTATTCTAGACATATACCCCGAATGTCATCTACAGAAGCAGAACGAAGGTCTATACGCAACGGAGCTGGATCTTGCTACGTGCCCAGAATTCTTTGTCATGGTATTTGGCGTTGAAAAAGAGGGCTCAATGGTGCATCGTTTTGTGGCGGCATTCAGCTTGTTTCACGGACCCTGGGCCTGCAAGATTCGCAAATTTATACCGGACGCGCCGCTAGATGCGGTTGCAGAAACAATATGGAAACTGGGACCCCTGGAAGACGAATCAGACCGGGCTATTTCGCTTTTGCCAACGGGAACATACGTTTCTGTTGCTTCGAAACGGAGGACAAGAAGTAGCAAATGCCACTTGTATATCTCCTTAATACCAGTAAATCCAAGCTGGCGAGTAGACAACAGACAAAATAGGGGTCCTTTATAACAAAGGAAAAAGCATTGATGTAATTACTATATTAAATACTGGTAGAGGGTCATTTGAATGTTGATATGCCGCTTCTACATGACGGCGCTGTTTAGCGAGAAATCGATTAAAATTACTCGACCTGTGCGACTGCCAATAGCAACTAATGATCCAAATGCTACTATTGTGTGCGGCATCCCCCGGTATTCGGTTGGAAGCCAAAGAATAGGAACGCCATTTTTCATGAGCCAATCTCGCCCATAACTAATGCAATAGTCACGAGTAGCATTGTTTTGTGAGTTAGAGCGAACTTGTCGGAGCCAAGCTATCGATGACCCATCTGGTAGTTCGATGATTCCATTTTTTGTAAGTATTTGGGAGGCTTCTACGGGGTTAAACAAAGTTTCAAACCCACCCCAATTCAGATGGAGTGTCTTGATGCAGGTGGCTGTGACTGTATCCCAAATTCTACCGATTCCGTTAGATGAACGGAATGCGACGCGTTGGCTATCTGCCGAGATAGCTATCTGAAATATGGGGCCACTGTTTCGGTCGAACGAATCACTTCCGAACGTACGGACACAGTTGCCAGAAGTTACGTCCCATATTTTCATAGTGGTATCCAATGATGCAGACACAATCTGTTGATCATCTGGTGAGAATAATACTTGAAAGACCTTGTCAAGGTGACCAGTGAGCGTATTCGTGCAATTAGCCGTAATTGTATCCCATATCTTGATATTGCCATCATCCGAGCCCGAGGCGACCATCCGTCCATCTCCTGAAAATACAATCGAGTTGACGCATTCAAGATGGGATTCATTTGGATGGGTCTCGTTGTGTGAAGTAAGATCCCAAATCTTGGTGGTTGAATCCCAAGAACCAGATATCGCCAATTCCCCATCTTTGGAGAAGGCCACAGATGTTGCGGTATCGCCGTGACCTTTGAGTGTGCGAAGGCAACGATATGTACTTAGATCCCATACTTTGACACTACCACCATCCAATCCAGATAGAAGTTTCTGGTTATCTGCTGAAATAGCAATTGAATGCACTGCCTCAGTCTCGTACAGTTCTTGGATACACTCGCTTGTGTCCAAATCCCATATTTGGATAGCTTTATCCAAATGAGCCGCGATAATTCGCCGATTGGTCGTCGAGACAGTAATAGAGCTGATTCCATACCTGTGACTTGTTATGGTACGAATGCAACTACTCATAGCGATATCCCATATTTTAATAGTGCGATCCAATGCGCCCGAAACAAGCTGCAGATCATCATTTAGGAATATCAACGAGCCCACTGATCTTGTATGTCCCTTGAGCACATAGCTATGGCCAGTGGCTATCTCCCAGATTATGATTGTGCCATCCTCCGAGCCGGATGCAACTTGTATATTATCTGTTGAGACAGCCACTGACCCGACTGCATCCTTATGTTCGGTCAAGGTGTGTACGCATTTTCCTGTGGATGCATTCCAAATCTTGACTGTTGTGTCAACTGAACCCGAGATAACTTGTTGGTCATCCGTTGAAAAGGCTACTGACATGACAGAGTCAGTATGACCTTGGAGACTTTGAATGCATGTGCCTGTGGATATATCCCAGATCTTTACAGTTGCATCACTCGAGCCTGAAATGACATGCCAACCGTCTTTTGAAATAGCTACTGACAGAACGCGTCTCTTATGTTCGGTTAAGGTCTGAAGGCAAGCACTCCAATCTGTATCGACTTTAGAATTGAGTATAACCGATCGAGTTGCATCTTTGTGGAACATCCGTTTTATTAGACTCCCCGTGGGAGCGAAAAGAAGCGCTGATGTATAAATCTGTAATGGAGCAATTTGCATTGCTGGTTTACTGAAAAAAATAAATCGAGAGGCATCGTGAACCAAAAGTTCAAGCTCTCCAGCATCTTTACGTTGCTTGGACTAGATTAGCATCGTCCGGACTCCAAGGAGATACCGGATCAAAAGAAACTTACGCATGTCAATTCCTGTAGTGTTTTTATAGCACGTACTCCGTATGCTATTTTGCGTAGATGGCTTAGCGCTTCCAACCAATACAAAAGTTTCCCACATAGAAACCGGTAAATCTTTCCATTGTGAGAGAATTCATTCCTAATTTCCGGTGACATGTATGGAAGAGAATGGACGATGTGTTCAACCCAATAGATACACGGATAGGACGACTGTGCCAATGGATCAGGTTCTGGCTGTTGAATGTTGTCAAGCAAGGTACCCGGGTGACGAAGGTTATATATATCTCGCCTCAATACTTTAGACATGATATTTATAGATTGCGTAAACAGAAGGTAATGTGTAGCTGGAGTCCCAGATGGAAAGATTATAGTTGATGCTTCATCGAAGAAAAAGTCTTTGACTGACTGATGAATAAGATAGACATAGCCATCACGCATCGTGAGGAATGAGCCGCATCTATCCACCAATCTTTGAATACACTGAACGTTGTTTGAGTCTTCGTCGGTTAAACCTATAAGAGGACCTATCTCAAGCGCTTGTAGAGGACGGAAAGCAAGTGTTGCTGTGGAGATAAATTGTCTACACAACTCGCTGTCTCGTGGTCGGAGTCTTTGGATTTTCTTCATCATTTCCTCATAGAGTGGCTTTAAGCCCTTCGGGGATTGGTCAAGGACTTCCCGAACCTGCTGCCCGCTCTGGGTATCTTCCAGTTCCTGAACAATGAGTGCTACCCATAAAAAGGTCCCATCGGCCTTTTCTCGTATTTCCTTTAATACATACTCTTGCAGTAAAACATTGCCTTGTAATGATAGCAGGCTTGAGACTTTGCGATTAATAAATAAATCAATAGCCTGGCTAATATAGCTCGAATTTAGTTCAAGACTTAAAGTGACATTTGCGTGCTTTCGGAATAGCTCCTGTTCAATTTGGGACACGTATCGGCTTGATACTATCCACTTTATGTTTATGCATTCGGATGCACTCTGAACAATAAATGATACTAGATCTCTTAGCCCCGTCTCGCATTCGTCAAGGGCATCGACAACCAAAAAGCAATTTTTTGAAGAAGGATCATGAAGCATCTTCTGCAAAATCCCAGAGACGATATAAAACGCATTTTGGCTCTCAAATAACTGAAGACCCATATGGCTATACTTTTCCAGAATATGGGAGATCAAGGAGGGTTGTTGAAGTAGCAAAAGGTATATCAGACCTCGCAGTACTCCCGTGGCATTATCCAATCGAGTGTCAGTTCCTTGGCAAAAGAAGAAGGCGACTGAAAATGGGTTTGTCGGGGCGGACATGGGACCGTTTTGGAGAAGGGGTTTCTTTGCCTTTCTTTCACTTGACGAACTTGTTTTTTTCCCCTTTGAAACAGCCTCAGGCTCCTGTAATAAATAGTTGATTATTCCGCATAAAAGCATTGTTTTCCCTTTGCCGGCATCCCCCTTGATCCAGAGTAATCGAGTGTCTTTCTCGTTGCGCCATTTTTGAAAGTCATTGTGCTCAAAAACCCATTCGTATGAATCTTTTAATAAGCCACCCTTGATATGTTCGATTCGCCTTTTTTCGGCATGGGGATCAACAAATGATAGATCGGCGAGACATTTGTCGCGTAACTCTGAACATAGCCCGTCGTGGGCCGGCTCGTTGGAAGTGAAGTTGTTGATGATTGTTCCATTTCCTGACGCACTAAAGCCAGCGAGGGCATTATGGCCGGATATGGAGCCTCGAAAATCGTGATTGCTCATGATTATATGTCGCGATAGAGTGTGTTGAATAGTCGCGCTTCCGTTCAGGCTGCGTCAGGTCACTAGTTGATGCTACTGATTAGCATCGCTGTTGCAATCAGCTCAAAGACGTACCTGACCGAGTGGATGTGGAGTTTGACCTAGCGCTGACTGGTCAATTCGCATGAACTTGATAGACACAAAAAGATAACACCCGTGTTACGTTCTCGGACTCCTTATTCGAGCTTTGGTGCGATACAATTGAATTGGGGTGGAGGAGAAAGAAAGGTCTCTTACGTGTGCAATATTTCGGTGCCTCAGCGTGGCACACAACAATAGCCCCAGCCTATTGGTTGGGGATCATTAAGGCAACTGGTAGCTTGAGCGAACCATTCTTTGTGCGACACGTGACATAATGCGGCCATCCCTCTGGATTTAATTTGTTGTGATATTGCTACATGAATTCGTGATGAGGTAAGAATATATGCGGATAAATTGGTATTTTGACCCGATTAACGACATAACGGCTTGAAGGGCCGAACCAATAGGTCTAGGCATCATGTATTGCAAAAATAAGGGAAGGCGATAATAAAACTGACAAATTTGTTCATGCGTGGGCTATTGTTACGTCCGGTCGTATTTCTTGTAATATCTGTGCTTTTAAAAATCACTGGGCTGCGATGTGTGAGAGAGCATGGTTGATTAAATCGCGATTCAAATTATGATAAAACAAGTGAATGTGAGAGTGACACCTATTGCATGTTGAATTACAGAAATATGTGGCCTATCATTAGGACATTGGTCCCAAGTCTCGGTTTAAGTATGCAAATATGCAGCCTCCAGCGACGATGGCTGTGTAGCATCACAATTTGTGTACATCCATTTGAAAGTCCTCGACAATCAGAAGCCGGGTACTTGGCTGCTCGCTAGATAGTGCTATAGTGCTGTGCTCTTACATGGAAGAGAACAGTGTTTGGAAGGGTTGGGATGTGCAAGGCCTCTTCTACGATTTGGTTTGCCAGGTCTTGAAAGTATAGCTTTGAATATTTAATTTTACTGTTAGTAGAATTGTCTAAGAATAAAATCCTACTTTGGAATAATTCTGGGTTCAAAATGATACTAGAGAAAAGTAACTATAGGACCACAATAATCCACAGTAGTAATATTTACACATGCCTCAATAGTTATACTAGTCGTTGGTTAAATCAACAATCTCAGCTTTTGCCGGACGCTTCCGCTTCTCTCTTGCCACTGTAGTCTGAGCCAACCCCTGCGAGCTACTCTGCGCTGCTTCTTGATGAAATTGTGATGCTGTCGACTGCCCAGCTAAGGTCCTTATCGGCAACCCCGTCGGAACTTGCTCCATGTTTAAAATTCTCACATAGCCTGGACCCAGAAGCAGTCTAAGGTGACTATGCTCAAAACTACAAAGCAGTTTTGTGGCCTCTGTGCGCCGCGAGATCCAGTCTTGCCTTGCCTTTGTATTTCGAGGCCACTTCGTCACCACAAGAGACTGGGGCTCAGCAGACCTCAGCGTCTCATGAGCACAGTCGAGCCCCGCCCTGTCAATCGCTTGGTGCAGGTGAGCGCGTTGATACCTGGTAGCAGGATAACGAGCTACATCCTGGTTAGGGTCGGTGAGAAATCTATTCAGAACGCTGCAATTGCCGCAGTCACAATTTACAGGGGGCATAGCTAGACTTCTACCATCTGTAGGCTCGCGTCCGACATATTTACCAACATAGGCGTTAAGAAGCGAAGAAAATAGCTGTTTATAGCAGTCTGTGTCGAGAGATATGCCATTGGAGGTGAGGATGGGAATGATATCCTGTAAGAACGGGACCCATAGGTTGTGAAGTCGGCCAGGAAGGAATCGCGAGCTCTCTTGAGTGATTTTAGAAACCAGACATGTGGTGAGTTTATCGGTGTCAGTCTCCATCTTCATTACAGCAAAGAAGAATTCGGCCAGCTGTTGATGCTCGACGGCTGTTTGGAGATGGGATTCTTCAACACCGCCAGGCTGTGTCTGATGCAATCCTAGCTTTTTCACTGCTGCGTGGCGGCCTTGGTTGCATTTCACCTCTTTGAAATCGGCAGAAGTGACCAAGCAGCTGAAAACTGTGCCAAAGTTATGCCTACAGTCTTCCATGGGCAGTTCCCCCCTGCTGCACAGCTCGTACAATCGGGTTAAAAAGCCAATTCGGCAGCTCACGATGCCGGAGGTTTGGCTTTGGCCTAGTTTTGCCTCGACGCTGAAGAAATTGTTAACACTTTCCGTGGAATCATCAAAACAAGACTTGGGGGGACGTACATTTTTGAAAGCATGGCGCTGGTATCATCGAAATAGAGAGTCAAGTCCACCATGAGCGAACCCCCTTTGATGCTAATTTCTTCAGGGTTGCAAAACCATAGCAAATCTTGAAGCCTTTCGCGGGCCCAGGCGATTATTTCATCACTTTGAGTAACCTTATCCCCGGTCGAACCTCGTTGGGGTTTGGCAATCAATTTTGTCAGAGCCTCGATCTGTTTGGCGAAAGGATACAACGAAATTGCAACGAATAGCCTATAAGCATCAGATCCTGTTTTACTAGAGCATAAAAAAGATGAACTGACCCATTTTTAGCTAACTTGAACTGGTCATTCGAATCGGCAGCCGATTCTTGCAACGAATTCTTAATCCACTCAAAGAAATTCAAGGAGAGACGGCCATCGTGGCGTCCCGCCGCCTGTGCGAAAAAGTCATACCGCTTGTGGTGCAAGGCGATTTTTAACATGGCTTCACTGCAAACCGGTTGCATAGTCTTGTCCTGCCTGCTATCATGACCGTTCTGGCCATTTGAATTATTCCATGTTTGTCGACAGAACTCCATCAGCGCATCAACTAAAGACTCCTGGCCGTCCCCGGCTGCAAGCATGTGCAGGATGTGGAAGAGCTGAAACTGAACGTTGGTCGAGCTTGAATCCCAGCGGTTGTTATCAAGAAAGAACGAGGTGAGAGAGTCGTGCGGCACGATGGCGACAGCCTAATGGATTTGTTAATCAGCGATGGTCGTTGGAGAATGCACATTTGACAAGTGTTCCATACCGTTATGCGATACCAGTGTGTGGCTGTTGGTCCCTGAACAAATCAAACACAGATTTACGGGTCAGCAAGCATGCTAAATCTCATATGCCATCCGAGTGCAAATTCCATCCCCATGGGCAAAATAACTAACTCACCGAGTTACCCATATAACCTTCATAGGACTCTTCTGCTTCAAGCCCTTCGAAACAGTCTTCTTCCAGGACGTCATCTTCGTCAAAGTGGAGCCCTTCGGACACCGTTTTACCTCCCAAGTTGACAAGAGTCTTGACTTTATAGGTGGTCTCGAAAACTTCCTCCAGGTCGTGAAAGCTAGCATCGTCCTCGGAGGATTCATCATCGTAATCATCATACCGACGTCGTTTTCTATATCCCCTCCGGTGGTGATCGTACGCGCAGCTGCCCATTTCTGACTTTTCCAAAAGACCAAGAAAGATTTGAAAGGGGAGTTCTTTAGACAGCTGTTTCAGAGCTTGAACTCTGGTCAAATCATGCGCCTTTAACCCTTCAAGCGAGATATTGGCTTCCGTATAGTCATGATCAAGCATGTGGTAGAGGTATTTATGTTGACGCGTCTTCTTATCCACAGCCAGCCAGCGTCTCAGAGCATGTCGCAGAGGCCGGGTCTCGCTCCGCTGCAGGCCTGCTGATGGACGCGGCTGGGCCAAGTCGAGTGCAAGATTGTACGTGAGTACCCAACGGTAGCCCTCGGTGACGGGAAGAACCTCGTGCGAAACATCCGAGTACCAGCAAGCAAAAGACTGCTTGTTTGCGCATGTCTCGAAGACTTTTTTCTCGGAGCAATGCTTCAAAACCAAGTCTCCGCCTTGATGGCTTGACGGCAAACTAATGACCAGAGTGCCAAACATGCCGGGGATCTTCTCAGTGCTGGGATGCTAGAGTTAAGAAGTGAGGGAGAAATGTAGTGGTTATTAGACACATACTCTGTATGAGCTTTGAACATGGCGCCTTTTTCATAGACAAGCATCTTGTAAATCTCGGCCTTGATGGGCACATTAATGCCCAGATCACGGGCGACGGTGGCGCAGATACTCTGCAAATAGTTAGGCCAAGCAGGATCCCGAAACATAAACTGCGATGCATCCAGCTCCCAAGTATTGCGGACCGAAGTGTCGACGAGTGTCTCACTGCCCTTGCCGTAGGGCGCCTGGCGAGCTTTTGTGATTAGCTGGCGCGCTTGGGACTCGTCTAGCGGCATCTGAATGCCGCCGACCCCATCGACAAAAAGGCCTGCGGGCGGGACAGTCGGAAGCTCGTGGAATGAGGCAAAGGATCCTGAAGACTTGAGAGACTTGAGGGCGTTGTAAATGTCATCCTCGTGACTGGAGTGGAAGTCGTGGGTGCTCAAATCACTCTTCACATCACTCATGACTTCATCGGAAGCCATTATGGATTGAATGTGGGCTGATGGAGAAAAGACAAAGCATTGGTGTTTGATGTCACGGATTGGATTTTGACGCGTCGACGCGCCCGACAAAAAGGTTTTGAGGGTGGCAGACAACGAGCCTCGTGAACTAAAAAAAAAAAAAAAAAAAAGCAACTAGCTATTCGTTAAGGATCTGCTTATTTGGCATACACATACCGCTTTGTGTATTGAGCATCCTGGATTGTGGCTGACTTTGCCCCATCGGATCAAGCCACAAGTGGCAGCCACAACTACCCTAGACCATAACTGCTCGTCGGAATGAACTGAACAAGTCAGATGGAAAAGGTCAAGAACCTAGGTGAAAAATCCGGCCACTGCAATTTTCTTCAAAATTCGGGAAATAAATGGCTAGTTTTCTTTTCTTTTTTTTTTTGGTAACTAATTGAAATTGGGAAACGCAGAAGAGAAAGAATGCGAGTATGAAAGCCCCAACACCAAATCCACCTTGATTATCGGTTTTAAAAACTGTCCACAACACAGATGCAATCAGGGACAAGATGAAACCAACAAGCCCAAGTGAAAAAATGGCCAATGCACTAAACGACTCAACAAAACGAACGCCCCAGCCGCAGGAAAAGCCCTTCTGGGGACATGCTGCAAGCCGCACTCGCCGTTTGACTGGGATCTTCTTGAAAAGAATTGGTAAAACTGACGCATGGGAGGGGTTTTCCAGCAGGTGCATGAACACATTGAAGCCGATGGGTGGATTCGTGTCAGATTGTTCATAGTCGTAATCGTGTCTCGCATCGGATGATGGAGTCGAAGGAGACGCACAAATGTTGACTAGATCGTTGGAAAACATCTCAAACTGTACAATAACTTAGTGATATGGAGCGGTTTGATACGAATATATTACCTGGACGAACTCTACTTTGCTGATGGATTTGATCCACCTCCACGGGTATCCGGATCGATGCCTTAGATAAGATATCCTGAGGAGTTGAAAGAAATCACGGTCTGAGCGTATTCTGCACACGTCTGGCTGTTGGAGCTTAATGCCCCATCTCATGAAAGGAATACACAAAAGCAAAAACTTATGGTTTGACTCCACTGTCGGAGGAGGTATAGTTGTCGTGCAATTTGTCAAGTCTTGTGAATCCTGTTGATGCTGAGGTAGTCTTTCATTTTGGACAGGGTTGAGAATGTTTCGGAGTGTGCTGATGAGATGGCTGATTCCTGGGTTTCTTCTCGTGGAATCTTGGATCTCAGTTTGGTTGTTCGCTTGAGAGGCGTCAATCTCAGTCAGTTCCGATGGAGTGTATTCTGCTAGAAACACACGTAGGTTTTCAAATACACCAGGACGCGACTCTTCATATTCGTCACATAGCTTCCGACCACAGGTCTACATTATATTAGCAATCGATGGTTTCGTGAACTCTGAAATAATTTGAGGTTACAAACACATGTCCACCATAAATGCTTAGTTTTATATTGCTCGTCGTGGCTGTAATCCCGAGAGCATAAGCTATCAAAGCTGTTGAAAACAAAGTTAGAAACCACGTGGTGAATACCCCGCTTTTCCCTAACCCGACATGATCTTATTATGAAAGCCTTCAGACTGTTCTTGAAGATTTCAAAAGCAGGCTCTTCAAGTAAGAGACTGTTTGGTTCACCATAAAGAACCACTGGGTCATATTCTTTGACATCTGCCTCTTCTTCTTCTTCATCCTTCTGTTGAGAATCTAGCAGAGAAAGATCTTCGCTTTGCCATTCCTGATGGTATTCAGGCTTGGAGATTTCTTTGTCCAATCCCATAAGATGGTATTCGACTACACGACGAGCGACATTGCGTTGGCAGCGGCGAATGAGGCTGGAAATGTCTAATTGTGACTGTATTGTAGCAGATATCCTGAGATCCCGAGCCAGTCTTTGGAGGAACCCTGAGAGGTTTGTCTCTGCCTGAGATTGAGTATATGACCATCTAACCAATTAGGGAAGAATATGCTGAAGTTCTGGCTCATTCAAAAAGTATTGGAACAACTGTTCGGCAGGGCTGCTCCTGGATTCACTCGCCAAAGGAATTGATGATTTTGAGCTAATGAATAACTCGCTGGACAGAGAAGGCGTAAGAGTATCCCCTTCGGCGTGTTTTTTGACGTCTACGTTGTCAGCACCCTCATCAATATCTTCATTAGCATATTTGCTGCCAAATTGATCGGTGTCATTGTCAAAACTTTTGTTGGCACCCCCATTAGCATCTTTGCTGGCATCCTTGTCAGTTTCTTTGTCAGCCTCTTTGTGGGCGTCTTTTTTTACATCTAAATCATTAAATGATTGGCCCACAGGATAGCTACCACTGGAGCCGGTACTCTTGGAACGTGCTCGTCTGGTATCTTTGGAGCGCGCTTGGTTTGTATTCTTGGATAGTGCTTGGCTGATATTCTCGGAAAGTGTACGGTCGGTATGTACGGAGCATGCGGAGCCGACGTATATGGTCCGCTGCTCGATAGGATGGCGGCCATAATCATCACATCTGTCGACTGCGTGCTGATAATAGAGACAGTGACAGAGTGAGTACAATTCGATTGATTGGTAACACATTTAAATATTGTGGACCTTTGTGATTTTCCCCAGGGAATGGTGTTTGAACCAAAGTTGAGGAATCAACAATATTATTGATTGAAAGGGAAGAATGGCAAGGCGCAGTATTTTTGCACCTACTCAGCCTGAATTGCCCCCAACACAGCCTCCCCACATGCTATCAATGATGAGTAATGACGGCATGCACTGTATTACCTAGCAATCTTTTTTGGGCTCCTAATGGATAATTCCCTTCAACCAATCTCTCAACGAAGAATTAATAAAAGCCATGGCGCTTTGGTGGGAGATTTTCACTCATGCCATCATACCAGGCTCAGAAAAGGCAGGTAGACGCATACAAGGATCATAAAATTAAATACCTCAATTTAGGTACCTCACTTGTCTCCTTGTCCCACCACGACAATGCTGCGCATCCTTGGTAGAACTATGATTCCAGGTCATATGATGGACGCTTTTCTCATCTTGTAGCGATGCAGTAAAAGATTTAGAGATCCATGGAGGTGCTGGCCTCCACAATTGCTGCCAGACCTAATGTTTATTTTTGGGAGCTGGGCTACATTGGTGTTTAATAGCTACGGGAGACAGAGATTGCAATCATGGTGAATTAAAAAAGATCGGAATAGAATCCCATTGGGAGCCATTCCTTGAGCAATTGAAGGAGGGGAGTGTTGGAACTGCGTAATCATTTGGTATCCCGCTTCGAGCATGCTTGATTGTGGCGGACCGAATCTCACTGCATCAAGCCACAAGGATCAGCCCTCAGCCGCAAGGGGTGAGGGTGGCTTCATAGGATTTTGCTTCCGGTTTATGCAAATACAGGCTCTGGTATTCAAGTTTAAACATTCGTATTTATTTGCATCGATAATCAAACTGACTGAGAGATATTAAATGAGAATATTGATTTATTTTATACTATTATCAAGGATTGTGAAGTCGGCATCTACCATGTGAATGCCTAATGCATCCCGTTCTGATCACCAGGCAATTCATGAATAGAGTCTTGTCGGTCGGCTGGATTTGAACTTAATTCAGCATGTGGAGCTGGCGCAATAGTTGATTGCTGAGGTGAAGCGACAGATGATTCTCGCCATCGAGATGGATTGGGCGAGCCCATTGACGACGGCGGGAATGGCGCCACCGCAGAGTACGACGGGGCAGGTGACCCCACGTGAGGCTTCGGCTCGGTAATAGGGGCAATGGTTTGAACTTGGGAAGGCTGTGTTGCAGAGGCTTGAGGAACATTTTCATCCGACTTGGGCTTTCGCTTGTGACGCAGGAGATAAATGGCACCCAAGACGACCACACCTACAACAGCCAGACCGCCGATCACGCCACCTACAATAGGGCCCACAGGAGTCTTTGAACTCGATGATTCTGGGGAGGGTGATGCGTAAATAACGGTCGCATATTGGGTCGGGGAGGCGGCGTTGCTTCGTAGAGCAGTGAGTGTCGCAGCCTCGTCAGCGATGCCGGTTGTTGTGATGAATCCAACATCTGATTCATCCTCTCCATCCCAGGTCCAAGAGACACTGGATACTCGTGTTTGAGATGCACTTGCGCATCGGTAGTCAGAGACGTTTCTTGGGTATGCGTACGTTCGACAATACGGTGCTGACGACTCGGTACTGTAATAGAAGGGCTTGGGTTAATAGGCACATCGAGATATGAACCACTAGGCAAGTCAACTTACCACCGGAGCAGATATTCATTGCTTTGACAAACATCGTTGCATTCTGTAGTGTTCTGGGCTGTCTCGCGGTCGACACATCCCACATAACCGGTAAGAGTTTTGGCTTCAAAATCGGCACAGGCAACTCCGCCTCTGGTCTCGGTTCCGACAGGTACAAACCACACACAAGTAAGACTTGTTGCTTGGCAGGTAATAGGATTTCCGAGTACACCAGATAAATACCCGCAGGTCTGGTCTTGTGCTATGGTCCAGTAGCCCAAGTCATCAGAAGCAGATTCCTCCGCGCGTTTGCGGAGCCCCTGCAACCGTGCAAGAATAGCTCCTTCGGGGGGAGGATCTGTGGGCTGTGGTGCATCGGCGTAACGTCTCAACACTTGAGAAGGTACCAAAGCCTCAGTGGTGACAAGCAAGCCAGTCAAGGCGACTCCGGCAACCTGAGATAAAAACATTACGGAGCCCGGTTGTTATCAAACGGGGACACGAATGACGATGAATAACAGAAGAGGATTTGACAAACTTAACCAGTGAAACACTGATGCGATTGCAGTCCGGGTAGATGAAAATGGGGCAAGTCGATTGAGGGGTAGAACTTCTCTGAAATGTCTCGACTGTTGAACCATGCGCGGATATCTGCTGACTGTTTAGCTATCATCATCAGTGATAACCGAGCCAGTCTTAATGACTGTGGCTTGCAGATTCTGAACTGATTGCTTTTTGAGAAGCAGCCTCGTTTGCGATCACCAAGTGTTGATTGGTGGCCTGCATGTTTGTTTTTTCTGTGGCGACCTATGAAAGTCAATCATGCTCGCGTTTTGTTGCGCAACGGCGTTTACGCAGCTGAGCAGCTGGAGTGATTTGAGAAATGATCGTCGTTACTTTCTTTTGGTGGTATGTGCAATCCCTGGAGAACTATTGGATCTCGAATTCGTATATCAAACCTGCTCTAGGCCTTGCTTCTTGCGTTCCCACATGGAGCGTAAGCCTCGAGATACCAGCTGCTTCTCCTGCTTTCAGTCAATACATTACATTACAAATTATCCTAGCTAGTCTGCTTACTCTATACAGTGGCCATGCGTATTTAACTTCACGGCTTTTGATATAGTTTTCGATATTGCAGTATATACCATATGCGCACCACGCGGAGTTGTGGAGAAAGGTAACGAAGGCAAACAAGTCATATTGGCCGCCTCGAAAGTGGAGACAGAAGTGGTTTTGTGTCAGCATAATTTAGGCAGAAATATAAAAACCACGGCAATAAGAACAGAGAAAGCACTGGCATTATTTCCCTGGAAACATACCGAAAACAACTCATACAATCAACTGTTCATTGCTTCTGCGACCATGACCAAAATAACAACCGCGTACGGGGTTTGGTATGCGGATGTCTACGAGATCTCCATTCCATATACGCAAGAGACCGTTGAATGGGACGAAGAATGGTACCCCCCCGTACCTGGCGTGAACATTAGGTTAACGTTTACACCGCACAACGGCCCCAATTCGCAGATCCGCTTAGTGCAGTTCAAGTATCCAGCCAGCTCAAGCTATTGGGAGCTCGATCGTGCGAGAAAATATCGTCCACCGTTTTACGGCGTCGACGACAATAACGATCCGCTGACAGTGAACGATGTGGGAAATATGGGAAGGCTAGCATCGCTTACTGGATATCCCAGGGTTGGTGAGGGCCGCGATGGTTCGCCTGCGTTCCTCGTTGACACGGTGCGCGACACCGTTGGGGGACCCAAGCCTGGCAGGCCCAGGGTAGGAATATTCAACACATTTGCCTACAATTTGACGACATCTTCTTGGATGGGTGGTGTCTCGTGGGGCTTCACGACAGAGCAGGCGACAACGAACGCGTTGCCCACTATCCGGACTAATCCCTTGGAGGCGCGTCCTTACGCATCGCCTCATGATCACATTGGAGAGGAACTAGCGGCGATAACGAGATGGAACGCTATTAGACCGGCCAAAATACCTGTCCCACCATGAAATCGCCTCTAACAGAGCTAGTTTAGGAGAGAGACAGGTATGACGTGGATGTTTGTATTTAGGAGGTGCTAGCACAACAAGACAAGCATGCTGGTTATATCTTCTCAGGCGACAACATCACCAAATCGTGACAACCTCTTAGAATACAATTAATCAACTAGATGATTGCTCCAATTTGCGCTTATCAACGGTGCTGGCGTACTTGACAGGCGCTTTCCCGGCAACATCTCGATGAACTGATGAGCCCCTCCGACTTAGCACCCAGCCGCGACGGCAAGTTCCAGCCAATCAGAGAAGGGCTTATGGTCTAGTGGTATGATTTTCGATCCGCATATCCTCAATGCCGTAATTGGTAATCGACCTTACACTTTCGTCAGATGACGAAGATGAGCCTATCCAGCGCGCTCCTAAGCGACAGAAGGTCCGGGGTTCAATCCCCCGTGAGTCCATTCTTTTTGCTTCCTACGACTGTAACTTTTTGGAGTTTGAGGCTGCTTCCTACTGAACGAAACCATGTCTGGGTTTTCACAGTGTGCACGAAATGAAGTTCTTTTGTGTATCTATGATCTCGACGGAACGATATGGCACAACCAGACGCGAATCAATTTCGGGTATTATCCCATCTTGTTGTGCGAAATGTGCTGTTTAGTGGAACTTTCATTTAAAAACTATGTAATAATAATACTGTGGGTGCTTGTCGAATTGATCAAAATCAATTTTACTTGCTGCCCAAAAAATCCAATCATATTATAATGCCCCAATTCTGGCCCTTGTTAAGAAGAAAACCGTGTGTCCGTTATTCATAACCATAATTTCCAAACCTCAAAAGACTCATGACTTCATAATACCCATATAATAACTCTAAGTCATAACAACTGCCTTGATCGTGTTATCATCATTGAAGTACAAGCGGTCGATAGCGATTTGTCGATGCTCTGGATTAGCGCCAACGGCTCGGCGGTGGTAAACGATGTAATATTTTCCATCGCTATCCTTCATTATCGAGTGGTGGCCGGGGGCTTCAGCCACGCTGGACTTGCTCAAAATCGTGCCGATGCGCTTGAATGGTCCAGTGATGGAGTTCGACATTGCGTATGCTACACGGTAGTCTACGCTTGTGTAGACATCCTCAGACCATGTGAAGTAGTAGATGCCGTTGCGCTTGAACATGAAAGAACCTTCCATGAAATCGGTAGGAGTAATATCCTTATGCGCAGAACCATCGCCCCATTTGTCCAGACTCTTCATGTTGTTATTCAGAGGCGCAATGATGGCACGAGGATTACCCCAGAGCAGGTACTGTTTTCCATCATCGTCCTTGAAAACCTGTTGATCCATGGCTGCTGCACCATTGATTTTTCCCTGAACCAACGGTTCATCGATAAGATCAGTGAAAGGACCCGATGGCGAATCTCCTATTGCGACACCGATACCGGCTGTGCCGTTGTTGAAGGTAGGGTCGTTGGCGGTGTAATAGAAATAATATTTTCCATCCCTTTCAACCGTGCATGGTGCCCAAAAGTAGTAGGTGGCCCATTTGGAGTCGTCTTTACTGAAGACAGATTCATGTTTAGTCCATGTCGCCATATCTGGACTAGAGTACGCATCGAATCTCTTCGCGTCTTCCCCAGAAATAGTCGCGTAGATCCAGTACTTGCCATCAAATTTGTCGGCGTCTGGATCAGCATACCAGCCGTCGAAAAGTGGATTAGTCCAGCTGGTAGCCCTGGACCACAAGCTGCGGGCCTTGGGTTTGTTTTGTGCAGGCAAGCCCTCTACAAGTGTTGTGAGAGGCTGAAGAAGCATTAGAGCTTGCAGGAGGGACGCCACTTTGATGGTCATATTGATGGTTTGAGGATGGTATAGATTATAATATGAAATTATTGAAAACCAATTGCTTGAATGTTGAATGCTTCTGGAAACAGCTGAGAGTGAAGCTGACACATGGTTGATTATATACAAGTTGGAGGTACACAAATCAATACGAATAAGAAAAGAGTTATGAGATCATTTGCTAGGCGGTGCCACGCTTACGTGGGAAATAAAAGTAAGAAAAAAACTAAAAAATAATAACAATCAAAGCCTCAGTATGCGGTTGGTTGCTCAAGTTGCTACGATTACCTATGTTGTGTTGCATGCGTCTAGCTTGGGGGGCTGAGAACAGCGCACTGAATTTCCTCTTTGGAATAGTGGCAGTGTGGACTTTACCCCATCCACAAGGGTGGTATATCACGGGTACCCCCGCAATGACGCTCGGGTGGGATAATTGCCAAGTCCTGCCTGTAGGGGAAACAGCCTCATCCTTCGAATAAGCTGACAGCGTGATTTATGCACGTTGTGTAGTGATGTACACTAGAACGTGTAAAGGAAGCTAGCTCAGTGCCAAGATAGCTGCACGGGTCGTTGCGAAAGAGGGAGCAGGGTTACGTGGTGTAGTGGTATTTCAGGTGACGTGGTCGGTCTAGTTGTTGGTTGCCAGCGCTCGACAGGCTATTTTTACAGCCAAGAGGCTGGACTTTGGAGGAGCTGCAAAATGATTACTGTATGCAGGCGCCATGCCACCACCAACCGCCCCCACTAATATGGGCAAGGCTGAAGGGAGAGCATATGATTCGGTATTAACGAGCCGGCTATAATTCGCGTGCACCTGACCTCAATGTGGGGACGAATCGCGATCTCGTATTGAACGGCGGGAAGACGGGAAGAGAGATCCGGGTAATGACATGCGGGCGGTTTAGTTCAGATCGTCCAGCTGGATCCTAGTCATAATGTGAATTTAAAGCATCTGAAAACTTTTTTTTCCAGGTCCAGACAAGTATCGAGCAAGCATTTTTCTTGCATCTGTAAATTTTATATGGGTACAGTTCCTTTGCCTCTCGACTCGATGCTTTGCTTAGCACAATGCAATATAGGCGGACAAAGCTCAACCTATTACCCAAGAACGGACAAGGTACCCACTTCCAGGCCAGAAAAAATAAGTTCATTAACATGTCACACCTATTGTATATATCTGCCAGACTTAATATTTTTCAGGCCAATCAAGAGAAAGGAATAACGAAAGGGCGGCAGTTGCCATGTTGATCAGTTGTTATCAACAGCTATCACAACATACCTCCGTGAGTAGACCAGGTAACCGGAATGGCCGGGTTAACTATTCGCAATACGAAAGAAACACACTGACCGCAGCTGACCTTAGTGCATCATTCCAAGAGAGATGACAGCGTTTATTTGGCCTATCCACCACAGGCCTCGTCGAGACCGGCTGATTTCATAACAAACTCTTCTGATGGGCTGCAAGGATCCCTGAAACAAGAACTCCTCAATCTAAAGAGGTCTGGCTTGAAATAACTGCAAGATACGAACATATATATATACCCATGTAAACTATTCGCATGGTAAAATGGGATGCAAAAGGTACATGCACTGCTAATGCTCCTCTTGAGTTATCTAAACCCTTATTCTCTTGGCAGTGGTATCATTCCGTCACTGTAGCCTTGGACATTCTTCCTGTGTAGCCATCGTTGTCGTCATAGTTGTGGCGTAGGCTTGCGCTTTACATTGGGGAATACGTGGAAGTCTTCTTTCAAACAGCATATCTCTCCACCAAATCCTTCATCACATCAATGACCCTATCTAAATGTTAGCGGCGTTCAAACAAAAATTAAAGTGCATCGTACTGTTGCCGAAGAGTCTCGGTGCCAACAAAAAGAGCAGACACATGGGTATCGAATCGTCTAACTTTAATTAGTTGCAATTATATGGAATAAATTTGAAAACTGACAAGCGGTATAAATCAACCCGACCTTCAAAATCCTCCTCCGGTGGCGAGATATGGGCACAAGAATTGTATGCAGTGATATAATCTTCATCAAATCTATTGCATGGAGGACGCCACTGGCCAAATTCGTCTTCAGAGATAATGTTAACCAAAAAAAAAAAAAAAAAGCAATAGCTGCACCAGAGTCAAAATACTAGACTTACATTCGTTATGCGCATAAAATGAGCAGGTATCGAAAATAAGAGGCTGGCCTGTGGCAACGTCCTTGCCGGAATTTGCGTACCAAAGGTCTCCATGAACGAGGGAAGGCTTTATCTTTCGGCCATCATTCTCAAGTGGCCTTAGTAGTCTTGGGATGACCTTATCGAATAGTATCGTGGATAGAAAATCAAGCTCGTCGCTTTGACCATTTCGTTCGATCTCAAGGTCCAGGGCATGTCTCATGCTTTTGGCAAAAAAGGTTTCCCAGCTATCTTCCCAGCCCACATACTGGGGTAGATTTCCTGCATAGGTGGTAATATGAAACCCAAACTTCCCTTCTGGTGATGAGCTATTCTGATGAAGCTTTGAAAGTAAAGGCGCAAGCTCATATGGCTCTGGCATCTGTTCATCTTCCATCTCTCGAAATTCGCAGAGAAAAAAGTGAGTATTTGGGAAGAATTCGTACGTTCCCCATGCAATAGGCTTTGGAACGAATTCTGGAGCAACTTCGTGTACCGCCATGGTTGATTCGTATTCGCTCATCACCATTTCCCTGCCATGTTCGTTTGAAAGGACTTTGATGAAAAATGACTGTTCTGTTTCGTCGGCTAGTAACACATCAACCCGACCAGTTTGGGCCCAGAAGCTGACACCATGCTTGTGGGTAGATAGCACTTTGGATCCTTTTGGCAATTCTTTCTGCCATTAGAGAAGCAACCAGGAAGAGAGGGTCGGGAGCATGTACCTTTCAAGACATTGGGATCAAGCCTTGTATTACCTCCGCCAAACTCAAACTCACGCCGGCTACTATCATAATCCATTTCTGGCAAGAAATAAGAGATTTTGCGGGGGGTGGGGTGGTACAATGAGGAAGGATAGGACGCAAAAAGATTCTGCAGCGTTGTTGCAATTCAACCCCACATGACCTCGTTAATAAAACGCGCAAACTGCCCCCATATCGGCTCGAAGCAATGCATTGGATTGGTCTCTGGCTCAACCCTACGCTGTGCCGAAACGCCACTTCGCACGAAAATTTGGAGAATAATGACTTGATAGCCATCTTAGGGGATTAAGATATATTGGAGTTCCCTCTAGATACAAAAGAAAGCTACTGCAAATCATCGCGAAAGTCTTTGACATAGTCTCTTGATATCCACGTCGTCATATAGCATCAGAAATCTCTTAATGCCCCGCCAAAGAAACTTTCAGTATCTCGTCTTGCAAATGTTCCACAGCTGGATAAACCACCTTGACACCGTGAGCCTCTAGTCTTTCCTGGCCATCGTTGTTCGCAATAAATGTGCTTGGTTCCTTGATTCCAACATAAACGGTCTTTATAGCACCATTGAGTCGCAAGATTCGAGTTGCGCAAGTCATGTTGCCACTTCGCCTTTCGTTGCATGGTTCCATTGTTGTGTACAATACTGTGTTTGAAGGAAGGACCTCGCCGATACGCTCTTCTGGCAAATTATGTTTGTCGGCGATTTTGATAAAACAGCACTGCTCGGCATGTGTTGTTCCTATGTCTCCTTTGTAATCTCGCGGATACTCTAATGAATACCCGGTTGACAGGACCTCGCCCGTGTCGGCGTTGACGAGGACGGCACCGACGCAGAACTTGTTGTCGTTTTGGGGTGATAGGACAGCCTGCTCCATAGCGTGTTTCATGAAAGCCTCGTGATTGCCGACCTCGAAAAACTTTGAGGGAGATTGTGAATCCATGACGAGTGAAGACTGGTTCTAGCAGTGCAAAATTGGATGTTTTTTCTTCGCAGAGTAATGACGAGGGCAAAAGTTTGCATGCGCCGTTTTGGTCACGCGCTACCTGCGGCAAACCTCACGCCCTCATTGGCAATGAGCATGGGTTAGCCGGGCCGCACGGGACGGGACGGTACGCCAGCCACGCCGCTTATTCTTGCCCCATCACATCACAGGGGGGGAAACGGGCCAAGCTTCTTGCCACTCTGAATACCTCGCAACGGGACGCGATCTGCGATTATCGAGAAACCGGCCTTGGACATAGCACTCGGCACGGTGGCAACGGAGATTGCGGCTCAGTATGGTGGTAAGTACGGTCCATTCCTTGTCGCGCCCTCACTGACCCTCCCTATTGGCATAGTTCTTTCGAAGGAACCGACGCACTGACGCCAACCCCTCAGCGAACGAATCGAGTCTTCGCCAATCGCCCGCCGGCCTAAGAAGCTCCTTTTCCCTGACTCGATCTGTGTCTCGTAACCCGTCAATTTTTGGCGATGGCGCAAAAGCCCCAAAAGGGCCCCTTGGACTATCCTTGCTTCATTCTCCAACAAGCCCGAAAGTTGACGTGATATTTGTCCACGGACTTGGAGGCGACTCAAAAAAGACATGGAGCAAATCCTCGGTGGAATCCAGCTTCTGGCCTCAAGACTGGCTACCGCAGGATGCAGAATTCAAGCATGCGCGGATACACAGTTACGGTTACGACTCAGACTACTTGAAAGGCAAAGAAGATTGTCTCAACATTCATCATATTGGAAAATCGTTCCTTGGTGAGATTAGCACATCACCGCAGTTCATCAATTCCAACACTCGCCTAATTGCCATTGGGCATAGCATGGGAGGTCTTGTGATAAAAAAGGCATGCATTCTGGCAAATCAAGATGCCACACATAAAGAAATTGCTGGTCGGATTGCGGCCATCTATTTCCTAGCAACACCACACCGTGGCGCTGACTCTGCAAAGCTGTTGAAGAATATCCTCAAAGCTGCTTACGAACGAGCCTATGTTGGTGACTTAGAACGAAACTCAACTGCTGTTCAAGTTATCAATGACGAATTTCGGCATGTTTCAGAAAACATAGAGCTTTGGTCATTTTACGAGACGCAGCATATGAAATACTTTACATCACTCATTGTTGATCCCGAATCTGCAATACTTGGGTATCGCGAAGAGAAGCAAATGCCTATGAGTGCTGACCATCGTTCAATCTGCAAATTTGACAGCATATCAGATCCAAACTATGTAATATTACGCAATGCCATGGTTTCTACTATGCGAAATATTAGCGGTGCGGTTTTAAAAGCGCATCCGAGAGGAGAACACACTTCTATCAAGGATTTGAAGAAATATTTGGGAGTGCTCTCAGATGGATTCGAAGATGACCTTGTTACGCTTAGAGAGACCCGTATGAGCGGGTCATGTCAATGGATAGCGGAAAAAAAGGCTTACACCGAATGGCGTGAGACGAACAATACTGATTGCAAGATACTTTGGATAAAGGGCAAGCCCGCGACTGGAAAGTCTGTCCTTGCAGGATATGCCATTGACCAGCTGCAAGAATCGGGGGGGGATTGCAGCTACTTCTTTTTCAAGCACGGGGATAAGTCGAAATCTGGACTTGCCCTTTGTTTGCGAACTTTGGCATTTCAAATGGCTTGTTCAAGTGCTGCAATCCGAGACACTATTTCAAGTATGAGAGAAGATGGCATTCAGCTGGAGAACTTGGACATACGCACCTTGTGGCGAGTTCTCTTCACAAATGGAATTTTTGGCCCAGATATATCGCAGCAATATTGGGTCATCGATGCGATTGATGAATGTACCAATTCTTCCATATTCATCAATCTCATTCTTCCAAAAATTAGCTCTGTCGCACCCCTTAAAGTTTTCCTAACGAGCAGAGATGCAGCCGAGCTGAATCAGAGTATAGCGAGTCTTGCACCGGAGTCGATCTCCATTATCTCTATTTCGACATTAGACACGATGTCAGACCTTCAGCTAGTGATCGAAAAGCGAACAAAAACTCTTCCGGTTGTAGAACCCCAAGAGCGAAAGTTATTAAGAGAGAAAATACTAAGCAAAGCAAAGGGATCCTTCCTTTGGACAACCCTAGTTCTCAAGGAACTTCTTAATTGTTATAGCAAGAATGAAGTGGACCTTATTCTAGAGATTGTTCCCAGAGGAATGGTACCACTATACAAACGGACGCTTGAGCTTATGTCCCAGGTCGTACGAGGAAAGGAACTTTCCAAGGCTATTCTTATATGGGTATCCTGCGCAATCCGTCCGATGACTATTAGTGAGCTGAGATATGTTCTGGAAATTGAACTTGGGGATACATTCCCCAGGTTAGAAGAAAGCATTGTTGCACTGTGTGGTCAGCTTGTTGTTGTTGACAAGGCTAATAAAATCCACATGGTTCATGAAACTGCAAGAGAGTTTTTACTCAACACCGACTTTGAGTCTGAATTCTCTATTCAGATCCAGGTGGCACATACGCGAATAGCGCGTGCGTGCCTTGAGTATCTTGTTGGAGAGGAGATGAAGCCCCCAAGGACTGGTCGCAGACAATTTCCAGCCAAACCAACCAAGAAAAGAGTTGACTTCGCCAATTACGCCATAACCGCCTACTCGCACCACTTATCTAATGCAGATCCAAAGGCAGCAGAATTATTTGAATTGGTGTCGCAATTTACTAGGTCGAACATACTGACCTGGATTGAAGCAATGGCTTCTCGACAAGACCTGCAACAATTGATTCGAGTCTCTAAATATCTGAAATCATACGCAGAATCCTGCTGTATAGAGCGTTCACCCCTCGATTTACAAATTCATTCATTGAGGCAATGGGTGGTAGACTTGGTTCGAATTGCTACAAAGTTTGGGAATGCTTTGTTAGAATCGCCATTTGCTATCTACACCTTGATCCCTCCTCTCTGTCCCTCCCAATCTATGATTTACAATGCGAGCAGTCAAACCCAGAAACTCACTATTCTCGGTAAATCAAGCATACAATGGGATGATAGGCTTTCAGCGATCAGTATTAGCCAGGCCCAATTAACTTCTCTACACTATGGAGATGAATTCTTGGCCATAGGTCTAGCAACTGGAGCTGTGACGTTATACGATTCTACATCGTATCAAGAATACAGAATATTCGATCACGAAGAGGCTGTGAAGTTCATCAGGTTCAGAACTAAGAGAGGCCAAATGGTGACTTGCGGAATGAAATCAACAAAAGTATGGGACATAAAAAGTGGGCAGATTTTGCATCGCCTTAGTAGCCCTCCTCGACCGCTTGACTTGGCTTTTGATGGTGAATACCTAATGGTCGCAAGCCATAATAATTACATGAAGAGTTGGATTCTAGATGAAAAAGTTTTGGAGTTTGAATCTCCATGGAGTGACACATCAGATCCAGATAATGTGCCAAGTCGTCCGCCAAGCGTGCTTGCCATTTCTGTCAGCCATAAAATGCTTGCTGCGTCATATGTTGGAAAGCCGGTGATACTATGGGACTTAGAAGAGAATGGTTACTTTGGAAGCTGTGGCAAGAAGCTTTCGACTGGGAGTACCAGCACACACGTTGTCGTTGCCCTTGCATTCAACCCGAACCCAAGTATTGGTTTACTTGTCATTTCGTACCTAGATGGAGACCTTGTACTGTTGGACCCTTTCGAAAACAAACAATTAGAGTGTTTTCGTGCAAATTGCCATACATTGGCATCAAGTCCAGATGGCCGCCTTCTTGCTGCTGGTGCAGCCAATGGAACGATCCAAATATATGAGTTTGACACGTTGAGACTTCTCTACAGCGTCAAATCCCCGGGGTCCCGTATCAAACAGCTCAGTTTTAGCAGGGACGGCCTCAGATTTGCAGACATTAGGGCTTCGCAGTGCACAATTTGGGAACCTACTGCACTCCCACGGCACTCATTGACTGATGACACCAGCACCACCACTTCTTCCTCCACAGCACAAAGTGTGTCTTTGGATACCCATGCAAAAATTTCTACGATGGAAAAACATGACAAGGCCGCCGTTATCTTCTGTGGAAAAGATGATGGTGCTGTTTTTCTATATTGCACCAACTCTGCAGCCTGTCTTGGCTTGCTTTACACTCATAAATCACCTATTCGATTTTTAAGATGGTGCAAGAAAATTGAAGCAATTATGAGCATTGATGTTGCCAATAGAATCTTTCTCTACAAGATCCAGAAGTCGGCCAGCAAGGGTTGGATCGCAGACCCAGAGCCTATTTTTCAGTCTCAGCTAAAATCTGAGATGGCCGTCAGTGATGTACTCATTGAGGACATGGAGGACAATTTTTTAGTATCAACCCGACAGTCAGATCATATGTTTAACTTCCACGGCATACAAACTTCGGAACGGAAATATGACGACGGGTTTGCTAGATGTAAGTGGGTACATCATCCAGTATCTTCTTCTCATCTGATTTGTTTCAACAATGTCACTGTTTGCGTGTATAGCTGGTCTCACTGGTCAGAGCAGTGTTCCATGCAGCTGCCCATAAGCAATAACATGGTCCAATTTAAAAGCTTGAGGTTCTATTCTACAGAAACAGAGCTGAAACTTTTATGTGAATTTTCGAAGCTGGATAGCTCAACGAGAACAACTGATGTGATAATTTTGGATGGCACATCGCTCAATTTGAGGCTTAATGAGGACTGTGAAAAGTTTAATCGGTCTCAAAGCCTTGATATATCGAATCAGGATCCAGCTTCCCGGGATAGAGAAGCAGACCTGAAGACTTCAAGCAAGCAGATAAAAACCCTCTACTGTTCTCTTACGGCAAAGCTTGCCTCAGTTATATCCCATGTTATCGGCATCAAAGATACAGAAGAGCTTGTTTTCCTTGATGATTCATCATGGGTATGCTCAATGAAGCTGCAGGCTGATAGAACCAATGTGTGCACAAACGTGGATTGCAAAGGTATTGAGTACAGTCGACATTGTTTTATTCCACACGACTGGTTTGCAGGAAGGAGGGACATTGTTTCCACTCTGTTAAAATCCGATTTAATATTTTCTCGAGATGATGATCTAGTTGTGATCAAGGATTGTTTTAATCATATAGAAAAGGTCGTCTTAGATCACATATAGCCTTACGTGCGCTTGTAGGTACAAAGCTGAGCAATATTTAAGACGCTTAATATTATATCTTGTCTCTGCATTATCCACTATTGCATTATGTATTTGAAATCTGCTTCATTTGGCCCGGTCTCGTTAATCGTGCGTGAGATGGGGGTTTCTATTGTCTTCGTATTAATATTCTTTATGTAGCTGTTGGCAGATGTGAGATTCCTTCGCAAAGACTGAGAGCAGTGGTTTGAACTCGATAATTGGGGTTGGGGAAAGCCTTTCCATACAGAGCTCCAATATAGGATTTCTCTTAAAGTATTGTAAAAAACATTTCTAAACACAAAGGTCAAGCACAAATCTCGGCACAGCAACACATTATCTATTCTCCTAAATTTTCCCTTGGATTAAACTACCTTCTTTGTGACCATTAAGTCAAAATTCTGTAGAAGTAAGATAATAGCCTGGCTTTTAAAAACTATCCCTTCTGACGCACTCAGCCATCGGCTTGACGTAATTTCTCATGGTGTCGCACAATCTTTTCCGAGAGGCATCATAGAGGGCTCTACAGGAGCACGAAACAAATACCCTCCAGTATCGGGGCAGAACTATGTTGTAAGGATATTGCTTATTGTCTGCTATCCAATCGCAATAGCATTCTTTCGTACCACCAAGCCTTTTTGGTTCCCTAGTTCTTTTACCTGATATCACCTACCGAAAGGAATGCGAGATCTCCTTCTGGGAAGCAGAATGCGACGGTTCAAGTCTCTGGAGACATAGCAATACGAGAGTCCTAGAATAGGAACAAAAATGAGCCTAGGAAATTCCGGAGATTATCGTGAAATTTCAACGCTGAAGACAAGTTGACAGGTCAGCTTTGGGGTCGCAAGCTGCAGTTCAGATCCCATAATCACACTTAATCAAAACCGCCCAATACTGCCAGCTTTTTGAAATCAGTTGAAAAGCAAATCCTATCAGAATCTAACACGTGATATTTAGCTAAGTGATGAATACCACCCATCACGCCTTTCCAAGACTGAACGCTAACGCCGTCTTATGGGATACATACCAAACAACTAGCGTCATTTGGACAGGCCAACGATCGAATTTTAGGAGACTTGCACGATCTTCCGTCGTCTTGTTCCTTGCTTCGGTTGTGTCCCAAACCCACACCGTACAGTCCTGACAGCCAGCAGCTGACCGTCTGAGAAATTACAGATCTTGATTTCACATCTAGCTGGAAAGCTTGCACGGCTGTCAGTCTCTATGTCATACAAGTTTATTTCAATGTCGTCAGGGTATTGAACTGGTGCAACGCTCTGTCTGTCCGGGGAAATGACACTGCTATGTTAGACTAAACTACTGGTATCTGCAGATTGATACCATTCCCAAGCGTCATTCTTTTTGGCTATCCCAGATCAGCATTTGTCTATCACATTTACAAATGACTTCATTTGTGGAAGACAAAAATGCCATCCCAGAGATCGAGTTTGTGAGACAATATAATATTTCTTTCCTGACTTTTATGACGAAAATAGTATATAATAATACCATGGTCCACAGGGGCCCTTTCTACCTCTATCGCGTAAGATGCCGCAACAAATTGCCCTTATGAAGAAAAATGGTTTTAGCAAATCCTTCATAGCATGTTAGCCCATCAATAATATAGCCTATTATACAATGCAAATTTCGACGGAACTTGCCACCGCTTTTATGGACGCCTGATGCAGGGCTAATCACTCAGTGCTCACCCTCGGCTGAGTTTGCTCACCGAGCGCTCAAACCTGTCCTTATGCCTTAAACACCGAGTTGCCTGACTGCCAAGGCAATCAAATGCCTACTAGATGGAAGGGTACGTACAGAAATAAGGCACCCTTTTGAATCATTTTCGGGCATGTGTCAAATTTTAGCCGATTCTATGCGTCACACCGGTAAACCTTGTCAGCACATGACATGCTTTTCTACGGTAGAGCCACCCTGGTCCGTCTTACTGATTCTTCCGGTTTGCTTTGGTTATTCCTTGGGTTGCCTGGATTTCTCAAGGTTAATGTCTAGGTTTTCTGACTGCTCGGATTGCTCAAAAATCCCAGATTGAGATGAGTGGTCTTAATGACTTTACACCCGACCAAGGTAGTGAAATCAAAGTCACGGACCTTGGAGCGCCCCCTGTCAGAAGCGTGTTTAATTTCTTGCTTCCCATGGTAGTTGATAGTTGGGGTGTCAATACGTGGAAGGACACACCTTGTATGGCGTATAACCAGGTGGAGCCTCCTTCTTTTGGGTTTGCATTTCAAGCTTATTTGGTATATTGATTTGACTTGACTTTGCTGCATAGCTAGACTTGTGTATCGGTAAAAAAAAAAAGAAAATGGATAACCAGGTGGTTGGAAAATCTGGGTAGTTTGCAGTCGTAGACCCTCAGCATAGCCTCGTTTTGATAGGTTGACATCTTCAAACTAGCTATGTCGTATCCATGCTTTCTTGGATAAGAATAAAATTGACTTGGCCAGTGGCAATCTGAGAACCCTTTTGAAGATACCTGATAGATATAAAACACCGGTAGGCGAGTCGGTGAATAAAAGCAAGCAATTAAAATCGACAGTTAAGTAGATCTAGTACTTAACGTAGGGAATGGTTACTATGTTTAAAGCTGTCTTTTGGGCCTTTGGGCTTTTTGCTACTTTATCCGAAGCGAAAGGCGTTCCAGGTGGGAAAAGTTCAACATATGCATCGGAGAAGCAAATTCCTTTTGCGACCAAGGGAGGTATGGTACGCCAGGTCCGAAATCAGGTCACACCAACAACTGTGGTGAAGATTGCGACAGTGACCAGAGCAGCTCCGGGGATGGCTACAACTAAGGCGATGGATGTTTCTCCAGGACTAGGAGAGAACTCCGAATTTTCAACTGGAATGCAGCAGCCCCAGATGGGAGTGAGTGGAGTTTCTATTTTTCTGGAAAAACAAGCTTCCTATGTTGACTGACACGGAAATAGAAAGAGGAGCTCTATAACCTAATGTCCCAATTGGCGAACGTGTTGGGGCCGGCATTGCAAGCCAGCCAAAACGGTCAAGGAGGTGAAGCAGGTCAAAACGATGCCAATGAGGAGATGGCCCCCGATGCGACCGCAGCTCTGGCAGAAGAGCTCTTCAATCGCCCTCTCAATCAGTCGGACTACTACAAGCGCAACTGGATGTGGATTCGGTGCAGAACGCAGATGAGCACGCAGTTTGATGTCGGGGGTGGATGGGTGCGCGACTACGGGCGGCTGTGGCGTCGAACTATGGACAAGAGAGGGTGGTGCGGCAAGGTCATCAACTGGCGCTTCTCATTTGTCAACGGGCTGACTTGGGGTGATGCTCACGTCACCTTTGACTTCTTTTGGCCGGGTTGCACCATCCAGCACGCTATAAGAGCCGCCATCGACGCTGCAAACAAGGAATCGGAAGATCGTCACCGCGAGTTGTACATTTACAACTGCCCTGGGTTTGAAAAATACCCGTGGTCCTTTGCTGAGATGGGGGCTCGTGACCCAAGAGGACGGGGCAACGTCGGCGAGGTGAAGCCGGCCGGCCTGCTACATGCACCTTTGACGGTTCTGCCTCCTTTTAAGCCGAAGCCGAAGCGGAAGCCAGAAGTCGGAGTATATTAGTTGGGGTTTATTTGTAATTCTGGCGTGGTTTATCTTGTTTTTTTTTCTTTTGTTCTTTTCCCAGTCTCAATTTTTTAATTAGCTTTCACAAGTTTTATTCTTATTCTTGTTATTCATTTTCCAGCCAATACCTACATCATCAACATCGATTTCAATCCATCCCTGATTCATTCGGTGCCTGCCCTAGAGATGAATGCAAATGCCATTTTTTATTGTATAAATGAAGAATTTTCATTGGTCTCTTTTCTTGATATATTTACTTGTATTATCAGGCCGTCAGTCCTTGTCCTGGGTTCGCACTACTCGGAATCCTTTATTATCATGCCGCTTATAGCCTTCAAGGTTGTTTAAAATTATCATGCACATGAACTAAAAAGGTAAGCTCCCCCACCCCAAGCGAAGAAACTTTCTTTACTACCTATTATAAATTCGCCAATGCCCAATGGTGGCAAAGGGGATTTTTTCTCTTTCTCAAAAATATAACCTGGCAACACTCATCTTCAAGGTTTTATCACTTGAACAAATTCCAACATGGCCAACAAAACATTTCACCCCTTCCCTAACCTTAAATTGGAGCTACGCTGTATGATTTGGGAGGCTGCCGTTCATCCGATAGCGCCTTGTATCCATACATTCTCGTTCATTGCGAAGGACGAGAAAGAACGGACAGTCACACCTCTGAAAACGCTCCCGAGCTATTACAGTATTAAAGATACGAAATACTTCGCAGTGGTCCCAGAGATCAATGATGATGGCACGCCGAATACGTCTGCATATCTATGGGATGCAGGTCTTTGGACAGCCTGCAAAGAGTCTCGGGAAGCCATTATAAGTTGCTCAAACATGACACATTGGCATCAAAAGCAACGTAACTGGCCTACAGAATTACGATCTTTAGATCACTGATCAAATCCAACATTCAAAAAATATGCAAATATTTCTACTATCACCTGCGCCCCTTCAATAAAAGATGGCGGTGAAGATTGACACCTTGTGGTACGGCCATATCAAGATGCTATTAAACCCACTCTTGGAACAATATACAATTGGCTAAGGCGTCCTGTGTATAAGGATGCTTGGAAGTATCTCTTGGATGACTTTCCTTTCTGTGCCGACTATGCTTTGTACGGACTTGTCAGAAACGTCGTTGTTGAATTTGACTCAAGCTGGTTGCTTAATTGGCCTGAAAAGGTAGACTTTTTTACAGAGATCTCTCCACGCACTTTTATCTATCGCATGGTGTTTGACGCTGCCTATGACAATTCAGAATGCTTTCTCTGGCTCATCGACCGGGGCGAGTACGAAGTTGAACCTTATAAAGCGGTTAAGGGAGAGCCACTTGTGTTTTACGATTGCATTGAAGAATACGTGGAAGTGGAGTCCAAATTGGCATTTCCCTACTGCCCACAAATATCAGCAGCATACTTTATTGAAGAATTAGATCTGTTTGGGGATTCGGGTTGGGGGGATACAACGTGGGAGCGTCACTATGATTTACGATCATTTGATCCTTCCGATGTCCATACATGGGAATGGGTTGGAGTTTTAAGACCACGAAAGCTAATAGATACTTTCTAGGATAGGATGACCTTATTCTTTTATATAATAATAAGCAGTTCATCCTCATACCCAGGAGGTACTAAACTCACAGCATGAATATTCTTGATTCACTTGGTGCCCCGAAAACAAGTTCGAATAAAGATGGCAGAGCAGCGGATGCAATGAGTCTATGTGTACCAACCCATTGTCAAACGAGGCGTGGCCTCTTGACAGTCGCCCACGATTAATAGATACAGGATGACAGGAGAAATTCTGGCTAAAAAGATTTGCTACGTGTTTAGCCCCGAGTCTCGCATCTCTCGCACGCTCTCTCAACACAGATCGCCTAGGGATAGCCAAACTCGCAATCTCTTCGTATTTAGCGATGAATAGGTGGTGGCTAGCCAAGCGAATCTCTAAGAAAAAAGAGATTTACCGCGCACGCTTCTTCAACCCTTTGAATTTTAAGGTACTACATGACACAAAATGATTGCCGGCGATTGATGCGACAAAAGATACGACATCAGAAGATGGCATAGCGTAGTGATGTGTTTGGTCACCATTGGTTCTGTCCTGGCTCTACGCCCCACCGAAAACAACCACCTTCGATCTAGGTAGACAGTTCCAGAATACACTCAAACCAACTCTCTATCCCAAAGCCTCTGTCCATCTCTGGCCATGGCTTCTTTACGTCTTTCAAGTGAACTCTTGGATCGTATTTTTGGATTTGTTGCTCTTCATGAGAATGAAAGGGGTCAATTGAAGCTAACTAGCCATCTTCTAAATGCACGCCTTGTTTGCCGTGACTGGAATGCATTCGCTACCAAGCGACTATTTCACGATATCACACTGGTTCCAACGCGAAAGGGAATTGAAAGATGGAATAGCATGGTGGATTATGAAACAGTCAGATCTGCCGCTCGTTGTGTCATCATTTCCAGCTTTCCGAATGAATTCAGTTGGGCCTACACTGCAGAATGGATGAAGTGGGCAGCTGAGGGCAAATATCCAGAGTTTACAGACGCGATCTCGCGCATCAAAGATTTTTTCGCGATTCGAGAAGTTAAAGTCATTTTTACTCCAAGATGCCGAGGAATCGGAACTTCTCTAGCCATGTTTGACAAGGACGACATAAAATGGAGCTCGACTCGAGAAGCGATACTGAGATCTGTCTTGGAGACTATAAAGGACCGCGCCCTCGAATCTAGAAACAGCAAAATCCGCCGTCTTGTCATTGAAAACCTACAAACCATCCAGTTAACTACAATCATAGGATCTGATGTTTTCGAATTAGCGACCAAAGATCTCAACGAGATCCATCTTTCTATAACACATGAGTCCGAAATTGTCCTGCCTGGCCTAACTATTCATAGCGTCGATCGTGCGCGATTTGAACTCTACCTGCAGAAACAATGGATTTTTCCTATTGCTGTACATCTCACATCACTGTCTCTATACTTTAGCGATTGCTGGGGAACTATACCAGGCACCTTTGATGGTTGTGGCCAGGCTTTTCTGCATTTAAGATCCTTAAGTCTAGGAAACTTTAGCATTTCGCACCATGATCACCTGGACTGGGTTCTCTCCCAATCATCTCTAACGTTTCTTCGACTCGATTGCTGCTTTATAGTGTCCCACATACACGCCACACGAGCCGAAATAAACGAGTGGAGAGTAACAACGCATGATTGGAGAATACTTGCTTCAGAAACCTTTGGGTTTAACGCCGAATATGAAGTCGTCTATTACTTCCCAGGCACTTGGGCGTCCGTGTTTGATAAGATTCGCACCAGGCTTCCCAATCTAACCGACTTTCAATTCTATCTTGATGACCCTCTGAAGCCAATCGAGCGCAATGACTCTCTAAGGCGAACGGGTTTTTTTGACGATGCAAAGCCAATTGGATTCGATAACCCAACGCGATTGTTCACTAATTTGTCAGTGCTTCGGTACATTGTGTTCAACGCTTTCAAGGTTGCATCGCCTTGGATTCAGGCGGATCCAGATACTGGCAATATCTGGTTCGGTTTTGGTAACGAAAATTTCTGGGAAGACCAGGATTGGGAGAGTTTTAAATTGAACCGGAGTAGTGAGACAGAGAGCGGTGATTCACAAGCATTCCAAGCATTAATGCAGGTGATTCTGGAGAGAAAACGACAAACCCAGTCGCTGAAGCTCAATATATGAGTTCTTTATTGGTGGAATGTGGTCAGAGGAAATGACAGAATATTATTTGCTTATAGACAGCCTTTAAGAAGTTGTTTGTGAGGACTTCATTTTAACGGGGACAAAAGAAGAAGAAAAACAAAGAAATTGAAGTTTCTATTTTTAGATGAGAATTGTTAGATACCGCAACAAGTCACTTTACATATTTATATTATATTTTAAATATTAAATATAAATTTATAAAAATATAGAAAAAATAAGATCAAGAATTTAAACAATATTTATATTTACATAATATTATTAAATAATAAATTTATTTAGTTTTTTTTTTTCCAGCTACTCCTTATGTATTTCAACTTTAAAAATAGTCTAATTCAATGCCGGCATTTCAAGCTCCGTTCAAACTCGCTTGTCAGATTGCGGCCCAAATATTTACGTTTTCGACGTGGCACTCTGTGTGCGGGGTTGCAAATGAGGGGTTGGAGGTTGCATCATCTGTACGGCTGACGGGGCTTGAGATTTGGTTGGCGATGATCACTGCGGGATCTTCGGCGAGTGCTACGCGCAACCGCACCAGCTGGGGTAATTTAGCCGTCTTGTTACGTGCTGATCAATAGTGGTCAAACCAATATTGCCGTGGTTGCCACCATCAAACCAATGTTTTCGGGACTGGTCGCATCCGTTCGGTACCCGTCCCAATCTAGTGTAAGAAGCCCCCAAATTTCACTTAGTGGCTGCGGAGAAGTTTGGCGCGATTTAGTGTCGTGAGATGATGAAGATCTTATGAGCATGTGGAATCATGTGCGTCGATAATCAATGATTGGACGCCATGGCAGCATTTGCTTTGTAATGAGGAATTAGTTTGTCATCGTTCTGTCTCATAAGTGGCTACGCCCTTGTAGGGACATTCAGTGAGGCTTCTATAAGTATAGCGCGGTGCGCTCCACTCTGACATCTTCAATGCAGATAGATATCACCGACCCAATTCATCAACATACAATCAAAACACCCGCTCAACACCAAAATACCGCTTGAAAAATGTCTCCTACTCCCGTTTACCACTACTGGAGCCTCGGCAGACTCGGCCGCGGAGAGGTGCTGAAGTATGTAGGCGCCATATCATGCCTCTGAGCTCCCCCTCAGCATGCCCCGCAATGGGTTCCACTGACAATTCATCTTACGCAGTCTCTTTCTCAAGGACGCAGGCATTGAAGTCGAAGAGAAGCGCTATCCTTATGATGACACAAAGTCGGCTACCAGCGAAAAGCTGATCAGCCAAGGCGTGGGCCGAACCGGAAAGCTCCCTGCTCTTGAGTACAAGGGTCAGGTTTTCACACAGGTCAGTATGTAACTAAACAGTCATCACGGAACAGCTTCTAACTCTAATTCAGCACATCCCCACCCTGCGATTTTTTGCTCGAGAGCTCGGCAGCTACGATGGAGAAACCAACTATGAGAAATTTGTTGTTGATGCCGTCTCTGACATCTACATTGACTGGAGAGTAAGATTCCCCTCGTGTCCGTTGCCAAGAGATGCTAACGCCGCTGATTTAGGCTGAGTGGGTGGCTCAATTGAGCAACAAGACGGAAGAGTACAAGAGCAAATTTTTGCCAAAGTATTATGAAACCATTGCCCAGTATTATTCCGACAAGGGCGGCCCCTATGTGCTGGGCGACAAGATTACCTACGCCGACTTTGCCATTTACCAGTCTATCGACAATGACGGCAGAATTGGAACTCTTCCTGTGAGTGAATTAAATCCTTTATTCAGAAACACGCGCTCATTCTGCATAGGCCACTCTTCCACCTGCACTTCAAAAGTTCAAGGAGGCATTCGAGGCACGACCCAACATCGCAGCCTATCTGAAGGAACATGCCCAATAAGTGGCACAAAGATCTACCTGACTTGGCATATTGGACACGTATTTCGAGGTAGAAGAAATAAAGCCACATTGCTGTATCCATTTTACCTCTTCGTGACTGCATAAGAGGATCCTTTGTCGAGAATGTCTGATATAAAGTCACAAAGAGGATATAAACTAAAATAGTTACACCAATAAATTCGTCCACATCGATCTTAGCATACACAGGCAACTCTTCAATCATTACTAGATTTCGGGGTCAATCTACCCATCATTCATTACAATACCGCAAGCACCATTTCAACTGAGCGGAGAAATTTATCCTTAAAGTTTATCGTTTGTATAGGCGTCTTTGTATCTATAACTCATGAGGTGGTTGTTATCATTGTGGTCCAGGCTGCCGACCTAACCGTGCCACGCATGAAAAGAGTCATATTGTATCCTAATTTTAAGCTTGAATATAATGCCCAACGACTGATCCCATTATTGATAAGTTTTTCATAGCTGTTTTAGCGACAGGAGCGAGATCAGCTTTACTCAGGTCGCCTCTTTTGGTTCCAGATGAATCAGGGGAGTTCCTTTAGAACTAGCATTATGAATACCCTTCGGATATCTAAGACGGCCTGTTATCCGATGAAACTGTCGGCCGGTTAGGGCCCGACGATTCCAGAGAGGCTAAAATAGTGGGCGTAGCAAATCAAGGCAAGCTCAACCCCCCCGAGAGTCTTTGGTGCATTATCGATCTGCCAATCTGGGCCTTATAATTAAGAAAAAAAGTCATCATTTAAGCTTCATCTAACCCTTCAGAATTAACATAATTTCTCTTCGATTCGGCCCTTTCCTCTTTTCCCCTTATTTTCTTGGCCCTCACACTGCACCAAGTCAAACCGTGACACCAACACCTGTCACCGGTTGCAACTAGCTAGACTGCTATTGAAGGCCGTATCAAGCCATCAAAAACCACTATTCATATGAGACATCAAGGAGTGCGGCTGATACTTGAGAAAATATTTGGTCGCGCCTAGGACGAGAAAACGCGGTATCATGACAGATTTATGATACAGGCAGATCTGGCCACGAATTTATAGTGGCATCTCAACCTCATGATTACCTACCATTCTAACTATCGAAGAAAAAGTCCAGTCTCTTATTACCCAAATCACGGCTGCTTTCCAAGTAACGGGCCTTTTCATCACTGCCCATGCTGTTCCATCGATCACGCTTGTACTTATTACGAAGCGTATAGTACACCTTGGCAAATGCATATGCTACAATAGTCGCAACGGTGATCGCGATGAGGTCTTTGTTACCCCGACGATAATGAGGTTTGTCATCGTTCCTATAAATGTTGGAAGACGCAATTCCAGATAGTTGGATTGTAATATTGTAGAGCGCCGCACTGACTGCGCGTGTTCTCACGGCATTTGACAGACGAGAGCACCAGCCCACTTGGGCAGCATGAACTGAGGGTTGTCCGAGGATCATAAATGTCAAGGCATATTGACCCCATGGCGATAGATTCTGCACCGAGGTGTACTCAATAATTAAAAGCGGAAGTACCCATACCTGAGCAAGAAGACCTATGATTGCAATTTGATGAACTCTCTCGGTCAGATATGTTACCCACAACATGTTGAGGGCCGCAAATACGGTAGCCGGAATAGCCAACAAGGTTGTGTTGAAAGTGCTAAATCCCAGGGCTTTGAGCGAAAGAGTGAGGTATGTCTTGGGTGGTGAAGTAGGGATCTCAAACAAGATTCCGATAATGTAGATTGGCCAGAGGTCGTAGTCCTTGAGACTCTTCCACAGCATTAGCAAGGTAATCGATTCTCTGTTGTGCATGTCGCTCTTGGAGGGGTCATCGCGAAGCACTCGGTTCACGATGATCTTTTCTTCCCGCTCAGTGTAATAACCTTTGGGATTCCACCATGTTTTGGTTTGCGTGGGACCAGGTACCAGAAATAAGAAGCTCAAAGCACCGATGACCAGGCTAATAATCGCTTCAAGCAAAAAGAGCCACCGCCATCCTTCCTTTCCGTCTACGCCACGCATGTGCAAAATGCCATAGGCCATGAATGATGCGACAACGCCAGACATGGAATCGACGAACCAAAAAAGCGCAAGACGGATAGGCATCTCGGTCTTCTTGTAAAAGTAAGACAAGTACAAGATTGCGTCTGGAATGAAGCCTCCCATGAACAGGCCAATGAAGAAGCGACAAGCAAAAAAGCCGGCTCGGTTATGCATGAAAAATTGGCCTCCGGACGCCAAGCTCCAGAGAATGATCTGGACAGGGATCCAGCGATCGGGGCCAAGACGCTTGCCAATCATCTGAGACGGGATCTCGGCAATTAAGAAACCAACCCGGTACATGTTTTGCGCATTATTGTAATCATTCGTGTTGATATCGAGGTCATCCAGCAGATTGTCGGCGGCTGCGTTGCTTAAATTGCCTCTGTCAATGTTGAGGCCAAAAAACATGACTAGAATCCACACAAATATGCTGAGGTCAGTTTTGCGTCGCACGGCCTGCTCTTCCCGATGCGTCCATCGCTCTGACGGATCGAACCGATGTAAATTTTCGTAGTCGGAATGCGGTTGGTAGAACTGCGCCAGGTTTGGGTCATCAAAGACGCTGCGCTCGGTGGCGATTGCATCGAGGTCATAGGATGGTTTTCGACGGGTCAATGCTGCCCAAAATCCTACATTCTGTGTAGTGTCTTCAGGCTCTGCGAGATCATCTGTCGACTTTTTGGAGACCACGTCATGGAGGGAAATGTCCTTGGCATTAATGGCCGCGGCTTCATTGGATGAATGAATTACACTGGACTGATCAGCCATGGTCGCTGTAAATTTCCCTGCAGCTCGAGGCCAACAACAATTCTGATTCGAAATTCAAGAAGAGTGAAAAAAAGAGAATTCAATTAAACAACTCAAATGCAGAGGCGCCATCATAGTTTACAGCATATTGCAATACTAGGATCCGGTTTGGTGAACCGGCTTTCAAGCGGGAATGGAGCGCACTTTTGCACGTGCGACTAGGTTATGATGATGCGATGCGGCGAAAAACTGGTTTGCGATTAGAGAAACGCTTTAGTAGCAGGGAATACTGATCAAAAGGCCACAAAACCCAGTTCAATTGCCCGTTGACTGCAGTATTTGCTTCTCCACGTCACCAGGTCGGAAATTCGGCAGTGCCCAACCATGTCTCACGAACCTTCCAATTTAGCTAGAGCTTCGCAACAGTGTGGACGCTACCGCGGAGATTAAAAAGCATTTTTACCTGTCGGGTGGTTATGCCCCGAACTTGGGTTTACGCCATTTTGGATCCAAATGAGAACATGTTGTGTTCGCTGTAGTTGACCAGGGTGTTTGTGACAGGGGTCTGGCAATTCAACCAAAGAACCTAGCAAGACTGCGTGAATAGAGATAAGATGCTCGAATTCTTATCAAAGCCAGTCTTTTAAGCATGTCATAGTTACATAAGTTATAATCCTTGTTACTTCCTGAGTTTCAAATACGTATGGAAGTTACTATACACGATCAAATGCTCGTTTTCTCCGCCCTAGATCCCGAAAACTGACCTAAATTGCTATGACGAAATACGAAAAATGTCGAGGTGCTCCAGGGCATCATCTACATTTAATGAATAATTTATCTATGCATAACCATATTAGTCCTACCAACCTCCACTCTCAAGACTCCATCAGATCCCAACTCTTGCTCCTCATCTGCTCTTAACCCTATCCTCAGACTCAAGCAGAATGAGCCCATGGCTCTGCGTGTCCAACCTTTTGAACTGTAAACCCCGCATTTCCTGCATCCTTCATACCAGCTTCAAGCTGTCGCTGGTAGGATATACGGCGGAGTCTCTCGGCCTCAGCAGGAGTGAGTCGCAGATAGAGCTCCACACCAATACAGTGCAATGCAAGAGCCAGCCATGCAGCCATACCAAAGGTGACATCCAGAGCAGCCGCGTTTTGTTCCAGTTGATCTGACCGCATGTCTGCCGGGACAAGAACATATTGGTTCACATCTTCGCCCGAGTAAAAAGCTATGCAGTCAGGGTACAGGGATTCAACCCGTGTCTGGTTACCCGCAAAAATCGAGTCAATCACGCCGCATGATCGAGCCATGTAATAATCTCCTGAGTCAGATATAATTGCAGAGCTAATTGCAGTGATGATACGCATCGTTACGACGAATCCGGCCTTCCAAGAAATATTGTCAGCTCAAGAATTACATTGTTTCAAGAGATGGGGAATCTTACCATGACCCAGCCTCGTAGCATCCAAGCACGATGCTGCTCGATCTGAAGCTTTTTGATGTTGCAAATGGCCAAAGACAAACAGATTAGAAATAGAATACTCGAAAGGCCCATAGCGACTTGCATATCTAAAGTGCCGCCGAGAGAGTGCCGCATGATGAAAAAGACTCCAATGGTGGCAACCATGGACAGCAAAATGACGATGTAGCCATTAATGCGATGAAACAAGATAGCCTTGTGTCTAATAGCCGGTGTGAACTGGAAGAATGCAAGAAAAGCAGCAGGTAAGATTCCTCCAAGATGCATGATGATGCCTGCTTTTCGCAGCTTGTTGCGGAAAAAGTAGCATTCGCCAGCAACGGCTCCAGCTAAATTCTCATCCTTGAGGCAAAAGACGCCGCCAAAGTTGATATAGTTGAATCGAGCACAGGCAAAGCCCAATAGGCCGCCCCCAAGCACGATCCAAAGTGCAAAGTTGTAGCCTTTGGAGAATCCAACAGCATTGTGAATTTTCCGAAGGTAGCGGACGATGCCTTTGGGATGTTCTTTGGAGGATGTGGTAGACATGGCTAAAAATGCAGTGCCTGGGATTCTAAAAAGTCTTTGGTTGTTCAGTGTACAATTCGACGTCCCATCAGGGCACCTTTTATAGAAACACGCTCATGCAGCTCTGCTTGATCCCCTCTCATAATTCTAGTCTAGAGCAACCTCGTGGCCGTCAGCAGCCCAGCCCACGATATCCCAAACCCCACATCACGTTCAATGATTAAAACTATCATTCATTGATTGGTTGCAAGTAGAATAATCGGTGTGTGTGCTTCACAACGAGTTGCGTGTACTGTGGTGGCTGGGATGGCGATTCTAGATTGCCCAAGCAGCCAAGCTGAGCTCGACGCAAGCCCAAACGTCGCAAAACATCAAATTTGGCAGCCTGGATGTATGCGAAACGAGTCCAAGGAGTGCAAATTAGCTGCCAGACAAGCACGCAGTCTTACCCGTCTCGCTTTTCTCGGGTCACCAGGGCTTAGACGTACGTGGAGGACGCTATTAATCAACTGGGGGGGCAAAAGCCAATGAGAATACTGTCACTCAAGCCAAAAGTCAACGCTAACACCACCTGGCGACGCGTTGGTGGAACAGGGCATTTTCGCGTCGTCGCCAAAACACTGCCCCTTTGATCTCGTAATGCTCGGGATTCACATATTCTGATTGGATTGCATTATCCCTGATATAGCACTAGTCCATAAGTAGCAAGATGCCGATATCTAGCCAATCAAAATAGATTCTGTCTGGATTATCCGAATCTTTACCGATATGACTTCCGATCTAATTGGTTCAACCCGCCAACGCGGATTAGATTGGTGTTCTGCTGGTCTTGCATCACCAATCTCGATATACGCATTTGACCGTGTTCTTACGGGATTTTTGTTATGTGAAAAATGAAATAAATATAAGATAAATAAAGAATGAAATAAATCAAAATGATTAGAACCTTAAGCACTGTTTTGCTTTTTCAGCAGGCTTGGTATTAGTCTAAATCAGCTTAGCCTAGGACTTACCCTAAAGCGCCTCGCCGGTGACTCAGCGTTGTTATCCCATCGTCTCCTTGTTCTCCATGTTTCAGTGTCCTCTGAGTTGTATATAATCCCTATTTTCTCTTGATTGCAATGATGTTACTCAAATTATTTTCATCTCATCTAAAAACCCTCAATGGCAGATCAACCCTTTGTTCTAGGGCAAACGCCCTTGAACTCCATCAAAGACTTGCCCTCGAATATTTATCTCGTTCATGCTACCAATTGCATTGCGCAATGGGGAGCAGGAATTGCTGCTGAGCTTGCTCAAGTATTTCCACAAGCATGCAAAGAGTACAAGAAATTTTGCAACAACGCCAAACCGAATGCATCAGCACGCTGGCCACCGAGGTCTCTCGCTGGGCAGTGCCTCATCATTCCTCCACAGCCGTCTGATGTGGCCGCCGGTGCGCCGAGTATCCACATCGTCTGTCTTTTTACTAGTTATGGCTATGGAAGGCCCAATGATCGGATACAGAAGCCGGGGAAAGACAACAAATCCCAAATATTGGCCCAAACTAGAGCCAGTCTCAGAGAGTTTAGATCAAAACTCGATGGATTGGCGGGAGATGGTACAAGCAGCGAAATCGTCATTTACTCGCCTAGATTTAATTCTGGTGCATTCAGGGTACCGTGGGATGAGACTAGTTTTTTGATTGAAGAAAGTCTTGTTGGTTGGACTGGTACATGGCTCATTATGGATCAACCATCATCGTCGTAACGATTAGCCTATTTCATGCAATAGCAATGTATTGTTATCCAACCTTTGATCTGTGCCACTCTAACAAGCTGGGTTGTTGCAAATATGGATGTCCCTCAATTTGACTGACAGCAGGAAGTATCGTGCATCTGGAATTTCATTTTTAATAAGAGAGTTTGGTTGATTGAGGGCTATCGGTTCCTCTTACATTTCCATCGGCTTTCCACTCTTTTCTTGTCGGACTCCCTTGGTCGCAGGCGATCGTTGATTTGGACTGGTTGTGCGCACCCACCGCTTACTCCGTTCACAAGCCCTATAAGTCATCAACAGATGTTCCTTGTCTGCAGCTCGTGTAAAATCTGTAAGATAATATCAACTGCCGTAGCCCTGAAAGGGCTGTTTTTAGTTGACTAAGCCGGGGTCATCATTATCCCGAGGCAAATGCACAGTAGCCTGCACCGAAATGAGATCAGGAATTAGCCATGAAAAATGACAGGACGTTATAATATTTGACTTAAACGCCATGCAGAATGTTTGAGGATTAGTGACAGTTTATGATGACGTAGTTTCACCCTCTTCTTATGTGCCGATGTATCAGCGCATGGGTAGCCGTGTACACTAGTATGCCTCCGAATCACCAACAACCAATCGGATTCGGACTTGAAACATTAATTAATTATGTAGCACCTGATATACCTTGAATTCGTTCGGGAAATTCCCCTCCGCTAATCTTCAAGCTCACCCTGGGGAACTCTTGGCTGGTCGGAAATTTCCCCACCCCCGACTTCCAAATCCTACGTCACGTCGGAGCTGTAAGTTGGGTTTTTAGTGTATTTTATAGGCGTTTCATAGCATGTGAGTATAATGAAAGTGCTATTTTAGCTTTGCCAAATATTGGCAGTAATTCGTGTACATAAATAAAGCGGCCTGGAACCTCTAGTGACTCCGTTGTAATTGATCCAAGTTTCAAAACATCCAAGTTGGAGGCTATCATGATTTCCAACAGCATCTTTTCCGAGTGGTGGCATAGCGGCATCCCCCACCCTTATCCGAGTGCGGCTGGGATCCCATCATTGCTGTACTTGATGCCTCGCATATTCACGGCCAAGAACATAATTACAACTATTATTGGTGCCCTTTTGATTGACATGTTGTATAATATCTTTCTCCACCCACTCCGCAATATGCCTGGTCCTTTTTCGGCCAAGTTCAGTCACGCGTGGCGAAATTATAAATACTTTCGTGGGTCTTGGCATGATGGCATTTTGGAAGTTCATCGTCGTTATGGCAAAGTTGTCAGAATTGCTCCAAATGAGGTCAGTTTCACAGATGAGAACGGGCTCCGGAACCTCTATGGTCATGGCAAACAGGTCTTGAAAGTAAGGGCTCCAGTACTATGACCGATATCTAATGAGACATCTTGCTAATGCAGCAGTAGACAAAGTGGTATGATTCGTGGATCATTCCCAATATGACGACCAGTTTCTTCGCAGCTACCGATGTTAGGGTTCATCGTCATCTCCGTTCGCGTGTCTCTGGCGCCTACTCCATGACTTCAATTCTAGGCATGGAGCCCTTAGTCCAAGATGTTTTGAATCTTAATCTTAGGAGGCTTGGCGGGTTTGCAGATCGAGGAGAAGTTCTTCAACTCGACAAGTGGGTCAATTATTTTACTTTCGACGTCGTTGGAAAGCTATCGATGGGAGGAACCATTGGGTTTCTAGAAAATGGAGAAGACGTTGGAGGAATTATTCGATCGATTCATGATGGATTCTATCTCATGGCCAACATGGGCAATGTACCCTTGCAAATGTTTTGGTTTAGAAATCCACTTGCAAGATGGGTCATCAAAATACTCAACATCAAGAGACTGAGCGCATTTGATGTTTTTCTGGACTGGCTGGACAAACGAGTAGAGGAGAGAATGGCTCATGGCTTGAGAGAAGGCCAACAAAGGGATATGCTCCAACATTTTATCGAGGCCAAAGACCCGCAGGGTCTTCCTGTAAAAAAGGGAGACGTGATGATCGAGGGCGTGAACATCTTGGGTGCAGGAGCTGACACGACCACCATTGGAATCCTTGCGATCTTGGGCAGCGTGCTTACGAATCCACAAGTCAAGCGAAGGCTGCAAGATGAAATTGATCGGACATACACAGATCTCTCACTGGACCAAGAAAATCGCCAAATTACATTCAAAGTGGCGGAGCAGTTGCCATATCTGTCCGCGGTTATTTGCGAGAGTACCCGACTGCATCCCTCCATACAATACCAGCTTCCTCGCTATGCCCCCGCTGATGGAGTCCAGATTGGTGCACATTATATACATCCTGGCACTGTTTGTGGCATTAGTCCACGAAGCATGAATCGATCTGAAGACATCTTCGGCCCAGACGCCAATGCCTTCCGACCAGAACGATGGTTGTCGCAGGAACCTGGAAATGAAGACAAAATAAAGCGACAGGCCTCTCTCTTGACGACCGTAAGTAAATGATTTATTCATGGGTTTTGGTATTATGATGCTAATGGTGCGATAGTTTGGAATGGGAAGCAGAAGCTGCGTAGGTAAGAATCTTGCCAACGTGGAGATGTACAAATACATTGCGCAATTTTTCAGGCATTTTGATGCCCATTTGGTGAATCCAGAACGACCTTGGGTTACAAAAAGCCAGTGGTTTGCCTTTCAACGAGAGTTTCTTGTGAAGATTGAAAGAAGAAGTTTTAAAGAGGAATAGCCTGAGGTCGGACTAGGATTACTCTGCAGCACTGCATAAATGAGACAAACATTGTGTATTGATTCATGAATCACTTAAAAGTTTGAAATAAATCACTTAATTCGCTGGACATCCTAGATACAACGAAGAATGCCATGAATCTGCTCTTCTAAAAAGCGATTGTATGATCACAGTGAAGTATCCCTCGGCATCTCATGCGGGTCCATTCCAATTCCCACATGTGCCTTTTTAAAGAGTGAGAGGCATGCTTCTTGGCCAACCTGTCAGCACACGGGTTGAGAATCGTCGTAATTTAACCCCTGGAATAGGTTCACTTTCATTCAAACTGTGCGAACACGTTAAGATAACACAAGCAACGGCTTATTATCGGTAGGATTATGTGGGGCGCCTGGTCCTCATCTTCAATCCTTTGGCAGGGCGTCGCTGCCTGGCGCCATCTATACAATAATATTTCGTTGTCTCTGACCAGTATCAAACATACTACCGGCGAGGCTAGGCTTCTAATGGCATCCCAGGACTTATGGCGCCGTATGCGCGGCAGGAAGGACCCCACAAACTTGAAGGTTGGCCCATTAGATGAAGATGGTTACGCGGGGCCATCCGCTGGTACGAGTCTACATGCCATTGTCTCACCGTTTTGTCGGATACTGATATAAACTAGTGAACGAAAATATTGCACTACTGACTGCACCCTCAGCCGCTATAGAAACGCCTTCGGTGCTCTCAGGCCATCCTGTTCCCGACCCTGTTCTACAGGCCCAAATTCCGCCAATGCGCCAAGATGAACAAGCCTGTCAGCAGCTGGAGCAACTCAAGCCATATGCTAGCAATTATGATCTTTGGACTGATGCCTTGGAGTTTCTGAAAGAGCCAGAAAGGCAGCGTTTGCAGATGTTTGTATGTGATCCGGAACGCAACTCCATCAACAAGGAGGGCCTACTGATCGAAATTCATGAGAAACTTGACAGCACCTTCAAGAACCAGTAGCTCGAGAGCAAGGCTCGTCGCATTATCCAGCATTCTGTGTCTTTGCTACGAAAATTTGCCTCTGTGGGTGACGTTGCTGTCAGCTTTGACCCTGTGCATGCTGTCCTCCCATGAGCTGCTGCTGTACGATCTGTCTCGGTGGTGAGTGGTCGCATGATTCAGACAGTGTGTTCAACTGAAATCAAGCTAACATCTGCAGACGTTAATTGCTCACAGCGAGTTGAAGGGCCAACTACTGGCTGGAATCGCTCAGGTTACTTTGCTATTGGTGCAATGTGACACGTACCAGCAAGTATATATGGCTCCAGACCCTACACTCCGACCGCCAAATACTGCACTGCTAAAATTAAGGACGTCTATCTTTGAGGCTTATGTCAAATCACAATCATTTCTTGCCTTTGCTATTAAGCGCCTGCACAGCAAGATTCAAATAGATGCTGTTTTCAAATTGAAATCGGTCCAAGAGCATATGGACACACCTGCAGAAACTGAACGGCAATTACATCAAGTCGCAAATGAGTGTGAAAAGTATTGCAACCTTTCAAATCGGAATACCATGAAATAACTAGTCAAACTGGCTACAGAATTTCCTCTTACCATGGATCAAGTATAGGTTGCCAATTCATCAATTTAGAGGTTGATATTAACATTACCTACAGCAAATTAGTTTTAGAAAGAATTGATGCTGAAGAGCAATTCAAAGTTTTAGAATGGGTATCCGCCATACCATATGGGAAACATCATAATAGGATTCAAGAAGCTCGGACATCTGACACATGCGAGTGGTTGTTAGACCACGACAAATTTGAGGAGTGGGAGTACATGGATTCATCCGCAATTCTATGGCTTCAAGGCTCACGTAAGTATGGCGCCGTTTAATTCGCTTCATATATCTAATTCCTTTTAGCCGGTACTGGAAAGACTTTCCTCACTTCCAAGGTAATTGATCATTTTCAAGATCAATTGGAAGACTCGGCAAACCAAGAGGGATTTGCATACTTCTACTGCAACCGAAACGAGGAGGAACTCCGAGACCCAGCCTCCATTCTTCGAAGCTATGTCCGCCAACTATCAACTAATATACAGAACCCTGGATGTATAAGGAAACAGCTCCAGGATCTTTGCCGTAGCGCCAAGTTGAAGGGATCGGATCTTAGTCTTCAAATGTGTCAGGATCAGCTACTGGAATCGGTCAACCTTTACACCCAAACTACACTTATTCTCGATGCTCTAGATGAATGCAATCCAGAATCGCGCTGGAAGCTCATCAAGGCAATAGAAGACCTGGTGTCTAAATCTGAGCGGCCACTCAAAGTCTTCATCGCAAGTCGCCCCGATGACGATATCAGGAGGTGCTTTGCATCTAGGCCCAATATCGAGATTAGGGTCAAGGATAACCAAAGCGACATCGAGAGTTTCATTAATGAGGAATTAGATAAACCCAGACGATGGGGACCAATATCGCCACATTTGAGGAAGGACATTGTTAATATCCTCCGCAAACGTAGCCAGGGAATGTAAGTTTATTTTCGGATGAGGATGCCATGTAACTCACGCGAAGTCAGGTTTCAATGGGCATACCTGCAGATTAAACAAGTGCTTGAGCTGCCAACTGAAGAAGATATTCGAAGCAAGTTTGGGAAACTTCCAACAGGGCTCAAAGACGCATATTATGAGATTTACAGCAACATTGCGAGACATCCACATACAAAATGTATCGTCGATCGCGTATGCATGTGGGTGATGTGTGCATATGAACCCCTTCGCAGCTCTGAACTTTTGTCAGCAATTCGCATCAGTGCTGACCAAGATACCACCAAACTGGATCGCGCTATCACGGAATCATTCTTGCTCTCTCTATGCAGTAATCTGCTTGTCCTCGACTCCAAGAGAAAGGTGTGGAGGTTCTCACATCTATCCGTCGTGGAGTACATGGAAGACAACCATTGGAACGTTCCACAGGCTCATTGTAACACCGCCAAAGTCTGTCTCAAGTTTCTGATTGAGATACTCAACAACCCGGGTAGCGATATTCGGGATAATTATTCAGATGACGCACATTCATGGGATGATGTTTCTAGCCAGACCAGCTCCATCAATGAGGTTTCTGATCAGGAGAGCTTTGTTGATGAACCTACCTTAGAAACACACGTCATGGCTGACCTTGATCATCGGTTTTCAAAATATGCCACGCATAATTGGGTTTTCCATGTGAAAGCATATGAGGAATATTTGGCCAAAACGGAATTAGAAGTAGACCCTGTATTATCGAGAATGGAGCCAAGATTGACCTCGTATTATCGGAAAATTCTCACGGCAGCGCCCTTGCTGCTGCCGTGTGGAATAAAAACAAGGATATCGTTGAGTTGCTCATTGAAGCTGGTGCTGATCCCAATCTCATATTGACTTCATCTGATGGCAGTGCTCTTGCTACTGCTATTAAAGTGGAGAATAAAGACATCGCAGAGTTGCTTATTAATGCTGGAGCCGATGTGAATCAATTACTGCCGAATGGGACCTATGGCAGTGCTCTTGTGACTGCTGCTGCTAATCACATAAACAGGAGAGGGCTTGTTGAGTTTTTCATTGAGCGCGAAGCCGACATCAACCTCTCAGTACCGAGCGGGGAGTTTGGCAACGCACTTGTTGGTGCCGTTGGCTCTCACTACATTGGAAGCGATGAGGTAGTCAAACTGCTTATTGGTAATGGCGCCGATCCCAAACTCTTATCATCTACCGGATTCTATGGCAGTGCTCTTGCCGCTGCCGCTGGAAGAAGTGACCCATATCTTACCACGCTGCTACTTGAAGCTGGAGCTGACGCCAACCTGGTATTATCCCACGGTGATCTAGGTAGTCCACTGGCTACTTCTGCTTCCAATGGAGATATAGAAATTGTTGAGCAGCTTATCGAAGCTGGGGCCGATGTCAACCAAGTATCGAAGATCGGGATGTTCAAAACCGCTCTTGCAGGTGCCGTTTCCGCAGGAGAACAAGAAATTGTTACATTACTACTAGAGAAAGGGGCTCGTACAGACGAGTTCTACTATGCTGCGAAGACTACCACTGTGATTTGGCCGCTTGCATGTATTATTTTTACGATTATAGAATGGCTTCAGGGATTTTGGAAGGGCAGATGAATATCAGACCAGTGAATATACACGGTACCCGAAATCTCCCTAGTAGGAAATGGATAGTTCATGAAGTAATGTTCTATATTACTGCTTGAGTCAGATTAATGAAGGTTCGCACTCGGGTTGAAAGGAAGGAATGGGAATGCCATTTATTACTGAAATAATAGATTAAATAAATGTTCGGAAGAAACTACATATAGATCCTCGTGCCAGTTAAAACAATAGAAATATTTTGAAGCTAAGACCTTGCGTGCATTTGGATGAATTCTGTGGAGTTAAACCTACTCTACTCCATGTTACCCGCCTGTAGGTTGTCTGGATCCACAACATCTAGAATACTCCTCACTCCTCATTTATAATTAGCTTCACATATGTTAGTAAATGTTCGCATCTAAATATCAACGGAAATTATATCTCATCTCGATGATATAAATCCAGCAGGCCCATTATGAGATCCTTTAGGGTGGCTGACTCATATCCTGACATTTGCAAACTTCTAACTGAATTTGTGTTCGTAAAATAATGTGCCTGTATTTATAAGTAGAATAGTGGCTTAAAACTATTGCAGCTACTTAATAAGATGTTTGGTCGACTTGTTAGTGTCAATTTGAAATGATCTAATCATCGCGTACCACCACTGGATAACAGTCTTGGTTCCCTTGTAATGACAAATGACCTGAAACACATAAAGAAAATTATAATTATTAGAGTGAAGTCTTCACGTAGAATTCAATTAGTAGTTAAAGTACCATCGTCTATTATAGTAACTAAGGTAAATTTAATTTTATTCTACTTTCTTTAGGGTTACAGTTAGGGTAAGGGTAAAATATCTTGTAGCAAAACGTGATTATTAATTGCAGTGGAAGGCTATTATTAACTATGGTACAAGGCTGCTACTAACTGTAGTAGAAAGGTGCTATTAACTGTAGTAGAAAGGTGCTATTAACTGTAGTGGAAGGCTACTATGGGCTGCAATAGAAGGGCACTGCTGACTACAGCAGATTGTCCTGCCGGTTTAGATCATGTGCAAGAATTCTGCCATTTTTAAACCTGAACCCATTACATATGAATTCCGACCCGGGTCAGATTTGCACCAAGGTTGTCAGATGGGGGTGGGGGGTGGTTATTTACCTCCTCAAAATTAGGCCAGCAACAGCGGCGAGCGCCCTGGGGGCGAAAGGACTCGTGTCGTCTCACTGCATAGGCTCTGGCGGCGAACTCCGGCGGAATGTTGAGGCGACAGCGACCAGCGAAAATGTCTCAGGCCTTAATGCCTCAACATGATTATACCCTTTAAGAAGGTTTGGAAAGCGAAACCGAAGGTGAGAATAAACATTCCACTTGAAATGATTGAGAAAGGCTATGGGAGACGGGGCTTGCTAACCGCAACGAGTTGGCCATAGAGCAGGGGCTTGATGAGGTATCCCTGGTATATAGCGTGGTTGCGGGGGCGCACAGGCATGCTGCGAGACAGCGTCACATCAGGGTGAGAAATCGGAAATCCGTAAGCGGTGACTTCCGATTCGAAGATCAGATGCCTAGTTTTCCAAGAAGGTTAGGAGGAATTACGGCACTACAGTGATTACGAAATAATTTGCAACGGTCATCCTGGTAGTTATCGAGGCCATCATTGTGACGTGTAAAATCACGCACGGGCTTGTCTTGGTACTGGCATTCATTATTAGATATGTGTATGGAATCTATTCAACCATTCTACAGACGTGAACCAACAACTAGATCTACTAGATCGTTAGGATGAACGGTAGTGCCCAAAAAGTATAAAAATACTTTTTGATCCCGAACGTCACCTCTCCTAGCTGATCGCCAAGCGAGCTTGGCGAGTGAATCTGATGCTGAGAGGAATCAATCCTTGTCGGAAGATAAACTTAAACTTTTCAGACCCTCTCTTACACGGTCTTGGTCCCTACGTGGCCTGCAAACCCCGTGACCTATCCACTATGTGTCCGAGGAGAATACCCGCGAGGGGCTCATTGTCTATTTTAGGGAATCAAAAGAGCCGGAAAACGACGGGGTGTCGATAGCGGATGGATACTAAGAGTCGGAAGAAACCCACCAGCATTGATCAACACAACCCGATGATCCGTCAATTGTAACCATCTATATACCCTGTGTATCAAATGCTGTTGTTTTCTGTTTCCATGTCACTATTGCTACTTCATATCCTTCCCACCGTCTGTCTACCTCCTCCCCATTCTTAACCCTCCCCTGCAGCCCCACACAGAACCCACAGAAGCGCGGAACCGCAATGCGGAGGATGCGATCTCAACGTTGCAAAAACGTGGGGCTAGAAGTGGCTGCGTTTGGTTCATTGGAAGATGCAAGCCAAGATTCCTGACAGTTGTTGCCTGCCTGCACCAAGGACGTTTAAGGACGAGTACATGCAACTAGTTGGCCCAATGTCGGCTGTCGATGGCGATTTAGATGTCTCAAGCGGCGTTTTTTTTACTGCGTTTGTGAATAGTGATTGGTTATACAAGTTAATCTAACTTCACTTAAATGAAAAAATTGCTGGTGTGATCTTGCAGTGTTATTATCCAATAGCGTAATGAGGTCTAGACTTGGTCTATTGAGCCAATCTAAGATTGCTACTTGGAATAGAGAAGGGCATGTGCCGTGTATGTCGGGTTTCTCTAAATGATTAACACGTGCTAATAGAGCAGCACACCGAAACTCTGGGCTCCCTGATTGGAGCTTCCAGCTGGTTTGCGGCTGGAAATGGATACGTAACAAAATCCACCCACCTCGCACTCGCTGCAACCCAACTGTGATCAGATTATGCTAGATGACATATTGATGAACAGTATCAACGGCTGTGCAACGCTCCGCGTAGCAAGATATTCAGGGTGCAAGTGCCATTGCATTAGCTCGCGTGGGTAGAATGCAACCCAAATGATGGGGGAAGACTTCGACGACAAAGTGTACAGTGTACTCAACATCAAAGCAGTTAGACGCTCAAAGTACAAGAATATTGCAGGGTCGGGTAAATATTCCGGTTGTACTAAAAAGAGGGATAGCCCGTCAGCCGAAAGACTTAGTAGCCTTCCATACGTCCGATCCGTCCCGGGTGATGTGCATGGCCCACACACACGCGGCTTCGCCGTTAATAGGGCCGGCATGCGGGGACCGCCGCCGGGAAGTCTGGGCTTGGCGCGGAGAATCAATTTCGGTCTGGCCTATCTAGCGTGCCAATTGCTGCTCGTGCTATCCTCCAGTCCACAATTCTTTCACCGAGACTTGGCCTGTCCATTGTCAGTCAATGCGGAAGCAGTTTTGATGGCTAATTGCTGACAATATCCCACGCGCTACATACGAAGTATTGGCTTCTATTGACGCAATTGGATCCTGAATCCTACAAACATTGATTTCTGTTGGGTTGTACACCCGCATCGCCAAGGGATTCCAGTACCGTGCAATCCATGTTACCCCAGACCAGGCTCAGGGGGTCAGAACGAACGGGTCACACAGCAGAAGGGCGCACCCGGACGGCCGCAATGTGACGAGTAACAAGGGGTCTGGATTCACGCAAGTGATTGGAAGCGCCGCTTTGAAACACGCATGATGCAAATTTAGGCAATTATTGTCGTCTTGATGCTGTTTAGGCGTTAATACTTGATATAATCAAGTCTTGTGCGTTTTAATGCACCGTTATTGTATCAATATGTACAATTGCGATTGGATTTTCTGTATAGATCAATTTCCGAACGCTGCGTATACAGTCTGATTAATCCGTATCCATCGTTGATCCCTTTGCTTCAACATGCCTGCCGGTCGGGCTCAATTCATCGTCGGCGCGCAGCATGTGGCAAAAGGCGGAGTACTAGTTTGAAGAAAACTCAAGTCGTGCCATTTCTCTATTGAGCTCGCCGCAGTTGGGTTCATGCCTCTCCAGAAACCTTGCCGCGATTTGATTGGGCTTCAATTACGGGTGTCGAGCCACGCTGTCGGGATGCGGCGAAGCAGAGCTTTTTTTCGGTGATAATGACGGGCTAGGCCCACCGGGGCCCTGTGAATAACTTGCTGTGCCGGAGCTAACTCTTCTCCGACGGCATCTCGGGAACAATGGAGTAGGCCATACAGCCAATTCGCGTTTCTGCGCCGCGTTTCTGGCCCCACAGTGGTGTGGTTTCATACATGCAACGGGAAACACCAGGGTGCTGGGGTTGCATGGGATTTCTTGTAGGGAATGTGATGGTGTCATTGGTAAGGATACATGAGGCTGCAAGATGGGTTGTATCTGCATTGTATTTGCCTCCTAGTCCACAATAATACCCAAAAGGTGCGAGCGCCTGATACAAACTCGAAGGCTAAGCTTTCTGACCCTTGACTCCTGTAGATCCTTTGTAGACACCCCATCCCCTGGTTACGCAAGATGCATACTGCAAAATAATTTTCGATGTATATGTTTTTTCATAGGCGATTCGTATACCACTAAAGCTCCGAGGAGATAGCGATTTCGAGTGCCAACGAATGTGGCTGGGGTTTTGACACAGTACTTGTTGCACTTCTGCTTGTGGCAATGATTTTCCCATTTGAGAGAATAAACATATGCCTCGCATGCTGGTGAGGAGTCATTTTATTGAAGAAGAATTTTTTTCTTAATTTCGAGATGCGTAGTTACTGTAGTAGGCTCCGATTTGTGGTTGAGAAATCCGAATAGCAATGGCATCATTGATGCTTCTCAACGCCAAAGATATTGCGAATCCAATAGCTTACATGGGTGAAGAATGCGTCAGCCTGAGAGTTACCTCCCAACTGTGCAAGGCATAAAAGTAGTTCGCTCCCGCAGGACCCTTGCCAAGACGTGACTCCTAAAACTCCGGTTGGCTGTTAGGATTCGAATTATTGACTTACGGTACGGCCCGGACCCACTTGTAGGACAGGGCTGCCGGAGGCAATCTAGTTTGATTTGATTGATTCAAGGCTAGATCAACTGGATGGGTTGCACCCCCATGGCTCATGTCACGTAGCCGCCATGAATGGTGCAGAGAAGCCTTGAGGTACCACTCCCTCTGCCGTGTACTGGTACCTGCAGACATGGGGCCCCATTGAACGAAAGTACGGGGTGAATGAGTACCCTGGCGTGCTTGTGAAGCTCGATCACCCACGTGCAAATGGCGGCACGTCTCTGCCGTGCGATGGCGCGAGCTCTTGTGTGCTTCTCTCAGCCTTGGAATTCGAGGCGGGGAGTGTAGGTGTGCTCCGCAATAGCTGGATGTTGAGAGACAGAGACAGAGACCATGTTGCGGGTATCGAAGACATTGCAACAAATGGCGATGGTGGGTCAACTTCGAGTTGTTCAGGTATATAAGAGACCATCATGGCAGACCATAATCTGATTTTCTCTTGCTCTTCAGTCCAGAAAACATCTCCTTCACACTCTCTCAGCTCTCTTAGCCCGCACGCAAAAAAGTTTGATTTCCAACTCTCAATATCCATTTTTTCATCATGCCTTTCTCTACTCAGAACTCTCACGTCCACGTCGCCATCGTTGGCGCTGGACCCCGTGGCACTAGCACCCTGGAGCGAGTCTGCTCCTCGGCCTCAGAGTTCATTGCTCCGGGACAGAAGTTGACTGTTCACATGGTGGACCCATCTCCTCCTGGTTCAGGCAATGTCTGGCGCCAGGACCAGTCCCCTCACCTTTTAATGAACACTGTGACTTCCCAGATCACAATGTTCACGGACGACAGTGTCATCTGTGACGGACCTATCCGCCACGGCCCTAGTCTGCACGAGTGGGGTGTAGACGCAGGTCTTGGCCTCGGCCCTGATGATTATGCCACTCGTGGCCAGTATGGCGCTTACCTCGAATGGGTCTTCAACGAGACCGTTCGTAACGCTCCCGCTGGAGTTGAGGTCGAGGTTCACACTGCTCTCGCCATCAGCCTTGATGACACCCCTGATGGCCGCCAGAGCCTGGGCCTGTCTACCGGACTCACCATCACTGGCCTGGCTTCCGTCATCCTCGCTCAGGGTCACCTTGCTCTGCAGCCTGATGCCAAGTTGGACGAAATCAGCGCCTACGCCGTGGCCAACGGTCTGCGCCACTTCCAACCTTCCAATCCAGCTGACGTTGACCTTTCCACCATTGCTGCCGGCGAGCCAGTCCTCCTGCGCGGCATTGGCTTGAACTTTTTCGACTACATGTCCCTGTTCACGAACGGACGTGGCGGCAAGTTCGTTCGTACTGAGGCCGGCCTCAAGTACGAGCCCTCCGGCGAAGAGCCCCGCCTCTACGCCGCTTCCCGCCGTGGAATCCCGTTCCACTCCCGTGGTGACAACGCTAAGGGTGCCTACGGTCGTCACATGCCTCTTCTCCTAAAGGAGGATGTCATTGCCGACTACCGCAAGCGTGCCGAGTCTGGAAATGCCCCTGACTTCCGCACCGAGATCTGGCCCCTTGTTGCCAAGGAGGTCGAGTTTGTCTACTACGAGGCCATGCTCAGGGGCAGGGGCGAGGAGAAGATCAACGTCTTCCAAGAGAAGTGGCTTGCTACCACCCACCGCAGCGCCGAGGAGACCCAGGTCCTTGAGGAGTTTGAAGTCCCTGAAGCCAACCGCTGGTCTTGGGACCATATTGAGCGACCCCAGGGAGACCGCAAATTTGCCTCTGCTGGCGAGTGGCGGGACTGGCTCCTTGCCTACCTGCGCGAAGATGCCGCTCAGGCCAGACTCAACAACGTCGATGGTCCTCTCAAGTCTGCTCTTGACTGCATGCGCGATCTGCGAAACGAGCTCCGTCTGATCGTCGACCACAACGGCATCTCCGGCAACTCGTACCGCGACGACCTCGACCACTGGTACACTCCCTTAAACGCTTACCTGTCGATTGGACCCCCTCGCATCCGTATGGAGCAGATGATTGCCCTCATCGAGGCTGGCGTCTTGGATATCGTTGGACCCCGTGTCGAGGTGCGCGCCGAGGATGGCGCCTGGTACGCCAAGTCCCCTGAAATTCCCGGCTCCGACGTCCGAGTCACTTCGCTCGTTGAGGCTCGTCTCCCCGTGCCCCACTACCGCAAGTCTGGCGACAAGCTTCTCAACCACCTTCTCGCAACCGGCCAGTGCCGTGCCCACACCATTGACGGCTACGAGACTGGTGCCATGGACATTACCCACAGCCCCTACCGTCTCATTGACGGTGCCGGCCACGCTCACCCCAGGAGATTCGCCGTCGGTGTCCCTACTGAGGGTGTCCACTGGGTCACCGTTGCCGGTGCCCGACCTGGAGTCAACTCCGTCACTCTCACAGACTGTGACGCCGTGGCTCGAGGTGCTCTCGGCGAGGCCAAGAACGACCTCCTGATCACCCAGAAGCCAGAGCGCACCGAGAGTGGTGCTCTACCCAGAGCCAGAATCGCCCTGGGGTTGTTCTGGCAGCGCGCTCTTCCTGTCGTCTGACTACAGGCTTTTCTACTCAGTTTTCTCCAGGCTCTACCACAACTCAAAAGAGCTGTTCTTGTTTGCGCCGCACTGTTTTCTCAAAATACGCATGCTGTTGTTCCCTTCACTCTTCTGTCTTTTACCTTTTAGCATATTGGCCATGTTTTCTAGAATACGATATTAAGCAAAAATAAAAAGTAGATTTTCCTTTCCTTATTAAACTTAAAATCGAAATCTCTTCCTTTGGTCTACCAATGTGACGAAGCTATTTCTCAGCTTACCAGTTGCAGTTTTCTGTTGCGTAGTAAACAAAATAAGCTCCCTCTTCTTGCATATCAATGATCATAATTACAAGTTGATAACAATCTAAGGAATACTCCCCAAGAATATACAAACAAACCAACAGAATGCTGAATTCAGATTCTCTTCGGAATAATTCTTATTGTGGCGTAAAATCGAAAAATTCTGAATGTCAAGGCTCACAAAGAGAGAAAGCCCGGATATACGACCGAGAGTCGCTATTTGGACGAATGATCATCTGCTGTTTACTCCTCGTGGTGTGGAAGTGGAGACGACCTAGAAAACAATGCCACAAGTCAACTCCAATAGGACAACGCAATGACTGCGGCGTAGTGAGGCATTTATTGCGGAGCTTGCCGGGGTAATTTTCGTACTCTACATGACGGAGAAAATTCCAGGGAGAAGGAAGCAAAATGTACCGGTACATTGCCTAATTTTGATCTATTTTGATCAATTTTGATCTATTATGATGTAACATTGCACATGATCAAAATGACGAATTTCATCAGCACAAGGGAGATTTCTAACTGCAGGGTCCTTGGAATTTAATGAGAGCAACTTTTGTAGGACTTTGGAAACCTAAACAAAGATTATTATTCAGAAATCTTATTTTGATGGTTTGAAAGAAGCTTGAGCCGCAAATCTCTTGGCTCAGATTAATCCCTCCCGTCTTGGCATATGTCTGTATGCATGTAGGTAGGTGCCTTAGTCCAGGGGAGGGGTGTGGTTAGCCATGGTAAAGTTTCCCCCTGCCTCGTGGAGGTGTGGAGACTAGGAAAAGGGTGTGCAGATTCGGATGGAGTCGTGGGATGTGGAGTTACGGGAGATGGTACGACGGGATTGCGCGTCAATCCCTTGTCCTTTACGGCAGGGTGAGTGGCCAGTAAAATATGAGCGTTTTACAAGGCAATGAACACACCATGAGACTCTCCTAATACAGAATAGCTCCCAGAATGTGGACAGCAGCGGGGATTGCTGATCAGGGAGGCTTAGTCCAGATTCCGTTCCGGCAACGTCCCTCGATGTGAATTTCCAGATATTTGTTTACCTCTCTTCTCCTCTCTCTCATTACTTAGGGTGAAAATCTCCGTCAATTGTTATAGTCTTTTTCTTGAATCCCGTGAGAGCAATTGAGTCCACAGCTATCCCGTCAGAACTAATTCAGCTTCATACACGTCTTTCTTCTTTCTTAATCATCATGTCTGCAGACCCCAAATATGACGAACTTAACCGCCACCTCTTTGAGGAGGGTGTTAAGGTTCGTCGAGAGGTTCTTGGTGATGAGTACGTTGACCAGGCTTTGAAAAATGCCAACGAGTGGACCATGCCTGGTCAAGAGCTCATCACTAGATTTGCCTGGGGTGATCTTTGGAGACGCCCTGGCATGGACCGCAGGACTCGCAGTTTAATCAGTAAGTAAACTACTGTCCTTCCCCGTTCTTATAGATCAAAGAAACACGTGCTAACAATGACAGCCATGGGTTTCATTATTGGCCAGAAGGCCTGGTTGGAGTTGGCCCTGCACACTCGTGGCGCCATTAACAATGGCGTGACCGAAGTTGAGATTAGGGAACTCGTACTTCAGGCGACAGTGTACTGTGGTACGCCTGCTGGCGTTGAAGCAATGATGGTTACTCAAAGAACCATCAACGACATGATTGAAAAGGGCGAATACAAACGAGCAGAGCCCGAAGCCACCAGCACGAAAGAGGAGGAAGTCAAGGTTGGTGCCCCATCGACTGATGCTACGTCGACTGCACGAGACCACTGCTAGATCTAGGACCACAGAATAAAATATAAGCTTACTATCTGGGACTTTTAAATGCAGGAAATGCTTTTCCTCGGAATTTAATCTGTGCTGCTCACCTCACGCCACTTTCTACTGCGCTATGCAAGGCCCCTCCACAATAGGTGGCACCGTGAATATGAGATGTAGTGCTACACCTGCGCCCCTTGGGATCTGGGCCTTTGAGATCTCGACACTTTGGAATCTGGGGGATTCGATGCTATCCGTTAAGCTTCTTTGTCTTACATAATGCAATGTGGGCAAGGGAAGCATTGCCGAGATTGGACCAACTCCCACCCAGAGTATCACGAGTAGTCACCAAAAGTTTGAGAAACGCGTGTATTTTATGGGCTTATTTTCTAACACGTGATTGGAATATTAAACCCTACACCTTCAATGAACAACTTCTTCATTTTGGCTAGAGAAAAACAAATGAACGAGATTTCTATTCCAGATGGCTTCATGATCAACCTGTTTTTGATCCATCATTTACCGTAAAGGAGCACATCTTGACATACAGCCACAAGCAAAGAGTATGCAAACAATGGGGTTTCTATCAACTTTTGATGGTCATCATAGGGCACGACAGTTCTGCCGGCTACACCAGATACTTTAGAAGTCAAATAATTCACAATAAAAAATATATACAAAACACCAAACGCGACGGAAAAAAACCGAAAAAAAAACCGGAAAATCTAAAATTTACACCTTGACTTTAAGCACAAAGCCTGTTTTTGCGATTCTAGCCGCCACGATGAATGCAGATCCCAGCATCATGGAAGTTGCGGCAAACATTTGGGCACCGAGGTAGCTACCAGCTTGACTTTTTATTATGGCACCGCAAATTGATGGACCAGTGAGGTTTGAAAAGCTGACAAAAGTCATCAACATTCCCACGCGAGTTCCGGTTTTGCTGGGGTCCGGCGTCATGCTTGTCGCTACGGCAGGCACCAAGGCTTGTAGAGCGGCAGCAAGTAAGCCGTATACGACGGCGAATGCGTACAGTCCACCCTCAGAGTCAACGGCTGCCCAGCAGTAAACTAGAACTCCAGTTCCGACACTCACTGGAATAGAAATGTTGAGCAGACCAGTGACTCTATCAGCGAGCAGGGTGGGCAGAATACGTCCGACGATGCCGACTCCGTTGAGAATCATGAGCAGATAAATGGTTTCGCCGATGCCAATCTGAGAGCGCGCAAAGGTTCCGAGGTAGAAGAATGCAAAATAAAGACCCCAAAAGTTGAAGAACCATCCCAGTCCGAAAAAAATAAAGGATGGCTCATGAAAGGCAGTGGTGTCGATCCAAGGCCCAGCTTTTCGAGGTGGCAAGCGCGGCTTGATGCCAATGATGCAGGGAACATAGGTAGCCAACATTATGAATCCCATGATTCGGAGCGTCCAGGGGAATCCGACGTTGTTGTAGAAAATCAGTCTATTGATCAAAACTGGGTAGACGAGCCCTCCCACGGCGGCGCCAGCGGCTGCAAGACCAACTGCGAAGGCGCGCTGCCGTTTAAAGTACTGAGACATTACCGACAGTGCAGGACAGAAGGCGCAACCGTTGCCCAGTCCGAGACATACGGCCTGAGAAAGGAATATTTGCCAGTATTTAGTGGCCAGAGAGGTCATGAATAAGCCCAGGACTTGGAAGAAGACACCGGTGACAAAAGCGAGGCGGAAATGACCTGCGTCGCTTAGACGTCCCGCCACGACACCGACAAAGAATAAGAGGAATACTTGAACGCTGCCTATCCAAGAAATGGCCGAGTCGGATTGGCCAAGGTGCTGGAGGTAGTACTGCTGAAAGATTCCGAAGCCATTGGCCACGCCCCAGGTGTTGAAGAAGACGAGGTGTCCGTACAGCACCTGCATCCAGGCTTCGAAGCCTCCATCAGGAGGCGGATTGGCGTCGGGCGGTTTTTGGTTGCATTGCTCGAGGTCGCTTGATTGATTGTCATCGGTTTTCATTTCTTGCACAAGTGCCATTTTTTTGGTGGGATTATAAAAGGGGGGGTTGATAGCGTGGTTACGGGACTGGGTTGGTTGGTTGCGAGATGAATTGAGAGGAACAGCAATTGACACGCGCAGCAGATGGACAAGGACAAGGACTCCTTAAAGCTAGATGCGTATATGCAGTAGAGCAGAAGAGAGAATCAATTCATGTATCATAATCGTATCGTTAGTAATTAAAGTTGACTCTACAAGGTGCATGTGAAGCTACGTGCACTTGCCGACTCCGTCATTCCCGCTATAGCCATTCTACCCGTCATTGCCGTTCCGACGAACGGACCGTGGTGGTTGCTCTGTAGGCGGTTCGTCAGTGCCAGGGGCGCTGCGAATGCAGTAGCGCAAGCCTTTCCCGCTAAGCTACAGCAGGTCTGATCCACTGTAGTTGGTCGCTCTCAGCGTAGTGGTTCGCTGCGGAGCAAGCCACCGAGGGTCACGCAGCAGAACAGAACAGGATGGATGGGTCACATAAGGGATTGGACAGTTGCCAAGAAGTGATGGGAGTGAAGTGTGTGTGAGAAATGAGAGATTATGAGCGTATAGAGGGGGGGGGAAGAAGAAGAAGAAGAAGAAGAAAAACAACCAATTCAATGGAAGAACAGTTGTGGACGATGTCGACCATTTCCGGTGGTTTCTCCATTGGAGAAGAAGGGCACCAACAATAACACAGACAGCAGTACCACAATCGCTGGACGCAAGGAGGGAAGAGGCTTTTGCACTTGGACAACGCAGACGGAAACCAGGTCGCTTTACTACTTTTACAGGCTCTCGTTCATACAGGTTTCCTATTCTCAGCCGCAAAACCATTACATTATTGCATTATTGCCGCTCTCACTGCGCAGCAAAGCAATTAATTAGTTATGCTTTCTTCAACCCCCTCAACATGGACATGCCCAGTGGGGGGGCCGCGTGCTAACCATCTATTCTCTCACCCCATCTGACCGCCTCCCATGTTCCCGTTCTTCCCGTCATTCCCGCCCGTATCCGTCCCCTGCACCTCATTAATCAACGGCTGCTCTCTCTGTCTCTCTTACAACGTCATCGCCATTCATCTGCTTTCCCGAAAGGCGCCTTTGCAGCTTGACCCCCGCCGAGCCCTCAGACAAGCTCCGGCGCACGTGATTTTCTTCATGCCCAAGCTACAGAGCGGTCGCAAACGCTCGCGGGTTGCGTGCAAGACATGCCGAGACCTCAAGCGCAAGTGCGACGGCTCGCAGCCGTGTGCGACGTGTATTCGCTTTGAGTATGACTGCACATACCAGGAATTGCCTGAGAGCAAGAGGAGAAGATATCTTGACGATGCGTCAACCGCAACTGAGCTGAGTAGCAACAATGCTCATGTCCGTCGCGAACCTCCGCTCCCGCAAACACCCCAGCCTCTCCCATCTGGAGAAACGTCTCGTAATCACATTCGCTCACTCGAAGCAAATTCCGGCGCTGCTTTTCTCAGAAGACTAGCGCTCAGGCTCGACCCAAAAGATGCGCCGCAGCTTCAAACCTTTGCTTGGAATGCATTCCTCGGCGCCCGCAAAACAGCCTCTACGCCAGTGCCGAGGCCCATAACCGACATCCTGTCTTACATGAACATGCAAAGCCTGGCCACCGTCTACTTTGAAAAAGTTGATCCCGTCTACGGCTTCCTCGATCGCCAGGAAATTGAGCGCATCATTAGCAGGAGATGGAGCCCTCAAGCCTCAGCGCAGCCCCATGACGCCGTCTTGTGCGGCATCGCAGCCCTCGGCTTCTTGTTTTCGGATGCGCGCCCGGTAGCTGCAGAGCTTGATCTGGTAGAATCTGCCCGTCGCATGCTGGAGCAGTCATTACCTGATCCCCCGACCGTCATCACCATCACAGCCTGGATCCTTCGGGTCGTCTACTTGAGAATTGCCGAAACTCACCATGCCGCGTGGATGGCAAGCTCCATCTTGATGCACATGGTCGAGGCAGCTGGCCTGCACTTGGCACCGTCAATCCAATCCGTCCTCTCTTCACCGCGCGAGGAGATCGATATAGAGCTTCGCAGCAGACTGGTAGCTGTTGCTCAGCATCTAAACATCTGGATGTCGTTTGACATGGGGCGCTCAAGAGTGACGCTACCCAACGTCACGATTCCGATGCCTTCTCCGCGACCTGGCGACCACACGCTAGAAATAATGTCGCTTTTGCCATATTCAACAGAACTCGATCCGACAAAGTCGCCCAACTTTTCCGAGCTGGAAACTGCATTCGACGAGGTCCTCGGCCTTTGCCACTCTGCGCCTCCCTCGGTTCTCGCACAATGCAACCTGGCTCTCTGCCTCTGTCGCCGCTTGCAGTCAATGAACACGTCTTTTACGGCAAACGTGTTTGAGAAAATACTCTCAATGATTTCAAAGGGAATTGAAGCCGCCCAAACTATCCTGGAAGACCGCGCACCTTGGCACCACATGGTCAATGTGCCCTTTCAAATTGTGTGCGTCCTGCTTACAATGGATACCTACTCGACAGTTTCTCAGCTCAGGGATGCGATGCAGTGCCTTCAGGATGCAGCCCTGGTGTACAATACCGATGCGACCCGGGATGCGTTAAAAACAGCTTCCCTGCTTGTGCTATTGCAACAACGGCGAAAGGAAAAGGCCGCCTCGGCTCTTGGCAGCATCTTGGATAAGTATCCAGTGGCGCGCTCTGAAGATGCGGCAGGCGAGGCGGAAATACAGCCGCCGATTAATATGAGATGGCTCAACAGCTTGGCTGAGGACTTGTGCAGCCTCCCCTACTTTGAAGTCAACCATCTTTTGACCCCCGACATGTTTAAAGACGAGGGCATCATCACTACTATGTAGATGTTGATTTTCATCCTTGATGGAAATGTTGTTTTAATGCTTTGTGGATTGACGGAAAATAGCCTATAGATTTCTTTGTGTTGGGTGTATAATGAGATGAGACTGTTCACGTCACGGGGCTAAAGTCACTAAATCTCCTGCCATTTAAATGTTTATACTTGTTCTATGGATATAAGTCATATTTTATTCATAACACAACTCCAATTGGCACCTTGAATATGCAATCCCTTGAGAGTGATTATGCTGCTCCCACCAATTTGACCGTTGGCCTTTTACTTTTAGCCCTCTTCTACTTAACTATGAGTGAGGGCAGAAAAAAAAATCCATTGCATATGTCAATATCTCGGCTTGAGTCCGAAAAAATCAGCCACGACCTATATCATCATTATTGATTGCTTCAGCGTAATGAGTGGCAACAGTACTATTGGGTCAAGAGTGGGTTTTGTCGTCAGTGGCTGGACAGGCAAATGGACTGAATGGTTCATCCAACACCCGGACTGTTACCGAGACAACGTGCACATGAAATTAGCTTGCAGCTTCCGAGCTCAGCTTCTCCGCGGAGCTGTCCCCGCAATTAGTCATGACGTCGGGGGGTCGTGGGCATTTATCACCATGCTCGGCCCAGGCTTGGCATTGGCAATTGAGACGAGAGAGAGCCAGACTAAAAGACAGATATCACTTGCGGGCATTATAAAATGGTTGGTTTTCTTAGTCTTTTTTTTCCCTAAATGATGTCAACGCAGTGATGGCTAACCCCTCAAAATTTAGATCAGTACAGCTCGGTCGTCCCTTGTTCGAACCCTGGGGAAATTCCCTTGGGTGAAAGCGCCCTTCATCGTTGCTGCGCCGATGCGAGTCATGTCAGGTCCCGACCTTGCCCTTGCCGTCTCCAAAGCTGGCGGGTTGGGATTCATCGGCCCCGGCGTGAAGCCCGCCGACACCAAGACGGATCTGGCCAAGGTTCGCGAGCTTCTCAGTGAAATTCCGGCAGATCACGTGCCGCAGGGCTTCTCACTCCAGGGTAGCCTGCCTGTTGGTGTTGGTTTCCAGCTCTGGAATGGTGATATTGGCGTCGCTGCAGAGGCTATAAAGGAGTATAAGCCTTGCGTGGCCTGGCTGTTTGCGCCCAGCAAGGGCCAGTCAGAGCTCGATGAGTGGGCGACGCGTCTGAGGGAGGCTTCGCCAGATACTCAGATTTGGATTCAGATTGGCACGCTTCGAGAGGCGTTACTCTCTGCCAAGAGCAGTGCGCGACCTGATGTTCTTGTAATTCAGGGTGCTGAAGCAGGTGGTCATGGACGAGCCAAAGATGGACTCGGTATCATTACCCTGCTCCCAGAAGTCTGAGACAGCATCCAGAGCTCAGAAATCCCACTGATTGCCGCTGGAGGAATCGCAGATGGCAGAGGTGTTGCAGCCGCCTTGTCGCTAGGAGCTTCTGGGGTCGCAATGGGCACGCGCTTCCTGGCCTCAACAGAGGCACGCATCAAGAAGGGCTACCAGCAAGAAGTTGTACGCGCCACCGACGGTGCCCATTCCACAATGAGGACAATGATATATAACCAGCTCCGCGGAACAACAGGATGGCCCGAGCCTTATAGCCCACGCGGTATCGTCAACAGGAGCTGGTATGACTACCAAACTGGTGTGCCGTTTGACGAGTTGAAGCAGTTGCACGATGAAGCCGAGAAGGCTGGTGACAGGGGTTGGGGACCTGAGGGCAGATTAGCTACGTATGCCGGGGCTGCCGTTGGTTTAGTGAAGGACGTCAAAGATGCCGGCGATATTGTCGCTGATATCCGGGCAGAGACTGAAGGCATATTGCAGGGCCTGGGAAAGGTGCATAGTAACCTGTAAAGATGATCTAAATTACAGGCATAGGTTTTCGGTTGATTTAGCATGCATGTGATCTGATTATACAATGAAAACAACCTACTTGATGAGGAAACTCTCGCTAATGATGAGAAATTGAGCAGATTGTCTGTTTGAGATCTACCATGTATAACAGCTGCCGAGACGACCTTATACCATTGATCAATTGCTGATAAAGTATTATTTTCTATTAGACCAGATTTATTATCGCTTTTTCCTACTCGTATATTCTTGCCAAAAGCGTAACTGCGGCCACATTGATGTAGTAGAGAATTCTTTTCTGTATTAGTTTGCTGATTGATCGCTAATATGATTTTGTGGTAGTCTGGTAGGTGACTTGGCGTTGTGGCTGACGGGGATGTGCTTGACGATCCGCTCCGTTCAGGCGGACTAACAGGCGATTAAGGGACTGGCACGATAATAGCTGGCTGGATATCTCTCGTTGAAACAGGAGGCTGGGAATTCAAGACTCCGTTGTTCCCAGGCATTCGCCTTTGACGCAGGAGGTATATTGCGCCTAGCACAGTAATAGACACAACAACGAGACCACCAACCACTCCACCAACGATAGGACCGACAGGAGTTTTGGAATGCGATGAATCGGCAGACGAGGTAGATGAGGTGGTGGATGAGTCGGTTGAGATGGATGAAGTGGTAGACGTGGGGGGTTCCACTGTGATAGATGAGGTGGTACTTCCAACAGACTCCATCGGAGCTGTTGCTGCGTTTTCCTCGACGGATGCCACATTCCCTTCTGTGAATGTCGAGAATTTGGCCTCTCCCTCATCTTGGCTATCATAGGTCCAAAAAGCTTTGGTTGTTATTGCTTGGGGTTTTCTCGCGCATCTAAAATCGGTCACTCTGCTTGGGTATTCGTATGTCTGGCAATATGGCGCTGTTGTATCGGTGCTAATGCAATTTACGTGAAATCAGCCAGCCATGCAACAAAGCTATTGTACGAGGACAAAGGCTATATATAACTTACCAAAGGAGCTGAGATTTCTGAGATGAGACAGAATACTGTACCGGGTCCAGGGCTATTTCACGGTCAAGGCAATGCCAATTGGCAGTATAAGTACCCCGATCCAAATCAGTGCAGGCCATAGCACCCTGCATGTTTTCATTACCAGTATACCATATGCAATTCAGAGTATCATCCTGGCAAGTGACAGGCCTATCCATATCTCCTGACACGTAACCACATGTGTGATCTGCTGCCATGGTCCAAATTATTTCATCATTCGAACCATACGCTTCCAACCGCTTGCTTAGTCCTCGTAGGCGTGCCAAAACAGCGGCAGGCGACGGCGGATTGGTAGGCTGCGGGGCAATGTTATGGCTGGATTCTCTATAAAGCACAGTAGCATTGGTAATCGGTAGCAGGATCGCTATGCCGACCCCAAAGAAGAGTGGAGAGAACATTAAGATCTGCAATTCTAGCAGAGTATTAAGTGTAATTATGGAGAATAGAAGGGTTGAAGAATAAAAGAAGAGGTGGGCGGGTGTTTGACACGGGTGGAGTATATACGTACCACCTTTATCGATATCTGCAGGGATCAACCACTCTATTGCAATCCATGATCATTATCTAGTCTTCATGGAGAATTAGTCTAGCTGGGCTTGACCATTTTGATTTGTGGCTTGCAGGTGCTGAGTTGCCTGCCGCAATTGGGAGGTCGGATGTGTGACACTAGGCTCTTTGATTGGTAGCCTGACATTGACTATAACAGCCACTCGCCTTTCTGCATGCACAGACCTCATTTCAGGACTCCTGATTAACGCTATTTCAACTAGTATTTGCAATGGAACGATCTAGATTTTGCATTCGAACAGTCGAGAAACTGTGCAGTCACTCCATGCCATAAGATATCATCCGCACATGCGCCTTTCTGATTATGCTAATATGGTAGATAGACTAAACCACTCTAGATTGAGTGTTTCTTTTCTCTTTTGTATTTTCCGAGTTGAAAGGCGCGGTCGTTTTTTATTGTGTTTACTTGTGGCGTTGAGAGTAAACCTGAGCTAGCAGGGTTGTCCCACGCGCTAAAGTATGGACAGGGGCTTCTCAATATGCATAAGTTGATTGGCATGTTAAAAGCCTCTTAATTTGCCGAAGGATGCACCATGATTTGCGCACGGAAGTCGATCCCACACCTTTATTCCTTTTCTTATTATTTGCGTAATGAATGAATGTCCTCTTTGTGGCTGAGGACTATTGGTAAGCCTGCGACATGCGAAGCCGGCGCGTACATGGAATTGCCTCGGGAAAACAAGACATCTATCATTCACCCGGAATGTTCTTGCTCGCACTTAACGGATTCTTTGACTATACAGCACTGCTGCCACCGTTAAAGCTTTTAATAATAAAAGAGCCATTGTTCAAGTTAAAATCCTACTGTCTATTTAGGCGGGGATCAAGGTAAAGAATTATGCTATATATATAGAGCTATAAAGAACTATTTGACTAGGAACAGAGTAGTCCTTTTGCGGCCCCCCCCTGCATTTTATCCGACTGCTGGTCTTCGATGTTTATTGTCTCGAAGTTTTCGTGCCTCTTTTCCCGGAAATAGCTAGGGCGACCATACTCATAGACAATTTCTAGCTTAGAGTCTTGCATAAAATCACCCATAGGTGCACTTAACCATTCGCCGTCTGCCATCTGAGCAACACTGCAGTGCCACGGGGTGGTGAATCCAGTCTTGGTATTGAGCAAACTCATGGATACTTTATGCTCACCGGTGGATTGATGTATGGAAAGGCGAAGGTGGTTTGGAAATGCGGATTTGACAGCCTCTGCAAAAGCCTGTATAAAATCAAGGTTTAGCCATCATACTTCTAAGGATACTAGTCATATTAGGTTCATCCAAATTCACTTACGTATCCTCGGATTATCATTTCCTTGGCTAGATACTTGATGTCCCTTTTATAACTGTTGTTTGTTCGACCCTTACCAGCTGGGAAAATGTGCTGCAAGTCTGACTCTAGGAATCGCCGGTATCCCCGATAGGTCATTAATGTATCAGCATTTGTTGCAATCTCATGATCAACATCAATATCATCCTTTCCGTATTTATTGAGAAGGAACCGGCGGAAATTAGTAGCATTGGCCACATAAGTAATTTCCTCTAACTTTTTAGGCAGTGGGAAATTTACCAAATCCTGGAGTCTGGAGAAGCCAATGTAGATGAAGCCCTTTTCGAGAGTCATGGCACGTAAGGCTTCTCCGTAAGCCCATGTATCGCGATCAGATATGCTCAGTAAGTCTATCCTCAAGGTTCTATATGTTAGTGAGCAACTTCAATCACCGATCCTTAGTTTGAATGTATGTTACGGACCATTATAGACAAGACCGTCTGAGATAATAGTGAGCTTGGCACCTGGTTGGTATATGTCCCTGATACGTGCGCACATCTTGTTTAGACGCTCAAGTGCCAGCTGCTCTGCCTTATCGGGCAAAATACCAAACACTTTGTATACCTTGTTGGCTGACTTGAACGGGAACGCCGGAAGACACAGTTCTACTTGTATTCCCGCCAAGACAAACTGATCAATGACTGACAGGAACTTGGGTGTGCCTGAAGTGAGGCGTTCGATCGTATCATCAAATTTGTTCAGGGCATATTCGAAGATGATGGCCAAGATCTTGACAGAAGTCTCCGAGACCTCTATAGGGATATGGGGAGACGTCCCATCGGTAGGGGACGGGCTCACGAGAGAGTTTGTAATTTTAGGGAAAAGTTGCATATTGGGCCACAGAGGATCAGAAAGGTAACATCAGAAGGATAGTATGCTGAGATGAATGGAAGTGAGCGATGCGGTACATAGAAAAGTATCAGTACGGGAGGGTTAGATGGCATATCTATGTGAATGCGGATACGGAAATAGACAGTTAAAGGGGTAAGTTCATAAACCGTTCATTGATGCATGTTAGCCTCGCACACCCAGCTACATGGCGAATGGCGGGCCAAGGCGGACTTGCAATAATCTATCTCACAAAGAATTAGCTTTTGGACACTCGGATTCGGCAACCGTTAACCTAAAGTGTGCACGATCTGAATCAGCTCACAAGGAAACCGCTCAAGCGTGATTAGTGTGTGCAGCAAGGATCGTGGTCAAGGTTAATTGCGACCCAATGTTTCCCATGAGCAGGCCTGGTAAGAACAACAAAGCTATTATTATTGGTGTCAGTATTAGTCAGAGAATTAGGATAAATATTACTATTCCAATCAGTATTGTTCTCAATATTAGTATTGGTATTAGTATGACACACAATATGGAGCTCAGCTTGACTCGCGACGAAATAGAATGTTTTGAAATATAATTGTCGGGGTAAGTGGCTAAAATATCCGCCTGCTTATTTGATTGAGACTTTTTCTGGGGTCAGGGGAGATCCTTGTCTAGCAGTTCAATTGTAAGCACAGGGGTAACTGAATCATTTTGCATCCGAAGACCGAAGATGGCGCCCACATACCGAGATAAGGGATGAGCCAATCAGAAGGTTTGATATCGGCATGTATGACTGACTGTTGAATTTAAGTAGCGATAAATGTCAAGTTAATGTTCTCATGCATATCGGCTGCATCGATTTCATCGGATGGCGTGGAGAGAGCTACTGCAGGGCTGTTTTTGGATAATGAAAGGGATCCCCTTCAATGTGCGGAAGCACCAGCAGAGTACCTTTCTCCGCATATATTGGAGTACATGTTCTGTCACCATTAATGCTAAGGAATCGATGTACCGGAGGAACACCATTTCTCCCCAAAAATTGGTTGGTGGCAAAGTACTCTGATAATCAATAATCAATTAATGTGATTGGGTTGAATGCTAGCTTGGTACACTGCTGCTGCTTCCACACATTGAAGGGGATAAGTTATGTCCGAGCTCTGGGTCCGGATATTATTTTGTACGTAACATTTTGTCTGCAAGGCTAAATATTAGTTCCTTAGTCACCAGAAGAATATGGAAGAAATAAATCTATTGGCTCTCACCAGGCTCGAGACCCACAGCATTGGCGCAATTGCTGAGTTAAAATGGCATAAACTTTGCTGTGCCGGCCCGGGCGTATTAAGAGTAACTAACATATTAGCATGGTTCAAACCAGGGTATTGCCTAAATCCGACTTTCCCGGATGTAACATTGTCATATGTAATTTTTAGTGTCATGTGGCCGGTTTGATCTAGCCTTCGCTGTTGTCTTAGTCAAGAATTAAACCAAACGAGAAATAAATGGTTGAAAGGTCATCAAGGTGATATAGAATATCGTGCCCGCCTTGGAATTGAACTGTAAATGTTAATAAGCATAAATATAAGACTGATCACCAACTGAGATTGTCTTTCAATCTGAAATATTAGACTTTGTGAATGAAGAAGAACATATATAGTTCCCGTATGTGTATGTGGAATAGAAAGCACTTGCGAAACAAGCGGGGCGCCGGCTGATTGGACATGACTGCTATTCCTAACTCCGTTCATTTCGGTCCGAGCCGAGCAGGGCCTTCTTATTAGCATTTGTCTTTGTCTAAGTTGACTAACAAGGGAAATACGGTGTTTGGACACTTGATGTAGAGCTACTACTCCACCTTTTAAGCCTTTGATCCACAAGACCTGGTTTCCTAATTGATCAACTCTTGGTGCAATTTGTGTTGACTAATTCTCTGCTCCTCGGTGGCGACACCTTTTAGTTATGACAGATAGCCCACTCAAATCTTCTCAACTATACCGATCTTTCGCCTTGACAAAAATTCCCTTTCCAAGCTATTACAACCATAATGGATTCCTCGCTGCAATATGGAAAGAGACTTATTCCTCAGATACTAGACAGTCTGGCTTCTAGCGAGCCCAACCGTATCATTTACTCCGTGGCCAAATCTTCCGACATCTCGGATGGATTTCTACATGTAACTGCTCATGAATTCACAAAAGCCGTTGACAAAACCGCCTGGTGGCTCCATAAGCAGGTGGGCAATGTCTCTTCAATTCGGCCGGTGGGTTATATCGGACCTCGTGAGTAACAAAAGTTCGCCAAGCACAAAGGCTACTTCGCAATCACTAACAGTATCAAGATGATCTTCGACACATTCTATTGACATACGCCTGTGTCAAAGTTGGTTGTACTGTATGGAAAACTGTTTGATACCGTGGACTAAGAACATGTGGGCTAATATCGCTTCATTGTCACATTTGAATAGGCCCTATTTCTGTCCCCAAAGAATAGCACCGAAGGTGCTCTGGCTGTGCTTGAGGCAGCTGACTGCAATTTCTGGGTCAAGCCTCAGGAGGAACCGTGCCTCCGTCTGATCAAGGATGTTCTCCAGAAACGCCCCATGAAACTCATCAACCTCCCAGAACTCGATGAGCTTCTTGATGCTGAGAATTCAGACAGCTACCCGTATATCAAGACATTTGACGAAGCTATTCAAGACCCTCTCTGTCTTCTTCACACTTCCGGGTCCACTGGACTACCGAAACCCATATCATGGTCCCATGGCCTCCTTGGAACAATGGATGCTGTGCGATTGCTTCCGCCTGCTGACGGCGATCATGGCTTAGCGCCGTGGACATCGATCTGGAATGATGGCAATAGAATATACTCTTCATTTCCTATGAGCCATGTAAGTAACCCATTTTCAATTATCATCGACATTTGTCAGTTAGTTAATTATTGGTTGTTCAAAGGGTGCCGGCATAATTATGAATATTCTCATGCCTGCATACTTCCGACTTCATTGCATCCTTGGGCCGGCGGGTGTTATACCCAACATGAATCTGATGGAATCTCTAGCAGACCATGCCAAGATCGATATTTGGAGCATGGTTCCATCACTTGTCGATGAGCTTGGGGAGACTCCCGATGTATTGGAAAAGTTCAAACCATCAAAATTCATTTGTGCATCTGGCGGTAAGACTACTCTTCTTGTTATATCTTTATCATCTTCGTGATGGTAGTGCTGAATCACTCTACAGGGCCCGTTAGCCCTATTATTGGCTCAAAGGTCAATGAGACGATTCGGGTTCTCAACTTGACTGGCACAACGGAGGGTCTGTTTATAGGTAATCTCATCGTGGAAAGGGAGGACTGGCTGTACTTTGCCTTTCACCCCTTCTCCGGTTTTGAATTCAAGGAGGTGGAACCAGGAATCTATGAGCATTGGGTGCACCGCAATGACAAAGAGATTCTCTTCCAAGGAATCTTCTACACATTTCCAGACCAGCAAACGGTCAACCTCAAAGATCTATACACCAAGCATCCCACCAAACCAGACCTATGGGCCTACAAGGGAAGAAACGACGATGTAGTCGTTCTATCAAATGGATACAAAATCTCACCTCTGGATACAGAGGCATTGGTCACAACCCATCCTGCGATTGATGGTTGCCTGATGGTATGAATATTTCGCAAAGTTTATATGGGGATGGATTTTGCAAGATTAACTGAAAATTAAAACAGGTTGGAACCGGAAAGCCACAGGCAAGTCTGCTCATTGAGCTGAAAGATCCCTCGAGACGTGATGATGAACTATTTGATAGCATTTGGTCATTAGTAGAAAGAGCCAATTCGTTGTCTCTTCACAAAGACCAAATTCAGAGGGACTATATCGCCTTTGCAGAACCAGATAAGCCTTTTGTTCGTACAGACAAGAGAACTATCAAGCGGCGTGCCACTTTGGCTATCTATGCTGACTATGTCGAACGATTTTACAGCTCCAGGATGGAGGAACAAGACACAAATCTCTCTATAACCGTTGATGCAAATTTGACAGATTCAATTATGGACGCAATCCGCCAGATTCTTGGCTCCTTGTTACCAGCATTCGATGATGCATCTCCAGACACGGATGTCTTCAGTTTGGGACTAGATTCGATCCTTGTTTTTAGAGCTATCAAGTCCATTCGCGCTGTCTTTAAGCTACAGGATCGGCTTTCTCCTCGAGACCTCTATGCAAATCCTACTCTGGAGAAATTCTCCGCCGCTGTTTCAAGATTAATGACCGAACCAAGAAAGGAAAATGGAGCCACGGCAAATGGACCTATCGATGATAAGATTTCCAAATTGAATGAGCTAATTTACAAACACAAGTTACGTCTCTCGACCAAGGTAAATCCATTTGACCTGGCATGTAACAACATGTACGGGAGACTGAATTTTTTCATTCCCCTCCGCAAAGGGGTCAGTTTCCAGAAAGCGTTCAAGGGGTTGCAAGAGGGTCTCAAGCGCACAATTGAGCTTATTCCGGCCCTGGAAGGCAAGGTCATGCACTGCTCCGAGCAAGAGATGGGTTATAAAAAGGGTGATGTCCGCATCACTCTTCCTCCTCTTCCATCCACAGCCACACTCGGGGCCAATTGTTCAGACTCTTCCAAGGGCCCAAAGCAGTTGGTCTACAAGGACCTCTCTCATATTCTCCCGTCGTATCATGAGTTGCGTGATGCTGGATTCCTTAACTCTGCGTTCGAAGACGAAATGTTGAACGATGGGCCTTGGATTCCATCACTTCCAGCTGACGTTTTAATCGCGCAAGCCAACTTCATCGAAGGCGGTTGCATCCTCGCCGTCAACGTGCATCACGCGTGCTTCGATGGCACTGGTATTGTTATTGCCCTCAAAGTCTGGGCTGAGAGTTGTAGGTACGCTCAGGGGGATACGTCTAGGGACTGCAGCTGGTTGGATCCTGAAAGTTCGAACCATAGCCTGCCATATATCTTGTATGAACAAGAAGGGTATGCTAAGCCAGCTCATGAAGTAGACCCTGCCGTTTGGAGATTTCCACCATTTGCTCGTCCAGAGCGACGTTCAAACGAAGATGGCGCAGGCAGACTCAAGAGCCTTTCAACAAATCTCCCTCCACCGCCAGTGTACAACCCTAAGCTCTCCTGGCCACCAGGCCTACCTGAAGATGGCCGTCATTTAACTTCGAATACATTTTTGATTTCATCTGAAAAGCTGCGGGAGCTAAAGAAACAAATACTTGCGGACCCGCAGGCCAAGGGAGTCATCTCGTCTGAGAGCGATATTGTACAAGCCTTCTTATATCGGGCGGTGTTGAAAGCACGGTACCGTGTGGCAACTGAACTTCGGGGGAAACGCTTTGGGCCCAATGAGATATCCATTATTGCACTGGCAGTTGATGTCCGGCACCATTTTTCCTCTTTGTTGCCGGCATCTTATCTAGGCAATATGGGGATCACCAACCAGCTGTCATTCCCAATTGAGACGCTCTGTTCTCCACAAACCAGCATTGGACACATTGCTTATGCGATTCGAGATTCGGTCAAGCACATTACACCCTCGCTCGTTCATGATTACTTTACGCTTTTACAATCAGTTACGGACTATAGTATGCCTAGATATGCTTGCTTCGGTATTGAGGGAATGAACATGGTGATCAACAACCTAATGTTGTTTGAAACCAACGAAATCTCATTTGGCAGCGATTTATTTGACAAGGACGGATGCCCCGATGCTCTACGTCTACCTATGGGTGGGTTCAACACAACCCTACGAATGCTGATTATCTATCCTATACGCGAGGACGGCGGTGTTGAGATGCTAGTTAATACGTATCCGGAAGAATTGGATATGCTAATGGCAGATGAAGAATTCATCAAGTATGCTAGGTTTCTTGGGTAGCCTCACTCATCTCATTTTGGGTCATCCTCACAGCTATTTAACCTAGATACGTAGCATCGTTTTATATTGGTGTTATATACTACATCATATTTATACCTGTAGTTGGTACGATATGCTGCAGCTCCCTCCTCAATGCTCGCAAAAGTGCCACTCAACTTGCCTGAGATTAGAGTTGGCCTTGCTCTCTCCCCTTGAACGTTCCTTTATAAGCTTCTCTCGTATTTCCTTGGCCTCCTTTTCGCTAATGGGGAAATCCATACAATCAACAATCATTTCCGTTACCTCGGGGGGAAATTTACCATTTCTATCAGCCGGAAGTGCATTGTCCGCCCACCAATCTAGCTGTTGGGGAGGTACATTGGCTGTAGAAATGACAGAGGCTTCTGGGTCGACGAGGAACAAGGCCAAAATCTTGCGATGTCCAGGTCGCGAAGCATCTTCAAGCTCAAAAGGACTTACGTGATGCTGGAAAACATTGGGAAAGAATATCATGCGATCAGTTTTCGTGAGGATACTCCCAATGTCCTGCAGAGTGCTTCCTCCTGAAGAGATAGCGAATACGCGATTAATGCTTTCATTGTCACCCTGTTCGTATGAAAGGTTACAGCTCAGCTCTTCCCTGTTTGCTGCGGTACGAAGATCTAGATGGCACTCGGTGATGTTGTCGTTGTCGTAGTAATAGAGGGCCGTCGCGCAAATATGCTCATTGAGCTGTCCTTCAACATGCCATGTACCACCATCGTAGCTTGGGTTCTCGGGCGTCAGATGGATATTTGCCAGTTTTACAATAACCTGGATCCGTTCTGTTCCACCAAAGAACTCTTCTGTCTTGAAATGACTAACGTCAAGTTTGATCAACTCCTCGAGCTCCACTTCAGGGTCAGGTTTTTCCACAACGTGGTTCTCGTTGTACCACTCATTGTCACGCCTCTCACGCTCCGAATCTGTATATTCTTCGGTATACATTTCATATTCTACTCTTGGGTGCTCCCCTTCGTCCAGGGGGCGATTGAGGGGACTGCAGCCATCGTTCTCGTCCGATATACAGATGTCCGCTGCAATGCACTCAGCGCGAGCAACGTCTGATGTGACACGCTGGACTTCAAACTCGTTATGCCATCGGTATACTATATCCCAAGCCGGTAAGCACTTTTCAATAACCTTCTCGATGATTGGGTAAAGCTCAGAATTTCGGACAGGATGCACGTTGTTGATGTAGCTCTCGATGCGTGCACGGCCACCAGTAATATTCACATCGCAGGGGAGCCACTGAAATTGATCGGAGATGATTTCCTTGGGCAGATTGGAGTGGTAATCAATTTTGAACTTTTTTTCGGGTACGGGTATAACTTCACCCATTCCGCAGTGCTCAAGGCAGTTTTCCACAGTTATGCGACCTTTGGGGATTATTAAGGAGCGGCCATATACCAGAGGCCACAGGGAAGGATGCACCAAATCAAGAACTTGGCCATTGCTTCCAGGGTGCCAGTCCTTGGCTTCGTTAGGAACATTCTCAAAGCGCGCAACGGCGGCTTTGAGAGATTCGCGGAGCTCCTTGGAAATAAGTCTGTCTGACTTGATAGCAGCTGCGCTGTAATCCATGACAGGAATGAGGTCTGTTTTTTCATATATTTCTGCTTTCTTCCGGAGTTCCTTCATGCACTGTCCAGGCGGTGAGTAGAGAACTTTGAAGTTCAGAAAGTAGTACTCACAGCATCAACCATCTCTTGGGTAAAGTCGCCATATCGAACATAGTCCGTCCATGGCATCTCGAGCGCCTCCTTTGTCCAATTGGCCACGATTTCCGGGTCATTAACCTTTCTCGACCATTCAGGTTTGTTTGTAATGTCCTCAATAAACTTGAGCATGCACACTTCGCGGATGGTGAGAGTATCTGCAGCCCAGTCGACGTCGCGGTCACCGACCAAGATTGGGAAATGGGCAATAGGGCAGTAGCCGAGGAGCATGCCGTAGCCAGGTAGACAAACGTCCCCGCCATCCTCACCGTCGTTGTAGATGTATGCCGCCATGGTGATTGCACTAGTTGGAAGGGATGAATGTGTAGTAGAGTCGACACTCAGGCCTCTTGACCAAGGAAAGGGGAGAAGGAGAAGGGAGAGGGGTAAACAAGGTCTACCCAAGAATTGTTGAGATGACTGCCTGCTCTAATGCGGCGCCATCTTCAGCCGTAGCAACGGCCCAACTGCATTCAATGCCTGAACAATGCCGTGGCTGGCTGGAGCGAGATTTATGTGGCTGTGGTGGCTTAACCTTGTGGGGTCATTGTAGGGCAAACGCTCACCGCAACCATTTCTCGAATCTCATTTCATTAGTTTCTTTCATATATGGGTTTATTTCAGCGTCTCGTACTATCAGTTCGCTAGCCATACAGAGAACCAAATTTCAAATGTCCTCAGTTTATTCTAATAACACAGAAAATTAGCACCAATAGGTTTTTCTTCGATTGCGCTTTTTCTACATGTTTGCATCCATGAAGTCGATCATCCTCCATCAAAAAAACCACAAGAACTCTGGCTAAAGCTTAGCCCAGCCACGAGCAGGTTTTAGAATCACTCGTTATAAAATAGATGCTTTTACTAAGTTTAAGGCCCTGGCCTGAATAATTAAGGCTAGAGACCAAAGTACCCATGCCCGACTTTGCGAGTATGCAATTCGCTCCAACTCCCGCATTCTATCTTTGACAGGTCACGCAAAGAGTAACAAGGCAACTGAATACCAAATGGCATTGTTTTTTTTTTCCTTCCCGATCGGTCCATGTCGATCCAGCACCACTAACCCCTCCCAAGGTGACCTACTTCACCTGCATGAGTAATTTCTTAAGCTCAGGCACGGACGATCGTGGGTTTTTCCCGACCCCGGCCTCGAATTTGCACAAAACAGCCACTGTCTGAACTGACCAAGCGATTGCTGTTTGGTGATGAGGCAGCATCGTTGTTCTCAGAATACAGGAATCATTGCACAAATGCTTCATAATCACAACTGGGCGATGGAACCAGGCGTACCATTTTGATTCATTCACATCAGTCATTTGGAGATTCCGGCTCAGCTTTGACTTGGGCTTGTTGATGTCGGTGTCCATCCCACCCTCAATTTATCATCATCGTTCGACCAAATAGTTTGCCAAGAGCTTACCGAAACATTGTTATGCGCTTCGACTGCACCAGTGAATGTGGCTGTATCAGGCAGTGTCATTTGCACCCTAAGCCGGGAAGGGCGCTCCGCATCCCACTCAGGCCGAAATTTATCAGCAATCATCTTGGCCCGTGTCATCTTCTTCGGGTGCTTTTCATCCCCGGCAGCAGATAAGGTTCAGTCCCAAGAAATTTTCCTCCACTATTATTAAGAAATCTAATTAAGATCCCCGGGATTTGATCCAACAGATCATTGCTTGCCGAGGGAACCGGATCCTCGGGATATTTCCTATAAATCTTACCACCCGCCAGAACCATTTACCAGCTGCTCATATCAGATAAAGCATCAACTACAAGCGATTTCACACATTCTTGCATTTTCAAATCACCTCTTCACCAAAAACCACTCTATTCAACATGAAGTTGTCTTCCTATATTACTCTGGCTCTCGCTGCCTTGACCACCGAGGCTGTGGCAAAACCTTCATACGCAAAGTCGGGCGCTCCCTATTGCCCTCCTCGTGCTGTTACTCAGAAGCAGAAGAAGGCCATATTCGACGAATTCCTTGACAAACTATACATCACAAAGAATTTCACTCAGGCCCTTCTCGATCACATGCCCGAAGACTACATTCAGCACAACCCATCGGTCCCCTCAGGCCGAGCCAATGCCATTCAATCCTTCTCCGCCTTTGACCCCAGCGTCGTAAACTTTACAATCGCCAGGCGAGGGGTTGACGGAGACCTTGCCTTTTCCCATGCCCGCATGGATCTTGTCGGGGTGGCGCAGCCAAATGTCGTCGTGGACTTGTTTCGATTCAACGGCTCCTGCCTTCAGGAGCACTGGGATGTTATTCAAGCGGTGCCTGAGAACAAGACAAACCCACTTCCCATGTGGTAGTTTACATCATGTTCTCAGATGTTTCTGAGAAGGAATTTGCTCCGGCAAAATATTTGTATATAGAAAATGTTACTGTATATAGACTACTGCATGGGGCTGGTCGGTCAGGCAGTGTACCCATATCTGTGATACTGAATGAGCATAGCACAATTTTAAAGATACGTTCAATCGATTGATCTGTGATGTCATGGTTATGAATGCTTAGCGCGGTGACGTAAAGTGCGACCCCACCATTGCCTCCCTTGCATACACAAAATTTTGACAATGACCTTGATGAGCTTGAAGAAATAAGCGACAGTTGTGAAATGGGTCAAAATACCATGTTGGAATATAACCCCAGTTTTAAGTATGCGTCAATTGGCAACCCATGCAAACATAACGAGTGCTCCGTGCCGGATTTTGTGCCTTCAGGCTTGCAGGTTATCACTAAGAAACTTGATTTCTCGCTTCCATTTACACGCAAGCACCGTTCAATCGCCAAGCGGTTGCCAATCATACATTGCTGACGGAAATTCTAATTTGGCTCGGCCAAGTTCCAGGCACAAATTCTAGATGCCGGTGAAACTCAAACTTAGATTGACATTTTAGATTGGCCTAGATTGGCCAAATCCATTTAAAGTTGACTTCTGACACGGGAGCTGCGGCTCTGGCTCGAGTCATGAACCGTAAAAAAGATGGTTTCGATGCAATATGTGTACATTTGATGTCAATCGTGGAGGCAGTTGAGTATTATTAAGAGGCTCAAAAGGGCTACTTAAACACTGGTAAAATCATTCACCTGGATTGAAGTTTAAACAACGCTGTAGCTTCTTAATATGAGTTCATTGAGTGGTGCGAGTTCAGTGAAAAATCACACTTGGCTTGGAAGCGTGGGCAACTGCAACTTTTCTTCTTTGAAAACTGGCAACATTAGACGCTACGTTTCCACGTCGATACCCCTCTTCTCTTCTGTTTGTTTACTGACGCGTCCATCGTCATGCCAAAACGGCGCTAGTGGGCATGTACCAGCTAAGTTAATTAACTTGGATGATACGAGTTTGGCTTAATCAGGAGACGTTTGAGCTAACTGCCGAAAAGTGGGCCTCGTAACTTCCACCGCTCCCGTTTCTCATCTTCCCCGCCTTTCGTCATTACCTATCACAGCACATCGCAACGAACGTGGTTCCTCGACACCTTACTGGTCAACAATTGCTTGGCCTCAGCGCATCCCGTCTCCTCAATTGCTATCATTTGGCCATATATTCCTCTCGAGCACCTCCTGGGAGGCAATGAGCGACCAGACCCCCTCAATCATGCTCAACGGCTGTGAGCCAATCGGTGGCCAGGCCGTCAGTGACGAGGAGGGCCAACGGATCACCTCAGAACTGAAACGACGTGTCGAAAACTGGAAGAACATTGATCCGAAGATTATCGGTAAACTACTATTATTCGACGATCTATTGATTCAACCACCCGGCCGGCCACATCCGAAGCTTGTAGGACCACCGTGCCCAAAATGGCGTTCGCTTAATCTAACGGCTCAATGTAGTACCATGCACATCTATTTGACAACATCTTCATCGTCTGTAAAGATGAGAAGCCTTCCCACAAAAACTCAGTGCCATCAAAATATGAGCCCAGGCTGCGGTTAATGGGTAGGATCTTATCAACTGACATAATTGACATTATCCAGTCCGAAGATGCCGGTATGCGCCCAGCCGTTTTCTGAATCCCTTCGTCATATGGTGTACTTACAACTCAGCAGGACTTTACGTATGCTCCGTGCACTGGTTTGGCGAAGGTGAACGACACGTATTATCCATACACTTCGCAACCGAATCTCACCGAGCTCTATGGGTCTCGGCTCTGAGAAGCATGAGAATGGGCAGAAGGGCTTGTTTTAATATTCAAAGTGAATATGACAAAGCAGAGCGTAATAAGGTTCAATGATGCAAAAAGAAAGGAAGAAAATGAACACCCAAAAAAAATAACTCATCAGAGATTACATGCTATTTTTAGATCATAATTTATTCAATCCAAATAAAGTATATTTTACAAAACTATTGTGCTGCATTACCTCCAACTAAGGATCCGACAATCCCCATGTTGTTTCTGTATGAAATCATCCTATCACAATTCAGCATGTAAATAAACCTTAATATGCATCATGTTGCTAAGCGAAACCAACTTGATATAATTTCTAAAGTTTTAAAACCCAAAATTAATCCCTTCCTCAACTTCGATATCCCGTTTGATTCCAATTTCTCCCGTGTTACCCCATCATACGCCGTTCGCCACCTACCAAATTCCCACCAAGACACGATTTTCATGCATAGAGACCAATTTCCTTGTACTCTTTCAACATTATCTAAAGATTGCATCGCTGATCCTGGACAGTGTCCCCTTTCGGGGCACGTCTCGGCCATAGGCAGAATCTATCATGTCTATTTCGCATGAGGTCGCATTTGATGCTGTGGTAAATAGAGGAGTCAGGAGGGCTGGTACTTGGGTCCCTCGTGGTTCTTGGAGTGCAGCAGTAATCTGCTTGTAAAGGTGTGCTGATATCGTAAAGGTTGGCGACATTTTCTGGCTTATTTGGGTTTGAATGGATGAACAACTTCTGCGAAGATGACTCAGGAATAAAATCTTCAAATTTGCACTCCACAAATTCTCAAATGATAGAATCAATATTGAAGAGTTGGACTTGGTGTTCAAACTTCAAGTTATAAATATCAGGCTGAAAAGTGTAGGAATTGATTTAGGATTGGAGAAGAAGAGACAATTTAACCAGATGACCGGCATTCTTAAAGTGAGTGTCACATATTTAGTTGCGGTCCAAAAAAAAACGTACCATAATGATGTTTTTGTTACTAAGAGGAAATTCACAGCCTCTAAACTACTGGAGCCCAGGCCTTGTGATGATGATGGATGCAAATTAGGGTAGCATTTTCGGTACCATCGGATCTGCGACCACTGGAGCGTTTCGTAGCATCATCGTTCACCGGATGCGACCCGACCCCTGCAATCCTGTATCCGTCGGTGCTGCAACTCCTAGCGTCAGCACTCGGCACTAGGTCCGTCCTGGGGACGAACGTGGGGAAGCCCAGCCAAATCTGGGGTAGCAATTTGATCATGTGAGCAATACCTCTGCAGAAATGGTGGCGGGGAAATCCCTCCTTGGTAAATTACGCACAGGCAACAGGGAAAGCCTTCCATGCGAATTAGACAGATTGTCATGTTGATACTGTCGAGCGTTTTTCTGTGAGAGATGATCATCATGTGCTACTACTCTTTTGTGGTCATGCTTCCTTCACTAAATATTCCGTCGCTGGGGACGAAGCTACAATGCTGTTTAAGATATCAAAACACCAAGAAACATCAGCAAGTCAAGCTCCGTCTCAATATGGCGTCTTTTAGTTACCTGTAAATGATTGGTCAAATTATACACCAAGACTCGTTGAATTGCGGAGCTTAAAATCACCCCAATTATGAAAGCTAGTGGTGCACTTAACTAACTTGTTATCACATAATATCTTTTGTCCCTTGACTTTGCAGGCAAACTGGTTTGGTTTTGCAGCACCATTTAGCCCCAAAGTGACACCGATAAACATGGCTATCCCTATTTGACACATGATGAATAGCTTTAACCCCATTGTAGTGATGACTTTCGTAATCAACGAGGTTCAATAGAACTTTATTGAACGTCCCCTTGTAATGTATTGCCTCTTTCGACTATCTGGGGTCAGGATAGATGATGCGGGCAACACGCAGAGTCAGTTACACAGTATCTTAGCTTATGCTTCAGTGACAGGTCATAGTAGTAAACACATACAGCACGGAAGCATCGGGTGAATCTTCAAGTCTCGGATAATACGAATCTACGATGAAACGCATGATCAAGCTCGCCTATGCAATATGAAACGCTAACCACGACCCCCATGTGCTGCAACCGCCCTTTATCTTTCTGTTTTTCTAGAGACATCTACGCTAATGCACGGTATCACGCGTCCCTTCATGTTGATAGATACCAAAGCGATTTCGGAGATAGCAAACTTGTTGAAACAGCAATCTAGCATAGGCATAATAATCCGATAACACCAGGTGGCACTATTTCCAGTCCATACATCTCGCCTCTATCTACATTTGTTTGATATGACCAACACCAATATCACAGAGCTTCTGTCTGAGGGCATATGACCTAAACCCCTTTTTAGCGGACAAGATTTGACCTAATCAAACCCCACTTGTTACCGAAAGCGACAGGCTCGATCTCCCCCATCGGGTTCATGCCTTCTGCAGTGTTTACCCCAGAAATCCATTCCCCTACACATACATAATGGTGATCTGTGTCAACTGCAACCTCGCGGCCAACATGTCACGTCCAAGGTGGGGCAGCAAGGCGCAACGAGCAGGGATCGGAGAGATCGGGTACACAAGCTTGTGACGCTAGCATAATCTTCCCGAGTCGGGTTGACGTCCGATACGAAGCTAAGAAAAGCCACAATATGGAGAGTGGAGCTGGGAATCAAAGAACCGATGGAACGCTACATTGGCAATGCAGAACTTGGTTCTCCATCTCAACCCTGTAGCGCTAATACGTAGTATAGTTGACACCGACCTCAACCACCCAGGTAAAGGTGCCGAACGTTTCAAGGATCGGAAATCTGGGTTAGCCGTCCGCCGCCACCAGGCTTGATCATGTGTCAAGCTAAAGCACTCCTTGAGTTGTTGTTGCTGTTTTTGGACTGATCACGATGCTTTCTATTGAATGTGAGAATTACGGGATCCAGTCAACATGTCATATGGCTATTACGTTTAGGAGTCCACTATAGTCCTCGCCAACGAGATTCCCACAGAGACCAAATATTTATTTCGTCCACATCTCCATCGTCAAACATTTATTCTCATCCTTGGCAATACGATCATCTCAACATCCAAATCCCGCCATCTCTGCACTGCATCCAAACCAATAACATCTTATTCCAAAATGCCTTCCGCAGTCTTCGTGCCTTCTGTGGCTCCCCCCAAGGTCACTGGACCTACCACTAAGAAGGCTACCCGACCAACCAACCAGCTTCCTCAGTCTCTTATCGATGGCTCCAGGATCCCTGAATCTGAGAAAGTGTCTTGGGATGCAGAGAAGCACCTGAACTACAAGGAACCCAGCCAGATTTATACAATGAAGGAGATCGGTCTCGAGGGCCACGGAATCTCTCCCAATGCTGTTTCAGAGCCCTTCTCCCTATTCTCTGAAGAGGCTGTTAGACAGATGAGAGCCGAGATATTCAACGAGGATGTGCTCAGGGACTGCCAGTACGCATCCACTTTCAACAAGAACATGGTTCGAGGCATGGGCCACTCGTGAGTCAAATTAGACAGCCCGTCAAAAGGCAGTTACTAACATCATAATAGCCGTGCCCCCTTTACCTATGATGCATGGCACTCCCCAGAAGTCCTTGCCAAGATTTCACAGGTTGCCGGCATTGAGGTTGTTCCTTCTATTGACTTTGAGATTGCGAACATTAACATCTCCTTCGGCAATGGAAACACTGAGACCGTTGTCCAGAAAGACGACGCACCCCTTGGTGATGGCCTGTCTTCTGTCGCTTGGCACTACGACAGCTTCCCCTTTGTATGTGTGACAATGCTTTCCGACTGTACCGGCATGGTTGGCGGTGAAACCGCTTTGAGAACCGCCTCCGGAGAAATTCGAAAAGTTCGTGGACCTGCTATGGTATGAAACCCAGTCTCTCGAATATATGTGACGCTTGCTAATGCTGGCTTAGGGAACTGCCGTCGTACTTCAGGGTCGCTACATTGAGCACCAGGCACTCAAAGCCCTTGGAGGCCGAGAGCGTATTAGCATGGTCACCTGCTTCCGCCCCAAGTCCCCCTTGGTTAAGGATGAGACTGTTCTCGTTGGTGTCCGTGGTATCAGCAACATTTCCGAGCTCTACACTCAGTACACAGAGTACCGCTTGGACATCCTTGAGGAGCGCATCCGTGCTCATCGCAAGTCGGAGCGACAGCGAGAAGTTGCCAAGCGCCCGTTCAATATTGAAGAGACTAGAAAGTTTTTGACAGAACAAAAGCTGTTCTTGGAGTCCATGTTGGAAGAGATTCTGCCTGTGGATGAGAACTAAAATCGTTAGCGAATGTATATAGATGCAGCCTAAATCAAAGCGTATTTTTTTTATTTCATGAACCCAACCCTCATTCTTTATAAGTCTGCACCATTAGATCTCTCATATCCGATACGTGAAATCAGAACTGCTATATCCCTAATCGACACTTGAATTGTGCTGGGGTTAAGTAAAACTCCCAGACTTACCATCTGTTACGATAGGTTCATACGCCTAGCTCACATCGTGCTGTTTCCTTCTGGTTATCAATTTCACGCACCATTCTTTCATTCCATATCATAGAAACATTGGGAAAAATGAAAAGTCATAACATACATATGTACAGTCCCAGTTAGCCCCAGTTATGGCCCTCCCTTCCAACACTCCGTTTAATCTACGGCAGTTTTAAGAACCCACATTAAACCTCCTTCATAAAGCAATAGCTAAGTGTCGTCTACATGCAACTAGGGTCGTTAAAATTTGACATTTCATCCATCATTCCATACGACATATCGTTAGTGTCCATTTGATCCATAATAGAGAAGAATTCCTCAGAAGAAATTCCCAAACTATCAAGCAGGTCAACGTTGCCGGGTTGGTTTGTATGGACCCCTGACGGGAGTTGCGGGTTTTCAACTTCACTTATGGACGGGGGCATAATTTCCGAGTTCATTGCTACTCCCCATACCTGCTGTTGCTCGCTAGGTGTGGACTTTGGATCCAGCAACGTCTCCGGAGTCAATAACGTTAAAGATTGGAGTCCTTGCTGTTCTGTCTTCAAAGCAAGCTCCTTGAACAATGTTTCGAGATGAGAAAGCTCATCTTTTCTTACTTCTGCCACTTTGTTTCCCTTGTTTATCATATCATCCAGGATTGAATGGGCGATTTTGCTGTAGTCGGGGCCGTCGGCCAGATGTGGGAAGAGATTGTAAGCTATCGTAAGGTGCAAGATAGCACCGTACGTGAATTCTAGGTCAAACGGCAGAAACACTTCTATTCTGTTTATTAGTTGAGTTTCTCTTCATTTGATAGCCTACTCACCATGAAGGCCACTATCCTCCGATAAAATCTCGAGCGTTTTAACGGCCGATTTAATGCCAATGAAAATCAGCGGTTTCGTCAAGTGTACAAAGTTTTGCCAATCTTCGCCCTCTTGTCCCAAGTTTTCCAATCGCTCTTTCAGAACTGATAGCAAAAGAGGTCGAGTGGCAAACGTAACACACTACACCCCAAGTTTGTCAGATAACAACACAAGCCAACCTTGTGGGGATTTGGATTTAATTTACGAACCTTGTGGTAGAGCAGTGTTACATGCCGTGTTGCCTTTGGCACCGTACTGAGAGTGCTCTGGGATTTCGGATTTATGATCATTTCAATGTCTTGAGCATAACCCGCCATCGTATGGAGTATGGATCTTGTCTGCTCAAGAAATGCTCCTAACTGCGTTTTTTCTGTTCTGTATATGGCTATGGCAAAAGGGTTAGAGGTATTTCCCAAAGAAACCGTAAAAGACTTACTCGTGATAATATGGGTTAAAAGTTGAGACAATTTTACTTGAAGGCTAAGAGTAGTTATTTCCTGGGGGGGAGCGTTTTGTGGTATTAGGACAGTCGTAATGTCGCTGTCATGAGTTGTCATTGGCAGCCCCAAAGACGAAGAAAAGTGCCGATCCAAAATGTACAAGGTCCACCATAGATTACGACACCTCTTCATCGTCTCGGGTCCAAGTTCTTCCTCTGGAAGTTGAGTATGCAGTCCTTCCAACTGAGCGATACGAATTGCTTGGACGAGCTTTTTGAATAGTGTCAGACTGTGCAAATTTGCCACGACATGGAAACGAACTCACATATACATGAGCTGACTCTCTGTGGTCAATGGAATACAGATACAACCCGATCAAAGCCAGAACCTCAATCACCAACAGGGTATCCTTCCATAATCTCGGGTGTTCAGGCATCAATACCATAGCACGCAAGAAGTAATTTGAGCCAGGGGCTTCGTTAGGTTCCTTTGACTTTGATAGGAAAGCATGTCCAAAGGCAAGGACCAAGAGAAATTGAACAAACCACAACCGTGATTCGTTTGCCTTTTCCAACGAACTGCTGCCGTTATAAAACTCTCGTAGGTTTTTCATAAAGTTTTCTTCATCAAAAAACTGGTAGTCGTCGCTCAGATGAAACTTGACAGTATTAAAAAGATAAATGGCGTAATCCATCGAAGGCAGGCCGCTGATATCTGGCGGAGTATCAACAGAGGAATTTTTCCACTGCAGGGGATAAACATCCCGATCAAAAGGATTTGGGGCATTAGAAGGAGAATTTAAATTGAGCTTCTCGGTCATCATGACTGTAAGTCGAGCAGTAAAGGACCACATTGACGATGGAGCAAGCCAAACTATTGACAATAATCAGCTTTAAAAAATCAAGAGCAGGTGCATGCATTAACTCACTCCAGTGAAGTCTGTCCCTATAGGCGCTTTTAATAATGGTTGAGGGCAGAGTGAAGGGACTGGTCCAAATATTACGCGCATGTTCGATAACTGGAAATTGTGGAGAGGTTTCGGGTTCGGTGACTGTATGGGGATATTAGACTCTCCAAAACAGTGTCGGTAAGCTCAGAGACACACCGGTAGAAACATCCTCGGTCACGGAAGAAACCTCTTCAGACTTTTTGGATCCGGATGGGGATGAATTTTCCGCAATCTTTTTATGCAACGACTCAAGATATCTGTACCAACACACCCCTGGTCATTATACTGAAGACAGGCAGTGTCCCATCGTGACAAACCTTTGCGATACTACGACGGTGTTTCCAGTGTCGGCAAAGCGACATTTCATGAACCGACGTTGGCAGCTGGTACATGGATCATCACCAGAGCATTTGATTTTACTCTGGCGACAGGCAATACACCTGTGGTTGTAGTGTACATTTAGCAGTCGGACCGTGAAGAGGTGGGGTGACTTTTTCTTACGCAGTAGGTGTCCGCTTGAATCTGCGACGTTCGGATTGCATTTCGTCCCCTGAAAGAGATGTACAGCACCTTGGATGGCTAAATGGTATGCTGGTTCACTGAATGCAGGCGTACGAATGTGGTTGAAGTCTGCCGGATGAACAATAGCCAAGAATTTCTACCGACAAGCATTTCCGCAAGTGGTTTAAGCTGGCTATCTCCGCGTGCGGATCTCGTCGCACGTGATTGGAAAACTTCAATTTTTGTGGTGGTTATTGGCAGCTTATGGGGTCAGAGATAACACCAACCCAACAACCTCCAATCAATGCCCTTTCGATCGTGAGAGGGTACTGTGTACTCAATCGAGGCTGGCCCTTGTCTGGACACCGTGATGGCGTCGGATGTGACGAGGCTCTGATCAAGCTTCGCAGGACAGCAAAATAAATGTCAATCGCCACATTCCAGCCACGACAAACATTTCTGGGGAACCCAGGTCCATAATGAAATCGCCATTTAGAGAGACACCAATTGCAACAGGCGAGATCGGACGGAATGGTCATAACCCCGCACTCAAAGTTGGGGAAATGATACTGAAAAGTACGCTACTCTTGTACCTCATCGTGAATCAAGACAAGCGCTTGTGTTTCTATCTCACATAGCCCAATAGCATATTTCTATTACAAAACTTGCTCCAGATCTCACATCTTTATTACCCCGTGGGCCGGAGAAAGCCGGTCATGGCGTTCGCCACATGTGCTGCGGCATGACGAGAAACAAAGCACTAGCATCGCAAAATGACAGGGATCGGGATATCCGACCTTCATGACGCTAAGCCTCAACTCCAAAAAGGTTCAACCTTCCGAACATGCCGTAATCGGATCTCATTATCTAATATACGTACTCAACTGCTACCAATTAGACATGCAGAATATATTAAGGCTCTCCAGACCACGTGGCTCCCCTACCTAATCGCCAACGGTGGTGGGTGACACATCAGTTATTCGTCTGGATTACATCGTCCCCGCACCAAGACGAGTGTTCGTTATCACAAACGCTCCGGATCACGATCTTTCTGCTCCAAATTTTGTAAAATTGATGCTTGTCACAAATTAGAGTCTGGCATGTGATTGTCCCATGGTTACTAAAATAAGGCAGCAGCCGTATTATCAGATTTACTAGATTGAGAGCTTTGCGCCAAGGACAGCCTTGTAGTAGCTACAGTTATATTTATCGATTACACCATTTAACCACTGTCCAGTATTAGTCCAAGAGCCTCTCACCAGTGGCATCAATGTCTACATGGGACCAACCAAAAAACCTTTAGGGTTTGGAACGCAAAACCATATTCTGGCATTAAATTTGCATTCTCTTCTGTTCCGATTTCTCTAGCAAATAATTCATAATGGTCGCATTCATCCTATTAAATGTATTAATGATGTTCATCGGCTCACTAAGCCTCAGCCCAATCGATCAAGTTGCAAAGATGCAACATCACCTGGGTCCTCGACTGAGTATTATGCATGTTCACTAATTGCTGGTTTGTTATATCTGAAACGAAGCATTGATTGCTAGCTAAGTTATACCTCGCAAGTTGAGCTCAGCGTGTGATTGAGCTAGGATCAGCTAACCAGGTCGAGTACCTGGTGTTCGACTGGGTGCAAATGTCACCGGAATTAACATTCCCAAACAAAATTAAAAAGAAATTTCAAAATAATGGTTTCTTATACGCTGAGACACGAGTAGTATCTACTTGTTGTTGTACTGAATCGCCTCGAGCCCTATCAAAAAAGTTGACTCAACGCATTGACGATGTTGGGAGCCCACACAAAAAAAGATTGGGAGAGCGAGTTTGTCGCTTTTCGAATGTTAGTAAGATGTTTTATCTCACGGTACCGGGTTGGACTAACCTCCTGTGAATCGAACACAGGTTTTCTCGGGATGTCAGATGACCACAACGAAATGTCCTAACCACTAGACGAGAGCGACGTTTGGTCGCTGTTGCGCGATGCAAGCAAGCCCCGCTGTCGCGCATTATGATAAGCCAAAAGTTTGCAGCTGCTCTAGGGTAACAGCAGTTTTTGGTGGGGTACATGTGATTTGTCACGTGCATGTTTATCTGTTAGCGTTGTTAGAATTTGATGGTTTTGCGGCTATTCGGAATTGGCTCATGGAGCATCAGAGTAGTTGGAGACGGGGTTTCTTACAAGCGTAAAAGGCACTGCCCAGATATGAATCCTTTCAGGCTGTTCTCCCGGACGGGGGATGACTGGTTCCCAGTTGGGCTCACATCATCGTTCCCTGACCTTGGCGACGACGACGACGATTTGTCAAAACCTCGCCTCTGTAACACAGAGTCCAAGCCCGGTTGCAAAGTCTTCCATGTCCCTAAAGTAGATAGCTCGCAGGCAACCGAGGTCCCGGTTGCAGCGGACGACTCCGAGCTGGGTATAGACTTGACGGATCAGGTTCTCGTCTACCAGTACAGGGGCAAATTTCACGCAATTGACCATGTGAGTTTGCTGTACCCAGCGGTATAACGCTCACTCGGAACTAAATGATTGCCTTTTCAGCAATGTCCTCACTCGTCTTTCCCTCTTTCCAAGGGCACTCCATTCGACATTGAGGACTTTGGGATTGTCCTCAGTGCTGGATTGACATGTCCGAAGCATGGCTGGTCGTTTGACGTATTTTCCGGCATGGGTGATCGTGGAAACTATAGACTCAAGATATGGGAAATCCAGCTACGTGAAATCGGGAGCAAGACTGCGGCAGCTAAAGACTCGGAGACACCAGAGAAGGAGGTATGGGTCAGGAGAAAGCAAAGAATCGGCTAGGAGATTCGATATCCTTAACCTCCTCACCTTTATCTCATGTGAATTCTACAATGCACGTTGTTCCTGGTTGTTCACGGGCAGCTGGATCTAGCGAATGCGTTGCATTAGAAGGGCATCTTGATTATTTTTAAGTAACTGCTGAGCTTGAATATCCTCCCTGTATTTGACGCCATGCCGAACCGGAACTTTTTCCCGTTGAAAAAAAAAAAAAAACAAATGCAAAATGCTCACATTATCATTCATGTCCCATTCTGAACAACTAAGACAACTCTCACAAGGCCGCACATCATAACAACTCCTTCCATGCTCAGTTCGACTTCTCTTGGGGTAAAGTCGCTACCGAATACCCGCGCTTACACTCTGTACAGATTGTAAGAGCTGACTGCCTCCTTGGTCTCCAAATTGTGAGGTGCCTCCGAGACAGGGTCGTAAGCTCCCGCCTCAAATCGGATGTTCCTTGCCGTTCGGTGCATCGTAGTGAGACCTCGCTTCAATGAGCCCATGTTGGACTTGGGCAACTCCTTTGGAGGCACGCTGCCCATCTCCATCGAATCAACCTCGGAGCGCTTGATAAAGATGCGCGGCGGGTGTGGGACGTGGGTCAGGATAAGAACCACAAAGAAGCAGATGGTGATGGTAGGCAGCTGCCAAGGCGTCATGAGGAATCTTGCGGTGAGCTCAGTGTTTGTTCCAATCAGAGCCACCAGGCCGAGACCAACACCAATGAGGAACACAGTGGCCGTGCGGAACATGTTGAAGACGGTCCATCCACGTCTCTTTGAGAGCAGGTGCATAAGCATCAGCAGGATGATGACAAAAGCGGCACTAAGGAAGACGTAGATGAAAATGAGGACCAGTCGTTTCGTAGTCATGAGAAGAGCCTGGAGCTCGGCGGTATCGATGTCTTCGGCGTCTGTAGACTTTGTGTTTGACTTCTTGGCTTCCTTCTCGTAGGAAAGACCAAATGCATCACTAATTGCATTGACAACGATGCTCGAGACAGTGGTGAATTTGTTGTGGAACGTTTGGTAAGTCTTGTCAGCGGTGTTCCAATCCGAGTCCCAGAAATCGTCCGGAATCGCCAGCAGATCCTTCATGGTCTTTTCGAGATCCTTGGCACTGTCGCCGCCCTTCTTGGCAATGTCGGATCCGTACTTGTATAGCAGCTCGTATGCGGTGGAGTTCAGCGCCCCGACCACCTGGGCAGTATCCTTCGTCTCCAGCTTGTCCTCGATGCTCTCCAAGAGCTTCTTTTCGGCACCGCGGTAGGACTCAATGGCACGCCACCACAGAACCCACTGGCCACTGCCTTCGGCGAGCAGCACCAAGACAATGTGGAAGGGCAGGTGAAGGGCGGTCCAAAACATTTGGTTGATGGCCTTCATGTGGTTGTGGTGGTGCATCCAGTCAAAGTAGAGCTGGAATGTGATGTAAATAATGGCTGCTGCGCAGGTAATCATGCCGCACAGAGCAGAAGACCAGGTGTCTGTGATGTGCTTGATCCATGTGTACTCAACAATCTTGGTGATGTTCTTGGAAAGAATAATGACACCTTCGCCAAGGATGATGAGGGTGAGAAGGTTCAGTCGCTCGTTGAAGTGCGTGCCTTCGAAGCTGAGCGTCTTGGAGATGGTGGAGTGAATAATGACAGAGATTCCCTCCACAATACTGGCCACATACCAGATCCACAGCAAATGCTTATCAGCAGTATGTGGGTTCAGCAAAGCGCAGACCAAGTACACAACCGCAGGAATAGCATGGATGGCCACAGCAGCGAGAAGAGCGATTCGACTCCTGTGATGGTGACGCGCATGGTACAGGACTGTAGCATACTGAATGGCGAGAACAAATCTCGACGACATCAGACAAAAGGCTGTTCCATGTAAGCTGACGTCTCGAACGGGGTAGTCAAGAACTTTGACTTACACATAGCCCTGTAGATGGGCGCAATGATGCCTTCCTGGTCAAATGAGACACCAGCAACGGCAAAACCCATCATGACACCAAGGTGGCATGCACGAGCAGCGCGCTGGAACACTCCATCCTGGCCGAACCGGGCGTCGAAGACGGTGGTGACAAGCCATGTGATCCATAGCAGACTAGATGTCTTGCATTAGAGCCGACAAGACTATAACGTAATGGCACAAAGGGGGAGAGAGAGAAGGGTGGGGACAGGTAGGAGAGTACTTGCAGGAAGTAGCTGACGAAGGACACCAGATTGGGAATGTCGACAATGGGATGGACAGTGGCAAAGACGTTGAGGTTGGCAACAAACCACAGATCGTAAAACAACTAAAAAGGATTGTAAGCGTGAGACAAGGAGCTTGATGAAGAACTTTTGGGCGAGCTTGTCTTACCTCTGACGTCGACGCAGCTTCTCTCTATCGTTTCAATGGCCCGTTAGCACTGCCTTTCAAAAAAAGTGTGGCGGATTGGCTGGCGCCCGGTCGTAACACGGAGGGAACATTGGCATCGTTACCACCTTACCTTGCGGAACTTTAGCGGTGACTCCTCGCCATCGTCCTTGACGGGCGGTAAGTCGTCGTGCTCGCTGTGGCCGGGGTGAAGCAGATGCTCCTCGTCGCCTTCCTCGGCCACGGGGTTCTGCACCAGGCTCAGGCGGGAACTGGCGAAGCGAAAGGTGGTTCGCGCGCTCCTGAGCTTGTGGCCGATGGGGCTCTCGGAGCGCTGGTGGTGCTCTTCATCGTGATGGCTAGATTCCGTCATGGTGAATGGCCAGCCTCGTGCTTGGGTTGGTGGGTGAGGGTCCGGGGGCTTGGGAGAGCCAAGACAAGAGTTGCAGAGACTGGCGCCGTGGCATGGAATTGGGATAATATATCCGGTCCCTTGGTGTTTGGCCTGGAGCTGGCGCACCCCAGTCCGGCCTCTGCCTCAAGCCTACGCCGCCGTAGGGCTGCAGCCCAGGGACAGGCCGGTGCAAGAGTCCAGCCCCCGCCCCCCTTCATCTAGAGGGTGGTCCCAGCACGATTCGAGGCCGTGGGAGGCGTGGAGAGTGGGGAAGATGGCGGGCTGACTGCAGTCGAGCATCAAACGAAAACATGTTGTACGATGGGTTCTCGCTTTTGCACCGTCGCTGACTGGCTCACATCCGGCCTCGCAGATTCCACATAGCCGACTCCCCGGGCGCGACGTGGACGCGCAGTCAGCGCTATGTCTCTGGCCCCCCAGCCCAGAGCGGCTTACGCTTACTGGTAGTCTTAACGTGTATGCTTCTCTGGGTCAAATTAGCGTCGAGCGGGCCCCCGGTCTATATTAATCTGTGATGCCAAAATTGGGACCCCAGCACCGCCACGGGTGCCACCAATGGGGGCGCACGCATCCACGGATGGGCCTCCTGAAAGCGGACGACTCAGTCTCAGAGCTGGCTGGTTTAGCTTTGATGACTGGCGGCACAGGGTGATCGTCGTGGCTTTACGAGGTGCCCATCTCGCATATCTCTCTCAGTGACGCAGTATTGTTAGATTGCATTATTCCAAACCCTGCGCAGTCTTTGGTTCATCCAAAGTCCCCTCTCCCCTGGTCGACTGTGTGTGTGTACGGGGTAGACATGTAAGGATCCTTCCAACGCCGACGCCGTCCGCCCGACCCAGCAGCAGCAAGGCCCGCGTCTCACTGAAACAAGAGGCCCGGTCCCCATCAAAATTGGCGTCAGCAAACAATCACAGTGCCGTACGTGTTGGGCATCCCTGATTCTTGCCATAGTTTGCGCCATTAAGGCAGCGTGCGCAGACACCGCCAGGGTTAGCCTAGCGAGCCTCGCTCTAGCTGGATTACGTTAGCAGAAAATCAAATGCTCCCCATTGCTCTCGACGCCCAATTATCGAAAGAAATGCCAAATTCAGGACTCGTCAGTCAGTCAGATGGCATGTTCCGGGCTTGAGGACAGAAGCTTCCGTTCGTTATCGTTTACCAGATAGCAGCACATGTCGCCCGCCAATTACGCATCCTCAGTCTCTCCCACTCCCACTTCCCGCCCCGTGACATCTCGCTAGACACAATTGCCGAGAGGGTTTTGCACTGCTGGCATGCTGGCTGCCAGAAGGCGTTGAACCAAGACATGTCACAGTCACCGTGGCTGTAGCCAATTCGCGCCCGGTGACGCCGGGTCACGTCACAATTGGCTGGGCGCGTCTTGTCCAGAGATGCTCTCCCCGTATCAGCCCGTCCAGCTCGCTACCACGTAACGTAGCAGGAGCTCAAGCTTCTCCCCGGCACTGAGGACGCATGCCGCATGACCTCCTCAGCGAAGCGGCCCGCATAAACTAGCGGGCGCCTCAGGAAGGTCTAGGCCATGGAGCTGAGAGGACCCCGGCATAACACTATGGAGAAGAAAGAAAAAAAACTCCAATGCTTCAGTGCCCCATCTCCACTTGGGTTTGAGCCGGCACTTGGAGATGGCTTTCTTTACTGCTTACCATCAACGCAAAACAAATAGGCCTACAGACTACTGTCGCAAGAGTGCCGATTTTGCCGTGTTAGCCATTGTCTTGCACCGCCCAGCTGCCCGTCCAAAGCTTCGGTGGGATGAGCAGATACGACGTTGGTTCTCGCAAGGCGTCCATGCACGTTGCCGATCCGTGTAGTAAGCAATCCGTGACCAGATTATCGATGACTCTGATACGCGCTCGGGGATTTCCCGCTCCTCGTTCCCAAAATGGAGTGCCAAGCCATCGCCCGCCATTGGCATCCATCATCGCGACTAATGGCACAGCCCCGATCTCAACCCCAAACTGGAGTAGTTTTGATCAAAAATATCTACAAGAGCACCTGCATAGCCCGCCTGCATTTGCATTAAAGAACAGCTTTCCCGCCTGGGGTGCAATGCGAAGCATGCGCGATCACTTTGATCTTCTCACCCGTTTCTCAACGTGAGCTCGTCCAGTCGGCTATCCGGTCGACCAATGGCAAATGCAGCGGACGCACGTGGCCTTGAAAGGCCGTATCAGGAACCTTTTAGCTGTAGTAATCGCTGGATGTGCATGGTTATGTTCTGAAGGTATTATCTGCTTAGTGCACAAACAGAGCGATCTCTGTGAATGGAACCACGCTCAACCTTCTTCCAACCCAGTTGCAGATTTCGGTTTGCTATACCTCGTGATATTTAATACGTGCCTCCATTGTTTTTAATATCTGGAACATGTTGATTTGGATGCACACGTGTCGCAACGATGGCATGATTTAGAGCCTCATAAAATTTACTGTCTACTCCAGGGTAACCATAGTACCTAGATGTTAAACAAGATCTCACTACGTGCATGCAAGTGTAAGTGGATAATTTGGCCTTGAAAGGTGAAGGAAAATGTCTATCATTTTTTGTTCTATCTTGTTTAAGAAGTTGTGATTTGTTTAAAACCTGGAGCTTTTTGTACCAGGAATTTGATTTTGGCTCCCATCTGTTAAGCTCCCCCAAATTGGTGAACTGAGATTCCTACCACCATTCACACAACCAATCCCTAACTATGAAACAGTTAAAAGCGCCTTCCTGTAGAATCTATGCACTCAATGTTGAAAACGTGTATTGAATTCAGAAAACCAGCGTCATAATAATGTTCTATTACTACTATTGATTAAGAGAATTGAAATCTGTCCTGCCCATCTCTGCGCTTTCTTGTTGCCTTTGTGATGGAATGTGTTGGATAGCTAGCTGTACTGCAATTGTCCAGAGGATAGAGCTGAAAGAAATATATGTTATTTATTTTTCGTTAATCGTTCACCTTCGTCTTAGCGTCGGGGTTGTTTATGCCAAACGACTCAGCCAATTCCACCCAAACCTGGAGTGTACTGGTCAAATGAATTGCTTATTTCCGCAGGAAACATGACGACATCGCAATGTTATAAAAAAAGGCCCAGACCATTTTTAAAGACAGGACGAGGCTGAAAATATACGAAAATGTACTGCGCCGCATAAACCCGTGTTTTATACTTGTGACATGGATAGTAGTGTGGTGGTGTCGAGAGCCCACAACATGTAACCCCAGGCGTGGAAGTAATTCTCCGCAGGACGAATAGAAGCAGAATTTGGTCACCGCCTTCAAAGGCTGCAAGGCACATGACGTCAGCAAAGAGGACTGAGGTAATATCATCCTTGTGGGTGTCAGATTCTAAACCGCTCCCCCAAAGCCCAGGTACGCCACTCATCTCTTTCTTACGACTACTTGTAGCACATCTGAGAACGTCAATCATGCCGCCCAACATTAACGAGGAGGAAAACTTGGAGCGCATGCGACGGGGAGAGTTGTATTATGCAATGACCCCGCAGTTGGCTGCTGCGCGTAAGCGATGCAGGCATGTCATGAGGCGATTCAACGCGGCTGAGTATTTGACTCATCGAGAGATAGCACAGTATTGGAAGGAGTAAGATACCTCGGATCCCGTCAAAAAAATCCACCCATCGGGTATTCTGTGCACGAGAAGGATCGTGAAAGCTAAGGAGGAATAGACTCACCAATAGCGATAAGACTTTGCCACCACCTGCTGCAACCGAGGAAGAAGATGACGCCGTGTTACACGAATACCCTTGGATAGAACAGCCTATATACATGGACTATGGGACCAACATCAAGGTCGGAAGTAATGTTTTTATCAACTTCAACTGTACATTGATTGACACATGCCTAATCACCATCGGATCGCGCTGTTTGTTTGGCCCTAATGTGTCAATCTACAGCGGTGGCCATGTTGTCGATCCCGTATTGCGTGACGGTGCCAATGGACCCGAGTTTGGCGCACCTGTTACAATTGGAGAGGATTGTTGGCTGGGAGGAAACGTTACCATCCTTCCAGGTGTCACGATTGGGAATGGGTGCACAGTTGGAGCAGGAAGCGTCGTCACAAAGGTAACAACCGCCACTACTATCTCTCAAAAGTAATCTGACAGAGACAAGACTGACACGTGAGTCAAACTCTAGGATGTGCCAGCATACCATGTTGTGGCGGGGAATCCGGCCAAGATTCTTCGAAAAATAGACCCTAAATCTAAATCGGCAACCGAAACTAAAATGGAAAAGTTGAACCAAGAAAGCTCGTGATGATCTGAATAGCGGAATCGAATTACATGAATCAGGAACACTACAGAAACATAAAAAGATGCACTTTACATGTGTAATGCGATGATCATATACGAGGACCATGTGTTGCCATTACAAGTGCCCTAATCCATGGATGAAGAACTATGGAACCTGCAGCTTATGCATGGATTTATCAGATGGAATTAAAAAACGGAGCTGTTATCTCTTCTCTTGACCGATAACTCATCGCTGCCGAGAGGGGTCGGAACGTGTCGGTTTGTGTTGCCGATGACGGCGATCTACTCTCTGACCCCTCACTAGCCAATCTGACCAATATGGCGGCCGAGGCTATCACGCTGCAGCGGGGAAAAGATATTTCGTCGATCAATTCCCGCTCATAGTCAACCCACAAACAAGTTGAACATCTCTTAGGAGTACGCTAGAAGATCTACGGCTCAGTCTAAAGGTCGGTCCGACAAACCGACATTTTCGGGACCCACAAACCGACGCTGATGACACTCAGCAGATGGGTGTGGTGTAGTGATTGAATGACTAAATTGTTTACTAAAATTTTTGATGTAGATGCATGATTTTAGTTAGATAGAATTATAATAGAGTAACATATTCATTTGTTGCATTGTACTATAGTCCTCCCTCTCATAGCCTCAATTCTATCAGGCACGTCCTAACTCATTTGTGATGCCATCTCGGGAACCATGAAATCCTCCACCTGAAGCTCAGCAGCTAGATTTAGAATCTCGGCAGGAGATATTGTAAAATCTCCTTGTGTTCCCAAAAATCCCCAATAAGAGCCATCTATGGCACTGGGCATGTCAGGGTCTATAACTCCCAGGTTTCTTTCCTGCACTGAGCCCGTTGTGTTGGCTACTTCAATAGAGGAATTGGGCTCCTGATTCCGTTGGCGCAAGTATGAGAGAATAATCTGTTCGAGTCGGCTAAATTCGCGTTTTCGGAGACGCGCACAGGGACTACCCCTTTCAATCATCATGTCAAATACGGGGTGCACCGCTGCTAACCACGACTTGTCGGGTATGAAGTCTGGTGAGACTGCGTCAATAACGTAGAGAAGAAACGCTGAAGAAAAAGCAGTTTCCATTTGGAAGGGAAGAAACGAATCTATGGTAATTTTTGTTAGACCAAGGTCCTGCACTCGCTTGCTACCCCGACACTTGCCTAGCAAATTTATCTGGCCCAAAGCACTCAATGTTTTCAGGATGTTTAATGCCGACGATACGCAGGACTGTAATAGAGATCGTATAGGACCCTCAGGGATGTAATGGTCCTGGTCACCCTGGGCTAGTCGTCGCTGCAATGCGCACATGATGAGTGGTCGAGTCGTCAAAACAACACACTACTCGGGTTAGCTCTTGACGGACCATGGTGCAAGAACTGAAAGACTGACATGATGATAGGAAAGCAGCAATCTTGTTGCAACCTTGGACGTACGGTTGTCAATTCCCTGGTGCGTATTGGATAAAAAAGAACGTAGATCCCGGGATACCTCTGCAATGTCATGCAAAACAGACTGAGTATCCTTGATCAGGGTGCCATCAAAGTTTCGTTCAACACCATAAACGCCTGTAATGTGATTAAAAATGCGCAAAATTAAAGCGATGTAATGATTCTTACCAGTAAGGATCTTTGCTGTAAGGCGAGAAAATCTGATTTGCAACGTTAGTACCGTAGCTGCCTCAGAGTTATCCACCTCAGATGGCAGTTTCATCGATATATCTTCATCTCTTATTGAACTTGTTGCTCCAACGAGTGTACCATATTCCCTATCAATCATGTAGGAAGTCCAGAAAATGGTGTTGCAGCGATTCGCATGTCGCTGGTCCACTTGCTCATACGGCATGTGTCTGTGCCAGCCTTCAAGAACGCAAATGCGTAGGCCCTGCCCAATCTATTCAAGGTTAGACAGGGATCATGTCTCGCAACCAGGAGAGAAACTTACCAGTTGAAAAGCCATAAGCCTCAGATCTACAGACTGCAAATACATTGCTGCCAAACACAATGTCTCAACGGCCGTCTGAGAATCCTGCTCCACTGGAATGATGCTTGGTATCAGTGACAGACCCCGAGAAGCGTAGTGGATTCCAGGCACAGAATCAGGCATGCCAATATTGACAAATGCCTCGCCAAATGCGAGTACAAATAGGAACTGGGAGTACCAAAATCGGGACCTTTTTGCCTCCAAAGCCGGATTCTCGTAAAATCGTTCCAGATGTCGATGAAAGGTCGTGTTATCGATAATGACCTTGAATGGACCGAGGTTATATTGAACGGCTGAGAGAAGGAAGAGGGCATAATCATGTGATGGGAGATTATCTACGGCAGGCTGATCGTTCAATCCAATAGGGTTCCAGGTCAGATCCAATGTTTGAAGGTCCCACGGATCGACCGGCGGTTCTGGTTGCGGCATTTGACTTCCTATTATTGCTAAAACACGTCTGCAAAAGGCCCATGAGGACGTTGGACCCATGTACCCTATTCGCCGTCAGTCTCTGCATAAATAGACATGGAATGAATGAGAGGTGGCATGGGGGTTGCGCACAGTACTTTCCATGAGGATCTCGAGCAAATGTCTCTCCACTATCGACAAGGGGATTTCGACTGAATTCAGCCCAAGAAGAATCAGGTGGACTCATGATAGCTTCGTAGCTATTGTTGTTTGGGGATATCACATCTTCTTCAATGGAAGTCATGTCAGCGCTGGAAACTTGTAGTACTACGCCATTCCCAACTTACCACTTTGACTTTCGCTTTGTCCTGCCGTGTCTTGATTCGCATGATTGACTTCATTAGAAAGAGTTGGATCTAGCGTAGATGCCGATTCAAGTGTTGATAGCAATGGTTGATGTGGACCTGCGTTGCTTGATGGCGGTGTTGGCTGAGGCTGCTGGCCCTCTTGCGCGCGGTCTTCTAGAGACTTTAAATAACTAATGATCAATTGCATCAGTATTGTTGATAAATGATCATCCAAAGTGTGTTGTATTTTGATTTTGTATTCAATGTCACTAGTTTAAACCCTTTTTGAACGAAAAAGAAACGCGATGAGTGGCGTACCTTCTAGTGACGCTTACCCGAGCTTCCTCAGGCTTGAAGACGCATGATTCCCGCTTTCTTTGGCATCGTGCACACGGCAATGTGCCCGAGCAGCGAACCTTCATGGTATGGCATCGGGTACATCTGCATTATGTGTCAGAAAAGAAGCACCAACTGTACATTAATATGTGATTACTAACGCTCGAATGCATCTTCGATTGATTCTGTTCGAATCGTTAAACGTCCGAGACATGGCGAATGGTGGTGAAAAACCCAATCCTCTGCCCTGAAAAAAAAAAGAACGCTGATTGTAGCGTAGTCTTAATTGATTAGACGGTGTTGATCGCCGGGCTTGGGATTTAATCCATCTCGCTGCGCCGTGGCCGATTTCTGGCGGAGCGCCTCTAAAGCAAAGCAGAAGGAAAGTTCCCTTGGCGTAGTTATGGGAGGGATAAGGATGTGCTTGCTGACTGGACTAGCTGTCTTCCGAAACTGCTCAGGATAAGGCTAGCCTGGATCATCTTAGCGTGGGTATGCGGTGGGGCAAAGATTCGGGAGACTTGGTGAGAGAACAACTCGTTGGTGCAGGGAGAGGGCAATTGGACCAAGGCGTGGTTGGTGGGAGAAAAACAATTAGTCCGCTCCGTTCGGCATTTGTAATAATAAGAATGAGGAACTTATGTAAATGAAAAATTGAATATGATCCGGCTGGAATGGTATCACATGTCGCTTTGTATGCAAGTTCATTCCTATTACCATATTCGTTGGCTCATGGATGCTATATTTCAATTGTACACTCCCTTTGTTATTGCTGACTACAACTAGGGAAATCTCCAGTGCTATAAATCTAACGACAAAAAAAGCTTCTGACTTCCCACTTGTCTATAGCCTTGACTTGTTGTATTTGGGTCATGATTGAGCACAATTACAATAATGACGGGAATCGATAAGCGGCCACGGATCTTTTTGAATTATTACTTTTTAAATATAAATTGATCGTGCGTATGTTATATGATCAAAATAGAAGTAGAAAGGGACTGTTGAGATGTATTGACAGCAAGGACAGATTCGTGCTTCATTCGATTGAGCGTTTCGTTGAGAAAGTATTTCATTCCATCAGGCTCGCGGAGGTTGAACCGCGATGTCGAATGCCAATTTTACAACTCGTATTAGGTTACTTTGCTAAAAAGAAAAAGTCAATGAACCTGAAAGGTTTTCGCAAGAGTGGGTGACGTACTTGTATGCTTTACCTTGCGCCGCAAAATATACATTGCACTGCACAAAGGCGGAATTAAAGGGTACCGAATCACTGGTTCACTATTAGTAAAACTTCTTTCTCGCCTTTATTTGCTCAAGACTTTAGAGGCTAGGTAGAATGCGTACATGGTACAATCATACTCCTCCCCAAAGCGGCCGCTAGGGGGTGAGTAGTAGATAAAGAATGATTGGCAATATGTCCTCTCTATAAATAAAATGAATTAGTTCACCATGATTCATAGAGAGAAAGGAGTAACGGAAGACAAACTGTTGCATTCGCACGCGCACTGCTGTTCAGCGTCCACGAAATTTGGGGCGGCTAAGACGAAATAGTCTGTGTACTCATTGTACACACAACCGTCATTGCTATATTCCTGTGTATAGTCCTGGCTGATAGTTGTTGTACTAGGTACAACCTCAGTGGTTGTTGCAGTGCTTGTGTCTGTAATGGTAGCTGTTTCTGTCACTGTTTCCACATCAAGAGTATCCTAGGATGATTACCTCAGTAAGTATACGAAAAAAAAAATGGCCAACCAGCAGAAAGTACTTACAATGATATCAACAATTATAGTGGTTGGGTAGGTGGAAGTTGAGGTAATGATGTCCGTAGCAACTGCGGTGGTAATCCTGGTAGAAACTACCTTGGTCGCTGTCTTTGTCTGCCGAGCTGTGACCGTAACAGTCTTCGTAACTACCTTTGGAGCCTTTGAGGTAAGGTAGCAGTTACAAGCATCGTGAATCTGCTGCCGACTGTAGTATAGAAGCGCTAGAGGCTTTGTTAGGAAACGAAACATTGCTAACTTAGCAAAAGGTCAAATAAAATGTCTCTCGAACCTTTGGGCATATTCAGTCGTGCATGAAGGTTGGGTGACGTTGGTAGAGCTTCACGCTTCATTACACCTCCGCCCGTACATATTGTCCTATGTAGATATCGTAATAGTCAGTTTACAAGCTCTTTTCTAGTAAATAAGGAATGTTTTATTTGAGAGACTAACGAGGTGCTGACGGTCGTCACTGTCAAGGTTGTATCGGTTGAAGCGGTATTCGTGATTGTTGTCGTGACTGCAGGTGGTGTCACTGTTACAAAATTCGTTGCAGTAGTCGTAACAGCCAAAGCTGCCAGGTCTGTTGTGCTTGCCGTGACAGGAATCTAATGTGGTGTTTTAGATCGATTAGGACTGCATGGTTGGGAAGGGAAGCTCCATTTACGCTGATGGTAGAGGTCGTCGTGATGGTGTTTGTCTTGACGTTCGTTGCTGTCGCCGTGACTGGAAGAAAACATGTCAGATGTTGAAGAATAATGGTTTAGAGGAAAGAATGAATCATACCAATGCGAGTTGATGTCTTGATGCCGAGGAATTCCGAGCAAAAGGGGGAAGCTTGGATTTTCGACAGCGTTTTGATGACGGAGTTACAGTCTTTCCTGCCGCACACAGCTTGGTTTGGGGCGCCTGCACTCGCGAGAAGAGCTAGGCCACCAAGCACGGGAAAATGGTGTAATAAACGCATTCTGAATTGGGAATTGGACAACTGGTGAAGATCAAGTTGGGATGAAATCTTTCTCTCTCTTTGTTTAAACTGAGCTTTACGAACGGCGTGACTGGCTTTATCAACTGCTCACAGTATGGCAAGGCGTATTCTTACTGCTGTACTATTCTAACTGGAGATGGAAATGCAAACGCGCTTGTGTTGATGGACTTGCCGAGATTCCCGACTAGTATCGTATCTTGTTTTTAATTGCTTGCTTGAATGACAACAGGAGGACCAAGGAGACGGAAAGTACGGAGTAATCTCCAGCTTATGTCGATAGTTGTAATCACTCACCAATCGGAAAGTAGAAATCGATCATAAGTGGAGCTTTTCAGGGGCTGTGTGCTGCTAAAATTTCATCAATTCACTGACCAAAACACGCCAATTTAGGTCACGGTAACTATCTAGTTCAATGCATTACCAGTGCAGACTAGCATCAAGTCTTTTCTAGTTTGAATCAGGAGCCAGTAGCTCATTTATGGAGCAGTCGCTCCGGGATCACTTGCATCTTTGCTACTGTGAAAACAGCCAAGTTCTATTAGCGGGAGCGGGTGTTCCCCACAAGCATTCCAGGTCTTGAGGAAACAACCCATGAATGATTGTCCCAGCAGTACTTATCCCCGCTTGCTACTGGAGTTGGATGTGACACGAAGTCGCCGTTGCTTAGAGTCGGCTATCTCAAAGCTTGGAAATTTACGCAACTATTCTCAGAGTAAGGGCCATGATCTAGAATGCTTTTCAATTGATTGTGAATGTAGCTTCTGGAGTATTTCCGACTCTAGAAGAACCACTGCGTAGTCCATAACTTCTTAATCTTCGCAGATGGAGCACTCCATTGTCACAGTATCGTCTCTTCGTCCTACATTTGATGCCGTGGGATCCCCGTTTAAAGAACGGGCCGCGTTTGCGAGACCATCTGATGTCTGTCAGCCGTTTTCTCTATCGTCATGGTCTGTAATTTAGGGATCAAACCTTCATTGGATCGGATAGAGTCACGCAATACGACACTTTCCTTGACGCTGCAGTCGCGGCCGTTAGTCACAGAATCTAGTACTCTGAGGACCGGTATGAAATTGATTTAGATTGCTGCTTACTTCACAGGTTGAGCGGCTACCTGGTAAAGAAGACCCAAGATATAAATGGTAAACGCAAAGGCGGTCAGAATGGGTTTGGTCGACATGTTCGTGGTAAAATAACTGGGGTTTGAGTTAGATAGGAATGTCCAGAAAAGATGGAAAGGGGAGTTTGGGTACTCCTACAGCGCGATTAAAATATTCCGATATGAGTAGGTTGTAACTAAATATGACTGGGAGACTGGGGTTTCCATGCCATTATATAGAAGAATGCCGGATTGAACAACATCAGATGGTGTAGAAAGATACAGCCCCTGCGTTCATATGATGTGTTCTTCGCGCTGCCCCACATGAAAAACGGGGACTTGATTCTCACAAGGATGCTTGGAGCGCCCTTTGTGTTACTAACTTACTACACCGCTTTCGCAGCTTGATTGCCGTAAAATCGTCTTGTTTTCTGGTATCGCTCACCACTAACTTCCACTCCTTAGTCTTTAATCAATTGTTAGCATTCCTTTCGTGTATTGAACGCTATATTTATCTCTAATAAGGGAATATATTTATTCAAAGTCAGACGGGCGTTCGGCAAACATTGGGCTTGGCTTCGGAGGTGACGTAAGATCTTGATTCGGCAATTACTAAATGAGACAATCGCCGAGTAAAAGGAAAGGTCGATCTACAGATACTAGTAATAGATGCCAATAATGCGGTGTTCAAGAGCAAAGAAATAGCGCTCCGACCCTCAATAGAATTGCATAATGATAATATACGAAATATTCCCAGAAGGTGATCAGCTATGAAAAGTACGGAACAATCATGTCCACAGGGTATTTCCAGCACACACCATCGCATAAGTAGTCCCTTCCGTTGCAGTAAGCACACACAACTAGGATGACAGCGCCGCTCCGAGAACAGCCACTGTTCAAGCCTTCAAACAATAATCTAGGGACCTTTTTCATCGATTTAGGGCATGAAATGGTTACTTTAAATGTTTTATTACAACCAAAGTTGTGGCTTTAGCGTGCCACTGCGGATGGTCTGATCAAGTCCACTTGACTATCTGGTCGTATACTAGCACATGTGGATGTGGATACTAATCCACACTGAAATCAATACAGAAGAGCGAACGCAGTGATACGAAGTACCCGTATAGATTGCAATATTGGTCGGAAATTCCGAAACTGGCACCAAATGAACGTGACAGATTGGATAGGCTGGTCCAAGGAGCTCAATGGGCACACCATAACTACCCGGGATCCGATAATAAATCCTGTCTGTCTGCTTGGATCACAGGAAAGGGTGAATAATCAACAATAAACCCCACATGGCTTAACAAGGTCGCGCGATATGCTACAGTACTGGGGCAAATTGCACATTTTTCTTCAAGTCCTGCGATACTGCTCGAAATAGGATGGAGTGTCTTGTAGGTAACTTTTCAAGTCCAAAGCATTGGAGAGCAGCCTTCCCTATTAAAGTAAAATTTCCATGATTAGTAACCAGAAATTTTTGCAAATATTTGAATGACGCAGTAAGCTCGACTGGGCTGAATCTAATTGATGAGATGCTATGTTCGATGCTATAGGGCGCTGATCGTCCCGCCAATGGATGCAGGTGCATGAATCAGGGACCTCTAAGCTTGAGCTTTATCTGATACTTGCCTTCGAACAGTAGATCAAGAGTTGGCTGGATAGACACAGACATGGTGACCACCGAGGATTAAAATAATTGTGTAGAAATATATGTTTGCAATAATACAAGAAATGATGTTCAACTTGATCATGCATTGATTGAGATTCATTTACGCTTGGTATACCGTATTCTTTTGCATACCGCTTGGCCGGCCTCTCCTATGCTCCAGCATCCACACAAGGTCCTCAAGCTCGGGATGTGCGATGATTGCCTCGCTAGCTTGGAATCTGCGGAATGAAGCCCCCCGCAGTGGGAAACCTTCTCGCCGAAAATCTGCAAACTGGGTTCTCGATGGACCAAGCAAGCTCACATGACGCTGCGAGGGTTCGAAGCTAAGCTTAAGGTTTGTGCCCCGCCATGCCAGCTCACCAAGTTAACTCTGCTGATGGCACCTTAATGTGACAGATAAATGGTGTTTGCCGCCAAAATTCCAGAGGTTGGAGATTTATTCCCAGGCATGTCATGAATAATTCAGACGGTAATGAGCTCGTATGAGCTCGCTAAGGCATTTAGAGACCACTGCTCTCCCACCGAGTGTCGACACCGGTTACCTCCCCGCAAGAATCGGCACAGCGCGTTGTCCGCCACCACCTCGACAGGTATAAGGAACTGCTGGTTTGCGGTTTTTCATTTTTTTCATTTTTCTAACTTTAGACTCGGTGATGTACTCATCATAGGATTTTAATTTTTTTTCTGAAGTCTCATCACAGGTGTAATACCGACCACGTATTCGCAAAGCCGACGCTCGACGATGGCCCCTGCGATCACCTCCCCTGCTCCCGTCATGGCGGCAACACACTTCTCCCACTACAACATCTCGCACCACAGGCACCTCTCCGTTTCGGTGGATGACGGCAGCAGAAGCGACGAATTACCACGCACCCTCACGCAGCCAAGTTCAAGACGACAGAGCACGGTAGACACATCGAGCATATCCAGTGTGGTATACTCATTGAAGCGCCGCAGTTCCCAACAGCTGGGCTCCGACACATCTTCCCGGCTCCTAAATTCGACACATGATTCAATTTTAGAATGGATCAGTGCACAGCGCATGAGGCACCTCCCTCCAGAGGGAAGTAGCCACGACAAGGTGCTAGGCTGGGCGCAGCTCTTTGTCGAAAGACTGCACGCCTTTGAGCTTGCAATTGAAGATTTTGCCGGCGATAGCTACCTTGCCACCCATCTCGCCTATGGCTATTGCATTGTATTGCTGGAGGTCTGTTGCTCCTGTGTTCCCCAGCGATGACAGACAGACGTGTGCTGACCATCTGTAGCTCGGTAAGGAGAATGCATCGGCCCTCATGACAACATTTGGGTTCTTCTACAACATGTCAGTGCCTTTACTAAACTTGCTGGAACGGGCCGAACTGTTCAGCGTGTCACAAGAAATCAAGGAACAACTGGTCTTGACCTTGTCAGATCTTGTCACCTTGGTTGCCAGCGTTGCAACCCATTTCCATCGGGCCATTCGGGGAGTAGCATCCTCGACAGTCTCCGTCAACATCTATGGCACCTTTCCCGTGCAGATCAAGGCGTTCACGGAGCGTTGTGAAAAAACCGCCGAGTCGATGTGGAGGCACCAACTAATGAGGGAAGGTCTCGACGCTAATATGGGTGAGTTATCCTGTCGGCAATCACATCAATCAAATGCTGATACTTGGCCTTATTTTTGCAGTTTCCTCCGTCAAGACTATAAAAGCATGGGTCGCACCGGAGGACCATGTCCTCACTAATGTGGTCCACATGGTGTCTCATCTTGCTCACGATCGAGAAGAGCTCACTTGCCTGTGGATGGGGCCTATTTTAACGAGATTCCTCAAGGGGTCACACAAAACAATGGCCGTTCACGGTGGTTCTGGATGTGGAAAAACCGTGTTGGCTTCTGTCATTGTCGACCATCTCCAGCGTCCGATTGGAGGTATCACCTATACTTCTCTTTTCGTTCCAATCAGTAAGTGTGATCTGGGGTGCATTGAACAAAGGTCTGTTTGCGCTAACTGAAGCCCTAGACGCTCGTATCCCTGCCGAAACCGCGCCTGGTACTATTGCCAAGGCCATTCTCTGCCAGCTATTCCAAAAACGTATTGGCAATGTCCAACTATTACAAGTATTATTTGATGCCTGTGAACGCACCAAGACTGCAGATAATCGAGAAGATTATGATGCCATTGTCTGGAATGCATTGGAGCGCGCAATGGCAGCGCCTCTGCCTGGCTCAAAGGAGCTCGTCATCATCATTGATGGCGTCGATGAGGCATCTTGTGGAGAGTTGGACTTGGTCGAAAAGCTGGTCACGGCAGCAAATTATGGCTACAATGTCAAGATGATCACTCTCGGGACTGCTGCACCGCCGCCCTCTGACACGCAATTAAATGTCAGCATCGATGCAGATATGATCTTTGATGATCTTTCCGCCGTAGTTCGCGGTCAATTCGAAAACTCTGAGATATTTATGAAAATGTCTGAGCTAAACCAAGAGATGATTATCTCGCAGATAGCCAAAGACTCCAAGACTTCGTTTCTCTGGGCTGTACTAGCTGCGAAACGGGTTCGTCAGGAAGAGAATGTGGAACAAATCCGCAAAGTCGTCGATTCGCTCGCCAGTTCCAATGCAAACATTTCAGACTTTGTGTTGCATATCATCCAATCTTCTGCAGTGAATGAGACTGCAAAGTCGATGTTGCTGTGGCTCGCGACTGCTGAAAGGCCGCTATCTCTAAAAGAGCTCTCTGCGTTGGCATCAATCCAGGCCGAGAAAAACACCATCACCGACCCGCATCATAATGTCTGGGCAATCCTAAAGCCATTGGAATCTCTGATTATGTTGCAGGATGGTTTGGCTAATCTTCGGCATGTTCAAATACGGGCCGCAATATGGGATGTCTATTCCAAGGGCAAACTGGCGCCGGGAATCAAGGATCCTCACGCAGACCTCACCACTCGTTTGTTGTTTTACATCAGACATACCATGAACCAACAGCATGAGCCATCTCTTACCGGTCTTGATGCCCATGAGACCAGTCAGTTTTTGGCTAGATATCCCCTCCTTGACTTTTCTATTCGTTATTGGCCTGTTCATTTCAGAAAAACTTCTTGTTTCTTGAAAGAAGGCGATAGTGCTGTTCTCAAATCATTCATTAAAGTTTTCCCCACTTCGACATCTGCTTTGCTGCTTCAGAGCACACTATGGGAACACAAGCCAACGCCAAAGTTGTTGGCATACCATGCAATGGTAACAAATATTTGCCGACAGCTCTTGACTTCAAATAATACGACGTCACTTCAGGCAATGATTTCCCTGGCTCTTCTGTACCAGCAGGTCGGCTTGACGGCCGAGGCAATTCCCCTCTTTTATGAAGCGACCATCATCGCAAACGCTCTACTCACCACACGCCATAGCATCACCATGCATATGGCCAGTACATTCACAGAGTTGACAACTTCAATAAAGACCAGTACCAAGTCTGACATAATGATAAAAAGAGAAGAAGTTCTGCTCGTTTTGGTGGAGTGCTGCAAGACCCAATGTGGAGCAAGCTCCGAGGTTGTGATTACCACACTCAATCAGCTCGTTGAGCATTACCTGTTAATCAAAGAGGAAAAGAAGGCTCAGGAGATTATTGACTCAATTGAGAATATCTCGACAGATGGATTTGTGGAGCGTGACAGCACTCTACATGTGCACCTAAGAAGGCGACAAGAACGACGTCGCGAAGAAGAAAGCGTTAGTCTACTCCTAGACGCTAGAGAGTATGACGACCTTCTCGAAGGCATTGACTCGTACGACTTCGAGTTTTTCCTCAAGCAAGCCGAAAAATGGGCGGCGCAAGAGCAGACTGACCTCGCCGAAAATGCATTCCTTGAGATTTGGCAGCGCGTGAGCCAAGAGTACCGCGCTCACCACTCAGAGCTATGGGAGAGCAGGAAGATTAAAGCAATCATTAGCTACTCCAAGTTTCTGCATTCCGAAAGAAGAGAGTCCGATGCGTGCTCCATTCTATTAAGCTTCTGGGAGGAATGCTCGCAGAGCAGCATGACTGTAGCCGACTCATCTGTTGCGCTCTTCATTGAGATTGCTGCCATCATGAAGACACTCAAGCTCTCCTCGCAGTCATTAAGCCTTCTCCGGCAGTGCTCTCAGTACTACCAGAGCACAAACCACACCGAGAGCTCAAGTTATAAAGAGGTTGAGAAGAGCATCCAACTCACTTCGAAGGAGATTATGCTGTCAGCTAGCTCCTCTACGACTATGGCGTCAGAATCTACTTTGGAGAAGATGGTGCTGGAGGCATCAAGCTCTCTTGCTACAATTGACAAGACGACATTTACTGCCACATTTGGCCTTGTCAAGCGCTACATATCACAGCATCGTTGGGAGGACACCAGTCGGATTCTTAAGCGAATACTCTACGGTGTTTGGCCAGCCTTGTTCTCGCCCAGAGTTCAAGATGTCACACCACCTCCCAAGTATGTGGATAGCTGTGTGGAGCTCGCCGAACGACTTGCGGAGTGCTATCATGCTCGCCGTCGGCTCACAAAGGAGGAAGACTTGCGCATCCGACTGTATCAAGCCATGCGACCTAGCAGGAAAGTAGATGACAAATTACGGTCGCGAGTGACTACGGATCTGTTGAGTTTTCTCCAACGCTCAGCCCAGGCGGAGATGGTTATCAGTATTCGTCAGCAAATGCTTGATGACTACATTTCTCATTACGGGCCTGAACACCCCACAGTCATCAAGATGCTCTGGACCCTTGCGGAGTTGACTCGACCTCGCCCAGTGTTCGTTGAATACTATCAGAAGATCATCGTTGCCTTGAATAAAGACTCCGAGACCAGCACGCCAGAGGCCTTTGAGCCGCTCGTGATTGTGGCCAACGAGCTCTGGAACAAGGGTCAATTCACGGATACCCTGAAGTATCATGAAATACTGCTCGTGACGTTTATGAAGCAACCCGACGTGGACAAAAAACTCAAAGATCAAGTATTCGTGCGAGAACTTTTTAGCCGGTACATGCACTGCTTGCGCAGTGCTCGGAGCGAAATCGCTGTGCTGCACAAAGTCACGCTTGGTTACAAAACGCAATGCAAAGCTGTTTTTGGTGCAACTGCATCCATTACAATCCAAGCCATGTTGGCGCTGGCAACAGTGTGCCAAGAGTCGATGCAATATGAGCACGAGGCTGTCACACTGTATGAAGAACTCATCACGATTAAATCTGATGAGATTGATCACCATGAGATTTCTGCCATACTGGACTCTATCCATGAAGAGCAGGCAAGCATGGCTGTGTCTTCAACCACCGAGTCGGTTTCTTCGACTCAGATTACTCGCGCTGTCAAGGTGTTGAAGCAGCGCCTAACTTCGCTGCGCGAGTCTCATGGCTGGGCTCACGAGGAGTCCATGTCCAAGTTTACGCAGCTGGTGATGTTCTACAGCAAGCAAGAAGATGTAGAAATGGTGCGAAAGGAGCTCAATGAGGCGACAATTAATGTGATTTCCTCCGAGTCATCGTCTACTCGGCTGATGTCTGCTGCCTCGACCATTGCCACCTGCTACATTGAATCCCATCAGGTGCACAAGGCGATAGAGCTCAAAGAGCTGATCTATAACCAGATCATCATGAAGGACACCAGCAGCATCTCTTCGTGTGGATTTGATGTGTCATTCAGAGGTCGAGAAAGTCTCGTGTTTCTGGCCCAGCTAGAGTACAGCCTCCGGCACAATTCGTCGACGGTGAATGAGATTCTAGCCGAGCTGACGACCCAGTTTGTCTACTTTGAGGATTTCAGAAGCCTCATGAAGTCAAAGTCGAGTGATTTACATGGTCTGATTGTTGCTGCCAGTCGGCTGCACCAGTCCCTGATCCTAAGTGAACGAAAGAGAGTGGCGGCTCGGGTGTTTGATGACTTTGTCGGCTACTTCCTTGCAACGGAGGGGAAACGCATCAAGCTCACCAAACAGTCAGAGGTGCACATTTTGCTGAGAACACTTCTGGACCACTTTGGCACTCACAAATCGCGCGACTTTATTCGCTCCGTTGGCATCAGCTGCAATGACCAGGTGCACCAGTTGCTCAAGACCCAGGCGTATGACTCTGCCTGTGATCTTGCTCTCGCATGCTACACTTACATCTCGTCCCAAAAGGCTTATCGCACGGCCACAATTGCCAAGCTCATTCTCATTCTGGGCATGACGATTGGCGGCCGCGACATGAAGTCGCGCCCCAATGAAGCAGCCCGAAAGAGAATGCTGGCGACATCGGGCGTGATTATCCAAGATGTGCTGCGTACGCTTAGCGAATTGAACCTGAACCTGGAGCAAGTGAGCCTCAATCATTTGAATAACTTGATCGGGCTGCTTGGGGAGCAGCAAGACTATCACACATTGGCGTGGTTGCTCACTGCCATCTGGAACAGCCGCGAGGCGCAGCGCACTTGGCACCAATCAACCACTGTTGCTCTGGGCCGGCGATACATTATGGCTAGATACCTCGTGGGCGACTCGATGGCTGCGATCCGACTCGCCGAGGACATTGTTTACAATTGCCGACGCGTGCATGGTGCGCGTCATCAGAGCACGCTGCAAATGTCCATCTTCCTCACGCAGCTATACACGAGCGTCGCGCAACGCTACCAGACGCAAAAGGCGGGCCAAGAAATGGCCAACCGCTACTACAAGAAGAGCGCGGCCATCCATGAAAACATTCTTCGCACCTTTAGCGATCCATCGTACGCTGAAATGGAGAGCGGGCTGGACAGAAGCATACGCGTCGAGGACGCCTCCAGCGACGGGCCTACCGTGGTGGACGGTTGCAGACGAGAGAGTGTGTCAGACGCGCAGCACGTTCGCGTACATCTGAAGTACCTCAAACTCGCGATAGAGCGACTTGGCGGTTGGCCCAAGGACTATGGCGAGTACCAGCGCCTAGATGCAGACATTTTCCGGGAATTTGGGTCTGCACTCAAGGGCATTGATGGGCTGGAGAAGTGGGATCTCACTGATTTTGGGTCTGGAAAGGCAGAGAGCAACGAGGATCTCTTGAATCTGAACCTGGACAGCTGGGAGCTGGTAGAGTGTCATACTTGAGCTTGGCTTTCTGCCTTGAATAAAATCATCTTGATGCACAAATAATACTTCATCTCCCCTCCGACAGGTGCCTTGGAGATGCTAAAATTGCAGTGAAGTGGTGACGGATGATCTGCGTTCTCAAGAATGTGTAAAAGGAGGTCTGAGGTAACACGCTAACACACTAGCGCATTCAGCTGTGGAAAAATCACTTTGGTGCACAACGAATGAATGATCTCCCCTCAAGCATGAGTGCTTTGGAGCTGCTAAAATTGTAGTGCAATGCCTCTCGTTGAACAATCCCTAATGCACCTTGACAAAGGGTCACCTAGAGCAGTCGATTGGATTGGCTGTATAATGGCGTTAAGGGCGGGAGTGATTAGCTGCGGGCCTCAAAACTTAGCTCGTGGCCTCAACTCACACGCCTCCCTCAGTGATCCTGTCTCCGTCGGGCGCGCACCACCAGCTGGGTGCACTTGAATTGTCACTCAGTAAACCAGTACGTACTGGGAGCTGTTGCCTACAGTGACATGTCCCGCCCCACATGACCACCAGGAAACCTCATTTTTCTCCTCCCTTATTGGGTACACACCATGTGATCATGTAGCTTGAGGCTGCCACTGAAGGTGCTCGCAAGGTGCTTTGGAGATGCTAAAATTGCAGTGAAATCATTCTGACTGGTGTTTGTTGGGGTGTGATTCTGAATTCCGGTCAAAATGACACAACGAGTTGTGCAGATACCTAGGCTAGCGCATTTTTTGGCAGGTACCATCACTAGTCAAGCTGGAAGCCCCCTGTAGCCCGCTGGAAGAAATCCCCTGTAGCCCGCTAGAAGAAATCCCCTATAGCCTATTGTAGCTCCCTAATTCCCCTATAGTCCACTATAATAATCACTGTGTCATTTTGAATAGGTGTTTTGCATCCGGCAGAAATAACACAACGATTTTACACATTTTCTTGGCAACTATTCCTATTGAGGGATTTTCAAGGGTCCCTGGCTAGTGCGGTACATTCGAAAGCCTCATGAAAGTCGAATCGACGGTCCGTGCTATTTTATGCACGGAAATACCGATCAAATCGGGGAAGGCGCTGTCTCACATCCTTTTTTATGTCATTTTTACACGGTTTTCATTTTGATCGGAATTTAGAATCACACCCTTGGTCTGTGAGGTGCATCGAACGCACGAGCTAAATTTTGAGACCTAGATTCAGCGACCCTTACACCCCAAGCAAGCTTGAATTGCCATGTAGTAAAATACCTAGTACTGTACTGGGAGCTGTTGTTGCATGGCTATCAACTTGTGACTTTCTACAAATTAGATAACTGGGGATCAATCAAGTGTAACGCTTGAGCCGTGCTGGTGTTTGCCCACTTGCCTACGGCTTTGAATAAAATCTGATACACCCAACCATAATATGTTCCCAGCAAGCAGTTTGGATGTGCTAAAATTGCAGTGCAGTGCAGTCAGCACCAACAGTGACATGTCCCACCCCTCATGACCACCAAGGTATCTTTCTGCTCCTTTATTGAGTGCACATCGCGTGATCATATGTCAGCTGCTGCCACTCAAGGGGTGACCAAGGTGCTTTGGAGGGGCTAAAATTGCAGTGAAATTCCATCTTCATACATATGATGCCACCTTAAGTAAGCCTCCAACAAGGTCACGAGCAGCTACAGTTACATGTGCCCCCCACACGACCACCACAAACACAAACCCTCATTTTCCTGCTCGTTTCTTGGGTGCACATCATGTGATCATGTAACTGTAGGCTGCTGCCACTCAAAAGGCTAGTAAGGTGCTTTGGAGAGGCTAAAATTGTAGTGAAGCGAGCTCCAAAATCTCAGTCTTTGATGTAACTCGCCACTTGAATTGCCACTCGCTAAGTGCTGGGAGCTGTTAGCTGGCCATCAACTCATGACTTCACAAAACCTAGGTATCTGGCGGTCAGCAGTCGCATACTCGAGCTCTTCTGATGACGGCCTGCAGTTTTGAATAACATCATAACTGGCGATCAACTTGAATGTCTTCCCAGTATGTACTTTAGAGACGCTAAAATTGCACTACATTCAGGGTTCCCTGTCTCGCCATATTGCAATACAATCCTATCAACATTATGAAGCGGGTTGCACAATCTAAGGTTTTATTCTAGCCATAATCCGATTGCCCTTTATCTAGTGATGTGGTTTGAATGGGCTGAAATCGTTGTGCAAAGCAGATGAGTGATTGTGATCACGTGAAACCTTTTACCATCAGCAGATTATCTACTCGTGGTGGGCTTGCATGTGACTGATCCCCGCTCTTGGTTCAATGTCTGACAGCAGATTATCCATACATTATCCAACAATCATGGCCACGAAATGCGTGGAAATCGACCCTGAGGGGGATACTCTAATTCATCTTCATGAAAAGGACAAAGGTTGGTCTGGGATGATATAACCGAACACAATCGTTTCAAGATGCCAGTAAGCTTCGTACTAGGCAATAACTTCTGAAGGCTATAGTCACCAGAAAGGACAATGTTATTGTGGAATTGGTACTCACGTATGTACTAACTTGACTTATATTTAGATGAAACTCCAAAATCTTTCGAAAACGAATCCAACCGAGAATGGCCTGCAAATAGCTTACACTTTCGAGTTTCCAAAAAACACCTTACGCTGGAAGCTCGCCGTGCACATGCCATGTTTACGGGGGGATTCAAAGAATCTATCCCAAGCAAAGTTGACAATCTATACCACTGGATAATTGAGCCAATCTTCGATCCCACTGCTTTTGAGTTAGTAATGAAAATTATACATGGACAAACTCGCTATATTCCTAAAACTATAACAACCGATATGCTGGCTGAAATTTCTGCTATTGTGGATGATCTGGCATGTCATGATGCTGTTTGGTTCATTGCTGAGAAATGGATGGAACATTTGGAACGGCAAGGTTCAAAATTCCTTGGCCGAGATCTCCCCAATTGGATCTTGATATCTTTTGTATTTCAAAATTCAGCAATGTTCCGACTTTCAACAAAGACAGCAATGCAACGGTCTGCTACCCGTGTTGACACATATAATCGTCCGATACGCCCAACTATCATTGGTATGTGATAAACTTTTAGGCCTAGTTGATTACTAACGGGGAAAGATCGCATAGAAAACCAAATAAACGACTTGCTCGACATACTGATTAGCTCTCTTTTCGCACTGGAAGGGCAATTACGTCGAGGTCAACTGGGATGTGACTCTGGTTGTAGATCAATGCTTCTTGGCTCTTTGATCCAGGCGATGGATGCGGCCAAGGTCTACTCGCCTCGACCATTTAGACCATTTTTTCAGCTTGGGTCAGGTCTACAGGCAACTATTCAAATTTTGCGAAATGCTCAATCAGCGTCCTATTTTTGTTCGGAAGACGACGGCGCTAAACAAAAGCATTCTGGGCTCTGGGTAGACCAGCACTCTCATTACTCAACGCTATCAGATCCTCGAACCAAGGTATTACCACGGCGGCTTGTGCGCCATTTGTGTTCTTTGCAAGAACACCTCGCTCCTATCCTGGACAGAATTGACAGAGCCACAAAGGGCTTAGAGCTTTCCAATTTTTCCAAAAAGTCTAATAGTTAGTCAAATCAAGCTATATTAGTCATTGTTCAAAATCGGTGTGGAAGCCTGAGTCTATAGGATAAGAGGCCAAAGGACGAGGCCAAAGGACGAGGCAAGGAATTACACTATGGAGGATAAATGGGAAATATAGTAGGACAGAAAGCAAACAAGAATCTTACGATAGGATTTATCGATGCATGATGGTAGTTTAATAGGAGACAGTCTGTTCCAGCTAATGTTACTTATGGATTTTTATATCAATATTTTACCATCCACCTTTACCTAGAAAATTACGAACTTGGTAAAAAAGAGGTCCCTTCTCTTTAGGCTTTCTATACACATGTAGATATAATACGATAGAAGGATGCCATGACGGTTCAAAGTGGTGCAGAGTTAGGGTCGGTCAGCAATGTCTGTCTTTAGTAGAGATAAATGCCGTCGATGCTAGCAAACGAAAGATTTCTGTGCATTTTTGTATCAGCAGACTATGAGTCATGGCTGCAAACCGTCCCAGTGCAGTGTTGATTCGCACTGAAGCATACTGATGAGAAATAGAAATGGAACCTACCAATTTTGGTCCAAAATGCAGCGAGTAAGGAGGAGGCCTTAAGTATAAAACCGAACATTTGCAAATAGTCAAATATGATGCTTAAGATAAGATAGCTAGCTGGCTTGTAGCATGGAATAAAGTCTTCTTGAAGCGAGGTCATGTCATGTTTCCTGGTAAATGCCTCAGAGTTGCCAAAATTGAATAAAAATCTAAAGTTGGGTGTACCATAGCGTCTGTTGGCTTCTGGTCACTTTGTTCAACACAAAGTACAGCTGTGGTGCATACCTCTCAAGAGGTCCACTCTAAATACTTGCGACAAATTCTAGAATATCTCGAACTTGCACCATGATACACGGAGAAACAGAAGCGGTCCTTATAGATACGACAATTTCTATTAGTCAAACCGAGGATCTTATCAAATGAGTCAAAGGCATAATCCATTGAAAGGTGCTCAAGCATGTCTACATCACTCACGAACATGGTGACCACTTTTTCGGAATTACTGTGTTGGAGGCCCACTGGCTCAAGCTTCAAGCTATTGAAACACACCCGGCACCGTGGCCCACATGACGCAGCAGCTGGAGCCGCAGTTTTGAAATGCAGTGTGGCTTAAATTCTTCCCGGGAGATCAAATCGCAATGCTTGTTACTTTGGCAGAGCTGCTGGATAATAGGTCGTCCGAAATAGGTGGTCATTGCAGGACACAAACGCCCCAGGTCTGCTGATGGAGCATACTATCTTCGTTCTCCTAGAGAGTATATAGAGGTGTTTGAGGAGGTGGTGGATGCCTCCAGTACTGTAAAGGAGATAGTTAGTCAGATGGTGGCGAGATTCCCTGACAGAGTTAATCCCCATGCAATTATTGCAGGAGGACATGCTGCTATGAAGTGGAAGAAGGGAAAATCTAAGATATTATTACCAACAAGATATGTTTTATTCGTATGATAGCTGTGTAATATCAACTCCATCATGAAGCTAAAGAGCTATACCTATCCCGCCGTCATCCCACATCCGTACCTCGCTACTTGTTATCACTCAATCGCTGATACATCCGAGGTATTTCCAAAGACGCTGAGCTTCAATCCCAGGTTGTCGCATTAATTCCATGAGGCTAAATGGGATTTTCGGCGTTTTGTGGGACGCCCGAGGCTCAATGATCCGAGGTGCACAGCCCCGCTTCCCCAGCTTTCTCTATTCTCCGTCGGAGTCCTCCTTGGTCAGTTGATGCAACAGGGACGATGGGGTTTTCGATTGATTTTATTTATATATGAATTGATGGTTCTTAGAATTGATAAATTTTCAACACAATCCCATGACATTTTTGTGATTTACTTGAATCCAAGGATCGTCTACTGCCATTTTATCTTAGTCATCATGTCTTCTCAAGATGGCCACTCATTCCAAGTCCTCATTACGTCGGAAGAAAATAAATCTCAGGCAGAAAAACGTCGAGCTGTATATCTGAGGCCCTTTTTTCTTTTTGGCTAAACTCATTCATCTTTGAGGTGATAATGCTGATAGTTAGCATCTTTTTCTTCTTTGGATTTCGAGACTTCTTTCCCCGATTCATGTGGACCATCTTCTTTTGCCCGCTGGGCATGGGTGGGGCAATGGGAGGACTCATCAACGCCTTTATTGTGGACAAGCATTACGGAAACAAGGCTGTCCATTTTTGCGCCATCATGAGTCTACTTGTACTTGGAACTTGCAATGATTTATGCTACAACCTGGATCTTGTTTTTGGGTGGTTTGGTGCTCACGATCACTTTTGGTGGTGGCATTGGCGCTACATGATGATTTATGGTGTAGGGTATGGGACTGGAAAGCTGCTTTTTACGGACAAGGGACAGGAGACCCTTTCACAGTGGGGCGTGTAAAATTGGGTTCAAGTGCAGTTCTCATTTGATATTTTTGTGGACGTTAATTTAAGCATGAGATTGTATGAGACAGGCGTGGTTGACAACAGGCTTTGTCTGTCGCAGTCATGCTGAGGCTGGGGAAGATTCGCACAAGACATACATACTGTGACCAATTGCAGGGACATCTACGAGTAAGAATATTTGGACATTTGGTGCCGCTTTGTTCGTGGATAAGAGTCAATAAACTCATGAACCCAAAAAAAAAGCTGCTTGCAATCTTATTTCACCAACTAGGTTTGATGATGCGCAGCAATATTATTGGTTGGTGGACGCGACGTACCCGAGAATCCCATCTTTGCCGGGTCGCCTGACCCACCGATCGCAGCAAATCTTGGAGAAGGGGAGAATTTTGCGTATCTGATCCATTGAGCGTCGTGACATGTCCCGGTTCGACATGCCGTGCTCACCCATGCGCGCACTCCGTAGGCACAATTATCGTACCACCGGCGCGAATGTTGCTCACTGTGGGTTGTGCGGACTTGACTAATTTCGCTGTCTTGACGTGGCTGTCTGTCGCACACTTGGCATCAATGGTTGCGGACTTGGTTGATTGCCAAGATGAATGGTACCTGCATCCAGCCATTGACAGGTTGCTGTTGTCATTCCGCCAACTAGGGACGGGCCAAAGTTGCAGAGTCCACGATTTTGTGTGGAGGCCGCGCAGCACAACAGTGCAAGTCCGGCGACTGCCAAGAACGAGAATCCGCGTCTTGGGCTGACCCGCGGAGTCCGATAGACTCGTCTGTGGAGGCCCTATGGGACGCTCCCGCTCCACCGCGACCGGGGTGGCCCGGTCTAAAATTGGCCCGACCGAGTCGTGAGAGATGGCCATGGTGTGGTTGTGTGGACCCCGGTCTTCGGTTGGAGAGGCATCCATCGCGTCCTTCGTTTGGGCTCACGGCCGCGGAACACCGATAAAGTAGGTGAGAATGGCGGGATATTGCTTCGGGAGACGGAGCAATATCGAGCATGGTCATCATGAAACTGTAATCCTTATAATACCAATGCATCGGACGCTTCATCACAACCATAATTTACTAACATCATCACATTTACCTTAATCAATATTTAATTCTTCAAACGATCTGGATTGAACTATTTTACGAAATCAACTAATTTGTGGAGGAAAAACAGCCAACGGTGTGCTGGCCTGTATCAATGGATCAAATCGCGGCCGAGTCCTTCTCGAAGGCGGACTCGCTAAAGTCGACCTGTGTGAGCACGCCAGATTCGCAAAACGGAAAGATGGCATCCGAACTACCCCCCGAATCCCATCAGATGGAAGACGAGCTTGAAGAGTTGGCATTGCAGATTTCCAGGGCATCTGCTGCAGTCGGAAACCAATTGAAGGCCATGAATCCTGATCCAGGAAGCCATCTCGACCCACATTCCCCTTCGTTCAACGCTCGCGCCTGGGTTAAAGCATTCATCAAGCTCTCGGAAACTGATGAAAATGCTGCCCCAGCGCGATTTTTGGGAGTTGCATTTCGAAAACTGAGTGCATACGGATGGAGCACCGGCGCAGAGAGCCAGCCAACGGTTTCCAACATTGCTAAATCCTTGTTCTGGAATGCCGCTAAATTAGTGGGAAGCGGGCAGAAGGGCAAACGCATCGACATTTTGCGCGACTTTGAAGGAGTTGTTGGAGAAGGAGAGTTGCTTATGGTTCTTGGTCCTCCTGGTTCAGGATGTTCAACGTTCCTGAAAACCCTGGCAGGAGAGACGGCGGGTTTCGAGATTAGCCCTGACTCGTACATGAATTATCGAGGTATGGTGTTTACGAGCCAATTGGGTGCATTCAATGACGTGTTGGAAAATGTATACTGACTGGTTTTGTTTCTAAAGGTATCGGTAAAAAGCACATCCTGGGCTCCCTCCGTGGAGACGTCCTGTACAATGCCGAAGTCGATTCCCATCTCGCACATCTCACAGTCGGGGAAACCCTGTCATTTGCAGCAAGCTGTCGTTCTGCCCGTCACGTTCCCGGAGGCATCTCTCGCCAGCAAGCCGATACGATGATGCGTGATGTCATGATGGCTGTTTTTGGCATTAGCCACACAATTAATACTCGAGTTGGCGACGATTTTGTTCGCGGTGTTAGTGGTGGAGAGCGGAAGCGTGTCAGTATTGCAGAGGCTGCTCTCACGGGCGCCAAGTTGCAGTGCTGGGATAATTCAACCCGAGGACTCGACAGTGCGAACGCCATCAACTTTTGCCAGAATTTGCGCCTTCAGGCCGACTTGCTTGGTGTTTCCGCCGCCGTAGCTGTCTACCAGGCGCCCCAGTCAGCTTATGAGGTGAGCTTGAAATGATAGATGGACGACGGTATACATGACCTAATCACGCGCCGTGCTAGCAATTCGACTTGGTAACCGTCCTCTACGAGGGCAGACAGATCTTTTTCGGCAAGATTGGTGAGGCGAAAGCCTATTTTGAAGAAATGGGATTTGAATGTGAGTTTTGGGAAGCACTTCGTAGTATGCCACTTTGCTAATGATTGGCAGGCCCTGATCGACAGACGACTCCCGATTTCCTGACCTCCATGACGAGCCCTACCGAACGACGTGCTAGACCTGGATTTGAAAACAAGGTGCCTCGAACACCGGATGAATTTGCCGAAAAATGGAAGGCTAGCTTGCAACGACAGGAACTGGTTCATCAGCTAGACACCTATGAAGAGAAGCACCCATCCAAACAGAGATTGGAAGAATTCAAGGAGTCTCGTCGAGCCGAGCAATCTAAGCGACAGAGGTCGGGCTCGCCTTATACCATTTCCTACCTACAGCAAATCCGCTTGACGGTTTGGCGCGGCTGGAGAAGGCTACTCGCCGATCCAGGCTTCACCATCGCATCGCTACTATTCAACCTCATCATCGCTCTTGTTCTTGGAAGCATTTTCTATAATCTTCCCCAGGATACGTCAAGTTTCTACTACAGAGGTGGTGTTGTGTTCTTCACTTTGTTATTCAACGCATTTGCCAGTCAACTGGAGGTATGTGGTCGAATGGATTAGAAATATTGACTCATAGCGCGCAATGCTGATTTTCCCCAGGTTCTCACTGTATACGCCGAACGCCCCGTTGTTGAAAAGCACAACAAATATGCATTCTACCATCAATCCTCTCAGGCCATTGCGAGTTACATTATGGACATGCCTTATAAGACCATCAATATGGTCATTTTCAATGTCATCATCTACTTCATGGCTCACCTCCGCCGCGAAGCTGGCCCCTTCTTCTTCTTCTGCTTCGTCTCATACACCACTACCCTTGTCATGTCAGCTCTCTATAGAACACTGGCTTGCGTCACTAGGACTGCTCACCAAGCCATGATTCCGAGCGCTATTCTCAGCTTGGGACTCATGGTATATGCAGGTTTCACTATTCCAACCTATCAGATGCCAGGCTGGTCGAGGTGGATGAACTACATTAACCCACTCGCTTACGCTTTCGAGTCCTTGATGGCCAACGAGTTTCACAACAGGCAATTTGTCTGTGCTGACATCGTTCCTCATGGATCGGGGTACACCAATCTTCCTTCTGATTCACAAGTCTGTTCTTCTGTGGGTGCCATACCGGGCTCTACCACCGTGGATGGCGATAGATACATCAATCAATCATTTGAGTATTACCATGCTCACAAGTGGAGGTGAGAAATAAAACCATCATTGCCACTGGAAAATAGATTGCTAACTCTACTCCTACGCAGGAACGTTGGCATCATGTATGGGTTTTTTGTTTTCTTCTTGGCCATGTACATCATCGCCGCCGAGTTTGCTAAGCCTCCGCGGAGCAAAGGAGAAGTCTTGGTTTTTCAATCTGGTAAAGTTCCCTCGACGTCGCCACAGTCTGGTGCCGTAGATGTCGAGCTGCAACCTCACACACGCGACGTTGTGGCTGAGAGCGGGGAGAGTACCGACACTGGCGTGAGCCCATCCGCTGGAACAGAAGTCTTTCACTGGGAAGATTTGTCCTACGATATCAGCATCAAGGGTGAGGAACGCCGCATTCTAACCCAAGTCGACGGATGGGTTAAGCCAGGCACATCAACTGCATTAATGGTATGTATCAACCCGACAGAACGTAATGATTTCACGGGACTGATGAAATATCTAGGGCGTCTCTGGAGCAGGAAAGACTACTCTATTGGACGTGCTCGCAACAAGAGTCACGATGGGTGTTGTCACAGGAGATACGCTAATCAACGGGGCATCCACTGATGCTTCCTTCCAGCACCGTGTGGGTTATGTGCAACAACAGGATTTGCATCTTGATACAATGACTGTCCGCGAAGCTCTAGAATTTAGTGCCCTGCTCCGCCAATCTGCTGAGATTCCTAAGCAGGAAAAGTTGGACTATGTTGATTACGTCATTGATCTGCTTGAGATGCACAGCTTTGTTGACGCTGTAGTTGGTGTTCCAGGCGAAGGTTTGAACGTCGAACAAAGGAAGCGCCTCACCATTGGTGTCGAGTTGGCCAGTCGTCCCCAGTTACTTCTTTTCCTGGATGAACCCACCTCTGGATTGGATTCTCAAACTTCATGGTCCATTTGCCAGCTCATCAAGAAGCTCACTCGAAGTGGACAGGCTGTGCTTTGTACTATTCACCAGCCCTCCGCGATGCTTTTTAGCCAATTTGATCGACTATTGCTTCTCGCACCTGGTGGTAAAACTGTGTACTTTGGAGGTAAGATCGAAATGTTTACTGAGTCGAAATCTTGGCTAACTATAGTCGCTTTAGATATCGGCAAGAACTCAGACACTCTCATTGATTATTTTGAGCGAAACGGGGCACCCAAGTGCCCGGCCGGGGGAAACCCAGCGGAATGGATGCTTCAAATCATCAAGCCAAAGACAGATGGCTCAACTGGCACGGATTGGCATCAAGTGTGGCGAGACTCTTCGGAATTCAAGGATACTAAACAAGAGCTCAACCGACTCCGATCTCTCGCCAATACAGACTCTCCATTAATTTCTGATGCAAACAACACTGAGTCATCGCAACATCGAGAATTTGTGGCTTCAACTTGGGAACAGATGGTTTTGGTGTTTGACCGCACTTGGAAGCACTTCTGGCGCACTCCTTCATACGTCTGGTCCAAAATCATCTTGATTGTTCTTGCAGTAAGTATCCCAACGACTACCTTAGCTGCGAGTGCATTTTGGACTAGGATGATGCTAATCTCATGCCTAATTAGTCGCTCTACGTTGGGTTTAGTTTCAATGCGCAAAACAGCATACAGGGAGCGCAAAACCAGCTTTACGCCATTTTCATGCTCCTCGTTTTGTTCAACAACCTCAACGAGCAAATCATGCCCATGTTCGTTCCCCAGCGTGATCTATACGAGACACGTGAGCGGCCCTCTAAGATCTATACTTGGCAAGGTGAGTTTCAAGCCTACACAAAGCAGCAGATTGTGCAAAAAAACTAACTTGTTGATTCCATAGTTTTCCTTATGTCCAACATTCTCGTGGAAGCGGCCTGGAACACCATCATGGCAGCCGTTGTATACTTCTGCTGGTACTATCCTGTGGGATTCGTCAAGAATACGACATCAGACGATCAACAGATTCGTGGATTCCTCATGTTTCTGTTTCTTTGGATGTATTTGTTGTTTACAAGCACCTTTTCGCATCTTGCAATTGTCTGGATGCCGACCTCAGAGGTCGCAGGTGTTTTTGCAAGCTTGCTTTGGATGCTTTGTATCTCTGCATGCGGGTAAGATTACTATCCTTCTAACAAACACTAATGGCTATGATATGCTAACTTTGATATTAGTGTTGGAGTTGCCAAGGTTGATCTCCCTGGATTCTGGCTCTTCATGTATCGCTCCTCGCCAGCTACATATCTCGTCGGAGGCATCATGTCTGTTGCAATGGCAAAATCGGACATTACATGTAGCAAGCGAGAGCTTCTGACGGTCAACCCACCCGGAAACATGACCTGCAGCGACTTCCTTGGACCGTATGTGGAGGTGGCTCCAGGCCATCTCCTCAACCCAACAGCCAGTGAATCATGCAATTACTGTCCCATGAGTACCACGGATCAATTCCTGGCTCGTTTTGACATCTTCTACTCCGAAAGGTGGAGAAACTTTGGTCTTTTATGGGTATATATCATCTTCAATGTTGCGGCTGCTCTGGCTCTTTACTGGCTTTTCAGAGTTCCTAAGGGCAAGGGAACTAAGCGCGCTTAAGAAGCTGCTAGCGTGTTGGAGATTTGAATATTGTCTTGGAAACATGTCATCAAGCCCTTTTAAGACTACTGAATATTAGAGCACCCTTGTCAGGTATACACAGTTCGAGGTTATTGGGACGGATAGAATATATTGCATTTCACTATTATAAAAATTCTATTTATATATTAGATATTTAATTTATTCAAGACATTTAATTTTATAAACAACCGCTTCTAGTTGATAAACACCGTATAGTATCTTGGTGAATATTATTCTTGAGTTTCGTTTCTTCTTCCATCACTTTGCGTCTTTTTGTTTGGTATCTGTACTTAGTAGATATTGGAGAGTAGAAGTATGATGTGCTCAATTATCGATGATTGATGACTTGGATGAGCTGTAACATTCGCCGCATAACCATGGATAAGATTTACTATGAAAATGAATGTTCTCATGATACTCAAATGAAGTTTTCATTTTTCTTATTGTTATCAAAGTTCCCCTGGCTCGATGTTTCGATAAAGTGACTTATTCGTGTATGCCTTTGATAAGATAAGGGAATATAATTCATCAAAAATGAATTTTCCAAAATGGATACACCACATGTAATGAGCAGCCGATGAATTAAGACCCAGTTGGATTTATAAACTGCTCTGAAGGAACTGGATTCGGAAGCCGACGCACCTAAAACGTGAACGAGCGTTCAAATCAACTAGCTTGACCAAATTAATAAGAGTTGAACTTGTTTACATTTCTAGGTCATCCATTATTTTGAGACTCTGAATGAACAGGAGGTTATTTAATATTGAAACATGAAAAAGTGAACATAATGGATTGAGCCTACATAATTCTACAGTCGACTGCGTTATTTATTTGCATGAGTTCCCCACTACTAGTGGCAAGGAACTAACTGGCCAGAACACCAAGATTCCTTGCGACGTAAATATGAAACCTGCGGATTACCGCGCATACTCAACTCTATTCACTTAATCCTATGTTGAATTGCACTGTATACCTCTAAATCCTTAGCGCGTGTTGGTATTTTCGGAAAATTCGGGTCTGGTGGTATATCGGCACGATTGCGACGGACAATCCATGATTTGCGAGATTGGGCACATCAATGACTCTTCCTTTCCTTTTTCCCCCGAATAAATGCCACTAGACCGGGAAGGGATGGATTGAATCCTGTGAGTGGAACTGACTGGAGATCTTAACCACGTCACTCATCACCTAGCAATATCCCCACAGGAGTCAGTGTATTCAATTGGCTACAACTTGGTCATGGCTGGCGTTCAGAATATTTCCATGCCACTAGCCTGCAGCTCTTGAAATTTTTGCCAAGCTCAAAGGTGTGATAAACCTGCATAGAGTAGGTGCCTCAACTGATCATTGCAGTGTGATAAACGCCACGGACGAATAGATTACACCCACGTGTTGTACGATGCGGGAAAGAGGCGGGAGTTCTTTTGGTCATAATAAAATATTTTCACAAACTGCCGTCTGGCTATCTAAGAATCCCATTTCGTACAAACAGATATTGGGTACAAATAACGACATGCCATTTATGTTACTATTTGATCCATAATATAACATCCAAATCTATTTTCCGAGATAATTGCCAACCATGGATCCTGGCGGCTATACTCTTGGGTCCACTACATCACTAGTGTCTGGTGTCTTTGACAATTCTATCCAACGTATGTTAGGCTCAAGTAACAATGATAAGCACCCAGCTGGGTAACAATTGACAGTTTTCAAGTTTTTCTCATCTATGATAGATATGCCAAAGGAATGTGAGCAATACAGATTGCAACTTATGATAGAGTACAACCGGGTTCTTGCATGGGGTAAGGCAGTTGGGCTGATCGAAGTTCCACAAGGATCGCATGTAGCACTGAGTCTTGGCACAAATGCGATTGAACTTTGTGATATCATTTCTCGTATAGGTGAGCTACTTCGCCAGTTTAAAGTTATCACCAAACGGTGGAAGGAGGAGTTGAGCCCAAGCGAGGGGCGTGATCGATTAGCGAGAGAGGCAGAGGCTTTGAACAGGAATGTGGTCACAGATGTTTCACGATTGGCACTGGAATATGAGAAAGTAACAAAAGAACGTCGTCGTTTACGCATGGGCGATCATATCAACAAATGGATGTCTAAGAGCGCCACAGCTGCTATGGAGATAGTGGCGAATCCATCCCGAGTCCGTTGGATTATGGTCGACAAAGAAGCCTTCGAAGCGTTACTTAAAGATCTCCGCGTCCTGGTGGAACGTATTCATGAGTTGATGGGGAATTACCAACAGGGAAAAATCCAAGAAACCACCGAAAAGACCTATCGAGAGATGATACTTCTTCGGGATGATGTTAATGAACTCAAAGATCTACTCAATGCAATTATGAGTTTGGCCAAGACCCCAGGGGGCATAGACGGGACAAAGCTAACATGTGACGGATCCAACGAGGCGATGCAGGATCTTCTCCTCCTCAAAGAAATCAGTCTCATCTCAGATGAAATGCTAAAGAAGATCAAGAATGGAGCAGATTTTAACATTGGAAAAAGCCTAGGGGATCTAGAGGGTCGAATAAATGTTAAATGCTTTGATGGAAACACGCTGCAGGATCATATCATCAACACAGGCGCCGAAGTCGAGGATGATCTGCTGTCTCAGCGACCTAGGAGACGTTTACTTGACAATGGAGTGAAATCCGAGGTCTGGATTGAATGGAAAAAGACCAACGACGAAATTCAGAAAGGATCTGCCGAAGAAAAAGAGTCTAGATTAAGAACATTGACTCTGGCAGAAATGCTTCACCACCGAAAACCCCGCCACCTCTACTCACCCATCTGCATTGGGTTTATTGATGCAGACGAAAAGTACAAAAGATATGGATGGATGTTTATGATGCCGGAAGGATCCAACGAACAGACCACACTGAAGTCTCTCCACAGTATCTTGGGCCAGGATGAATACAAACCATTTCTGGGCCAACGCATTTCACTTGCCTGGAAGCTGGCCTCATCGCTTATGTACCTGCATGCGGCAGATTGGCTACATAAAGGGATAAACAGCTATAATATTATTTTCGCCTTTAACGAAAATAAATATGATGCAGAGAAGCCTATCATTTCCGGATTCGAGTATTCACGGCCGCAAACTAAGAATACTACCACAGGGATGTCAGATAAAAAGTGGGACATATATCGTTGGCCTGGCATACAGAACGAGGCTCCGAGGACGTCAAACTCTCGCAAAACCTATGATATCTATAGCCTTGGCCTAGTTCTTCTTGAGATTGCGCATTGGAAGCCGCTGCACAAACTTATCGGCCTGAAGAAGTGGCCAACGCCGACTCGGCAGAGTCTTGACATCCGCAGTTGGCTCTTGGAAGAGAAGAAGTACGCGCCCTTCGGAGCTATGAATCCCCTTCGTGAGCTTCGGGACATAGCCGGTGATAGGTATTGGAAAGCTGTCAAATGCTGTCTGGTGGCACATGGAGAAGAGGGCATGCGTATACTAGAGAATTCTAACCAAAGCTCGAAGGTTGGGGTTGAACTGCAGGAATCATTTACTCAGCTGGTGGTTGAAGTGTTGAGAAGTATATCCATTGATTGAAGGGCATATTTTTGTCCAAATGGCTTCATATCTAATGTAAAATGGCGTATATGGGTGCATAGACGCTCGGTCTATCATGAATATTTATTTGAGTTGAAACTTCTTAAATATCTATGCCCAAAGCTCTAAGTAGATTATATACCATTTACTATTTGTATTTTTCCAATAATTCCAATACGGAAACATGGTGCCTTCTATCAGCGAAATGAAATGCTGTTTCTCCGTCAAGATCCTCTGCATCAACATCAGCGCCAGATTCTAGGAGCATCTCCACAATCACCGTGTACCCCTGTCCTGCTGCTCCCTGAAGTGCAGTCTGGTCATTTTCATCCTTGGCATTGACAGATGCACCATTTTCCAGAAGCAATTTGACAACATCATCATGGCCATTCCTAGAAGCACAATGAAGAGGAGTCTGCCCCACAGGGTTTGGGCTATCAACACTGGCACCGTGATCTAATAAAGATTGCACAATGGCCTTTGATCCACGTCCAGCAGCATAATGAATCGCACTCATGGTGCTCGCATCTGCTCCCTGACTAAGTAGAGACTCTACTGTGTCATCTATGCCCTTTTTGCATGCCTCAACTAGCTTATCGTTTTTTGTTGGAGCTACATCCATGGCACATCTGCAAGCCAAAGATTCGTTTTCAGCCGAGAGCAATGACCAATTTGAATCCAGAGTCTCGGCCAAGGGGCGTTTATACCGGTCGGAATTTAGCATGTTCTTGCAAGCGGATAAGACGTCGTTTTGCCATCCGGTAGGTTGGAGCTTCTCCATCCATTCCTGAACCCGGTCAATATTTTTGGCGTAGGATGAAGTTTCCTTAGATGCACAACTCAATACATCAGCGAGCTCTTTAAGCCCCTCAGGATAGATACAAGTGACGAGCATCTCGAGGAAAACGGCTCCCAAAGAGAAGACGTCTGCCGACCTACCACGGGTGCTTCCGTTGTCCACTTCGGGGGCACAATACTCCCGCGTCCTTGAGGTTTTCCGGTGCCAATTTGTGGTCGGCATCGTTCTTCCAAGCCCCATTTGTGATATACCAAAGTCTGCTAATAATACCTTTCCTTCTTTTATTAGCACATTGGGGGGCTTGATGTCTCTGTGCCGAATACCCATAGTATGGATATGGTGCACGACACGTACCAAACAGCCGAACCAGTGCACGTGAGGAGTCTTTCCAGCTTTGAGATAATCCTGAAGATTTCTATCCGCACGGTCCATTATTACTGCAAACTTGATCCCGCCTTCATCTTGGTTATCGAAATACGTATGGATCAACTTGACAACATGGTGATGCCGTGCGTAGTGAAGAATCTTGGCTTCTTGGGCAAGTTTGCGTTTCCTGGAGTCGCGAGATGCTGCATCTTCCTCATCTGAATCAGTCACGGTTTTCCGAGCACATTTCAGACCCTTAAACGGCCCAGAGGTCCCCTTGACCTTTTCGACGGATTTGGCGATGAGAGGCGCGTTGCCGTCAGGTGCAAAGGGAATCTCACTATCGTCGCTGTACTCGCAAGGTTGACAAGGCTCATCCAGTTGTAGTCGTGACCCTGAAATACCCATTTTAAGGACCAGACAAATCCAGTGCCAAGTTTGGCATCATTAGACACTGGAGATAGCCTCTTTTGAAGCGGGGTATCTAGGTCTACGATGACTCAGCAAAACAGAAGCGGAGCCATTTAGAAATATGGCAGACTGCTTGGAGTGCCAAGACCTCGAGGTTACTCAACTTTATCTGTCTGCCATTTTTTTGGCCTGAAGAAGTTTCTTGAATAGTTCGGGAAATTTACCGGCTTTGATGGACAATATTTGCTGTTCACTACCTCGTTGAATTGGGCGTGCGGGGTGTGTCTCATCCCCCACTAAGCTGACAAGTGCCTTTTAAGTTTTCACACAATAACGCGATGAAAGAAGAGAATTGCATGATTAATCCCAAGATTAAGGAAACATAGTAATTTACGTATATTAACCAAGTATACGTTATTTCAGTTTTCAATTCAATTGTATTACTAGTCTATGGCTGTGGACCGAAAAAATTAGATTGTTCATCAATGTTCAATGTCCCCAAGTCAACTCCGTCCATTCCCGTGCTAGGAAACACCCAACCAAACATAGTTTTGAAATCATTAAAGTCCGTCATCTGCATATCACTCACGCCTTGGAGATTAGTTGGGGTTGGATAGTTGAGGTAGTTTGATACTGATGCAACACCTGGCGAAAGGCCAACGCCATCGGATGTGATGGGAAACCCAGATATGGGGCTTATGCTTTCCTATATATTGTTAGCAATTTCGTGTCAAGTGCAATTAAGTTGATATAATATTACCATTCGTACGCTTGTATTGGCTGATGTATTTTGTTCTTTCCGTTCCAGGTTTTCCATCTGAGAGCTTGCTTCGCCGTTGGCTGCTTCAACAACGGCTGCAACAGTTTGCTGTTGACTGGTGGCTTCGGGTGGTTGTTTCTGGGCTTTCCAGTAGTACTCTCTTGCAATTTGAGCAAAGCATGGGAGAATTCCACCCGGGAGGGCACCGTTAGAAGCCATTTGTATGAGACTAAAGTATCCAGCGGCTGAATCCATCAGTGTCAGGTTTTTTCTTGACTCGTGGTGATGAGGGTTGTGGATGATGAAGTCGAATAAGATGAATATTGCGGATAGAGGCATAATTGCTAATATTCTATTGCCCAGAGTTAGTAATATCTAGCATTGGAGGAGCATATGGGCTTACTGTAGAGGCACATAAGGTTCTAGCTCAATGTGTCGAGTTAACTCGATGATAGACCGAGCAGTGTTCATCAATCGTTGCCTACTAGTTTGGAGCCTAGGACCCCCTCCTCGATCTAGGTGAAGAGTAAGACGTTCAAGAGCAATGACGATGCTGTTGTAGCTAAAATGGATTTGGAGAAAAGCCAGCCTGCTTGCCTGAGTAGCGACTTCAGGAAAGTCCTGTGAGCTACCAGGTCGAAAGTCGGGAGGCACAGACTGGCGCCAGGTTTCTAATAGTCGATTGACGCGATCGATTTCGGCTAAACGAGATGCGTCTGGCTTCAGGGAGGCACTTGTGCAAAATAGCGATGAATAGGCAATCGAGGATAGTCTTCCTAGTCTGATGAAGGACAGAAACCAGTTGAAGTTCCCAAATTGAGATTCAGGGACAGCAGGGATCATGCAACCAATGTCTTCATCTGAGATCAGCTGTGAAATTTAGTTAGCTACAAACATAGTGCACATATGACCCCAAGAACTGAATAAAGAGATTACTGACAGGACTGGCATGATCGCGAAAGGACTGCTGCTTCTCCAATGCATAAATGACCCAGAATGTTCTCAAATGCGCTGGATCTGGCAGAGTATCATTCCGATAGCGAAATGCTCGAGCCATCCGAGCTGCATGAGCAATCAAGGTATCATCAACCTGGAGACAACAAGTATTCAGGGCGAACAGTGACTGCGGAGACATGGTTAGATTTGCTTCACCAGCATCATGTTTTATAAAGGATTGGTCTTACCATAGCTGTGAGAGCCTGTAAATCAAGACGAAGTCAGTCTCGGATTAAAACGAATACCGAAAGAAAAGGTTACCTGTAGCTTCTCCAGTGACTCTCTTGGAAGCATTATGTCTGCCATGTGGCCCAAGGCTATCTGATATAGCTCCCATGCTTTTCCTTTGCCGGGTTGAAATGTACCACCTTGGAAATACTGGCTCCCAAGTGCCAGGATGGTGTGGTACAGAGCAGAAAATGCTGGCCTATCAGCGATTATTTGGGCAATATTAGGACTAAAAGCTTCCCCTTCAAAGTCATCTTTGACAAGGAATGGGTAGACAGGGTGTAGATTTGTGAAATATGCTAAATAGCTGTCAATTTCAACAGCAGAGAAAGGGATAGGAATGGTTTATTCGACCTTGAATGTATGAACGAGCCTCCTCAGGCAAGATTTGGCTGACTTGAGTAGGCTTCTGGAAGTTGATGGGAGCCCAGGGTGAGTCCTCTGTGAATCCAAGACGACATACGATCTGGTCGTCCAATTTCTCAACCAGTTCCTGCAGGCTGTTGTTGCCAATTCTTTCGGTTATTGAAGCCACTTTTGCTTCAGAAAAGAAAGCTAGACTGGAGCTAGGGACTGTAAATGTGTTAGCCTTCAGTTGATCAGCGAGACATTGGCAAGCTAAGTTGGACCCACTTTGTGTATCAGGAGCCTGCTATGTGTGAGAATCTTGGGTGGAAATATAAGCGTGCGATTGGTCAAACTTACCCTGAATACATGGGCTCCGGTGGTGAAGACCGGCTCTTGTGGACCATCCTGTAATAGACGGTCTATAAAGAGATCGGGGTCCCCGTTTCGGGACTGTGGGAGAGGAGGTAGTGGGCTTTGGACTATCTTTGGTCAGAACAGCTGTTTTTTTGGCGGAGAAATGGTACGATACGAACCTTTGACCCGAACCTTGCGTCTGAAGGCGCTGAAATGGCAAGCGTCTCCACGTTTCTGCTAGTCGTGAGCACAACACTAATACCAATAATTTTAGGTCGCTGGTCTTACAGCGCAGTAAACACAAGTAGGGGTTGCGCCTAATGAAGTTTCTGGCACTAAATTGAGACAATCCAGGCTGTCAGATTGCGGGATAAGCGGCGACTGAGGAGGCTGACTTACGAATGCACCGTATTTTGCGGTGTCTGCAGAGGTCGCAAGTCTTGTTGACTTTGACCACGAAGCCACCTTCGGTAGTGGAAAGCATTATGAGCCACCGCAGTGTTGCTGAAGCCAACAAGTTCGCTACCAACAGGCCAAGTCTTTCTTTCTTGCTTGATTGACGGTGTTGAGATTGGGGCTGATGCAGGATTATGCCCCCGGCCCTAAGCGTGGACTAGCGTGAAACAGGGCCGTTCGCTCATTGGTGAGAGTCCGAGCCTTAATAATCAGACTCCGCAGACTTAGGTTTCTGACTAGTTAGAAACACGCAACCCGCGGACGTGCGTGATGTCATGTCGGACCGGCGGGATGTCAAAGATTTCGTCGGGCGTGCTGGGTAAATATTAAATTACCAGAAAAGAAATCTACGTGAAAAAAAAGAAGAAGAAAAAAAAAAAAAAAAAGGCTCCGTCTTGAGCCTTGTGTCAACATAGTGAACAAAAGTGTCCGCAATGTGCCTGCCTTTTCCACTTCTCATTCGTGTGTTTCACATTTAGCAGTCAGGAATGCTCCTCTCAATGAACGGGCCTTCGACACCCAATGCCCAGCGTTGCATGGGGTAGATTGACCCATGACATTTATCATCAAATCACCCGAAAACCCGGGAATCAAGCTCACCCGCCTCACGCAAAATCCAATCCAGCCACCTTCATTGCTCTCACGTGGCGTATTACAGCGTTTTACTGATGCCAGCTACTTGGGGTTGGATGGAAGATTTCATGGGCAGCAGTAGACCAGAAAAAACCGTTCCCCCCCCACAGAAGTTTCCCTGCATCAATAAACGGCTCGTGCACCAATCGGCATGTTTCGAGGCGGGAAAATGGTATAGCTTCGTCGGGGTAATTTATGGAAATAGGAGCGTGACTTGCCAGAAACACCTCCCGCAACGTTGCATCTATTACCCAGCCCTGCAACTGAAGAGCCCAATAAACATGCACTACTGTGGATAAGAGCTGGGGTCCGTAAATTTGTGATATATTGTCATGCTCAAGTGGGTATTGAAAGCAGCATTTTACAAACAGGCTAATTTAGATTCCATCCAAGAACAAATCATCCAGCGCCTCATTAGAAAAGGTTCGCTTCAAATCCGCAAGCTCCCAGCCATGCTTCTCACCAATCGCTGCCAATAGCTTCCTGAACTCTGCAATTTGGTCGGGGTAAACCTCATGCTTGAGCTTCTGTCTCCATGGCTGACCGTCAACTGTATACGCGTCCCATTCCTTGGCCCAGTGAGGCTTGATAACGAGTGGCTTGCCGTCATTATCCTTGAGGCTCGTCCACTTGTTCAGGACTTGCTGGGCATATGGTTGCCAGATATCGGCGACTGCCTTTAGAGTCAAGATCTCGATCGCGCAGGTTCCGAGCTTGTGGCCCCGCTGAGGTGCCATGGTGACTTCACTGGAACCCATGATGCGCATCTCGAGAGGCATGCGCATGGGGCAAGTCTTGACGTTTTCGTAGCACGTCAGGATAGCGTCCCACCAAGCCCGCCGAACATTGAGATAATCACGCTGATCGGTAGTGCCCTTCTTAGCTAGGATCTGTTGAATTCGTTAGAGCAATGACCGAGAAGAAAATGCCTTCATAGTAAACTGACCGGAATCTCAACCTCGAGATCGCGCACCCGAATGTTCTGCACTCCTCGTTGAAAGTGGAGGGCATTAGGCAAGAGAGTCCTAATTGGCTTCTCATTGTCCTTGCGCTCATCCAGATTCTTCATGGATAGCCATGCTGTCATTTCTCGTTAGCCATAATGTAAAGATGCGCGGATATTGAACTTACACAAGAATGCAGTTTGCAAGTAAGGCTCCTTTTGCATAGCATCGATTTTTTCGACTATGTTTTGTGCAATGTTCATAATCGTTGTTCCAAGCACTTGAATGAAGGTCTTGGGGTGGCTGGGGTAGTTAACAACGTTCTTTGTGTCATTATCGGTTGACCAAGTGTTCACCCACACTTTGCTGGAGTAGGGGAACCAGAACCACTCGGCATAAAACTCGTTATTTGCGCGGTGCTCAAAGTTTGCAACCGCATCTTTCTTCTGCTGCTCGGTTCGGGCCAAACGCAGTGGTTTGGGAATGTCCGAATCCTTCAACTCTGGGGGAGGTGGGATTGCGTCGATGACATCCAGCTTGACCGGTCGCATTATGGCCGTGGACATGGCATCGCATTCAAAGGTGATGTGAGTGACAACACCGAGCAGTCCAAAGCAGCCACTAGCTGCCTTCAACAAGTCTGCGTCCTTCATGTTGATGGTTTGCACCTTGCCGTGCACATCGACATACTCGATGCACCGCACCAAGTCGCTCAAAGTGGGGTGCTGAAGACCAGCACCGTGGCTTGAAAAAGGTTAGTATAAGTTCAAGTAAAAGTAATCCGAGATCTCAAACCAATCACCCACCAAATGGTTGCATTGCTGCCGCCAAAAGTAATCTCAACCTCGATAATGTTAATCGGCAGAGTCACCTTTCCTTCATCGAGACACCATCGTCTAAACTGCTCATTTGTAGTAGCAGTACCAACACGGACGTACTTCTTACCGCCCGCAAGAGGCTTACCGCCAACATAATCCGCATCTACAAACTTGACATGGTTGAGCTCGGTGTGCTTTGGCTGGAAGAGACTCGATGGCAGGGACGTGAAGTTGGGAAGCACAGCGGCATTGTGCTCCGTCAGAGTTGAGATAAGAACATCACCATTGTTCTTCTGGCCGCTCTTATCCTTGCGACCGAACACGGGAGCCCAAGAATGACCTTGTCGGGATTAGATTGGGTAAAGTATTTGAAATATGGAGAAAACTTACGGAAGCCTGACACTCTAACACCCATGTTGTTCTCTACAGCGTGGCGGACAATTGTCTGAACCTCTGCGACGTTTTCAGGGTAGCATGTCATGGCGGGCGTGTGCTTTACTGTGCGTCCCCAGTTTTCAAATAGCAAGTTAGTGGCAGAGCCCTAGATCGACGGTTAGACATTAAAAAACCGAAACTGCATATTGATGAGTTTTTTTCCCTCTTACCGCGATGAATTCCTTTTTGGGAGCCTCTGCTTTCTTCAGTGCGGCGCCTGGTAGAGCTCCAGGTTTGCGCTGCGCAGTGAGTGCATGGGCCTGAACTCCAGTGGTCGATGCCACCAACGACGCGGTTTTGGCTTTGGCGAGATCCTCGCCCGCCTCCTCGGCCGAAGTCTTCTCATCGACAAAGTTGGTGATGATCCCTTTGACATCCTTTGGAAGCTGTGCTGTCACTTCGTCATATACTTCGCTGTGTGAGGAATCTCGGAAGACTTGCAGAATGCGACGGGCAAATTCTTCATGGCTGACGTCGGTATCGTTGTCGTACCAGTCGCCAATGAGTTTGTCAAGTCCTGGCAGTTCCTTCTCATCTAAATCACTATTTGGGTCCTTTACCAGCTCTCCTAGGCGTTCGATGGTGCCCTGCAATGTTTGCAACGGAGCCCCCATGGTTTCTGATGAGGACGATGCTGATGAGGTTTCAGTAATTTGTCTCCTCTTTCTGAATCCGCAGCACCACATGGTTTCGGTTTTGCTGATGAAGGATGCCAGTTTTTAGGAACCGGATCAGCGCCACAAAGGTCCTTATATTCTCTCGTAAGCGGGCAGTATTTGCATATTTTCTGCACGCAGACCCAACACATTTGTGATTTCAATAGTTCCTAGTATGTACACTTCCACTGTATCTTACAGGTCAGCCAGCCCCATTTGCAGCCACATGGTGCAACTAACAGGGGCGTGGCGGTTCCAGCCCCTCTCGTTTTGGTCTAAACTGAGACGGGTCTTTGCCCCATCGAGTTAGCCAATTCGATAGTTCTGGTCACGATTTTCTCAGCGGCCAGCCTCAAAAGCGCCATGCGGTCAGAATTATGCTGATCTTTCCCAGGCAGCACTGACATTGGTTTTTGTAACGATAGGTGGGAGGAGGGTTGATAATGTGACAGTTGCCTTCTATTCGCATTCCCCACCTTTGGTTATTTTCACTCTTTTCTTTTTTTTTTCTTTTCCTTTCCAACCCCCTCATAGCGCTATCATCACAGCTGCTGAGGCATTGGTTGCCGCTGAGGGGCTGAACGCTTGCTAAAAACCCGCTAAGGTCTTGGCTGTGCCCTCGACGATGAGTGGGCCACATAATGGCGCAACATGCAAATATGAAGACTGGAACATGAGATCACAACTCCGCCACTTGACCCAATTGGAGGAGCTTTTAGATTTATATACGCCTATAATATTACGCCTTGTCGTTGAAACCATTCACCGTTTCAATTCCAAGATATCCACCACTAAAAAAGTCTTCCATGCACTCAAAAGTGTCGAATTCGATGTTCTCCAACTCGACATTCATTGAGTTAGACGATATGCCTGTGGATGTTGTTTGATGCTCTTGGGTATCTTGGTTGAAAAGCCCTAACCTTTTGCCGGTGATCAGGTCATTGACAGCAAGGGTCGAGCTATTCGCCGGGTGGTGATTTCTTTGCTCCACAATCGAGAGGTCCTCCCCATGTTGATGTTCACCAAAACGTTTCAGAGCCTTCTCTACGCTGAACCGCATCGCTATAGATGTCACTCGGGGCTGACTACATCGCGCTTTTATCTCTTGGAGGTTCTGCACGATTTCTCTTGGAGATGCCTGCACTGAACTTTGCTGATAATGAGAGAGTACCAACAATGAGTAGGCAACACAGAGCTTATAAAAGTCCGGTAGATCGCCACACGAGGAAACCGGAAGTGTCACGAATCCTGCCATGACCTTAATTGCATGATCGTATAAATGTGCTTCCATTTCATTGAACGAAATATCATTTGATGGGTGGCCCGCTTGATCTTGCTTGATATTATCTAGCGACCGTCGTGCCATGATGAGGCCTGCGATTCGATATCCAAGTTCAAGTGTTAGGGAGTGGGGAAGACCTAATTGGAGATTTTAGTAACCGTCGGAAGACATAGTAGGCGGACTCCGGTTGACAAACCAAACAAGTAACCCCATTTCTGTCTCCAGTTTGCGAACTCTTCACTTATTTCCTCGTTTTTCGCAACCGACTTGCTCGAGAGTATACTTGCCAGTGATGAATACAGAGAGATTTCGGCAAAAACCATTGTGTCACGCAAAGTAGCTTGCTCAAAATTGAGCAAGGTACGACACTGTCCTACGTATGAGGATGGCAATGTCGACGGTCTTCCCATTGTAACAGACCAGCTAAATTCCATTGCAGTTAGGTGAACAGTTACGTTGATCGAGACTACGTAAAGAAAAAAGGTCGACTTACTGCAGGTTTACCAGGCAGATGTTAGCCCAAACTCGCATTGCCCTCTGATCAGCCGCGACTAAAGAGCCTTGGCTAACTCTCTTGCTGATACCTGAGAAGTTAATACTCAACATGGCCTGTTGTGCACAATGACCACTCAACAGCCAGCTATCTAGATATTCGGGCCCGTCCTTGCGCTTTGTCAATATGGAATGGAGACATCGTCAGAGAAGGACTTACTGATGGGGACGTGGCAAAGAGGGCCATAATTAAAATACCCGTGATTTCTTCAACTTGTAGTGGGGTTGCTAGCATGACTTGGCCAAGCATTTGGCGAACATGTTCGTATGCTAGCCTGTGCTTGAATGGGTCGTCTTTGGCTTCGTGGCTGTACCTCATCTCATGCAGACAGCATACAGAGAATAAAAAGGGCGAATCTTGTCTAAGATTGCCGCCAGATGTAAGTTCAGTCTGATTATTGACGAGAAGGAACTTTCGGTGACGGTCAATGAATCTGATTGATATTAGTGGTGATGTGACAGGGTTGGTAGTGTGTCTCACGATGTAACCAAGTCACTAGCTGTCGACTCATCTAATAGTCCCAGGGAAACTAAGTCATCTTTGATATCAAATGTCCTTCTATATCCATGGCTTAATTGATTTGCAACCTTTCGTATTACTTCTGCAGGTGATGCATGGACATGTTCATCAGCTGGTTCGACCACATTTCCCAACGATGCCTGTTGCACTTCGGGTCTGGAGGCGAGAGAAGAATTTAAGACACCCTCTGCACCGGCTAATAAATCATAATGCTCCGACTGCAAGTTTTCTAATTTTTTTCTGACTTCAAGCATTGAGCTTTCTAACTTGGCAAGTCTACCATCGTGAGCACGAATCGGAGGCAGATAAGAAATGGACACACCTTTCGGCAAATCCGGAGGGTTGTATTATTTCACTCTGTATAAACGAGAATTCAAGGTTTTCACTTTTAGTACAAGGTATTCTATAAGAAGTTTGAAGTCAGCGGCAATTTCCAATTAGAAAAACAACGAAACGTACCGGAGCGTGCGACATCGAGTGCATGTGTCTGAGCCTTCCGCCAGCTCACAGCGACATTTCAGTCGCCGACAGGCTTCGCACGACAAGATCCGACGACGTCTTTTTTTTATTGGCCGGTCATTGGCTGGACGATCCGCGGTTTCGTTCGAACACCGACGTGCGCGAGGCTCCAATTCACAAACTACAGTGTCCCCATCGCCAGTGGATTCAACTGGTGGGCTTGTCTGCGACATGATGAAATGAGTATTATCGGAGACCGACGGTTAAACGGCGGCGTAAGCGGGTGAGAATAAAATCCCTGATTATGCAAGGTTTCTCAATTGATTCAGACTCCGAGACTGCAAAGGCCCTATCAGAATTGGGGCTGTTCGGTGTCATATCGGGTCGAAGAAAAAGCCAAAGGAGATACCGGAGATCACCGGAGACTGGTTGAAGGCACGGACCTAAACACTGTAACCTATCACGTCCATCATAAAGGTGGAGTCGGGAATTTGACCCGGCGGAAACCGCAGGAGTTAAACCGGCGATTATTTTGTAATGGTTCTGATAGCATATTCAAGCGTAGGAATGTTTAGCTATAAAACCCCCAAACATCTTATCATGAAAATAAAACTCTATCAAGACACAAGAGAATATCAAATAATATCCAGGAAAAAATCCCACACAAACCACACCTTGCATTTGATCATGGCCGCAGTTACGACACATACGCCCGTGCCCGCCGGCATGTCCCGACTCCTGCTTAGGAGCTACGAAGGACTGTCTTATAGACTTGTGTCCACAAAGCCCGCAAGGGACTGCACTTTGGATGAAATTCCCATCATTGATCTGGAAGGCATGTATGGGGATATGCATCGTCGAAAGCAGATTGCCCATGACCTGCTTCACGCTGCCGAGTCGATGGGATTCTTCTATATCAAAAACCACGGCATCTCAGATAGGACCATTTCAAACAGTGTCAATAAAGCCAAAGAGTACGCGATCACCATAAAATTCCGGAAATAGATTCTCACAGTTTCACAGATTTTTCAACCTACCCCCCCAAGAAAAGCACAGGGCATCCACCTTGCTCTCGGCATATGGATATCATGGACTGCGCGAGCGTCACGTAAATCCATCCAGCTCCAAAGGTAGTTACTTATTCTTTCAAAACTTGAATATATTCGCTGAGTAATTTTATAGATAGAAAGGAGGCCTTCAGCTTTCATTACAAACCAGAGTTCGACCCCATGCACGAGAACTGTCTCTCCCACGTTCCTCAGAGAGTACGCGATCACATTCCCAAAGATGACGTTATTTGGGAATCCATTACTGTCCCTGATTTCCAGAAAGTTCTGACTACCCACTGGAAAGATTGCCTAAAGCTTGCGCGCGGCCTGATTCAAATTTTGGCTCTTGCGCTGGAACTCCCTGAGGATTACTTTGACAAGTTTACTACTTATCCTGGAGGCGATTTCGCAGTTAATTTTTATCCTGGTCATGGTGATCAGCCAGTCCAAGATCTGGAGGAAGTAGGAGTTGGTGCCCATACTGACCTCCAGATCCTGACGCTCCTATGGCAAGATGAGCACAGGGGTTTGCAGGTACTCAACAACGACGATGAGTGGGTGCATGCGCCACCTATTCCAGGAACGCTAGTTGTAAACATTGGTGACTTTCTGATGCGACTAACCAATGACCGTCTCAGATCTACGGTTCATCGCGTCATTCAACATGGCAAGCATGACCGATTTTCGATTCCTTTCTTTTTTGGTAAGTCGTGTGTATTTAGGGTACGGTCTGTTCCTCATCGTCTATGCAGGGTTCAATTTCGACGAAAAGCTGGGTGTCTTGCCCACTTGTACCGATGAGAACACCCCGCCGAAATATCAGCCCTCCACATGTGGAGAGGTAAGTAGCTGCAGATTTCTCCTCGCTTTGCGACAGATAACTTACAATGATAGCTTATCGCTAAGAGATTGTCTCTCGGAAATGAACAAAGTTCCGGTTATGGATCCAAGTTGGTAGCTTCGGACCAGTAATACTAATGAGACAAGGATCAAATTTAAACGGTGCGGGGAGGAAGCGGGGGACCGAACTAGAATGTTGGCCATCCTATGATAGTTTGAACATCTCTAATCAATACTTACGGCACTTTCCAACAATCCGGGGAAAGCAGATGCACTAGTCCATTAGCGCCATCCATGGCAGCAGTGAGGGGTTGAAGATTGCGTCACGTTGATCGTGATTAAACTTCAGGATGTTTATTACCCGGCCGTTATCAGTCCTCAGATGCTAAGTCATAGCGGTATCCGCTAGCCGTGATTGGCAGGCTATCAGGAAACCTAACATCCGGAACGCCTCAAGCACGGATTTAGTTAGTATCCACACTACTCATGGCCGTCCTCGACATTTTAGCTTGGCCTTGACGGCTTATCCTGTGATGGAATGTAGATCTATGCCATGAATTGGTGTGTAGGCGGCCACATACTATGAAGAATTGTTTAATACATGTGCACACTAAGACTTGTAAAACAGACAACGCCTGGAGTCGACACCTTTCTATAAATGTGGTCCTTCTTCTCACGCCTTGAAGTTGCATCTATCGCCCAACCCACAACGAAATACTTGCACCAAAATTTATCATAATGCTTCGCACACGCTTCCCTACTGCGCATCATTTTACTGTGTCAATCTTTGGCTGTCAGTATCATGCAGAATCACCAAATGCGGATAAACTCGAGCTCATCAACAAGTTTGATGACCTCATCAAGGGCGCGGCTCTTCATGTGGAGGAGCTTGAGCAAAATGACCTTCCGTCCAAGATTTGGATGAGTTATTGGGCATCGCCTCAATCGTTCAAAACGTGGTGGGAGAGCCAACGGACCCATGCTTTCTGGAGTTCCCTACAAGATGATGCTGGCTTTTGGAGGGAGACTGTCAGCCTGCCTGCGACTAGGGCCATGTATGAATCAAACCAGCCTAACCCATCAGGCTTTGGTAACTGCGGAGAGCTTATCCCCCTAACCGAAAAGACTGGTTACTGGGGCGCTTATCGATCTCGCATGACACCTGAATCGCCTGAGGACAAGTTTGAGTCTTCTCTGCCAGCAATGCCCGAACCAAAGGCTCTCCAAGACAAGATTCGACACGGTAGAGTCAGGATGACAAAATTTCCCGATAACATCTGCTTCGTGGTTGAGGGGCAAGATTACAGCAGCATGCCGCCAAATGAACGTGAGAACTGGAATGAAAACTTCGATGGCCTTACAAAGCAATGGGTTACTAATGTGGTTACTGGCGGTGCTCCTAAAGGTATGGTGTCGGCCAGGGCTTGCCATGGTTTCATTAGTGGCAAAATGCTGGGAGCAACAAACGGCACAACCAACGGGGCAAATGCTACCCCTCCTACTAGCGATGAGGAGTCCAATATTCCTTATCAAGAGGAAAACAAAAAGTCCATTTTCCCTGGCTTAGACTATGTACGCCAGGCACAGGTTCTGTTTTGGCTTGACCTGGCGAAGATGGAGCACATGGGCAAATGGGACAAAGTTCACATAAAGCTCAGGCGAAACTTCTTTACCGCATACGGGCCGGGTGGTATTATGGAGGGAGGCAAGGTCTTGCTTTGGGTTGATGTGGGGATCTTGAAGAGTAATGAGATTGACGCAGAATATGTTGGTTGTTATGATGGTACAGGCTTTCTGGCATATGATGAACACCCAAGCTTTGCAAGCGAAAAGGTGGCAGCTGTAAAATTGCCTGCATTTTTTGACAAGCCTATTCAGTCTCATCCTATTGAGTGGTAGTATAAAGCTATTAAGGTTGTAATTTGACATATTTTTGATTTGATTACTCTATAAAAGACAGTTTTTTGTCTCTTTTTCAAGCTTCAGCGAGTGCATTCACAAATGTATATTGGTTTCAGAGTGTATTTGAAGAATATGCAGAAGCTGATGAATGTCTCCTGACTGTAACGCATCACAAGCAAACACATTGTACACTGAGACATTCGACAATTACCCGACTAGGGCATTATCCCGTGTCCTGCCATTTTGTGTCTTCGTGCTCTGCTTCCTAGTGTTCGGTGTCATAACATGACATGCCCCAGTGTAGTCTTGTGATGTGTATCAAAATAATTGACCCATACCTTAACAAAGTGAGCTTATGACAATCTACCGCCCATTATGTTTTTACTTCAAGTTCTTTCAATGCTATTGATTGGAAACGATTCAATCACAAACACGAACTTATGTTTATCTGATGGATGTATGTGGGCCACCCTTGTCTCTCCATGTACTGTGTCTCACTACCAACAGGCGGGATAGCAATGTGTGACTTGTTTTAAGGACATGGGTATTGAAATATTGGCTTGTTAAAAACGTCATAGTCTCGCTTAGTGTAGTCAGGCAACTGACCAGCCAGCCAGCCATGTCCTACCATCACTAAAAGTACCGAGCATTCAGAGTATGACTGGTTGCATCCTTCATGCTGAAATAGAATGTACTTCGCACCTCCGACAAGGATTGAATTATTGCGCTCTTGCTTTGGGCAACGCTTTCTTGAAATGGGCTTTCCTGGAGGTGGTGAGAAGTTGATAACCCTTGCTCGCGGTTTGTTTTTAAAGTACATCAACAATCCTTGTGGTCATATCTATCATAATGGAATTGAAGTATACCAAATGAGTCTATTGGCTTTAAGTCTAGTTACCTCATCGCAACACTGATAAAGGTCACCGATATTACCCAACAAAGCGAAGTAAAAAAAAAGAAAATGAATAATAAAGCTGATTGATGTTTTGCAAGTAATATTGTATAATGGCTCTTTTCTATTGTGAAGCATAAAATCTTTATTCTTATTAAAGTTGTAAGAAAGGGGGTTGATTGGAGCGTATGACACATTCCTTACGGCAATCCTGACGAACGTATGACTTTTGGACCCTCTAATTAACCGAGTCTTTTGCCTGAACCCACTGATGCATCTTTCAGGTCAGTCTGACGTTAATGCCAATCCCGGTCGCTTTTTGTAACAGTAGTTGCAGCTACTGGCGCTGGTAATTGCTTTATTTGACCATAGTCATAGCGGCTAGAAGGCTTTTATACGAGGTAAAGTGGGCCAGCCGGTTTTAGCAGCCAACGAGATGTCCCAAAACTCAGCCGTTCCTGGGCATCATGCACTCAGTGGTGGCCAAAGTACCATGCGCCCCAATTAATCTGTAACATGATCTGCGGTAATTTGGTGATTGGCGGTGAAGTTGTTTATGGGAACGTTAGTTTTCTTTGAGACTTCAGGATTTAAATCCGCCACGTCTCAGCCCAAAATTTGGCTCCTAGTTCCTTACTTCTTCAGGTCCAAGCTCTGCACTGCAGCGATTAACCTCACGCTACGATTGACAGCAACCTTTCTAAGACGGATGCTCGGCTTGCTCATTGGTTAAAAGAACACTTTGAACCACTCACAAAATTTTATTTAAACTTCAGGCAAGCATCCATCAATAATCAACTACAATCACCCATCATGCATGCCTTTGTCTCATTGGCTTGTGCCTTTACACTTTTCACCGGTGCTTTGTCTCAAAATGACATAACTACGCCTTCTTTTAAGTTGGTCTTTTCTTCCCCCATTGCAACCGAAACTAGGATTCTGATTGGATACAATTAGGACAGAAATTACGACAAAAACTTCCACTAGCACCCCCATAGCCACAGAGTCATCAACATCCAATGTGGCGGACTGCTTTTACTTGGCTTCCACAAGCCAGACAAAAAGTGGATGGGTCTATGTGGGAAAGACTTCTGGTGGTTTTCGCTACATAGTCCAGGACGACCCGGAGACTCAATTTGGGCTTTCAACGGATAAAAAGCTGTTCGTCAAAGATTTACGACAACAACCAGTTGGTGCTACCGATACTCAATATCAAGGAGTTCCCTCCCCAGATGTTGATATTCTCTTTTTCACCACATTCGAAGACTCAAGTCTTTTCTGCAGCATCGAAGGGAACCAATTGGGTTGCCAATCCACGCATGACAATCAAACTCGTGGCTATTTGGTGTATTCCAATGATAAAAGGCGTTTTGGTTTCACTAGTGGCGCTGAGTCCGCTGATTTTACGACTGCGACATGGACTGTACACGCTTGTGATGAAGTCAGTAGTTAGCTTCATTTATTATTAGAGCTAATCATCTCGATACTTGACCCAGGTAGATTGAGAACATAAATGTCATGAGTTAGTTCAAGAGTGAGTCAAGACGAGTTCCGATGTGTTCTTTTTGGCTGTTGTCCATTCTGGTAATCGCTACCGATGTGATCAAAGATTTATGAAATCTTAACTACATTGTTAACTACACTGGCGAAGCGTCATTCAATGCGCCATTCTATCTTTGATATCATGTTTTAATTTCGAGCCGCACTTCCTGTTCTAGTACCTGGATCGCCAAGTGTCGCGCGCAGAGTACATGTCATCTCACGCAAAGTATCAACAAAAAAGAAATTAATGAGTGCGAGAGTAATATTTTTCCTTTACTAGGGCCATCTGAAAATCCGAAAACTAGTCGGGCTTGTGCTTTGGAGTTTAATCATCATTTTGTCGAGCAAACTCTAAATAGAGACACTGTGAATCCGGATGCATTTTGTATTTAGCACCTCGAAAGTTGGCAAATCATGTTCGGGCTGCCTCCCTTGTTTCCAAGGGCGGCGGTGTCTCAGTTGGACCCATCTGGCCTCATCTCAGACCTCGGTAATTATTGACGCGTCCGTATCTAGTGTCCGCCATTCCGAGACATGCTTCCTATGGCAGCAAAGGAATGAAACACATCATCTATCCGTAGCCAAAAATGATGTTGCAAACTTAGAGTTCCACGGAACAGAGCCCAGGGTCTGCCCTGTAGATATGGTTGTAAATTTACGTGGTCTACATATTTGGGGTTTGCGAAAATTTACATCGATGTGAAAAGCCTTATGGGAAATTATGATTAGTTTGTGACTAAGCACGGGGCCATGAGACAGGATTACATCTCAGTTTAGGCCCAGTATACCGACATTAGCCCGTCCGGTTTCAGTCTTCAAGACCAAAAGTCCCACCGTTACCAAGGGCGAGAATATTGACCCCTCCCTTGGTTTCATTGTGGTATGCGTTACCTCGCATGGGCATTCCAGTACCAGTCTAGATCTCTAGAACCTCTAGTTTGCCCCTACCTCGTCCTAAATTGAGGCGAACAAACTGACAGTTCTATCCAATTATCAGCTATCAGTGGCGTGAGAATGATTGTTGCAGGGTTGTTTTTACTTAGGTATCGCAATAGGTTCAAAGAAATGCCTCCATCATATTTCACATGTCCTGAAATCAGAGGTCTTGCTTTGAGTCAATTCTGTGATCAGTGAGTGATATCTGGAATTTTTCACCGACATGTTTATCCCAGAGACCCCACACTCAGTTATACCCCCACAATGTTAGGATATTAAGATAAACGCAGTACTCCATCAGCTCTTCCCGTTTTGGTCCACATTCATTTTTCTTTAACCCACCTGGCGAAGTGCTTCGCTCAGGCAAAGGGGTATTTGGCACCACAAGCAAAATGACCATTGATGTCACACAATGTATTGTAAGTAGGCTAGGCTGCAATGAATTACAACCTTACTCTGTTGCAAAAAGTCTTAACTGCATCACGTAGGCAGCAGAATGGTGTCTGTTCTCGATAGCCACGATTTTCGTCATTGCTAGACTCGCTGTGCGTGTATGGCAAGGACAAAAGAAATTCTGGTTGTCTGATATACTACTTGTATTAGCCTTGCTTCCCTTTCTTGCACTCATTGTTGGTGATACATGGATATACTTGAACGGTCATGGCCTGTTTGATGAGCCTACTTCTCTACCATGGGCCAAGGTTAGTATTGATAACGCTAATAGTATAATCAATGATTGTTAGGCTTACAAATAGCGCAGTACAGGTTTACAACCGCTCTAATCTATGACGCAACCTACTTTGTCCCTCGTTTTAGCCTACTGGCATTCTATTACAAGCTATTTCCCATAACCGAACCCAAATTACGGATCGCATTATACGTCGTCGCCGTTTACACTGCTTGTGCTTTTCTTGCAAGTATGTTTATCGATATATTCTGGTGCGGCGCAGATATGAAAAGGAATTGGTCAGTTGAAAAATGTCCCCCCTCTATATCAAGCATATCATTAATTGAAAACCTCCAGGTCAAAGGGTGAAACTTGTGCATCTTGGCAGAGCATTGTGCCGGTTTACACGAACTGGCCGCTAAGCATTAGCTCTGAGATATGCGGTAAGGAGCCAAAGATGTGTAAGATGTTGATGTACTGATCAATTGTGTCTGTATTAGTTTTCATTTTACCCTTCGGAATGCTCCGGACGTTACGAACTTTGGAAAGGAGAGAAAAGGCTGGCCTTATATGTATCTTCCTACTTGGTGCTGGTACAGTCATAGTCAGTGTCGTTCGTTTCGTCTTTCTCACCAAGGGTCTACTACTCTACACCACATGTAAGAATATTGTACCCTTTTACTTGAAATGGGAAGTGTTCAAATTTGACCTTTTTTCCTTAGATGTGGCTGCTGTTACTGAAATGGCCACCCAAATAGTCATTGTTTCTATGCCAGCACTACGGCCATTGCTTTCACTTGGTTGGCAGAGAATTTCGAGCCACGCCGGCTCCGCACGAAAGGATTCGGAGGCTATGCTGGTGCTGCATGCAGAACTCCACGCAGAAGTTTCCGACTCTCAAGATGTAGCACCAATCACCTATCATAAAAACCGGTGATTCATATTTCCTGCAACTTAGGAAGTTGGGGCGAAATTAGTTTGTAAAATTCAACATTGATCGATAAACTGGCAGCAACACCGCCAATATTAATCTCGGTTTCATATGTAGAGAGGGAAAATGGATAATAATACAGCCAAGACATGAAAAGACAACCCATCGTTTTCAAGAGGGCGTGCCGCGACTGCCGACCTGATGCACGTAAAAGGCTAGATGCGGGAACTAGCATCGGCCCTTGTGCCCAGTATGATGGACATACCGATGCAGGTCCCCTCCAATTACAGAGAGGCCAATAGACTCGCACTTAGCGTTGATTTCATCGCCGTCTATACGTTTATATCACGGATCCTGTCTTATATGCGCGACTGAAAGACCTGCCCGAGGAGGAAGGAGGGGATCTTGACGCTATCCACAGACGCTGACCGAACTGATGGCGTCGGCTCTGTCGGCATCGTCATCCCCAGTCGATTACGTGACCCCGCGCACATGCTCTGACTGGTTGGACGCCACCACATTGCACATGCACCTATGTTACATCGAAGGCTCTTGCTATTCGGGAATTTATTTGCATTTTCTATGTCCATGTAGCCGGCAGATGTGCTTGTGTGGGCCGATGGCGGGCATATAAATCGAGAACTACGTCGTGTCTTGGCACGATTAGCCAATCTAGAGCAACCTAACTGCGCCTTATCCTATCACAATGGTATTGTCTCGCACAGCCCTATCTTGGAGCATTGTTTTTGGCCTCGCCGCCGGGGTGCCAACCAAACTACACAAGCGTGATTCCATTCCTGACTACGCCATAACCTATGCGCCATGGACTTATCTTTACAGCGGTGAGGGCTATTTCCCATCTGATATCACGACCCATTTGGAAAATACCATCCCAGAGGTCGATTACACCGCCCTTGGAGATGCAGGATCCGTCACTGTCGATACTCTGAGTAATTACAATAGCAGCATCTATCTCACCTCCAAGGATGACACCTCGGACCCACCAGCCTGGCTCCAGTCCACCTATGGTACTCCCGATGGCAGTGGATACAGCGCTGCGCCTGCAACAATCATTGCTGTTCAGAAGAATTCGACCTGGGTTGATGTCTTTTACTTTTACTTCTACTCCTACAACAAGGGTGGCAAGTGAGTGAGCCAATCGTGGATTTAGAGGCTTTAAGTGTTCTAATTGCGTTGTTCAGAGTCTTGGGAATTAATTTTGATGACCACGTTGGTGACTGGGAGCATTCAATGGTATGCAAGACTGCGAATAAATATCACACTGCAACGCCTACTAACCAGCTTAATCCTCTAGATTCGATTCGTTAATGGGGTTCCATACGCCATCTATCTTTCGGAGCATAGCGCTGGGTCCGCTTACTACTGGGATGTGATGGATTTTAATGGCGAAAGACCCATCACCTATGTTGGAAATGGCGGGCACGCCAACTATGCGACCGCAGGAACTCAGGACTACACCATTGCCCTAGGCTTGGTCTCGGATACGACCGACAAAGGCACGCCCTGGGATGTCACTCAGAATTACCGTGGCTATTGGTATGACACCAGCTCTGGGGAGTTCACCATCGCATCAGGTGCATCTACTGGCGAGACCGAAGAGAATGAGGAGTCTACGACTTGGCTTCAATGGGAAGGTCACTGGGGTGATGAGCAATATGCTTCCGGTGTCGATGGACAATATTGCCTCTTCAGCGAGTGCAAGTATACTTCGGGTCCTACTGGACCGGTAGCAAAGAATCTTGGAAGGACGACGATGTGTGAGGATGATGATAGTTGTACCATTTTTAGCAGTATTGACAGCCTGACCACTCAGTCCAAGAGAGATGACGGGCCGGTGTGAAAGAACCTAAGGTGCTTATATACATAAATCATTTAATGGATTTAAATATTTACAGTATAGTAATTGCAATACTTGTCATTAAATTATAATATTCAAGGTTCTCTTGGGGACACACTACTTTGCTGAGATGATCCCTGCCCGCAGCGTTGTGATGAAAGTCAGAACTGACAAGCTTAACAACCGGGTAATTAGATGCTTGAAAAGCTTTTTCGACTGTACGGGAGCCATGTAAAGAGTTGTAATGTCTTTACGTCTTATGATACACATCAAGTGTACCAGATAATCTTGGCCCATTTCTCAGCTTGGATTAAATAGCAATTACTTTGCTCGATCCCTACCAAACAAAAAACACCTGTCCCAGCAACCTGTCCGTTCACTGCACAACAAAATTAAGAAAACACTTCAATTTTTTTTGCGCTGTCTAAAAAAAAATAACGAAAATAATATTCTTGAGATCATTCTATGCATTTAATTTGAATGAATTTTTAAAACTGGCCCAGCTGGTTGACCTACCCGTGACTAGCCATTCTAGCGCGCATCAGGTGCTTACTAAACCAGCACAGTGGGTGTTTTACGCGGACAGTGCGCAACGAACCCCGCAATCGGCTAAGATAAGCCGTGAAGGGATTTTCTACCGACCACCCGAAAAAAAAAACAGAGACAAAGGCAGTTAGTTGTGCGGTGAAGTTGAGATACGAGTTGCAGCCATGTCGTATGGAACCTTGAAACCGTCGGCTTCTGAGCCGGCCGTCTCTGAGCCGTCGGGCTCTGCTTTGCAGAACGAATCTGCTGCTAATGATGCATCTCTCACAGCTGACGAGGTGTCCGAACAGAACAACCAAGGTCACTCATGTGTGCAATCGCTCAAGGCATTTTACAACAACAACGTTGGCCTGTTTTTTGTATTCACAGCCCAGTTTTTTGCCACCATTGTGAGTGTCCTGGCTTCCCATCTGAACCCGTGAGCAAACACTGACAGCCGCAGATGTCCATGACAACTCGACTTCTCGAGACTGGCTTCGAGGTCAAGTTCCATGCGCTGCAGATTATTTTCGTCCGCATGTTTGCCACGGGATTGATTGGATCCGTGTACATGTGGTACAAAAAAGTGCCAGACTTTCCCTTTGGTAATCGCAGCATTCGTGGACTGCTCTTCATCCGAGGCATTGCTGGCTCAACGGGACTGTTCGGTCTTTACTGTAAGAGTTTCACTCTCCCTGATTTATTCTAGTGCTATGCACTCATACGTGAAACTAGATTCACTTTCATATCTCGACATTTCTGATGCCACTGTCATCACCTTTCTTGTCCCCACCATGACTGCCTTCGTCTGTTGGGTCGCTCTCAGGGTACGCTACACAAATGTATGAACTAACAAACTTTGCTAACCACCCTGGAAACTGTAGGAACCATTCACCATTAAAGAAGCTACTGCTGGTTTAATTGCATTTGTTGGCGTGCTGTTCATTGCTCGGCCGGGTTTCTTGTTCTCACATCACGGTGACCGCAGCCCATCTGCTCAGTCTGTCAATATGGACCTGTCGCATCTCAATGTCGATGTGCAGGGTGGTTTGCTCCCCCCTGTCAAAGCAAATCCCGCCGAGCGATCCATCGCTATTGTCTGCGCCATCTTTGGATCCTTTGCAGCGGCATCTGCATACGCCACCATTCGCGTCATCGGGAAGCGAGCCCACTCCCTGGTCAGCGTTAACTATTTTGCAGTGCTTGCCACTGTTAGCTCGTTTCTCATCATCATGATACATCCGGACCTCCAATTTGAGATACCCCAAACCCCTCTTCAATGGTAAGAGGCTTCAACGCGGACAGGACATGAAGGATGAGATAATTGACTTGTTTTTTTTTAGGATTCTTCTCCTTTCCATTGGCATCTCAGGGTTCCTGCTACAGGTTCTCTTGACAGAGGGACTGCAAAGGGAAAAAGCAGGCAGAGCGACCAACCTCATCGTACGTTTCCCAGCCGACGATATTTGCACTGAACTTTCTGACAACTCAGCAGTACACTCAAATGGTCTTTGCACTAATCATCGAGCGCATTGTATGGGGAACTACACCGCCGCTTACTAGCTTCTTGGGAAGCGCTCTAATTATTGGAGCGGCCATTTGGGTCAGCCTGCAAAAGAAGGCGCCAGCTCCGCCGAAAAAACCCGCTGATGAGGAGGAGAGAGGTCTTCTGAGCCGTGAAAATGAACAAAACTGATTGCCCAATCAGGAATTGGTGTCAAGCCTGACAACCAAAGCCTCCATATTAATTCATAATAGATAGTTAAGGGATGAGATTGATAGATGGCCAAACTGCAGCAAACCTGTGTGACCTCGAACTTTGTTTCGGTATTGTCCTCAAAAGTACTCATAATCATCATTTCTTAACTGCGAGAAGAAACCCGTCATAGCCCTTCTCCCCAACGGTTTGAATAGCGGTTGCATCTACTCGGCTATCCTTGCCGATTGCCTCGATTAACTGACGTGTACCCAACACGCGGTTATCTGTTTCGGCCTCGGTGGCGGAAATAATCTTCCCATTGCGCACTACATTATCCACGACAATAGCCGCACGTGGGAGCGTCATGGAAAGTGCGTAATTGAAATATGCTAGATTGTCTTGCTTGTTGGCATCAATAAAGACAAAGTCGAAGATCGCCCGTTTCTGAGACTGTACTTCGGATATGACTCTCGGAAGGACGTCAAGGCCTGCGCCTTGGATAATTTCTACTTGCGCTTGAAGCCCGGCGTCTGTGAGGTTTTCCAGAGCCACTTTTGCGTTCCTTTCCTCAATTTCAATAGTGGTAACCTTGACATCGGGGCCTGCTGCAGCCATCCACCCCACCCAGCACTGTATCCACCCAACGTGCCAACTTCAAGAACATTCTTCGCACCACACATTTGGACCTGAAGCATTAAAAGCTTGGCCTGGGTGGGAGAACAGGCAATATCAGGAAGCCCCGCTTTACGGGAATTTTGAGGAATACGTTCAAGAGCTGAGTGGTACGTATTTTTTTTCTTCTGTCAAGAGGTGAGACTTGACGTAGGAGTCTACTCTGGTTGGTCTGGGGTCGTTCCCAAAAAGACTTTTGAAAAACTGCACTTTGGCCAGATCATTTTTGGAATCGAAGTCTTGTGCCATATTGGTCAACAGTAATAACTATGGCAAAGACGGGGTGGAATGGAAAATTGAGGATTAGAGTCGCCCCGTCTGGATAAAGGCAATGGCGGGGCATTTATCCGGCTCTCGTCAAACGCGCCTTTTGAGAATTTGGGTAATAAACAACCTGTGCTGCCTTGAAGTGATAGAAGAAGGATTTGGAAATGATACAGCATGGCCTTGTGCAAATACGATATCGGAAGTTCTTGAGTATACTCTCATTCTCACTCCATTTGGCGCTACGCCCCACGCTAGACTACAATAGACGAGCTACCGTGAAGAGTAACATAGGTGTCCCGTGAATTAGCTAATAAGCCCCTGGCCAATCGTTCTATTTTTCGGACCGCGCGTAGAACAGTAACGGAAATAATTCGACATGACCAGTCCTGAGTCGCGTGTAGGCGGAGGTCGTCCCCGCTGTGACCAAGGGTTTACAGTCCGGCCATATAAACTCTCAGGCGCTGATTGGTTCATCTATCGACGGATTGAGAAAATAGAGCAAAGCTAGCCTTGAATAGAAAAAAAGAATTCATCTTCATAAAGCTAATAAAGCCGGCAGATATCTCCATCCCCACAGTGTTGAGTTCCATTTTGATGGGGAAGCGCAGGGGATAATGGCCCACTTAGTGGACCGGGGAAAATCATTAGGTAGTCGCCATGCCCCAGACTGGTTATTTTCGCAAATTCCTCAAGTTCTCAGCCGAATTTTTGGTTGTCTTGAGCTTCGAGTCCGAAAAAGACCCTTCAAATTCGTAAACGTATCCCCGCAACGCTAGTCTTTACCCCCGAGCCTTGCTCACTAATATGAATGATTTACCTCTTAATTAGAGACATTTTCCGCACGTGATTATGCAAGGCCAAAGTGTTGGCCCTATAAATCGGCCCTGTTTCCTATGTTCCTTTTACATCCAGACACTTCACCAAACGATCGATATAGCTACATCTGATTAGACGCCTCCCTGGGCTTATCAGAAGCTACTAAAATGGCACCTCCTTTTCGCTCTGAACAGGTCGGATCCTTTATCCGTCCTGAATCTCTCCTTGAGGCTCGCAAATCGACAACTACTTACGCGGATGATTTATCAGATGATATTGCTGATAAGACTCAGCAAGCCATTACAGTTGCGGTCCAAAAACAAATTGAATTGTCAATTCGTCCAATTACGACGGGAGAGTATGAGCGTACCGTCTTCTATAGTGGATTCTTCGAGAATCTTCAAGGGATGGAAAAGCGAGAGCATTGTCGTATTCCTGAGGACTTCCACCTGGGATTACCCACAATAGAAGGTCTAATCTATGCCGGCATAAAGGAATACACTGCTGTCATCGCCTCGGGAAAAATCAGCCATGTTACTCCTGTATATTTGGACGCTTGGAACATGCTCAAGAAGGCTGCCCCAGAGCGGTATTGGAAGGATTGCAAAATTGCCATCCCGGCCCTGACTTGGCAGCACATTCAGCTGGCTAAGGGGCTGGCTTACACACCAGGAGCTTATAAATCGGATAGGGATTACTTCAACGACTTGGCTGTTGCGTGTCGGGCTGAGTACAAGACACTTTACGATGCCGGTCTTCGCCATATACAGATCGACGAACCCCAGCTACTGTATTTTCTCGTGGACTCTTTTCTCGATGGTTTGAGACAGGAGGGTATTGACTCAGAGGAGCTATTGAAGCTGTATATCTGGGCGCATAACGAGTCTATCAAGGGTCGCCCTGACGATTTGCACATGGGAGTTCATCTGTGCCGCGGAAATATGCCAGGACTTGATACGGGATTCTTTGAGGGTTCGTACGAGCGAATTGCACAAAGGCTACTCCAGGAATTGAACTACGACACATTCTACCTCGAATTCGATGATGCGCGATCTGGCAGTTTCGAACCGCTGCGATTTCTTCCCAAGGGCAAAAATGTCATCCTTGGTCTAGTTTCAACCAAGAAATCCGAGCTTGAAGACGTGGGCGTTATGAAGAGTCGCGTTATGGAGGCTGCACAGATTATTGCGAATGGCCAGGGTCGATCTGTCGAGGAGGTCCTTGCTGATTCTCTGGGCGTCAGCCCCCAGTGCGGTTTTGCAAGCATGAGTATTGGCCGTAATGTTGGGTCCGAGGAACGCATGTGGGAAAAGTTGGTTCTGGTTCGTGATCTGGCCAGGAACGTGTGGAAAGATGGAAATTAGACGCAGTGGGCAACGAGAATGATTTCAATTACACTCTCAGCTCTTAGATAGTAGGCCAATGTCTTGTACTAAAATACTCTTTCCTTTCGTACCGCTCGTAGTCAGCGGGGAAAAACTACGCGAACTCTTCCAAAAACAACTCTGGACTACTTAGCTCATGATACTGATACTGCGATGGCGGAATATTGGACTGTCTTCCTTTCTTTCTACATGGTCTTCAAATGAAATAATTACATCTTTACTCTCATTTTATCCACTCTGCTGTGCTCTCGAGAAATTCCCCATCGCTAGGCTCCCATGGGTGTGCAGCTGCAGCCTGTTGAATTAGATTTACGTGCTGCGGGCTTCTTGGCACAACCTTGTACTGAAACTTATTTGGATGAGCAATCGCTCCGGGTTTGTAGCTTGGTTGAACTGCGATTTCTTTGCCGTCTTGTCCTAATGCCTTCTTGAAGTTGAAGGTAGCAAGTGATTGTGCAACGTTAAGATAGAGGCCAGAGTGTACGAAAAATCGACCCGGACATTTGCGGCGTCCATATCCAAAGGCGTGTAAATCTGGATCCGGCTCATTCCGTGGAGCTAAAAATCGTTCGGGGTCAAATTTATCTGGGCGGGCATAAACATCTGGGTCGTGTAAGAACCACCAAATAGCTGGGAGGATGTAGGCCCCTTTGGGGATGTGCAGGCCCTTGTATTCGAGATCTGTATCGGCTACATGCGGAAATCCCATTGGGGCAATGGGCCACCATCGAACGATTTCTTTAACGACAGCATTTATATATGGTAGCTTGTCTCGATCGTTGAAGTTGGGTAAACGATCGGACCCTACCACACGGTCGATTTCTTCCTGTGCCTTACGTTGAACTTCAGGGAAGAGAATCATGGCCATTGTGAAAGAAATTAGCGCCACCCATGATGTATCTGAGCCAGCACCATAGAGGGCCAACGCAGTCCATAATATTTCCTGCTCGTCTTCGACACTGAGGCTTGATGTTTCCTGATCTTTTGATCTACACTGTTGAATGAGATTCGATACATAAGACGGACGATGAGTCTTTGAGGCCATTTGACGTTGAACAAATCGATATGGAATATTGACAGCTGCTTCGAGATTGCTCTTGTACTCTTTAGCCGTCTTCTGGAACGCGGCACCTGGAAAGTTCTCGGGTAGATGCTGAAGAATAGGTAGAATATCCACTACCCAAGTCATCGGAGCCGCGGCCTTCACGAAATGTCCTAGCACTAGCTCAATCAATTTCGTCAAAGCATCTGGCTTGTATGGTTCAACGGAGTAACCGTAGGTGACTTTCAAAATGGTAGCGCTGGTAGTCCTGAAGCTAGTCTTAGCATCACTGCACAACTTAATTCGTCCGTTGGATCTTCAATGGGGTTAGACAAACGTCATCAAGTGTTCCAGCCACTTTTCAGGTTGCTCCAGTGTTCGAACCAGCTGACGACCTATTTCAGCCTCGTGGATACTTTGGAACTGGTCTGATATGGCCTTGGTTCCAAGCACCTGGTGGATGAGCTTGCGCTGATGGCGAAAGCGACTGTTGTATCCTTGAAAGATAATCAAGGACTCATAACCACACATTTTGTTGCCAAACACCATTTCTGGACGTCCCGATGTCTTGAGTGAGGATCGCTCTAACAAATCTTGTGCCGCCTCTTTGTCATGGATAATGACCACTGTCTGGCCTAGAATATTTACAGAGCTGATCGGCCCATGTATATCCTTGTGCTTGAGCCAATGCTCATGTTCTGGAATGCCAGGCGGGGGAAAATCTCGAACATTTCCCAGGATCGGAATTGGTTTTGGGCCTGGGGGGAGGTTTCGTGGGGACCGTGCAGTTGCGAAATATCTGTATGTGAGATAAATAACCAGGACAAAGAAAACGACAGCTTGCAGTGCAGTGAATGAGTCTGCCATGTCGAATTTGCCAGTAGGCTACTCGGGATTTCTGGGCAAAGTCAGGTTTGAATCAAAGTGAAGAGGGGGTCTCCGGGTATTTCTCTTGCAAATTGGTGGCGTCAGTACTCCACTTTAGGCCTTGCAGGCGATTATCCAATGACTGTGTATGCATTTCTCGGATAACGCGACGCCCCCAAGCTGATTGGACATGTTTGGGTTTGGCACCCATTCAGCTGCATTGGAGGCTGAAACTACATGAGCCCTGTGTCTTGGGATTTGGCAAAGACTCACCGAGTGGACAAAGCAGAGTCATATAGACAGACCATGATATCTGTGCCTATTTTTCCCTATGTCCTTCTTACAGACTATTGCTCTTATCTTAGTGGAGCACCTTAAATAGTTTGGGCTTGGTTTAGCAAGTTTAAAATAACAGTCCATTTTATACAATCAGAAGCTATCTCATTCGGGACATTAAACCCTGTACGGCATAATAATGGAGAAGAGTCCATGGGAAACCCCAAGCTGTTGGCTTATTATTTTGCCATACTTTGCTGTATTCCGAAAACAATCACCCCTCCACCTCAAGACCCTAAAATCCGCCCATCTAATATTCGATGTTGACAAAACACAAGACCCAGCCGAATTGAACAGGGTTGGTGCTGATGAGAGCCGGCTTGCTGGTATTGAACGTGGCACTGCCGCCCTGGACGCCATATTCGTCCTTGTACATCTGACAAGTAATCTGGCTGGCGTCCGGAGCTGTGACGTCTGGAACATTAACGGAAATTCCTTCCAGGTCGAGCTCGGTAATTTGAAGGTCAAAGTGTGTGAGCTTGCCAAAGGGGACTTGAACAGAAGTTCTAGTTTGATCTGAGCCGAAGCCGTTAACGGCAACAATGTTCGCGACTGCAGAGCCGGTGTCTCGAACGGCGGGCATAGCAGCGGCCACAGAGGCCAGAACGGCAGCGACAATGGTGGTGGGACGCATTATGATGATAGACTTTGTGTCGGTGGAAGTAGAGTGGCTATTGCTTGGAAAATGTAGAAAGGAGATGATGGTTTGCTAAAGTTAATGACGAATCACCAAGACCACGAGTTGTCTCTTATATCTTCGACGCCATTGAATCCACCGTGTGCCGTCTTCCGAAACCCTCGTGTTTTCATGGTCTAATTTTGGAATACGAAAATCCGTAGCTCATGCGCCGGTCCAGAGATCACGCACTGCGGCTGCGGAGAGTAAGCGCTTGTTGCTTTGTTCTCGCTTTCCAAACCGTATCCATGCCGATCGCTGAGTTGGGCAATGGCCGGGCCCAAAGAGCAATGCAGATCACCCCCACAAATCTGCGTTAGCAGGCTCTTCATTTGCTGCTATTTCCTTAGCTTGGAGGCTGGGGAGTTTGTGATACAAGACTCACTATGAGCCATCACTAAAGCAATAAAAACACCCGCTCGTCAAAATTCAGTCTGCCAGTTGTCTTCCGCAACACATGGTCCCGTAAAATTCAACACAGTCAAATGCGTCAAAGTTCCAGACATTTGTAGGATAGAAATAAGCTGGAACCGGCTAGGTCGCTTTTTGCCAGCAAAGACCAAGTCAGCTATCCTCGTTTAGTATTTATTATTCGGTGCAATTGCCAGGATCCTGCCTATTTTTGTCTCATAAAAACCAGAAAACCATCAGAATTCATGATCGGGGGGAACCTGCCGAGGATAAGCCTGTTATTTCAAGTCTCCAAATGCAATCTGGCAAGTGGTTTTTGTCCTGTTACTCGAACACAGTGTCATGTCAATAATGTGAATGGCAGTCCGTGTCCCATGTACTCCAATGGGCTGCACTCTTTGATGATTATTCTCATTGTACAGTCTCAAAGTTTTCAATGGGGGACTTTTGTTCATCTCACGCTTCGCCACCTTCTCCTGGAATCTCAACTTGTGACTTGTCAACTAAAATCTCTCGTGACATCGAAGGTTGGCTGGCGCTCGGTCTAATTTTTCATTCGTCTTACAACAAGCCCTAGGCATGCAGGTCCATTAAATTGCAATTATCGGTGATTCCGAGAGCGAGTAACATTACAGATATGTAAAACCTTTCCCGCGTGCTGCCATCTCACAGGCATGGATTATTATCAAGAATGGGTTTATTTATCCACGCTGTTTTCAAACCGCTATGCTTTAGTAGGCCGATATCGATATCTCTTGGTGACGCTTTATTTACTTCAAGAATATCATCAATGTTGTCTGTTTGGAGAAAACAATTAGTAGAATATTTAATTATCAGGTGAAACTGCAGAGAGGTATCTGAAAATCGCGGGGAGTGTATCATGTTTGAGTGGCCGAGTTATGGAATTGTTCTATCAATCAAATTCTCATCAAAGGCATAATTCTGGGCTTATTTCTGGGCTAAAACCACCCAGGATTCAAATAGCATTCCACCGTGTTCATCAACTTCCTTCTGAAGTGCCCTTTCAATAACTTCGGGCCATCTTTTGGCTTCTTCTTCGGTCCATGCTGCCCGTGCTGATTTGGTGAAATCTCCAAGCATGAACTGTTTTACTCCATTGTCCAAGCCAGGCCCACTCAATACCAATGTCTTCTTAGTAACCTTCACCTTGGAAGTATCGAAGCCTGCCTCTAGAACTGCTCGCTCTAGATAACCTTCCTCCATAAATTGAGGGTTCGGTAGCCTCATTGGCGGCAAGTCTGGTCGTACCACAGCCTGGGCCGCATGAATGACGGTGGACACACCAAACCGTTTCCAAGTGACCAGACTGGCTACACCACCCGGCTTTAACGTCCGGTAGATTTCACGAATGCCTTGAACCGGCTCCGACAGCGCAAAGATTGAAAAGTTGAGGATACTGTGCGTGAAATAATTGTCGGGGATGCCTTCTAGTTCCATGGCATCCAGCACACGTGTCGTGATTGTAGGAAAATCCTTGAAGGAATCCGAAGCGGCCTGGACCATAGCAGGAACATTGTCGCTGATAAGAATTTGTGGAAGTTCTTCTTCTTTCAACTTGTCCACGATGACGGAAGTTGCCGTGCCTGGACCGGCACCATTATCATGAATCACGGAAGACTTGGTAACTGGTAAAATAGCCTCAATGTCTTCGAGTGCCAGGGCAAATACATCGCGAGTGGTGTTTCCAGTTTGTGTAGCGTAGTTGGAAGCGATAGCGGTGAAATAAGCAGGAGATGGAAGACCTTCCGCCTGTGATGGACGCTGAGCCATGATGGATTCTTTGCAAAAGAGTTCCCTATAAGGCACCAAGGAGTGAGGATCAGATGACAGCAAAGTGTGGTGAAGAATACGAGGCCATTTCTTAGGGGAACCGATTGTGGCGGAATACGAGCTGCATTTATGACAAAATTGGGCACAGTGAGCAATCGATGGTGGAAGAGGCTAATTAGCACCATGGCATGAGAATTCACCTCAAAGTGTCCTTTCTTCATAAGCACTAGTTAAGAATTCTGGCAAAAAAGAGCCATGACGTATCTTAATGTAAGCAGTCTCTGATTGGTTGTTTGCCTGCACACGTGCGAACAAGGCCATCTCCAACAAAATCATCTCTGAGGTGGGGATAGCCATGTAGGGTAGGCTGACATGATGGTTCAATAATGGGCGCTTCTATCATTGCTGTTGTTTATTATGGACTATGATGACGACAATGAACCAAATAGATATTGAGACTACAAACTCTCACTACAATGGTATTGTAAATGGATAGCCAAATGGCATAACTAGCCCTGACACAATGAGCGACCTTTCTTTGAAGGTTTCACGCACACATCTTGCCGTGTCTACTAACTAATCCGAATTATCAGAGTGTGATTGCTTATGCTTAATCTGAATTCTACCATACGTATCTAAAATGAATGTTCTGTATGTCCGTCATGTCGTTAAAATCCGTATCCCTGTGAACCCGTGGTCCAACCGTTCCTTCCAACTTGCCACGTCTGCGGTTTTCAAGACAGCAATATCCCATATACATCCCCATGGTGATGATACTAAGGGCGTAAGCAGTTAACATAGCCCCCATCCCCAGGGGATATAGTGGAGCCTGGGATGACTTGAAAAACTGGGGGCCAATAATATTGCTGACGCAATAGGCTGCAAATACTATTGCATTTGTGGTGACTTTCTTCGTATGTCCCGCTGTGTTGGCACTATTCATTCCTAAAGCAACTGCGATGGTCAGATATGTTACCGATGCCGCACAATCTACTCACCAATATAGGGACCAAGGTAAAAATAGGACCAATACAAAGCCCAGAGTCTGCTGGTGAAACTACCAACAGGTAATATGTAAAGGAAGATTGTTGCAATCATTCCAATCAAGAGGCCCCCGATGACGAATATGCCGCGCAACTGCACATGAGGAAACCGTTTTGAACAAAAGTAAACACCAAAATTGCAGACATAACTGCTCAACGTTTGAACAACTCCAGTAGGCATCATCAGTAGCGTGGAACGCTGGGGCGTGTAGCCCAAGCCATTGACAATTAGGGGCGCAAAATTTGTCAGTCCACCGTTTGGGATCGAGACCCAAATGTTAAAGAAAAACATGAGCCAGGTTTTGGGGTCCCTGATGACTTCCCAGACTTGCTCTTTCACAAATGTTTTGTTTTCAATTCCCAGCTGATCTGCGCGCAGTCGTTCGATTGCAACAAACTTTTCACGCTTGCTAATAAATTTAGCCTTGACTGGATTATCAGGCAGAAAGATTCCAACAATTATGCCATAGAAGATGGATATGGCACCCGTGATCCAGAAGAAGCTCCGCCAAGCGTAGGCGCCATGGATGAAGCCCACAGCCCAGCCGAGAGTTCCTGTGATGATTGTGGCGAGTCCTGTTATTACATTTGATGAGTAGCGCACTATTTGTATCGAGTTTAGAATTATCACCCACCAGTATAGAACAAACCAGCCCGCACCGGTTGCTCTTGTCGAGTATACCACATCGTCATGACAATGAAGTTTCCCGGTGCAACGGGTGCCTCCAAGGCGCCTAGTAAAACGCGCGAAACAACTAAAGGAACAAAGCTATTACTAAATCCAGCGCCGATCAACACAAATCCCCATAAGATCATCACAGTACACATTGACTTTGCAATGGGTAATCGTTGGAGAATTTGCGACGAGGGGAAACACCACAAGAGGTATCCAAACTGAAGGCTTGAATTAGTATACTATCAGAGGTATCTGTTAAAAGTCGGGAATATTTACGTAGAATGCCGATCCGACCCACGCGTATTGATCACCAACTAATTTGGTGTCATCACGAAGCCCATATAAAGCGCCGGTTGACGGTGTAATCTTGTCCATTGCCGGTAGCGTGATATTGAGCCAAAGAATTGGAATAAGTCGTAAGTCGAGCTTCCATCGCAGTTTCACCTCTTCTTTGCGATCGTAGTCCGGCTCATCGGCGAATTCGTTGGCCAGTGTTGCCGCGATGTCACGCCCTGCAGCATTGGGCATCTCCTTCGTTTCCCCGCTATCGAAATCAGCAGTATTTGGGTCATCGCCCTTGCGCGCCATGATAGCGATTGGATTGACCATTGGAGAAGTGGAACAAAGCTTTATTACCGACTCAAGACAACCCGCGTCAAGTGAGCAGTCGACTTATAATAGATTTCAATCCCAATCAATTCTTCCCAGGGCGTGTATGGCGATATACCATTAACACGTCATAATGTCGATACGGCATTGTAAAAAGTTGATTATGGCGAGTGAAACCCTTGTACGGACTAATCATGGCTGATAAGAGTCTAGGAATTATGATTCGATGCTTGTGCGGAGACGACTGCGCTAGGTGGAGGCGATGCCGAAATGGTAGCGGACAAAAGTCCGACGGGGCGCGGTCAGCAGCAATGCCGAATAGTTGGATTATTAATGATTGGTTGAGCTAAAAGCTAGCAACTTGGAAAGCTCCCGGATGTTGGGAGAAAGAATCCATCCACCAAGATGCACAGAATGAGCACAAACCATGTCATTTGAGAGGCTCGCTTTACATGCCTTCTTGAAAAGGACGTCGAAGATCAAGATCCAACATTGAATTCTCATAGCATTAGCCCCAGAAATATTATTTAAATCATAAAAATACCACTTCTTCCTGGGATCTACTGGGGACATTGAGGCTTTCTACCACAGCAATAGAGTCTGAAGTCAATGAACGATTCCACAACCATGAACACGATTTCATAAATTTCCTTGTACTCTGTAATCACTATATAAAATATTGCTATTTTAAAGGGCTAAAAGTAGTAGAACTATTGCTTCATAAACCGACTTACCAGAGGACTATCAGTGAAGGAATGTGCAGTTTACAACTTCATAGAATAGCGGAACCAGACTGAGCCGCCAACTTCGTGGCTTCTTGGTATGCCAAACTCAACCTGCGAATTCCCTCGTCAATATCGGTTTCCTCATGCCATGCCCAACAAAGCCGCGCTCCCCTGCCAAATCCCTGTGCCGCTCTAAGAGAGCTTTCATCATCTCCAACAACGCACATTAAATTACCGTGCGCGATCCGTAAATTAAACTTTTCAAGTGCAGTCTTTGCAATAGATTCTGACGACGGACCACCCTGGGGAAAGTCGATATACAAAAAGAACCCTCCAACTACCTCAGTCGGTGCATTTATCTGGTCATTGGTGGGTTCGGTCTGTAGAATGCGAATTCCCAGGGGGTGCAGGTTCATCTTAATAGATTTGAGCATGGCCCAATAACGTCGCCTATACGTTGGGATGAGTTTTGAACAAATATGCCTCTCTAGCTCGCCTGAAGATAGCAATTGACTGATAAACATGGAAGAGAGATGGCTTTGGCAACCGCCTGACCACACCGGGCCTGTTTTTCCAAGTTCTTCTACAGCAAGGGCCGATGCCTCAATCCAACCGACTCTGACACCGGGTGCCACAATTTTGGAAAATGATCCATTGCTGACTGCATTACCCCAAGCACCACAGCCAGGCAAGGATCGGTCAAGGTCTACTAACCTCGGTGGTGGCTTTGGCATTTCTGTCTCACTGGTGTTCTCATTATCAGGCCACCGAAGCCAGTCATACACGTCGTCTGATATGATGAGTGCATCGAATTCTCGTGCCAAAAACACTAGCTGTTCTCGTCGACGTAGGGACATGACCTTTGCACTTGGATTACTAAATGTTGGAACCAAATAGATGACATGCTTGTAAAGCTTCGAGCTCCGCCCAAGCACGGGATTCGACAGTGCCCGGAAACTGTTTTCTGCCTGGACTTTGACCAATTCTTGTCGAAGAAACTCTATGTCTATACCTTCCACGTCTTCTGGTACCCCTCGAAGACGATTGCTGAAACCGGCTTCTTGCAATGTGGGACAAGCTAGAAAGTATGTTGGTTCTACCATCCAAATACACTGAGTGTACGAAGGGTCCGCGAATCGCGCCAACAGTGTGGATAATGCACCAGACGCTCCATTGGTGATGAACAAATTATTTCCATCAACTCTCCCTGCTTCGGGGTCGTAGAATTTTGTTAGCCACCTTGCAGTAGCTGATCGGAGCTCTTGATGTCCAGGGTTAGGGCCGTAGACGAGGGCTTGGGCAGCGATTTTGTCGTCAAGTAGGGTTTTTTGAGCTGCCTGTACCAAGGCCCCAGTTGGAAACAATGAAGGAGTCGGCCATCTACAGATTTTGTTAAGGAATTCTGATTGTCAATTTTATCGAATCATACGCACCCAAGTTGGAGATTAATGTGTCTGCCGAAGCTGCTCTCAAGTGACCCCATAGTGTTTTATTGATTATCTCAAAAGCATGCGAATAATCCGAAATATTATGCAAATAAAAATAAAATATCCTTTTTACTAGAGGTATTTTATCCATCTACTTCCTTCCGCCATATTTGCGCAGCCTGACGGATGGGTTGGTCGGCCTGTCGGACAAAAGTCCGCCTGGGTTAGGATGGAGTGGGGCATTGAATCAATCACTGGTGTTCTTCCCTGTCAGACGCTAGCATTCTTACAGCAAGCTTCATGTTTATCGGGTTTCCGAGTTTGAGTGAAGCTGCAGACGTCATTATTCAACATACCGACCTGCGGGCTCAAGAGAGAAGAACTGATAAGAAAGGAAAGACAGAATTACTTGACGGCAAGCACCGTGCTACTCCGCGTCGGTCGAATGATAGCTGACAAGATTCAGGCAAAACTATTGGATCTACTCTGATCCAGCGGTCCTGATAACTGCAGGGGTGGCGTGCACAAGGCGGGGGACCGCGCTCTTGGTGTTGATTGGCCTTTGAGTATGGTGTTGTGCTGCACCAATTTGTTTGGGAAAATTAATGATTGATTGACTGCATTGCTTGATGAGAGTATGAGACCAGGTCAGATAAATATACATGATATTGATTTTCATAAGTGTCTCTGATGAATTAGGCCCGTTATCGGGTACTTGGCAAGATCGAAAGATGCAGAAACACGACGGCCTGAAGATAAGCCGATGGACCCATCAGTCTCCCTGTTCATACACTTGCAGGTCAAGCTGTGCGGGGAAGCCGGGCTTTTGGCCGCGTCTTGCCACATTCAAACATTGCTAATTCTGGTTCTCCTGAGCCTTTGGTGGAATGATATCGTCCTGACAGAAAGACAAATCATACACAAATTCATGCTGTGGCTCGACGTCATCATTTCATGCCCGAAAGCGTTGTGGAGTCTTGCATTCATGCTCCATCGCAATGGACCTCGCACATCGGGCTCCGCGCAGAATTGCGTGTGTGCGATGTCGCAGGAGAAAGAAGCGATGCGACCATGCAGTACCAATATGCGGAGAATGTCGAAAGACGGGATCTGAATGTCTTCAAATTGGCATCAAAACATCTGGTTCGATGACCACGGTCCCGACAGCTTATTTACGTCAGCTCGAGTCACAGTTGTCTAATTCTCATAGAAACAATCCCACCAATAACACAAAAGACCCGCTCACAGATGGGATTGCAACACAGCCCGCTGCTAATGATGGAGATGACTGCGAAGAAAGTGGCTACCCTTCGCCCTTTGAAAATGGCTGCGTGGGCCTAATTCAAGCCCCTACTTTGGGAGCCGAATCTGATTTTGGATCAAATTTTGCAGAAGCACAGAACAATACTCCAGGTCTTCACGACAACCAGGAACTGGCTACACCTTCACCGCAAAGAATACAAAATGGAGAGCCAACCAGCGGCACTCATTCCTCAACTCATTCTTCTTATGGGTCCCAAATGTCACGTTCTCGACAATCTCATGGCTACCACCTTGCTCCGCATCCGGATGATCACCTGCGATCCATTGGTGACGATTGGACAGATCATTACGCCTCCATTTATTTTTCTCACGTCCAACCTCAGTGGTCATTTCTGCAAGAAGATACTTGGTATGAATCCTATCAAGTCTGGAAAACAGCCGCAGGAATATTAGAAGAAGCACAAAGCTTCATTCTGCACCTGGTATTAGCAGTAGGTGCCCTGTTGAGTAGCTCATATCGCCCGGGCTGTCCGCATCTAACCCATGCCTTGAAATTCCACAAAACCGTCATCAATCATTTTCTTGGAGGAGTGACAGGACATTCCTCTGCACTTATACGCACACAGGCGTCGCTATTGATGCTGATGTATGCATTTCATGATTCCTCTCAAGATGCAATCCCTGGCAACATGTTACTGGTGTTGATGAATTGTGCCAACCTTATCGACCAAGAAGGCAGCAATAAATTTCCAAAGGACAGTCTATATACACACTGCATCATGAGTTGCCATATCGTCAACGAGGTAGTATCCTCAGCATGGTCGCATCCGCAGTCATTCATGTTCGAAACACTGGAAAATAAGGTGAAGCCCTTGCCCTCTAAAATACAACCGGTTGTGGCGATTGACTGATATGAAAACTCAGATCTTTAACTTTGCGTCGTCAATGAAGCAAGAATCTAGCGATTGTGGATTTTATGACCATCTCTTCCAACTTCGCTACATACAGTCAAAGATCCGCCACTCTAACAAGAAACTTCAGAGACTAGATCCCGTAGATCCCTTTCGCGAAAGGTGCCGTCTCCTTCTCAAAGCGGAATTGCAACAGTGGAAAGACAGGGTTCAGATTTTCACGAGTTCGTCACCCCCCGATAACGTGGTATACCACGAGCCACGATCATTGCTTAAGCTATACGACTACGGTTTGTCGATTCTCATGCAAGAGCGTCCATCGATGATGTGCGTAGAAGATGTCGGGCAGTTGGTTGAATGCTGCAGTGAAGCTTGTCGTACATTTAGGTCATCTCAGCAAAATCATTCTGTCATGTATTGGACCTGGACGGCGGTAAGTATTTTGAAGGCTCGTATTATGAACCCAAATCACGTTAGCTTACTGTCCTCCAGCTGCTGTATCAGTTCCGACTGGGGATAATGCTTTTATATTGCTTTTTTACCACACCACCAATGCTTCGAACGCCGGTATTCTCATTCGATACCACATTGTCCGGGGTAGACAGTTGTCGACAAACACTTGTCGGCTTTTCCACCCGATGGCCAAAAGCATTGGTGTTTCTTCAAGCATTCCAATTAATAGCTAAAAAGACATTCGACGGTCCCTTCATTGAATCAAATGGAGATTCATCAGCTCTAGAGAGCCCTTCAACCTCCACTCAATGTCACAATCACCAACCCAATGAAGACTGGAACCCCACGTTAAACGAGCTGATCACTGATCTGAAATTACAACATGTTCACCAAGCAGTTATCGCTCTAATTCAGGAGATGATTGAAAAGCCTCGATCCGAAAACTTCAACGTTGAGGCAATAGAATTCGTGCCAAATATGACCTTGGGTGGCCTTGATTTATTTAACTTTTAAATAATCTTGAGCGTCATAGACTAGAATCTCATGAACTATATTCCATTTCCTGTCAGGTGCATTCATAGGATCCTATTCAGATGCCTAATATAGCATTTTCTAGCACATTGTTAGGTCCCACTCTCAATCTTTAGAAATTAGAAACATACGAAATCAATCTTGTAGGAGTCAATCTTTTGTGAGCCTTCCTCGTCGGCATAGCTTTGCTCAGCTGACCAGGTTCCTTGCTGTTCTTTTCCATTGGCTCGCTGGTATGTAGTCACACCTTCAATCTTCAATACCAAAGGTGACTGCTTTAAAACAGAAACCTTCTTGACTTCATGCACCCTAGAGTTTGTGTTGTCCCAACTAGCCTCCATGTACTCAGCCAACGCTAAGATATGCTGTTAAAATAGTAGCTTTACTGAAACCAATGATAATTTTGGCTTACCAGGAATACCGACAGGCTTAAAATCTCCTTTAATCAGTTTTCCATTCTTGCAAAAGCAACCTGCCCAAGCACCACATGCCTCCTTTCGATCGGCAGCTTCATATAAAAAATCAATTCCCCGTTTGATCTCAGTTGAGATAGTGGAGGCATCATATTCATAGTCGAGAATGGCCATTGTATTAATTTGTGAAATGCTTAAGATCTTAGAAATGGACAGAATTGATAAATTAAGTAATGTACTCTATGAAGGAAATGGTTTTGTTTTGTCGTTTTAAACATGACATTTTATAGGAAATTCACTCGCAGATTGATCCAAAACTCTTCGTATTTCTTTTTCCTATGCGCGGACTAATACCCCGCCTTAGATTGGACTGCTATTACGGTATTAAAATGGACAATTTGTGGGATATCGGACTTGGGTGATCGGACCAACTCCGCGCGGGCGGACGAAGTGCGACGCCCACGCAAAATTCCAACCAATCGGACTTAGTGGGTTACTTTGTCTTGTCGAATCTACCTGGCCGATGATAATGCGATAATTGATATCAGCGTTCCTAAAGTAGGCCATTGAAAATCCATCGATGTCGCCAAATATTTGACTTTTGCTCGTCGCCTTGCTGACCCTATTCAAATCATCATGCCTAAAGACACGCTATTGACCCAGGATGACGTCAAAACTCACACGAAATCCATCAACCTTGAAGCAGCCTCTATTCATGATATGAAAACAACCACCACTCTGCCAGATGAGCCTGCCGCTGCTTATCTTACGGAGCATGAGCACGAATGGGCGAACTATGATCCTCAAGATGCCAAAAGAGTCCTTCGGAAGATTGATTTCCGCTTGATGCCACTGATAATTGGTACCATCACAATCGCAGCTGTCGATGTAGGCACATTTGGAATGAATCATAAGAACCCCACTAAAGCAAATACAGAAAATCCTCATCTCCAATGCTGCCATCTATGGGATGAGTGACGATACTCATCTAGTTGGTCAACAGTATAGCTGGGGTAAAACTGAGCTTTATGTCAATCTTTGACCCGATGATGGCTAATTTGAAATAGTTGGTTCAATTTTTTACTTTGGTTGGCTGATTGCTGAATATCCTGCAAATCTTATTCTTCAAAAAATGCCTGTCGGTAAAACTGTTGGTGTCGCAGTTATTGGATGGGGAGCTATCGTCATGTGCCTGGGCGCTGCGCAAAATGCAGCCGGTCTTATGACTCTTCGATTCATTATGGGAATCCTCGAGGCACCCTTGTTTCCTGCCGTGACCACTCTTAACACTATGTGGTACAAGAAGCCCGAGCAACCTGTCCGTATGGCTCTCACTTTCACGGCATTCTCTAGCGTAAGTACAGCCAATGATTTCACATGTAAGGTGCCCATAAAGCTGACGGATAAGCTCGTGACTGGTGTCGTATCTTACGGAATTGGTCATGCAAAAACGGGAATTGCTTCCTGGAGACTCTTGTTCCTTGTAATTGGCGCATTCACTCTTGTATGGGGTACCGTTCTATTTATTTGGCTACCAGACTCCCCTCTAAGTGGTAAGTTCATGACGGGTCGAGACAAGTACATCGCCCTGGACAGAGTACGAGATAACATGACTGGAATCGAAAACAAGGTAAGGCAATTTAGTAATGGCTGAAATAAAATTATTTGCTGAATATTTAGGAACTCAAATGTTACCAAGTACGAGAGGCATTTACTGATTACAAAACATACCTCCTCTTCGTCTTCTTCCTTGGCATTAATGTTCCGACTGGCGGGCTAGTGACATTTGCCGCTCAGATAGTCTCAGGTCTGGGCTACGGAAAACTTGAAACAACATTACTTGGGATGCCTACGGGCATGATGCAGAGCTTAGCGGGTCTGATGGTAGCCATTCCTCAGCGATGGCTCAAGAACAAGCGTTGCCTAAGCTGTGCGCTTTGCTGCTTAGTGCCCTTAGCGTGTTCCATTGTGATTAGAGGTGAGAATCGGTTGGGCAATATAAAAATGTGCACGTCGCTAAAAATCTCGTTTTAGTGCTTCCAGCGGAAAACAAGCTTGGACGCCTTATGGCGTATTACTTTTTCTATTTCTTCTGGGGCCCTTACGCTACCGGTATGTATATACTCCCAATCTAATATCTACTGCTCAGATTTGCTGAAATATTCCGCTTAAGCGCTTTCGCTCCCAATGGGAAACGTATCTGGACATACCAAAAAGCTCACCGTCAACGCTACTGTATTTCTCGCTTATTGCATTGCCAACATTATCGGACCACAAGTGTTTATTACCACAGAGGCGCCTAGCTACAAGACGGGTTACAACGCTATCCTTGGGTTTGAGATAGCTGCCATATGTGCCATGGCAGCCTACGCCACTGGGTGCATAATTGAGAACAGAGCCCGTGATAAGAAGGAAGGGCTTGATATCACAGTCCAAATGGATGAGCAACTTGGAGATTTAACTGATTATGAAAAGCGAGGGTTTCGTTACATATATTAAGTCTTGAATATGACTGGAATATATGGTTGCCAGTGTCTCGCTGCAAGTTGCCATATCAAGCACAGTACAGGGTTAGACACGTGGGTTAATCCCCATTCATTGTCAACGCTAAACGTAGATCTAGATCCAATATTCGATATAGTTTCACGTGGCCGAATTTCTCGTCGGTGGATCTTGGTCAACGAGTATTGAGCCGAGAGCCGTGGGTCAGTCAGCGCTATGTTAGGTACTATGGAGCGATGTCCAATGAAGACCAGGCATTTAGAAAATTACGTGGCAGAAGGCGTTCTTTTGCCGAGGCGAAACGTGCTCAGGTAGCAGTGTTGTGGATCAAATACAGGGCTACCCTTGCCAAGCCGGCCCCTCAATCTCCCCTGAATCCGCCCCTAGCCTTGATTGGACACTATCTCCGAGGGTCAGCAACAACCGGCCCATGTCACTGGCTGTTAGCTGGACAGCTAATGATTTCCGTCATATTATCATATTATCTGCATGGAAAATGCGGGATCGGCTCTTCTCCGTGACGCTTTTCTGAGATTGATCAATCCCTTGTCTGGTTACTGCTTAACAATTTTCAAGGCAGATTCTTCCTCAAGCATTGGACAATGGAAGCGTTCAACCAATGCTTGAACAACAAGTACATTAACGTACGTTGCCTCGGAGGCCCGTAGAATTTATGGAGACTACCACGAGTCCGCTATTTTCAGAAATCCACAAAGGATCCTATTCCCTGGGACCCTTGACTAAATGCCGTTACATGGAATGCTGGAAAGCGCAATCTGATCTGGCATATTTTAAAGTATCATGGATTGCGGCTCCTTGATTCCTTCGTCAATATCTCCATAGCCTTTGATCCTGCTTCTCAAATATGGTTATTGAGGTCTACAGGGAGCACAACGTTAAATTTTCGTAGTCGTGACGCCATGGCCTTTTTATAGTTTGGAACCATGGACCTGCAAACTGATTGTGGCGGCGCCATATCAAATCTACTCATAGCTGAATTCCACTAATTTACCATATAGCAATGCCATCAACTTACTCGTAGCAATCCTCACAGACCTTGCAAGAGATGCTGAGCGCATTTCACCTCACGTGCCTCCATACCTTGAAAAATTCGGTCCGACCATGGTTTAAGCGGCACATACATATATCAATTGAGCGCTCCATGTTACGATGCAACTGTTAATGCCAGGGTATTATGAGCTGTTGGTTGTTGGTGGGAACGTCATGCCGGGATATGGCTGGAACTACCCCGCTCTGACGAGTCATGCTTCGTTTATTTGACAATTCTGAATCGAATGAGAGACTAACAGTTGATATGGTTCCCCACTAGATGCGATAGTGCCAATAGGCGAGCGCCACCGAATGGTGTGAGTCCTGCAGGACCACGCAAGGGAACTCGCCCGACGACCAAGCAGACTCCTTGGTGTTTCCCGCCACTTCAATATCCCCGTATTTATATTAGTGCTCTCGTTCCCCCATCTAGAGCAAGGTTGAACTAGTGCAATTGTTTCCTATTCTTGGATCTCCGCTATGGCTGCCAAGATGCAGCTACCGGGTATGGACACCATTTTGTCTAGTGAGCCGGGGCTTTGCTTGGCCACCTTTTCAATGGGTATCTTCCTTCACATTGCTCTGTTTCATCATGGCGAATGGGATTTATATGCTACAAAACTCATCGCGGCGGCGACGACACTCCCGGGAACGCTCAGTGGTCTTCTGACATTCTCTCAACAAAATGATTTCGCCTTTTTCCTCCAAACATCCATCGTCTTATATAGCCATACTCTTGCGCTTACATCGGGCGCTTTGATCAGCATATGCATTTACCGCGCGGCGTTCCACCGATTGAATATCTTCCCTGGACCCTTTGCGGCTCGGATATCGAACTTTTATGGTACGGCCTTGGCGGCGAAGGACTACAAAAGCTTTAGGGAGGTCCGCAAACTACACCAAAAACATGGCGATTTCGTTCGAATTGGTTTGTGAACATCTGGCCCATCGCCATCCCTAGAAGTTAACATATCCCGTAGGCCCCTCGGAGCTTTCTGTAACGGATCCCAGAGCCACCCACATCATTCACTCGAACAGCTCGCCATGCTCCAAAGGTCCTTGGTACAATATCATCCATCCTCAAGTTTCTCTACTGTCCGTTAGAGATAGAAAGGTTCATGCTCGACGAAGAAAGATCTGGGACAAGGCGTTCAATGCCAAAGGTATAAAGCTAGCCATCTCCACGCTATCCCAGCACACTTCTAATGCCATGAGTAACAGCTTTGAGGGACTATGAGCCTCGAGTGACGATGTACACTTACCAGCTACTTCGCCAGCTTGAAAAGAGGGAGGGACAGCCATTTGATGCAACAGAATGGTTCAACTTCTACACCTTTGATATCATGGGAGACCTTGCATTTGGTCGAAGTTTTGACATGCTGCGAGACGGTATCAAGCATTACTACCTGAAGCTATTCCACCAGAATATGATTCTATTCGCCATCTTCCACAAATTGATCTGGTTATTTCAAGTATTCAAGACGGTGCCGGTATTGAACGGTGCTCACCTCGACTTTCAGCGATGGCTTGCGGAACAAGTTGCACAGAGAAGAAAGGCAAGATGTTTTTTTTACTATCCGGCGCAAAGTAAACGTCTGTACTAACAAATACCATAGAATAAACCCGACGTCAACGATGTGTTCTCATGGATCTTGGACGACTATGAGTCGCTTAGCAACCCAACACAACAGGACCTGGAAAATCTTCAAGGAGACGCACACTTGATTGTGGTAGCTGGAAGGTGGGAATCACACTGGAAAATCTGGAAGCCAAACTGACCATAATTAGTGACACTACTGCATCCTCTCTGACTTCACTGTTCTACCAACTAGCCCGCCATCCCGAAATTTGCAAAAAGCTACAGGATGAGGTGGATGAGTACAAGAAGGAGCACGATCAACCCGACTACAGCGCACTCTTCAAGATGAAATATCTCCAAGCATGCATTGATGAATCCCTCCGTCTCCACCCAGTTATCCCATCCGGAGTACAACGAATATCGCCTCCCGAGGGACTCCAGATTGGCGAAACATTTGTGCCGGGAAATACAATTATCCAGATCCCCATGTATACCATGTACCGCGGTATGCCGTTTTCCTCTTTTTTTGACATTCAATGAATACTAATGTGGAGCTTTTAGATGATCGTGTATTCCCCCAGTCGAATGAGTTCATTCCGGAGCGATGGACCACCAAACCAGAACTAGTCAAGGACGCCTCTTGTTTTGCACCATTCTCTATGGGTAAGGATAATACCCTCTCAAGGTATACACAATATCTGACGAAATAATCTCTCTAGGTCGTCTATCCTGTGTCGGAAAGCAGCTGGGATTAATGGAGATTCGTACCGTCGCGGCCGAAGTGTTGTCGAGGTACAATATCAGCTTTGCACCAGACTTTGACCCACAATCATTTGAGGATAACATGCTGGATTGTTTTACTTTGGCAGTCCCAGAATTAAAGATGGTCTTTACTCCAAGAGAGAAGGGCCAATGAGGTACTCTGGATGCTTGTGAGGGGCTTAGTCAGTACATTATGTGTCGACATGATGAAGGGGGTTTTCCACGAGCAGTCTTAAAGTGAGAATTGCCTAAATTTTGCATCAAAGAATGGGAGAACTTTTGTTTCAAATTTCTATGTAGCATTTCTGTAATATTGACCACCAAAACTTTCCATCATGTTCCATGCAACACAGGTTTAAGATTGATGGGCGTCATGTAGATCAGCCAATTGATATTGCATGAATGAGGACCTTTTCATTCTTATCGTCGGGGCTTGAAATATATCCACGCTCCAAACAGACCAAGACCAATTGTTCCTACACTCCACAACGCAGATGTGATTATTGATTTCTCTTCCAGCTCATCATCAAATGGTTGCGTGTGGGGTCGCATCGGAAGTTTCAGGCCCTCGAGTTTTGGTGCACTGAGGGAATTCTTCAACCATCCGTCCACAAACAGATTATCCCCTATTATAGGAACAATATAGTTTATGAAGATGTTGGAAAACTTATATTGCTTGTTGACGACGGACTGCGTAAACTCGCCTTCGTTGACGATATCTTTGGCACGTTTAAAACGAAGAGTCTGGACTTCGTTAAATATCTCATCGACATCTTTGTCAGACAGAGCTTCAGGTTTCGCTTTAAGCTTTCGTACTAATGCATTGACAAATACGGCCGCAGATTCAATCGCGCCGTTGCCTCCTTGGCCAGTAATAGGATGAACCTAGACAAAACCGGCGTTAGCGTTCTCATTCGTATATAGCCAGGGACCACTTTTCACCTTGTGGGCGGAATCGCCGATCGTGAGAAATCTTTGGAAATACCAGTGGGAGAAAACGTGCTCTTCCAATGATACCAGTGTGCTGACACGTCTATTCTCGTAAAGGTCTCCGAATGTTACATTATCCGCAATTTTATCATCAAAATGGGCTGCGGCTAATTCGGCTTCGTCTTCTTTAGTCCATCTCGGGATATCATTTCCATACACTGTCTTTGGCAATGCTGCAAATAGAAACCAGTAAACTCTGTCTCCGGGACCGGCCACTACCAAGTAACTAAAGCCATCGTTGAATATAGCTTGCTGTGTTCCGGGATGGTAGTTATCAGGAGCACGAGAAATGCCAAATATGCATCGTGTGTTTGACTTGAGACCTAGCACCAGAATCAGCGATCATAATACCCTGAAAATACGGCTGGTGTCGAACGTGAGCCTTCATCTGGTAGGAATGGGTCGAAGCTGGATTCACGAGCCAACCGCCACATCTCGTTACGAATTGTGCTATGAACACCGTCGGCGCCAATGACAATATCGCCACGATAGGAAGATTCATCCTTTGTGTGAACGATTGCGTAGCCGTCGCCAACATCAGCCTTGATCACGCGTTTTCCTGCCAAGACCTTGTCTTTGTTCTGAATATTATCGTACAAGGCTTGCAAAAGCATCTGTCGGTCTAGAAACATGGACGGGTACCCCAGTCTAGCACAAATTTCAGTGAGATAAATACTGGGTGGTCTAGTGTAGTGGTACTTACTTTTCTTCCAGTCTTTGCGCTGTCGTTGCGCCTTTTGTTACAGAGAGAGGCTTGCCATTAGAATCCCGAAAGGTTGCCCTAACATTGAAATTACCTGCCATGTGTCGGACTGGGTAGTAACAGCCGAGCTGATCCAGAATTCTCAGCCCATTGGGTAACATACAGATGCTAGCTCCAACTTGGGGCGCTATATCTGCGTGTCCCTCCAGGACCAAAAAGTCGATGTTGAATTTCTCAAGCATGTTGGCTAGTGAGAGACCAGCCACGCTGCCTCCGACGATGATGATCTTGAACCCCATAGCGAGTTGATCAAATTCGGACAAGACCCAACAATAAAAGATACTATTTTTAAGAAAAGTGTAAAAGACTGGTCCAAAATTCAATGTCCGACAGTTTGGACGAAATCAAGCTAGCAAATGGACAAGAAATTTGTAGTATCCTATCCTCTAAGGTAGCTCTTTTTCTACATGTTTGAAAAATGCGGACATCGGAACCCAAGAAATCCTCGACTCCGACCCAGTTTTGCGCCAGTCCGAAAGTCCGGTCACGATGATTGCGATTTGATAAGATCTTCACTGTTGCATTTTTATGACACTCTTGGCAAGTCCAATCAGAATTTAAGTTGGTCCTAATGCTATCATTCCCGTAGGAAAACTTCCGGGTCAATTCTCCGGTAGATGGGTCGTGCCAGTTATAATGAATGCTTTATCGCTCATTAACTCAGAGTTTCATAATTCTTCGGCACCATCCAAATTCGCTACTCAACATGTCTACTATCTAACTTACTCCGCACTTACAGGTCTTAGCTAATTCCCACAATCATTGAAGCACCCAGGTATGTCTTAGCATGCCGACATCAAATCAGTACGACATCGGACTTCCGGAGTCTTGGCATAGCATATCAGTGCCTCACTAACAGTCGCCAAGATCACAAATCAAACCTTGATGCATTTTACGACGGTAGCGAGCGCAAGTTTCATATTGAAGTATGCAAGAGGGGGATCATCTAGTATGTCGTATGTTATGTGAGTGTAACCATGTGTCGGGACTGATATTGCTAGTAGTTCATTTTTACCTACTATTTTTTGTCTTAGAGAAACAATGCGTGTACTCTTTTCTAAGTGACACAGAATTGATAATATCGGACGGAAAGTTGTCCCAACAAAGTAAATCGACGTGTCTATTCCACCCTATACCTTGAAGCCCTAGCACAACTTGCATAGCCGTCAGCATCTCATCAGTAGTATCATTTTATATGGGTTTGTAACTAGATAAGCTAATAGATTTATCAAATATAATCATTTGCATTTGTTTTAGCCCTTTTTATCCCAAGCTAAGCGGCATGGTGATGAAATCACGCAACCAAGTGCAGCCCATAACTAGTTATTCACATACGAGCCCTTTTAGTAATATTAAATCTGCGTGCACATCGATTTCCATCACAAGTCAATTTGCATATAAAGCTGTCAACAATTTTGAACAATTGGTCAGCCAAAACTTTGAAAGTGGAAGTGGCGCCGGACTCCATTACCAGTTAGGCATAGTACACTCTCTGACCAAAGTGAGCAGAAACCGATTGTTTCTTTGCGTACTCGCCGATGAGGCGTGTTTATCTCTTGGCTGGGATTCTGAGAGTCAAACGGAGAGTCAGCACCAGAAGAAATGTACTGCTAATGGTGCAGCCTACTGTGCGACCTTTGGCTGATGGCTTGCACTGGCAGGCAGTAGTATTATGGATGGCCCTACCAGTTAAATATCGTATCGGCATACCAAAATCGCTTCATCAGTGCACTATTTATGCCAGATATTTGCTTGAGAGTACTGGATCTTCTCCGCAACAGACGATCAGCAGGGAAGAAGGCTGTAAGCGATAAATGTGAGAAAATTTTCGCAAGGCGACCACAAAAAGAGGCGAAAATCGGCAGGGGCAGTGCGTGTCACGCGGCTCAACTAGTGCGTACTTCATTTTGTGAGTTGGCATGGCTCCTCTTCACAAGGTTAGTTTTGCACGCTCAAAGACGATGGGAATGCGATTAATTTAAAGATTGAAAATGCAGGCCAAGCTTTTTCTACCGGAGGCTTCTTTTTTCTTCCTCCCGTAGCGGGAAAAAAAGTAGGCCTGTCAGTGCACAGCCAGGCACGCCCACCTCATCTCGACTCATAAGATTTGGGCAATTGTAGATTCTTCTTCTATGATAGATCCTCTAATTATTATTTGTGATACATCGGATACAAATCCTCATCCTGTTACTTAGAGACCCAGGTCACCGTGGGGTTCCTCTTCATTACTGCCATCATCCAAAAAACCCATCCAGCTTGGGACGAAAAATGTACTTCAAACAGCCCAAAGAGCAACTCAATACGACATCAACATAATCCAAATTTAACGTAAATGTGCTGATTTAGAGTCGGCAAAACAAAAGAGAATAGAAGAACTTGGCAGACGCAACGAGTATTCTCTCAACAAGCGCCGCACCGCAAGCGCACATTCATTTCGTATTTAGCAGCATTGATTTCATCTCTATCATTCGTATAAATTTATTTCTTGGGAAATTTAGCTAAATATGGATTCTGACAATTATTCCATGCAAAATTTCTAGCTTTTCGACGGTATTGTCAATGTGTTGGGCCATATGCGGGGTTTAAATCGATTGATAAATGCTGGCGTGTCAAATGACCAACCATCAGTGGTAGATGGCTCCCAAACTCGCAAATCAGCGCAACCTTTGTTAAAACACCCTAGCATCGACCAAGTAATGGGCATTTCAATGGCTCTCTGTCTCTAACTCATCATCCCCAAAATATATGCACTCGAACTAATAACGCCTGTCATCTCTCGATCGACTGTGACGCCGTCCATTTAGCGTCATCTTGAGGCAAGCGGCTGATTCTCTGTCGCCGTCACGAATTATCCATCATTTTCAACGGTCCAGTTCCGATTTTCTCATCTGAATCAAATCGGCCATGAGGCAAACGAGTATACAAGCATCCGCGATAGTTGGCAGAACTTGGGAGGAGAGCGTAGGCAGGTCCACAAAATAAGCCACTGGAATCAAACAGACAACTGTAGTGCGAACCACTATGAGTTGATATTGACCTCTCCATCTTTCCTGATCGAACAGGCTGAAGACAGTGATCCAGTGGACCAGTGTAGCCACTGCCAGCAAAAAGAGCAGGGTCTCGCAAGTATATAGCGGCCGCAGCAAGCGTGGAAATCGTGTCGGGTATGATAGTGTTCGAGGGTTGCATGACTATCATAATATTAATCAGTATAGTGTCAAACAATGCGAATGCAACCGAGTATGCCTACAGGATAGAGCTTCCAACAATCCCGGTCGAACGACGTCGGAATGACTATTAAATTGGCCGTTGCTGTGCAGAGTAAAAGAAATCGAAATAGTAGTGACGATATATTTCTCGCCTTCTTGTTCGATCGATATGGTTGGTGGTTGCAATTGTCGTTTGTTTGGCCTTTGGTCATCGCAGAAAAACTCGTTGGGGCATGGTCAACCTCGTCGACTTTGACCATTAGTGGAAAATGCCTCCTTCCGTTATGTCGGTTTTACGACGCAGAATGTATTGTCTGACTGTCGCTGCCCAGGGTTATGTCGATAGCCTTGGTCGCGATTCGGCTTGGTGATGGTGGTTTGGGGATAAATTGAGATGCTCTTCCACACCACTGAATATTCTGGTCAAGTTGCTCAAGTCCTGGAGAAGGGAAGAGGCAAAAAGGCAGAGAGGGGGGAAATAACTTGGCCAATAGCGCGTTGACACGATACAGGCACACGGCAGCATCCCCAGCCACCATGGTTCGCGCTGGTTCGCCCGGTCTGCATCGATTGCCTTGTCCTGATACGGTTCCCCCTTGGACCACGCAGAATTGAGTCCACATAATCCGTCAACCCCCGCCCAAGTCTGCACCTTTTTTCGTGTACAAAGTCTGCTCACCAGATTTTCTCTATATACTTTTCCTCCCTCTGAAAGACTACCTAATTGTTTTGGTACCCTATCCCCGACCTGACGCCCATCTCCCGACAACGATTACACGCTGCCCCTCGATTCGCCTAGCCTTAACCCACTACTGCCGATCGACCTCCAAACTTACGAGGCGTGGACTGCGAGAGCGATAGAAAATTGCTGCTGGGGCCAGCAATGCCGGCGGGACAGCTTAACGCCGTCAGATTCAGCATATCAATTTTTGTCATTTTGAGTACCCTACCCTATTTTCCGCATTGGGCACCATCAGTACCCATAGTGTAAGAAGATTTCCATATGTCTCCGTCTAGCTACGTTTTCTCATGCGCAGCCACAGGTGCTGGCTTGGCTTGGCTGTGTACAGCATTGATAGACCTCGCATCCAGATCGACATTCACGAGTATGTTTCACTTGTATCACAACTTGGAGACCATGACTCAGTTTATATCTAGGAACCCTCGGTGGGCTCTACTTTGTTTAGCGGGATTAATTACCTCGGTCCATTTTCGTCTGGAAGCCGTAATTATTGCTTTGCCCCTTTGGGCTGAGCTCTGCGCGGTTTCCATCCAACGCCAGGACCTTGCACCAAGACAGCAGCAGCTATTACTCGGCCCAAGGCCTCCGCCAGGAACTCGGAGTTGAAAAAGACCTTTTTGTTTTTTCTTTATACTTTTGAACTGGTTTCAGTTTCATTCCAATCATGGACTTTACAAAGAAATGGGTGACCCATCTCCGAAATAACCACAAGCAGGAAACTTCTTCAAGCACGCTCAACTGCCCGCTATGTGGGAATGATCTACCAAATGATTGGGAAAAGTTCCGAAGTCATGTTGATGCGGATGTGGCGAGCCATTTTGCTTGGGATTCCGAGGAGGCCATTGAACATGCATTCCACAACATACGCTCAACTCAAAGACCGTCGGTATATGCCTGCCATACCGAGCCCCGCTTGATGCTAACCCACGCTAGGAAACCAGAAAACTCGGTGCAGGGTCGGTCAAGAAAACGGCCATCAAGAGCGGACGATCCCAAAGACCCGGGACATGATGACGCGCAGCGCCGTTCCATTAAAAGACGCTCCCCATCGGCACCTCTGGACCAGCCAGTTGAATCTTCCCCCTCTGGCCCTTGTATTAGGAGCAGAGCAAGAAATCCCTCAGGGAGAGTATTGTGGAAGGATGGAGTTACAGCTAGGCCGCAGGAACCGAAAGGAAGATCAGTACCACTGTCACGCCAACAATCGGTCAAGAGAGGGAGCTGGGAAACTCATCCTAGAGCCCAGCCCGCCCCGTCACAACAGCAGGCAAACGATGACTCAACACTTCAGATGATGCTCCAGCCTGAGACCCGGCCTATATCCCAAGACCAACTAGTGGCAGAAGTGAAGGGAATCTATGCTGGTCTAGTCATGGTGGAGACCAAATGCATCGAGGTAGACAATGCACAATCCTCTAATACAGATGCAAACAAGCTTAATAATGAGCAATGGCAAGCCTTAATTGCTCTCCACCGCACCCTCTTACACGAACATCATGACTTTTTTCTTGCTAGTCAGCACCCTTCAGCTAGCGCACCTTTAAGGCGCCTTGCATCAAAGTATGCTATGCCCGCACGCATGTGGAGGCACGGAATACACTCATTCTTAGAATTACTACGGCATCGGCTACCATCATCTCTGGAGCACATGTTGACATTCCTATACCTTGCGTATAGCATGATGGTGCTGCTGTATGAAACGGTGCCAGCTTTTGAAGATACCTGGATCGAATGTCTAGGAGACCTCGGTCGATACAGGATGGCCATTGAAGATGATGACATTCGCGATCGAGAAATCTGGACCGGAGTCAGTCGACACTGGTACAGCAAAGCATCTGCTAAGTCACCCACAACCGGACGGCTATACCATCACCTAGCGATTTTAGCTCGGCCAAACGCTCTCCAACAACTTTACTACTATACCAAGTCGCTTTGCGTACCAATTCCGTTTCTGAGCGCTAAAGAAAGTGTCATGACGCTATTTGACCCTGTACTAAGCCCTAGCTCTTACTCAACGAAGCTTGCGCCCATCAATACTGATTATGTTCGCCTTCATGGGGTTCTTTTTTCGGGAAAGTCCGAAGAAAAACGAGAGGAGTCGATGACCGATTTCTTCGAACTTCTGGATACTCAGATAAGTCGGACCACAAGAAGATGGCTCGAGCAAGGGTTTGTAATCCATTCCTTTGGCTTTATCAATGCTAAAGTCTCTCAGATACTTCATGGTCACCCCTCTTGCTTGTTTCATACCCCGATATGGAGACGAATCCAATATACTGACGACCATCTCCGAGCAAAGAGATGATGGCGATGTCACAATGAAGGATATCATAACTAAACAGGAGCCTCCTGATAAAGCTTTCACCGAAGCTCTCTCTTTCGCGGCCCGATGTGACTCCATCGTAATCAGACGTTGGGGAGACAGAAACATTCTCCCATTGATCCACACAGCCGTAGTTTTCATACACTACCTAAGCCAACACCCTCAAGACACGGCCTACATTGAGGAGCAATATCCATGGAAGCTCACTTCGATAATGCTAAACTATCTTCTAAGTTCATGTGAAAATGAACCGAGATTTGACAGTGATTTCCCCGATTCTGAAAAAGATGAAGTTCCACGACCCTTTCCTGAGGACTATGTTTTACGAGGGCTCGTCTACGCCGAAGATAGAATATCTAGATATTCTATTTCCGAGAAGCGGATTAATTTCAATAGATACATTCACAGTGAAGGGGTTGATGAGGACGAAACGCATTTTGAGTCTGCCTCGATGAGCGACCCGGGGAGGGAACGGGTGATGTTTTTGAACAGCACAAACCGTGACGAAAAGGCCTTCGAGATCCCTCCAATGCATGATGAGAGGAGGTTCATTGGACATCAGCATCAACACTTGGAGGGGGTAGTGAATCATGGTGGCAATGCCGGGATTGATTTTACAGCTACACCGAAAATGGCGTGGGCTAGTTTCAATACGACGGTCATGGCGTATTGACCTTGTGGGCGTGAAATGAGACTTCACCATATCTGACCGGCCCTATCCCGTCTTCAACGCGTCATTTTACCACAGGACAAAAACCGGTTATGGAAGCTCTGTTTTGACAAAGACAGTACCTTCAATCCATTCGATGGGGTTGCCAAGTGGTCGTCACACACATTAGGCTTTTTATGTGGCGATGTGTCTTTCCCCCAAGACTAGTTAAGGCTGGTTGGAGATCTCCCGAGTATTTGATCATGGTGCGAAAAAAAAAGAGTTTCCCCCGGAGATATATAGCAATTAAATACAAAAAAAGTCACTACCCGGGGAAAATATTGACAAGACATGACTATTCGGTGACCAAAGATTAAAGTACATCTCCAACCCCTCTATATAGCCACGAGGCTCCTGGTGAGTAAACACCACAAGATATGAAGCCCTCGTTGTTATATTCCTGGACCCCAATGATGATGGCATTAACCTTGCAACAAATAATACTATCGAATTACTATATGATCTTCTGAGCCTCTTTCGCCGTCAAAGTCGGTGTGATACAACCAACACCTAATATACCTGAGGCTTGCCATAAGACAAAGCGGCACACAAATTTTACTCCCTCTATATGATAAAATACTAGATTAGGAGCTATTGCCAACTCGTAGACGACATAGTTTGTCAGAACACGGGTTAGGTCAAGTAATCAAATATCAATCGGACCAGTTCATTCAAGCATTGAAAAAGGTGTGAGATTTGTATTATTCTAAGCAGGATTATATCCCTTGCTCCAATCAACACAGTTGAGATCTAACAAATTGGTATCCATGTTCCTGCATGTGACGAGGTTACTGCCGTTTATGGTTCGAATATCAACATTTTCAGCCACGATATTAGAACACGTGTCTGGGCTTGAGCAAACTAAGTGGGCAACCAAAGGAGAGAAGACCCTATTTGTGCGGCCGCGGACATTGCGGAATGTAATATCCGAAATCTTCAGCTTGGACTAGATTCATAAGACATGTTAGCGTTGAATGCCACTTCAGCTTTAAGATATGACTTGCCGGATGCTTGAAACATTCCTCCTCATCGTCCTGCCCGTAACATTGAGTAATGGTCAGGCCGTAGTCCACATTGTCGAGCCACATGGTGTCGTACGTGACATTCCGCACCTGACCCCTCCCGCCTCCGCCAACAAGATTGGCACTCTTCTCGCTAAAGGAGTCTGGCCACACCTTGATACGGGCACCTTCGGAAGAGTTATACATGGCAACATTGTGCACGTAAATGTTCTCGACGTAGTCAACCCTGTCGGGGTACTGGCCCAGACTGCCTACAGATATACCGTGCGAGCCGTTGCACCACATGTTCTGAACGAGAATGTTTGTGCTGTTCGGCTTGAAGCTGACGCAATCTAGAAGAACACTTAGTCGATAACAATAATGCACATCTCGTCGAGCTTACCATCTCCGTTTGTAACAGTGGAATTCTGAATAATGATTCGGTCTGATCGATAAATATCCCAGCCATCCGTGTTCTTCTCAAAGTTCTCGTTGTCGCTAACAGAGCGCATGGAAATGTTTGTAAAGGTGACATCTGTCGAGTTCACGACAAAGAAGTTCCACATGGGCGCTTGCTTCAAGCTAATATCGGAAATCGTGCTTTGGTGCATATCAACCGTCGCAAAAAGAACTGGTCGGAGATCACGCTTGTTTTTAGGGTAGTGATCCCACCAACGCTGACCCTGACCATTTATGACACCCCCTCCAAAGACGTTTATGTCCTTTCCTCCGAGCTTGAAGTAAGTTGTGCTATTCTGATAATTCAGATCAAACATGTGACCATCACGCCAATACTCCATGTCATCAGTGAACTTGATGAGGCCTTGGATGTCGATGTCAACATGCTCCAAGTCCGTCATGTCTAGAGGAGCACCAACCAAATGGGATTGTGTTGCAGGAAATAGGACATGACCACCGCCGTTGCAATCCTTGATGGCCTTTTTGATAAACTCTGAATCGTCGGTTTTTTCATCATTGTGACTCTCAACGATACAGGTCCGGTTTCTCTCAGAAGAGCCCTGTGCCGTAATTGGTCGTGCCGATCGGAGGCTCTTCAGAAAGGACTCTGACACTGTGGCACCTGATGCGCCGTGCATAAACAGCACAGCGAAAGTGAGCAGAGATGTTAGTTTTGAACGCGCCATTGTGACACTACTGCCTACATAGCAATCCAAGTCGCAGACACGGCGGGATTCTTTTCAACTTTATACCCCAACGTAAATGCCACCATCGAGCCGTCTCGCACTAAAGCATGTTAAATGACTACAAGAGCTCAGTTCTGGTCGGGAAATATTGCTCCGCCATTTGCTATTTGCCTTTTGCCCCAACTTCCCCGCGTCCATGGCGCGCGGGGTTGACAACACTGCGAACAAAAAGTGGGCAGAGAAAGAGGCCCCAGCGACGATCATCTTTTATCAATTGCTTGGCATGAATGCAAGAACGGAAAACAGACGGATAAACCCACGCACAACCGAGGTAAAGTTGCAAAGCGCAGGTATCCGATGAGTAGCCTGAGCGGTGTGCACTAAATTGAGTGCAGTTTTCCGACTGTCACTGAAGATAATGCTGAGCATCTTTCCAAAAGCTTCCTTCGCAGGCCCATCCGATTGGTGGAACTTTTCGCATCTGCTTTTATCCATGTTAATACAAACCAACAGTTGGGACCGGCAGACACTAATTCCCACACTTTAAAGTCAGTCTAGAATCCGTTTGGAACGGGTGCTATTCCTGACCCCTCACCATCCAGATTGGGAGCGCCATCATTGATGACGCTCCCAGCCTTATTAAAAGTGAACTGAAGCAACTTCCCCTCTCTCACCCACGGAATGACACAATTCAATTCAATCCTATATTCTGCCATGACAAGATCAAAGCTTCCATCAGGCAGCTCTTGTGGTCGCTCTTCGGCGACGAGGTATGCTATCCACGGTTGGTCGTGTTCTTGATCCCAATTGCTGCAAAGTACTAGGACGGGCATAAGTTTTCAGAGCTACACCCATTGGACATGTTATTTTGAGTAGCCCAAAAATTGTATCAATGATGATCGAAGGAGAGTGACAAGGTTGTCATTTCACATCTTATTTGTAAGGTACTTAGAGACGGTCTTTGTCTTCACATATGCCTTTTTGCCAAAGACTTGCGCCAAATCAATTCAAGTTTATTAATACCAGTTTCATCTCGTTCGCCTTTGCCGTGCAACCACACCAGTGCCGTCCGGTGTTATATGCTTTTACGCAAGCTCATCTTCTCTAGTGTAAGTCACGTGAGTCGCTGGTCCAATCTCAAAAAAATCGTTCAAGGCAAAAATTCCTCACAATCAGTTACGTCATATCACACGAGAAACACAAGCACAGCACCGATCACGATGCATCTCCCGCCGGAGATTAGACATTGGGTTGCTTCTCAGTTCTTTTATTATGCTTTAGATCCTTGGTTTAGCTGGAAAACTCCGCGTTTGGACGATGATTCGTCCTTCACCCCCAGCCACGAGACACCCGAAAACAACGTAAAAAGCCCTCTCCACCACAGGGAAGCCGATTTACCCGATTTGCTGAGACTCAGGCTCGTATCACGCGACTGGAACGCAACAGTATCAGAGCTTCTGCAGGAGCATTTCTGGTGGCCCGTCAAATTCGGCTCCAAGGAACAACTAAAGCGAACGCTAGGATCCTGTACACGTCCAAAAGGCCCGCCTGTTAAAAAGATTATCATAAATGACCTAGCAGATGCCATAACATTCCGGAGGTGCTACACATTTAATCCTGAACGTACTCGAGAACACGACAATAATTTGACCTATGTGGAGGCCTGTGATTGTCACGATGAGCTAATACCACGGAAAGATGGTGTTCCGGCTCAGTTTCACCGCGACAAGGCCAACGAGCATGCTTTATTGTGCGGCATATTCGGATCTCTTTCAATGGTCCAGGCCTTTCACCTTTCCTTCCCTCGCGCAGCTCTCAGAGCCCGAAAGAATGGAATATGCTGGGCAACTTGTTACGACATTGTGGCAATCGCCGAGATTCTCTCTACCATGCAGCTCGCCCTCAAGACTGACGCATTTCAGCACCTGGTCGATCTTCGCCTGGATCTCCCATGCACGCGAGATATTCTTTTTGTGGCAGATGCCATGACGACGGACAGATATCATCGACTCAAACATTTACGCATATATATTGTGGACCAGACTGCAGCGGACGGTGCACCTGACATGTTCAACACTCACAATTCTTCTCGGGACGGGGGGGGATTGGATGGTGATGCGCCGCAGGACTCCCTACCATCAAGCAACTTGCAGCTTCAATTCCCCAACAAAGATTATCAAAATCTGGTTTGGGATTTTGTGGCCTCTTGTCCAAACCTTGAGTCCCTAGCTATCAAAGGAACTCACTTTCTCGACCTGGACCGCCTCAATTGGCCCAAAGCTTCGGAGTCTAGAGGTCTCCGTGTTTTGTCACTCTCCAGAGTATGGACAAGCATCTCGTCGATTATTAAACTAATAGATGCATCAGCCAACACTGAATCGCCTCTATTGGAGTGTATCAATTTAAGCCACGTCAAGGTTCATCCCGATGGTGGAGACTGGTCTAATCTTTTCATATATCTCAAAGACCTCTGCCCAAATCTCATTATCAGCAAAGTGGAGGAACTTAGTTACTTTTCTACTCACGAGAATTTCAAATTCTATGGCGATGCGTGGCAAAATTACAATTTCATATGGACTGAAGCGGAAAAGGACTGGCAAGCTTTGCGCGAACTGATGGGCCAGCTCGTTGACAGGGCGGGTGAAGATAATTACCCCAGAAGCTGCAACGCGGACCTTATTTTAGAGAGCGAGGACGATGAAGGCTGGGGCGATGACAGTGATGATGATATGGAATGAGAGATAACAAAAATGCGTGGAGAGATAGACTAGCCCATTTAATGCTTGATGACGGATCATTTTTCAGGTACCAAGCCAGCTTGCAAGGAACATCTTGAAATGCGCCGACCCACTGCTCCAAATCGATAATTTCCTCCTTCAACATCATCGGGTACCCCTGTAGGATCGTCGTCGGTATCCCCGGGGCTCCAAGGCGTCTCGCGCCAGCCCTGCAGTCCACAATGGGCTTTTGGCAAAGGCGCATCCACCGGGATCTTTGGTGATAGTGCCTGATTTCGGTATTCATCGCCTTGTAGTCTCCATCAGCCACTGTTTCAGCCTACGTAGCTGGCTAGGGTTGGGCACGAAGGACACGTCGTCGGTGGGGTTGTGCTCGCTTCCAGGCCACCTTCTCTAATTTTTCCGTCTGTTGACAGGCGGTCGAGCAGGGATCAGTAAAAATAGAACACGCGATCATCCGCTATGGTTCAATAGTGTGCCAAAATCCCCCGCCAATTGGGTCTGCGCCCATAATTACTGGGCAGTGCACCTAGGGACCCTTAACTTCGGCAAGAAAAAGCACAGAGCATTGTGCTGGAAAATATAAGCTGACAGGTGCTGGCTCATTTATTTAGCTTCGACCCATCAACATTATTTCTCATTTCCCTGCTGAAATCCACAAGTGTCTCGCTCCTACATTCCTACCATTCCTTCGTGGCATAACCAACCAACCATCAAGCGACCGAACTTCACGACGAAAATGGCACACATTGGCAGACAGGATGATCGCTATCATCAGCTGATTGACGAATCAGAGCGCTTGGGTAGCTCTTGTACGAACCCCCTGTCCCCTCTTCCACTCCGACCCTGCTAACCAACCCAGATGGAGGATATGGCCACAGCTACGAAATTAGCGGAGGAGATCCGTCCAAAAAGCAACGCCCAGTCTTCACAATTTCGTCAATAATCTCTCTCGTCGCTTCTGTCATCATCCAAGCCGCCTGGATGGCCATCTTCATCATGGTACTACTAAAGTGGCATGGGTGGGACAAGGCATCAACGAGCGAGAGAGTATATGTCATCTGCGCGCCGCTGATCATTGTGCTTTGCGCAGTGACGGAAATCCACTACTTCTTGTTATGGCGAAAAAGTCGAAAAGGAATTCGGGGATGATCAAGTCAGACACCATGAGGAGAAGAACACGACGCCACGATAAGTGGCAAGACGACAAATCTACGCAAACACCATCTCGCGTAAGATTGACGAACTAGCATCGGATGCGAGGCGAATCTGCGCGTAAAGAGGTGCAAAGCATGCAGTACAAACTTGGGAATATGGCGACCAGCCATTCGCCAGCAAGATCGGGCTTATGAATGGTATCTCGGCTTCATTATAGCACAGCTCAAATGAAAAAGCGGGCCAACATCATAGAAGCTGCCAGCAACCCGACAAAAACGAGTAATGCTCTAGAGGGATATCAACCTCAATTCAACCACCATTTCCGCCAGCGGTTTAATGAAAGCTACCGCAAGCAATTCTCGAAAGAAGAGAGAAAGCAATAGAATAGCGATAAGATGGATTCACACAAGTCCCTGTAAAGAAAAGATCCGTAGATTTGTGGGGTACAACCAGGAAACCGGTCAGAATAGAAACAAAAAACAAGTTGAAAGAACTGCTCTTTCCTACACTAAAATAATTAGATTAATGAAAAATATAAAAAGAATTAAAGAAAAATAAACTTTATTTAAAATAACCTCAAATGAAAGCTAAACCTTCACCCCCCTATACCAAAACTATAATGTCAGTGTGGGACGCGCGCGATCCGTTCCTTATGGTTAGAGCACCAGAGCGTGTGAGCCGCAAGATAACTAGGTGGTAATCTTAGACCAAAATCTTAGGCGGATCCCTCTCAAGAAGACCAAATAAATCATGTTCCGGGGAAGGTATGTGTGTCGGTAGCCCTTCCTTCTCGCGATCAGAGCGGTGGAATTGCAGCATTGCCTCTTTAATCTCAGCAAACGGGGCTCGGTGCCGTGCAGACGGCACAACCTCGAGACTTTGAGCAAGGCTAACTTTCTCATAGTGGAGCCTCATGGATTTTATCTACATAGTAATTAGAGATTAGCAATTACAACACTCGTGGATGGTCACTTACCCAAAATGCTGCAACAGGCCAGCTCTCTTGCATTTTGATGAGTGCTCGCAGATCATGAGTGAGGAGGTTTTTTGCAGGTTCTCCCACGAACTCTTTGCAGCTTTCCCATGTCGTATGGACGCAAAAGATGTGAAACGAGGTCGAGGCTAACAGCGCGATTCCGGAAAGCGGATTGGTCCAGACATCGATGTGGTATCCTTCCAACTTAGCAAATGCGGCCGAGATTTTATTGGCGAAACGGATTCCTTCCCTCGTAGATTCTGACCAGAAGCCGGGAAAGTCCGGGCCCGGAATGATTTCGGGCCCGTCACACGGACCTTGGGCGGGATCATATGATGGCGGTGGGATAAAAGGGAGGTATTTCCGGTGAAGTCGGGCCCCGGCCGTCATGTAGAAAATGTGCATCAATACAAATATTCTGCCTTCGCCTTCTGCCACATGGGATTTAATGTTGGTCTCGGAAAATGTGAGATATGAGGGTGCTTGGTCAGTTAGTGCCAGCAGCTCCGTCTTCAACCGCGAAAACGGCATGTCATCAAGCCATGGAGATCGAGCATCAGCGTGTCGACCGCCAACACCTGCCGCTCCCCAACCAACAATGCGACTTAGAAGGTCAATCACCCGAATCAACATGGCTGGCAGGCTATCGAAATGGTTGGAGGGGCTACTTAAACTCTGCATAAAATTTCCTCGCCCAATCGTGAAATCTGCTCGTGACATTGGAAGAAGAGTTGTGATGTGAGGCTCTGGAATGAGGAGCGGACGATCTCTACCATTGACCAACAGCCGCTCCAACGCAAAACAAGACCACATGGTTCTTCTCTTCGTTTCGACGGTAACTATGTCTTCATCATCATTGTTGATGGAGCTTTCGTGTAAAAGTCCCAGAGCTTGACATATTCTACCGGCAATCCCTACCTGCAACCACGCCCGATGCTCGTTACCATTACCCATTTCATACAGGCCGAGGATCAGATTACAGTGGACATTGGTAAGGCTTATGTCGTCATAAACGGCAGAAAGCGCCTTGCGGGCACATGATGCAAAGTGCGCGCCGGCTTCAACTGTGCCGCCGTAGGTGTGGTAACATGGCTCGATGAATCGTGCAACGAGGCTTAGCATGCAAAGAAGCAGGCAGCTCGGCACGGAAGAACTAGCCAATTCCTCCATAAAGGCATGCTTTCGGAAAAACCAAAATGGAAAGTCGCCGTAAAAGTCGAAAAACACGTCAGCTGCCTTGACCAGTATATTCTGAGGCGGCAAACTATGACATGTTAGTAGTGGCTTGGAGATGTGTAAATTCATGGATGCTTACTCTATGCTTGCTTCATTGATTGGCACTTGGCCTAGGCTAGTTTCAGGAGTAAAGCCTGCGTATTGGCAGTCTTCTGATCTTCGGAGACATGTTTTACACGATGGCCGGTCGCCCGAACACTTGACTTTGCGCTGTCTGAGGAAACGTCAGCGCGTCCAAGAAATCGGCGGCATCGGGGGCTGACCCACCGGCACTGTGTGCAGGCCAGAGACGCGCGGCCAGCAATGGTAGGTTTCCTCGAGGCCATAAACCAACAAGACAGCTATAAGAAACGGTTCAAATACGACAACCATGCACAATGACGGAGGTAAAGGCGCGCGGCTGGCAGTGTCGTGTCGAAATAGGGTTGGCTAGGGTTGAGAAAGATTGCCCCTCTCAGGCGGGGTAAGTTCGCATCACAACCATAAACAATAACTGGAGCTCTCAAAGGCGCACTCTAGGCAGCTGTTTACGAGCTAATTTGGTGCAGGGTAACGGCGAACATCGAGACAAAGATGATATTTTACTCAATGCTCAAGGTTTATGTTGGGAAAATATACCGCCATTCAACTGCATGTCTTGGAACGTGCTCTGTCTGGGGATATACCCCCCCCCCCATGACATATTTAAATGGATGGCGCAATTACTAGATGGATATTTTAATTGATCGTTTGGGAGAGATGGACACCAGTTAATAGTTAATTCTATGTAACAGGAAACAATAGTGCAAAGACCAGCTCAATCCCCGTGATTCGACGCTATTAATTCACTGCCACTAAAATAATGCTGCAAACACACAAGCCTAAAGGATGCATCTTTACGGATACGGCGCTACCAATTGCTTCTGGGAATTGCTTGGCATGGTTAAATCGGGAAGTGAAAGACATTCTTGGCATCCTCTCCCATCATCTCCACAATCGAAGTCACAGCTCACAGGTACGGCAACTTTACGACAAACCCAATCTTTGCTCTCACAGCTCAAAGCTTCGCCCTTGTCACCGAGGGGATTTCTCCCACCAGCTGAGCCACAGCGTCAGCGCTCGCCCAGCTCGTCTGATAGCCCCATCCGCCATGCCCATAACAGTGGACGACCGTCACGCCATCACCGAGCGCTTCCTTTTCGATCCTAACGCCTCCTTCGCGGACGGGCCTCAGACCGACACCGTGCCTGACCACGTCCAGGCCCTCGACGCCCTGTCCTGGGCCGACAAGGCTCGGGCAGAACTCGACGCACGTCGTCATGAACCTTAATGCCAGATTCGGGTCTGCATTGCCGTCGTATTTGTTCAACTCGTAGCATCCTCCCATGACAGTACCACCGCCTAGGCCATATTGGTCAGCTTATTCGATGTCGGCAATAAGAGAGCAGTTAGCAAGCACTCACCCGAGGCTCTCGTCATGCAATACCCAAGTCCCTTGCCGTCTTTTCCGCCACTGACGGCCATCATCACGTCTGGCTCGTTGCGGACCAGCGTGATTTGGCCGCGCGCTGGCATCATTTTGGGGTCCTCGACGCCCTTGAGCCATCGCGAGCCAAGCCCACTGGCGTTTATAATTATTTGACCCAGGTGGCCGCTGGGATGCGCCATCATGGCAGCATCATTGAGGCTATCAAATTTGCGCCGGCGAAACGCGACACCCCGTCGGCGACACTGCGTGAGGAGGTACGGAAGGTAGACTGCCGTGTTGATGCAGACCGTCGTAAAGGCTGATGCCGTAGCAATCCCCTGTGGCAGTGCAGAAGGCTCGATGGAACGAAACTGCATAAGGTTAGAATAAATGAGGTCAAGGAACAGGGGGGGGGGCTGCTTTCATCATCTACAGTGTCCTTCCACCATGGCTCTTCCCCAGGATCGACAAAGAGCGGGTCAGCGTTGCCGACATCCGCCTCTCTCTTGTAGAGTCTGGCGTCTGTGCAATAATAGTTGATTCATCAGCCCAATTGTTCAACTTGCTTGGCATCGCAGCTATTCTCGCCTTGGAAATGGATGCACGCTTCAGGCGTGTCCTGGGCCAAGCGCTTGAGCACTGGCCATGTCTTTGCCTCGAGATCTGCTTGCAGAGATCCTTTCTGTCCCATCCTGTGTTCATATTTCAGCAGGACTGCAAACCTATGCTCTCAAGAGGAGTCTTACGGGAAGAAGTTAGCTCCCGCCCAGCACGACGCATAACCAATGTCATAGTCGCCCGGCATGAACTCGGCAACGACCAGAACCTTGTTGTTGGGATTTTCGCTCAGCACCAGCGCCGCGGTGAGGCCAATGACACCGGCTCTAGCTCGCGTTAGCGCACGTCTCCCCCCTGGAATAGCGCGCTATCAGGCATGGACCTTACCCAATGACAGTGATGTGCTTTGCGTCGGACATTGTTGGTAGATCGTTGGATAATGCTATATTTTGGTGTTGATTGTTTCGCTTGAAAAGATTCCAGCCAGGTTATATCAACTCCAATGGAATGCATTAGTGTAGGGAATATGCAACATTTTGGCCTCTCGGTATGCCGAGCTGCAGCAATCTCGGCTTGCCGAACCCTACTTGACGTAATTTCTCCACACACCTCGCTCTGTATTACGGAGCAGAATTATCAACCCCACATCTAAAAATAAGGGGTCTCTTTTTTCGCATCCTCGTTTTCGCTAATCTCTCAGACCTCTGTGTTAGGTAGGATTGAGGAGCGGTTGAAAATCACGGGTCTAGTGACCCAACAATCTACTGCCCAAATCCAGCTCACGGGTGCGCCTACACGGAAAACACTAAATGATGAACTTGGTTTAGGTTCATGCCTTCTATTTGTGACCTTTTAGGTTAATCATTAATATGCTACAGTAATTGTACAACAAAAAACAAGGAAAGATGCTGTTTATGAGTAAGCCAACGCTGAGATCCAAACGCCAATTGCGCTCTGATAGCAAAAAGTCTAGATAAAACGATCAAAATAAAAAAAGACAAAGGTTAATAAATGAAGAGAAAGTAGAGGGCAGAGGTGGACAAAATCATGCCCGCACGTAGGCATCTGATTGCTTGGTGAGCTGAAATCCAGTCACGGTGTCAATCGTGGCCTTGCCCAGCGATGCTGTGGCAGATTCGCCAAAGTCAAGGCCGAGAAGCTCTTTTCTATACTTGTTTTGTTCGCCTCGGCCCATTTGGAAGAGCCTCGAGGCACTGTATAGCTGTGTTGTGATCCACAGCGAAAAAATCAAGGGAGTGACGATTCGCCAAACAAGACCCCAGAGCGCCCAAGATCTGTTGAGGAGGAATATGGTGACTGCCGTCTCAACAACAGCAGCTCCAGCTCCCCAGAAAGCGCAAGCATAGGCCATGCGGGCCAGGGACAGATGGTTGTCACGCTTGACACGCCAAATAATCATGGAAATGTAAATTGGAAGTTCAACCACGACATCGAATGTACCTAGAAAGATTTCAGTCAGCTTCTCAAATGCTCCAAAGTTGCATCGTTTTTATTCATCCACATACCCCACACCATGCACATGTAAAACTCGAGTGTTGCTTCTTTTTGGTGGTCCGGGTTGGCAAAGAGCGTAATGGCCGTCTGAGTAATGGCGAGCAGGCCAATGTGGTGTGCGATGCTGATGGGGCTGGCAAACTTCGTGCGGAAGCACAGCTCGAAAATGTAGTATCCGCTGTACATCTCGGAGACTACAAACAGCATGTCCCCAACTCTGACACCATGCTTGTCTCGCCCAATCATGGTTGAAAAGGCAGCATTGCCAATGATGAAGTCAAGAACGGGATACGCCGCGGTACATAGAATGATGAACATGATCATGGCGCCAATGTGGAAGTAGGTAAACGATCGGCGGCGTCTCTCATTTTCGGGTTTCTCCAGGTTGATGTAGGTTTTGCCGTATATCGCTCGAAGCCCCCATCGTTCCAAAATGTTTGATACCAGCACGAGACCGACGATGCTGAAGGTGAGGATGAATGATCCGTATGGTATTAGGTCGGTAAGCATTTCACTCTTGAGGCGTGTAATCTTATGTCCTGAACCAGTCGTCGCGTTCTTTACGGCACGCTCTAGGATCTCCATGATGGGCAGTTTAGTTGTGATGTGATGCACGGGTGGATTTCTTGGCACTGCTAGCTGGATGAAATAATGAATGAAACGCTCGGTCGTACATCCACTCAGCACAAGCAACTCAGAGATCAGTCAATTGAGATGCCCCGGAGAGTTGGAAACACTGGGGGGTTATATTCTCTAGAGCCCCTTAACGGCTAAACAAAGCAAATCACAACAGCACGAGCACTGCCCCAGGTCATCCCTAGGATGGGGCCAAACCTCAGGGACAAGTCTGCCGATTGGGCTACGGCATCACACAGATTACGATCCAACCCAACCAGGCTTTCCTCAGCGTACCGCCACGGCAGCCATTACCGAAGTACCAAGGCTAGCCTACATGGATGCCCGCGTCACAATGTTGCAGGCGTCCATTGCTGCAGCACCCGCAACTAACAGGCACTAGACTAGCAATCAAAGCAGTGTTCTGGGCGTCAACACAGCCCCCGGTATGGGGCAAAGGAGCGTGGAAGCGAAAAAACGACCCTCATACGAATCGACCAATTGGCTGTGGCCAAGCACGGACATGATTCGCTGGGTGTTGTGTTGGCCTTGAGATCCTTCTGGGCTAGTCTCGTTTCGGGTCATTTACGGAACCTCTCATCTCCCTTTTTCGGATAATCGGCTAACCCGGTATACGGCAGCCCTCGCCATTGACGCTTGGATTGCCGTCTATCCTTTGAACAGTCGACTTGCAACAAGCACAACTCGTACATGGTTGGTCGCTAGACGGTTCAAAGTCAAGCGTGCGCATCTCGGCCGAGACAGCTTTGCCCTTGGCGGCAGCGAGATCCATCTTTGGCGGCTTGGGGCTGGGCACTTGTGGACACACCGTGAAGGCGATGGCGCGACTTGACGAACCAAAGTCCCGAGTACGTGTCTTGGGACTTTGGACAAAATGAGCTGATGGGCGTACAGGATCAAGTCGACTTGCAGTAATAATAATAAAGGCCCGTCCCGAATAAGCGTTGTGGCAATCGGGAACCGGCATTCGCAGGCCATCAATTGGTGGGCACACGGCCTGGCTTCCAGAGACCGAAACCGATTTGCCAGGGCCTCTCGAGCCGTGTGACCCGCAATCGGCAATCGGCTCTCTGTTCCAGACTGAGCCATACATGATGAACATGAAGCACTGGTTTGAAGGACAACAGGGATAGGGGGATGTTCCTGATGATCAGGAGGTTTAACCAATGATGGTCTACTGTAACGGTCTGGTCAATTCCCAACTGTGGTAAACCAATCAGAGTCGATATAGTTTATGTTGGCAGAGAAGTCAGGCGCGTTAGGTACTTTAGAGCAATACAAGAGTTCACGTGGTGTTACGTCTGGTAATGGTCAATCGTAGATTGAGGTAACCAAATTGTATTGAAAGCTGATCGGCACCGTCCCTTACGGTCTGGAACCGATCCGTCTATATACTTGTCTGGGATCACTCTACCTTGGATCATCATGATCCGGATCACCGTGATCTGGATCACCGTGATCCCTTTCGTCGTGATCCCTCTAGGGTAGGTCTATCTCTATTGGCAATTCATCACATGTTAAAGTGGGTCCCTTGTCCTTCTCCGCCCTGTACCTGCATGGGTCATGACACGATGCTCCTCCTCTGTTGGTGCTTGTCCCAAGACCATATTTGTTGGCCTTAGTGTGACTTCTTCTGGTATGTCATAACTTGGACTTGTAATTATTCCGCTCCGTTCCTTGGCTAACGCGATGTCTAGCAAGAAGGCTCGCGAAAGAACTGCTCTAGCCGAAGCCATTGCATTAGACGGTTTCGAGGCCGAGATGCCGTGTACTCGTTGTTTCAAGGAGGATTTGGAGTGCAAGCTTCTTGAGGACAAGAAGCGTTGTGGCGAGTGTGTGAAGATCGGTCGTTCTTGTGACGGGGTGTTGGTGGCTTCCACATGTGTGTGATCATTTTCTCGTGATGTCTTTGTTGGTCCTGCTAACCCTTGCTTGTGTAGTGCGCACGTTGGTGAAGTCGTCTAAGAAATTGGAAGTAGACGAAGAGCAAGCTAGTGACGAGGTCGAGCGTCTTCAAGAGAAGATGGATGAGATGCAGCGGGCAATGTCGGCTGCAGTTTCTCGTCTGTCGCGGATTCGTAAAATCCGTAAGAACATTAAACGCAAACAGTCCGAGACTCTTCGTCGTGGTTTGGCTGAGGTCGACAAGGAGGATGGCGTGGATGAGTCTGTTCTTCCTGTCTTGGATGCGCATGAGGGTTGGGTGATTAGCGATATGCGGTATTTAGGTGCTACGGAGAACACTGATTTGGAGTCGTTGGGTCTGGGTGTCGAGGCGTCTGGTGTAGGTTCGTTGGGTGATTTCGAGGGTGAGATTCCTTCTTTTGATCTTAATTTCGCCGCCTAGTCTGGCGTTGTTTCTTAAGGAATTCTTCCAGCTTCTTCGAGCAGTGCGTGAGGTTTTCCCGTGGTTCCCATGAGTCCCATGTTTCATCGTATCCCTTCCATTTGACTTTGAATTCTGTTTTCTGTGTTTCCGGGTTTTCTCGCATATCGGTGATTCTTTCCACTGTGAATTCGCCTTCCACTGGTTCGACTCGTGGTTCATGTCGGGGTCCTGTTTTTACCATGATTGTATCTTCTGCTGATTCTAGCAACGAGATGTGGAATACAGGGTGTATTTTTACGTGAGGTGGTAGGTCGAGTTCGTAGTTGTTTTCTGAAATCTTCGTTTTTACTTTGTATGGTCCAATGAATTTGTAGTCCATTTTCTTGTTTTGTCGTGTTGTGTCGATGTTTTTTGTGTTGAGTAGGACCATGTCTCCCTCCGAGAAAGATGGTCCCTTCATCTTTTTCTTGTCGTAGTATTGTTTCATTTTATTTCGTACCCATTCCAATTCTGTCTTCATTTCTGCATGTAGTTGCTTGAGTCTGTCCGCTTCGAGGATTGCGTTGGCGTTTAGTTGTCCATTGATCTTGGTTCGGTACGCATCGGGGGTGAATCCGAAGTTTGCGTAGGCAGGTGTGGTTTGTATACTGCTGTGGAACGATGTGTTGTATGCTAGTTGAGCGATTGGTAACTTCTCAACCCAATTAGTTTGTTCATAGTTGACGTAGCATCGTAGGTACTGTTCAAGGATTTGGTTAATTCGTTCCGTTTGTCCATCTACCTGTGGTCTGAAAGCAGTCGTTAGTTTGTGGTTTAGGCCCATTAAGTTCATTAGGCTTTGCCAAAAACTTGACGCAAATGGTTGTCCTCTGTCCGAAATGATTTCCGTAGGTAGTCCGTGTATACTGATTATGTGTCTGAACATAAGAAATGCGAATTGTTCTTTGCTAGTTGCTTCGTAATACGGTATGTAGTATGCAAATTTTGTGAATCTGTCCACTACTACTAGGATGCTGTCATAGTTTTTTCCTGTTACCGGGTCGGTTGATAGTGGTAGTTTTGTAATAAAATCCATAGTGATCGATTCCCATGGTCGTTGTGCTGCTGGTAGGGGCTGTAATAGTCCGTACGGTTTGTGTCGTGGTGACTTCGTTTGTTTGCATATGATGCATTTCCCAATGTGTTCCGTGATTTTCTTTTTCATGTGGTCGAAAGAGTAATCTCGCTTAATTCTTTCGAGTGTTTTATTAATTCCTTGGTGTCCGTGCAACGGATGTTCGTGTATGTCTTGGATCAGGTCGTCTTGTAAGTGTTCCGGCACTTGTAGGCGTTCTGTTCTTTCTTCCAAGGGTATTTGTTCCTGGTGTTGTTGGATTTTGAGTAGTAGGTCGTTTCCTTGTTCTACTCGGTGGCTCATGGTGTTTGCCAATTTCTTGTTGGGGGGGTTCATAAGAAATTCCCTTTTTGCATGTTGTAGGAGGTCTTTTCCTATCAGGTACTGGCTGATGTGCGTTGTAAGTGCTTCTGCATTATCGTGTCTCGTGCCTGTAGCTCTTCTGAAATGCTGTATCGCGTGGATTTCTTTTCCCTCGGGTATTACTTGTTTCCCGTCGATCCATTCCTTTCGAATTTTCCTTGGTTTCGTATTGTGCATCCATTCGTCGAAGGTGGGTTCTTCCAGGTTTAATAGTTCCCATAATTCTTGGTTGCAAGGCATGTTTTCTCGTTGTATTCTTGCGACAACTTTCCTTGTAGTTTGTCCAAGTAATTTTAATGGTACTTGTTCGAGATGTCCTTCTTCTGTTTTCTTGAACAGTTGTTCGCTAGTTTCGGTTTTCCCTGTGTCGAAATCGCTTCTTCGGCTTATCGCATCGGCTCTGCCGTTTTCTGTCCCTTTCTTGTGTACTATCTTGTAGTCAAACTCCGATAGGTATTCTGCGTATCTGAGTTGTCTTCCACTCAATTGTTGCGTAGTTGCAAAATGAGAGATGTTCTTGTGATCGGTGTAAACTGTGACCTTGTGGAGGCTTCCTAAGAGATAATGTCGAAATTCCTTGAAGGCGTTGACTATAGCGAGGAATTCTTTGTCATAGATCGGGTAGTTTAGTTCTGCCCCATGTAACTTGTGTGAGTAGAACGCTACTGGGTGTAATCTTCCTTGATCGTCTCTTTGTCCAATTTGCGCTCCTAGTGCAAAGTCTGAGGAATCGGTTTCTAGTTCAATAGGTTTTGTGGGATCAAACATAGCCAATACTGGTTCTGATAGTATGATGTCTCGAATCTTGTCGAAGGCTTGTTGTGTTTTTCCTTTTGTTTCCCATTTGAAGATTTTCCCTTTCTTACTTAGCTCGGTTAAGGGTGCTGCTATTTTGCCGAAATCTTTGATGAACTTTCGGTAGTAGTTTGCAAATCCTAGAAAAGATTGTACGTCTTTCAGGTTTTCTGGTCTGGGCCAGTCTTTGACTGCTGCGATTTTCTTGGGGTCCATGCGTATCTCATTGTGGGAGATAATGTGTCCCAAAAATTCGACTTCTGTGGCGTGAAACTTGCTTTTCTCCGGTTCGACTAGTAGGTTTGCTTCTTCGAGTGCTTTGAGAACCTTATGGACGTGTTCCGTGTGTTCTTCTTCATTGTCGGAGAAGATGAGGATGTCATCCAGGTAGCAAACGACGAATACGTCGAGGTGTTCTCGTAAGACGTGATTTATCATCCGTTGGAATGATGCAGGTGCATTTGTCAATCCAAAGGGCATGACTAAGTATTCGAACAATCCGAACTTTGTTCTAAATGCGGTTTTCCATTCGTGTCCTTCTTTGATACGGATTAGGTTGTAGGCTCCCTTGAGGTCGAGTGCTGTGAAGATTTTCTTGCCAAAGAATCTATCCTTCATTTCGCTAATGAGGGGTAGTGGCGTCCTATCCTTCATAGTTATCTCATTGAGCTGTCGGTAATCCACAACTAATCGTAGTTTCCCATTCTTTTTCGGGACAAACATGACTGGGTATCCTGCTTCGGATGTTGATACTCTGATGTATCCTTTCTTTAGCATGTCTTCGATGTATTCCTTCATTGCGCCGAGTTCGTTCTCGTTGAGTCGGTAAATGGGGAAGAAGCGGGTACTCGCTCCATCCTTCAGATCAATTCCGTGATCCCATGTTCCGTGCACTGGTAATCCTGTTTCCAGTTCTTCTGCGAATAATTTCTCGTATATTCGGTATTGTAGTGGTACGTTCTTGAGTCGTTCCTCCTCTTCTTGTTGTTTCTTTTCGTCTTCGAGGTGTTTGTCAAGCTGTTCAAATTGTCGCTTCAAGTGTGCTATCGTTTTCTTGATGCGTCGCGCGTCGCCTTGGTGTTTGTGTTTCGTTCCTTTTGGTGGAGTGCTCGCCGTAAGTCTACCTCCCTAACTTCTGTTCCGCTGTCCTCATCGGTAGAAGTTTGAGATCTCGTTTCCTCGTTGCATGAGTTATTTCCGTCTTCTTTTGGGATGTCGTCCTCGTCGAGAAACGTCATCTGGCCAGTCCTCCAGTTGATTTGAGGGTTTAGTGCTCGTAACCATGGGTACCCTAAAGTGATGTCATGTTCTCCCATTGGTAAAATGTCGAGGTTGATTCCTTGGTTTTTTCCTTCAATGAACACTTTGAGGTGATCAATTTCTCGTGTGACTTGTCCATTGTCGTATTCGAACGGGGTATTCTCCAAGTTCATTACCGTGTAGGGGTCCCTTTTCTCTTTCCATGGTAGCTTCAGCTCGTTCACTATTCTTGGGTGAATATAGTTTGCTTCTGCTCCGCAGTCCACTAATGCGTTGAGCCATCGTCCCTTAACTCGTGCTTTAATTACCAGCTTGTTCTTTTCTTCGTGGCTTCCTGTCGCGCATAGAGCTTTGTTCGGCTGTTCTTCTGATAGCTCTACTTCGTCGTCCTGGTGCTCCGTGCCAGTCGACGGTCCTAGTTTTTTGACTGTCGTTCTTCGTGCCATGTCTTGACTTTGTGTCGTAGATGCACTAAACATTCTTCGTGTTCGCAGTCGTGTCTGTACTCAGGGTTTTGGATGCATTCTTTGGGCATCGTTTCCTTGTATTCCTCTAAGAGTGCGAATCCTGATCTGTATCCATCCCATGCGGTGCGTCGGTAGTTTTCATATTGTTGTCGTGCTACCAGGTTTTCCATGGCTAGCTTCGTAGGTCTTATGGGAAAACAATTGTTAGTCACTTTGGTTTCCTTGTGGTGCTCGCATTGGTGTTCGTAACAGTTGATCCAGGATATTTCATGATGGTGTCGATGTCCCGTGAGCATTCTCGGATCATCGGTTGGTCTTAGGTTGAGTACTTCGTGTTTGCCTCTTAAGGCTTTTCTCATGGTTAAGGCTGGAATGAAGATACAAGCTCTGCTTTCTTCTTCAGATTCGCTCGTAGAGTCGTCTGATTCGTCTTGCTCCACTTCGGCTCGTCGAGTGAGGTGTGCGTCGACTTGGGCATATGCAATTCTTCTTTCCTGCTTAACTTGTTCTGGGAGCTCGTTTTCGGAGTTGGTTGCTTCTTCTTCTTCCTCCGTGGTATACGTGTAGGGTTCATTGTAATCTTCTGCTCCGGCGGCCATTGCTTCTTGTTTTCGTTGATGTTCCAGGTAGTCGAGATAATTTTTATGAGGATATGGAATTACATCTTTTTCTTCGAACTTGAGTCCTAGTTCGGTGGCTCGTCGTGCGTCTTCTGTGTTGAGGTACGGCATTCCTCCTTCTTGACTTGCTTTGTTCCACTGCGTATGCTTGTGGATCAAGTATGCTATGTGGTCGTCGTTACAATTTCCAAAGGTTGGGGGTTCGTCTGGCGAGGTTTCTCGGGCGCGTTGCTTTCCCTTGTGTACCATCGCGAGAGTTCGTCCGGTCGTTTGGATTACCTTGGGTTCGGGTACTGGTTTCCATGTCGTTTGTCCAGTAGTGTAATTGTGGCTAACCCTTCTTTTCATATTGTACTTGGCCAGTTGCTGTTCTTGGTTGTCAGGGGTTTCTTGGATTCGGCATGCTTCTTTGGCGTCTCCCAACGTTCGGTATAGTTGGTCGCTGAGTAGGGTGATGCCTTCTCCAGTGAGGTCGTATCCTGATCGGGTCATAGCTACGGTCCTAGATTGGTTAGTTGTTCGTACATACTTCTTACCTTCTGGTACGTGTCGATTTTTCTTAGGCTTGTTGCAGCGTCTTGCAATGTGACCTGGTTCTCCGCAGTTATAGCACGTAAGGCTCGTAGAGTCTCTTTGGGCGGCTCCCAGTTCCATAGGTCCTGAGTGCGTCCCGTAAGAAGTGCTGTGGTTCTGCAGCTTTTTGAACGGCTTCTTGTTGGTTTTGAACTTGTAGGGGTTGTGCGGGTTGTATTCGGTTACTCTTCCCTTCTCCCTTTGTTTCTCCTTGCGTCTTTCGAACTGTCGCTGGTCGATTTTGATGGCCATAGCCTGGTACTCGTGGAGTTCTTCAGGTCTGTCTGCCTTGTAGATCTCGTCTTTGACTTCGTCCTTCAGTCCCTGATAAAAGGCTTCCATGAGGGCTTCACTTCCCCATTCGAGTTTGGATGCGAGGCGTTTGAACTCCGTTGAGTATTCTGCACATGATTTCGTTTGTCGGAGTTGCCTGAGTTTTGTCGCGGCTTCCCTTTCTTCGTTGACAGTTCCGAAGTTATCCTTGAGTGCTTGTTCGAAGTTGTCCCAATCCTTGAAGATGTCTTGGGTTTGTTGGTCGCGTTCATCCTTCTCGTTCTCGAGGTAGTCTCTCATGATCGGTTCGAACCATGTTCCTGCGTCTCCTTGCAAGAGTGCTCTAGTGTAGCATACTTTTGCTTCTCCGGTGCTCAGATAGGTTGGGTAATATTGGAAGTGTCCTTTCATTCGGGTAAGAAAGGGTACCACATCGTCCGCTTTTCCCATGAATGGTGCTGGCATCGGGGGTTTGAGGGTTTCTCCAGGGTCTCGGTTATTGACAGCGGTTGCAGGTGCAACCGTAGCAATTCGAGTGCCTTGTTCTTGCATCTGGGCTCTAAGAGCCGTGATAGTAGCACGCATCTGCTGAATTTCGGTTGCCATTTCAGCAGTGCTTGGCGGGGTGCTATAGGCAGGTCCATTGTTGTTGTTGCCTCCCTGAGGAGTTGCTTGGTTCTGGCGAGGGGTGGACATGTTGTCGACAGTAGAGGTTATTGCTCAAAAGTGACGCGGGTAACTTTCTGAACAAGAGCTTTCAACGTGTAACGGTCTGGTCAATTCCCAACTGTGGTAAACCAATCAGAGTCGATATAGTTTATGTTGGCAGAGAAGTCAGGCGCGTTAGGTACTTTAGAGCAATACAAGAGTTCACGTGGTGTTACGTCTGGTAATGGTCAATCGTAGATTGAGGTAACCAAATTGTATTGAAAGCTGATCGGCACCGTCCCTTACGGTCTGGAACCGATCCGTCTATATACTTGTCTGGGATCACTCTACCTTGGATCATCATGATCCGGATCACCGTGATCTGGATCACCGTGATCCCTTTCGTCGTGATCCCTCTAGGGTAGGTCTATCTCTATTGGCAATTCATCACATGTTAAAGTGGGTCCCTTGTCCTTCTCCGCCCTGTACCTGCATGGGTCATGACATCTACCCAAATGATCATCCCTAGCAAGCATTACTTGCAGCCCATGACAGCGGCCTCTTTAGCAGAGACTCACTGCCAAGATTCTAGGCCGAATGTAATAAATTAAGCGTCATTGAGAAAATGCGGGAGATGACGAGCCAAATTTGCGGTTGAGAAGGCTTAATTGGCTAGCGGTGAAGGGAATTACAGATGACAGACAGAGCGGGACGGCAATTAATGAAGCCACGGACAGAAGTAGTGGACCGTGACAGGTCCCAGGCTAAGCGACCATCCATAAAAAAAAATGAGATATTGCTGCCATTAATGATCAATGAAGAAATATGCATTGGGAACATGCCTGATGACATTGTGATGGGGGTTATGAACTACACATTTCAATTGGTTCGTACTCGTGTTCTAGAAAAAAAGAAACGTTCAGGGGTAGGTTGAATCCACGTGGGGTACGCAGGGGCGCGAAAAGGACAAAAAGAGAAGTCTCATGCTCTGCCCCGTACTGGAATCGAACCAGTGATCTTATCATTACTAGTGATACGCTTTACCACTGAGCCAACGGGGCTTCTTTGAGCTTGTGATGATCGACGGTCAAACTTTCCAACCAAAAACTTGGCGGAATCCTCAGAAAATCTGACATGCCTCATTTTCGTGTCATTTTAATGCAATTGCCCATCGTTCCTTTGAGTCGACAATATAGTTGGTACGCGACCATGTCGTTTTCACAGGTCTCGACACTTTTTACCACAATTGAGTGAGCCACAGAAATTCGACAGGGCGCGCGGATATTCATCGCTGCCAATAGCATAGAGATGCTACCACTTGATTTACCAGACTTCTTCAGAATGACAATCGCTTATTACTATGATACAGCCAATTAGGTTTAAAATCTTATCTCTTCACCATGCATGTTAATATTTTCTTTTCCTTCGCTTCAACTTCAAATCAACGCCAGTCCAGCAATCAGACCAACCAGGCCAGAATATCCGAGAGACAGGCTGTGTGCAGCGTTATCAGATGAGGTGGCGCTCGCTGAATCGGATGTCGAGCTTGACTTGTCACCTGATGTGGATGTTTCATCTGCATTAATAACTGAATCGAGACTGTTGAAAAAATTACGCGTCAGTCAATCGTGTTCGAACACATGTCTGACCAGGAAATAAATCAAACTCACATGTGAAGCACACCGTTGTTGGTGATGACATTGGCTTTGATAACCTTGGCGTTGTTGAAGTAGATGTCCTCTCCCTTGATATGAACAGTAACCAAAGTGTCATTTAATGTATCAAAGACCATGCCATCCTTCAACTCGCTGGTGTAGGTGGTCTGCTTGAGATGGTGGGCGCTGAGAAGTAATACAGTCAGCTTCTGTAATTAACAAGGTCTTCCAGTGCCTTTACTTACAGCAACGATGCCTTGAGGTCCCCAATTGATAAGTTATCTTCAGGGCTTCCAGCTGCCTTGAAAGCCTCACTTGAAGGAACAAGGCAGGAGATGTTGGGTGTGGTGTTGATTTCATTCCACATCTTTGTCCTGTTCATAGCAATGTCTAGAGACTCAAGCCTGCTGTCATTGATGGTTCGAACCGTCTTAGAGCAAGTCAAAGGAGGTGCCAAAACGCTGGTGTCAGGTGTGAGTAAAGATCTCCCATCTTCTGTCTGGGCGGCACTCACGTATCAATGGTTTGGAATGAGTTGACATTCTTGGTTCCCCACGAGCCATCAATCGCCGTCATGCTGACGTCCTCAGCCAGGCCTGCCCTCAAGTCCACCACATTCGCTGAGAGATCCCGTTTTGACGACACTGGGGAAGCAATCAAGACTTGGCCGGTGGCGTCCTTTCCAAACATGTCCTGAATTGATGCTGACAGAGATCTGTTGTTGTACTCTTCCGTCTTCAATAGCGTAGGAACAGTCACTTTGCCGAGATCTTGGAAATCTTTGCCCTTCAGCGAAGCCGGAATGACGTGGTATGAGAAAAAGGTCTCCAAATCGTCAGAGCTGATTTGCGACACATCCTTGATGTTGGATTTGGAGAGGTAGGTTGTAATAGCGTCGTTAGTGGGAACCAGCACCGTGAGGTTGGAGCTCTTGCTGCTGACGGCGGATTGAAATGACTGCGAGGCTGACGAAAGGAGCGTGTTGAAAAGCGAGAGGTCGTCAAAGCTCTTGAGAGCTGATGCAAGCTCATCGGCTTGGGCGTGAGCGGAGCCCAACACAGCGAGGGCCGCAGTGAGACGGGGAATTGAGACACGCATTTGGATTGCTGTGGTCACCCTTGGATAATTGCTGGAGTGGGATGTTTGTAGGGAAGAATTGAATGCGGAGGACGCGGGTTGATTTGGCTTCCTTTTTAGGTTTTAAACAAGGCCGCCTGAAGGATCTTGAAGGAGATTCCCTCCCAACAATGGGCAAATCAGAAGAAGGCAAAAGGAGCGGCCGACCAAGCCGGCAAGGGGGAAAATGCTCACGATACAAGCCAACGCCCATTACAGCCTAGATTTCGTTCAGCTGGCAATAATGGCGTCCACTAATTTCTCATTCGCATCAAGGCTCTGCGGCCCAGTGGATAAGGGAGTGGTCCCCGAGCCGAAAGTGGAATAGCTTATCCGTGCCAAGAAGGCCTCGAGCGGCACTTTGATGATCATCTTCAGCCCAGAATCTGGGGGCCAGATCCGAAACCCGAAGAAATACGTCGTATCAATGGTCTTTTAGTGAAATATCGATGTAAGCTCTTTTGGTTTGGGTTTAAATGGCAACAGCAAAGAACCAGTTCCCTTGCGCCCTACAAAGCCAGCAATTGCTCAGAACGCCACGGCGTTGGTCCCGGAACAGTTGCCGACATTGGTCACAACTAGCGCGGCCCCCATCCAAACAATTGCTGACCGATTAATCAAACACAGAGCCTCCCTCAGATCCCTTGCCAAGAACCGCCAGCCCTATACGGGCATAAAGGTCCGAGTGGCCCTGCACGAGGAATTGGGGTCCAGATAAGGGTGTTGTCGTATTCAACGGAACATTTCCCCAGCAAGTTTACCACCTTGATTGTCGTGAATCTAAATCAAGCACGATAAACCTAAAGTTGTTTTTATTTAATCTATTCTTTTTTAAAAAAAGAAAATTTAAATAAGAAATAAAATGAAAACGATCTTAAAAGCCGATGGCATGTTTTTGAACTCATACCAGAGGGTTGTAGTTGATTAGATCACATACCTTATAGCACAACACAACTGGTCAGAGCTTCGTTCTTATGTAACATTTTATGATACACCCACTCAAATGTAGTGAATACAATATTCACAATGATTGAATAACCTTTTACCAGATCTGTCAAAGGCTTAGATTAATGTATTATTGGTATACCGCCCTCTTTCATGTTTCTCAAGACAAAATGGGCATAAGGATAGCAATGGCAGGTCACGAAGATGAGGATTTATGAAGTTAGCGAGAATTAAATCCAGGCAAGACTCGACAAACCTGGACAGCGAATATCTATATACTCAATAACCATGACTTGACTTGACGGTTTGCAAGTTACTTGTAGCTGACATTGATCAAAATTGTCATCCTAGCCAGTTGAGTGGTATATCTTTTTTTCTTATCGCACAAACTCAGAACCATGGTCTGATATTGCACTATATTGCACTATGATTAACATATCTGTTTCCTGTATAAATGAGTGCTGCAAAGCGCCTGCTCTAGTCGACGGGACCAAGAGGAATGAACGCAGCAGCTGCATCAGTAGCATAGTCTTCGACGTGCGGCACGCTTTGGGCACAAATGATTGATCACCGGATCTCTAATGCGAAACGGCTTACATTGAGAATTTTATACTCGTAGTACGGTTGTTGAGAACATCATTGGATAGACGAGGCCACGCAAGGTTCTCTTAAAGCTCCAAGTCGGATGAAGATCATGCATGTCAAATACCCACCGGTCCTTTTTTTTTTTTTTATTGGTGTAAACAATCGGTCCCCTTAAGCGTGGGACCGTCCTCAAATTGAAAATTACTTGGTCAAGTGGAATTTGTACTAGATCACAAAAGGTGGGGGAGCCAATAACATTGGAAGGCAAACTCTTCTCTTTTTAAATAAAATCTACAATGCGGTCGAGCCCTGCGACTTTTGGCATCTTCGGGTGCGAGACTAGCTAGGCCTTTGACCCTACATCCCTCTCAATCCTACCTCATTAACATCGGGTAGCCAAGTAGCATTAGATCGCGCAGCGACCTGCTCTTTCTCGTAAAGTTGTACATGAATGCTTGAAGGGAAATCCTTTAGTTATCGTCCTCGTCCTCGTCCTTGTCGCTGGACTCTTCATCGTCGTCGCTGGACTTCTTGTCATCATCAGAGCTGGAATCCTCGTCATCATCGCTGGAGGAGGAGTCGCTGCTGCTGCTGCTGGAAGCAGGCGTGGTCTCAGAGGACGACTCAGCGATAGTGGGAGTGGCAGCAGCCGAGCTGGCAACAGCTGAGCTACCAGAGCCAGAGTCGGAGCTGGAGTCGGAGCCAGTACCAGAGCAGGTGCCGACCTTCTCAGGCTCACTGCCGTCAGTGACGCCGTTGAAGGTAACGCACTCTTCACTAACACCGCTGACGCTGATGCCAGAGATGGTGGCAGTGTCACCCATGTTGGGGTTGATGCCAACGAGCATGTCACCGTTGGTGGCAGATCCACCAGTAACCTTGACGTGTCGGGCGGGCATGTCATCACAGTTGCCGCAGCTGCGGTACAGCTTGCCAAAGTCGGAGACGGTGAAGTCGTTGATGACAACGGTACCACCACCGTTGTGCTGAATGACCTTGTCTTCGGCTCCAGTGGCACCGCCACCGTTGATGGTAGTGGTCTCACCATCCTCTTGGAGCTTGATGCTGAAAGCATCTTCACAGACGGCATCCCACCAGACGCTGGTAAGGGTGCAGCCACCGTTGCAGTGCACACCCTCGATCTGGTTAGGTCCTGTAGCGGAAGGTTAGTGTTTATTCTCCGGACCTAAAATTCGTGAAAGCAGTAAGAGGTTCAAACGTACCAATGATGACGTTGGATAGCGAGGCACCAGCCTCTAGGATGAAGACGGCATCGGAATCTCCGCCCTCGGCCTGGCCAGTACAGGAAACACCACGGTCGTACATGACATTGCCACCGTCGAAGCTCTGGCCGGCAGCGATGGTCATGGGAGCGTCGAGAACGCTGCTGCCAGCGGCATCGGGCTGAGCACGCTTGGCCATGTTGTGGAGGGCGCGAGGAGCCTTGGTGATTTGAGGCTTAGCAGGGTTGGCATAGGCGGTAGTGCCGAGGGCCAGGGTGGCCGCCAAGATCATTCGGTACTGCATGTTGGAATTGGTGAAGAAGGTTGACGTGAAAAGTTGTTGGTAAACAAGGAAACCCAGATATCAAGCCGGCTTGAGAGTTGGGATGATTGAAGGAAGGATCAAGCACAGCTTGTCGGAACGAGAGACAAAAATGAGGTAAGAAGAAGAGGGATGTTGATGAGCTGAGGAACTGGAGATCGAAAAGGTCGTTAGGGAAGGAGAAGACCAAGGGCCTTTATAGATTTGATTGTCTTTGCCATCACCAGCATCGCCGCCGTTCGGATGCTTCGATCTGCCTTGTTGCAGAGCTGAATAACGCTTACGTCCCCAATTTAGGTTAAGTTGCCGCGTATCGATCCGTGGGGTTGCAGTTACCACCCCGATGCTGGGTTGCAAGGGTATCACAATGTAAGGGTACCAAGTCGATGAAACCTCCTGATGGTTTCAGTTCTTTCTTTAAGTCGGCCGTAACGACGTGGACGAATTTAGAGTTTTTTTAAGCTAATCGGAATTGAAACTCATGGAATTCTTGTACTTTTGCAATGTAAATAAAAATAAAATAAAAAGAGTAATGTTTATGATGTTGTCTGTATACGGGTATCTTAGATCAATACAACGAGGTCCATGCACCACAACCAACACAACCGACACCAAGCCGCTCAGGGCCTTTGCAAGTTAAAAAAAAAAAAAAAAAAACAATCAGAGAGATGCATCTTACATGTCATCAGACCTCCTTGATAGGGGCGATTCGACAAACACCGGTCCCGCGGATATTCAAACAAATCGTCACTGGATTCTGTCCATTGGGTGGCAGGACACCAACCCTGCTGCTCCCTGTGGTACCACTTTTTGTCTCGGCGAACAGGCCAAAACCAGGTCCCTGTTGCTGTTGGGCCAAGGGACCTAAAACGACCCCACAAACCAGGAATTTGGAACCCGCCGTCCCTTGACGGCTAAATTGCTGATTGGACGGAAAATTCGAGATTTATTTTCGTGAAACCGCGCCCGTGTCATCGCAAGGAATATCGAAGTGATCGCCATCGGAGCTTTTCGTGAACCGCGTATGCATGTTCTGGGCAGCAAATCAAAACAGGCCGGTATGATGGGCTTTCCGTGGAGATTACTTGGCCGGTCGTCGTCATCATGTCCCGCCTCAGAATCCTCTCATCATCGCCCCATCACCGTCCCCCTGCAGCCGGTTGCAGGTAGACGGGTGTGTGTGGGCCGGTGACATTATCCTGATTATGCTTGTTAACTGAGTTTTTAAGGTGAATAGTAACCTATTGACTTGTGTAGCTTGATCGTAAGCTTAATAACATTGTTGACTTGACATGCTGCGTTACAAACGATTTCCAGAGAACCCGCCTTGATCAGAGCAATTTGCCAGCACACCAACCATCTTTTGAATTAGCTCAATTTCAACTCTATAGGATTTTAAATAGTTTCAAGTATATTTTAAAGCAGATGATTTGATATGCTAGTTGGGATCATTTGTCTTTCCCGGCTCCACTTCGTTTCGGTCAACCGCGCTGTGTCACCGACTGTAACATGATTTTCGTCGGACCTTCACTAATGATCAAGTCGCCACAACTACCGCAATCCCGGTCCATATAACGGTGGGTATTGAACGGGAATCCCGGATATATTTCATTTTATCGCAATAGATCACCCTATAGCGGCGGTGTTGGCCCTCCAGTGAAGATAGTGTTAATTTTGGAATGGATCTAACAATAAGGATGAGTAAATATCATAAGTATGAATTGACATGGAGATAATCAAGACTTTTATTTAATGCAGCAATAAAATAGCGTTTAGTCTGTACGCGCAATGGAATCATCATAATGAAATTTGTAAATACAACTGAGAGCCGGAATGTGTTCCGGACGTTGCAACCCACCCTAGAGCCCAGCCTCCCGACTTCCGAACCATGTCTGGTCCTTGGTTGTGAGTGTGGCACAGCATAGCTACCCTACCCCCTGTCATAAAGGGAAAACGACTCACTCACTCATTCCTATTCGATTGATCATCATAATTTGGGTATTGACATGTTGAATCAATCTTGCACAACTTAAAGAAGGAGAAAAAAGCAAACAGACGAACTATGGTCAAACATCTGAATGAGAGATTTCATAAATGCATTGAAATGAGTATATTGTACTGGCTAATGGCAAAAAAGATTGGCTAGCCCAGTCGATAATACCCACATGATTGTGGTATCAGCCGGCAAAAGATAAGATCTTGTCGGTGGAGAGGCTCGAACTCTCGACCTTTGGATGTCCCTGACCTTGGGTCAAGTCATACTGTATATGAGACCAACGCTCTAACCAACTGAGCCACACCGACATGATTCGTTGCTGAATGCCGGAAGACCAGAGGGTGGTCATCAATGAAGGCGTTGGAAATGGGCCGTTTCTCGAAGTCGAGATGTTGTTGTCACTTGTGCCACGGAGACATAACTAAAGGCGGACTAGCGGACTGGACCCGACTAAACCATCGGTTGACTTGGCATTATGCAGCTAGCTGCTAAATGAACTGTGCACAGAATGTTTCAAATTGTTCCCCGCCCCCCACAAGCCGAGTGTTATGTTCACACGGACTCGACACGGCTCCGGACAGTGCGGCTTTGGATGAAATTTGCGTGCACAAATGAAAAACTCGACCTTCATACCATAAAAAAAAAAATCTATACCGCTTCCTTCTACCTTTTGACTGGGACGAATGAATTGCGATTCTACGATGCACGCGTATGTACGTACGTTCATGGCTGAGAATGATTTGTTCATGTTCTGCTGAAATTATTCAATGACCAAAAGGCAAATCGTAAGCTGGAAAGAATCAAATTTTTGTATTTGCCCTTGCTATTAAACATAGACCCTGTGTTATTTTGCTCACTGCTTTCGGAGTGGGCTATCTTCTGCACAAATATCTACGTGGGAGTTGTGCCCGCTGACCAGGGACCCTGGCGAGATTTAAACATCCCCTCACCCTTTTCTGCACCTTGACAACTCAGACTGTGCGGTGCAAAGTATTAACTTGGAATAAACCTTTTATTAGTCCCATAAACGAATGATTTATGCCATCTTTTACAGCTACCATGTCTAGCATTCTTCGGGGTTACACCAAACATCGACAGCGCCCCATTCATATCTCCTAAATCTTGGCCTGCGAAATTCGGAGCACGTCTGGGTGTGCCTTTTTTAGCTAGGAAGCTTGAAGACCTTGACCTCGACGTTCCCAAGAGCGCCATCGCTGATGTGAGTGCCTTCTGCATGCACCATATGTCCGTTGCTGATATCGCTCACAGTAAAGGTGTTCGTCTTGCTGCCCCAGGGGCAGTCCCAATATACGTGGGAAATAGGCTTTTCATTATCATCTACTATATCAAAACTACCCTCTGTACCGGAGGCAGCGTTTTCTCGGCCGGAAGAGTAGATGTTGGCATCGTAATCATGATCGGTGCAGATCTTGTTGATGTCGCTGGGTGAAAGTTCTATGTCGCGGTCCTTGTCGGTACACCTGCCCCTGTTACGTATTAGTATGTATTTTTTGGTGAAAATTATTTAAATTTGGGAAGACTTACCATTCGAGCCGGGAGTTCCTCACTTGAACCTTTCCATTGCCGTTTTGGTCCTTGATGATGACGTAGACCCACTGAGATTGACCTTTGGCCTCCATGATGGTTGAATGTGTTGTATCTTTGTTGGATGATGGTGAGAGGCAATGCAGCTCGAGTAGTGGTGCGATTTTTTCCTAGCATCTCTACATAGTCTTGCTAAAATTAGAGCACACTTCCGATGTATTTGATGAGAAATATGTCTCAAACCTACACACTATTGACTAATCTGATGGGGATGTCTCTAAAGTCATGGAGTGAGTTTTTCTTTCCCCGCACCCACCTAAGACATCAAAGCCCCCGACTTGGTAGTTTTTGACGCTCTACTCCTGGACCTAATCTTCTATCTGTGTCTCATTATGTTGATAATTTAATGGAAAGTCAACTTTCGACCTGACCTCCAAGCTGTATTTTTATTGCGATTTATATAGCGATTTAGCATACCAAGGCTGTTAGTGTGCAACCAAAAATAGTGACCGACGATGAATCAGGAGCAGGGCGCAGCAAGATGCTCAAGGTTGTACAAGGCCACGTGGAGCGTAAAACCTGACGAATCAGATCTACAAGACACAGTGAGAAACATGCCTCGAGGGACCTGGGTTAGTCAATTTCCCCATAGTCCTAGAGAACCGAAAACCCGCATGGGGATGAATCAAAAATTCTAGTATGACACTTAACTCAGATAATTGGGTCGGCATTGCTCCTTTCCATTCAAGTCATGATTATACCTTCTAACTTTGGCCAATTTCTTAAGTTTTGACATTTTGTAGGTTTGAAATCCTGTGGTTAATAAATCATGTGAAGATCGAGTGATCGTTGGCTATTAAAATTATGTAACAAAGTAAATATCTCTTGACAAAAGACCAAGAACGGAACGAAGTCTTCTCAATCCCTCGGTTTGGGCTCTGCCCGGCTCGGGCCGTTCTTATACTAACCTGAGTTGTGATAGTGCGGCTGGAAAGGCGTGCTGTAATCCACATTGTCATTTTCTATCGCTGCTTGCTATTTACCTTATGATTTCTGAGGTGAAATAGGTGATTGATTATGTTCCGAACAGTGGTCTGGATAACCTCGAATTGCTAGATATGTGTTCAACGCATTCTATGGACAGAGGGAATGCAAAGCCTAACATCCTGAATCATTTGTGGGCTTTAAAAAGGTGAGTGCGAAAGTTTGCGGGTAGCCTCAGAATGACCAACTAGTTAAACAGCAATCTTAGCTTGATTAATGAAAAGAGACCCCCATATCGGCCACGATTGTGCTCTAAACTTTCGCTCAAATTTCTTCGTTTAAAATGATTCAAAAGGACTGAGACATCATTTGAAAGTCAGCTTAGTGTATGCTTGAAATTTTTTGAACTGAGCTTGACAATGTTACCATACTGAACCTAAAACGGTTGGCTTGCAAAAACGCGGTAGAGTTTGGTGGAGGGCGGCCGAGCCGATCATCGCCCATCCAGGGGGGTTTTTGACATTTCCGCCGACATCTTGACCTTAGGTGCTATAGCTTGTCGCATTGTCTTATCCGTGGAACTTGATGGCTGCATAAGGATGAATGTTTGATAGATCGCAAGGCGTTTTTTGTGGATGCTGCAAATAGTAAGACGTACAGCATTTGCTCGGAACCACGCAAGGTTCGAGAGCGGTTAGCGTCAAGATAATTGAATGATTTTTTTCTTCTTTTTTTGGAATGTTAGAGCTAATTTAATTGAGTAATCTACAATGTCGGGACTTGTGGCGCTTGCAAAACCTTGATAGGTAACTTTCCATGTCATTGCGGTGACGATCTTTTGAATGGATGGGGATCTGCGGTTTCATCAGTCATCCCCAAACTTTGTCAGAGACTTCGAATGGCACCATGGTAGAATCACCCACTCCGCCACATAGCCGTCCACTGCCCTGATCATGGATAGTGTAACAGAAAACGAGCTTAGCTTGCTTCGCTGTGACGAAACTGAAACCATAAACCAAACAGAATTACCGTTGCCCTCAGTGGAATCAGACACCAAAAGTTAAATTAGCACCACAACGACGTCAGCCAAGTTAGAAATTACAACCACGACTTGTATTGAGGCAGCCTCTCATCTTGCATTACAGCAACTAAATAAAATTCATCATATAGTGATGACCTTATATAGAACCGTCGTGAGGTCATGGTTTAGTGTAGACTGATTGCTGCACGGGCTGGTTGCCCTGCGGTGAGGCCACGCTCCTATGGTAATGAAGGCACAAGTGTGGTTACATAAGACTTCATTTATTTAAAAGAATAGATTATATTCTATAGATTTAACTCAAAAATGCAAAAAAGAAACAAGTTTATATAGGAATAGCCCGATGCGGGGGTCGAACCCGCAACCTTGAGATCGCGTACTCGTAAGAGTCTCACGCTCTACCGATTGAGCTAACCGGGCTCAATCGCTTGATGTTTCTGGATGAGGTCCACGATGGCTAGAGCGAAATCAAGAGGAAGCTCGATGTTCCCCAAATACGGGCACAATTTAGGGTTTTTGGATGATTTTGGTATATGAGCTGCCTGTTTAAGGAGGATCCACTGGTGTTTGTGGAATTAGAAGTTATTTACATAGAATGGGTACGGGAAAATGTTCCGATGATATATGATGAATGGGTTTGAGGACCGAACATCGAAAGAGTCCATCATGTAAAACATCATAATCACCAATCGAGTGGTTATAATTGATTTGGATACAAAGTAGCTAATATTTAGCTTGTATAATGCGGAAATATCTAATAACTCACACCGCCCCTGGATCCTCTTCATTCCTTACACCGACAAAGGCAAGTCTCGAAACATGATTCTTCTTGAATAAACTAATGTAGAGTATACTTGATACTACTTGGGTAGAACGCGTACAGCTTCTATGACAGTCTAGACAGGTGTTAGGGGTTTCATAATTTCCAATGAGAACATCTAGTAAACTTACATCCGAAGGAATTACATGGCAGCCATCGGTGTCAATTTCTGCAATCAGGGCACCAGAACTACAGTCCCAGTTGGAAAAGAGCCACATTTGCATATTGTCGGCCTCGAAACCTTCGACCACGATGTTATGAGAGGCACTGGTGGCGGTGCACCAGATCTCATCACTGGACGAGCCAGCCGTAAGAGTGCCACCCTTGCCGCTTGTGCTGCATCCACTTTCGTAGGAAGAAACGACCCTTGAGTTGGGAATGAACATTAGCATCAGACGTGGAAATCTGCGGTAGGCATGGAAAGAAATGGACCGTGAACATACCAGTTGGCGAGGGAAGACTGGGCCATCAAGGCGACGGCAGCAAATGAGATGGTAGAAAATCGCATATTGAATAGATGGGATGTAGTCTGTTTGGAGGTAGTAACTATGATTTCTCAAGAGCCAACTGTTGCGGGAGGGCAGGCTTTTATCTTCAAGTTATCCTCTATGCATGGCTCCGTTTGCACGATGAACACGCATGAGATAATTAGTCTGCCATCTCCGACGTGATGATGGTCTCATGGAAAACACCTTTTCGCATCCATGAACACCGAAGCTATGTAGATCTTAAAATGGGCCCTAGGCATTCAAATGGTGCTTGAGGCGTAGCTGTTATGTGGGAACGATAGTTTTAGTAGTGTCCGAAATCCATCGTTGGGATAAGTCATTGTGATCAGCGCTTAGGCGGGCCGCTAAGACTTCTCACACTGCGCCTCCCAGGACCAATAGGGGTTCCTGGTGAGCGAAAATCGGTCAGCTCAGAGTAAATGGCTACTGCAAAAAATTCTTCGTAGCGCACCTAAAGCGTCTGGTTGGAGGTTTGACATCTCAATCGACCTATCAAAGATATGGATCCGGTCTAAGCTTACCGCCTATGCATCACACGTCAATAATTGCGGCGCAGGTGGCGGAAGGCATCGGGAGATCCACTCAGCCGAATCCTTCAGTATTAAAAAAATGGATCGGGTAAGATTATTCAATTGTGCAACCTGTGCATTTATGCATTATTTTTCGTCTATTCGATTATATCGAGACTGAGACGGGCCTGGAAACCCCACGACCCAGAATTAGATCGACAGATCTGCAATGACACCAAAGAAAATGGTAATCGCCGGTGATGGAAGCCTCAAAATTTCAACCCGTCTTCGCTACAACGCGGAGCTAGTAATCAATGGAAATCCACCGATGATCTTGAGCCTTGTTACGAAAAGAGGCAGAGTTGTTGCGCACAGCCGCTTAGTAGGGGGATTTGTTGAGAAATGATGGCAATCGATTATGTGAGAGCCCTCGCTATTCGGATTTCGCCGGGGTTTTATTATATTAATTGTTTAATGTACTTTGAGGTAAAAAATTTGAGTATATATATGTCCAGTCCTTTCCTCTTGTATCAAACATCACAACTCGACACCTCTCCAGATTCAACAGCTCACAAACCCGTGGCATTCTGTACTTGATCATTTCGCGATGATGAAATCTTTTCTCGCTTCTGCCCTTGTGGCAGCTGGCGCCTTCCACCTAGTGGATGCAACCAAATTTTGCAAGGCTGCTGGTTGTGACGATTGCCCAGTTAGCACCACGGATTCAGGCACTGGATGGCCTGACTGCACCATCTACAACACTGCAGACGTTTTTGAAGGCAGCTTTGAGCAGAATGTTGATACTGGGTATGTATCAAAACTCCAACTCTGGAACTTGCTCTGATTTGATCTCACTTAGCACCTGGGATGTCTGGTTTGACGTCCCTGAACAGACAAACGCAGAATGCTACTGGATTGTCAAGACTCCAGCTAGTACTGGACTTGATTCCTGCGGCCAAACCGCATGGTATGGCAGTGGAGGTGCCTGCAGGAGCATATCCCTCAAGGAGACCTTCATGCTTCAGTTTTGCTGTGGCGTTGGTGACTGCTGTAGCGCGGGATTGGCTAACATGCCCGGCTGCAATAATGGCAAAAAGCTCAAAAGAAAGCGCGATCTGATGAGCAGTCCCATTTTCTCCCTGAGAAGCAACGATGGGAAAGGTCACATCGACGCTCGAGCCTCTGGCAGCGGAAGCCTTTTGCTCGTCGACCGTGACGGAAACTATATCAAACCTGCTGAGCAAAGAACTGCTCCAGAGTTTCGTAACAATGCTTTTTCAAAGGCACAGAATGAAACCCTCAAACCACGTTCCGCCTGCAGCGCAGGTTCCTGGGTAGATGACGGCGCACAGTACATCACCACTTCTCCCTACACCCAGGTCGTTAGCGATGTTCATGATGGCGGCACTCAGGGAACTGTGGTTCAAATTAGCAAGCAGAGAACTGCAACCTGGTCCACCACCATCGAGGCCAATGTCGGGTTCGCAGACATTTTCAGCATGGGTCTTAGCTTTTCAGTCGAGGAGAGCGAGTCGATAAGCACTACTAATGGAGCCGAGTACACGATCCCGGCGGGGCAGAAGGGCTATGTTGCTTGGACCGCCTTTGTGTACTGCAAGAAGGGTATGTTTACAACAAATCACCTGGCAGTTGATTTGGGATCTATAAACAATGCTAATGCGAGTCAAACAGGTTCTGGTGAATGCAACGGTGGCTCGGTCAGCGGTACTGTTTGTATCCCTTACGAAAGTGACGGTGAGCCTGCTGGTGAGTTCCACATGGTGCAGGCTGGTTAAGGGATCTCGAAAACTGTCTTTTGGGGGATGGTATGAACTGCAGTTGAGAGCTGGCCACTTGGGCTTCTCATGATTACTTTTCACAATTGTAACTAGATTTATATATAAAAAATACTTTGCGAAAAACTCTAGCCTTGTCGATGACGTCGTTTGCAGGGCCTGATTCGAACTAATCTGGCAATTTCAAGCCTCCGTTACAGCCCAGTTATCAGATAAGATGGCCCTTGTTATGCCCAACCAGTGCGAACCCAGCTTTATTTAAGGGTCCTCTCCCTCGATGGGGCGTTTTAGCGCCCCGCCAAGCCCGCCTGTCCGGATATACCGGGTTTGAGACGCAGGAGAAGATGAAATGTGCCTTGTTGGGCGACCGATCCTGACGCAACAGTGGCCCAAATGACCAACCAGCTGTTAGGATTGAGGCAACAATTGTCCCACGTGTGCCTCGGTGGAGTGATGCTAGATTTCGTCGTATCTCCATCTGTCGATGGTAACTCGTGGCGCGCGCTAGCAATTGTCTGGATTTTTAGACGAGATGGGTTTCATATTTACACAACATGCTTATGTGTAAAATGAGGTTATCATTTTCCAACTTCCTGAGGTTTTATCTGTTCAAATTATCGACACCCGGAGTGACGAGAATTTCCCTCGGTCTGCTGTCGATCCGCCTGGAGCATACCCGCAGTACTAAAAGTTCAGCTGGCAGGGATCTAAGGGGCCCCTGGATTCCGTGGACGGAATATGCGTAGCTATTAATTAAACGCGTCGACCAAATGCGCATCTTGAGAATTGTTCTTGTCTTTAACCTTAGCAATCTTCGAGTGGGCATGAGTATAGCGACAATGCATCGTGTGGTGGCATTATTTGCCTTATTACCCCTACCCGCGTGGGTCTGCGCTGAAGACATCGCCTATGTTACAGAGCTCCCAATCTATAATGCCCTGGTAAAATTGCCGTCAAGCTGCTGAATTTATTTTCCTAACGCGATTATTGAAGGCATTATGCGCCGCCAGAGCCGTCTCTAGCGCCATTGGGGCACAATCGTATAGCCAATCTTGCCCCTCGTCCGTGACCGAGTTGCAATCATGCATCTGCACGAAACGGTATGATGAAGTTTTCAAGTCAATTTCATCACAAGTCAACTGTAATTGCGGCGAGATGTCTTCATATCCTGCGAGCAGAGATCAATCATCCGCATCGACAGTCTTGGCCGCGTATTGCGATCAGGACACTACTACAACGTTCCCAGCACCGGCTCATCCGGTGTCTTCATACATTTACGAGTTGGATCATTATAGCGAATTGGCACGATGTGCATCCAATATGCTTTCTTGGGTTGTTCAGGAAAATGTGTGTGATGTTTGATTCCTTGAGCGCTGGCCGATTATCTAACATCGATTTAGACGAATGGTGCTTGTCCGCCACTCCCGACCGATTTCGCACCTTGTGCGTGTGATTCTGTGAAGAATTCTGCTTCGATCAGTGATATCATTCAATCAAAAGTTGCATACGGTTGCAATTCCAATACTGCTGACATTAGCTCCGCCGAAGCCTTCTTTGCGGCATATTGCAAGATGAATGAGGGTACGACATCATTGCCCACCGTTACCAACCCTCCAGGAGATATGACATATTTCATCACCGAGATGCCACAGTATCATTCTCTTTCAAGCTGCGCCCAGAGCGCTATCCTATCAGCTGTCATCTACCAAACTTACAATTACTGCCCCAGTATGGGGCCACAGGAACTGGCTTCGTGTGTTTGCATCAAGAACAAAATGTCAAGATATGTCTCTAGTAGCATGTCTGTGGGCGTTCGAAACAAATGCTTTACTCAAGTCATGGATAACCTCAACTCAGCGAGCGACGTTTTTGAGCTTTATTGTAGCGCTGCAAGGGGCGAGGTCATAGAAGACGTCTATGTCATAGCCTCTAACACTGGAACTGGTGCAACAGGGGCCGCTGATAGCGATGGTGATTCAAAGCATCATGGGCCAGGTGCCGGGGTAATTGCAGGCGCCGTGGTTAGCTCTGTGGTTGGCTTTCTCATCGCGTGCTTGGCCATGTGTCTCCTGAAAAGAAGAGGTCGCAATAGGTACTTGAACAAACCCACAGATGATGTTCCGCTACAAGATTCTGGAGAATCAGTAAGCTCAAGAGACATGGCTCCTCCATCTCAAGAGCCACCCCACAGCATTTCTACAACCGGAGGTGTAATATCGGCAATGAACGTGGCAGAGACGTCTGCGCCACCTCCGTATGAGGCTGGGCCACATGGGACAGCGTATAATAGCAAGGAAAATTAAGTGGCATAGGGGCGATAAATTCAATTGATAGGATACACAAGAGTGCTAGCATTTTTTGTTCAAAATATAATGTTGCTAGAGGTTGCTGGGTATGGCACACTTCGTGACAATGTAGGTTGTGTCTGTTGCATTTATGAATTCATCAGATTGATACGGGCTCATTTTCATATCAATTATTTATCCAGATGTGGACACGGAACATCAGCGTCCGTTGTTTTGGTTAGTTGGGCGTAGTTGGTAAAACCTATGAGGAGAAACTTTTTCGAGGCGGAAATGCGGACCGACGCCACATGTCTCCCTTCGATCCGACTATGATGATCCGAGATGCGGGGTGAAAGGGGGAAAAGTAGTTCTTTGTGAAGGGTCTTTTCTCTAACGGTAGCGGAACTGCTGTGGCCGTTGATCGATGCACCACCATGCAACCATGTGAGCTGTTCAAAAAAGGGCCGATGCTCCTAGACATTTTTTGCGATTAATGCAGAAGAAAGATGATGGGTGTCCAATGAATCATGGCTGAATCCATTGTCCTTCACCGATCCTGTTCACCTAGCCAATCATATGAGGGCAATTAGAGCCAAGTTTTAGATTTGGGTTTTTGTAGTACCACTGGAGCGGTAAGATTTACTGGGGCGGATCAGTGCTTTTGGGCACCGTGGCGGCATTACGACAAGTTTACCATTGCTCAAATACAAAGGCCTTTTTGGATAGCCACTATTGATGCAATTATAATTGTGGAACGAGTCTGCGGAGTAAAAGAAGAAAGAGAAGAAAATCCTGCATTTTCCCCTTATATGCTGGACTTTTGACCACTACTTTAGCCGCTGCAGCAACTGGTTTTACTGTTGGGCGGAAGCAGACCCCCGAGTTTCTGTATTGGTCAAGCAAGTAGCGCAATCCATCTGAGCGAATTGGACGAGGCACATACGACTCCACAGGAAGACAAATAATATAATAATTGCAGACTGTGCTAGTTTTACTGCATCTTCATGTCTCACCAGTTTTGGTATGATTCTCTTTGTCTCACTTCCACATACATAAATTCTCCCCGGCCCCAAATTACAAGATGCAGCTCAAATTTCTTTTCGCAGCAATGACAATTATCAGGTTACAGGGTCAGGCCGCGCCCGTATCCTCAAGTCCCAAATATCTCATTACATTGTGGGTTACAGCTGTGACTGCGGTGAAGATTCATGACTAACTGGTAGTAGCGGTGACTCGTATTCGCAGACAGGATTCGATATAAATGGCGAAGCGCCATCTGAAGCGAACCCAATCGGGAATCCTGCTTTCCCTGGGTGGACGGCATCCGGTGGAATAAGCTGGATTGGCAGCTTAGTGGCTGAAGTCAATACTTCCCTCACACTGTCATATAACCTTGCCTATGGCGGTGCAACAGTTGACGCTGATATTATCGCGCCCTACACGCCTACCGTTGTCTGTATGGATGATCAAGTCGAAACTCTGTTAAGCTTTATAAGCAACAAGGGCGGAGACGTACCGTGGACCGCGTCAAATGCCTTGGTTGGCGTGTGGATGGGGGTGAATGACGTGGGGAATTCGTTCTGGTACGAAAATTCGCATGAGCTTCTAGAAAGAACCGTGGCCAGATATTTCGGGTTGCTTCAAAAGCTCTACGATGCAGGGTTTCGGAAGTTTGCCCTCTTGACTGTTCCCCGTAAGCAAGGGCGACTAGCAACAACCTGAAGGCTGAGTTTGGAGCTGACTTTTCTAATAGCGACTAACTTGACACCATTGATGCTGCAGCAGGGTGCCGACTCAAATGCTCTTCTGGTCGCGGCCATCAAGACATTCAATGAGCTTCTAGTTGAAGGTTTCAACACATTCGCAAGCGCCAATACCGACATTGTCGGCGCCGTAATTGATACCTCAGCAGCGTTCAATAGAGCCATCGAGAATCCCAGCGAATATGGAGCTCCCAACCCGACTTGTTATAATTCCGATGGTGTTTCCTGCGTATGTATTCCTAACATAGAATTTAAGACGGCCATCTAACGAATTATTAGCTGTGGTTCAATGATTACCATCCCGGTATTGCTATCGAGAGGCTTGTGGCTGCCGATGTGGAGAGAGTGGTAAGTGGTCAAGAATGGGGGTGGTGATGAACCGGTAAGAATATAGTTCGATTAAGAATACTCATTCATGAAATATAAGAAATTCTTCCTTAGTTTATATCTAAGCATCCTTCGAGGTCTTGTTACCATTCAGCGCTTCTGCCAACACTACAGCCACATCGTTGGCCGTCGTTCCCCTCTCCCGATGTTCCTGTCTCTCTTTCCCCAAAATGGTATCATCGGCGATAGTCTTGTATACTTCAGCGACGTGTTTGTAAATATTTGCGCCTTGGTCTCCCTTGACATTATCCCATCCTCCATCCTCTCCGAAACATTTTCCAATCTCTCGCATCTCTTCAACCCAACGGCCCGACTTTGGTGGTATCGCCGGGACTGAATTGGTCGTTGCCTTTTGTAGTGCAGGCTGGAAAAGCTCTAGGTGGCGCTGTAACTCAGAATACACCCCAAGGGACTCAGCAGTGGTAAATGACTGGATTGCGAGGGCAGTCAAGCCTTTGGTGAGAGATGCAAAGCAACATTTCAAGCCACTTGCTGAGCCTACCTCGGGCCCAAGATAAGTTGTGTTGAGGACCTTTGCCAGGTGATCGTTGGGTAATGGGTGTGGACCTGAAATTGGAATTGATGGGCGTTTCCAGTTGGTGCCGGGCTCTGTGGATTCGCTGACCTGGCTGTCCTTAGCTTGGTCAATAACGCTTGGTGGACCACCAATAATGCCGCCATCAACAAAGTTCACCGCGGGCGCGTTTTGCTGGAACTCATCGCGGATGGCGCGCACGAGACTCGGGCTCACGGCGTTGAGATCAAGGTAATACAGTGGCCTTGTTCTGTTGCCGAGGTTCACAGCTGTGAATCGCTTAGCAGTCGCAAGAGCATCGCGGGGTGGTACAATGGAGAGAATGTAGTCGGCCTGCGTGGCAAGGTCTGCATCACTTCCAAGTAGAGTGATGGATGCTGTGGCCGCGCGCTTGTGTGTGTATTCGCTTGAGGCCATTAGAGCCAGCCACTTTGAGGCACATTTCTTGCATACCTTCGGCCGGTGATGTTCGTTAGAACCGAGTACCCGTGAGCAGACAGTAGCTTGGCGATTCCAACGCCCATCTCTCCAATGGAGATGATGCCAACTTTTGCGATGTGTGCCATTTTCTCCAAATCTCACAGGTTGCATAGAATGCAGATTACAAAAGGAGCTGAGATGATGAAATGCTATCTGGGCTTTGCGAGCACGCAAGCAAGCTTCCGATGCCGGTTTAGCCGATGATACGTATGCGCGACAAAACCCCGCTTTTGTTCCCATCGCAATTTTTGAGCTGAGAATGAAAATTTTATTGAGAATATTGTTTAAGCGTATTTGACCGAATCCATATATTTCATTCAATTGAAGTGAATTTATGACAAAGAAAAATGCATTGATTGCAACTGTGGAATGAAGCCAATTTGGATCTTTTGGTTTTATCGAGTCGAGAAAGTATTACAGTGGGTCTGAGAAAATTTCGCCCGGTCCTCATGTACCCTACGCTTACCCTATACCAGTTTATATAATTTTAAAAGAGTATTTTTATAACTAAAATAAAAGTAATTTAATATTTAGAGCTCTAAATAATATATTAAATAATTATAATTTAATGTACTTATTTTAAATATTTTATTAATAATGCTGTTCTTATTCTAGCTACTATTTGTATGCCAAGGGTTAGGGTTAAAGCTAGGGTTACACATCAGAACCGGGCGAAATTTTTTCAGACCCACTGTAACATGTAAACCGATGCCATTAATTGCGACTGTAACACAAGAGTGGACTAGAAGTAAATTTTGGTATATTATGTGAAATTATTCGATGTCGGTGGGTTGAAACCGAAAACCGAGCATTTGTTCCCAGGAATCTGATATTATAAACTGTCTCCCATCTTTCATTTGGGACTTTTTCTTCTGTTATTTTCTTTTCACCTACGCCCGAACACTGTTTTATTGCCGTGTCTAGTCCCTAAAATCGGGCTCTGCTATCATCACAATGCGCATTTTCCCCATATGCCCTAGCCTTGCGGCTATAGCCAGATACTCTCCCAACCAGCTATCCCGCTGCGTATTTGACCGTGGGAGATCAGATCCATACCTTTGCTCTCACCGGGTCCCGCCCAGGACACCCCGTCAATGACCACCCTTTGAAAACCAGAGGCGACATTGATTCGATATACTTGAATCCCTAATATGACCATTTTATGCCTTATCCGTTTTACATCGACCCTTCTACGAAATATTTAATGACGCGAAATTTATATGTTGTCTACGAAGGGTGTCAAGCGAACATATTGACAATGCTTCCTACTAGCTTTACTGGGAAACACTTGCCGAGTATTTATTGTACTGATGTTACATCCAATTCTTTTCTGCAATGTTCAGTGGTCGGTTCGAGCTCCATTTCAAGTTTTCTATCACCCGACAATGATGCTCAAACGGTCAATATTGTATTAGCAATGGGGAGTGCTCCTCAAGTACCACCCATGGATGTTTTAGTCTCAAACTTGCAATAATGGGTTCAATGAAAACCTTATTATTCTGTCAGTCCAACGAAAGGCGGAGTGCAATATGTGTTTGTCTGGATGGTACCAGTGCCTCAACTATACAAGGGCTAGACTGGTGGCTTTCATGTTATCGAGAATGCCTAAGGCTTTTTTCCGTGATCTGGTATGGAACGGTTTAATGACACGAAAATGGAACTATTTCAGAGTTATTAGAAGCTCTATTATAAATCAGAAAGTTTCTAGCAGTTCTTACGATCGCTGAAGACGCCCGAACTCTCCTAAGCAAACATACCAAGACATTGAAGTGGATATCATCGGAGAGTGAAATCTGACGCGCAAGTAAAGCGTACATGATCAGAATCCATTCTGCGTCATCAGTGGTCTAAATCACTAGTTAACTGTCCAATGGTGGATGATGTGAGATCTTCAAGCCTTAGTCTGTAGTCGGCCTTGAATCGTGTGCATGACTAACACCAATAGCGTATGCACAGACTGTACGTGCTAGGCTATAAAATCAGTCCCGATCCCCATTTCTTAAGGTTCTCAACGCTATTTCCATGACCCCGTCTGTTTTAGCACAAGAGTTCACTATAAAGTCTGCCTGAATCTCCCATTACGCGTGCTGTGGCCATCTTGCTCCGTTCCAAACTGACCTTCTAGTTACTCATTGGATCTTGGCCAGCAGCCGCCCCGTCTCACCACCATGTCATCTCCACGCACTGTGTCTGCGGTACGATCTGTTCCCTTTGTGTATCGCCTGATCCTCCTCAATATTGAACCGTTGTTCGCCGCTATCGGCGCTGTCATGGCATCCGTCAAACCCGCCATGTACACAGACGCAATGACCCGTGGCACCATCCCCTTCACCATAGAAACCTCATTTCTTTATACTCAGATGGCGGGTGGATGGCTGTATTTTGCCTTTGTCGAAGCGGTTGTACTACGATTATATGACGATTTGCGTCTTTGGCGACTTCTTTGCATGGGGATGCTGCTCAGCGACACATTGTACTGTGTTGGCACTATCCAAGCCGTCGGAGGACTAGCCAGTTGGACCACACTGGCAGAATGGACGAATGACGATTGGGTTACCTTCTTTAGCACGCTACCGATGGTTATAGTAAGGGTATTGATTGTGCTTGGAATTGGCATCAAACCTGTAAACTCGTCATCTAACGCCGCCAAGATGAAGTGAGATACCCCGAAGTCATCATTAGGTTGAGACTACTCTATAGACTTGGGGCTGTCAAAACATCCATGGAAATGATAAATTGCAGCCTTTTGGTATTTCTTATTTAAGGAGGGGTTAGAAATAGTTCCCCTAGTTTTCATCCCGCTCGATAGAATGGCTTTTTGTTCATTGGAGATTATATGTCGCGATTCATTACATTTTTCAGCCATACATTCATTTATGAGAAACTTTAGATGAAAATGCGCATTTCTTATTTTATGAATTTAGTTTGATGGATTAATTGAGACGGAATACTCTCTTGAGCTAAAATACATGTTCCGTTCACTTAGGATCCAATGCAACCACTTCAATCTCCACTCGCATATCATCTTCCCCAAGGCGAGGGACTCCAACGCAGGTCCAGATAGGTTTGTGGTCGGGCATCCATTTTTTGAAGTTGCGCACCATGGCAGCGATGGCCTCATCATTAATTGGAACATGGTATGAATTGACGCGAAAGACTTGAGACCATCCTTTGCCGCCAGCGTCACGCAGATTCAAGTCCACGTTAGCGAATGCTTGATCAATCTGAGCGTTTATTTCTTTGTAGAAAACCCCAGTCTCTGGTTCCCAACCTCCTGTTATAGAGTCCAAGGGTTAGATAAAAATAAAAATAAAAAGGCCGCATGGGATGAATCTGGCTCGAGATGAACGAACTAACCTTGACCCGCACATTCGATTCGGTCACCAACCCTAACGGCTTGACAATAGCCAAAGTTCGCGCGATTTCGTTCTCCGACGCCCTTGTAGGCAAAATATTCAAGTGAGGACATGGTGTCGAATATAGTCTATTTGATGTTAGACTTGAATGTTGTAGTATTCCTGAGGTGTTGTTGTGATGAAGATCAGAAATCGACGTCCGCCCTTGGATCTTAAAGCTTTTCTAATTGCTGCTTACGATAACAAAACTTACTAATATTTATTAATTAGTAGATTCTAGACCTCGCTTAATAGAAAAAAGATCGACTTATCCTTATCTTAGTATGAAAAAATTAACACTGAGCTCTCCTTGTCGTGATACATGACGGAATATAAATTCCGTTCGTTCTGCCCCACACCAAACCTTCACCGTAACACTAGTGCACTGGATTAATCTGCTTTTAGACATCGAGGAAAACCTATTCAAGGCCTGACGCAGGCACTGGGCTCATGTTTCGCATAATCGCCGGCATTTGACGCCGAGTGCTGATAAGGAGTATCGCCATTGTTCGTTCTGGATTACGAACTGCCCACTATTTTGTTATCTCTCTCGTTACATAAAAATCCTACCTTGTAGAATAGCTACTCTCTATCTCGTGGGGGCTTTCGTAATAAAAGATAAGGTGCAGATTGTGATGTGGTTGGACTTCGATCCATGGCGACTGTCTCAACACGAGTAACTGATCCCAATAATAAGCCAACACCCCTCGAGCTCGTTTGCAAACATCAAGCTCAATGTTGCGCATTTTGAAGATAAACCAACCATGGCCTTGCCAGACGACCAAGAGAAGCATGACTTGCCACAGAATGATGTCCAGTCTCTCAGGGAAGGGAGCGCTGAACGCCTCAATAAGCATCCGCTGACATTTTTGCGAAAATTACTGTTCGATTCTGTCGAGGCACGAGGTATTGATCCTGTGCCAGTAGAGGAAAGAAGTGACAACCGCTCCTTCTCATTGTTCAGTCTGTGGTTTACCGCGAACTGTTCACTCCTGCCGTAGGTTGGCAACAAATTCGCATTAGCTGTACAGAGTAACCCGCTGATTAATTGAGCAGCATAAGCACAGGAATGTCCGGTACACTGGTTCTTGGACTGGGGCTCGAGGCTGCGACCTTGGCAATCGTGTTGTCGAGTCTAGTGTTCATGGTTCCAGTGGCTTGGTTGGGTATGATGGGGCCAAAAACAGGGTTACGTCAAATCATCCAAACTCGCTACTACTTTGGGTATGATTCCTCTCTGTCCAAACGATGAAAATTTCATTTTTAACATTTAGATCCAAAGATTCTACCTGGTGCTTGTAATCACAATACTCCAACTAGCTACCCTAACAGGATACACCATAATTACATCAATTGTGGGCGGCCAAACGCTAGCGGCGCTTTCGAGTGGATCCTTAAGCCAGAGTTGGGGTATTGTGATTGTCACGCTCTGCGCTCTTCCTGTGTCATTCATGGGTTATCAATATTTGCACTACTTTGAGACATACTCATGGGTTCCTATTGTAATCGCCATCGTTATTACCGTCGGTGTTGGAGGCAAGAACCTTTCTCAACAAGTCGAAACGAGTTCACCGGCAGTTCGATCTGTCTTAACCTTTGTATGCCTCAGTGCTAGTTTATGTGTGTCATGGGCAGCTGTCGTTTCCGACTTTTCTGTTTATGTCAGCCCACTTGTTTCAAGGTAAGTGACTGAAGTGCGTCCAGAATTACAGAATGCTAACTCCTGATAGACCCAAGATTTTCTTTTCTGTCTATGCCGGGTATTGCATCCCCTCGATTCTATTACAAGTTCTCGGGGCAGCTATTGGCGGCGCGGTGCCAAATCTGGAGGCATGGAAACAAGCCAACGACAGCTATTCGGTTGGTGGCGTCATGTACTCCATGGTATCATCTGTTGGCAAGTTTGGCAAGTTTGTTGCTTACTAATGGCCCTCTCGGTCGTTAGCATCAATGCTTGTTCCCTTTACTCGCTTTCCATCAGCCTTCAGTCTCTTCACCCCAAACTTATCAAAGTACCACGCTATGTTTACTCTATCATCATTGCAGCGGTTGTTGTTGGGGTGTCGATTGCTGCGGCTTCCAACTTCTATGCCGCATTGTCAAACTTCCTTAGCATAGTAGGCTATTGGACTGCTGGCTACGTCGGGATTGCCCTCACAGAACATTACTGGTTCCGCAAGGGTGACTACGCATCATATGATCAGGGACATTGGAACGTGCCGGCAAAGCTCCCAACTGGCATAGCGGCAGTGGCGGCTCTTGTAGCGAGTTTTGGGTTGATAGTCCCTTCCATGGATACTGCATGGTATGTTGGTGCATTCGCAAAGCGAATTGGCGATATTGGAATTGAGGTAGGATTCTGCCTTAGCGCTATCTTGTACCTTGTTTTCAAGACAGCGGAAATTAGGATTACTGGAAGCAAACGGGAAGCTTAATATTTTAGATACAACTTTTAGTTCCAAATGAGGGATGAAACTTCAGTCGATGGTTATGCGGGCAAAAGAACCCCGTCTACCTTAGTTAGCGCATATTCATTCAACGTTGCTATTTACAATCCCGCTCAGCAATTGTAAACTTTGCTATTTGCCCACAACTCAAAGCAAGCCTTTATTTAAAGTAATGCTTTGCAGGGTCTTGAACCCAAAATTTGAACCCCGCAATTCCTTTCGTAAAGTAACCGAGACACTGCTGCTCAGCCAGCCACATTTGCCTGCTCGGTATGCTACGGCTGGTCGGGCCGTACCTGGGCATCCATGAGGTACAAGTTCCAAGATATTATCCATAGTACTGGCAGTAATGAATTGTCCGTTAGAAAGAAACAAGATACATCACGATCATCAATATACTCACACATCCAGCTGCCACTGCAATATCCTCTCAATATTAACACAACAAAATTTCCTAAAAGTTGCAAATCCAAGAATGTAGTATAACTGGTGGGAATGCAGAAGCTAGGTACTGTGATGGCACGGCGTTCTAAACAGCCGCAAGATACTCTCAGCCCCCCTTTCAAAATGTTACCAGGTAAGAAATAAAATAATATGCTGGCGCCACGCTGTCTTTAGTGGCTAGCTGAGAGTAAATTGCGTTTGGCTCCCTTCATAGGCTTCATTGAAACACTATCATTGGCGCGCACTATAAGCGCCACATTAGAGCGCTTGCAATCGGCATACACATGGTACGAAGGCTGTTCCTAGCGCAGCGCCCTTGTCAGACGTCTGGGTTCAGCTCGACCATTAACATTCCGGCTTTTGCCCTCACCGTGGCACATGCCATCCCGGCACTATTGCGGCCTCACCCTTTGCTCGCCTAAAGCTATTCTTGTCAATTATTCCAAGTCAACATCATTTGTCTATATATTGAGGGTGGTGGTCGCCTGCAAATACCCCTTAACTTGCCAGACCAAGACTTCATCATCCAGCAGCCTGAGAAAACTTTGCTAAAACCAAAGAGAGTGACCAAATTCTCCACACCCCAGCCTAATATTTCACTATGGTTGCCGAGTCTGGAGCATGGGACCATGCGGTCGACGACCGCATCAACTACATCATTCAGCATCTTGACAGAGGCTCCGATTTCTGTCAGAAAGAGGCACCAGGCCTGAGGGAGTTACTAGTTGACTACCAAGATACCGATATGAAAGGCGAAGACTTCCACCGACGTCTTCTTCGAACCTTTAAAGATTCGGAAACAGATGGCACTTACTCAAAGATTTTGCAGAGACACTCTACTGAGGAGCGAAAAAAGATTGAGAGCTTTGTTTCAGGAGAAAGCCCGAAGGATCTGGGCCAAGATTTCATCATCGGACCTAGCCCAGCCTGTCGCGAGGAGATTTCAAAATTACAGCAGGCAGAGTCCGTTGTGCACATCAGCTCAGCTGGTGTCTCGCACCTCAAAGGCCCAGCTGAGCATATTACTACCCAACATGAGAGTATTTTTGGCAAGTTCATTCATAAACTTGTCGAGTTCTTTGCTCCCCATAAAGAAGACCCAGGTATCCAGGTATGGATGATCATTTCCAATTGTCCAAGTGACGTTCCCCAGCTAACAAGTGCTTAGGCATTCATTGATGTGCCATTTCAAAACTGGGGACTCAATATCGAAAACACACCACACATGACATACGTTCCAACGACCACTGTGGCCATTCAAAACATTGTCAAATGTGCAAAAGAACATGATATGAGTGTCCGATGTTCAGGATATCGACACTCGTGGGCGCCCATCTTCGGAAAGAATGGGCAGGTCTTGATCTCCATGTTAAACCTCGGCACTGCTACCAAATTACCCAACATTGCCGCTTTACCACTTCCAGAGTCGCCACCTACTGAACTTGAGGAGATTAGCATTGTGCCTGGAAAGCCACGCGTCCCAGGCAACTCGCTCGTCCGGGTTGGCTGTGCAACAACCAATGAGAGACTCCGACGTTGGTGCGTTGATAACAACAAAGTCACGATACCGCTCAATGTCATCATGGTTGAGATCACCCTAGGCGGCAGCAACGCGCCAATTTGTCATGGCGCAGGCCGACGCAACCAAACGCTGAGCGATCTTGTGCGCAAGATTGAATATGTTGACGCTAACGGAAAGCTGCAAACCGTGGAGAAGATGGAGCATCTGCGCGCGGCAAGCGGATGCTTTGGTCTCATGGGTGTCGTCACTCACATCACACTCGAGTTTGCACCCATGACCTACGCGAATCTGGCTCCTTTGAAGATTCCCGTTATTCAAGCCGTGCCTCCACCGCCCGGAATGAACGAGGATGCAATCCCCCCTGCTCTACTCCAATATTGGAAAAAGTTGACTCCTGCCGAGAAGCAAAAGTGCCAGGCCGATTTTGAAAGACGTGCTACCAACGACTACTATGCCGAGTGGTTCTGGTTTCCGTATTCTGACCACTCGTGGGTGAACACATGGGACAACACCACAGATCCTAGCGGCGTTGTGTCCTTTCCGGATAATGCCCACATCTTCTTGTCCTTTATCCAAACTGTTACTATGAATATTCTGCAGAATACGCCACTTCTTGATAAGCTCATCAACGTTACCCACCTCTCGGAAGCTGCCGTTACGCTCATCTCGCGCGCTGCCATGATGGCTCTTCCAGATAAGAAAGTCAAGACATTCTTGCCAGATGCCCTGCATTTTCAGCGCGCCATCCAGAACGTGCGAGTTCGTGACATCGAGGTCGAGATGCCCCTGGTCGCCAAGCCCGGTGGCCCTGCCGGCGCGATAGACTTTACCACGGTTCAACAGGCTTGGTGGGACGCTATTCTTCTCGCCTACGAAAATACCCAGACATCTCCGATGCGCATGCCGCTCGAGATGCGCATCATGGGCGGTAGCGAAGTCGTCATGGCCCCGCAGCGAGGCAATAAATTGGGCACGTGCAGCATCGAGGTGCTCACTCTGCACAGCCAGGCAGAAGAGTGGCCAAAATTTGCACAGTCAGTTCTTGACAAGTGGATGGCGCTGAAGGATCCATCCACAGGCCAGCGGCTGAAGACGCGACCGCATTGGGCAAAGGAGTGGTATGGCTTTACTGTCGACAACAAACCTTGGGTTGAACGGCTCAGGTCTGTCGATTACAAGGACGAGAGACAAGAGTTTTTGGGAATCCTTTCAGATATTGGGAAAGAAGCCGGTTGGACTTTGGGAGATTTGAAGAAGAGGTTCTCCAACGACTTCTTGGATCAATTCTTTTTTGATGGGGTCAATGCGGCACATTAACACGTCCTGTCTTTATTGTAATACTTCCATAGTAGTAATTAATCTACGCTAAAAATAAAAATAAAAATCTTTCTCTTTTGTTTCCATATTTAGGCATTCAATTTTTACTCTCCACAGATCTAGACAACCTTTGCCAGCTTGACGATATCAATCCTAGCAAAGGGCGCAATGCAGGTAGCGTGGATACAATGATCTGTGACGCGATTTCAATTGCAGCAACAAAATCTAACAGGGTCAGCAATTTCATCAAATCTTCCATTCATCTATGCATACATGTATCGTATGAGTATATCGATTGGACGTTGAGAATAAATCGTGCAACGCTGGCAAGAATTGTAAAAGCGCCGACTAAAAAAAGAAATCGAAGGCCATTCTTTTCTTTTCTTTTGAGGCTTTTTAACCTTCTCAACATTCCGAATGGAAGAATAAATACTAATATATTTACAGCTGGTTAGCACTGCATTCTGAAATTAACAGTTGTCTTACCGAGCAGCTCTGATGTCATGCCGAGAGGCCAAGAAACGTAGGTCGGCTCTGAACTTGCAGCTACATTGCACGCTGAATCACTCGCAGACCTAGAAAAGGATGAGAAGCACATGCATCAATATCTCGCACGACCTAGAAATGACATTTTGAAAAACTTACCACATTTGGCTGATGTCAATACCACACCAAAACAGATCCATCAATCCCACAGCCAAAAACGCACAGCCGCTATAAATCATTACGCCATATAAGAATATTCTCAATCTTTCCTCTGAAATGGGAAACAACTTGTAGTAAAACGCCATGAGACTAAATCTTGGAAGATAGAATCCTAGCTCGAAAATGATCAAGGAAGCAACCTTCCACTTTTTCGTTTGTAAGTACACGCGAGTGTTTCAAGGGGATCAGAAGCTCTGCGTACCTTGGCATAGCCCTCATTATAGTAGTCTTCAAATGAAGTATAATGTTGTGAGAAAGAGTAAGTGTCTCCTGAAACAAGGGCAATGAAGGTCAACAAAGCCAGAAAGAGAAAGAGATCGGATAACCAGAAATCCCATAGTCTCTTCCATATTCGAACTGCAAATCGAGTGATCATAACAATACAACAGAGTGCAACAAGAAACCATGTGCCGATCTAATATTCTCAGTCAGACATTGAGGATTAATGGAGATGTGTCTGCATCGTTGCGCACCAGATATTGCTCTTCAGTCAAAGCCATTATCGGCTAGCGATTTGTTCATGTTATTCCATGAGCCCCAAAGAATAATTCATCCTGAATTATTAAGATGGGACCAGTCGCGTCCTGGATGCAGCAACTGGTGAGGTAATCCGTGGTCAACAAACACGTCTCTGGATCAAATGAGAAAAAGCAGATTTTGGAGGCTCGGTGGGCGATCGCTCATAGCCATTCGCAGCTGGGGGGGATTTGACAAAATTCATTGGCGGGCGTGGATTACGGCTTGGGCGTTGTTGGAATTCAAACAAAAAGCCAAATTCCGCCACGTCATTATAATTAGAGACATAGCGTTACAAGATTGAGAAGTGTAGCTACGAAATATGTAGAGGCCAGATGCAATACTCATTGGACGAAAATACTGCTGGCGGAATCGCGTTTTTTGTTTTTTCGCGGGGCAAGGAATTATCCTTGGTTTTGTACATTTCCGTGATGACATGAATGAAACCCAAGTAAGGGACTAGGTTCGATGGTTCAATGGCCCGATGGAGGGGAATGTACGTTTGTGGTTAGTCGTAGAAGGCTGGAATGTTCGATTTCCAAGGGCAGGTAAGAGATTTACCATTATTAGGAGCTGGACCCGCCACATGGCTTCGTTGCCAAGTCACCCTGTGTCTCAAGCTGTTTCGCCTTGTGTTACCGACACTCAATCCAGGGTAGGACAGATGAAAAATCGGCGGACGTAGAATTTCCATCTGTAACGCATAAATGCCGCGTTCCGAGCTGCAGAACTGGGGTGGCTTATTGATCTGGGTCTACATAGGAGTGTGTAATTATTACTCATGGTTGTTTATGTGCGTTCGGCCCTGGTGTTGACCCTATCCTCGAGATAGGTGCGCCCGGAATTCACGTACCATCTTGTGGGCTCGTCCTGATAGCAAATGGTACCAGCGATTGGAGCGTTACTCCGGCGGGGTGCACAATCGCATAGCGGCCGTGCCTGGTCTTGCGACAACCTTCCCAAAGCTTCTTTTCCTCAAACCAAGGCCCGCTATGCTGACGACGCTCATCAGCGTGACAGGAGATGGCTCCCCACATGATGATAGTAAAAGAGGGGCGTGATGCTTCTGTGAAGATGGAGATCACGATCTCGTGTGTTGGGGACGGCTGTTTGTCAGGCAGATTGTGTGTAAACCTGGACTTTTGCTGTGATGATCCTCGCCACCAAAGCTGGTCGATCTCTATCTGCTGTCCTCTGGTAATTTAAAATACTCGTATTCATTCATGTGCCACAGGCCCCATTATATTCCAGCACGGCCGTTGGTTGCCCTACGTACTAAGTTTAATGAAGGGAACCCCAGTGGGTCTCTGAATAGCCCCGTATTGCCGTCTTTGGGCCCCTGCTGTGACAGCTTCATGTCAAAACACAGATCGTGACGTCGGGCAATTGCTTGTGCCGCTGAGTAAAGACTGATTTGGTCAAGAAGGCTGAAATTGTTCGGACGAAAGCACAGGGCTCAAACGGGAAGTGGAGCTGGGATTAAGGAAATTCAAAATGACGACTTGGAGTAGCCATGACTTTGCCGCAGCAGAATCGTGCTCGCTACTTAGTTCAAATCTCGACTTGTACTAATGCATTTATGACCTTGAGATTGATCCAGTCCAGTTGCTGGTGCTGCCGAATAGGTGACGATTGTTTCTTGGCACTAATCACTGTTTCCACAACGCTCCGATGAGCTCCTTGCAACGGTCGTCCGTCATTGATCGGGGCGTGAATAGCCCGACGCATCATTTTGATGCCAACGAGTTCGATCCACCACCACCGCGATATGTCACCAAGGAGGAGTGGTCGTCGTCTAGCGATGGGCGCTCATTACCAACCGCCGAGAGCTTCGACTCCAACGAGCAACGACCGGTCCGAGCCATGCGCAATTCTCACATACAGATGAACGTTCAAGAACCAGCACCAATATGGCAACCAAGAGGCCTCCGAGGAGCTCCGTGGGTAGGCATTGGCGGATTGTTTGTGACTTTTGCCAGCTGTGTGGCCATTGTTGCTGTCGCACTGTCAGCCGACGGGAAGGAAACGAACCAATGGCCGAGCGAGGGATTCCCAATTCAATTGGCCGTGGCCTTGGCGATCTTGATTGCGGTGGGAAACGCAGGCCTCACCTTGGCGTTCAGCGAGGGCGTAACGCTCGCCTGGTGGGTCAAGATGCTCAAAGGCGGCACTCTCTACGACAGCCATCGATACTGGCAGCACGGCTCCAGCGCAGTTCAGTCCATTATCGAGGTGCGCAACTTCAACAAGGTGTCGCTCGCTTCTGTCTTGGTCCTTCTCCTCATCGTCACGGGTCCATTGGTGCAACGTGCCGCGGGCCAGACCACTGTCGTAGAGAGGCAGCTCGCCACCTTGAACGCCAACCTGTCGCCTGAAGGATTTAGCCAGGCAACCGGATACTACATGACACACGCTCCGTCAGTCAGCGCATTATCGCAAAACTTCTCGGCCGTGGTCCAGGACTTTAGCAGCCGCACCGACATGAAGCTCGGCATCACTGGCTGCAATGGAACCTGCGCAGGCACCCTGATTGCTCCGGGATTCGATGTAAACTGCACAAGCGGCAACCAGCCGTACGATCTTGGGCTGGACAAGTTGAAGATTGGTAACGAGACAACAGTCGGATCCATTTCCGTCTCCGCAATGGGAACTTACGACCCGGATACCATCAGTGTTTCGACCCTCTACAAGCCCAAAGCCGACAGCAAAGGAAATCTAATTAGCACCAACTGTACACTGCACATTGGCAAGGTCAAATACAGGTTTCACGAAACCAACGGTACATTGACGCTGGATGATGTTGACCAATACACCAACAACACGGTTTCTCGGTTATACATGGGGTACGAGATGACCGGACTAGGTGCTCCTATGCCGTCCATCCTCGGAGGCATTGCTTACGCGGCCAACAACATTTACGGAAGCGATGTCAGTTTATACCGAACTAGCATCTACTCCGTCATGGGAGAAGGGCCAATGTCTTATACATACATGAACTCGACCCAAGGATCATTGGGAACAACTAATATGACATGGATGGACCCAACGCCATTTGTCCTCGACGCGATTCGGGAGCTCACATTCCGCACCGCCATCGCCTTTTCGAATTCATCCTCGCACCAGTCATTACAAGGAACTCAGGACCGCACACTCACAAAGTATACGCTCCATGCAGGCTTCATTGGCGGCGCCCTCGCCATCGTATTCGTCGCCGGATTGGCCATCATCTGGCTATTTGAAGGATTCTGGCTGCTTGGCCGCCGGGTGTCAATGAGTCCCCTTGAAATTGCTGCCGCTTTTCAAGCGCCCATCTTGGCCAATGCCGCTGTCAACGCCGAGGCAGATAAACTGGCCAAGCAGGTTGGAAAGCAAGAGGCTAGGTATGGTGTGGTTGAGCATGAGAACATGGATGGACGAGCGCTGGCAATCGCTGCTCCTTCCATGATTCGCCATTAGTGCCACTTGGACAAAATTGTTTTGTTGAATGAGCCAAAAGGCAACAATCCATTCTTTTCATTCTTTAATTTATTTTCTTGTCACGTTTTATAGATGGGTTATGAAGAGCAATTAGACGATGTATTCTTAGATGTTACTTAACCAATGGCTATTACAAACCAAGCCAAAATTGTCAAATACCCAGCATATAGCTATCTTTCTTTCTTTTTTCTAATTAGAAAATTGTATATATCATATGCATTTCGACGATGAAAAATTTCCTTCGTCGTGCAGAAGCTGGGGCTGATGCCGCTTTAAACTGTGCTGTACCTACGTCGTACCCGAGTATCCCAGTCAATCCTGAGAAGCGATCTATGACTCAAAAGGGTTAAAAAAACTAGAACCATTTAGAAATTATCACAGACCAATGCCAGTAAGGAATTACAGCTATGCTGTCCCTAGCTGCTGTTCAGCGGATAGGCCTTTCCTGTGTCAAACTCATTATGTTGATAAATGTGCTTTCATAAGTCTCAAGAGTTACAATCAATAAAAGCAACTTATCCATTTAAATCATCGCGGGTGTAAAGCTGCCCATCCTGGATCTAAAGACATCCCCAAAATCCTCGGGGGCAAAGCGAGACATGGCAGAAAAGAAATTCGGCTCTTGTTAGAACTTCAAACTCACAAATCAAGATTTATGCCACAATAAAATCTAAGTTTCATGAATACACAAACAAAGAAGGCCAACCTCAAGAAATGCTCCAAAAGCCAAGAAAGCCGCTACGAGAGCTGAAACCCACTACTTTTCCATTTCGATCCATTTGCCAACCATACACCAGAAACAGGAATTATTCTTTCTATCCTAGGTGTTGAAAGGCACGGAGCCGCAAAGTCGGGCTGTTGCGACCTCTGCGTGATGCCGCCTTGATGGAACGTGGATTTACGAGGGGATGGGGACTGACAGGAACGCGGACAGGGGTGTCGAATGTGGTGATTTGGCTCTCGGTATTTGGCTAGTTGTAATAGAACTGAGTTTTGAGGGTCATTGTAGCGTGTTCATGAAGATAACTTTATAAAAATTGGCAAATTATTTCTCAACATGGCCATATCTATTCAGACACTAAACGACTCTTACAAACTATTTCCCTGTTCTTCAGCAGTTTTACTCATCTCCATACCTCGTCAACAGAAGCAATTCATCGGTCAGCTTTTTGAGGATTCAAAATCTGTTGTTTTTATTAATGAAAAATAACAAACACTAGTCTCGTAGTTAACGATATCAAAGCCATTGATCACCAGGCACTCCCTGAACTAGATTTACTAATAAACCTCTCAGCTTTCTAAACTCTTGGCTCTACCAGGTCCACTATATTCCAACAGTCACAATAGAGCTGCTTAAATGAACGCTTAGGATTGAACCATGATTGCAATTGAACTATTGCTTAAACTGATTGATCAAATTGAACTGTGGTTGTGTCAGATGCGCTTCATAAATCGTCAATGCCGGGACAAGTCACTCACTGATGTACCAGGTCACATCAGCGTTATCACCACCGCCGCCGACGCGTTTGGCAGCGATTCCATTGGGAAGGTCTTCGGAGTAGCTGTTGGAGCCACTCCATGGGTTGTCGAAGTTGAGAGTGAAGGTGGGACCGTTGTAACCGATATTGTAAGTAACATATCCCTCGTCTCCGGTCATTATACCATTTGATTCGGCTTGCAAAGTGCCAGATTGGGCTGCTCCAATATTCTCGGGAGGATCCAGGCTCTCGGTCCACTCGCCGTGCGAGACGCTGGAGTCCTGCAAAAAGAAATCAGAGGATGTTCTGTTCACGATGACAATATTTGTTGAGCGAGCGGGAGACATGGTTGTTATGACTGTAATGTTGGGAGATGTTTGGTTTGCTGATGCTTCTCGAGGTGCTTGAGGATTGTTGAGTAGTGGATAATTAGAATGTGAAGTTGGGATAGGCTTGCCTTTAAATATTCATTTTTGACCAGTTTTGCCTGTCGCCAAGGTCTGTTAAGCCAACAAACGACTCAGAATACAGCAATTAACAGTGATTATGCCGGCATACATGGCTGAACCCATGCTCTGTTGGGCACTGGCTGATTATTTCAGCCACATTCTGGAGTGTTGATTGTAGTGTCACAGGACACACCAACCCATCCTGTAGGTATTAACTAGTTTCCAGCCAGTCATCATGGTTTAGAACCAAGTGCGTATCACTGTCAGCTAGCCACTTGAACATTCACTGTGAGCCACATGTTCCAACCTGGTTTCGCTAAGGCCAATAGTCCCCAAGCCTGCCCTACGGAGCTCTTTTACTGCAAAGCTAGCCAGCCACCGCACGGCCCGTGCCATGTGATCCAACTTCGAAACCGCTTAGCTCGCACAATTAGCTTCACTGCCTTCTCAGGTCCCCCACATAGTACGCCGCCTCCACGAGTCTAGATCGTATGTCTGTTGTTCCTGGTAGTGACACAACCAAATTGTAGCCATACGTACTGTCAAACATGCGGTACTGAAAGGATTGGTTTTGCCAATGCCCCGTAATTGATGCTTTCCCGCCAATTAATCAGTGTCTAGACTTATTATGGACTCGCGGGTCATGTCCATAACGGCCTGGATCTTTAAGTGGCTGGCTGAATTATCGTACGATGATTCTGAAATGCCACATTGTATATTCAAGATTCTTCTTGCATCTACCTCTAGTCTATCAATAGTCTTCTGAAAATACCTCACTGCATGGATCTTCACTTACCGTTCGATTTGACTCAACACCAGGTTGCGCAATACCATGGCGCCTTCATGAGCGTCTAAGAGTTACATCAATTTACTGAAGGGGGTTTGGCAAGAGCATTAACTTACCTTTGAAATTGATTTCTTAGACTTTAGATATTTGAGAACCTTGATCCGTCTTTTATCATCGTGTGTTGGAGACAAGTCACAATTCTTCCTTGCAAACTCCCTGTTGATTTCAAGATTTTTAAGACACAGCGGCTTTTAACAAGGATCACGTAATGTAACAGAAGGCCTCATATTTTTCACCATAATAAATATAAATACGCCACTCGTAGAATACATAACATGGATTGGCGGGTGACGGGCTGAACGTCCCTAAGAGAGGTTGGTCTGCTTTGGAAGTGGCTCTCACTAAGAGGAACACCTTGTTTTGTTTTAAGAAAGCGATCATTTTTGTTGAACGACTCATAGATTTGTAATGTTAGTAAGAATGGTCTCCCGTATTGCGTCAATAGTTTCAGCGCGCCAATGCTGAATCAGCGATCCAACAGGTCTTGGACACCGCTTCGGGTTTCAGTAGAAGAGAAAAGTCGGAAAATACCAAGATAATCCATTTGTCTAAGCGCCAAATAATAATTCCAGATCGGATAACATGCAATCTTTTGGAATGTTCGCTAATCGGTGAACCACAGCGATCCATGTTAAACCGCGAGACTGACACTCTAAAGTAGTAGAAGCATACTTGACTCACAAAGAGGGGTCTATGCATTTTAAATTTATTTTTTAATTATATAATATTATATATTGCTTAAAAATCTCTCAAACAAAAGCTCTTTCTCTAATATTACTTTTAATATATTTAGGTACTTTATGGCCTCCTAATACTACATTATCCACCTAGTAGACTACCTAGTAACAATCCAAGACCGGTTTGACATGCGACCGCTCTCTTACTTTATCATTATAATTAAATCTTCATATCTGGCTACTTCCATGACCTCCTGGGTTACTGTGTTTAAGCTCTGGGTGGTTCTCTTCTACCCTAGAAGATGAGCTTGCGACTTAGCAGCACGTGTTCGCCCTAGCAACTATTAAGCAGCGCGAAACAGCGATTCGTGCAGCTAGACAGCTTTTATTGCATCAATCTTGACACTTCTGTCCACAACGTAAAATGCGCTTACGTAACAAAAAAGCGGATGTGAATTTGCCCAATTCGCTTATTTTTTCGCTAAGTCGGCACTGGCGGATGTAAGGCTGACAAAGTTCCCGCTTGGCATAAGCACTGCCACTATGAATGGAGCGTGACCAGGGCTATGACAACAACAATGTGGAATATGACTCTGAGTAATCCGGTGATAGCCTGCGCAAGAAAAATGTTACCAATCTGGGATAGGCTGGATAGAAAAGTGCCTCAAAAACAATACTGCTCCATGAGGCTATATAATGCATGGCCATGTCTTGAGTAGAGACATTTCTCAAAATCAAGATTCCATCATCAGAATATCCAGAGGTATTATCAGCCTTGCCTCGTCTTACTACCAGTACGCACTTCCCCATTGGATGTTTTAGAACTCTACCAATATCTGGCATAGTACATCACGATTCCACTTGTTCTTGAGGCTGCATCGAAACACCATAACAAAAGCATAGCCTCACCTTCTAGGTTCTGTCCCAAATCTCATAAAGAACCCAACCAAATCAACGTCAGCGATATTAGGGTGACCCCGCATTCACTTACGTCGCCACTAAAGCCTAGACAGAGCGTGCACGATGCTCTATGTCAAAAGGTCGCATCAAGGACCATATAGCATATGGCCACTAATGGCTATGCTATCGCTGCATTTTATTATAACAACCTTACAAAAACCCCACCCCAGAGAGGATGACCAACCAAAAGAGATCAGAAGTTTGTGGCCACCCCAAAATACCCAAAAAATTTTAATGGAATCCCGGCCGATGCACTCTCAATTTCCCAGGCAGAATACGCCATCATCTGCTTTTGGTCACAAGTCTTCCTGAAGGAGGAGGATATTTTAGCCCGGAAAAACCGGTTTCAAGCATCTCCCATTCTTTAAGATGGTACATAGACTCATTGTTGATGATCTGGTGAGTTTAGTGTCAAATGGCATTGATCTACCTCCATGTGAAAACTCCCTTGATTGAGGTAAAGTGAATACATTTACTCCTTGGCTAGTATATATATATATCAGGGTATAACCAGGACTAGAATATCATTCATGTTCATGGTGGTAGCAGGTATTTGTTCAAGTGATCGTATAGAGACCACAATTGCTTGGGACTGTGATTTAGACAATGAAATGACGCACTGTGTTTGTATGTACCGTGAGCGCTTTTAGTGCTTGCATAAATTTAAACAGTCGTGTCTCATGTCCTGTGCAACTGTTTCACATTTTAATGCAATCCGATCTTCAGCCCTTGTTTAACTTGAGCGTAGTGGGTAAGCTAAACATTTCAGCTCCCTAGCACTACCCCAAAGAAGGATTAGTGCCTGCATTCGAGAAGAATCTGATTTGATATATCACACAATCTGCAATACCATTTCCTAAATGAGATGAGCGCAACCACATTTCGACCTGGTCGTACGACTGGGCACAAACGGATCGATCAGCCAACGCTTTTTGGTGGTTAGTGTGCAGCATTCCGTGCACCACCCAATGCTGCACAGATCCAGATGGCTTGGTTGTGCAAATGAAGCTGCTCGTGTTGCCCCACTGGCTAATAAAGGAGTCAAGACTCTGCTCCACGCTTCATTTGAAGTGTTTCGCCACATGTTCATGTTGTCTATCGAAGCCACATTCCCGAATTTCGCTTTCCCCTGTCATTTAGATCACTATTGGTGATTTCGAACACTACGTAGCTCAAGCTCCATACTTCTCCCTTGGTGTCAATTTTGGAGTATCATGGCCCACAAGAAGTTGATCGTTACCAAAAGAGTCTGTTGTGCGAAATTGAATTCAACTCACAAACATTGCTCCAATACTTTGAAGGATAGCATCAACTCATTTACGTAACATCTTCATTAGTAAATAATACCCAGGATTATTACTGAAGTTCTAGCAAGCTATAGTTTCCATCTTGTCACTTATTATTGCCAAGGTTTTTGTTGAATCAAAATTACGCATAGCATCATAGTGTAGGGTAATTGCAGACCGAAATTTGATGCCGACAAATAGGAGCACAAATAGTGTAATCACTGAACTAGCGACGTATGGGCATTACAACAATGATCCCTTGTCAGGAGGTCTTTGAATAATGACTTTGCTAACACGAAAAGTGAAGGGGAAAAAAGCATCATTGGCACATGACATAACTGCTTTTGAATAAATGTTCGCCATCGGAATTTTGGTTATTAGACTAAGTTGGCTTTTGTCACAACAACCACTCCAAGGCCCGTCAGCTAATCTCCACACTCATTCAGTAAACTTCATGCCCTAGAATCTCGAAGGCTTGCGCTTGGAACACTTCTCCACGTGTGTTACGGCGGAACACTCACGGCGTGGCTGGCTGCGCTAGCCACCAGCCACCAGCCACCAGCACCTGAGTCGCAAACGCTAAACCGGCAATTCGAGGACGATAATAGCATAAAACCCTGATCGTCAATGACACTCAGGGGCAAGTCGTCGTCAGCATTTCTAATTGAACAAAGTCTACGGCCGGCAAGAGTTTTGATGGGAGCCATGAATTCTGTCACTAAAATGCGCTGTTCCGCGTTACCCGACTACACCGAATCCATATTATCACGAGGATATGTAACCATGGCGCGAGTGAGAAACAATTGAGTTGAATTCACTTAATTTTTGACCAAAGTTTAGGTAGAGGTTGAATAGAAGGCTCGAGATGCAGGGACAAAGGTTACATCCTCCACTACAGACCAAAATACACGGACACTACATCTTGTGGGATATTTGGACTACAAATAATCATTATACCTTGATAAAATATTCCTGAAAAGAAAAGATCGTTGCTACTGTGCAAATATACCTTCTATTATCGCAAACATGCGAATTTACGGTCGCCCAACGCGACTATGTGATGCAAATTTTCCATGGAGAATGGGTATTTCCCTAATTGGTTAGACATAGCATATAATGAGGCTCCATTTTTTTTTTCAGGGACACTGCCGTTGCAGCCCCTGTTTGTGATGTGGCTGCAAGATTTATTTCATGGAGATGTGTGTGGCTAGACACCGTTTTGGGATAAATAAATGATTAAAGCGGAAACTGCTGCAATACCCACTCTGTTTATTCGAATGGATAAAACGGCAGGCAAATGTGACTGAAAAGCGGCGTTTACATGGATCGTGGAGAATGGTACGTCTATGAAAGCATGGCGAGTATCTGTATTTTGCACAAGTGCTGAAGCAGGCAGGTATCGAGAGAATTTCGCAAAACTCCCAGGTCAGAATAGATATTAATTCATTTCCAAGTTTTAATAATAATAATATCGATATTTACAAATTCCGGTTAGAAAGTTGGTTCAACTGGAGGGATTCAATTATCCAGGGTAGGCAAATTGATGCGGGTCGGGATTGTTTCCGAGCCAAGAACACACAGGACAAACCCCAAGACTCAATTGTTTACAGCCAAGGCCAAGGGGAATCAAGCATCGTGCAGACCCTGTCCATGGGCCGCTCAAGATCGCCGTGCCCCCTTGCACTGTGCGCCTAGAAGCCGCGGCGGCCCAGCAGTGTGTTGAGGAGCTGGCGATAATAGTAGGCCCGAGAACTGAGCCTGTGAGACATCGCTTAATACTTGGCAATTGACCAGCAATGCATGCGTGACAAGGCAAGTCAGACAGGCATATGTATGTATGCAGGCAGGTAAGGAGTCAGTCACTGTCGCTTCTTGCCAGCCACAGCTCGACCTGTTCTTAGCGGTGCAGCCTCAGCGGTGCCCAAGCTAGCCAGTCGCATCCTTGAATTAAGTGTCAAATGCCAAATCAAGCAGCTGGTGGGGAATGCCTCTGCCCCATCGTCCCGATCCACACGCCGTTCAATGGCCTGAGCACCGCGGCCTCAAACAGACTATTGATGGCACTTGCTCGAGAGCCCAAAGTAGCGCCCAAACGTCTGCGCTCTCGCTGGAATCACCGGAACTAGTATCCACGGCCTTGTGCGCCTCTTTTTCTGGCTGCATGGTGCCTCATTGGTGACACGACTGCCATCTGCTACGGCGAAAACACGGCGAAAAAGGGGCGCCGCATTGACTAGCTACAGTTCACCGAACAAACCTCAAACATTTCGACCAACTGCAGCTGAGACAGGACATTAATTAAGCTAAATAAACAACCTCTAAAATAAGACACGAACCGCAAACCCGGCGCGCGGGCCATCGGCAGATACACCGCTCTTGGTGAATTGCTTGTTGATCGCAGCGGCAACTGACGATGATCGTCAGTGAGCCTAAATTCGAGAACCAAAAAGAAAGGAAATGGGAGTGGATCGAATGCACAGCAAAGAGCAGGAGAGGTGCCTGTTCGCGGACGCCGTGTGCGATTTCTAATTTGGTCAGAGTTAATCTTACCGCGTCCAAGCGTAGGACGTGTGGCTGGCACTAACCTACTTCCTAAACGCTAGTCGCCTGTCACAACCGGTCGTAGCATTGAGCCGGGGCATTGAGCCGGGGATTAAGTCGATGCCGAAGTTGATGTTGAAATCAATGCCTCGAAAGTGATAAATACATGCCTTCAGCCCTCCTCAAACAACTTTTCATCATCAGCAACACATTCACTCTTCTCTCATCATCATCTTCAACTCACTCTTTTGAGCAATACTCAACAGACACAAAAAACCTTTCCCACTTACAACTTTACCTAATTCATAATGAAGGCCTCTTTCTTCTCCGTCTTTGCCCTGGCCTTCTCGGCCATTGCAGCTCCTGTCTCCGACATTGTCGAGCGATCCGACGCCGTTGCCCCCGTCATCGAGGCTCGTGAAGTTACCGACTTCCTCGCTGAGAAGCGCACCATCCTCGCCAAGGCCGATCTCATTGCCCGACTTGACAGCTGCAACTCCGCTGTCACCTCCGTGACCGTCAACATCGACGCCAAGGTTGGCGCTATTGGCAAGGGCAAGGGCAAGATCACCGCCGACGCCTGTGTCCAGGCTTCTCTTCCTCACCTTCAGACGACTGTCAAGCTCCTGACTGCCCTCAAGGCTGATATCAAGGCCGCTGCCAAGCTCAAGATCTCTGCCCAGGCCGATATCAAGATTGTCCTCAACCTCATCATCAAGCTCATCACCAACATCCTCGTCTGCACCAAGAAGCTCACCATTGCTGTTGGTCTCCGAGCTGAGCTCAAGCTCGTCCTCAAGACCTGCTTCTCCCTCCTCGCCGACGTTCTTACTCTTACCTGCGGCATCGCCCCCGGCATCTTCGCCCAGGTTGTCGCCAGCCTCAACCCTCTCTTCATCAGCGCCCGTGCCTCCGTCCTCGCTCCTTGCCTGGGTGCTGTCTTCGGTGCTGCTGGTGGCCTCAAGGCTGGTCTCAACATCAGCCTCAGCGCCAACCTTGGCATCAGCCTGTAAATGTCTGCTTTGCACTGGATGCAAGGAATCAAGAAGATTGGGGTAGTAAATAATTAGCATCAATTATCCTTTGCCTCGTATGATGTTCATGGAGTCAAGAGAATAATTCACTATCAATACATTTTAATACATATTCCACAAAAAGCAAAGTCCCACATGTGCAAGTGATGAAACGATTCTCCTTAGTATACAATTCTGTCTTTCAGTTAAATACAGAGACAATATCTGCAATGTATCATACTATCGTAGCCATTGGCACATAATTGGCTATTGTGCAAAATCAAATTCTAATTGCAACAGCCATCCTGTCTAAGCGGTACCCTTCATTTTAGTTATGGCTGAATCTATGCTTAATTGTTCACAGCATGAGTAATTATCGGAGGTTTGAAGAGCCCGAAAAGCTTGAGCGCATGATGCAGCACATAAAGACCATACGGCAACTAAAAATAATATCCGTCCGACCTATTTGTAAAATCCACCTGCGCTTCGGGTTTAATATATACAATTCGGCATTGGGTGTGTGATACATTATTCTTGGGAAATAAAAAAGACCATAGCGTTGATTTGTGTTCGGTATTCTGTTAGAGTTGTACATGAAAGAATAGCATTTTAAGTACTGGAGTTTAACGGGATTGTGAGATTATTTAATAGGCAAGATCGACCTTTCTATCGCATGGCATCATGAAGAGGTGACGTCTGAGCGCCATCATGCAGGTCTCAGCTATTATTATGCCACTTTCAGCACTGACTGAAACTCAACTTAAAAATTTCCGTGCATTCAGATCTACATACCCAATGCAGCAATGCCGATCCTAGAGATATCGCAACGTGGGACACTTAATTCAGGATGTTACGGAGCTAAAAACTTTGTTGTTGGACGGGATACCGGATTAAAACATTTTCAATGACATGGTTATGGGTGACAAGGGATGCCCTGTATTTAGTCCCGATTGCAGGGTTTACTTTTCGTTACCTGATGGATTGGATTTAAGCTTATGTTTGATTTTGAGTCCATCTATTCTATCTGGTACATGGATGTTCCATGTACAAGAAGACAGCGATGACCTGTCATTGTCTGCTATAAAATATACATATTTTGGCTGTTGAAGTTTCTGAAATCAGCGATTGCCGAAATAATTGACCAAGAGATGCATCTATTCAATATTAAGCCAGCGAAAAATCTTTAAATACGTGGAGGATGGCGCGACTTTGAGTAGTCAGTACGTTGTAAAGATTAAAACCAGCTGGAGCAAAAGTGTCTACAATGACTTTCGATTAGCAAATCATGGTACTGCACTACTTAATAGATAGGTACTGAATTAAGCCCTAGGAATCAAAGGCATAGTATTCAATAACATTCACATGATCATAGATTGCACCGCGATAAAAATGATGAAATGATCTCAATCACGGAGTGAGAATCAATAAATATGTTTCTATCACCTCTTTCTTAAGTCTTTCGTTTTCATTGCATCGAACGAGAAGCAAGAGAAACCTTCTCTGGTTGATTCAAAGCCATACAACACGTGGTACTTTTTCAGAACCTTAACAGCACGATTGTATCCTATGAGCTTAGGCAGCCTGCGCCTCTCGGATCTTTCCAGCCAAAAAGTCAGCTCCCTCTTCGGCATTTCGGCCATATGAGAGATGCGGCGGCAGGATGGCGGCGTTCAAGACACCATCGCATACGGCATCACGCGGGTTCTCGGCACAAATGATATTGACCTTGTCGGCAGGAAAGTTGTTAATTTGGCCGTTGTCTGCGCGGTTCTGAGTGTCACCAAACATGATGACACCGGCAATACGATCAATTTGGTTCTGAGGAAGGCTTTCGATGGCGCGGTGATTAAGAGCTGCGCCTTGCCTGTTGAAATAGATTGTTATTACGCGGTGTTTTATAGTGTCTGGATGAGAAGCATCTACTTACGAGTATCCTCCAGTGACTATGATTGAATCGGGACACTGGGTCATTGCGGTGTTGAGGAGACCCTCCAACTCGGCAACATCGTCAGGGTCTGCACCCCCAGGAAGGAAATTGGTTGACAGAAGAGCAGGGTAGTCAACGCCCTGTACGGCAACTTGACCGGGAAATTGCTCTTTGAGGCCGTCGGCGACGCCGGGTCCAACAACGGTACCCTATTGTTGTTAGAATTTAAGAGCAACCATTTTGCATTCAAAGAAAAAAGAAAAAGGCATGAAGGAGTATACCATATTGCCAATCTCAGTGGAGCCACGAGCAAAAATGAAGACAATGTCATTGCATTCGCCGTTCTCGAGGTCATTTTCATTGGCACCTCCGAGCTGGCGCTTGCTCTTGACATTAAATGGTGTAGCCCAGGCGAGGGAGGCTAGAACGAGAGTGTTCATGAACTTCATGATGAATTTACAGAGCGAAAAATGTTGAATTTGCGAATAGAATAACTGTCGTACCAGACGAAAGTAGAAAAGAACGTGGTTGAATGAAATGGAGACTAAGTAGTTTCTCGGAGGCTGAAGATGCAATTTGAAGCAGGATCATGGCTTGTATTTATCCATCATATCGACATCTATTCTGGCCTGAAGATCCCTTGACTCCGCGTCTACACATTTACCTCGGCAAGTTCGTTCGGCTCAGAAAATATGTGACTTGATGTTGCACTGGTGAATCAAGGAGGCTGTGGTTTGAACTCACCCAAAAAGAAACCGTACATGATCCTGCGGCTCAGGAACTACCGTGAGAGTAATGAAATAGATGGACATTTTCGCGATATTTTCCCTAAATGTCCTTGGATGCGGTCAGCTTGGCCGCATTCATGAATGTCCAGCTCGTCTCAGCATCGCTTGGCAATTATGTCTACTGGCAGTTACTGGGGTCGATGATTTCGAAACTGTGTCATGTTCACTGCTTTTTGAGGCCCTTAACCAATGACTGCCGCGTAGGCTTGGAAATGGTTTCATCGTCAGCTTCCAAACAGGGGTTTTGGTTTTGAACCTCCTTATGTGTGAAGGTGCGACAAGACCACACCTTTTCGTTTTATTTCATGAGTAATGCCAGGGTAGTTCATGTTTATCTTGGGATTGCTTGCGAGTCTGACTAACTTCAAAAACTTGCTTCTTGTATGAGCCAATTCTATACTCTATTTCTAACCCTACCCGAGCTCCCTTGTTAAGATCTGGACAATGTCGCCCAATTATCATTTAGAACATATTTAAATAAGAAATGATTAAAAATCGATCCTCGATAATTCTATTGTTTGCTCGATGGATGCTACAGTTTTATCAAGGGACTCTTCAGAGCGAGGAATTTCATGTCCACATTGATTGATGACAACTTCGGATTTTCTCTCTTCACACAGACTCACAACATACTTTCCGAATGGGAAAAATCCATCTTCTGAGCCAATCAAGTGTAGAGTTGGAAGATCAATCTTCCATTGTTGTGTATTTTGAGTCGTGTTTGCGTCCGAAAAGGGTTGATAGATGTGTGCAGTAGCTGAGGATGCGTCTGCGGCAAAGTCTTGTTCTCCGAGCCCTAAGAACTCTTGAAACTTCGACTCGTACCCCAAAATTTCCTTGGTGTAGGGTATACCCAGCTCTTCAGATGGCGATAAGGGTAGCACGCTGCAAATAAAAACCGCAAATTTAAATGGCGCTGGTTCCTCCGGGTTCTTGATGCGATGCTCTAGGAGCAGACTTGCTGCGAGTGCCGCCCCTTGAGAAAATCCTATGACACCATCATAAGGCCCATCTTCTTCAAGAATGGGCTTGATGTATTCGTGGGCTGCTGAAACATCATCGGTAAAGCAACGGCGATGCCATGCAAGGTAAGGCCCCGGATGATGCGAGTCAACACCGGGCGCAGCATTAACTTCGGAAGGGGCATCGATAAAGTCGAACTCATAGCTTCCTGGTAGTCGACTAATAATGGGTGCTGTGGGGCAAGAGAAGCTGTTAGCAGCGATTTTCCAAGTTGGATTGTTGGCGCAGAAAAAAACTGGGTTTTGTATCAAACTGACTTACCAAGTTGGCTCTCAAAAATGTCTGAATTAGTTCCTCGCCCATGCAAACAGAGAATGCGCATCTTGACGGTTTGGTCCGTTGAGAAATTGAGATGGCGAGAGATTACCGAGTACCCAGGTGCTGGAAATATGAGCTTTGGAGCCCTCTTTGAACCAGGGTTTCGATGCGTCGTCATCCCCTTATCAGAACCGGAGACACGGCATCTCATCGCAATGTTGGGCCTGTCAAAGTGGGAGCCCTGAAGCCCTTTTAGGGTAAGCCAGCCAGCCACTGGGAGCTAATGGTCTGTTAGCTCGATTACGCAAATCCGAACGGCTGGATCAACAATTGCTGCGTCTACATCTGACCATGTGGATCTTTCGCCCACAGCCGCTCATGCTCGATTTGGAACTATTGGATAGCCCACAATTTCCATGGTTGGCGCTGCCCAATAGAAGCCATGATGGGACTCTCGCTTACATGGGGGATTTCACAACTATTGACAGTCATATTTGCGGTTGCCGCGCGGCTCCACAGGGCTAGTCACCGCAAGTGCAAGACGCATCAAACAATAGTCTTGACTGAACAGCCATCAGGGACACGTGTTTGCAGATTTGGCTACCCTATCAACCCAAAAATTTTGCAACTTTACTGGAATAAGCCATGAGCTAACGCATGGTAGGGCGAATCGTGCAGGCGGAATTAGAGACCCATGCTTTACCAACGACGGACCAGGTTACGGGGAAGAGCCGTAGAATCCACATAGAATCAGGGAGTACCTTAGCAGACATCACGGTTGGTAGAAAACTTTTTAAAATAGAATTATCTCTTGCACGTGTAAGTGCCCCATAACATGCTGTATACCTTGCCACCCGTTAGTCCAGAGCTGAAGGTAAGACGGCGTCGTAACTTGCACCATACTAGTAGAATCAGCAATCTGGACTTCTGCAAGAATCAATAATATCGACGCCCGTATTTTCAAACACGGGGACACCGGTGAGCGGAGAGTGCCGCTTATCCACCTGGGGGCCAAAACACGAGTTTCCATGTGAAGAGCCTATTGATATGAAGTATATATGAATCATTGTCAAACCACCTTGAACTGTCACTCTTTAGTCATTCTCAACGTTAAAATACCAAACATCAATATGGGCACGACAAATATCTCTCCCGCGGCCGTGGCTGTGGTAGGCATGGGATGCCGGTTCCCTGGTGACAGTTCCAACCCCGAAAGACTGTGGGAGCTGATCAACAATGCCAAGAGTAAACCAATCATTGCAATTGTAATGAGATCGTAAACTAACTCACTTCTTAGGCGCCTACTCAAAGGTACCGACGGATCGCTTTAACATTGATGCGTTCCAGCACCCCAGCAACAAGCTGGGCACTGCTAGTTCACAGGGGGCCCATTTCCTCTCTGATGATGTTTCTGCCTTTGATGCTTCCTTTTTCGGCATTTCTCCAGATGATGCAAAGGCAATGGATCCTCAACAAAGGATGCTTCTTGAGGTAGTTTACGAGGGACTCGAGAGCGCTGGATGTCGCATGGAGTCCCTCGTTGGGAGTGACACCAGTTGTTTCGTGGGCGCCTTTACCCGCGATTGGGCTGATCTTCTATGCAGAGACTCCGAGACCGCACCAAAATATAGCGGATCCGGAATGGGAGCAGGCATGATAGCCAACCGAGTCTCTTGGTTCTTCGACTGGCATGGTCCCAGTCTAACGCTCGATACTGCCTGCTCCTCAAGTCTGGTGGCACTGCATCTTGCTTGCCAGTCTATTCAAGATGGTACTTCCAGAGTGGCTGTTGCAGGAGGTACAACATTGATGTTGAATCCTGATATGCCCATGTGGATGTCCAATATGAACTTCCTTTCAAAAGATGGCCTATCCAAGTCCTTTGATTCACGAGCTGACGGGTACGGCCGAGGAGAAGGCATTTCTGCAGTCATTCTCAAATCGCTGGACCAGGCTATTCAAGATGGCGACTGCATTCGAGCTGTTATTCGCGGGACTGGGGTTAATCAAGATGGTCACACATCTGGAATCACTCTACCGAGTCCGACTGCTCAGGCTAGTCTTATCAGAGCCGTGTACAAGAAGGCTAATTTATCCTTTGAGGATACAAATTATTTTGAGGCGCATGTTAGTAACTACTGATTAACCTGTTGCTGGCTTCAGTCTTTTAACTCTAGTCACAGGGTACAGGAACCACCGCTGGAGATGCAGTGGAAACATCTGCGATTGCAAAGACGATCACAGAGAAAAGAGACCCACACAAACCTCTACTCGTAGGCTCAATCAAGCCAAATGTGAGTGCTAAACATGAAATATATTACGGAATCCCTGACTGACCCATTTGTAGATTGGCCACACAGAAGGTGCAGCTGGCTTGGCTGGTTTCATCAAAGCTGTCATGGTCCTTGAGAAAGGCATAATTCCTCCTAATATTCACTTACAAAATCTTAATCCGAGAATTCCATTCGAGGCATCCAGGCTGAAGGTTCCCACTGTCAGTACTCCTTGGCCCTATCTGGGAGTGAGGAGAGCTAGCATCAACTCCTTTGGTTATGGAGGAACTAATGCTCATGTAATTCTTGACGATGCTGCCTCCTATCTCCGCGGTCTAGGAATTGAGGGCAATCACAACACAGCCGAGCTTGAGCAGGAATCAAGTTCAGGTGACGCCGGAAGCACTGACTCTGGAGTCATGGTGGATTCATGCTGCGAGTCTACCACATCTGACGCGGCGCCGTTGCGCCGACTGTTTACATTCTCTGCGCATGAAAAATCAGCTCTTCTCTCAATGGGTGACAAGTATGCAAAGCACTTCAAGAAGCTCGTCGAAAAGAAGGAGCTACTACCCACGGATCTAACTCTCGACAAATTGGCACATACGTTGTGCACGAGGCGTTCGGTTCTTCCATGGAAGGGTTTTGTTGTCGCCAAAACGCACGAAGAGCTGATCGAAACACTGGAATCCGGAAATCTCAAAGCAATCAGATCTGTCAAGAAACCTCGAGTTGCATTTGTATTTACTGGACAAGGTGCGCAATGGGCTGGTATGGGTCAGGAGCTTCTCAGCTACCCCGTGTTCAAGCAATCCATTCTCAGTGCAGAGAACTACCTTCGAGAGGAGCTTGGGTGTGAGTGGTCGGTTCTGGATGAACTAACCCGAGACACCAAGTTATCTCAGCTTCACTTGGCTAAATTTGCGCAGCCCATTTGCACCATTTTGCAGATTGCCATCTTGGATTTGCTGAAATCTTGGGGCGTGGAGCCTATTGCTGCAATCGGCCACTCCAGCGGAGAAATCTCAGCAGCCGTGTGTGCGGGGGCTATTACGCGCGAACAGGGATGGAAGATTGCCTACTGGCGAGGCAAGCTATCTTCTGAAATGGCCACCAAGTATCCAGACCTCAAGGGCTCTATGCTTGCAGCGGGATTCTCAGCAAAGCAAGCCCAAAAGTACATTGCCCAAGTTTCTACCGGAAAGATACAGGTTGCATGCAGTAACTCGCCCGAGTCCGTTACCATCTCCGGCGATGAGTCTGGAATCGATGAGATTGAGAACATACTCAAGTCGGAGGGTCTTTTTGCAAGAAAGTTGAGGGTTGAGAATGCCTACCACTCTTATCACATGTCCAACATTGCACAAGAATATTTGGAGAGCATTTCTGATTGCGTCTCGGCGCAGAAGGCTTCCATCAAAATGGTATCCAGTGTCACTGGTAAAACCTTGGATTTGAAGAATCTTAACCCTTCATACTGGGTCGAGAATCTCACATCCCCGGTTGAGTTTTCAGACGCCCTGGATTGTCTTTTAAAGGGAGATGGTCGCCGTAGAAGGGCGGGCGAGTCTACCGTCGATTTCCTCTTGGAGATTGGCCCTCACGCTGCCCTTCAAGGCCCAGTCAAGCAGATCCTGAATGCTGGGGGTTTCAGAAATGTTGACTATGACTCGCTGTTGAAGCGTGGGAAAGACGCCACTCAAACTGCTGCTGAGGCGGTAGGAAATCTTTTCGCACACGGTCTTAATGTTGATGTTAGCTCTGTCAATTGCATTAACCAAGATTCGGTTGGAACACCTCTTGTTGATCTCCCAACATACTCTTGGAATCACGAGAAATCGTACTGGTCCGAGTCCCGAATCAGCAAGGCACATCGTTTCCGAGCGCATAATCGTGTTGATCTGTTGGGCGCCCCTGCGCCTGACTTTGTCAATGGCGACCCTGTTTGGCGACATATCCTGCGCACATCTGAAGTACCTTGGATCAGAGATCATAAGGTCCAGTCTTCAATCCTCTACCCCGGGGCGGGTATGATCAGCATGGTGATTGAAGCTGCGCGACGAATTGCCGACTCTAGCCGCCAACTAGAATCGGTCAACTTGCACGACATTCGGCTTGAAAGGTCGATGATGATTCCTGATGACGATGTTGGCATCGAAACCAAGATTCAACTCCTCCGACCAAAGACCAACCGCCTCCTGGAGCACTCGTACGAGTTCAAAATATCTAGCGCTTCTTTTGGGTCTCCTTTGGAGATGAATTGTTGTGGCTTTGTATCCTTGAAGTATAAGTCAGCACCTGTTCTGGAACAAGCCCCTCAGGCCTTAGGTGGCTTTGAGTCGACACTGCACACGAGCGAATCACAGTGCCAAGTTCAGATAGAAACTGCGCAATTCTATTCTCGCGTGGGATTGTTTGGTCTTCAATACGGCCCGGCTTTTCAGAACCTTACCAACATTCGACACAGCGAGAATATGGCATGTGGAACCGTTGTCATTCATGACACTAAATCACTGATGCCGGCAAATCACGAAGATGATCATATTCTGCACCCTTCAACACTCGACTGCATGTTTCAATTAATGTTTCCCGCCTTGAATGTACCCGGATCAAAGATGGAGGCTGCATTCATCCCGTCATTCATTGAAAATATCAAGGTTTCTACAACCTGCCCACGAGGAGCCGGCCATCAGCTTCGAGGATATGCCAATATACAAACAAAGGGCCGCGCTGAGCTCACTGCCGAAATTGCCTTTGGGAATGCTGATGGGGGGGATGCTCAGGTCCAAATTTCTGGAATGCATTGCAGAGAGATTGGGTCAGACAGCACAGTTTCCGAAGTAGGAAGGGAAGTCAAGTCACGCTATGGGGTTCTTGATATAGTTCCCAGCTTGCGCTTTACTTCGACGGAGGGATTGGTCGAATACATGGCTAAAGGGACGCTTAAATCAGTTAATGGTACTGAAGCTGCCGAGATTCGCACCGAGAGTGGAATGGCTGAAATTGTACACCGAGTGTCCCAGGTACGTAATCAGGTTACCTGTTTTTTTTTCAACCACTAACCTTACCAGTTGATCGAGCTCGTATCACGTACAGAGCCAAATGCAAAAATCTTGGAGATTACTGGCGGTGAGATCTCTATTACCAAGCAAATTTTGCAATTTCTCTCCATAAACAGACCCAATATTGTGTCTGCTGCCAGTTGGAGTGTCGCAAATTTGAAATTGGATGCACATGAATCTTTGAGGCAAGAAGCAAAAGACCTGGGTGCCATGATATCTTTTGAAGGAGTTGAACTGAACGCCGGCGAAAGTACTGCAGCTCAAATTCAGGGCACGTGTGATATCATAATCAACGTAGATCAGATGCTTGACACTGGCAGCACTGACTATGTGAGCCGCGTTGCCTCTTACTTGAGTCCAAGCGGGTATTTAATTACGGCTCCATCATCGCTGGTCGCCGAAGACTTGCAGGGAGCTTATGCTGCCGCCGGTCTGGACAAGGTGGCGTGTTTGCCAGTGGTTGGAAGCCATGGAACCCAAAATTGCAATAGTATGATCATCGCATCGAGAACAAGCCATGCAGATATTGCCAATAGTATCGAAAAGGTATCACTGCTCTTACCCAAACAGCCATCTCAGCACTGCCTTCTTCTTTCAGGCCGAATCACGGAACACCTTGAATCTCTTGGACATGCTGTCCAGATATTTAGCGATCTGCTCGGGGATCTTCCTAGCATTCGTGCTACTCACTGCATTTCTCTGCTCGAGGCTGACGAGCCTCTGGAACTTGACTCTAATGCCGCCTACTTTGATGCACTCAAGGATTTCTTGTTGCATAGCGAAAGACTTCTTTGGTTATCTGCATCTTCGAAGCCCCAGTTTGAAGTTACCACCGGGCTTTTCAGAACTGTTAGAAACGAGAACCCGAACCTGGGCCTTATCTCTGTGCTCTTGAGATCAAATGCATTGGGCAAGATGGAGAAGACTGCGCAACTGATCTCTGACGTGTTCCTTTCAGATTCCGAAGACACGGAATACATTTTGGATAACGGTTTATGCTGCGTGTCCCGTTACACCCCGGAGACTCACCTCGACAATTGCATTTCCGGCCAGCTTTCTAAGACCGCCAGCGAAGTCATCGAGATGAAAAGTGTCCCTATTCCTGTCGAGCTGGATATTCATCGAACGGGTATGCTGGATTCGGTATACTTCAAGGCAGATGGTTCATGCAACCAGGACCTTTTATCGGACGAGATAGAGATTGAGTCTCAAGCAATTGGTGTCAAGTGAGTTTGGGATGTCATTTAAAAGTTCATTCAGTGTGATTGCTAACAAATGGATAGTTCACATGATGTTATGACTCTAATGGGGCAGCTCCAGGAGTCCCTCATTGGACGTGAATCAAGTGGCATTGTAAGAAGAGTGGGATCTGAGGTAACAAACTTTAAGCCTGGAGATCGCGTGTACCAAATCTCTGCTGGGTCATTCAAAACACTTGTTCGAGCAAAGGAGAAATTATGTCAGCCCATCTCAGACACAGTGTCATTTACAGAGGCAGCATCGATCCCGGTGGCTTTTACGACCGCTCTCAGCTGCCTTAGAGACTTGGCAAGACTGCAATCTGGTGAAACTGTTCTGATTCATGCGGCTTCTGGAGCAGTTGGCCAGGCGGCAATCCAAATTGCAAAATTCTATGGCGCTGAAGTATTTGTCACCGTGGGATCACCAGCCAAGCAAAATATGCTTCATGAGGTATACGGCATTCCTCAGGACCACATTTTCAGTAGCCGTGATGCTGTGTCTTTGGACCAAATTAAGCAGGCTACCGGTAATAAAGGAGTGGATGTTATCCTTAACTGTCTCTCCGGGGAATTCCTCCGACAGAGTTGGCATTGTATCGCTCCTTTTGGCAGGTTCGTCGACATTGGTCTTAAGGATGCAAATGCTCACTCATCTCTGGATATGGCCCCATTCAAACGAGGTGCAACGTTTGCTACTTTCAACTTGAGTCTGATGTTGGCCAACCATCCTGAGAAAATGAGCGCTCTGCTTAATGATGTAGCTTCTATGCTTACAAAGCACATTGTTAAGCCTGTCCACTCGATTACTGAATATTCAGTGACAAACCTACAACAAGCCCTTGCGACAGTCGAATCGGGCCAGCACATGGGTAAAATTGTTATCACTATGCGACCTGAAGACTTAATCACGGTGCATACATCGGTACGAAATGCTTTGCACCTGAGGTCTGACGCAACCTATCTCATTGTCGGCGGTTTGGGTGGTCTTGGAAGGAGTGTCGCGCTCCACATGGCCGACTGCGGCGCGAAACACTTGGCTTTTGTTTCGCGATCTGGCGCTTCTGACCCCAAGTCCAAGCCCCTGGCTGCGGAGCTTGAATATCGAGGAGCAAGTGCAATCTTCCACAGCTGCGACGTTGCAAATGAGGAGCAACTTCGATCTGTTCTCGAGAGATATGGCTCAGAGCTACCGCCAATTGCAGGATGTATCCAGGGAGCCATGGTTCTACGCGATGGGTAAGCCAAAGCACAATTCTAACCTAATTAATGAAACTAACATTGACGTAGAATTTTTGAAAACATGTCTCACGATGACTTCAAGACTTCATTACGACCAAAAGTTCAGGGTTCTTGGAACCTTCACCAGCTGTTGCCTAAGAACCTTGACCATTTTATCATGATGAGCTCCATCTCTGGTGTCACCGGAAATCCAGGCCAAGCAAACTATGCAGCAGGAAATACATTCATGGACAGTCTCGCCCATTACCGCCGCGCCCACGGCCTACCAGCCACTAGCATCGATCTCGGCCTCATGCTAGATGTTGGGTTCGTGGCTGAGCGCCAGGGAACTAGCAATCTTAAGAAATGGGAGTCGATGGGTCTTCCAGAGTCGGAGTTCCTCTGCTTGATGACTGCAGCTATGCGTGGAACAATCCTAACTCAAGATAAGGGCTCGATGCATGAAATACCAGCACAGATTATTACTGGTTTGGCGACAGGCGGTCATGTTGCTGAGCACTCACTCGACACTCCGTTCTATTTCTCCGATGCACGATTCAAGCAACTTGTCAAGGCTGAGCTTGCAAAAGGCTCTGCATCTAACGGACAGGGCGGAGAGTCCAACGACTTATGTGCATCGCTGCAAGCATCGACATCCCTTGCACAGGCTTCGGATATCATCACTGAAGGCATCAAGAGCAGACTGGCAAGGGTAATGGATACTTCAGCTGAAGATATTGAAGCAAACAAGGCTTTGCACTCTTACGGAGTTGACTCGTTGATGGCCGTGGAGCTTCGAAATTGGTTGATCAAAGAGATGCGATGCAACATTAGCATCTTTGATGTACTGGGAAGTCCTAGCATTGCGGACTTGGCCGAGAAGATTGCAGGTTCCAGTAAACTGGTGCCCAAATTTATGGACCTGGATATTTAGATGGTTTAGATATTAATTAATTTTGAGTATTACTACTTGCACAAAACAAACCTTGGATCAAGATTAGACCCGCGATTGAGACAATTTTATTCTTATTAAAAGTGCTTCGGCGATTGTGTCATTTTAATTGCATTTTTGTTTCGTAGCATAATAACCTAGTTGTGTTTTCTTCATTACTGCAGAGTGACAACGATTTTCCTTGCAGATACTCCTTTAGCCAACGCCTCAACTCCCGTTTGAATGCTCTCTATTCCACTTCCGACAATGTGTGGTTCAGGCACAGCCTTGTAACTGCCGGACTCTAGGGCGGCTTGAAGATAGTCTTTGAAGAATTTACGGCCCTCGACAGCAGCAAAATCGGTTGCACCGACTGGGATCTTGATTAAAATTGCGATATTGCCGCTGCATTACACTGGTGTTACGTACCCATTTTTGCCGAAACATTCTCTGGAAGATTATCCGGGACAGCTTTACTGGTAGATATGAAACCACCCCCTAGATTTGATATGATTTCTGCAATCAATGTCACAATCTCAAAAGTGCTAATTGCTGCCGTGGGTTAGTATCAGGCCGTTCTGATGGATAGCTAAATGGATATAAACTCAATACTCACCGGCGAAAGCGCCCACAACCTCACCCTTCCCCAGAGCGTTGATCAATTGCTCTTTGATATTAGGCGCATTGCGATCGAATACTTGTTTCGCTCCCAAATTCAGGCATAGATCAAAATTTTTGGCTGATGCAGTCGTCACAATCTCAAGCCCCGACGCGACCGCCAATTGAATCGCGGCACAGCCGACACTCGAGCTACCTCCCCAGATGAGAATCGTCTTGTTCATTTTGGGGACATCTCCTAGGCGAGGCGGTGGCAAAGCCAAATGATCCTTTTGGTACAAGCCGGCAGCTGCAGTGGCAAATGCGAGCGGTATAACCGCTGCGTGCTGGAATGTCATTCTGTCAGGTATAGGCGTTACAACATCTGCCTTTACGATTGAATACTCCTGAAAGCTGCTGTCCTTTAAACTGAGCTGTAGTGCACATGCCAGCACTCGTTGGCCTGGAGAAAGCTCATCAACTCCAACTCCCGCGCAGACGATCTCACCAGCCAGATCATAGCCCAGAATCGTGGGCCATTTCTCCACCCAACCACCAGTAAGCTGCAATAGACAGTCGGCAGGGTTGATGGCCACGGCATGATTCTTGATCAAGACTTCTCCGGGCCCTACCTTGCCTAGGTCATGGAGGCCTACCCGAATGGGTTTGCCAGGGCTGTCAACCCATGCTGCTTTGTTGGCCATCATGATGGTGTGGGGAAATGGGCGGCGTAGTGGCTGAGTGAGTGATTTGGTGGGATGGAATCGAACACGAGGAATTCGCTGGTTGGTATGGAATGCCCGAGCTATACTTTGATGCATCTATTCTTTGGTGTAATTTTTTATTTCTCTTGTCCAACAGTGCATTTTTTTTCTTTCTTATTAATTTTTTCGTCTTTGTTCTGTCGGGAATCGCACCTTATCTTGGTGGGTATCGCGAGCGGTTAAGGGCAGGCTGGTGCATTTTCCGAATCTTCATTAATTTGCCAAAAAACATACATATTTAACTATAGCACGATGTATGATAGTTTAATAAAAGGTGAAATGATAATTACAATCTTATTGCGACAAATGTGTACGCCGTTTTAGGAAACTTATTTCTCCTCAACGCAGTCGCATAAGTCGGTTGGGGTCTCCAGTACCAAAAAAGGGCGCACAGGAAACACCTTATTGTGATCTAGATAGCAAGTGTGGCTCCTCATTGGCGTCACAATTGAGCCAAATGGTTCACTGGGATGCAAATCCGGCGACGCAAATTAGCTCGTTGTTACAGAGCGCCATGTTCAACAAGTTCATGAATTAAGAATTGAGATAAGCTTACCTCCAGGCTGCATTTCTCGGTGACCCATTTCATCAGGGTGGTTGCATATCATACAAGGGTACTACCACGCTGATAACGCCGTCCAAGTCATGGTTGTAATCAGATTGGGCCACACTATTTAACCTACATAGTTGGGCTAAGCACAGCCACTCAAGGCAGACAAACGGCTATAAGAAACTTGGTGTTTTGATGAACCCACTAACTATTAGTTTGCTGCGGCATGTGCATTTCATCCAGCAATGCATGAAGCTAATTCAGCGAAAATTGATGTCCCTGACGACGCAGTTACAGTGCACATGGTGGAAGTGGACGAAAGCGCTAATGCAGCCCCTACCACTCACACTGATGCCCCCCCCCCTGGTTCATCATCGAGAACCCTTCAGCTGTCAATCGAGGTGACGATAGCCATCAGACGAGACCGAGTCTATCGGGCGCAACATCACCCAGGACACTTTTATTCCCTCCACCAAGCGGCAGGCTCCAATCTATATCTCATGGCAGCATCTTCTCCCGATGATTACAACGTTTTACTATCTATCACCTTATGGAAACCACGTACGCTCTACCGCCGGGGCTCTCCTATCAGCATGGTATTCTTTTTTATCGTTGGATTTGGTCTGAGTCTCGGACATTGCCTATGTTACGCAAATCTTAACAATCAAATTATTGACAATTCCTCCCAGCAAGAAGAGAACCTTCGATAAGCTCAGCCGCATTATACCCTAAGGAACTCTGGGCTCTGATTTGAGAAACAATAGTATTAGAGCGGCACTAGCTTTCCTGGCACAACTGGCGCAAACGGCTAGCGTCTGGAAATCGTGCACTCAATGGCTCTGGCAAGCCGTCTACAGGAGCAAGTGAACTGCACAAGGCCTCAACAGAGCTTTCAGCACCGATAATTCTCCCTCTTCACTTCTAAGCTATGAACTCGTTAAGAACTTTACGCTAGGGGCTTTCATGGCCTTTTTTGCTTGATCAGCCTTGTTAATCTTGCTTGAACAGAGTGAAGAACTAAGGCGGCTCCTTCTCATTCTATTTTTCACACCGGCTGCTTTGGTCGTATATAACAGCACTCAACAAGTTACATCCTTGGAAAGAGTGCCCTACTTGGCTGTTGGTAATAGCTCATCAGGGGGCGAGTTTGCGTACTTACCACCTTCAAATAGTAACACCACCAAGTTTATTGATGACACTACGAAGATATTTACTGAGCCTAGAACAATACTGACACTGTTGGCGGGTGCAGCAGCTCCACATGGGAAATCTTGCCTATCAAGGCGCCTTATCATAATTCTGCCTCCTCTGTCCATTTTTATGGCCTAGTAGTCCAATACCTGGATGCAAATAAAACGACCATTCCGGTTATTCATCGCTTACTCGGTTCCACTGTCCCAAACACAACAAATTATATTTTTTTCTACTTTGATAGTCAAATTCCGCATATGGACGAGGTAGTACCTTCTGTGAAACTATTCCTTGACGTCCCTCAGTGCGATCTATCCCATCAGCAAGAAGTGCGTCAGCCCATGATGCAGTGAAGAAGAGCTCAATTGACCGAAAGAACTAGTAGAATGATATTAAGTTGTCTTAAAATTAAATCTTATCATATACTCAGCAACCTATTCTTTTCTTTTCTCGGGTTCATGTGGGGGCCCGCAAATCCGGTCTTGTAGTTTAATTAGTGAGTCATACGCTCACAATTCAACTCGCCTTTATGCTTCAATACAAACAGATAAATCTAAAAAATTACACCTTTCTTAGCCATATTTTGTCCAAGACAGTAATCACATGACTGCCGCCTGCCTAGAAGGCAGATTGGCTGAGGTCACGACAATTGAAGAGCATAGACATCAAGGATAGAGTTTGCTATCACAGTGCGCATGAAAGCAATGTTACAGGTACATGTGGACAGAAGAAGTTCCTCTTGGGTTGTTTTGGATACAGAAGACTGACCTAATGACAGCTGAAACATGATACAAATCCGCATTTTGTTGGACGAAGAGCCTGAGATGTGAGGGACACTTTTGAAAACGTCGTTTAAAATGGACATGAAAGTACAAAAATCGATCAAAACAATTTTTCTGTATGATATGGGATGAACTATTCAATTCGCTGGACCAATAAATCGCTTGTGTAGTGGTAGCTTTAGAAGAATGAGGCAAGTGGCTGATTAAGTGGTAGCGAGGATTAATGTGTATTAAACCTTACCAAGGTGAGACATGTATACAGTTTGGCAGTCACATCGTCGTTCTGTTAGCAAGCGTGGCTGGCTGAGAACTATGGAATGGCGATCATCACACGGCACATATTTCCCTGTTGTGACAATGCAAGCCATTCAACATGTCTTAAGCGTCAACATGTTGATCTGTTATGAGGTGACTAACCGAAATGGTGAGAAAACGAAGTATGGCCCGCATGTTGCCATTTCAGCTAGGATTTGCAAGCCACTAGGGCTAGTCAAGAGTCATGGCCTGAGCAACTAGCCCAAACTCGACTCGACGAACCTGGGAACGTGATCTTCAGGCACACTAGTGATGAATCATGTATGGACTAAATAAACTCATTGGTCGTGAAAGACCTAAAACATGTTAGGTACGTTGCTGGACTATGATATTGCTGTCACTTGCAGCCCTAACATGTGATGACCTGACAATTGGACGAGCTGCATATTTAAGCCCATTGTTTAGCCCGAAAAAGTTCTCGTAGATAAACAGTGCGGCAAGTGGCTAGCTGAAGCCCGCCACACCCAGTAACGATATTTTAGCTTATGCCACTATTGCCGTGGGTGTTAACGATGCTGTCATGACGACTGGTCAACTGCTGTAACCGCCGAGGGCGATTCAGTGACTATTTGGTGTGGTGATGACCTTAGACCCCTGAAGTTTGGAGTCATGGTATCAATCTTTGACGAAGGTTTATCACTACTAATATGGGTTATGCTGATATGTTTCGTAGGGCAAGTATAATGAAAGCAAATGGAAGACACATTCAAGGACGTCGTTGGTAACTAATTAATAGGCTGCAGATATCCAATAGGTTTTGAAAAAGAAGCCGACAATATCGGGCCTGTTGTGATGGGGCATGGTTCGCTTCAGCTGAATGCGGAAGAAGGGTGAGGATGGCGCGCCGGACGCAAAACCCGCCGAGTTGTTATCTTTTCCATGCAAAAGACCACCGTCTGGATCGGCCTATCGAACTAAATCACTTAGACGCCTTGCAAGTCAGAGCGTTGATTGATTCAGTACTCGCAATAATCCACACCTAGCAGTATTCAAAGCTTTCAAACCAATCAGCATCAAAGCGGCAGCCCATGACGCTAGGAACGTCCCGCCTCAACTGAAGTAGATGGCACTAGACTTAACTATTCCATGAGCTAGTCAAACTGGCAGCCAGCCCTTTTTGAGGCGCTAACGGTAAACGTAACAAGTACCAGAGTCTATAACGCGTTTAGCATGGTATTTGCAAGACGAATGAGTGAGATTACAGAAAAGTCAGGCTATGGTTTGCCTACTCCGTAGCACTAGTCACCGAATCATCTTAAAATACATGTCGCAGCTCCTATAGCCGCTATGATTCAGTTCAGCTAAGCCACAATTTTGTGAGTTGCGCCTTCAGCCAGCCGCGTCCAAAAGCTAGAATCAGAATATTGCATGAGGGCATTCTTACGAACGTGGTTTTACAGAGCACTCCTCTACAGCACAAGTATATATATATATTGGCCAGATGCGAAGGAATTTTTCATCTTTCGACAATCATTCTCAAACTTCCACAAATCACATTACCTATTCCAACAACAACCTTTTTTCAACAATCAAGATGGCGACCCCACCAGCCCCATGGACCGTGGCACAAGTCATTAGCTCAGACTCTACGGTTGGCTCTCAGCTCAAACCTGCCATATGCAACTATGAGGGCCAAGTGTTTCTGGCCTGGGCCCCAACTTCGGGCCCGGCAAGCTTCAGTTTCACATCTTGGCTTCCAACTGATGATGGCTGGGCTCAGCCAACTGCCGTTCCGCTCAATGACTCGACGGCAAGTCAAGAGTACACGCCTGTTTTGGTTGTCTGGAATAACGTCATGTATGCGTTGGTGCCATATTCAGCATCCGACTCTGCGGGGTTGTCCATCTTTACTTACAATGGAAAAACGTTTGACTATGTCACCAGTTGGGGTTCTACTTGGAACACAGCTATAGCAGCCGTGGTTTACGATGGCGTACTACACGTGGTCGGTTACAATCAATTCAACGATGATCACTTTGTTTGGACATACTCGAACTCGGATACAACATCTATCACTGCCACCAATTCAATCTCTGGCTTCTCAGCAAATACGCCAATCAACGAGCAAAGCTCAAGCACCCCGGCCCTGATCGTCCGTGACGGCAGTGTGCGGTTGCTGTATCTTGCACACGGAGACAATCGCACAGTTTTGGAGAATACCTTGACTATGGGGGACAATCCCTCATGGCCCCGTTTCGCCACATTGGATGAATCGGGAAACAGTGGTATTAGTGCTACTGCATCGCCTGATGGCGAACATGCATGGATTTGTTTCAAGAAGCATAACGGCAGAAGCAATCTTATGTGTTATTGGGAAACCAAAAATGATGCCGATTCCTGGAGCGATAACTACTCAATGGGCAATAGCTCTATTCTTCAATGCTATAATGAAGCAGCGCTGGTTTGGTCCAATGACTGGGTTTATGCTGTCTGGAACACGTATCAAACAGGGAACCCCATGTACTACTCTCGCCGCCCCATGTCACAGATGCACAGGGAGAACTGGATGGGTGAGTTGGCCAACCAAAGCATCAGTATTTCGGAGCTGTCGATTCCAGGCACACATGATTCTGCTACTGGTTCCTACAACGCCATAATCTCCAAAAAGTGGGTTCAGTGCCAGCATATGAGTATCACGGAACAACTGGATGCAGGAATTCGATACTTCGATCTGCGAGCTGGCTATGACGATGGCGTATTGACTGCGTATCATGGAAACTGGAGTCTCGATATTTCAATCGCAGAAATTTTCCAGTCTTTTTATGACTGGCTCTCTGAACACCCAACTGAAGCAATCATTGCGCAATTCAAATCTGATCAGGATGATGCGGATGAGCAACAAATGGCCAATGACCTATATAATATGATTAGCGGAATTAGCTATTGGGTTACTACAGCAACTATACCCACGTTGGACCAGATCCAGGGCAAGATCCAACTTGTTCGACGCATTCAAAGACCAAACGCGGTACCCACAGGTGCGGCATGGGGAATTGACGCTACTCATTGGCCCAGCAACACACAAGGCACAATTACCAACGATCCATCAGTAACATTATTGATTGAAGATAATTATACTTTTGATGAAGATGGAGCCGATGCATTGGTCGACAAGACAGCTGCAGTGCAAAAGTTCATTGATGCCGCTTCATCAACACCTCCCCCGCAGAACACTTGGTTCATTGGCTTCAGCAGCTACAGTACTTTTGGCGGAATTCCAGACTCGAATGAAAATTACGCAACTGAAGCACTAGGAGGTCATCTGCCGATGAATGTGGCTCTGGAGAACTATGTTATGCAAAAGGGTGGTTATGGCAGACCTGCCCGAGTTGGAACTATTCTCATGGATTATCCTGAGGAGCCTGAGGGGACATTGATTGATCGTATCATCTATACGAATACTTTCGCATGAACCTAGCCCATCCCAATGAGCTTCAAATATGATCATCCATTACAGTCATTCAGCTACTTAACAACACACTCATTTTATATGCAATCAAGGCTCGTGAAACTGTTCCCATACGCGGCATAGCAAATGACAGAAACCTATGAGGTCAACAGGATATTCTTAGTATCTTATACACTCGTTAATAGTAAAATGCAAATTTCCCTATACCACTAGACTGTACCTCAGCTCCTTTTATGCAAGGGAACTTCTACATTTAATGTCCACAATTACATGACTTGAGTAAAAGTAACCAGTGGAAAGACGATTAACAATATGCTTAGTCATATATAATAATCGAAAATAATATCCAGCCACACGTACATAAACTGATTTCATCACAAGTCGTAATGGCATTTTAATATACAATATCACAAGAAGTAAAAATTCATTTTCAATTTTAATTCGAAAAAAGTGTCTTATTATTAAATCCAGGACTGTTTGAATCGAGACAACCCTGCGCAGAATGTCGGAATGTCAGATGGAATGTAAGTGCGGAATTTTATCATCTTTGCAGCGAAAAAGGCGCTGTCAAGGCATGTGATCAGCCTTTTCTAATCTTCAATAGGAAATTTAGCTGCCGCTAGTACCCGAGCTATGTATAACATCAGTTGTAACCTTTTATGTTAAACTCAGTAATAACTCGAGGCTCAGCTGGCCAAATGGCTGTTAGATGACACTCTGTGATTAATTGGTTTTTGAGCTATGTTCTTAGCTCGTATTTCACCACGTATATGAATTAGTGGGAGTTGATGGAACAATGGGTAACCTTCATATTCCGAGTTGGACCTTTGCACGAACGAAGAGAAATACGGACCGTTTTACTTTCTTTTACATACTTCAACATACTATCCTCCTGTTTAAGAAAATTTATCCTTGGACTGAGTCAATGCCAGTGTCCCTCTAACGGCTTCAAGATCTGAGGGCGTCATAGAGTCATACGAACCTCGGAATGTGGCCAATTGATGTCTTCGTTAGGGTCAACGCCACTACTCGTGTGGCTTGATGTACATACAAAGGTGACCAACCTTAGTCATTGAATTTTTTTTCATTGTAATTAAATATAGAGCGGTTTGTAGCCGATCAGGAAAGGGGCCTTGCCGATAAATCTCCAGACCAAGTGAAAGGTAATCTTTCGTATAGTAGCCCGTCTACTATTCGCAACAGACACAGACAAAACTCGCTTTTATTCAAATTCCAACGTTATCGTTCCTTTTACTCACGGTCGCCACAAATACGTAGTTACTTTCTCACGCATTTTTAATATTCGGAGCCTGATGTGCCTCAACGTCTGGACTGATCAAACATCTTCCAGATTTCGAAAACCGAAAGAAACGTATCATGAAGATAACCATTAAAAGAGTGCCATGCGCATTCTGTGCGATATTAGCCGCGATAGGTCTCCAAATAGCAACCGCTAAGCCGTTGACGATAGGAGAAAACTCTGGTTCAGATACAGAATCTCGCTATCGAGGTGTTTCACCCTCGGAAAAAGCAACCATTCCGCACGTCTGGCAGCCAGAAGTCGGCACAAAATGGCAAATTGTCTTATTGAGACCAATTAAGATTACTGGGAAACCCCTTGTGCCGGATGTGAAAATCTGGGATTTTGATCTTTTTGACAATAATGCAAGTACCATTAACTCTTTGCACAAGGCTGGCAGAAAAGTCATTTGCTATTTTAGTGCTGGATCATACGAGCCTTGGCGCCGGGACGCTTCTCAATTTAAGACAGCCGATCTTGGGGCCAGCCTGGATGGCTGGGCAGCTGAGCGCTGGCTTAATATCCGCAGCGCAAATGTGCGTAAAATTATGAAGCAGCGCATCGCCTACGCAGCCCAAAAGGGGTGCGATGCACTTGACCCAGATAACATTAACGGCTACGTAAGACTAACCCACAAACCTATTTGCTGCTCGGTTGGAAAGCTTAGTCAATATTTCTACCTTTTTGATGCTAACAAGGTACTCTACAGCTGAATACCAATGGTGTCAACTTGACAAAGGCGAACGCAGTCGGCTACGTCAAGTTTTTATCCAGAACTGCCGAATCCTACGGTATGGGCATCGGCCTCAAGAATACTGCTGAAATTATCTCGGATGTGCTGCCGTGGGTGAGATTTGCCGTTGTCGAATCATGCACCAGATATTCCGAATGTGCACTTTACCAGCCTTTTATCAAGGCCAAAAAGCCGGTGTTTGAAATCGAGTACCCGACGTGGTCAAAAGGCCAAGTTTCTACTGACCAGGTTAATCGAATCTGTCCTGCTTCGACCAATGCGGCGGGAAATAAAGGTTTCAGCATCGTCATGAAACAGCGGCTAGTTGATGGCTGGGTCCAATACTGTGGGCAATCAAAACCTCTTTACACGACTGTGAATTAAGGTTAAACTGCTTGTTTGGGTCTGAAACTCGGGGACTGCTATATTTTCCAAGTAGAATCAACGTGCAATGTCTATAGATGGGTAGTGTGGCTAGTCACGATATTTTGTCTTGGGTCTTAGGCAAATAGTTTTTTTTTGGGGGTACACGTGAGACCTACCATGAAGGATTCCTCAGTGGTTGGAAAAGTTTGCATTCTCAAATGCGACACATTTATACCATAATCAGTCGCTAATGATGGCCGAATAATAATTGAAGACTAAGCCAAGCCAAAGGGTGACGTTTCTATTGATGCAAGTACCTCTAGTGATACCGCTTTATCATGTCTACTTCTTTGGTCCGATGCGGCACTCGTCGAACGAATATAATGTTCAATGATTCAAATGCATATTTGACACTGTTCACAATACATGTGAAAGAAAAAGTCATGAATACGAATATTGCAAGGGCGTGGTGCCAAATTACGATTAGCCTGTAAGCTAAATGAATCCGAGACATTCTACCTTCGCTTATCTCCCCTGCCCCGCCGCTACTTTCTTGACCCGAGAAGGCCTATGTATGCGAAAATATCCGTACATGGATGAGGCCTCTTGGAATGTGTGCTGTCAGACGGCCTCGTCTTGATTGATGGTTTGACACACCCAGAGAATTTGACAAGTCAGAAATGGAGCAAAATCCGAAGAAATGCCGTGTCCCACGTGACACGCATTGTCTAGTCCAATTTTACTGTTTCATGATCCGAAACCTTGGTCATGCTCGGGTCGAAAGCACCGGACATTCGGTGCCTTCAACTCCGTCCAGCCAACACAAGCAACAAATGCACGCAAGGCTGGACAATTCAGCTTATGCCGACGGATGGCCGGCAAGAAGCGGGTCGTCGGATCATTTTGCCCACCGTGACCGCTCGGCAAGATCGGAAAGAAAACTCCATCTTGCAGATGTGATCCTCTTTCGCCGGCTTTTCATTGGCGCGCCATCTGAGGCTTGTCCTCTTTTGCCATGTGTGCCATGCGAAAGAGTCACTCAGCCAGAATTGAGATTCCGGCCAGTCTCTATTTAAAGCCACGTCACCGCGCACAGCCTCGTGCAGCGCCCTATTCTCTCCGTTCAGTCCACCAGCACTCATTGTACGGCTGCCATGGATAAATCAGCGCAACCGTTTTGGGGCGCCCGGACCTCTTATTTGAAGTAAGGCCAGGCCCATCCTCCATTCCCGTCGAGGCTGATTGCTCATCCGTTCGTTGCAGCTTTTGTGAAGAGGTACTTTTGACCCGATCCAATTCCCGCCAGTCACGCGAATCGGGCCAAAGAAAGCAACCATCTCACATTGCCGTGTCGTAAAAATAGGATTATGTCATCACGCGCTACATTGCAGAATTTGTCAATACACTCAGCAGCTTAGTCTATGGTCCGTTTGGTGAACATGTTTGATATTTGGGAATAAAATTAACACACGCAAGTTGCATATGGATGCTATGGAATCGTCACCACCCGCCACAAGCCTGACCTTGGGCCTCGTCTGGTCTTATACTGTGGCTTAATTGGCGTAGGCGTTTGCTCTGGCGCATACCACATGACGCTAAAATACCACACCCAAATGTGTAGGTCTTCTTATGTGGCCCGTATCTCATAGCGCTTCTAACCGCTCAAATGTGTAGCCGACGAACTCTCTATGCATCTTCTCACCACGCCGTTAATGTATCGCGTTCTCGCATTCAACGCTAGTCCACAACGGACGAAACTATTGGCCATTGTTCTGTCCATACTCTTCACCGTCGTCATGGTCACTCACATGGTCATGGACGAGTTCCTCCTCCATGCAACAACATTTGGCTTGGCAGTTGCCGTCATCGCCACTCGGGTGACCACAATGATCCCCGAACAGGTTCCCGATCCCGTTTTGAGGAGAAAAGTTCAATATGTCTCCAGACTTGGTTGTGGTAAGATTCTCATTAGAATCTAACAAAAGTCAACGTTAACAGTATTGTTAGCCAGTTTTGCCTTTGGCTACTTTGTTTGGTTAATCGATGATTGGGCATGTCAAGTATTGATAGACGTACGGCATTTTGTTGGCATCCCCCTCGCATTCTTGACTGAACTCCATGGATGGTATGTTGGCACATGATCTTCCAGCATTTGAACTAACACGCTATAGGTGGCATGTTTTCACTGCCATCGGCGGCTACGTTGCTGTAGCCGTTATAGACTTGATAACTTCGGGTGAAGTAAAGGAAGATCCTACTGATCTCTTCGCTTTTCCTCTCCCCCTTGCAGCGAGAATCACAGAAAGAATTATTCTAGGAAACAAAAAATTATCAAAGAAGGGTTAAACTGGACAATAGACTAGCATGGAAATTCACCACAAGCAATCGGAGCGGATACTTGGCATAGACCATCATCATGAATGAAATATGACATTAGGGCGGAGACTTGGAAGATACCCACATCAAGAATTGGTGTTGTCTATAAGGAACAATCGCTTGCATAAAATAGAGAGCATGGTCTTTTATTATCATGAACTGGGTGACGGAGGATTTTTCAATGTTATGTGTCATGTATTGTTCTGTGACGTGATCAGGACTCCGGATATGGCGAAGGGATGGTCAAGGCACAGATCGATGTGCTTTCAAAGAAATATTAACCCGATTTTATTGGACCAGTTAACCCTGTCAATCTTGGAGCCTGTTTTGCTACGAACAGAAAACAAAATGCAGGTGAACAATCAAGCTGCAGAGATTTTAGGTAAGAACCAAATATATGAAGCGAGCCGAGATAAGAGACATAATGATTTGTCTAGTTTTTATAAGTGCATATAGTCTATAGAGTATTACAAGATATTATCCCAAAAAGTAGCCACGAAATCTAAATTTACTCGGTGTAAAGGCAGTTGACGGGCTTGGACTCGTCAATAACGTTGGCAGTGATACCAACGCAGTTAGAGTTGCCGCCGGGGTTGGAAGTGCCAGTGCTAATCCAGAGGCTGTAGGAGTTGTCGGTAGCACCAGGGCAGGCGATGAAGCCAGCACCGTTGAAAGTGAGGCCTCCAGTGCTGGCGTAGGAGAAGCCGCTTCGCTCAGCGTTCTTGGGGGGAGACTGAGCACCAGTGGTGTAGCCGATCTTACCCTGGCCTGAAATATTCTGTTAGCAAACTACAATGTTGAATGTGAGTTGGGTTGTCACTTACCCATGCCAGAGCGGTCCACGTAGATCTGCTGAGGAGGGTTCTCAGTCCTGTAAAGGAAGAGCTCGCCATTATTGAGGTAGAAGTAGCCAGAGCCGTCGGTGCTGGAATCGCAAGTGGCCTTGGTATGCTTAAGGTTCAGGTAGAGGCTGCTGTTGGCGGCCTTGAAGGCAGCGAAATGAACCTCGCTACCAGATCGGGTAGACTGGAGGCGGAAAGAAGGGTTGGAGACGATGGCAGTGCTGTCGGAAGTGGTAGGGGCAGCAGCGGCAAGGCCGGCAGCGAGGAGGAGAGACTTGAACTGCATTTTGGTGGTTGGGTTGAAGAGAATGGGGAACTTGTTGATTAAAGTTGTGTGGTAAAAGATGTGAGGAAATATGTGAGAGAAGATGTGATTTGGGATGTTGATGATGAGAACAACAGTTTTTGGGGATAGAATTAGAGATATTATATAGTTTTGTCAACGATAGCTCGAGGCGATCCCGAAGTGCTATGATGAAAGCTGGGGCCAGAAACTGACATCATTTCTGGGACAATACGAGGCCTTAACCATGCCACCTCCACAGCTTGGACCGCAAATCAAGGGGAGATGAATTCCATGCAGATCTCTGGGGCGCGTCGGGATCAGTTTCCGCGGGCTGCATAACACAAGCAATTGACCTCCAGTGGGAGAGTGAGTCGCTATTTCTTTGGACAAAATTGAATATGCAGCACTCAGTCTCTGTGCTGTACTTCGCCATTTGTAAGGAGCACGCTAGAAGCATTCTAGATGCATTCTAGACATATGGAATATTCCGTACTTTTTCTGCCATTCAATCACCCTGAAACGGGACGGGCCATTAAGCATTAGCACCTAACTAGACGCCATGTTTTGCCCCTTCACTTGCCGGGCGCAAAATATGATACTGTTGACAGTGCCGCTTTGACCCCCGCCTCAAAGCAAATAACAGGACACCATCCATCTTCTACCAGTCCATGCGCTGCAAATTGTGGCGGTATAGGGCTAAACGATGGCCATTTTTAGAAAAACTTGGGCACTGGCACGTGCATCTATGTTTTTTTTACTCGCTCGTGTCCTGCCGATCCCACTCTCACAGCTATACGAACTGAACTGTAAAGCGAAAGTTTATCGACTTCAGTCATGTGGCATGGCCTGTCCAACTCGCTCAGACGAGTGCTGATCAATAGACCGACTTGAAGTCATGGGCATGAATTCTAGGCCAACTGACCCAACAAAGTAAACTTTATTACGGCAATTTATTTCTAGCGTAATTTTATTAGATTACATTTTATCGGCTGCCAAACTAAACTACGCGCAAATCTCCAGCCTTGAGCCGTTTTTATTAAGCCCGTGCATGGTCGCTAGCTATCCCAACATCTGGGTGACTAATAGACCCTCTTGACGGGCCTCCCGAGTTGTACTTTCGCCAAGCAATAGGCAGGCATGCAAGATTGTAATTAGCAACAGGATAATTTTAACCGAGGCGACAACATGTCCTAGTTTTTATATGTTAAAGTAGCAAGCTTACGTAGTACCAAGATTGTGATGAGGATGAACTCGAGTCCTGTGGATAGAGCAGTAGATGTCTTAACTACGACATTCCAATACAATCTACCAACTAATTTTAAAACCTACAAGAGAAAAAATACTGATAGCTCAAGTTATTCTGCACACTCTTGATGCCTTGTTCGCAATAAACTTGGTGTCGCTTGGGCTTACTCGTCGTAGCATTTTGTTGATCCCGGGTTAGCCGAAGTAATCCCCAACAAATTATTCTACATCAAGGCAGGGAGGGTTAAAACAAAATGTCAAAGTTATAGAACCAAAAAAAAAACACTTTACCTTGGGCATCCCTTAAATTCCTTACGGAACTACCGCTTAATGATTCTGAGATGGGATACTAATCCAGATGTTCAGGTCTATAGGGTAGTTGATGTCTGGGCTGAATGGATCTCGCAGTCCGAGTTGGGTTTAGCGCAGGCAAGCCGGTGATCCCCGGCAGCTATTTTTAGTAGCGTAATCTTTCTAGGGGATTTACTACGATGACATCTTTCGATAAATGAAGAGAGCTGGACCAACTTATGGATAGCCAACCTCAGTATTGGAATGTGGTGGAATGATTATTTGTCTGTTTTTAAAGCAACGTGGATATGCATCATTTTGTAATCCACACGAAGATATAGAAACCGGCTGTGGTAAATTTAGGCACATTGTGACACATCTCTGGTGATGTTCTCAAGGTTGGTCGTTGATTTGTGGCTCGATGGTGTACCGCCATAAATCTTTAATTTGTGTGAAAAAAATAGTTCTCTTACGCTTTTATACTTCTGATATTTTATTTTCCACCTCCTTCCATTCCTTTTTCGCCTCTCATCATCATGCTCATCTCGACCTCGCATGCTAAAAGACATTGCAACTAACCCGCGCAGATTGAGAGCAAGAGGGACTCGTACGTGAACGCCTTTCTCACTCAGAGGAGTTTTTATGAATCTGGAATGCGCGCGCAAGTCCCTTCTCCTACTGCATTCGCTTTGCGGATGGTTTTGATGGCTATTACGGCAATACGATTGGTGGGACCGCGGTTCTTAGTGTAAAGAGAGTGGCTGGTTGTTCACAGGCCTCGACTGTCTTGCCACACTATACTGTCGTTTTTCTACCAATATCCCGACAATATCTAGAAGTCTGATGAAAAGTGTGAAGAAAACTCCAAAAAGGTCCCCATACTAGACACATGGCCATTTCTTGGTATCATCCCGGTCTATGAGTGGTACATTGAAAACAAAATAAAGAATGAACGTAATGGGGATATGATCTATCATTGGAATACTTTAGGCAAGTTGTCAAAGTTGTAGATTTCTATCAAGCAGTAACAAAAAGAATCTTGAAATTTATCAACTATGACTAGCAGACTTGCAAAATGTTGACTTTCGCAAGAGAATCAGTTCTTCCAGCGTTTCTCAAGCATTTCCCTGGCAGAAATGGGTTTAATCTCAGGGAACAAATCATTCAGCGATTTTTCGGGTGTGAAATCAAAGGCTCCCGCGTTGAAGAGAAGAGCAAACTGCGAGAACAGGCCTTGAAGTGCCTCTTTAGGGAAAAAGGGATAAGCTGGAACGTGGCCAGGAAGCTCCGTGATTTTTCCAGATTCCAAAAGCTCAACAGAGTCGTAGGTGATTTCAAACTTTTCACCTGTTGCGAATTAGTACTTTCACTTGCAACAGCTGCCCAATGCATCAATGATGAAACAGAACTTGACGCACCTCGAACCTCTTCAGCTAGCGCTGTAAACTCATTCCAGGTGAGCCTGTCTCCAATTATATATGATTCCTTGTCCCAGTTCTGGACGGTGAGGAGCTTGGCCGTGAATTTGGCCACGTCACCAGAGTATGTGAAAACCATGGGTACGTCTCCTGATCCTGGAATACCGGCCTTCTTGCCTTCTACATCAAGAACCATTGTCGATGGTGCTAGATAGGACTTGATATTGGGCATGCCCCAGTAATCAAGGAACAAGCCGTTAGCGACACCTGTCCATTCGAGGTCCGTCTTTTCGAGACTATCGAAAGCAGCTAGCCTCGCCTTGGCGATCTGGAACCACGAATGCTCAGGTCTGTACCTGACGCCCCAAAGGCTGGGAATGTAGCGTTTGGTGACTGTAGATTGACTTGCGGCCTCAATGAGACCAAGCTCATTCTCGGGGGATGAGAGTCCGCTGAGACCGGAAACCACTGTATAGATCTTATTGTCTTGGAGGATTGCGACCAGTTCGTCAACCTTTGAATAATCCGCAGGAATGATGCGTACTCCAAGAGTCTTCTCAAGCTCCGGGTTCTCCTATGAATAAAATATCAGCACATGGTTATAATTTGACGGCAAAATATTGAATGCGCCAGTAAAGCTGAGTTTGACAAACCTTTCGGCTTAGAATGATGACTTCCAGCGATCCATCGGCCAGAATCTCTTCGACAATAGTGCGACCAATGCTTCCGGTACCTCCGGCAACAGCGACAACAGACATGGTGATTGAAATTTGAAGAGAGTGAAGGAGACGAAAGAGGAGTTTTCTAAAAATGATTTGCGCGGGTTTGGAATATTGAAGTCTGCTTCCTCTGCTTATGATGCAGGACTTTTATTTAATATAGGTATTTTTTCCCTCTCAGATCTACATTACTATTTGCCGGCTATATTAGCTGACAAATTTCCGGCTTTGCAAGAAGCTTAAATGCCCACATCGGACTCCCCACATTGACTGAAATATCCCACATGGTGTGGTTTCTACTCCTGAAAGGGCAAAGCCGAGCCCCGCAAATCCCCTGCCCGGGATCTGGATACAATTAGCATCCGGGCCCCATGATTATCCAACGTCCGTCTTCTACATACCGAAATTGTGTCATCACATACCGAGCGAAATTTTTGGTTTCTCAATCAGCTGAGATGAACTAGCATGCGAATATTCGAGCATTGTATGGCTTATTGTTGCTTGGTATGTAGATAGAGATTGGGCGTGATTCTTTTCATCAGCTCAAAATAACTCTCGTCTGGTTGCCGAGTGAGATAACAACCGAGGCTCATCCCTATCGAGAAATCCCATGACACCAATTGAGGCAGCACTTCAGCTATATATGAATGCCCTTCTGTGCTAAACATACTGCATATTAACTTTCTTTGTTTAGGCGGTTCTATGACAGCCGTATCCTTACTGTCAGACAACGATTGTGTATATGGAACCGAGATCTCTAGTATTTTAGGCCAAAAGTATTCGGCAGGTTTATATTGCGGGAAATTGGTCACTAGGTAGCTAATGCCGTGAAGGTAGACCTTGAAATGGACGAGTGCAAGCCTTGGAAAACCCATCAGCACACCATGACTGTGATACGAGACTAAAATCTAATACATACCGCTTGTATCCCTCCATGACGTCTTGGTTGGAGCACTGGGCCTCTATCGTGGCCTGCGAATAGAAATTGCTCCGCTGCAGAATTGTAAAGAGATTTTTAGTACTCATCATGTATGGTCCGAACCGATCTACACCTCTGTAAGTTGCCAGAATCAGCGCGATCAGCGCGGCTTGAAATTCTGGCAGCTGTTCAGAACAAGACCGAGCGCGACCGGGGTCTTGCCTGACCTGGCCGAGCTGGATATTGTTATTAGCACCGGCGATATTATGTTTCAGATTTCACATACAAGCGAGTTGCCGATTTCAGCAATCAATTCGTCATGCTTAATTTTCAACTCTTCTCTGGCTCTAGGCGCATTCTTGACCCAGCACCCCGTGTATAGGACTGCTCGGACGAGCTGCTCTGGCTGCGCAGTGTTCATGAATTTCCCTTCATCGAGCAATGGCCAATGGGGATGAACGCGGCGAAAGTATAGTTCGATTAACTCTCGGTCCTCTGGAAGTATTATTTGGTTCAGGTGCGGGGCGCTAGACTGTGGCTTGACTGATGGATGGCTTAACGTTACATGTCGATTCCGTATATCCCTGGAAATATCCATCAGCATCAAAGACAGGCTCTAAATCATTTTAGACTTGATTTTACCTTCTCCGAAACGATGCATGGCACAAGTGACAATTGAATGGCCGCGCGTCATTGTGATCCTTTTCGTGGCGCGAGAGATGTTCCTTGCGTTGGTAAGAGCGATGGCAACCCCGGTGTGGGCATTTGAATCTCTTGGGCGTGTCATCCATGCTGTATTAGCTACAGCATGTATACAATGAGTTAAAAAGCGGCCATGTGAGATGCAGCGTTAGAATCTGGACAAGAGGAGCTAAGTTTTTTAGCATGTGGGGGCGGCATGGCCTGTGTGTACTATGCTCGTTATGTAAAAAATAAGAAAAAGAGAAACAAGTAAATAAACTTTGTGGCCATTGATAGAAAACTGTTGGTAGACTGAAGATGTTATTCACAAGCGCATGATGCACTCCAACGAGCAGTTCAGTTGATCTGATTTTGTTGAAGCGTCTCCAACTCCAAAAAAAAATGTCGTACGCTCTGCCCCGTACTGGAATCGAACCAGTGATCTTATCATTACTAGTGATACGCTTTACCACTGAGCCAACGGGGCTTCTTTGAGCTAATTGATGATCAGCGGCCGAAACAAAGCATTACTTACCTCAACAGTGTAGCAATAATGCCTGATGATTGCGTCTAGATTAATTCTGTCTTTTGATGATTCTAGATCCATGTGACTGTTAAAACAATGGGACCTTGGGGCTTTAATTTTAGCGCCACTTGAATACTCGACAATCATTCATCATCCACGATTATTTACAACGACGATTAGTAAAGCCTACTGAGCAGAAGAAAGAGTGCTCACTTCCAAATACCAAATAGAAAAGGGCTTTCCTGGGCCAAAGCCCATTCGCAACTCAACTATGTAGTCAGAAGGTTTATACATAGTAGCCAGAAATCAATAATGCATTTCAGATCAGACATTCTTCTCACGGGGGATCGTGACAGAAGATAGCAGCATGAACATAAAGCCAAACCCTCACTTTTGAGCGTTGAAGTAGCGTATTTTATGGCAAAGATGAAGTTTACGAGAAACTGAAAATGTGAATTAGAATAACTTAACAGATTAAAATACATATATTAATCGATATTCTTAAAAATCTTTCACCAGCTCCAGCTATTCAATTAGAACCAGCTGTTGATTTACCATCACATACCCAACATGTGATAAATAACCCGGCTAATTCCTTGCTCAATTTAATTTTAGGCAGGTTGATTATATTCAATCTGGTTTTGGGCGCCTTATTATTCGCTTCCGGAGTCAGGATAGGCAGGTATTCATAATCAGCGGCGGCGGTTGCCTTCAGCTTGTAGGCCAATGGCCCAGTCTGATATTCCGCCGAGGTTGAGGTTCTTGTAGTCCCGCATCCTACGGGACTTGACCAGGTTGAACATCTATGCAACCCATTCAGTCCTCTCGTAGACCAGGTAGTCTGAGTCGCTGTCCTCGTCGTACCACGACTTGATGGAACCACCCTTTGCAATAATTTCGTTGATTTCAAAGTCGGCAAGAATTCCGGCCGTGTTTGTGCAACGTCCTTTCTTTGCAGGAGATTCATTTCGAGTCCCAAGATATGTGCCTTTTTATTTGCAGAGAACACTGAGGGCTACGGCAGGCAGGATACAGATTTACATCGTATGGCATTTATTCCGTCACTAGCATGTTGACGTATATCTATGTATGCATTGCGATCTGAATATATGAAAGTGACCCACATGTAGCTCGGTGTGACGAAATCGTGACTACAGACTTTGTAGATCCCGCAGATCGTCATGGCGCGAGGTTGTGACTGCATTAGATCGTGGCGCAGCGCTACATAGCTATACGGTCTGCAGTTGTTGAAACCAGTGGACTCTAGTTTCTACTAAAATTATGGATGAGTTGCTGCCAAAAGTCCCTATACCCATAGCTGATTGCCACTAGGTCCAGCCGCCAACGTTGCTAGCGATTTTTTCAAGGATTAGTAACATATAAATACTACGCTACCCTCTTCATAGTCTCGATAAGTTCAAATTAAAAAAAAAACCCATCCAAAATTAGCAAGCAGATTCTTTTCAAAAGCCGCCGCAGAGTTAAATTATTTTCGAGGTTGTTTCTACTTACCGCCCAACATCCATGGATCTCAACAAGCCAACAGACAAAAGTCTCGGAGTTGAACAACGGAATGAGTCAGCCGACGGCAAGGCAACCACATTATATTCAGCATGCAAAAAAGGCGATTTGGATCTCGTCAAGGCTCTATTCAGCCAAGGAGCCGAAATAAATGTTGCACATTCTGGATCCACCTCTCTTTTTGCAGCATCTGACAGTGGCTATGTTGAAGTGGTCAAATTCTTGCTGGAGAAAGGTGCAAATGTGGTCATGCCGAAGTCGTCAGGGTCCTGTTGCATCACAAGGCCGACTTGAATGTTAAAAATAATAATGGCTGCACATCACTTATCCTGGCCGCCCAAGACAATCATTTGGATATCACCAAAGCTTGACTCAAAGAGGGAGCAGATGCTGCCATTTCGAACAATGACGGAGATACTGCACTTCATAGAGCATCCATCCATGGGAACCTGGAGGTTGTTAAACTACTCTTAGACATGGGAGCGGACACTGATGCAGTAAATAACTATGGGTGGACCCCACTTTTTGGAGCATGCTACAATGGGAATTTTGATGTGGTAAGGGAATTATGGGACCGAGAGGCTAACCCAATGCTTGTCACTAAGGATGGCTGGACACTGCTTCATGGCGCCGCAATGGGTGGTAACATTGACCTTGCCAGTTTCCTACTTGAATCTCTTGACAACAAAATCTTGATTATGTCGGATTCACAAGGCTGCACACCGTTATTACTTGCCTCGATGTTTGGCTATGAGCCTATTGTCCAGCGTCTACTTGAGTCCGAGATATTTCCTAACGACTCCAAGGACTGGCATGGATCGACTCCCCTGTTCGCTTTTGTCAGGAACGGACAGGAAAAAACTGTGCAGAGGCTACTCTCTTGTGAAAATATAGACATCACCGTTCGAGACGGGTTTGGGCGCACTCTCCTATGGTGGGCTAGATGCCAGAGACATGATTCAACCGCAGACACGATCCCGCCACAGGCGAAAACGAAAGGAATTCAGATTGATGACGGGGAGGAAGGCATTCAAGGGCGTGATCCGGTAGAATTTGACGCCGCTGGATCTTGGTGTGATGCTTGCTTGCTTACTATACCTGATGGGAGTTTTTATTACGCCTACAACACTTGTAGGGGTGGTTTTAGTCTTTGCTCGCCATGCTTTGAACTTGGCATTAGATGCAAAGACCCTCTCCACCAAATGGTTCGCAAAGATTCACGTCCATAGAAACTGGTTTAATAATACTAAACATTAGAATGCATTGCCTCATGTTGGAACCTAAAGCTCTCCATAAATTTGATCTCGTAGACTAATAATAGGATTCGGGCTAATTGGCCCGCCAAAGGAGTTTTTTTCTTCTTCTTTTTTGTGCTCCTGCAAGAAAGCCATATTTCAACTTCATCATTTAATTCAATGTCATCATGGGTAAGGTATCTGTTTATCGAGGTGGTTCGGGAATTTTTCGGCAAGAGACCTGTCATGGATCAGTCGAAATGGCGTATGCTACGTGTTTTATTAGGTGATATCTGGGCGATGGTGTTGTGCTGGATTAACAAGAATGCATAATAAAGAATTCATCAATAGTTGAATATTCACAGGTTTGGAAACAAAAATACATTTTACTGCGATCTTGTTTTGTGTTCGATGATTATTCAAGTGGACTCTTCTCACGCCCGAAGTGCTTGCTGGCGCGAGCAAGGATATTGATGATCTTTCTAACCATTATATAGTTTCACGATACGATATTTGTGACCGAGTAGTCGCGTCTACAAGAAAATCCTATAAGATCCTAGACCAAAGCTATAGTTTTATTGTAGATGCGAAATGCTCTTCATGATGAGAATCAGCTAAATCAGCCCCTTAACCCTCTTCTAGCACCATTATCAACAAGAAATTTGGCCATATCCGTTTGTCCCCTAGATACCGCTAGGCGTCGCGGGGTTTTGTTCTCATCGTTCTTTACTTCGAGGTTCGCACCTCGCTTGAAAAGAATCCTTACTGCATTCTCATGAACATGGCACATAGCTGTATGAAGCAGTGTGTTCCCGATGCAGTTCTTTTTCTCGATATTAGCACCTTTTTTTTTTAGAAATAACCTCATCACATTCTTATACCACTCCGTGTAGCGTGGTGAAGGGCTGTCTCGGAGTTACAATCTTCAGCCTCAAGTTTGGCGCCTTTTGCTATGAGCAATCTCGCTACGGTCTCATGGTTGCCGTTTGCTGCCCAGCAGAGCAGTGTTCTGTGCCTCCTACACGTTGTCTCAAGTTTGGCACCTTTTTCTACCAGCAACTTGACCACGGCTTCATGGCCATTGCCTGCAGCGCATGAGAGCGGTGTCCTGCCATTTTTTGACCTCGAGAACGCTGTTTGTCTCTAACAACAATCACACCCCCGCCTCATGGCCACAATGTGCAGCTATCAGAAGTGACATGGTAAATTCACCGCCACATTTACCAACGGTGGCATCGCCATGATGCAGCAGCACTCGCACTACTGCCGTTAGTGGGCCCTTGGACGGCCATGTCCCCATCCCACGCAAATTTGGAACAAATCTTTGATGGGGGCACATCGTCCCTTAAGTGAGAGTAGACTGGCGAGGTTGCATTGGACGTAGCATAATGGATAGAACCCTCACCAATTGACTTTAGTGTCACTGTAAGGACAATATGGTTCTCAAGGCAAAATTGATCAATATATTGTACATGTGAAAGATATTGCTAAAGCATTGCTTCTCGACTACGATGTACTTGATATCGAGGGATGCTTCTTGGACAAGTACCAGTTGACCACCCGCTACTCTCTCTCCGTTGGTAATACAGTCTCTTCGCCCACCATCAACTAAGAAGGAGGAGGACCACCGGGACCACCGGGACCACCAGGACCACCACCACCAGAGCCCTCATTCTCCTGACCGCCGCCCTCATAATAAGTAGCAGCTGCACTCACGTTCTTGGATAGAGTTGTGTTGACACCGAAACTGAACCAACCAAGAAGACCATCACCAACAGAGTTGCCCAAGAGAACATATTCAACGAAGGGGTCACTGGTCTTTGCAATTTCAGAGAGGATTCCGTCCTGGGCATTGGTAGTAAGGCTTTGAGTGTTGGTAGAGTAGGGGCTCAGTGTCTCAACCTCAGTGATGAGATCCTGGTCAAAGAAAATCTGACCCACGTGGCTAGCAGTGGTGGATCGCATAGTTCCATTGGCAAGGGGCGTGGCGTTGAAATGCAAAAGAACGTGGATATGCGTGGTGCGTCCCGAGTAATGACCAGGGAAGAGCGTCTCAAACTGCGCGACGCCGTCCTCGTCCGTGGGCTGGACACCTCGCATAAAGGTGGTGTCGAGGTTCTCTGGGGCACTCTGGTAGTCGCCGCCGGAGCTAACACCAGAGTAAACGCCAGTCGAGTTGCAGTCTGTGCAATATCGTTAGATACTTGACACATATATTGGCTGTTAGCCAATAGGGCTAGGTTCAACTTACGCCAAATCTCAAGGTATGAGTTGGGAACAGGTTCACAAGTCTCAATATCAAGAACTTGCAAGTCAAGAGCCAGGTCGACACCAGTCTGAGTTTCGACGATGTTCTCACGAACATACTCTCCGGAAACGTCTTTTTTGTAGGAGATCCAATTATTAACGGGTCATATTTACAAAAATCTCATGTTAACTTACAATAGGGTCCCTCAGTGGACTCCGGAGCCAGGATGCATGAGTTGTTGGTGGCGAAAATGGTAGACTCGGGAGTATCAAGAGTGTACTCCGAGGTCGAGTGGTGAGAAACACTGAGGAGATCACTCAGATCACGACCTAGATTTGACATTAGTACCGATTTTTATTTAATAGGGATGTTATTATAGGACCTCTCATACCTTGGAGGTGACGCTTCTTGAGCAGCTTGGATGCCATGGCAGCACGGCGATCAACGGAGCGCTTCTCCAAACCCCGAGCCCGAATCTTCTCGGCACAGTGGCTCAAGTCTTTCTTGGAGTGCTGCAGAGCAGCAACGCGCTCAGCCAACTCTTGGTGATGATCATGGCCGGGATGCGCAGAGACTGTGGACGCTGCAATGGCGCCTGCAATAAGAGGACCAAAACGCATGTTTAACGAATGCACTTGGCGTTTGAATATGCCTGGAAATAAGATACGAGTGAAAGTCAAGTATGTATGTACACAAAGACAGAAGATGTCTGATACTGGTGCAGAAAAGAAATCTCATCTTTGGGCAACAAAGGGAGTCTTTATATATTCATTTCACACACAAGATTTTCCAATATGTCATACTGTAGACAATATCAACTCTACATCGCGAAACGCCCATGAATAGCCCATAGACGAGCGGAAATTGGCAGAATTCCGCAATAACGCCGACGACTTGCTTCTTAGGTAAAGATGTTCCGTCCTTCCCCCTTTACACTGCAACGTCAATGGCTATGCCAAGTCGTCGGCTAGGCATACCGTCCTCTATCAGGTTTCGATTTGCTTCTCAGGATCGACGAAGCAAGACCAATATGCAAAAGTGCGTGCAAAAGTACATGCAGTCCCGGAGACAAGGGCCAGGAACATTAATGCCGTTGCACCAATTGGTCAACCGGCATTGGTGAATTCAGGTCCCGGCCGGTTTGTGGGGGTGCCATACCCTGGTCGAGTCGGTTGGCCAAGATGGAAAGGTCTCGCCAAGGTTACAACGCCGGAGAAGGCAGGTTGACATGAGTCCTCCAATAGGCAGGTAGCGCGCCGATCGGACAGATTTAGTCAATCGTAACTGGAAAGAAACACTCCCACTTCCCGTTAATGTACTGAGTGATGACGCGGCTCTTAGCCATGAAACAGGGACAGAGGCTTGCATGATCCCCGGTTTGCACCAATTGCAACGTCTGCAATTTGGAATTTTTGCCAAATGCAGCTTCTGGATGGACGGGAAATTGATCACCATCGTATACTTACAAGCCAAAATAAACCCCAGGACTTCATAGGATTTGGGGACTTTGGACTGGTTAGTGGACTTGCGGAAGTAGACATTCCTTGAGTGCAAACTGGGGGCGGAAGTGAATGCGTAGATGCAGGTCACTTGGGTGGATTGATTGAAGATTGGAGCGTTAAGCGTGGCTCTCTTTCATTGATTTCTTTTAATCTTCCATATGTGAAGCCTCAATCCGACATCCAATACTAACTTCTGTAAAGCATATGGAATTGCCTCTATTTTGATAGAAGAAGCAAGTTTTGTCACAATCTCGGTTTCATCTCGCCGACCCTTTAACCATAAAGAGCTTATATTTAAGGTCCGTGTGCTGAGGTTGCATTTGTGGACAAGGGTCTTCCGCTACATATGTGACCTGCCATAATTTGCGTCCTGATGGCACATTGGCTATATTCCGCCGCAATCATCTATCACATTTACAATAAAAAATCCCGTTATCCGGCCGAATGTGGAGACGAAGTGGCACCTTGTGGATGATTGCCCAAAACCTTTCCCCATTGCAACGAGGGCCCCTGTCACGATTGCTGTGACGGACCGTGTGCCGCGGATGAACCCTTGCCACACTAAAGCGGCTATTCACATGCTTCGAAGGTCTGCAGTGGCTTAAGATTCGATGTTATTTCTAACGAAGAAATCAGATTCAAATGTAGGGTAAATACCTTGAAATCATACAAACTACAGTCTCATCGTTGAATTAAATGCGAGGTGGTTGTTTGGATGAGGATTGAGGTACACTCATTTGTCGCGCTTACATTGTCGCAAGCTTTTAGTTCAATTGATCCGGGACAAGTTCTTGTGATAAAATATTCAATTCCGCGTATAGAATGATCACTTGGAGGCTCTTTTGATCTACTGTACCGCATTTAAAGTTGCCCTTGTCTAATAAAATACTTTTGGGGTTGTCTTGTAATCTCAGTGGTGGAAAGAATACTCCCGGATTACCGAATGCTTGAATTAGATAATCAACTCGCCAATTACTTTCGACCCTTCAACTTGTTCTGGCTCGACGTTGCGTGCTAATTTATTCTATGACCTCTGAGTGAGTGTGAAATTTGACGGCCCGCAAGCAGCTGTGAATTGAGAGACCAGCGCGACAACATAGGATGATATGCCTAAGCCAAATAGGGGACTGAATATATTCATCGCATCGACCTACTTGGAGGACACTCCACGCTGAGAGAGGCGCATGCATTGCAGTGCAATAATGCATTAGTACCTGCTGAGACACTAGCACATGTCTGTGTCTGATTATTTACGTCTCTAATTGTTGGGTTCAAAGGACAACAGGTGATTGTTAAGTTTGGCAGAACTAAGCACCTAGCCACAGCGCACTGTCAGTGAGCCAATTTCAGCGACTGTTAGCGGAGCCTGTACTGTCGCCTAGCCCGCGCCGAGGAGCCCCCTTCCATCATCCTGTGAATAGTATTTATGTGTTTTTTAGGCTAATTTGTTTGCACTGCTTACATTGGCCTGTCGAGCGTTCTCCTGGTAGAATCAGTATCATAACCCAAAACAAGACGAGTCTACTCTACTCATTTATCAGTCACCATCACAAGATACTTCTATGAAACACTTATAATAAACATGAAAAGTTATTACTCAGCTTGCCTCTTCAGAGATTACTGTACGAGATCTCTAGCTGTGCTATGAAAGAAAATTAACAGATCCGCGTGACATAGTCATTCTCCTTCATCGTTTTCTAAACGAGAGTTTCCATGAATTTTCTGTGTAGAGTAAGCCATTAAAAAAGATATGTCGATGCTGTCAGAAGTATGATCTAATGCACCGAATCGTCTAGTATGCTACGGGTTATAAAGTATTCAAAGCTGCAAGTGTGCCGATTCGGGTGTCTGGCTGGTCAACTATTAACGGTGGCAAGAATCAATTCCTGAACGCAGACCGAGGTTTCAAGCGCACATGATACGAGCCACATTGCGACAACCAGTTTAATTCGAGGATGTTGAGCGGCCACTACTCAATACATAGCATTTTTCCTCGTTACATTCAGACTATTTGCAAAAATTCATCAGGCAGGGCCAGATATGGCAAAGAGTATGAGTGGAGCCAGCTAGCTGTCAGAATTTCCCCTACATGGCGAGGTCGTTTTTGTAGAACCTCAGCCTAGGATGCTCATTTGACCCGAAAAGATTTTTTTTTGGTCAAAGGAGCATGCATGTTATGGAGGGAGCATGACAAATTAATTGAAAGGAATTCCGATATGCAAAGAGTTTTTATCTGTGCATCGCGTGTCAACGTCTCCACAGGTCTCGATGGAAGACGTGAGAATCTAGGTTTTCTTTCAAGCATTGAAGGCGGTCAACATATTCAGGCGCGACAGGATTGAATTTAAACTCAGAGCGGCATGGGTTGCGCGCGGAGCATTTACTAATAATCACACTAATGAAAGCTCGGTTAAAATCCTACCCTGGTCTGACATTTCAGTGGTAATGTGGAACATCCATGCACGAGGCTGGATTGGGCCGTAGTTGGCTGAGCTACCATGGCGTCCCAAGCTGACGTGGCGGTCAGTTCAACTCTCAGCTTGTGAAACTCCAAACACCTCAAGAAAAAACAAATCCACAACTTGGCTCACGGCAGGAACTTTGCGACCGGTGGTTGAATGAGGATATGGGGCTATGATGTTCTGCACTTGTGCAACGATTTACATGACGATGGACAGTGCCCCAGCAACAACCCGATGAGAGCCAGCCCATCAAGACTTGCACACGAAACATCCCAAAATCAACTTTTTCAGCAGCGATAATCATTTCCAAAATACCTTTCGGATTCATGAACAGCAACGCGAAGTAGCTGCAAACACATCTGTGGATATTTGTTTTGGCGGATTTTAGTCACCTGCTGCGAGAAACGCCCGGCGCCATAAGAAAGTCGGCTGAAGAGAGATTCAGCCCTTCGAGACCAGGCCCGACGGTTTTCACAAGTATTGAGAGCGTTCCATTATCGAAAAGGATACTCCGAGATACGTATCATGATTATCATGCCCAGCCCACGGCGATAGCTACGAAGCATTCTACCAGAAAGGCCTATTCTGAGGACGAACAGATCACCATGGCTGGCAATATCACACCCGGAATCGATGATGTTCCCTGCATCCACTATGCCTTGGCAGCGCTAACGAGTAACCCCGGCGGTTCCGGTCGCCTCCATTTCCCCTTGAACGGCCTAAATGGATACACAGACGACAACTATAAAAGATCAGCCAACGCTTTGAGTGGCATGTTCGCCGGCGCGATGCCTACTGATATCCTTATTCAAATCTTGGAACTTCTGGATCTCAGTGACTTTCTCGCACTTCGACTGACTTCCAGATCCTGCTATACAATAATTACACACCACGAGAAAATATTAGCGAGACATATATTGGAACATGATATACAACTCTACGCGCGGCGTATTTTTCCGCCTCCAGAACAATCAAAGATTGATATGCATTACGCTTGCAGCTTGCGGTACAGGATTTCAGTATGTACCAAAATGGCCTTCCTCATGGCGGAATGGATCACAAAGAACATATTCCTACGGACCACCAAATCACAGCGCAAGGCATTTGCTATTCAGTACGAGCGAATGCATCGACGTTTAATCCCCAGACTTCTAGTCATCTTTCACTTTCTCGAGAACTACCGTCAACGAAGCCTAGACTTCAGTCTCAAAAACGGATATGAGCTGAGTCGTGAATTGTACACCATCCACCCCATCGAACGCGATATAATGCAGTCATATGACAACATGACACTCTTACGGATTCACGAAATATTTCCTTTGGTAATATTATCCTTTTGCCGCCAACTGAAACCGCCAACGCAGCCTGGTCGTGCGGAACAGATGCCAACAGAAGACCTAAGGGAGAAGCCGTCAGATGGGATCATGTCCGCCATTATTTGCCTTGGCGGGCTCCCCCAGATGGCACGGCTCTGGGAAATTGAGGACTACAATTCTCGCAGGGCTGCCGTGGATGAATGGTACTCGACTCTTGCAAGTGAGGGAAAGAATCAACCACAAACAAAGACATCAAATCCGGGTCATAAGACGGGAGAAAAACAAAAGGAACCCTTTCACCGGTACACCGCGTTATCGTTGAATGAAGTGCATCGCAAGTCACAAATGATCAGAGCCCCGCTACTGAAGTCAAGTCTCGCAAAAGGTCGACCCATGGATCAACTCTCTTCCAGTCATGCAGGCATATTACTCCGAAACCTCCCGCGTCCACGGGATATCTGGCTCCCAACAGCTGAGTCTCTGCTTCATCTTCGGGGAGCAATCACAAAACCGGAAGACATCAAGAAAAACCAACTCTTGATGGTTGATTTAATCAGGGAAGGGGATGAGCCAGAGTGGTGTCAAAACCAGCCGCATGAACCCCCAACAACAAAAGGCCACTTCTTTTAAGCAGAGCCCCGTGGTCATCTACTTTGGCGGCTAACAATACCATATGGACTTTTTGGCGAAATATATCCTATCTCAATCAAACCCGGTACTTTTTCAGCAAACTTCTTTCTAGCGAGGTCGTTGGTGGGGGGTCATTCCATTTGTTGGTAGCGGCGGTGACGATACTGACGTGTTGAACGAGGCAATGTACGAAGAGCAATGAATAGGGGTTATCATTTATAGACCAGCGATATCAGTTTGCAATTCATCTAGACTACTTGAAGCAATGAAAATCCTACACGTCTGTCAATAGCAGCCCGAAGCCATCATTCGCGGTCGAGTAATTGAATCGCCACTCGGCTCACAGTCTACAGCCATCAATACCAGACGCCACACCCGCTGACAACCAAGATATTAGCCCAAAGACGAGGTATCCTTGGCCGCGCAGTTGAAAATTTGCCTTTGCCCCAATTAAAATGGTCCAGCCCTCGGCCACCCACCTAGCCCGTGTCCACCCACCCACACAACCCCAGACCAAAAAAGACCACCACACTCTTCTCAGAATGCAAAAAAAACGCAGTGATGAGACTGGGACTCGAACCCAGGAGGATTGCTCCATCAGGAAGCGGTTGTTAAGGTGACCTTAACCTGACGCCATAACCAACTCGGCCATCTCACCGGGCGAACCAAGGTGGTTCGTGTCCGGGTGGCACTTAGTCGAGGACAAGAAGCCGAGCAGCAAGCAGACGCTTCCAACATTGCATGGATTCTCTCAAATGAGCTTTTTTTTTTTTTTTTATGCAGAATTGATTCTTGGTCATTGTTCTCTATTTCTTGTTGTCGGGAGTTATGTGCAGGTCTAACCTACACATTCTTGCAATCACTTCCATTGTGAATTGAGAGCGTGAGTCGAGCTTCCGAAAAAACATGTATTCTCTAGGAGCAGCAAGTTCCTCTTTATCTATCTCTTCGTTCGGTATTTAGGACTGCACGAATGTAAGAATCACAAGTTCATCGCCAAGCTCTAATTAATCCATAGCAGCCCGTGATGGCCTGACGGTAGCTAAGAGAGCGGTTTTTCACATTGCTCAAATCTCAGGGAATATAAAAAATCTTGAAATAGAACTCAATGACCTTGTCGGTGTACTTTTCCGTATTTAATTTGGTTCATTACCCAACCGGTATGATTTTTAGCATGTCATAAGAAAAGTTTGATCTTGTTGTGGAGCACGAATTTTTCTGCCAATCAAACCTTGAGAGATTCAGAACCTATTCGATTAATTTCCTAATCCATTAAAAACCTTCTACTTGAGTGATAAAAAAAAAATTGATAAATCGATTGCGAGTCGGATTCCTATAATTAGGATCATGGCCTAAGCAAATTTGAGGCTATATATAGGGTAGGCCGGTCGGAAGCTGACATTCCCCACAATTTCCAATCCCCGTTAGCGAGAATTTTTCAGCATCTCATTGTTCTTTTCCCAAATCTCTATAAAATTTCTTGGAATATCATTAACTATGATCTATACCTCTAATGACTCATTGAACTCCGCTCATATGACCGTTACCCCTTTCTAGGCACGCCGTTTTATCATACATACATTGAAGGTTCTGGCTAAATCACTGATGGCCAATCGCGTTCATGTCAAACCCTACTGTAGCGAAATGACAATTTTAAAAGCAAAAGATTTCGTCCGTCATCTTGGAAGAAGCTCCAGGTTGCTTGAAGCCCATATTCACCAAAGACTTTTTGGCTGCATTCACCATGCCGGGTGGGCCGCACAGCATGATCTTGGAGTCTGAACTGGGGAGCGGGAACCTCTCCTCCATCACCTCCTGCGTCACGTAACCGGTGCCATACTTCCAATCGCTGGGGGCATTGTCAAGGAGATAGTATAGCTTAAAGTTCTGCGGGTACTGTCGGGCAAATCGCTCGAGCTCGTCTCGGAGAAGAATGTCTTGTTCCGATCTGTTGGCGTAGATGAGGCTGACCTGGGTGAGGTCACGGTCGTCTTCGCAGATGGCGCGGATAACCTGGAACATGGGAGTGATGCCGGTACCACCAGCTAGCATTCCGATCCTCTTGCAGAGACCACGCTGATATCGCATAGCACCCTTGGGTCCCCGGAATTGAACATGGTCTCCGACTTGGAGGTTTGCAAGGTACTTGCCCGTCAGAAGCCCATCGGGGTAGCACTTGATGATCAATTCCAATGTTCCAACATCAGAGTTGTTGGAAATGGGCGTGTATGACCGATTTACCGACTTGCCGTCAATTTCGGCCTTTATGGCAAGGTGCTGGCCTATGGGCAATCCGAGGACTGTTGTGGGGGTCGGTAACGTGAAGATAAATCGATAGACGTCAGGAGCAATAAGCTCCTTGCTAGTGAGCGGAAGCGCTTGGTATGCCGATGGATCAAGCCACCCCCTGTTTACTAGGGGATTAGGCTTGATAGTCTTCGGCATCTTTTTGTGAGGCGCGTAGCTCATGAAGTTGTACTTCTCAAAATGAAGTAGCTCGTTGATGTTCTGAAACGCCATTGCGCCAGATATCGTGAAGAGAGCTGACGCGAGAATGAAGCCCTCTATGAAACCCACACCCGAAGAGCTGGACCTCAATGTTGGGAGGCTGAAAGGGGGTAGTACGGGTAAGAACCGGGGATTGACATATCGAGAGGCTTGATACAGAGCTACTGCTCCAACAGATGAGGCTGTTACGGCGGCAATTATGCCTGAATTTAGGCCACGACGACCACTGGTCTTGGTCTTTGGCGGAGATGCTTTCGCCTGGAGAGTAATGGGCATGTGTGTCTCTTTTTTGGGCACACCGCCGTACTTTCCGACGAGATATTCAGCCATAATCTCGATTGCATCGTCAGAGTGACCAGCGTTGTCAAATTCTACCGTCGCATCCTGACCGGCAGCATCAATGAGAACATCGGCACCACCAGGATGGTCGTGGATGTATTTGGTAACATCATAGACTGTCGTTTGTCAGCTTCATTGACGTGCCAAGGCAATCGAGTGTGTTGACAATACCTTGTCCATGAATCACCATCCAACAATCATCACGGGTGTTGTGAGCTGCCACCTCCTTTTCGCTGAATGTCGATCCTTCTGTTGAGGCCATCTTGACGGATTAATGATGTTGTGTTGGGCCAGTTGGGCAATATTCGAGGGGATTTATCCCGGAAGGGCCTCTTGAAAGCACACTCAGCGAGCAGCACAACGGGCGTGGAGATATACATAAACAGCCATCATGCAGCAGGCAGAAGAGATTGTATTATCATGCTTGGAAGCTATGACCATTGACATCATGGCTGCTTCAAACTGTGCCGAGGCTTGAGGTGCTTTCTCGGCCGAAAACGCGATCAAGGTGGATCAAAAAAGGTCAGGGTCTAGCTAAAAATCATGCCAGTTCGCGGCTCCCGATGGGCATTTCGTCATTCTGCATCTGTTTAGCTTCTTACTTGTCGTGTGTCTTATCTGTACGACAATTTGAACAACGCGAAATTTGACGTGGCGGTGTCGCCGCTGGCTCTTGGGCCGAGGCATCTCTGCTTCGGGGATCCCTTGCCCTATTTAATTGACAGCCTGCTACTGGACAGCGCCTTGATTCTTGTCTTGCACGGCCCCTCTGTGGAAATTTCTCGACTGTCGACCCGCTTATACGTGCCAGCATTCGGTCTCCTTTTCCCTTCCAAGCTAGCGTCCCAGCTCGGCTTTTACAGCGGACATGGTCCATCCACTGCCGACCCTAAAGATCCCCTGAGAGGTTTAATAATTTCAGAGCCATGAGGCATTGCGGCGCCGAAAAACGCACGACAGCGGACCAAGCATGGACTTGCGATTTCCAAAACAGCTCCACATTGTCGCAAATATGTGCCTTGATACGACGGCGATCAATTCAGCGCGACTTTTCTTGTCAATTATTAAGACAATCATCCCTGTCGTGCCTCGGCTCAAGTCGAGAGGCTACGAGCACCCCCCCTGCATGCCTACCTGTGCTCTTTCATGCCCATGAGACAGTGCAGAGAGCATTGATTGATATTTAATACGTAGAACTTCTAAATCCACCACACACCCTGGATTTCATGTAATTTTTTTTCATTGACAGATACGTGCTCTTGATCATGGCTGTAAAAACATTCCACCTTTTGGGTGAAGCGCTCGCAACAGCACGGGAGGTTGAACTCCCTGACTCCTTGGATATGCAAGGTATTCAACGATTGATTGCATCTCATTTTGCCATCGTTGATCCTAATGGTAACAAGATTGAACCAAGGGTGCATGTTGATAAAGAGCATCGCTAACACGATGCAAACCAGGCATTGGATTTGTCACACAGTCTGAGGCTCTGACCACTGTCGCCGACGTGCTTGCAACTGAGGATGTAGTCGCTATCAGCATTGACAACAAGCCTGTCCGCGACATTCCCGGCCCCGCAGGTTTCCCTTATGTAGGAAACTATTTTGAAATCTATCCCGACCATCTTGGTAACCACCAGCGTTTATTTGAAAGATATGGCCCTATTTTCCGAACAACCAACATGGGTAGCACCATCTATCACACAAATGATCCTACCTTGGCCAACATCGTCTTCAGCGAGTCAGACTTTTTCTCCAAGCGCATCATCGAGGGGCACCCTCTTTTTCCTATTAAGAACAGAGAGGCTGGTGTCTTCCTTGGTGATACCAATACGGCAGAGTGGAAAGAGGCGCACAAGTTCCTACCTCCGGCTTTTGGACCCAAGGCGGTCAGGCATTACGCCCCAACTATGCAAAAGACAGTGGAAGATGCCTTCAATGTCTTTGATGAGCTTGACGAGCGTGAGGAGGCATGGAATGTGTATCCATACATGCTCAAGCTTGGATCACAAGCCGTTGGTAAACTTGTGCTTGGCATAGATTTTGAACACTTCACATCCGTCGACGCTCGTCCTCATGAAATGGTCATGAGAATCGCTCAATCGTTGGAGCTAAATAAGAAGATCTCTGCCATGGGAAGCTGGTATCGTCATCTACCGTTTGGAGACCCACAAAGGCTACGCGACGCTCGAGACCGCATCGAGGCAATGATGGAGGTGTCAGTGGCAAATGCCTCCAAGGGAATTGAAGACTTGGAGCTGCAAGAAGCTGCTTTACAGGCCGAAAACATGGTCGATTATGTTCTACGTGCCACAGATAACAAAGGCAACAAGATACCTCGCAACCGTATCATGGAGCCGCTCGTTGTTGCTACTGGAGCAGGCTTCACAACAACTAGCTCGCTTCTATCATGGCTGGTCTATGGGCTGGTTGTGTATCCCGGAATGCAAGAAAGGTTGCTGCAGGAATTGGTAGATAACGGGTTTGAGCAAGACACGCAGGTCACGGCCGACTTGACTAATAAGCTGACATTCCTTGACAAGTACATCAAGGAGACGCAGCGTCGGCATAACCCGTCTTATCAGCCTGCACGTACAGCAGCAGTAGACATGATTCTGCCCGGAGGCTACAAACTACCAGGCGATTCCATTGTCATCCCCGCTATTCATCACATCCACAACAACACCAAAATCTGGGATAACCCTACCCTCTTCGACCCAGATCGATGGGACACAGACCGCGTCAAGAATCGACCCAACGCCTCTTTTGTTCCCTTTGCTGCCGGACAACGCATGTGCTTTGGCTTCAATTTCGCTTTACAGGAGGTCAAAATCTTCTTGACCAAGCTGGTATATCGTTACAACTTCAACCTTGCCCAAGACGGCCCGGTTGAGTACGACCCAATGTTTCAGTTGATCAGGCCAAACAATCTGTATGTGAGGGCCGAGAGAAGAGTCAAGTGGCCACCAAAGAGTGAATAAATATTGATAAATGTAATGATGCATGGTAACGTTTTTGCGGTCGGGGTTTGGGAGAAGAAAAAGAAATAGAACTGTTGTATAGAGGCACCATGAACGATAGAGAATTATTAATTAGATGTACAACATACGAATAGAAGAGTTACTTTGAAACAAAAGAATGATTTAGCCACCCTAGCATTTCTCAGCAGTATTTAGAAATTGGGAATATCACAAAGGCCAATCAATGTAAGCAGTGTAATTAATATATTCACTCTTCTCCTATCAGCATTCCAGTACGGCGTAAGATGTGACCAATGAAAGTTTGTATCCTGAGATTATTTGAAATATTTAGAGATAGTTGTTCACAGGCTTTGGTATCGATGATGCTGACCCAAGTTCAGTCCTCTGTTTACATAAATACATCTGCCAGTGCTGTCCAAATCGGACTAATCGAGCGATCCATTCTGACCGATTCCCTGTTCAAAAACCACTGAGGCTGTCAAGGTCGATATTTCTGACATGCGACGACTTAGCGGGTATGCTCAGGGTTTCCAGATAGTTCGTGAACAGAGTTGGAATAGCCCGGTGGCTGCGCACTAAGCTCAGCGCTGAAATGATGATTCCCAGTGGACTGCGGTGATATTATGGATGATCCTCGCCAATCTGATTGAACAGGCGACTGTACCGAGGGTGATTGAACAGTTGATGGGACAGGCGAGCCCACGTATGGAGGCTTTTGGTCCATCATCGGAGGCGGAGATTGGGGCTGGACAGGCGGCGGGATAGCTGCTGCCGGCTGTTCCTGCTGCGGTTTTCTCTTGCGTCGAATAAGATAAATGGCAGCCAAAACAATCAATCCAATAACGGCAACACCACCGACTACACCACCGACAATAGGGCCTACAGGAGTCTTCGAGCCCCCACCTGAGCTTGCGGGTTCTGTGGAGGTTTCTGCGGGGGCAGTCGTGGTGGAAGAAACGTCATTAGGCGGATTCGTGGTCGTTCTGTCGGCCGGTGCGGTGGAAGTTGTGGAATCAGCATATACAGTCGTGGTGAATCCAGGGTCATCTTGGCCACGATAAGTCCAGTCAACACTTGAGATTCTGCTTTGAGATTCAGAGACACATCGGAAGTCGCGAAGGCCGCTGGGATATGCATAGGTTCGACAGTACGGTGCGGAGCTAGCGGTACTGCAGAACGTTCAGTCAGTATACTTGGTACACGATGTGTTTGGAAAGTCTTTACTTACCACAGCAGATAGAATGAGTTGCTTTGGCAGACGTCATCACATACTTCTGGGTCTTGTGCTCTTGTTTGCGGAAGGCACGTAACATAACCTTCGGCAGTGGTTGCATCAAAGCAGAGAACACCCACGGGTGCATTCCATTGACAGGTTCGGTCCTTTTCACAGGTTATGGCATTGCCAGGCGAGCCGGACAAATATCCACATGTTGAGCCTGGAGCTATTGTCCAAGTAGCTACACTTGTTGATGATGTTCTCGTTGCTTGTCGTTTACCCAGATCCCGCAGGTGTGCCTCGATTGGCATCAGCTCTCGTGGATCTGCTGTTCGCGGGACGAATTCATTGTGTCGATTTGCCTGAGCGGGTATGAAAGCGTTTGTTGTTGTTAGGAGAGCTGCCAGAGCCAGCACAACCATCTGAGAACGGGCCATGTCGATGGTCAATTCCACTTTAGAAGCAGAGTGTGAAGAGATGTCGAAACAAGAAGCATAGGATCCAAGTCAAGTCTCGGTTGAATACATGCTCTCTCGTTGATAGCACTCTAACGGCCCCTGCCGATGCTAAGAGAGACTACTGCCTTGGCACCTGGTCAAAAGATCAGCGTTATTGATGGATGCGGTTTAGCACATTTCCCCGGACCAATCCTCGTCATTGTGGCTTGCATGAGCTGAAGCACAAGCTGGTAAAACAGCCTCGCCGACCAGGTTAGATCGAGAACTGGATGTACGCAGAGTGAGGTATTTTGGTAAATCAGCCGTAGCTGTCACTTGCATGAAGGTGTGGGTGGTTTTAGCGCCCTCCTTGTGGCTGTGAGTTTGGAATGATAAGGTGCTGATGGGATTTGCAGCGAGAGTGAACCAACCATTGTTGATGCCCCTAACTTAATGTGATTCAAGCTCGAGCGGCTGAGTGCTTTGTGTGGGATATCTTTTGCTTTGTATCCCAATGAAGAAAGGCAAGAAGTTGTGAGATTTATTGAAGTGTACCCAATTGAGTGATTAACTCACATTGCCGACTATGCCTACAAATTGTGTAGTATATAAGGAGCATCTCGTCCGAGCCCATTGTTTATCCGTAGTGGCAGATGTCTTAGAGACTGGAATGCTGTCAGGTCAGAAGATTGATGAATCTCCCGAAATAACCGAGAAGAACACAACAAGGCAAAGCATTTGGGCAAAACCATTGTTGAAATGGGCCGTTATCGTCTGAATCCGGTTAGCTGTGCGACGCCTTGCTGTGACCCGCAAATGCAGATAGTTTGATTCGCTTTAGTGGCATGTCTTTTCAGGCAGTAAGACGGGCTAATTCTGCGCCCGCAACCGAACCCCGCTCTGGCGAACACATTGGGCCACTCGAGGGTAAAGTTCACCGGCTGATATTAATACGCATAGCGTTTTGGGACCTTGCGGGGTTGATGCAATTTTTTTTTTTTTTTTTTTTTTTGGCGTTGAAATTGGAAATCCCGGGCGTCCCGGAAGCCACCAGGACCAAGCCACAGCGCTTTCTGTTGTATGCAGGCGTTGAGAATGCATGATACTTATTAATATTAGATATCTCTGATCGAGATATGGCTTAGATTAAAGTTACTTCCTCTGTTGTTATACCAGTCTCCGCCTTCCAGCACTGCTTCTCAACATCCCACCCGTCGCTCCTCTGACCCCCTCTGGAATACACAACCCCTAGGCGTTGATAACTTCCGTTCTCTCCAACCTTCATTATGCCCAGTCCGTATGTATAATAGTTTGACACGGCGATAACCAAGACATGAATATTATTCACATCCACCTGCCCTGTTGATAGATCTGGGCGCCAACCAGCGCGCTTATTCATCGGATTCTCTCCCAATGTCGCACTAAACCAGTTTTGCCAAAGGTGTGACTGGGGGGAGATGATTCCTGCCCTCATTCGTACCCACCCTGGGAGTTGAGCTTGGCAGAGAACTGTTAATTCCGAAGGGGCTTCGATGTGGAGAATTCCCACACACGGGACCAAGCTGTTGTCGTCGTCGCGTCCTGGTAGCCCATAAGAAATAGACCCATTGAGTGAAGCCCAAGACCAACTCGGTGCAAAGAAAGCACTGGGCCGAGTGGTATAGCCTGGATCTTTGACCCACCACAGAAGGTCTCGCCACAGCGTCTTCTTCCACAATCCCAGCGCAAAGTCATCACTGAGTATCTGAACCATTTCCTTGGCCACACCCGCAAGCGCCGCAAGCTTGTCGGTGCCCATTGTCAATTTGCGCATCGAATACTCTTCTACGATGTTGTGCCACAGCTTATAGAGCCGAGCTGGTTTGAAATCGACGCCACGAGGGCCCTTGTTTTGCAATAAGATTGCTTCTTTGAAGAGGCGGAAGTCCACGGCCTTGAGGTCTATGTCATAGAAGGCGGGAAAACCTCCTGGAAATGATTCGGATGCATTCAAGGACACGCAATCCCAGAATAGCTCACCATTGGCATAGGTCAAAACGCGAGGGGAAAGGAGCTGCTCCTGCAAGACCCAGCCTCGCGTATCTAGGATGCTGTGTGGACGTGATCCATCTTTGCTCAGTGTTCTGTCGGCAAATATGTATTTAGAGGTACCATCCTGCCAAGTGCTTTTGCAGCGAAAGGGTCGAATGTGCGACTTTGATCTTGTCCGGAAGCAGCCCTCTGATGAATCACCATCCACAGCCGCGGCGAGTGTGATGGTAGAGTTTTTGTATATGCTGGCCATATCTGCTGCTTCAGTTTGCCAGTCATCTTCAGAGTCTTGAATGATGCAAAGGGCATCTATCCACAAGTATCGTAGGCCAAGTTTTCGCGTTATGTGAACCGCGTCTTGCATGGTTTGTGGAAGACCATTGATATCTATACCATCCTTGTGCGCTGATAGATTCCTCATGACTGTCTTGGAAGTCGCTACAATGTCTTCATTCCACCTATAGCTCAGAGTTGAATAGAAACCATGCCTGTTTTCTCCGTCGCATAATCTCAGTGTTGGTAGTTCATCAGACAACCCAACGTCTATCACTCTTTTTGGTAAACGCGGTGGTTCTCCATGACTAACTGTCTGGCATCTTTGGTGAGTATTAAGGCAGCTGTGCATCCATGTGGCCGCCAATTGAAAGGCACACTCTGAGTCCGTTCTATCATCGTTCCAAGAAACGGTCGTGGACAATGCCTTGTCCATAAATTCTGTAGTTGTTGTTAGAGCCTGTTCACCTAATAATACGCTCGCAATTTACCATCAAGTTTACCGATCTCCAGGCGAGGGCTTCGACTCCTCAACAATTCCTTTGATTTTAACTCACTTCGCGTTCTCACCGATGCTTTCGCGCTGGAGGAATCACCAATTAGGCGACAAAGAGGGCAATTTAACGCGAGCACGGAATTTTCCGGTTTCCAACCCAAGCCTTCGGGAGAGCAGAAAGCTGTGTTGCTACTAGCAAGTAAGGAGTCACACTGCGCGCAAAGCGCCAAGGTTTGACTATCAGACGGTTGTGGCGGTAACAACGGGAAAGCCAAATCACTCAAAGTCAAAAGTAACTTGCCAAAGGCCCAGTTCTGCGTTAGCGGTCTGGAAGGAGATGGCGAGTCTCCTAGTTCGCCTCTGTGTGGGGACCTTTGGCCTTGTTCATTCTGGAGGGGGCTAGGTGAATTGGCGGGCCTTTTCCCATGCTCTTTATTTGGAGACTCTTCTCGTTTTCGGTCGTTTCCATCTAGTTTAGCCGTTGATTTCTCTGTATTGTCAATATTAATCGAAGGAGATGGGTATTTGGTGATGCCAAATTGTTCTTGCGTCAGACCTCTGCGTGATTTTGGCTTGGTAATAGGTTTTGGTTTTCGCTGACCTAATAAAACTGTCATTATTTCTGAATCAGGCAAGGGTTGAACTATAAGGGACAAGGGTTTCGTATTAAAATTATTTTTGATGGTTGGGCGCCAGGTAGAAAGATGGCGGATACTGGGTAGTGGTGGTCAACACTTACGTGGGGGATTACCCATTCTCTGATCAATTATACCAAGAGCAACCTCTTCAAGATCCACCGGTGTTCTTTTACCTGCAGATATGAATCCATCGCGACCCTAAAAGATTCGCATCAGTAAACCTTCATTTTCATGCCAGGGTTGGACTTACCAACAACGTTTTGAGTCTTGGTCGTCCCTTTGGGTCTTTAGAAAGGCACTGCCCGACCATGAGGTGGAAACAAGATGGGAAGGCGTCGCTGGATGGAAGCTGGGGTACAGGCCCATTCACAATTTCATTCAGGAGATTGAATAAATCGTCATTATCTTTGTATGGTCGTCGACCCAGAGCGAGTTCCATCATGGTGATTCCAAAGCTCCAGATATCAGCCTTGGCTGTCCAGGGGGAACCAGAGAGGCACTCTGGAGCTGTGTAGTAGTGAGTAGGGGTTGCGACAAGGCTCGACGCGACAGAATTTTCTACAACGGCGGACAAGCCCAATCCGCCGAGTTTGATATCCCCGCGAGAATTCAACAGAATGTGAGCTGGTCTGACATCGCGATGCAGCATATTGTGAGCTTTTAGAAGATATTCCAAGGCCGAGACAACGGAAAATGCTATTTTCCCAATGAAATCCATTCGGATTGGACCACAGTCTTCCAGGATCTCTTTGAAGGATCTATCTTCTGTTTAGCGACACAGCAAACGGACCAAGACTTTAGTGGGCGGTACCCGACGTCCATGTATTGCATCCATATCGTCAAACTATCATTGGAGGCATCCAAATGCACCCCATAATAAGGCAATACCTCGTTGGGGGACTCCCGTCGCACGGCCAAGAGTTCTTGGCGAATGGTTTTTCGAAGTCTGCTTGAGGAGCCACCAATGTTGTATACCTGGACCGGGACAGGGCAAGTTAGGCGCTTGGATGACTCGCGTGTTTATAATTGGAGTTGACCTACTCTCTGGGCCATCAAGATGTTGTTGCCCATATGTTTGACGACTCTGACATTCCCATTCTTTCCGAGATAGCCCCGTATTGAGGAGACATCGGATTTTGGATCAAACCGAAACTTGACGGATGTGCGCGAGCGTCGCCCTTCTCGGTCCTTCTCGGTCTCAACTCCATTCGTGCTGGCGCTTCTATTGGTTTTAATTAGCGGTCAGAAATCGTTTCCATTGCGATTTACCATACTCGTTGGCTGGCTGGGTCTGGTCGAAATCACTAGCGCCGTGGCCATCCATGAGGTGACGGCTCTCGTCATTATTACTCTCGGTCATGCTAGGCATAGATGCTATAGCTTCAGGTAACTGAAAAGATTAGGACCCAAAAAAAGACCCCCAAAAAAAGAGAAAGTTCAACCATTCATTTATTATGGTGATGCTTTGTGAGAGATTGAGTAGCCTGCCGCTGACGCAGTTGAAACATGAGCAGACGAGGGTTTCATTCCGCTGCGCCCAGCGGGTCTTGACCTGAAACGGCCGCCACCGCGTCGCTTGGCCTGTCAAAAGCAAGCTACGTCACATAAGCGCTGGAACCTGAAACAAGACAGCAGTCGCGCCAGAGAAAGCATCAAGTCAGCGTCAATTAGTCCGTGTTTATACTAGATTAAGTGCAGTTCATCGAATCATTGCCGCCTTCGTTCATGTCCACACGAATAGGGCGCATCAAAGGGTCAGCGCTAACAGCGCCCAAACGCTACACACTCGTCTCCGGTCGCATCACGTCCAAGACTAGACAACTGGTCTGAATCAAACTTCTCCCGCTGCTAGCCGAGGAGACAATGGCCGTGTGGATGTGATTGTATTGACCTCGCGTGCGCGGTGTCCGAAGTGTTTCCAAATCCAAAATCCAATAATGGTCACAATTACCGTCGAAGCCACAAAGATGTAGATTTGATCCGACGTTGAAATCTTCTCTTCACCAAAGTCAAAGAAATTCATGCCGAAGAAACTCTATCAGATTGTTTAGTTGCAAGTCTAGGTCAAATTGGAGCGTGTTTCAACTTACGGAAACAAAAGACCCAGGAAGGAAAAGCAAAGTCGCAGTCGAAACAAGTTGGGTCAGCTCTCTACCATCTTTCTGAGTCTCATCGGCTACGGCATTATCATCCGCAGCGGCGAGGTTGAAAGCCTAGAAAACGATGAGCGATGAGCTTGTGGCGGCCAAAATGAAACTAGCCTACCAGCGTGATTTCATTCTGCAGCCTTTTTTCAAAAGCCTCAGCACGGGACCGCAGATTCTCCAAAAATCTCCGATAAAAATCGAAATCGAGGGAGTCGTTACATGCATCATGATTGTATTTTTGATGATGCTCAACGATTGATGCAACGGTTCGTGCCGAGACTTCAAGCGTCTCGACCTGGTGAATTATGTGTCTTGAAAGCTCATGCATTCGGGTATAATGGCCCTGCATTTGGATCTTACGTTCTTGCGTTGGAGCACTGGGAAGGGTAGTCTGATAGTTGGTGCGTGTCTAAAATGGAAAATTTATATACCGTTAGTGATCCTTGGTTTATGTTTCTTGACAATCTCATGCGAGTAACTTACATTTTCTATCTTTCGAACAGGGCATCTAAATCTCCAGAGAGCATTGTCAAATCGTTGGGTGATCACAGGTAGAATAACCGAATAGAGGCCCAGCAGGCAACCGCGCCAAGTGTCGGGATCCGATTTCACAAAGGCATTGCGGATAGCCTCTTTTAGTTCAGCGGAAAGGTCAAAGCAAAGCAAAATCTGCGTTGGGTCGGCCTGCGAGGCACCACTTGCGCAATACCAAAGCGTTACAAAGCTGATATATTGCCATTTGTAGAGGTATTTGTTCTCAACAGGCTCGGGTTCAATCTCCTTAATGTGAAAGCGCGACATGGTGCCTGACCAGATAGCGGTTAGCCCTCATGCAATAAATAGGACAAGGGAGCTTTGAGGGAATTGAAATACCATAACTGGCACCCCTAAATTGGGGAAATGGAGACTTGTGATTGAAGAACCCGTTTGCCTCAGATCCGGCTGTAGTCCAGAAGAATGCGGGAATGCCGAAGGCTGAAGAAATGTCATCTTTCATGAGCCCAATTTCATCCGAATTAACTGGCGGTAAAAACCTGGTCGCACTGAGCACATTATCTATCAAATATCAAACACGGGCACAAACATTATTTCTAGTCCAGTACTTCTGTTTCGCTAACCTAAAATGTTAACGAAACATATATTTTCTATCCCAGTGGGCCGCATTGCGACTTACCGCTGTTTTTGTGACTTGTTCCGAGGTCAAATCTCGTTGACGTGTCCATGGGCTGGTGAGGTTCCGATTATTGTAGAAATACCCCTCCATATTACCTACCGCCACGTTTGAAATATTTGTAGATATCGTGTCAGAATTGGCTTGAACTGGGGGAACCGGCGGTTGGAGAGGCGTGGGTGGCTGATTAGACATTATGACTGCCTTTAAAGAGTGGCGTGGTATGGCTCTACGAAGCGCTGGTTCCAGCAGTAAATTATCTAGCGAGTTTTTAAAACGGTAGCAACGCGTAAACGAGCGAGGCTTATAAACGAAAAAAAGGGGGAGCGGGGGAGGCAACAATTGTGACATATTGTTGACAAGGAAAAACGCACATTATCTTTTGAGGCTGGGTTGGGAAATTAGTCACTGGACTCGACAAGATCCACACAGTCCATCGTCATTGGTGCTATGGATGAGTGAGGCGTTTTGGGCTGGCACCCTGGCGCTGATTATACAACAAGATCAATTCTACACATACTTTCATGTAATTAAAACATAAGGAAGAAAAGGACAATATGCTCAGTTTCCATGTTATACCTGTTCATTAGATGATTTTGTGGCATTAATTACTTAGACATCCCCTTCCGGTCGGAGAAATTACCACCAAGACCCGTCAAATCAGCACAGCCTAGCGTAAGCCCCCAGTGCCGAGATGGCGGCCATCCATACCAGATCCTCAGTGAAAAGCCTGAGGGTTTTCTATGAGAATTACCTGTCTTAAAATATGTGAAGAAGCGAATGGCGTATCTAATCGCCGCGTCGCTTTGTTCACCGTTAACCTATGCGAATTCGGGAAGTCTTTCCATGCCGTACCTGGTTTGAACCCGTCCTCATATATTCCAATTGATGCACCGATCTAGGCAATGTCAAACGGATATACGACACCCCTAGACTACGAATTAGCGGGGTGGTCACTTCACTTTTACTATGTTTTCAGGGTCTAGATCTGTGTGGCTTATGCCGGAGAGTGTCTTGTAGAAATCTCCCTAAGATATGTAAATATTATTAAACCACCTTCATTACATACCAATTAAGGTCCGTAATTTCAGAAAGAATAAGACCACATAATATATCATTGAGGCAGACGACATCGCCTTTTTCCTTTTTTAACCTTGAATCTAGGTTATGCCCACTTGCTGCACTTCCCTTGTCCAACGGCCATTAACATGTTCCAACACTCATCATAGCCACCTGTCTTACTTATTCGATCATAGTAATTACTATATGTCATCAAACCTTCACGTTATGACTATTCATATTACCAAATTTTGGTACACCTCGCTTAGGTAAGATGCGTCATTTGCTATATCTGCGTGAGAATGTCAAGTTTTTACTAGCTAGACTATAAGTAGTGCAGTGTATCTTACAGCTTGCTGCGAAATCCCACTGCTGCTAAAGCACCAACAACTGCGCAACCTATCAACGTTCGAGGCCCAATCACAGTCTCCTCAACCACTCGACCAATGTATGTCTCGCCAGTAGGAGTATCAACTGGTGCACCGCTCAATTCGTAATCAGACCAGTCGATCTCGGACAGCATCTTTTGATACTCTACCACTGTGCCGCTCCAGTTATTTGTAATATGGCCATCATCAGTCTTGTACCAACTGTTACATCTCGGATCCGCGAATGATGATGTTGCTAAAGCCTCTTGCAGCTTCACATTCCACTCTCTGATTCTCTCGGGTTTTGGCTTGATTGTGAGTGAACGACCCCTTTCCCGGGCGGTCAATACCTTCTTGGCCAGCGATACAATGTATCTGGCTTGGGATTCAATCATCAGGATGATGGAGTTGTGACCTAAGTTGGTGTTTGGCCCATATAGCATGCCAAAGTTTGGTAGACCTTCTACAGCGATACCGTAGAGTGCAGAAGGACCTTTTCCCCAGATCTCATCCAATGACTGCCCCCCATCGCCATGTATTTTGATTCCGTGTAGGAAATTGTGGGTCTGAAACCCAGTTGCAAGGACGATGAGGTCGAAATCAAACAAATCTTCACCACCCTCTTCAACACTTTTCTGAACGGCAATTCCGGCTTCGGTGATTCGCTGGATGCTTCTAGTCTCAAGAGAAATATGCGGAAGACAGAGTGACTTGTAGTAGTCGTCTGTAAGCAGTATTCGTTTGCATCCTGGAGGATAGTCTGGCGTGAGCTTTTCCCACAGGTCAGGACGATCTGGTAACTCAGCTTTCATAAAGTCTTTACAAAGCTGTGTTAACTCTGCAGATTCGGTAGAGTCGCGTTGGATCAATGGTGCGAATGACGCCTCTCTACCATCCATAGCAACGGCTCTTAAACGCCTAAGTAAGAGAGGAACATTCCGCAGTAAAGCCTTTTTCCATTCGGGTACATCCTCATCCAGCCTTGGGATGATCCAATTGGGTGTTCGCTGAAAGATGGTGAGTTTGGATGCAACTTTGGCCACTTCTGGGACAATCTGGGCGGCCGTTGCCCCTAGAATAATATGTTAGCGGAATCAACTCCTGGGGGATCTACTGTGAGTCACTTGCCATTCCCTATAATTCCAATACGCTTTCCGCGCAGGTCATAGCTCCAATCCCATCGAGCCGAGTGCATCGTCCTTCCTTTAAAATCCCCCAGACCGGGAATGTTAGGGTAGGAAGGCTGGTTAAGTTGTCCGACCCCAGAGGTTAGAAATGCTGTTTCAATAGTGTAGTTCTCACAGAATTCTGCTTCTTTGCCCGCAAGGACCCGAACAGAAACTTTCCACTGCTGCAAGTCTTGGTTCCACTTTGCCTCAGCGACCTCGGAACTAAATCGGACGAATTGGTAGAGATCATATTTTCTTGCGACACCTCTCATATAATTCTACCAACGCAGTCAGCCTCAACAAATTGCACTACGCAGAATTAGCGAACATTGAAAGTCATGATGAACTTACTAGGATCTCTTCCTGTTCTGGATAAAGTCTGGACCATTCTGGATTTTGCTCAAATGAAAAACAGTATAATCGCGAGAGTACTTTGGCCGTTGAGAAAGCATTTGATTAGTTACCACACTTCCTCAAAACTTGGGTCGACCCAAACCTACCATCGCAACAGCACCCTGGATACGCATTATCCTTCCAGGTCCCGCCAAACCCGCTACTCTTTTCAACGATTACAAAATCTTTTATTCCTTCTTCAAGCAGTTTAATAGCCGTGCACATTCCTGTAGTAAGCCAGATCAGTATGCACTATCCGGGACATCCGGACCAGGCAAATCATTTGAACCCATTGAGCAATGTCTATCATCTTACCTGAGAACCCGGCGCCGATAATGACGACAGAAGATTTGGTAAATCCATGTTCCTGCGCAGTATTGGTTGAGCGCTCTTGGAGATACACCATTTTCGTTGTTGACGGAGAGTCGAGGAATAATAAACAGCAACATAAAATTATCTAACCAAAGCAGTGACCCCCAATAGCGGGAATGGGATACTATTTGAATATACACACCCAGAAACTCTCATTCATGATTCGATGAGGAGAGCAAGGGTGCTAGATGCTACCGCAAGATGTTAGGTCGCATGTTGAGCGGGGATTTCGGTTCAGCTTTTCCTTTTCCCTAGGACCTCGGCAGAGTCATGATACCACAAAATGGGGCAAAATCGATGAATTAAAGACTGTTCATCTCTGTATTGGTTCTTTTACCCGGTTTCGTAACGAATGAGCCTCCGGATGATAAGATGACAATTGGAAGAATTTGTGGCCATTGTGAAGGAGGGTGGCAATGTCGACTTCCCAACGCAGTGTAAGACAATAGTGTGGTGCTTTGACAAATGAAGAATTCTCCGCATCGCTTTTCCCAACCATATGACTTTGAGCTGAGACTATTATTAAACAGTAGTGTTAATCATTGGGTATCCAATCTGCTAAGCCATTATTCTAGGGCCGGTTTCTAGCACCTAGATCAGAATACACCACTCCGAACTGTCGGCGAAGTTCAAACACAACATCCAGGCGGCATTCCAGCTGAAACAAGGTATAAGAAAATCTTACCGGCCCCGCACGCGGTTCATCTTTTGCTCCGAGGATGAAGTGGGGTAACAGTGAGTAGATGACGCAATAAGATATGTGACACCTTGTCACCAGCTATCTAGTACATGCATAGCTGAAGCATAATATGCTTGCTGATAATCTTTGGTGTCGCCGTGGTTTATTTATTCTTCAGTTTTCACGCTAGCAGAAGTAATGTTCGGTATATATCCACATCTAATCTGCTTCGTCTTGGTATTATTAGGCTTTTCAATCATCTCAAATCCGAAGCGAAGAGAAAGGTGATGAATACTGAACCTTGTGCTTAATCTGTATTAACCATTATTAAATGCAGCAAGGTTCTAGATAGCTAGTTTCCGAGTAATGACGGAGCACTTTATTTGTGTCACTAACAATGATTTTAGGCTGTTGTGGACTGTAAATGCCTTCGTCAAAAAAACAACGCCGAAGTTCAGTTCACCTGCTCGACTGATCATCACCGATACACCAGATCCGTAAAATGCCTCTCTTATTCAGACCTTCGTGGCCTAAAAGGATATGCTACTTTCATAGTTTCTTTCCGAACGCTCGACCATTTGAGGATATTCATATCGCATCGGATCTCTTAGCCAAGCTTGGATAATTGAGCTTCCTGAGGACTTGTCGTCGGCCTCACCAAAGGGTTGGCTGAGTAAAGTAAGAAGATTGAGAGACAGGTCGACGAAAGGCTTTTCTGCCTCCGCTGGGATCCTGAGAAGATAGCTCCCATCAGTGGGCAGTAACAGGTGTTCATTATTCATAGGAATAGCGAAACCGCTATCGATATTTGAACTGTCCGTAGAATCTGATGCACTGGTAATCGAGCAGTTTGAGAATGGTTCGGGATTATGTTGCCACATAGATAATGTTCCGTAGATAATCTCTAGGCGTTCTTTAAATTTTTCAGCCACTCGATCAAGGCTTCCACAGAAAGTAAGAACCACGATACACTCCTTGGCTTGTTTCATGTCTTCCTGCCAGGTTGTCGGGTGGAAGTTATGCATCTGTTTCTGAACCACAGCGTGTAAGAGAATTGTACCAGAGGTATACGCTTGGAATCTATGCTTCCAGTTAGAGAAATATGAGGCAGAAAGTTGATGTTATGGGTAGAATATGTGAAACACAATACGCACATTACAAGCCAGCAACGCTTGAAGATGCCGTTATCTTCAAGAAGTAGCTTTAGGATTCTAGCTGAAGTACTTGCTGCAAGGACTGCCTCAACGCCTTGCTTAGACACGAGCTCTTGCAACGGCATCGGCAGACTATTCCCGCTAGGTCTTCTAACATAAGACTGCATAAACTGAGATGCCATACGCCGGTATAATAGCATAGTTGCCCCCAAGTAGAGCAAATGTACATGAAGAATGGATCTTTTTGTCTCAAGGGTGAGCCCAGGATCGCCGCTTGTTTCAATGCGCATCGCGCCCGGTAGTTCGTGATACCAGATTTGCAAATCTTTAGCAATGGACTGCATGGCTGAAACTGTAAGTTCTTTGAAGGCCACTTGCATTCGAAGTATGTTGGCTTTAAGGATGCATATCTTGACCATTTCTGTTTGCACGACTGTTGTATGTTAGATATTTATTGTGGACAATTCGAGGATTTCATGCTTACTCTCTGCAATATCTGATGGGTCCGAAGCTCGAATGCCTGCAAGCTTGTATGTTTCAGTATTCATGAATGCAATGAAACTATGTGGGACATAATTTACCAGGCTTCTATCGGACATGGCATCGTTGGCGGATATGTAGCCTAGAGTTGAAGACAGCCAGCTTTATATCGCGGCGTCAATAATTGAACCATGGCTGATGAGAGGAAAGCAACTTGCCTGGAAAAGAAGATCAATGTTCTCCATGTCTTATACATATCGGCCGCTTCAAATTCAGATAGGTGAATCGGTCGAATCGTTTCCTGACTCATCCCGTACATACGAGAGATGCTGAGCCCGATTTCTGAGTATAATTAGTCAAGAGTTGTAATCCTATTCCTTCAAAGCGGTATCCAAATAATACTGACCAACATAAGAGAGAGCCACCATGGACTTGTCCAGAACGTTGTACTGTGCCAGTAGCGTGCAGGCTTTGACCGCATCAAGTGGTTTCTGCTCGATGATGTTCTCGAACAATTGTCTGGCAAGATTATAGAAGCGGGATTCCATCTCCTTTGTAAATTCATCTGGCAGATACTGGGCTCCAACGCTGGCGACAGCCATTACGCACCCGGCTTTTGACCCTAACGGCTCAAGGGGAGGGCCCTCAGCGATGAAGACGACACGGTAGTATTCAAGAATTTGATGTTTCTCAAAGACATGGAACAGCTTTCCGCTGCAATTAAAAAAGGAATTTAATGCGCGGGCCGTCAGTGAGGCGTCTGGAAGCTGAGAGCGTATGGAGCTAGCCGACTGGTCCGTCAAAGGGGTCAAATTTGTTCCTAGGTCGGCATTGACGCTGCATTTATCCATGTACCTCGAGCCGGGGAACACATGTTGTAGCGGCGGTATATTTCTTGTTGGCGGCAGACAAGGAAGACAGCGAGTAGCTTGTGCATTCACGTCTGACTGTGTCGAGTTGATAGCTGCGGAATCCAAAACCATCGAATTTATTTCAGCAAGAGCATTACCCGTGCGTATTTGCCGCAGTATTCTTTCAGCTTCGTCTGGTGAGCCAGTCTTGAGGTTAGAAAACAGCAACTCCAGAGACTCGAGGCGGGACTTGGTGGCTTGGATCAGCGACTGCCCACGTTCGCCGACATAACCACACTGTCGGTGCTTTTGAAAACACGTGCCGCACTTCGGGCGTTTCCCATCACACTAGTTTTACAAAGAATCAGATACGTGCATGAAGCTGACTCTGGGGGTGAGTTAACCTTAGACTTGGCTTTCCGGCAGTTCTCGCAGGCCTGGATCGTCGTGTCGTACTTTGGAAGCAGAAGCCGTCTTTCCGGCATCTGCGGGCCGGTCCCACCAGACCCCAAAGGCGAGGGTTGGATCGCGCGAAATTCCATGTTGACGGAGTGATTCGGTTCAATCTTAGTGTATGCTATCCCGTGAGTTGTGGGTCTGTGCTTGTGTATGGTTCTGATTTGAGATTTATATGGGCAACTCGGGTGACTTTGTCATCTCACAACCGACAGGTAGTCTCAGTTCTAGTGTATAATGAACACGGTCGCGGTAAGAAATGGGGGGTACATATTTAGACATGTCAGAATTTTCGAGACATGTGGCATAATTTACAAAACATTTCTGACCAACAAAAAGGAAAAAATATGAGGTACCATAAAACATGGCTATCTAATTGGCCATTCTTTGGGGCACACCAACGTCATGTTTCATCACTATGTTGTAACGCTTCATTCGGCATCACTAGTCAGTCAATAGTCTGGGAAAACTTTTCCCAGAAAATTTTTCTGGGTGACTTCGCAACAACTAAAAATCATGCAGCCAAAGGGACCGTGTGGGCGAATTCCTGAAAGTTGCTAGGATCCTTGAACTGAACTACCAATGGAATCTTGAGAGTCTTCCCCACTTCTCGGGCATCGGGCGGCCTAACCCAAAGGAGATACCGGAAACAGCATCGTAAGAGTCCAAGAAAGATTTCTTGATACCCAGTTGCTTGACAAACACCCCCCGCCCAGACTTGCAACACAGCAGGTGTCTTTTCTATGTTCTGGCCTGAAAGTCAAGTCGCAGCGAAGCCCAGCCTTGCTACCAAGGAGGAAAGAGCGCACTGTGTTGAACTTAGCAGTCCCATGTAATGCCATAAGACTGCTCTCTCGGATCATTTACCTCACACTTATTTAGTCAACTTGCTTCTCTTCTATTCATCCCTTCACATACCGATTCATAGCTATAATGAAGTGGATTTTCGTTGCCCAATTTAACTTAGCGCGTGAGATCGCCGCGCCTCTACATCGTTTACAATGGCGGCTGATCAACGCGTCAGGCCTTGTGAGGCGCAGTGCCTCAGCACAGGCCAATTTCAAAGCGCCTTCCAGCATCGGACTTTGAGTATAAAGTCCGACACCTGAATGCCACAATCCCGCACCATCATGCAAAATTCTATCCAGCCTGCAACATTATGTCTTTTTTTTTTTAAAAAAGAAAAAAATCTTCGTCATACAATTTTAATAAATATGGTTCTCAAAACTTCACGAAAATCATATGGTCCTTGCCGCAGTGTTTGTGTTGTATCACGTCTGAATTTATCTACAGCAAACGGAGACGGAGAATATGAATTCTCCCCAATTTCATCCCTTTCTCACTACCTGCAGGCGGGAACGGCGAATATAATGCCTATTAACCAACTCCCCGTCCTATCTTTGCTTACATTTTGGCCTAATTTTGACACAGCCGCAATGGCACACGACAACAGGCTCTACGTAGTGGGCCTAGTGGTGTCGTGAATTGCATCAGATTGGTAGGATCCTCCATTTTCTCGCAATCAACGACACAAGAGACACGACAACGGCCTTTAATGATTGCCGCACTGCTGACAAAACTAGCTACTTCAAGTTAGCCGTGCAAAATCCCACAGCGCATCGCTCCGCTCACTTCTAATCTGCCTGGTTAAATTTCCGATGACAACACTTTGCGTGGAGAAGTATAAAACAAACGCAATTCATTCTCCCCTTGACTAACCATCCAGGCTCAACAAAACCTCATCAATACTACAATCTCGAATATCTTCCGACATGTCGAACACCCATGATTGCACTGCAATTTCTGCAGCTTGCCCTGTGGAAGCGACAACCTACGGCTACTACCCTTCGCTCCCAGCCAACATTGCCCTGCTCGCCGTCTTTGCCATAATTTTCTGTGCTCAGACAATTCTTACATTTCTAACAAGAGTTTACTCTTATTCCATCGTGGTTGCGATAGGATGTCTGATTGAACTGCTTGGCTATGTGGCAAGGATCATGATGCACAGCAACCCGTGGAATAGCGCAGCCAAGAAGATGCAAATTGTATGCCTAATTTTAGCACCATCATTCTTAGCAGCCGGCATCTATCTTACAGTCAAGCATACAATAATGCACTTCGGAGCACAGTACTCGAAACTCAAGCCCTTTCTCTATACCTGGATATTTATTGGCTCGGATGCAATTTCTATTGTGTTGCAGGCAGCTGGAGGTGGCATCGCTTCTACCGCTGATGACAGTGATCAGCTTGATCTTGGAAATAACATCATGATTGCGGGTATTGTTTTTCAGGTCGTCACTATGGCTTTGTGCGGCCTCTTGGTTGTTGATTATGGGTTCAGACGACACCGCCACCGACAATTCGTCAGCGATCCCAAATGGCCAAGCATGCCCACCAGCCAGAAGGACAAGACTTTTCAGGCAGCTATTTGTTTTGCCTATGTTACAGTGCTCATTCGCTGTATCTACCGGTATGTCTGCCGTACATATGCTTATGAATTGACTCTCATTTAACGTTACAACAGAATTCCCGAAATGGCAGGTGGTTGGGGAAACCCGAGAATGCGCAACGAGAAAGAATTCCTCATCCTAGATGGACTGTAAGTTAAAATCAACCCCATTTGCTTGCTAAAGGTTTCTAACAATACAAGGATGATCGCTTTGGCCTCCATTGCCCTCACAGTCTTTCACCCAGCATTCTTCTTTCCCGTCATGAGGACCGGATATGAGGCACAGGATGGATATGCCTCCTCAGAACCTCTGAGTATGCGACCAGACACCTCTCCTAGTGACGAGGCCTAAGACAGAAAACAATTTCTTTCGTTCTTGGTTGGATGGAACACGAGCACTTGCCTCTGTCTTAGCTTGTCGAACCACCGCGTGAAGTCACGATAGCAGGGTCGAGGAAATATTATACAAAGAGACGTAGTTTACTTAGCCAGCTGCTCCAAAAAGAATTGTCCAATGTACCTCGGTTGAGAGCAGTTATTACTAAGGTCTATATTCTTTCTCAAGGACTGTCTTGACATCATAACAGGCAGGCTATCTTTTGCGGGGTTGGTGGTTCCTTATGGATACTAGTTTGAGATTATTTAGATTTTTGTACAGTAGAAATTAAATTTATGGCATAGATGTTATGGCATAGATCGCTTCAAATATTTTATTCAAATTTTCTTAAAAATTAAACCAATGACACATGACCTTCAGTAAAGATTCTATGGCATTCATTATCTTGACTTGAGTGTAGATATAACGTACCCTAGACATGCGCGATAATACATTGAGCTTTATTTCGCCACGCCATGGTAAAATTTGCTCATAGTCCCAGTATAATCATGTATAATACATTAACTATCTGAGGAAATTTAGAGTAGGGTGAAGTTATATCAACAGGCAGAAGAATATTTTCATGTTTACAAAATTCATTCAGAATGCGCCGGTATATTCATCATCAGAGCCTGAATAGCTTATCTAATGCCCAAATGTGATGTGCCGTGATATCAATTCGGCCAAGCCTTGGCAGCGGCAAATCATGGCTAGACCGCGGCATGGGCCCATTGTAAGTCTGAAAGGCCCTTGCAATTACATTTGAGAAGGCCCCATACGAAACGCAGATCCTGGATGCAGATTGGCTGGACTTTCTATCGCGAGGCTTCTTATCGTGGTTGCAATGCGACATTTGAGTGCATGCGTTGGTCATAAGAACATTCGAGCATGAAAATCTCACAAGTGACCACACCCACCACATCCTGCAGAATTATTTCTTAGCGATAAATAAATCGCCATGCTTCTATGTGTAAGTCTCTAAATCTTTGTCATTATCTCCGCGTTCGTTATTCTGCTCCACAATGATAGAATGCTTGGCCGGATGGACAAAGGATCTTTTGCACGGCGTTAACAAATCCCATTATGGGATTTATTAGTTCTTGTTGGTCAGAAAATCCGATTTCTTTCGAGCTATTTCCGGATTCTGATCGAAGCCTTGTGATAGGTGCGTTCATGAGTGTATCCCGGTGTCCCCACACCAGGGTTACCCCTGTGTACCATCACACACCACCATGAGGAATAAGGTTTTGGATCGAATGCCATTCTGATATCTTTTGAGAAATCCGCTGCTGCCGCGAGAATGTGCCTTTAGTTGAAGACTGGTTTGATAAATGCATGGGGGATTTTCTTTTATTTTTTGAACGCCTCGGATTGTACTTCGGTTCGAAATTGAATGCGTGAAGCAATAGTCGGAATTGGCGGCAACGCGAAAGAAAGGGAAAAATTCGAATATACATCCATAAATGACGTGACAGGTGATCTTGGCACTAGACACACAGGAACAGTAACTGCTGTCTGGTCGATTAAGGCGTGGGGGGGATTTAGAACCGATCTTGCTTTTCGCTAACCACAATATCCACCTCACGGTATATTTCAGTCCGAAGGCCGGTGCCTATCAGAGTTAGGAATTAGACTAGTGGAACCACGGCTCAAGCCGCTAGTCTAACCGCTCAAAGCAGGTGCAGAATGAGTTGGATGCGGTTTAGAGACGTGCCCGGCTCAACAGTGGTAAATAGACGTAGAAATTAAAGCCATAAGCTCCCGCTAATGGTGTGTATAACCGTGCAAGATAAGACCCATTGCGATTCAAGGATTATTATTCACAGACAGGTTGTCATCTCATCCCGCAAGATCGTATATGCAGAGGAGGCGATACTACCTCAACAGGCTATCCGCAGCCGAGGATCTCACCGTACCTTGTGGGGTATTGACTGATTACGATCCCTGTCATTTCGGTATCGGCCGACAGGCCACACTCTTTGCGAGATCGACGGCGCCTTTCCGAGACAGGGATAACATCGTCCATGCAACCGGCCTTGTTAACCTAATTAGAAGCCTTGTCCCGGTTTTGGATGCAAGCCGTGCTCCTTAACTGCGGAGTGTGTTCCATCCGTTGGTCCAAAACAGAAGGAGGTCGTATTTCTGGCCACTCACCCACCGCGCATTGTTATTCAAGGAACTTATGTCGACATTAAATTCGTATTGGGGCAGCCTATAGAAAGTTCGGATGCTTTCCTAATCAGCCCAAGCCCTGCGCAACCACCGCGGACCCTGCCTGCACCTTTTGGCCAGGATGCAGTTGCCAAGACACCAATCATATTTGCGCAGTGGCTTCAGGCACGAATTCATGTGAGAACAACTCGATATGAAGCTGCCTTTATCAGAAATGCCCAGGAACCACCACAATTGTTCCTTGCATATGGGGGCAACATCGAAGGTACCCGAATCTTAGTGTATAGTTAGATTCCCAATGGTTGGTTTACCACACCACTTACCTTCCCTCCTCGGCTCTCTGGGCCGAACCCAGTTTAGGAAACCGAATATGCTTAACCACGGGATTTTTTTGACATTGCCATGCATGACACAATAGCCAAGACGGACAACACAATTCGTAGCGAAACAGGTTTATCATGAGGGCTCCGTTAAGTTCATGTTCAAACGACTATAAAGATGCAAGACGATGCCGTGTTTTTCTAACTCATCAACCCAGCCATCCAGCACTCTAGCACTCTAGCACTCTCTTCTACCTGGAACCCCAACAATAGTTCAAAATGGCCAGCGTTCGTCGTCTTGCTCTCTTCTTCGGAGCTCTGCTCCCTGCTGTGCTCGCTGCCCCAGCTCAACTCGGTAAGCGAGAGCCCGAGGTTGTGCCCGGCAAATACATTGTCACTCTCAAGAGTGATGCAGACAGCAGCAAGGTCGAGTCTCATCTGAACTGGGTTGCCGATGTCCACAAGCGAAGCTTGTCCAAGCGCAACACTGCTGGTGTTGAGAACAAGTTCAACATTAGCAACTGGAACGCCTACTCTGGCGAGTTCGATGATGCGACTATCAAGGAGATTGAGAGCAGCCCTGAGGTACGAGAATTAACGAACCCAAACATACAAATTGCTAACTAGGATCCAGGTTGCCTTTGTTGAGCCTGACTACAAGATGTACCTCTCGGACTTTGAGGTTTCTGACCGCGCCCTGACCACTCAGTCTGGTGCTACTTGGGGTCTTGGAACTCTTTCTCATCGCACCTCTGGATCTACCAGCTATGTCTATGACACCTCCGCTGGTTCCGGCTCTTACGCCTACGTTGTTGACAGTGGAGTCTTGGCTACCCACAACCAGTTTGGCGGCCGAGCTACTCTTGGATACAACGCTGCTGGTGGAAGCCACGTTGATTCCATTGGACACGGAACTCACGTTGCTGGCACTATTGCCGGATCTACTTACGGTGTTGCCAAGCAGGTAAGAGACTTCTTTTCTCCACACCCACGCAAAGCCGTTGCTGACATTTTATCAGGCCAACATCATCTCTGTCAAGGTTTTCTCTGGCAGGGAGAGCACCACTGCTATCATCCTTGACGGATTCAACTGGGCTGTTAACGACATTACCTCCAAGGGCCGTGCCGCTCGCTCTGTCATCAACATGTCGCTTGGTATGTCCATTTGAATGCTATGCATCCAATATGCATCGGTTCAACTAACAAAGAAACCAGGTGGCCCTGCTCAGCAGACCTGGACTACTGCCATCAACGCTGCCTACAACTCTGGTGTCCTTTCCGTTGTTGCGGCTGGTAACGGTGATGACTTCGGCAACCCTCTTCCCGTCTCTTCGCAGTCTCCCGCCAACGCCCCCAACGCCCTGACTGTTGGTGCCATTACTTCCGCCTGGCAACCTGCTTCCTTCACCAACTACGGTAAGTTCCATTACCATATTCTCCATCAAATTCAAACACTAAAAACCAATCTTCTAGGCGCTGGCGTTGATATCATGGCTCCTGGTGTCAGCATTCTTTCTTCCTGGTATACTTCCAACACCGCTACCAACACCATCTCCGGCACCTCCATGGCCTGCCCCCATGTTGCTGGTCTTGCTCTCTACCTTCAGGTCCTTGAGGGCCTCAGCACCCCTGCTGCTGTCACCAACCGTATCAAGGCTCTTGGTACCACTGGCCGCATTACGGGCACCCTTAGCGGCAGCCCCAACCTGGTCGCCTACAACGGCAACGGCAACTAAGCATCGAGCAGGATATTTTTGCCGCCCAGTTTTTAGAGCGTTGGCCTAATTTGGTTAGATGTTGGAATTACTGCGCTGGATTCACTTGTCTGATTTAGAAGTGATAGATTGTTTGTGCATCTTTTTTTTGTTTTGATCCACATGCTAATTTACATCTCCTTGAAATCAAACTACACTCTCCTTACCAGTGAAGGTTATCCATTTATTTTAGAGGCCATTTGTCATTCCAGAAGCACTTGTATGCCTTGTGTACTCCAACTTCCTGATCTATCCATGACATTTGGTTGCCTAATGAGGCTATGCAGCACGTGACATTGTTCGGGCCTCAACATTCAATGACCGTAAGCAATTATGATCAGGACCAAAAGCCTCATAATTTAGAGCAACCTATTCGAAATGTCACGAAAATTTATTGAGGATGCCCGAAGTTAATGAGTATACCACCGAAAACCAGACACTTCCCGTGAAGGTCAGCATTCTCGGCGAATCAGGCGCCAGTCGCCACCGCATCTTGCAAATGGTAAGTCTCAGCGCGCTTGGGTCTTGTAAAAGCTCATAGTTAATTTGAGCTACAAATTCAAGGTAGCTCGAGGTTCCATATGGGATACTTGCGACCCTATCAATCATGGTGAATACCGCAAGACAGTCTATGAGCGAAAAGATGCCGCGGTCCTGGAGTTTTCGATGCTCATCGACATCGCAAAGCCCATAGAAAGAGCGTTTCACCAACGGCTTGTGTGGGATGGTGACGTCTTCCTCTTCGTATACCATGTCGCAAGTCGCCACACCTTTGACTTTATCAAGTCTCTGCACAGCGACATCTTTAGACCACGCGACAGTGGAAAACCCGCGTGGGTTTGTGCTGTGGGGGCAGATGTACCACAAATGACCTGGGAGGTTACGCTGCAAGAAGCGCGAGAGTTCAGTAGAAACATCGGTGCGCACTTTCGGCCGGTTCCAGCCAAGAGGGATTCGGGCCTGGGACCTGATTTTGTAAAGGAGATTGCCAACACGATTCCCTTGGCTAGGGTTCGGCACCTCGTGGCTCAGGAGAAGATCGACAAAATTCCAACAGAAAAAGTCGAAAAGAAGCGAAACAGACTTTCTTTGGTTGTGGTGAGACAGAAGCTAAGGAAGTTTTTGCATACTGATAATGCGTGATTCGTTACTCAGACTTCAAACTCATATTGGGGACGATAGAAACATGCAGCAATTTAAAGCGACCATAATCCAATAGTCAAATTAAGCGGAATCTCTGATGTCAGAGAAATCTTTACTAGATGAAATTGTGTTTTATTTACGCATATTTATCAGAATGGGTGGAAGGATTATCGCTAGGATTGAAAGTCCTTTACGCATAGCACATTCAGCAAATGCATGCAGATATGATGACAATAAACTGTACAATGATTTCTATGTTAAACTTCCAAATCCGTTTCACAATGTCTCAAAAATATCACTGGCATCCAATACCATTTTAATCGAGATAGCCGAATGTTGCCAAGGTGCCAAGACGAAACCGCTGGCGCTTGGCAGGTGAAATCGCAGTAGTATACAGTCATGGTTGGTTAAATTTCTGCTGCCAAGCAAAAAGGATCGATTGGCGATTTGGATGGCTGATGGTTACGGAAATTGGTAAACTACGCTTGCCAAATCGTCCAAACTCATCACCACATTTTGAGCTCCCTCCACGACATATTTTCACAATCTGTTATTCATTCCGGCCAAACTAACAGCGCTGTCCTCATCAAGAATAAAATTCTGCGCAGTCAAATTGATAGCGCAAGATAAGCAGCTGAACAGGCCATTTTATCGGTTGTAGCAGGGATATTTTGTGGGCGGAAATTTAATTTACAGCAAAGTCTCTGTTATTTCCATGCCATCTCAATTGAGCTGTGGGTTATGTGTTGCCGGTGCCGGTATCCGTCCACCTGCCGAAAATTGCCAATACGAATCGCCCTACGTATCCAAATTCAGTCGCAAGGGCACTTTTGATCGGTTGAACTGTCAAAGGCATCATTCTGGACAATTTTTCCGAGCCTCGTGGAGCTAATTCTAGGCCAATCCAATTCCCAATCATGGCTTCATAAATCCGTGAGAGGGGGCAAACGACAGCAAACGGACGAAAGAGTTGACATGAAATACCACCACCTCTCCTACAATGACCAAAAAAGGCACAAAGTCAGCTCTTCAACGAGGCAGGTTTATGACCTAGCACTTGTTTTAAATCGATTATCCGAAGCGGCACAGGGGAGCTTTAGTGGAATGATATTAGCTTGATTTTATGCATCGGATAGCGGCCTCAGCCTGGAACGAGATCCGCGGAACAGCGCTCGCACCCCTGTTCGCGGTGCCGATCTATCCATTCGGTCTCGCCATTCACCTCCCAATCAACAAGCCTCGGATTACAACAATTAGAATAGAACCGCGCTTTTTAAGAATTGCTTCTAAGCCCTTCTTTTTTTTATAAGAAAAAAAATCCGGTTTAACCATGACCTCTAAATCCAAAATGACAAGACTTGTACATCAGGTTATTTTCTCCCTGGTCAAAACAATTCAATGACCATTCTTCTTCCAAGCTTCACATTCATTCCCTGATATGGGTCTAAAGTCCAAGTGTGGATGTCTGTTGATTGCATTCATGCACCTTCTCAATCGGACCAAAGAACTATTGTACTCCTCGGGGATACTGTCTTACAAGGAAGGTCACGATCCAAATCTGTCCATGGACATCAAGTTTCCATCCAACTGCTATAGGAGTTCCAGATAGTACCTATCAAATCTTTAGTGTAGCAGACATTTTCAAGTATAAGTAAGAAACCTCCTCGTCCTTTCACTCATACCTACTACCTCCATCACCAGCCTCAACATCTCAACCATTACCCAGTCTTTTTCAAACTCTACAACTATCACCATGAAAGTTTCCACTGTTCTTTCAACTCTGCTCTTTGCCAGCGGGTCGCTTGCCGCTATGGGCACAGCAGCGCGACGCGCTCGCAACATTGAAAAGATTGCTCGTCGTGCTGAGGCTAATCGAACCTCAAAGCCCAAGTTCCCCGTCATCGACAGTGGTGAGCCAGACGAGTTGACCAACTCTTCTCACGTCGAGTACTCAACCAACTGGGCTGGTGCCGTTCTCATTGGTACCGGATACAACTCTGTTACTGGTACCGTGACCGTTCCCAAGCCAAGCATTCCCAGCGGCGGTTCTTCTCGATCCACCTATTACGCCTCGGCTTGGGTTGGCATCGATGGTGATACCTGCTCAACTGCCATTCTTCAAACAGGTATTGACGTCGGCATCGAGAATGGGCAATACATCTATGAGGCCTGGTACGAGTGGTACCCTGACTGTGAGTATTAATCATCCGAAAGTTCGATAAAGAGTTAGCTTTTAACCATCTACGTTTACTATAGACTCTTACACCTTTTCTGGCTTCTCTCTCTCAGCCGGGGACTCCATCAAAATGACTGTCAAGGCTAACTCCAAGACTTCTGGAACAGCCACTATCCAGAACCTGTCCACCGGAAAGTCGACCAGCCACACATTCAACAGCCAATCCTACAGTCTGTGTGAGACCGATGCCGAGTGGATTGTTGAAGACTTCCAGTCTGGTAGCAGCCTTGTTCCCTTTGCCAACTTCGGTGAGTTTGTCTTCACTGGTGCCTCTGCTACCACAACCAGCGGCAGCACTGTTGGAGTTTCCGGAGCTACGATTATGGATATCAAGCAAAACAACAAGGTTTTGACCAGCTGCGGAACTTCTGGAAGCAACCAGGTTTACTGCGATTACAGTGGTTAGATGATGGAGACGGAAACAAACCGCGAATGCACCATCGTGGCTAAGCCGACATTGAAGACAGCCCGGAGACTGCAGTAGCCGATCCATTCCTAGTTACACCCTATTGAATCATTTTGATGATCAATTACAGATATTTATACTTTGGAAAGAGACAATACAATTTGTTACTCATTATTATCAATTGTACCACAGTCAGCGAGTGAATGTGCATACTGTATAAAGGAGGGGTGATGTTGGCAAGGATAAGTCTGCAATATGCAATTGCAGAACAATAATTCTGGGCATCATGCATCTGCATGCGACATGACGCCTCGCGCCGATCAACGATGATTCGTGCTCTGAAATACATTGCCTTACACCCTTCACTACGTGGTGCGCCAGTTTTGGTGCACGCTGTAAAGCAGCGAGGGTCTGTTCCAGGATACTTTTGCGCAGCCTTGAAAGCATCTAGTAAGGACCATCGAACTCGTTTTGCCTATGCTTTAATTTGGTACGCAGGGTCAAACAAATGATGAACGCCTTATTAAAGCACCCGAACCTATCCAAATGAGCCCACCTGCATATTTAGCGTCCTTGGGACATGCATCATCAGCTAGGGGCTAGTGGCGATTGGCATGCTGTAGGTCGCCCAAAGTCTTGGTCAGCAAATGACCCAAGGTCATTCAATCTCGCATTTTCCCAGTGAGCACCAGTATGACTAGGGAGTGTTTCCGGCCCAGCCCCTCTCACGCAATCAGTGTTTCCGAGTGCGACTAATATTTTCTTGGTTTGGTTGGTATATAAATCTGCCAATGGAACACCGCCTTGCAGACACACCCTCTCCTCAAACACCTTCAATCTACCCCCCACTAACCAGCGGTTTTTCCCTACCCTTCGCTTTCTCGCTCAATCAGATTAGGGTCCAGTAACAATGGTAACTTCATTGTCCATTTGTGACCCCCACGGTGTGCTAACCGCTCAGATGCCCTCTAAATCCATCCATGACTTATGACGCGAAGAAAGTGCGCAGTTAAATCCGATGCATGGGCAGGTAGAATACTGCATGATGGCCTCAGGTAAGCGTTTCCCTCATTTCACCCAGTTTCAATGAACGCGATACGCGACTAAACGCAGGCTCAGGATTGAACCAAGTGAGGTCCAAAAAAAAACAATCCGGGTGTCTAGCTGATTGTGCAAGAATCATCCAACTTTCGTACCAAAATCACCCAAGGAGATGGGTCAGAGTACCGTGCTGGGAACACTTTAATTGGTCTAACTGCAAACGTTCAAGTTAAGCGGCGGTCTTCTGATTTTGGCAGTGATGTCAATCAAGCTAGAAATTGCAAAGTCATAGAAGGAAACGTAACTGAGCGAGGAACTTCGCAGGGGATGGTGCCATAAAATATTCTTAATGGAATGAAACCGGTCTAGGTTTAGAGCCGTGGGTCCTTATAAATCATACTGGTGCTTCATCCTAATAAGGCGGTTCTTGTCCACTAGAATACTTTCAGTCGCGTTTTCCCCCGCGATTACATCGATTTTTGTCTGTTGACAGCGTCACGGACAGTAGCTACTCTGACCCGAGTCGTGCAATTTGCCTCAGGTTAAATCCTCCCCATTGGTATTTAATCCAAGTGCTGGATAAGGGATTGGGTATCTCTGGGTATTCGGATCCATGACCCAGCCAGGGTAGCAAGGGTTCTATTGAGAGCCGTCGTCAGCAACCATACATGGCATGAGTCCATCAGAGGAATCAAGTACATTCTCAAGGAAGGGAATCTTGGAGCCAACTTCATCCCACTCATCGGGCCATTCTGATTCTGGCAAGTGCCGTCTCTTACACCAAGTACACCTGGGTCGCGTGTCTTGGTCAACCCAGCCTCCGCACACACACCAGAACTGCAACCAAAATATTGTGAGTAAGGATCCCCTAGGTGTTGGATCTGGGGCCCATACAGCTCTATGAAAGCCATCATCTTCGAGAAATTTAGAGGGGGCATATTCATCTCTTTCTTCGTCGCCCATCCATTCCCAATCCCAGAAGGTTTTCTCATTCATGTACTTGGACGCAAACCGACGCTCTTCTATCGAGCACCGAGTGCAAATCCATCGCTTATAACGACCACAATCGCACAGTTCATTAAGAAATTTCCAGAAATCTCTTTCTCAACTGTTGCATCGCACTCGACGTTGTATAGAAAAACTTCAATTTCCTCATCATCCTGTGGTCGAGAGGACAGATTCCCAGCAAACGGGTTTCAAAAGTAAGGATACGCCCATGCTTGTCGTCTTACAAGGCCACGACCATCACACAGGCATTAACGTGGGAGAGCCCTAAAGATGTTTGGAGATGCGAGAAGTGGGTGCAATTAGCAAGTGCAAGGTGATACAGGTCAATTGTAGACATCCACGACGCAAGGCTTGAGAGTATGCCGTAGCAAGACAGAATGTCTATAATTGAATGCATCTTCCTCGAGACAGAATTAACGCAATCAGCTACAATTTAAGAAGAAGAAAAAATTGATGGTACTCAATATCAAAGACTTGCAGTCCATGTGGAAGAAATTAGCATAAATTTTAGAGCTTTCTGGTTGTGGGGTCCCTGTGCCACGCCCCAGCTAACAACAGCATACTGGTCCACACTCCACTTGATCCCAAAGCCTGTCAGCTCACAATCTGGAAATAAAGACCATGCGCTGTTTAATAAGCCCGATATTTGTTCCTTTTAGCGCCTTGCTATTTAATGGGGTGAGCGCTTAACATTATGGGTAAGTGTCCCAAAATTGCATCGGATTCGAGTACCGTGAACGTAGTAGCCTTGCTTACAGTTCATGCAATTCACGAAACCTCTTGCGATATATTTCCCGTTGTAGTCTTAAATTACATTTAATTACCCTTCCCAATAATTCTGTTGCCCGTGAATCTCTTTCGCGCTGTAGTCACAGCTCCTCCCTGGATAGACTGCCGAAACGGCCAACGCAATCCTCAGTGATTGCGCACTGGAACAACTGCCTCTTTCTTCTGCTCTGCCAGGGAATTGAGTACGCCACGCACGGCCAATATTTCATCGACGAGGCTTTCCAAAGGTGTAGTTGTGCCACTCAACGTGGTTTGCTTCACGTACTTGACAGGGTAACCCGAACTCTCTAGTATAGAAATGAAGTGATCCCAATGAGACGGCAGCTGCCACGCACCAGGCGAAATAACAATTGTCGGTTTATCAGTCATTGTTATTTTAAAGTAGATGGAATATATTCATCATGATTATTTCTAGCTCTAGACAACTGTTCAAAATGAGGGAAAGCAATATTTTATTTATTCCAAAGAATTTACTTGGGAAAATCAGATGATAAATAGGACCCCAAAAGACGACATGGAGGGGTTAATTTTTGTTGAATTGGGAAACACATGCGTAATAATAAGTAAATCCTTGCGCAAATGTGTCTGGAAATCGCCGAATGAAGTCGAAAATGGCGCTATTAAGTTTGACCAAGGATTTATATCAGAACAACCATCAATCATGCTCAGGTTAGCTTTCGGATAAGTTTCCATTATAAGGACCTGCTGATATTACGCGTGTCCGTTGAGGAGGTACCCGGCAATGTATGGATAAAAGGATAGAGGATGCTATTGAAGACTAAAGGGGAGGATGGGGTAGGACGAGAAACAGAATATGCGTCGAATGGAAGGCATACAGCTACATTTATTGAATAACCAAGATCTTATTTCAAAGAAGGTCGTTTGTGAAGTCTCTATATCAACAGGTTTAAAATTTTCTAGAGATTCCACGATAAGCCTACAGTAATTCGAAGGAATAATGATGTACATCCCGGCAACCTCTAGACGTTGCTGAGTTGGCCAGTCATAATTGGTTAGGGAGTGTCAGATACTTGTGTGCTTGTGTTGACGGAGCTCGGGCCGGGGGTTGATCCGAACATCTTCAAGACTAATCTACTTTCGTCACCTTCTCCATCTTGGCGCAACACTGTACCAAAGGAGTCAACGCGCAACAATGGCGCCAACCGTGCCAGAACGCGACATCATCATTTCAATCCACCCGCAGCACGTCGCAAACATTGCAAATCGCACCAAAAATCACGAGTTCCGCAGTTATCTCATCCCTCCCACCGTCAAGCGCCTCTGGATCTACGAGACAAGCCCGGCTTCGTCCCTTCGCTACGTCGCCACCATCAGCCACGGCAAAAGACCAGGCGAAATTCGCGATCCCAGCGGCCTGCTCAATGACGAATTCGATCGCAACAGCCTCGACGGCCGAGCCAAGTACGGATACGAGATTCTGAAACTGGAAGAACTGCCGACTCCATACTCACTCAACGACTTGAAGGACAAGGGCTGGCTGAACGGCGCGCCCCAGAAATACTGCTTCGTGAAGCCTTCCATGGATGTAGCTCTGAGTGCCGTTTCAATGCGCGTCCTGTTCGATGCCACGTCCGCCGTCGAGATTGGCAAAGAAAACCCAGTAGATACGGCTCAGGGGAAAGTAGCCGAAGCAGAGGTGACTGCTCCATCTCGACAGGCTCGTCCAGTCAAACCACCAAAACAGGCCTCGTCTGGCATTCGAAAGTCAAGCAGGCACAAAACCATCGACTCCGGGAAGAAGCAGGCATCGCTGGAACATTGGCTGTCTACGTGATATTTCCGAGCAGGGTTGGTCCATTTCGTGACTTGGTGCATTATTCGGTTTACAACATTTCCTCGTGACCGCTTGTAGCATAGAACACTTCCCATTCAAGGTTTAATCAGTTACCGACTTGAAGTACCGCACTTTGAACAGGGCGGCTGAAGCAACGAGCATCTAGACATGCATTCAAATACCCCAAAACACAAATAAGGATGAACAGTACCATGATAACATTCAAGTCTTCTGTTATGAAATTAACACCATTCACTCTCATCACCAGACTCCTATGTATCCGGGATACCCAAAAAAAAAAAAAAAAAATCAAATCTACAAGGACGGAGTAGTTTCCTCATCAATGTGAATCCCAAATCCCCCAACTGCCATTGAGTAACTCTGATGAACCGCCTCGCTTGCGTATACCCTCATCTCCTCTTCGTAAGCAGCCGTAACACCTGGCTTGTAACCCCCAGCCTCGCGCAACAGCCTTCCAAGCAGAGCAGAGTCGCGAACAGCCGTGTTGGCACCAATACCACCTGCAGGTGTCATCGAATGGACGGCATCGCCAATTACTGTCACACGTGGCTCGTTGGGCCACTTCGGTACACCCGAGGGAGTTGAGCAGGTGATCTTCCAGAAAGCAGCCTCAGCCTCGTTCATCTCATCAAACATGGGCCTGAACTTTGGGTGCCAGTCTTTGGACAATTCTTGGGCAATGGCTGCAGCCTGCTTGCCAACAATGCTGTAGTCATCGTTGGGCGCGCGGATGACTCCCGGCTGGCCTCCCATGGTCCAACCAAATTCAATGTTTGGGTCGTCCATGTCTCCTGGACGCACGTTCGTCATGATGAAAATGGAGCCACTAGGTCGTGTCTCGTCTCGCAGCCTAAACACTCCTTCGCCCAGTCCCTTGAAAGCAGTCGTCGGCGCCTGGCCGTGGATGCCCCTGGCGCCTGTATCGTACACCTTGAGCTTGCCACCGGAAACTTGCTTTGCAATCTTAGAGTAGATGCCCTCGCCTCCGATCAGCATCGAGCCTTCGATGGACTTGGTTCCGTCAGCAAAGATTGCTCGGACACCCTCCTCGGTCAATTCGTAGCCGGTGACGTTTTTTCCCCATTCAATGTATTCTTCACAACCCTCGGCAAATATCTTTCTCATCTCTCCTCGAGCGATTCCGACAATCTTTCCATCTCGAGAAGACAGTTTCTCAGGAACGATATGCTCGGTTTGTTCACCCGTCACAGCATCAAGTGCTTTGAATCCACTGCCGCCCGTCTTGCCGCACTCGTCCCAGAACCGTTGCCATGTCGGGGCATCAAGGACCGACTCAATGGCATCGAGACCTTCTGGAGATAGTCGTAATCGGTAACCCTGAGCGCGAAAGACGAATGATGCATCGCGCTCAAAAATCCGAAAAGGTATTTTGGACAATCGCAGGGAATAGGCAAGTAAAAGAGATGCTAGGCCGGCACCGGAGATGAGGATTGGTTTAGTGACTGACATTTTGCTTTATTCAACTTCAATTGAGATGTTATCTGATGAGCCATGGCCACCCGATTTCACAAGCAATCCCGCATTTATTAGTTAACTAACTAGTGCCCATTCCAGTCCAGATAGGCTCGGCCTTCGGTATTTGTCGATACGCGAAGGAATTATTAATTGGGGCTAGTTAGTCAGCTTACAAATCTGCCAAGGCCCGATCCGACAGTCCAAATGCCGAGCAGTCCAGATGTATGAGGGAAGTCTGGAAAGATCTGGGGTTTTCAGCATCACCCTGACTCTGAGATTCGCCCTTCCGTCTTCAGTGTGTCTGAGATGTGCTAATTAGAATGCTAAAACAAGTATCGACTCTATTACAATTTCGGCCACCAAACAGCAATGACCATCAGGGAGGGCCACCCTCAATGTTTAGTAAGGAGACAAGGAATCTTTCCCCGGCAATTAATAACTTGGACTTTTTATTAATTAAATCTCCGCCTAGAATAACGTTTCGATTAAGGCATGACAAGCGGAAAATGCACCAGAAGTCGATTGCCGATTCAGCCCTGTGCCTTTCCGTGGTTTGTGGGGCCAGTTCTGGCCAATTAGAAGGAGAAACAGGCCAGATCTGATCAAGTAAATCTTTGATCATTAAGGAGAAAATTGCAACATAAGCCGCATTTCACTCAAAAAAAAAAACGAAAGACTTGAATTTGCAGCTTTGTGTTAGGTAATGGGAGAAAAGTGCAGTGTCGCTTTGTTCGTTGAAGCTTTAGCGGCCCGAAACTATGTTTGCACGGAATAACATGGCGATTCTCAAAACTACCCCAAAAGGCGGCGCCATTTTTGTTTAATTTAACAATTCTTTCGAATGAATATATGATACTTGTCAGGTAAGGCCCAAATGATTTGAAATGGGTGGGACGTGTCTGATGCATGTTGGAAATGTTTTGCACATTCCTACCCGGTAGATGGTGGACTGGATGTGGCAGCTGGCGTGGCTGATGGCTGGTGGACGGTGGCTTGACCGACTGGGGCTAAAGCAACTCACAACTAAGAGGCGAGGATGATGACGCAAGTGAGTCCCGAGAGCAGCATCTAAATATTGTGTGTTGAGTATGATATTTTAATTGAAGCTGAGAGTGAATGACATAGCCAAGATTCTTTGTCTACAAGTGCCGAAATGTTTTACGATGAAGCAAAGGGCCCGAGAGAAACCCAAATGCAATGAAAAAAAAAAAAAAAAAAAAAAAAAAAAGCTAAACATTGGCACTTTTTAGAAGCGTAGCATTGACAATGAGTGGGTCAAATGAATGCTACGTAGAGGAATCGCTCAACGGAGTTCCCCACACTCTAGCACAACTCCCCGTCCGCGGAGTTGTCTGTCTGATAAGCGCGTTGGTAGGGACAGAGTTCGCCGATGATCAGTGTGGAAGCTGTGCCCGAAAATTCGGGGAGTACGATACGGGGAATACGGAAATAGGGTGCATGCATCTATATCCACTCGCGTTGGGCCATGGTCGTGGATCACCTCAATACCCACCGTGATGATGCCATTCAGATACACTGCCAGCTATTGGCTCGCCATGTCGCCTCAACCATCCATCTCTGGCCCATAACCCCGCCTTAATCCCATTCTTTCTTCCAAGGGCCTGCCGCAACGCTTCGCATTCATACATCACGCTGCGGAAATGTCCCTGCGCAGAGCCCAAGTCGGACAAACCCCGGCACTATTGCTGTTTCTAGCCAGGGATGAGAAGTGAGTGCGGGCAAGGAGATGACCTTATTACGCATACAATTCGACGTGGGGGACTGGCCGACCAGGTATATATAATGAGATGGATCGAGTTGCATCAATGCTGCTCGACTTCTACGAGTGAGAGGACGTGAAAATGGAACCAAAGGACGCTGAGAAACTGAGCGCGGACGCGCAAGCGCTGGACACTGATGTCTCCAGTCAGGATCTGGACGATACCTACCATGCTTACGCGGGCGCCCGGGATGAGGACTTTTCCGACCATGAAGCCAAAAAAGTACTTCGCAAGATTGATTGGCGCGTCGTCCCAATCTTGATCGGCACATACACGCTGCAGTATCTCGACAAGAACTCCATCAACTTTGCCAGTGTGTACGGATTGGAGGAGGGGACAAATCTCAAGGGACAGGATTATTCATGGCTTGGTAATATCTCTGACTCGCAACAAAGTATTCATTTCTGACCAATCTATAGGTTCAATCTTCTACTTTGGCTACCTGGTCTCTCAATTCCCAGCCTCATACCTCATGCAGAGACTTCCTGTCGGTCGTTTTGTCTCTGTGACTACTATCATCTGGGGAGTTATTCTCATCACGACGCCTGCGTGCAGGTCGTTTGCTGGCATGGCTTGCAACCGCTTCTTTCTAGGACTCCTCGAAGCCGTCATCAACCCTGCTTTTGTGCTGATCATGTCTATTTGGTACACGACTGCTGAGCAACCGCTGCGTCTGGAGGCCTATTATTGCACCAACGGTATAGCCACCATGTTTGGAAGCCTGATCGGCTACGCCGTCGGCCACATCAACTCGGGCCTTCAACGGTGGATGTATGTATTTATCATCTTTGGCGCTGTTAGCATCGCCTGGGGCATTGTCAGCCTGATTTTCCTTCCGGACCTGCCCGCAACAGCACGCTTTCTCAACGAAAGGGAACGCACCATAGCCACAGTGCGGGTTTCGCGCAACCGCCAAGGCGTCAAGAACAAGCATTTCAAGAAGTACCAGGCGATCCAATGTGCAAAGGACCCAAAAACGTGGATCTTGTTCATCATGGCCACAGGTGCTCAAGTGCCCAACTCGGCATTGACAAGCTTCACCAGTCTCATCGTGAAAGGCTTTGGTTTCGACACGTTGGGAACGCAGTATATGCAGATTCCTGGTGGAGCGGTCCAGTTCCTGGCCCTCATCATTGGCGGCATTGTGTGCACCAAGTTCCCCAATTCAAGGTGCATCACCATGATTGTAGCCAACTCGATATGCATCCTGGGAGCAGCGCTGCTCATTGGTCTTCCAAGCGACAACAAGGTCAGTAACGAAGGAACAAGATACAACGACTCGTTCTAACATCACGAAACAGTGGGGTCGTCTAGTTGCCCTTTGGCTCTGTTACTTTCAGGGCCTTGGTTTCAGCATGTCTTTGACAATGGTTTCATCTAACGTGGCCGGCTCAACCAAGAAACAGCTCACCGGAGCTATACTATTTACTGGATACTGTGTTGGAAATATTATTGGCCCGCAGACATTTCGGTCAAGCGAAGCTCGTAAGTGGCTCTTAACTTCACACGCATACATCCGTATATACTGATTGCTTGCAGCCGGTTACCATAGCGCCTATATTGCCATGCTGGTCGGCTATACCGTCAAGTTAATTTCTATCGTCGTTCTCTACATTTATATGTATCGCGAGAATAAGAGGCGCGACGCCGCTGGGCTGGTTGATGAGAAGGAGGCAGTAGAGGCTGGTATGCATGACGTCACGGAGATTGACAACAAAGGTTTTAGATACTCTTTGTGATGAAAAGAGCATTGTTGTTTGTCTAAAAAATCAAGTGGGTGTTGCTTTAGCACTATGATTGCAGCATCTACATGCACATACAAATTAGAATTAAAATCCACAACTTGTATATGGTTTACTAGATGGGATTTATACGAAAGACTTTTGGGGTTAAGGATTTGAGTAGGATATATCTGTAGATCAATGGGAACCTTCCTATCCATGGGGCTCTGATAACTCGACTATCTCCAACATCCAAGAGTCCAAGTCCAAGTCGATGCCACCATTGAAAAGATTTTGCGAATAGTTATCTAGGAGACCCTAAGAGTTTCGTAATCAATATTAGTTGGTGATTCTTGACACATAAAAAAAAAAGAATCGATTTTCAGAAAGAAATTACTTCAAAATTGATCGACTTACCCAATCAACTGTTTCCATTTCGCGTGTTAGCTCGGGAATTTGCAGAGTTTCAGGAGTTTGGCAACTAAGTTGCTCATTTCTATGATCTTCAATCCTTCGAATCGTTGATTCCAATGCATGGGAGGCGATTCGCGCTTCAGATGAGTATGCACTCGCCGCGGCCCAGATTTTATGGGAAGCTTGTATTGCTCTGAAACTTCTTAGAAAAGTATCATTGGTCTGACTTATTAAAGCATTTTCTTCTTGATTCCTGATATTTGAAATTTTCAGCGTAATTGTAAGATCCAAACATATGATCGTGGCGGCAAGGATAAAGTCGTTCATCGTGAGTGCGGTGATCATCCATCCTTCATCATGAAGTTGACCACCTGGTTGCGTTGCATCATGTAGTTCAACTTGCCTATCGAGGACATTCCAAGCTGCCTCTAGGCAGGATTGTCTTGACCAAATGTCCTGTCGATTCGTAATTGATTGTCGGTGAAGAACAATAATGCTCTTTAGATGGAGCATCTCTATTGTAACTCGATTGGAAATAATACCTGGACTGTCTACGACCGAATGCCTTAGTGGTCTATACTTGAAGTTATCGGGCAGGCCATTGTATGCCTTCCTGATCCCTTCATCAAGGGCTTTTGTTCTCTCCGGAGAAGGCGGCACAAGAGATCTGGTATGGTCGACGACTCTTTTGAACATTGACATGATAGCCGCCTTAACAATCGAGTACAAAATTGGCGTGTAGTCGGAAAAAGGGCGTGAATCTGGCAACATCGAAGATTCTGGATTGAAGTCTGAGTAATCTAGATTCCGGGGCAATTCGGTATCACAATACTCGGCAGGTATCATACTCGGGAGTCCCATCTGGAAAGACATGAGTGCGTCAATTTGGGAAATACTAATCCAAACCCTGCGACGCATTTCGCCATTGAATGGTGAGAACGAGCATGGAAACTTGGTAGGGTCTCTGTGATAGCCTTGGTTAATTGCAAGACGAATAATAGCACCCTCGAGAAACCAGAGATTCATATCCGAGTCTTTTGAACGAATGTAACAACTCTGGAGGTGAATAATTAGAGCCTCTAAACTATGCTCATCAGCCTTCGTGTATTTGCCTAGAACAAGGCAGCGTTCAACTTTCTTAGAAAGAACTCTAGCTCGGGGTGCGAAGCTCGCTAGTCCTTGTTTTGTCGCTGAGAATTCGTCAAGGGTTGCCGCTAAGCTTAGAACTGCAAAGAGAAGAGCAATCCAGACTGGGGAAGTTTCATTTGGCACTTCCCAAAAGGATTCGTACTAGTAACATCTCTTATGTGAGACTAAGCTTGGAATATTTGTGAGTCTTGCCGGCTTTTTTACTACTTACTTCTTGTTGGAATTTTGTGGGATGCAAAATTGCTGCGCATGAAAAAATGTTATCAGCCTCAACCACAGCATGTAATGGTCATGGGGTGTCACTGCTTACGCAAAATTGTATGCTGGGAGCGAAAATAATAGGAAACTAGATTATCACAGACTTGGCGAGCTGGTAATGTCTCAAGAACTTGACCAAGTTCCAGGGACTCAGTGTGCCCAAAAATAAGATCGGTATCATCTTCAACTTCTTCCCCTATTTCATCTTCGACATCTGTAATCGACGAATCTGTAAATGAGGTCTGGTTTTGAATGTTTGGCAATAGCAATTGTTCTCTGATACCTTTGATGTCTTCTAATATAGACGACCAATGGTTGGAGTCAACATAGCTTGAACGAACCCCACTGTACAAGCCACTCGCGAGGGTGTTGGTTGTACTAATTCCTGAATCGAATCTGTCCTCTCTCGCTGTGTGTGCCAGTGATGGTCGGCCATGTGGTGCACCTGTTTGGGCCAAGGAAGAAATCAGATCCTCTAGATTTTTTAGACGTTCGCTGAGAGCTCCTTTCCCGTTCTCGAGTCTCTCGTTCCGATCAGCATTGAGGGCATATCGACATTGGGCATCCTTGCCCCTCCTAATGCATGTATCACAAGGAAGGCCACGGTTGCATTTTGATCTATTACATGAGAGTCGAAGGTTAGAACCTGGGTCGTAAGATGATCATACCAGGTGAACCGGACTCACTTTCGAACGCGACACATTTCGCACGACCTGGGAGGTCGATTCCTCTTTTCCGGTTTTCCTTCTCGCATCGTTGCAGCAATGCCGGAAGAGATTTTATGCAAGTGGAATAGTCAAATTGCCAACTTTGCTGTAGTTTGATCTGTGCGACATGCGTATCCATTCAATTTCAGCTTCGACGTGGGGCGGCTTACAAGCAAGGACTTAGGGGACACATGGATATTTTCGGGGCGGAGTTTTTAAATCCGCTCCAGACAGGCATGAGTCAGCTCGCGGGTAACAAGCGCCGGTGCGGGGATATTAAACCCGTGGCTTGCCCCTGGCGCACAAGTGGAGACAAGTCCAATGGGATCTTTGTAGATGATGAATGTTGATAAAGTACTTAAACAAACCTTTGCGGCTCTTAAATATGCGAAAGAAGCCCAGTTAAGACATGTCCGAAGCACCTTGTTTTATTCGATCAAAACAATAAAAAACACCTTATCTATTATGTCTATTCTGTCTGCTATTCACGGTATTGGGTCCGTCATTGGGTCCAACTTATTCGTGACGCTTCCCTATCCCGAGTTCACCCAAGATCTTTCTGAGCAGACCGTTGTGGTCACTGGCTCTAATACTGGTCTTGGCTTTGAAGCCAGTCGCCATCTGCTTCGAATTGGATTGAGCAAGCTCATCATGGCTGTCCGAGATGTATCGAAGGGAGAAAAGGCACGACTACAGCTCCTCGAGTCCACAAATCGATCCCCTGATTCGATTGAAGTATGGCACCTTGACATGGAAAGCTATGACTCTGTCAAATCTTTTGCCGACAGGGCTAACAAGTCTCTGGACCGCCTTGATGCTGTTCTTGCCAATGCCGGTATCGCCACAATGAAATTTACGACCTCGGAAAGCAATGAGAAAACCATCACGGTAAACGTCATTTCGACCTTTCTACTCTGTCTGTTGCTTCTCCCAAAGTTGCGCCTATCGCCATCTCCGGGCAAGTTTGTCATTCCAAACTCTGCCATGCACTACTGGGCTCCCATCAAAGAGCTCATCCCAGAAGAGAACAAAGGCATCATTGCTCGTCTCAATGATCCTCAAAAGGCAGACATGACTTCTCGTTACCAAGTCTCAAAACTGCTGGTCCTTTACGCCACTCGTGAACTTGACTCTCGAATGAAGAATTCAGAAAAGCAAACAATTATCATCAATACGCCAAACCCAAGCTATTGTAAATCCAGTCTATTGAGAGAAGGAATGGCTGCCCCACCGGACTTTCTTGCCCGTAGTACTGAGATGGGTAGCCGTGCACTTGTACACGGGGTTCTGGCAGGGAGTGAGAGTAGTGGCCATTATTTGAATAATTGCCATAATCAAACGTAAGCACCTGTCTCTGACAATAGTAGCATTATCTATGTCTATTGGAAAGAAGTTGCTAATGGATTTTAATAGCCCTGCATGTCATGTTACCAACCAACTCGGCACTCAGATACAGAAAGCATTTTTCGACGAGATGATGGACAGCCTGGAAATCATATCACCAGGAATTTCTGCCAGCATCTAGCTACCCAGTGAGAGAACTGTATTAGAAGTGGAATTACTTGATAGATGAAGAACTAGAACGAACATCAATAGCTAAAAGGCACAATGTCGCTCACTATTCATTCTTGGATTAGACCCGGCACAATCGCCCATCCTCGTCTTCTGCCCATTCATCGCTCCCCACACAAGTTGGACAATAGAAGATGTGTTTTGGGTCATATCGCCTTTTGGTTTCCAAGTGGCGATCATAGTTGGAGCCATAAAAGTTTTTCTTCCAGTCCGGGTCTTCCCAGCCACCCTCGTTCATGTATGTGCCGGTGTCCGGGGCGAGCGCTGTCGTTGCACTGCCTTTGACGTAAGTGACGTCGTGTTTAATAGCAGATATAAGTGCATTATCTGCATCGTTTCCCCACATGCGTAGAGAAATATGCATGCAGTATGAAGTGCGCCACGTGGGATGGACACCAGAATAGGGATCGCTGCTATCTCGAAAAACTTGACCACCTGACATACATTCAACAGCGTGGCGCACAGCGTCGTTCGATTTGCCGGAAACAATGTCAATCATATTCCTGAGACTCGTTGAATTTCCCTGCAGGGCCTTTTTGTCGAAAAAACGAGAATAGAAGACCCCAATAGGAAAGCCGGGATCATCGTTCCCAGCCACAGTGTCAAATAACTCCCAGTAGTCGTTATAAGATGACCACGTTACAGTAATGTTCAAGCCCAAGCTATCAAGCTTCCTTTGCGTTGGAGCGAATGTGGCTTGAGCCGTAGCGAGGGTCTGGTTAAGCATGAAGGCATTATGGACGTATCCTGCAGGCGCGCTTCCAATAAGTGACCCATCTTCGAGACTCTAGAAGCCAAATACCGCGTAGCCTGCATCCATGAGGTCAGGAAAGGAAGAGTACAGCTCCGTTAGGGCGTCCATAAACTGGGACCTGTTTGTGGATGAGAAATGAAATGAGAGTTGGTGGCCTACAGCTCCGACCATCGGATGGGCTTTGAAAGTTGCTGATAACACGACCCCATAGGTGCTGGGTCCTCCGCCTCGTATGGAAGTATAAACGTCTGTGTTCTGACATGCGTTTACCGTGACAATGGTCCCATCTGGTAGTGCAACCTCAGCTTCCAGCACCTGATCTGCGCCGATACCGAAATGATGGGAAGCTGGTCCCATACCACCCCCTTGCATCCAACCACCGATCGCACCTATAGACGGCGCTCCCCCGCCAACAACAACAACGTTGTTTTCCTTTGCTTTGGCATATACATCGCTCCACTGATAACCTCCGCCAATTTTCATGGCGCTGCCTGTCCAATTTGTCTTCTTACAGTTGGAAGAGGATGTAAAGGTTTTCTGGAATTCGAGACCGTTGCGAAAGTACCTCAGCCAGATCTCCAGGCTTCCGAAGCCTTGGGACCGCCGAAGTAAATCGTGACCCGTGGTTTTCACGACAAGTCTGATATTATTCTCTCCAGCGAATCTGATTCCGGAAGCCACATGCTGGGGTGAAGTCGCATTGACTGCATATCTGGGTTGATTACCAATCGTGCAGTTTTGTCCCAATCTAGCTGGTGGAGTAACGGGTTGGCATGTCTGGTCCCCGGCGTCTTGACATAGTCCGGCTGGCTGCTCTGCTTGCCAAGCGCACTTATCCCACTGTGCATTGACCTCGGCACAAGTTTCGTTGTCAAAAAGAGGACCCGAATAGCATGAAATAGCCACAGGCTGAATAGCAATGAGTTGGCCAGATATAGAGGTGTTGAGAGCATCCCAAGTTGCAGTCGATGGCCAACAGGTGTCTCCCGGAGCCTAGAGCATATTCTTGTTAATGATGATCGTTGTGAATTCATGTCACTTACACATTTGCAAGAACTCGTTTCTGCAGCATAGTTCAATGGCGACAAAGCCATAATGGCGTAAATGAGAAATTTGAGTGTTGTCATTTCGAGTAGAAATGCATAACGTAATTGATGATTGAAGCCTGGGAGACTATTTGACTGATATTGTTTAGAAGTAAGAAGGAGATGGGGAATTTTATATTGGAATATGGTGGGGGCCAGGTGGAAAGTAATGACAGTTTAAAGTTTTGTCGTGACACGTAATAGTTTTATTTCTCATATGGAGATTCATGCCGGGGCGATGAGTATGGGTGGGAACCACTTTCCTGTTGAGAGATTCTAAAGAGCACAGTCATTTCGACTAGAAGTGGATTTGGTATAGCCTTTGTTCAATCAGGGCTTGTGACGGGGGTGTTGCATGTACTAGGTCCGTACCTAAAGGAGACTCGGGCCGAATTTTGGCAATCTTCGTGTGTTCTATTACACCGAATCCCATTTGCTTCATACTCAGTTCAAACGAATAGATGGAACTTTCGGTAACCCAAAATGTCTACCTCTCTGTATGAGCTAGGAATATGAGTGGTTCAACCTTGGGTACCCGGAGACATGTCCTAAGTCGGTGATTTGAATATACTCAACATTCTGCATTACAAAGTGTATCTAGTTTGATAAATCAATTACACAGTCAAATATTTGAATGAATTCCCAGACACCTTCACAGAATGTAGTTCATAGGCTAAAATTAGAACCAAGAATTGAGATAATATATGAGCATCATCTATATGCACTCTTCTATAATAAAATAGACTATATTTAAACTTTTGATCCCTACCTGATCTCATGCATACACGTGTCAATTCCCTTATGGGTCGCCATAGCTGAGTTTTAATACGAAAGTGACTGAAGTTGGAGATGCGCACGAGCGAAAAAGACAACGAGGGGGTAGGGGGTGGACATCATGGGGGCGGGATATTGATTTTACTGGCTAGCTCAATTTGACAAAGGGGTATTTGCAAGCCATGATCACACAGTATAGGGGACAAGGAATATACATTTCTATGTACGTCGCCATGACTGACACGAAATTGAGTCACACAATGATTGTTTATATGACTATCACTGTGAATAGTTGTTTTAGTATTTCAACAAACGTATTTTAGTGACTACCTTGACGAGGCCAGAAAATTTCAGAACTCCCAGAGACCTCGTAACCGCTGGTTCTTGAAGATTTGAGAGACAGATGAACTACTGTGTTTCCAACACGGTATATCAAATGCTATCTACTACTACTAGTATCGACACAGAGAAAGACGCTTTTAGTCAAAAGCTTTAGGTACCTGGCAAGTATCTTGGAGTGGTGTTAAGGAGACATAAAGAGGTCCCTTACCCCAAACCATGAAGGTATTTTGATCGTCATGCCACGTTTCTTGCCCTGGTTCCAACTTAAAATCAAATAAGAGAAAAATGCGGGTGATAATGACCCGCATTTCCGAATAGGCCAGGTTCTTTCCGATGCAGTCTCGCGGCCCATAGCTAAATGGCTTGAAAGAAGCATGGTTGTCATTTTGGAATCTTGGATCGTAGAGACGATGCGACCTCGGAAGCCAGCGCTCAGGGTGGAAGGAATCTGCGAGGGCAAAATTGTCGAAATTTTTGAATGTTGCCCACTGATAAACAGATAATGTAGTCTAATGGTGGTGGAGAATTAGCCAAAGAAGAAAGAAACTGGAGTTTGATGGAATGAAGAACTTACTCCTTCTGGTACATAATGACCACCGATTTCGGCACCTGGGCATACTCTTGGGGGCGTTTCGGCAGCTGGTGGGTACATTCGCAGAGTCTCTTCGATACAGGCGTGTAAGTACTGCAACTGAGCTGTGCTCCTCATTGTGACCTCTTCATCTTTCCTAAAACTTCCCCGAATCTCCTTAGCCAGGTGGTTGTAGGCTTGCGGACTTCTGCTGATGTAAAAAAAGAAGCCCGCCAACGCTGTGGCGGTGGTTTCGCTTCCTGCACCAATTAGAACGATTGAGTTAACCATTGCCTCCGAATCAGTCATTCCTCTTTCGCCAGCTCCATTCTGTCTGAGCATATAGGACATGAAATCTCGCCGTTTCTCATCCGGTCTCTCTCCAAGGGCCATACGTGCTTTTGCTTTTCTGACGGACATCTCGCCATTCTCGTGACTGCGTTTAATATTATCTGAACCTAACATGAGGGCAAAAAATGGTTTCATTAACGGGTAGAATTCCATCATACGAATCAAGGCAGCACCTTTGATTCCGTTGAAGAAGTTTGAAACCCATGGGTGATAGTTGCTACTTTTTAAGCTGCCGAATGAATCAGATAAAGCAAGATCGCCGATAATATCGAACATGGTAAAATTGAGCCAGTTTACAATATTTACTGGCTTTCCAACTTCAGCTTGTTTTCGAAGTTGCATCATCAAGAGATCGATATATTGTGTAATGATGTCTTCTTGCTCTGCCAGTGCTGCATCGCTGAACGCATGGCTCAACTGGCGCCGTTGCCTGCGATGGTCGTCCCTATCTGCACCGATGATGCTCATGCGAGCGCCAGGAAACTGAAACTTGGGGCATTTCTTAAACTCAAGCTTACCAGGACGATGAGCATAAACAGAATCCCACCCAAGGCTTCCATCTATTGCTAAATGATCCGGGCCAATCCTGACAATAGGGCCATATTGGCGGTGCAATTCGGCAACCTCACGTGCCCATGTGCCTTGGATATTACTTTTCCACTTCTCTGTGAAATTTGTGACTGCCAATCTCTTGGGTCCAGGGAAGATCGCGAGTGGGTGAAACCAGACTCGATACACGACAGTGAGTGTAGTCAAAAGGGAAACCTGGAGCCAATTAGTATCGCCTCGTATTTGAGTCGAATGGACATGAAGAGACAAACAGAACAGACGATCGTAACGAGGACATTGTTGAGTGTACTGCCATCCCGTTTACTGGTAAAGGATTGCAAAATGTTAATGTAAGTGTCAAGAATAAACATGTTGAACTGAGTAAAGGATGAGTTCTTGATGATATGCTGCACGTCATAGCTCATGGGCCTAGAACTGCTTTATGTAAAATTCTCCTCATATTATCAAACAACCCCTGAACGGCGCATGTAATTGATCGACAGCATCACACCGCTTGATAGTGCGGTACGAGTTGAAGGCAAGTCCAAGAGTTTTCGATTGTCCCTTTTCGTCCAAATTCGGCTAGTCCAAGTCCCATCGATCAAATCGAAACTTCTCCACTCTTGACTCAGCCACTCACATCTCGCTCTTAACGAAAATGCTCGGTTTTGGAACGAAACCGAGTCTTATGCCACCCACCCCCTAAACTTCGGGCTCTGATTGGTAGACTTATAGCATGAGAGTTCATATGGTATGAGAGCTCGTTGCTTATAAGCAGCGGGACATTTAGAGTAACAGAGGGCCATGATTCATTGTTTCCTGCCTTTTTGGACTTTTTTACGCTAGATCCTAGATTTTACATTGGCTCTTTGTCAAATGAGATCAAGTGACCAAGGCCGGTAACTTTCTTCAATGCCTCGATGCCTCGATGCCTCGACGGGCGGGCGGGCGTGCCTAGGAGGGGGGGCGGCCCAGGGTCCTCCCTGACCAATAGAGCCTAGACTCATTCCTCACCGAGCTCGTTTGCGTAAGCCCCAAGGCCCTGCAGCCGGGCATCTTACACTTCCTGTAATATTTTAGGCGGCAGGATTTTATCGGCAGGGCTATCCTGGGGCATTAAAGTTCAATACACGAGCTTCGCCGCTCCATATTGAGTCACTCTGATTGGATTGCGGATCGGAATACCGTGTATGCGCCGTTACGAATCCGAAAGCGATTGTACTACTAGTAAAGGGAGCGAAGCGGGCAAGACCGTTACTTGGGCGAACTGTTTAGTATTCTGGCTAAATATTATGAGTGTCCGAGGGGAACGGGGAAAATCAACGCCGACGGGCCTCGAAATGGCCCTAAATAAGTGATCAGCAATTGGGGCATGGGCACGTCGAGTATGGGCGGAGACTTGGAGACTGGTAGACTTGGGGACTCGGCTTCTTCCAAGAGGTAGAGAGGTACTCTGACACTGAATTTTCTTAGCCGACGCTTGCATTCCACAATTATTAAGTGACTATTGAAGGAGCATATACCCTTTTGGTGGCTGACTCTTTTTTTCCGTCGTGATCTACTGGCTTTTGAGGATTTTGCAACAAACCAACTTTTAACATTGCCGTATCGTTGTTGGCCAAGAAATTGACCACTGTACTAAGTAATGTAGTTTCGATTCTAGTGCAAGGTCTATGCCAACCCAAGTATGGCAAGTTTGGCAATTATTGTAATTATTTATCGGCCCGAGAGAAGAAGTAGGAGCTGCCATTTGAGTTAATATGGATAGAGAAAACGTCATTGATCTCAATAGTGATTATATCGACGAGGATATTAATATTCCCTGAATAGATAATACTATCTTTAATGTTTTTTCAACCGTAAAAGAAAATTGCTAGTCTTGCAATTGTCATGCTCGTCGAATTTCATACTGGCCCCAGCTTCATACCAATAGCAAGGGGAATATTAAAGGTCGTTCTTTCTTCATTATAATTTTTAGATAGCAGGCCAGGAAAATTATTTTATCTTGAAGGTATCACAAACATATGAAAGTTCTCGAGTAAATTGACAAACCAAGGGCAGTGGACCCCTGAAACAACATCGGGACATCACTCTATTATATTTGGACATCTATTAGAATTGCTTATTCAGCACAAGATTGGTTTATGTATGAAGCAATCTGTTGAGAAGAGTATGTACGGGCCTCTCTACAAGCTAATTTACCAATCAGGGTTGCTGAGAATTGGTCTTGTTTATCTCCAGTGTTCCTTGCACCTAGTGGTATCCAATCTGATGATCTAGATTTCGATAAGAATGCTGACAAGGAATCTACCATAAGGAATAAAGTGTTCCATTTACTTCTGGACTCTGCTCTGGTGAACCTTCCTGAATGGAAGCAGCCCGACATTCCAGAAGCAAACGATTATGGTACAGCGAAGGCAATAATGGAACTTCTCTCTATGATCATGTTTGATGGGCGTGAAGGTGCATTGCATATCAGAATAGTAAATTATATATTAGAAGGACGGTTTAGTGCTAAGTGGCCTCTAACCTTCCCTTGTGTTAAGGCTTGGGCTATGTACTTCGTTGAAGCGGCGATATCTATCATTACCATTAGTTACCTGCTGTACACACCTGAGTTAAAGGGTTTGCTGGACAAGGGCCTCCTTCAACTCGACTCATGTCCATCTGGATGTTGATGCGCTCGACGAGTCAATTAGACGTGCAAATGAGTGGCCATTGCCTGGTGATTTCGTCCGGGGGAATTAATTGATAGTATGGCGCCTATTCCGTCCAAAGTTACACCAACCTCTCTTACTGTTCGTTCTTTTGATCCTCGGTTGGAGGGTAGAGATAAAGTTGCTCGATTGGCTATCCAATCAATTATTGAATTCGTGAAAGGTCTGAAAGATGCTAAAATAGTCTGCTGAGCCATGAAAATAATTTACGAGGTGTATAAGATTTGCAAGTTCAAAGAAGGCTCCTTGGCTCAGTTGTTTTCGGGTATTGAAACAGACGTGGCTAACGGTGGAAAAAGGAAAAATTGTGTCTGCAAGTTCCATGAAATCACTCTCATATCGACCCTTCAAAATTTTGAGATAGGTTATATTTCCACTCAATATCACCTAATGTTTTAGCATGTTATGAATAAGCTGGACTTTGCTCCCACTTTATCTGATTTTACAAGTGAGTGTAGTTCTCATCAGATGCTCGATCATCTCGGCCTTGCAGTAACGGAGTCTCAACTCCACACTCAGTGTCTATAGAACCAGCGGCATTTGAAAGTAGACCCCCTCGATGTTCACCAAAAGATGTAGTAGGCCTATTGTCTGCTGGTCTACTCCGACCGAGTAGAACAGCCGGAAGACGAAATAAGCTTGATCTTCTTAATGAAGTATTGCTGTTGAAGTTACGAGAAAGGAATTTGCCGATGTCAGGAATTCGATCTCGCACTCCACTTGACAAGTGGTCGTCACTCAGGTTTTCGCTGAGCACGCGACTGAAGGTCTGGGGCGCGAGGTAGCCTAGTTGACTGAGAGGAATAGTAAGGCCATGAACGACCAGTTGTGTGCGTCAGTACCACGAGATCCAGATAGAATACAGAAGAGGTAACACTTACAACGCTACAAACAGAAAGGAACCACACAACGATCCGAATCGTCTCGGTGAGATCTTTTACATCTTCTCTGGGTATCCCATTCACGCTAAGATGCTTTTCAATAAATTCAATACTCACATACAAGTAGAATATAGAGGAGACACCAATGGGGCCAAAGAAACCGACAAATATAGCTTGCTTAGCCTCTGCAATTTGATGAATATACTTGTGCATCATGTAGATCCAAGGAAGCCGACGTAGAAGGAGGACTAAAACGCCTAGAGCAATCAAATATGAGGGAGAAATGATTGGATTGTTGCCGAAAATGTGCCAAGGAAGAGATGCACCATACCAGAGGAAGATGGTGACGTTGAGAAGCATATCTATGGTAGGTTGCAATGAGTCGTCTTTTGTTTCTTTGCGGAACCAGTCATCCCATGTGAAGGCATTTCCGGCAATGAAACATGCCAGAACATCATCGGTACCAACAAGGCCGCATGTGCCAAGAATAAATAAGGCGAGGGCAATGGCAAAGATGAGAAAGCTTTCACGATCAACATAATTGCGTTCTTCAGCCCAGTGAAGTAACTCTTTGCCGAGATAGCCAAAAAAAGCGCCATATAAGATGCTCAAAATGATTGTGTAGCCCCACGTCATGGCAAACCAAAGTCTCATGGCATTACCAACGTTGCTGGATTCAGCGCTAGAGCTGACAAACTTGATTAGGTATAAAGCGAAGAAGAGAAAGGGATACCCAAGTCCATCATTAGCCCCTGATTCTGCAATGATGAGATTCTGGAGGTCTTTTGGGATATTGCGATCAGCAAATTTTCCTTTCACTATAACAGCTGAAAGTACAGGATCTGTTGGCGTGACACAGGCACCGATGGCTAGGGCGTGAAGAAAACTAGGCGTGCCGACGAGAACCCAAACAAGAAGGCTGGTGGCCACCCACATGGCTGTCATGCCAGGGCCCAGAAGAAGAAAGAGAGGCTTCCATTCTGTCTGCAGATATTTGCTGGGAAGCTGGACGCCTGCAAGGACAAGCTGGACACCAAGCACCAGGCGCGAAAAGTTGAAGGTTATTGAGTTGAGGCTTTGTTCGCATTGGCTAGCTAGAATATTTTCCTGGGAGCACTGAGCATAATCGTCAGGCCTGATGAAGCCAGCCCCGTTGGGGCCAAGCGCCAACCCAACGACGAGTGCGATGACTGCATCACCATCGAGTTAATGTCGACATTGTCAAATTAGATGGCAAACAAGAGAAACTCACGGGCTTCGGAGAGATAGAAGGTCTCCTTTAGCAGATAGGAGACGAGACCAAACAAAGAGATGAAACCTCCAAGAAGTGTCAAGACGACATTGAAGTTGGAAAGTTGCAGAGGAATGTCCCAGATGCCATGGGACATGGCTATTTAGCGATGGGGGATGTGGAAATGGCTATCAACAAGGGGCGATGGCTGAGAAGAATGAAAGGAAACAAGGCAAAAACAGCAGAGAGACATAAAACCAGGCCAGCCAGAGAACCATGTTATCCTTTTCAAACACTAATAGTTGATGGGCTATAATAGGGCATGGCAAAGGCGGTGTCCCGGACCGTCCTGGCCTGTGCGATTGGCGAACGACGGTCAGTTGATGGCCATCAAGTGACCACCGGACACCCATTCCAGGGGCGATATCCGGGCGTTAACTTCGCCAGCGATTGGCGCTAGGGGCACAGCCACTGGTGTTTGGACCGTTGCATTCGTGCATCAGACAAGCTCAAATATGAACGCATGGGGCTCCACAACATCGCTTGGGGTTAGCCAATTCACCAACATTGGCGTCATCGGTCAGCAATGCGCGCAGGGAAGACCTTCATTACTGGTTGCAGGAACAGGGAACGTGATTGAGGCATCGAGAAATGCGAGCCTAGGTCGATACAAACTAGCTTGTAGCTGAGCGAAACATTGCCAATGATGAATATGACATTGATGTCCATGTCAGACCAAGAGAAAAATGCCAGAAGGCCATTAACGCTCTGACCCGGATAAAGTTTCTTGAAAACATGGCCACCTCGCGGAAAATGCCGCAGCGCCCGCAGACATGTCTCGCAGTGGCCCCAGATTGATAATTGACGCTGGTATCAGTATTACAAGGCCGTTTTGTAGCAGCTTCATACTCGCCTCTAGCGTCGGTTTTTGGCTTTCTGGTCTAGAGGACGCTGCATAGCATAAAAATCGCGCAACATGTGCGACCACTCGCAAGCCAAAATAGGACGCAGTCCTTCAAATTGGCTAGCATCTGTATTTCTATTCCATTTCATTCTGTATCATATTTTTGGATTCCGTGACGTTTTCCGATAAAGCTTCGTTAGCTCCCAGCGACCGGCTCGTATTATTAAGATATGTTCTCTTGCGGCATGTCCTGCTAACAGAAACAGCCCTGTTGTTTTGCCTCTCACTGTTTCAAGTAAAATATCGAAAGTTTTGGTTGTAGTCGCCTTGTTCAGACACATCGATTTCCGCGTCGCGATTTACCGGTCCATAGATCTCGTCTTTTCGCCTATTTTCTCGAGCCAAAGCGTAATGCATCCCCAAAGACAGAATTACTACGAGGCCGCTCAGGCCACAACCAATGGCGCATCCAGTCCCAAAAAATGGTCTATCAACACAGTTAGCGCAATTGCCAAAAGCAAATTTGAAAGCGGTTTTGACGTACGCATCGCTGGATGGGAAAACAACACTGCTCACAAGCGATGAGCATTGCCCAAGAGTCAACGATATGGCGAGCCCGGCGCCTTTTTTGGAATCTCCTCCCTGGTTATTCAATAGCCAAGTAATGTTTAGGGATAATGCTGGGAAAATCCCACAAGCAGCAAGCCATACTCCGAGATAGCGAGGTCCCGTTTGATGCATATCTTGAACTCCAGCTAGTAACCCATACCCAACACATGCCGTTGCTGCGAACCCGGCGACGATAAAACCCCGGTTTCCGTACTTGTCTGACAGAAATGCAGAGCCAATGCAAAGGATAAAAGCAGCAAAGTACGGGGGCGCTGTTAGTCCCTGTGCAGTGATGGAATCATAACCCATGTTGTGAACGATGGTGGGAAGGAAGTTGGACAACGCCGCAAACGAAAAGTTACAGCAAAAGTGCATAATGGCATGCACATAATTCTTATAGTCAAGAATTCCAGCCAAAACTTGCTTCCATTTGACACCCGTTTTTGACGTCGTATCTCGAAGTTGCAAACGCTCCACAGCGTATGTTCGCTCCTCTTCGGTGAGGAACTCGGCTGAAGATGGTGAATCAATCAAAAAGAAATACACGATGGGTGCAAATAAAATAGTCGGTGCTCCTTCTAAAGTCGCTGTTAGTACCTGATTATATAGCAGTTCTAACAAACGAATTCTGTTCATACCAATAATGAATAGCAATCTCCACGGTTCCAAGGAGCCACGGATTTGAGTAATGCCATATGCCAGGCTTGAAGCGAAAGTATTCGCTAAAGGCAACATGCCCAACAATATAGACATACGTAGCCCCAATTCTTCTCGCCTGTACAAACAAGATAGGAAGTACGGCGCACCAGAACCAAAGGTTGCCTCGAATATTCCAAGGAAGATTCGAGTAACAATCAATTGGGCCAGATTATGAGCTGCTCCGGAGGTCATAGCACCAACTCCCCAACTTGTATTACAATTAGGATCGCTGAATTAAGCATGCAATCAGAACAAGCAACATACCAAAGACAGAGTACTGCGACATATATGTGGGCTGGAAAGATCTTCCAAAACATGGTTGTCCATTCAAATAGAATGTAGCTGATGTAGAACGAGTTGAGTACCCAAGACCACTGCGAAGAACCCAGGCCAAGTGCGTCCTGAGCTCCAGCTGTCTTTGCATTGCCTATATTACCTCGATCAAGATATGACAGGATATATAAACAACAAACTATGGGGAGTACCCGGCGATCAAACTAAACAAGCTAAAATTAGTCGTTGGTTCTGTAACCAATACTCGGATAACATCTCCACCTTTTGAGATATTCTGTGATTCACCGCCTCGGAAATAATGGGCTGTGAGCTGGTGGCAACCGAAGCAACTGGGCTGATGGGTTTTGAAGCCATTTTTGAAACAGTAAGAAGAAGAAAGAAAAAAGTCAGCAATGCCACTCGGATGTAATAAAGGTCGATTATTTACGGGGACAATGCCAATGGTGCACATTGAAAAAGGGACAGTGAGACATAGCACCCTCGAACTTTTGGCCTAAGGCATTAACCAATAAATAATTGAGATGATCAACAAGTCAAATTTCCTCGAATGACGAGAAGTGGGGTTTAGGTCTCAGACTAGAGTCATGGGTGGAACATTAGTCCCAGCCCCTCAGCTATTTTAGCTTCTCTACCTCGGCACAAAGTCAACGCGCGTTGCACAAAGCGGCCGACACTGTCATAACTGGATATGCTATGATCCGTTATCTAATTTTCCTCATATTATGAATAGTGCATAGAGCTTTCTATGCTCGTTTTAATTTAAGAGAAGTCTACTTTACAGTCACAATAACGTAGCCAATCGCATATATTATATTATCCATAGGGTAAGCTGAGTCAGATGGGATTGTATATTTACTGAATATGAACACAGATAATACGAGGTAAACCTCCATTTTCTTTTCTTTTTTTTTTGTATTCAATGACAACCAGTGGCGATTCACAAAAACTGGGCGTAGCAGTATAAAAGATTATTGTGTGCTCATACTGCCTAATGTCATCCATGACAAAGCACAAGTGCGCCTTCTCAAGAAAGGCAGGACAATCAATTTGGGAAGAGGGGTAGGCTTGAGTGATACCTGTTCGACTTTCTCATTACAGGAAGCAACATAATTATGGTAGCAATGACTGTGGGACCAACTGTTTGAGCCATGCACTGCATGCTTGAGGAGGAGGGGTATGGTTCCTGCAGTGGCACAGGTCCTCCCCATCTGGTTTGACTTCTCTTTTTCCGTTTCAATAGTAATAATTATTGATTCCTCTGAATCGTACTTTTATACCGTAAAAAACAGGTTAGGAAATGGTATTGGTAGTTCCTTGGATGGATTACACCTAATTCTGCCTAGGACTGACATATCACGCCACCTATACGAGACCGGTTAATTATACCTAGTAGGCATATTTTCCGCATTGCCAACATGTCTAGCTCCGCTCGGAATCCTACGCTGATGAAAGCGATTCCTGTCGAATTTGGACCTAGCTGCAAGCGGCATGTACCCGCGCGTATTAGCTTCCGAGAAGACGTTCACCTGTACTCAAACTATTACTAAACCTTTTTTTAGTCTTATTAAATAGACTGTTGAAAGAAAACCAGCTATTGTTGTGCGGATGGCACAACTCAAATATATCAGTGTTTGATTTTCTTGGAAAATAACAAATACTATTCCGCTGTTTCGCGTAATGTGTAAATGTGCAAATAAGTCAGACTAAATATGCTGCATGAAAATACTAGAGAATAAACTGATAGATGCAAAGTACCCTTTAATTACTCAAGGAAGACACGTGTCGCCATCGTTTCTACCTGGTTTGATTTATATCGCAGCATTTTGAAACTGTTGCCTAAATAACGCGGGTGCATCTGTTGGTTGACTTTGAAAGAACACATCTCATATGGTGTATTGAAATGAGAAGGCAGGCCTTGGCGCTCTATTTTGAATGGTTGGTGTGACGCCACAGCGCCAAAGGCCCAGAGGTCGTGTTGGTTGCCTAGCCCCAAATCAGAGAAATTGCCCAGACACCGTGTTATTAATCAATGATAAATTGAATGGTTTCTTCTGTTTTTTATCTAGATTAAATTCACTGGATTGAATCTAAAAGAAAAGAATTCATCGGCTATGGCATCCTTCAAGACCATGTCTCAAAGGCAGGCATCGCCACTTCTGGAATCTACTCATGAACGCAAGGATGAGACCAAATCCACTGCTTCCACACCACAGCAAACGCCTCCATTCAAAAAGTGGCTGACAGTTGGGTTTTGGAGTGCTCTTGGTTCTGGGGCTATAGGCGCGGCTCTCATACTCATTCAAGGTCCCCTAATGGTTTACGGCTTTAGGCACTTCAATCTTGATCACTGTGATGAAGCCATGGAACTCTTTCGCAACCAAATATTTACAGCAGTCATTCAACTACCATCTGATTAACCTATCAGATGCGCAAGCTGATACACATGGCAGATGCTTTTATCCACGCTACTCAACACTGGAAATGTTGTCCGACTAACATGCAAGAAAAAGACCTTGCCGGCATTGGTTAACGCAATTTCTATCGGCCTTGTTCTTTTAACAATTATTAATTCCCTTTCTATGGTATCTCTTGCTATGGTAACTGAAAATAGAGAATTTGAAGTCTCCATGCATTGTATGAAAGAGGCATCTGGCACCAATACTCTCCATTCTGCGCATGGTATTGCTCCTGGCTCATCAAGTTCTTACGAAAATTGCCAGAAATGGCTATATGTATATGAAGCCGTGAATTATCAGCATTGGGCGGTATATTATTCCACGGGTGGGTTTCCCTTCGTTCATGAATGCTTATTATCCAATTAATATCGCCATTGTCACAAAACCTAGTTGTAAACATCAAATCTAATGAAAAACAAAACTGTACAGGCTCATGATCGGTTTAATTTTACTACGTGAACTTTCAGAAGTGGCTAAGGTTGCCATAAGCTTAATCATGTCGGAGGATGCAAAAATCAAATTAGGTTGCGGCAGGTGACCTTGGAAGTTAGCCTCCTCCGTTGGGGAGAGGCTTCAAGATGTCCGTCAAACTAAACGAAAGCGAGATGAATCCAGCCATAGAAATATGGAACACTTATTTGGACTATTACCTTCGCTGCCTTCATATAGAAGTACATATTTCAGCATCTGAATATAACCTAAACGGGTATGAAACTGAAAAAAAGAATTGCTTTAGACCAGCTACCTCGGACAAGGAACAGGCCTTCGAGCCGAGCGTTGAGGTCTTGGGGGTGAGGGGCAATGTATACGAGGCTCCTAGTCTTGTCATACCCACTCTTGCTGCAATAAAGAAAAAAGGACTAAGAACTTTATTTGATTTCTTTCCTTTGGATTTGTATTTTTGGGGCCTGCTGAAAGAGCTGGAGCTCTCGCTGATGCGCGCTCTGTGGCGAATGGGGCTTACCCCGCTCATTCTCCGAGGGGCTAGACTCGTTTTGGACCAAGCGATGAATCTTTGTATCAAACTCTCAAAGTCCCTCGCTGTTGTTCTATGAGACATTCCATGGTAGGTAGCATCCGGGTCTGATCAGGTCTACGTTCAAGATGGCTTCGGCTCAACTCGATCATATTGTCCTGCTGGTTTCTACCTCCTTCTTTGAGAACCCTCCATCCTGGCTCACCTCCAACTTCACCATCACACCAGGAGGCTATCACAATGGCCAGGCTTCTCGTAACAAACTCATACTCTTTCCCGATGGTACTTATCTAGAGCTCTTCAACTGGTACGACACACCGCCACCCCTTGACGATGAAAACCTCCCGATGCGATTCTGGGGTCCTAAAAAGGACGGATTGATTGATTTCGCCTTAACGAGCACAACCGCAACTGCCGAGGAAAGCATCGGTACAATCAACAAAAGGTTGACAGAAGAGCCGGACTTGGATCAAGGGCTTGGTATTCAGTTTCAGCAACCTGTTGCCGGATCTCGGAAGCGAGCTGATGGCATAGAGGTAAAGTGGAAGGTGACACGACCCGCTTTCCAGAACGGTGACAAGACGCCGAGTCAGGATCTATTCCCTGGTGGACGAATTGATGTCCCTTTCTTTTGTCACGATGTCACTCAGAGGGACTTCCGTGTCGCCTCAGATGATAAGAAAAAGACAACACATCCTTGCGGGGCCACTGGAATTTCTGCGTGCGAGATTCTTGTACCACATGATCTGTTACTTGAATACGCCAAGGTCTACTCTAAAATCCTGGGTTCAAAGCCGGCGGTAAATATTCCAGATGTTGGTGGAGCTTCCTTTACCCTCGAAGTTGGTCTTCCTCAAGCAACCGGGAATGCACATGTGGTTGTGCGCGAGGCCCGAACCAAACATGACTGGGAACGGATGCAGGACCGTGGAATTGGATTTTCTGATCTTGTCATCGGTACGACTAAGCAAATCGATTGTGGAAAACGTCCACTTGGACCTGAAGGAATCGCGTCGACAATCTGGCTAGGACAGTCTTGAGTTGTGCCCAGTATGAAATAGATGGTTTAGATTGATTCAATCTCGTTTTTCATATACGACCAACATGGATTTTCTTGAATCAAATATTTAAACCTGTCAAGTTTCTCCTCTGATTAACGGTCCCCAGAGTGCAACTACCTGCTATTCAGTATTTGTAAGCGATCTCTTATCACATTTCGTATCTAAAATCCAACAATTGTACATCTACGGTTAGACCAGAAGATCCAGTGTATTGAACGACAATTAATACTAGAACCCAGGATTCCCCAATCCATGAGATAACATTAATGGGTCTATATGCTCAACTTTCAATTCCGAGTTAACAACGTGATCCGGCATAGCTGATTAGTCCCTCTTCATGCCAATCCTTCCAATTTTCCTCAGGCCTACTATCCCAATCATTGTTGATAATATCATCAACGAAAACATTGTCCAAAAACTGGCCCGATAACCCATCATGCGAGCAGTTTCCTGATTACCCTTTTCGTGACGCTTAGAGATCATAGCAGAAATAACTTGCAAAACAGCAAGCCCCAGTGCACTCCCAAACTGCGCAGCGGTGTTAAACACCGCCCCCGCGAGAGCTTGTGTATTGGTAGGGAAAATCTCAGTGATTACAATCATCCCGACGGTGAATAGCGCGTTGCAGTTGATAGGCTGCAGAATCTGAGCGACGAATGCGTTTCCCCAGTAAGGCCAAGTTGGATTAATGATTGCCATGAGTAACGGGGCTATTGAAGAAAGTATCGAAGTTGCCGTGACAATCCAGATAGCCGGAAGTTTATCAACATACAATCCATTTATGAGATTGACCACAACTCCGAGTATTGTGCTTGGTATAATTCGAATAGATGCTTGAATTGCTGGTAAATTTTGAACTTCTTGAAAACTGATGACCTTTAGCTCGAACGCGGAGTAGAGGATGTCAGTACTCACAACAAACTGCAAAAGAGCTCCATGGAGTTGATGACAGCAAAAGAGAGGGCAATTATTGAACAAATGCTTGAGAAGGCGCCTGTTCTCCACATTTTGTTCGGTATGAGAGCCGGAGCGCCCTTTTTGACGCGATAGTGCATCCAGTAGATGAAAGAAGAGGCAGCCACGAAACTAAGACAAAGAAAGCAAATACTTAGTGTCTCTTTGATTCGAGAAATGTCGGCGCTGAGTATACTGTCATGTAAATATTGTAAGCATGAGAAACAGAATAAACAGGGAAACCAAGAGCGTTGTATCGAGACTGACGCGAGTAGGTAGCATAGGAGAGTCATAGCTGAAGAAGCCAGACCAGCTCCTACCCAATCAACAGTTTTCTTGATATCTCTAATCATATCCTTGTTGTTTCTTTTTTCAGATCTGTGGGGTATGGCCCAGAAACCAATGGTGGCAAAGAGCATAGTGCAGCCGCCGGCCAAGAACCACCCGGCTCTCCATCCAACCGTATCAACTAAGATCCCCCCTAGAATAAGACCAACGGAAAACCCAAGCGGCTGACTCAAACCGAGAAACGAAAATGCCAAGTTTCGGCTTTTGCCTTGAGGTAGTATCTGGGTCACGATGGAAACGGAACAAGCCAAATGCATAGCCAGCCCTACACCCTGAAGAGCTCTCATGGCAACGAGCTCTGTGCCCTTTCGTGCTGCTCCACATCCTAACAGCAATGCACCACTTGCAAAACATCCGAGAATATCCACTCCACGAGGTCCCAAGGCATCAGCCACTGATCCCGCAAGAAGTAAGGTTGATGCAGTAGCAAGACCAGAAACAGAAACGGGCCAAAACGCAAGCGAGGAAGAGAGTTGGAGATCTGTCGTGATGGCGGGCAGGGCTACAATGACGAAGCCGTTGCTTAGACTTGATGCAAGTGTAACACCGGATAGTTGGATAGTAACAGCAATCTTTTGTGCCCGCGAGATATGAGGCGTGGTGAGCTGGGGCTCTGGGAGATTAAGCGGATTGCTATCATGGCGGCTTGGCATGATTGCGAACTCCAAACCATGCTCATTTTCGCGCAGCTGCGTCAATGTTACAGTTTCTATCGATGCCATAGCCATGACGAGTAGCTGGTTTCTTGGGCAAAAAATTAAAAAAAAAAAATGATTGTCCTGGAGAAATGTTATTCACAGATCCAATTTTTGGAGTAGTGGCAGGTAGTTCATGTACGCCCTAGTGCGCCCTAGTGTGCGCCCTATGCCACGTTGTTTTTCAACCAAAATCTCGGCCCGAGCTCTTCTTCCAACCCAATGAGATGATGGTGACCGGAGAACAAAAGTTGGGTCATAATATTTACGCAACCAACAATTTTTAATCGGAGGATGCAATTGCGGCGGGTATAAAGAGATTAGTGTCATCGTCACAGGTCAAGGGACACTAGGATACCTCGAACACCTGGTCCTCCTGAGTGAGAGGGCCGCAGGGCCCCAAGTTGGGCGAGATATCAAGGTATCTCGACCCCCATGGCGGCAGGAACTCCCCTTTAAATAGCTAACCTTAATGAGTTCGGGTGGATCGTCAAATCATCTTTTGTCAGTAAACACACGTAGTGCACATACCGAGTCTTACAATTAGCATCCGGTAGCAACTTGAGCGAAATCATGGCCCGTCACGAGTCTCCAGGTGATCACGGACTCAACGGTATAGTCCGCACAAACAGACACAAGCAAGTCTTGAAAATTGAGATGCATGGTAGATCTGAATGTCGCTTTTCTGGCATTAGAGTTCTAGATAACTCCAAACAAGATCAAATTTGGGCTATAGTGGGATCCACGCTGGCAATTCGTCATTAGAATTGGTCCTTGGCGTTGGGGAGATGGCTTGTATTTAATTAATGTCCTACAGTTTGCAAGTTAGCCCTAAAAAAATCGGCAGGACAAGCCGTTTGTGACAAGTAACTGGGAATAGGGAGGCGAACAAAGCATTCCTGTGCCACCAATTTACAGACTCAAAGGCATGACTACATCGCCCGGATCAGGAAAAGAATTCACTAACTGCTTTAGCTCAGCATAGCTGACGTGGTTTATGATGGATTTGTGCCTGAATATCCTAGATCAGTCCCTGGTGTACCCTCAGAACAGTAGCATTGTGTTTGCCTCTTTGATTGAAACTCAGCTTAGTCATTTTAAGTGTACGAATAGCAAAAAAGATGTGTACGAATAGGAATAGTCATTTTAAAACATAGTCCCCCTTGAGCCAGTTTCATGACGTAGAGAAAGTTAGGAGTTAACTGTTAGAGACAAACAGCATGATTTTAGAGCATAGTATAAAACCGCTTAATTATTTATCTCTGATATTCCTTCTCACTCCACAAATAAAATCATGTTCTACGGTCCACTCATAAATACTGCGCTTTTCCTAAATTCTCTAACAAGATTCTCAGCCTTTATATTTCTAGATTCTTGAACTAAAGAAGAAAAGGGGTAGTATTCAGGCTTCCTATCGCTAAATGCCAGTTGCGGAAGATGAAGCAAAGTAGCTACACGTAAAAGCTGTTCACTAATCCATTCCTGCTGCCCAGGTCTGAGAATTCTGGATATTAAATAACCGTTATCCTCTGAGAACAGTGCCAATAAGTGGCTGAGTGAGCTCATAGCATGCCATAGCCCTTGGGCAATAGTATGGCGTCTGTGCTCATCTCTTGACATCATGGGGTCGACCTTTTGGTTATTCAAACTTCTAATATCTTCTGCTGGTAGTGAATGGTAGCTCGGAAGCAAAACCTTTGGGTCGTTGAAGTCGTTAATGCTTGATGGTTTGACTCGGTTGCCAAGGTAAAATGGTATGCTATGACACATAGAGTCCACTAGCTGCTGGAGGTTTTGTTTGGATTCGGACAAATCTTCCATTTCGCCCAAGGTCTGATCAGTTACAGGCTGAAATCTACTTGAGTCTAGGAAAGCGTTGAGTGACCCAATGATGATTTTCATCAACGCAAGACGTTGAGAGCGCCATAAGTTCCAAATAGCTGCAATTTGGCATGAGGGGTAGACTGTGCAAACGGATTGATATGTGGGAATGGACGGGTCAATTTCTCGTCCACTTGTGAGTTTTAGCGGCTGCCAATGCTCTGGAACACATTGTGTCCAAGTCAAGAGCTGTTTATCGATATTCTTTGCCTTAAGCCTCAACTCGACCAAGGTTTGCTCCAGCGAGGTTCCGTTATGTGATTCTAGTTGCGTATACCTGGCCTGCAATTCGGCAACCGAAGCGCCTATGACATCAAGTGTAGAACTCGGGTTGTCTGGGACAGCTATCGGTACTTGTTTTCTAATCCACGAGTGTGCAATCCTCTTTGGTGGCCTTCTCTGCCGCATCGCCGATGAAATTTCAGTATGAAGCATGAATCTTTGAATGTATGTGCCTTCCACGCCATTCTGATGGCTCCTATTCACAAATGGAAGCAGAGACACTGCACCGTTGTTGTGCACGCATGTGGCTAATCGAAGCCCATATATAGCAACAATATTTTCATATAATTGGAGGGTTAATACCGCAAGAAGGGTTGCCGGCTTGCCACGTTCTGTGGGATCCTGTATTGCACTTCGAAGACGGACAATGGCCTTGGTATATGAACTTTTTGATGATTTGAAGCTCCCAGTGTCATCCTGCCAGAGGGACAGTATTACTGAGGCCACAGCCGAAACAGCAAGCGAGAAGGTCGAGTCTTGCCGTTCGGACAAGTGAATGGGAATAAGCAGCTCAAAGAACCCGCGTGCAGATCCAGTGTAACGTCCCAAGCCAGCGTAATGGCCAAGAAAAAATGCTACTGCGGTGTCGGGCTCAGCTAGTGGGCGTGGGACAGGCATGGCAGGCCTGTCTGAAGTACCAGACGATTGGCGCAGAATAACCCTACTGTCGAATTTGTGATTCTGGTCTATGAACTTGAGCCTGCCAGGTTTTGCTTTGTAACCTCCACAGCGAAGCTTGAGGCGGTGACATGACCAGCATTCAGGTTTTGCTTCGTCACATTTGACGCGTCGTTCTTTGCATGTAACACAGGCTCTGGAGGGTCCGCGGTTGACCATGGCAGCAGCGACAGTGCTGAGAAGGGCAATGTGTGCGACAATTTTGTTGTGAGTCGATAGCTCAGATCAACACGCTACTTATGGGCATCTTAGCATGAGAAATGCGCTTACTCTGGGCGACGTCATGCTGACAAGAATTGCGGCTCAGCAATGAACTGAATCGTAACCACCCATCCCCACTGCCAATAATAAGCCTCCATCGCAAAGTGTTCACCAGATCGGGCTTAGCTAGGCAACACCCCACTTACAGGGGTAGCTTGCGCCTCAATCACTGCATCCTTTGATGATGACGGTTCTAGTGTGGAGAGCCAGAGACGCAATGAATTAATCATAGCTGTCCATGCCGGCTACCAATTATAAATCTCCGTCGGAAACATGCTCTAGGTTCAGTTTAGGAAGATAAGATAACATTTAAGGGAACTTGGCCTGCGATTGGATCACCGCATCTCTCCAACAGTAGGATTGAAGTATCAAGAGGCAGCGACCAAACGTAATGCTCCAGGAGAAGGGATGATGCAACAGATACATTCTCACTTCGCAAGCAAGAAATTATCAAATATTTCAGACTGAACTTTTTTTATTATATTCCGCAATGAAAGTCTCTTCTATCTACGCGGACTCTCTTTGAGCCGCAGTGGCGCGTTGCACTGGGCGGCTGGAGCCAACACTACTGACGAGAACCTCACACTGCTACTCAGCAACGATGCTTTTTTTTTTTTTTTTTAGATTTTGGAATTTGGACTTTTCATAACCCTCGGCTATACTATAGCTCCTGAGTCTGATATTGCCCCTATTCTGGGCGTTGCCGAAAACATCAAAGCTAGGGACATGTCCTCTTATAGCTAGCAGTTTTATGAACTCGCACACCACACCAACGCGCAAGCCGAGAGCTTAGAGAACGCATATAAAACTATCAAGGCCAGAAGCACCTAATTCTCTGCAGCCAATGACTTCCTTAAAGCCGACTAGTTACTATCAGAAAAGTCGCATGTAGTAGATAGCAACCAAATTGCGCTTGTCCGCAACTCTTTTGGTGGTTACCTGGCTACCTGTGGCGCAGCCTTTGATCCTCGACTGGCTGCAGCTATTCTCATTGACTGTATCTGAGATACCTATGCAGGATCTGCGGTGCAAATGCTCGCTAAAGTCTTCAGCATGTACGAGGCAGGTAACTACACCGAGTTCGACCACAAGCTCCGTTCACTACAAGACACCGGTAGTCTATCCATCACTGTTGCTTTTGGCTTGGATGAAGGTTTATAGTCTGTCTACACGCACTTGATGTCTTTCTTCTTCACCCAGCTCAAACAATACCATTTGAAGGATGCCATCGATAATATTAAGATTCCTGTTTTTATTGGCGATGCGCAGCACGAGAACATTTGCCCCGGACAGCCAAAGCAGGCGAGAGATTCTCTAGGTTAAGAGTTGACTTTGCGTTCCTTTACCGGGGTCGCTGGCTATAATTGCCAGACGGAGGTTGGGTAAGAGAGGGCGATGACCATTTTTGCATGGCTGAACAATACACTAGACAAGACCAGAACTTGATGTCGAGATCGCCTATAGCATTGGTACTTGATATCTGAGAATAGACAAAATACTATCTAATTTCCACGCCACTCCAAACACTTGGCGGGGCATTCTGCGTGTCACATAGTTTTGGATTAATTATCATCTGGCCCTTCCCAAAATGATTTCTTGTTAAGTATCCCGCTTATGAGTTTTGTTAGTAATGTTCCTAATTTCAAGGATTCCAAAATGATTTTATTTTATATGAATTTAGTCTATGGTAGTAAACTATAGAAGGGGAATTAGCCAATCTGTCACCGTATTCTTGGTCGTGTCAAATGAAAACTCATAAGGCATCTTAGATATAGCGAGTAGAAAGCTCCTCACAGTGACCGAACCAGGGCAGCGTTTCACCTGCCCAAGTAACATTACCCTCACAATATGATTCCGAGATAGTGAGCCCCTGCTGGCCCGATGATGGGGCAACTTCCGCATCTCTGATAGGCTTCTCGAACTCAAAAGTCGCGAAGTCATTCGTGAGTACAAGCTTGAACTTGTTGAAATATTTGCGTCCGGTAGTCTTGCTAGTGGATTCATCCCATGCTCGAGTAGCCAACATGTCAACACCTAAAACTTCATGGTGTCCATTTGGGTGCCAAATAGTAGCCAAGCTTGATAAACCGGTTCCACCCTGGCGTGGGGAGATTACCCAGACCTGCACAACGATTCCGTTGGGCAAATAGGCCCACATTAGATAAAACCCGTCGGTACTAACGTCGAATCTGCCGTATTGTCGCTCGAGCATGCCAAAAGATTCCTTCGAGTCGATCTTGACCTGGTTCCCGTCAATGGTGATTGTACCCGAAACTTTCATATGCGGGTTTGCCTAGATAGTTCAGCTGAGTCCTTTTCTTGCAGACAAACAGAATGATGCTGGCATACCCAATACCAAGACCACCCGGGCGGTACAATGCTGAATTCGTTGCCAAATCCAGGAGTCACTATTCCGCCCACGCCTCCGTAGTACATGTTCTTTCCAGTCGGGGACAATACTGTGTTCACGGCCACGCCAGCAAAGTCGCTATCCAAGGCTATGGTGGAGAAGTTATCAGAGCCCCTTGGGCTTGTAACATTATGGGTGCTAGATCGAACGTTTAGGTACTCGAGACTACCGTACCCAGCCAACCTGTTGCTCCCTCCAACAGCTTTGAACTCTCCTGGGGCGTTAAGGTCGTTTAAAGAAAATACACCACCGGTTGTAGTGTTTCCAAAGAGGATTGGATCTATGCAATAGTGATACTTTTTACCACCAACTGTGGTGATCCAGAGCAGGAAGTAGTAACTGCATGTTTAGCATTACTTGGCTTTGCTTTGTAGTTGAGATGTTCCCAGAAGCTAAATTCTTACCTGTTGACGTGGTTCGTTTCAGTATTAAGAATGGCCATTGTCTTGCGAACATCATAACGACCCACATCCGTCTTTTCCATCATATTTATTAGCACAATACTCTAGGTTCGTAGTACTGCATTGAATGACATACACCGTCATTTTCGATTGTCGAGGGTGGATAATTCGGAGGTGCAAACGATGGGATGCATTGTGCAAGTCCTAGACAAGTACACAGTATCGCAAATGATTTGATCCGTATCATTGTAAGAAAGCCAAGTTACGAGAGGATTCTGGAGAATAGCGTGTTGAAATTAATAAAGAAGGAGCGAGAATGAAATATGTCCAACATAGACATCGTCCATCTGAGAGCACTAATTAATTCCGCGACCGAATGTGCCGAAAAGAAGCATGGGTTCAATGCAACATCAGATCATTGATACTTAACTCAATACTGAGTGTAAATTTTAACTTTGCATCACAACTTCGCGACTGTTTACGAGACCTCCCGCATTAACGTGAGGCTTCAGCAGTGGGGGCAACCGAGCAACCGGGCGGGCCGAATCGCTCCAGAGGTAATTATGGGGGCCATTTCTAAATCAAGTATCTCCCCGAGGTAGTTGTGGGGGGGAAGCATCGGCACCGCTAACAGCTATAGAACACAGCCCAATAAAAAGGAGATCCCTGTCTCCAAACCTTTCTTCAAACTACCAGGACTTTGTATGCTTGAAGCATGGTTGATACGCTCGCTGCTTGGAAGAAACACAGAAATGACCAATCTTAGCAGCTCTAAACATAAATCTCACAACTGCAATAAATCAGACAACTGATCTCCATGATGCATCACGTACTTGCACGCACCCGTGGTCTCACAAGTACAGTAGCGGCGAAAGGTAGGCTGAGTCTCCATCGTCAGAATAGTTATATGGTCTCAAACTAATGTCACAAACGGAAGAATTCTTTTCATACACAATGCGTTCCCAATTGGCGATTGCTTTCCACCACATGTGCAACGGATGAACCACTGAATCTTGTACTGGCAATCAAAATTATAATATTTTATTAAGTGGCTCGATATACTTGTCAAACGACACCCCTTTTGAATCATTCCTAAAAGCATGTAATGGAACCTACGAGACTCCGCGGAGTTAAGAGGAAACGGAGTGGTAAAATCTCCGAGGCGAGAGCCCACCGGCATTGCTGTAGTACGGGCTTGGAATCAATGAAGCGGCGTTCAGTCAGCTCCACATCACAATACCTCGGCAGCAGTGGGGATACATTCACAAAGTAAGTTCTTTTAGTATCCAAGGAGTCTGACTGGGAGAAGTAGAGTGTTTATGATGACCTCACGGAAACGGGACAAGCCGTGGAAGGAACGTTCCACGGAGCAAAGTGCAGGTATTAAGTCTTCAGAAGCAGTAGAGTGGTTGGGATACAAAGGACATGGGACAATCAGAGGAATCACATAATCGATCCGCTAATTCACTCCGTGTCTTCCGCTTCTATCATCCAAGAAAGCAACAACTCGCTTCCACCTACCCTCAAAACGACGAGAACCAATGATTCGAAGGATCATATCGAAAAGCATTGACCGCAGCGAAAGACAGAAGCAATGCCAACCAAGTCGCTACAATTTTATCTTTCTCTAGCCATGGCTTAGGTCTCCTTTAAATCTAACTGAATAGCATGGCTTCACAAGGCATTTCCAGTTCAGGCCTAGAAAGGAATTGTGGCTATTCTGTCTCATCCGAGCTCACCCCGAGCAAGCTTTTCGGAACAGACTTCTCTTCTACGATTGACCCTCAACTACCACAGGTCATCAACTTCTGTTGGGAATATAACCTGCCGTACTTTGACATTTGGCTAAAAAGCTACCTCGGCTTCATTATCATATACTTCATCACAAAGCTCGCTTTTAAACCCAGCTTGGGTTTTATCTTACAACAGTTACATTTCACAACGTGATTCTGGTCCTAATCTGATACGTGAGGTATATATTTGCGTCTTGTTGGACTCAAAACTAATCAAGTAGCTAGCTACGAAACCATTGCTATTTCATAAGACCGCCCATAGCTACCTTCCTAGTTAGCAGGGCATGCAGCTTGTGACCAGAGTTTCTTTGTTGTGCTCTCGCAAGTCTGTCCCTTTCGCAGGTACTTGCAGATAATGGCCCTAGTTACACCGTTGTGTTAATATCAACCCTTTACTATTAGTCGATTAATGAGAGACAATCACTTACGAGCCCGTATTGTAACCGCCTCTGTTATTGAAGCACGCTTCCTCAGTAGGGACTCCCTTCGTACAATCGTAATCGATGAAGCCGAACACAGTGATGTCATCACGAATCTGTCTCTAAACCCAGAGAAGCATGCAATTAGCCATCAGCCCAAGATAAACGATTATTTCGGTGATTGGACATTAGATATATGATCCACACAATTTATTGCACTTGATCAAAAGCAGTGTGGCGAGATGGCGCACGATAAATAAAACAAGTGGACAGAAAAACACTTACGAGTAAAACAGAGTTGGGTCCAGGCTCGACAATATCGCACTGGGGGAAATCGGCCTTAGAAACTTGGGTCAAGGTGGTGAGACCAGTCCGAAAGTTCAAGAGGGTGCTGGCCGCCTCTTGGAAGTTCACAATGCCACCTGTGCCACAGTTGTAGGCTGGATCGTTCGTGCTCTCTAAGGCAACGAGTTCGAACTGGCACGCCGAAGGGTCGACGCAGGCGCTTTGGCCATCGCAGGCTTTGGAATCGATGACTCCAGCAGAAGCCGTGCCGGCGAGAGCCAAGACGAACGCATTATTAAAACGCATATTGGTTTTAAGGAGAATGTGGCGGATGATGACTGATACGGGAGTGGTCTACTAAGGTTGTTGATTACAGAGTGAGGATGATGATGACTGAGAGAAATGGGAAGAAAGTAACATTATGAAGTATACTTATATGTCTATGTTCGCCAAGTGTGTTTTATGTTTATAGTCACGTATTAAAGTTTGGGTCAGAACATAAAGTTCAGAGGTTTGTGATTGATTTGAGCTTAGAATCACTACGCGCTAGACTTTGCTTGCCCCACTGTTCCACTCATCACACAAGGAATATACGGTGTAACCAACGCGATGCTGGAAGTAAGCCATCGTTATGAGAAAATAATTACCTTAATCTGGCAGCAATTGCTTTGGATATCTATAACGTAACTAGTACTACTCAGAAAGCGAGGTTGGGATCACTCGATCAAATTCAGGGACCAGGCATACCGATGGCACGGCAATGGCATTGCCAATTTCAAAAATCGAGTATTGGTAGCATTGAGGCATCCAAGCAAAGTGAAATATTAATCATGGCCAGTTTTAGGTTTTTCTAATGTCCCCGGCTTGTATATTTGATGAAAGTTACAATGTAAACCGCATCTACCCCTCTTTCAACGAAAATGCTAAAGGGCAAGTATATCCCATAAATCGCTGTGGCCAGACCAAATCCCCTCTTTCGTATACCATTCTGAACGACACTAACCGGTAATGGAACCCCGGTTTCCTCAGGAGAAGGAGATTTTCTAGATGAAAACAATTGACCACCAGCAAACCTCATTACTGCATCAAAGCAATTACTCTGGGTTTCACAGGGCAAAGTTTCCCCCCGCAGTAAAACTGCCAAGAATACTCGTCTATACGCCTCAGTTAATATTTTAAGTTGGGTTTGTCTGCTCGTATGAGATATGTAAATTCATGCATATCGAATTGTCATCCGCATCATTGGTAGTACTATTCCAAACTTGGCTATATGCCTGCAAACTAGAATTTCGACATAGTCCAATAGTCCAAAGGTCGGATCATCGGCGATTTCCATGTCAACAAATAATATTAATTAGCATTGTCGTAATTATTTTGAAACCTCATTCGGAGCCTTGGCATGGGTGGCGGTGTGGAAAATAGTTGATCTGTGGAGCCGGGGGAAAAGCTTAAATTGAAGGCAGAACGAAAAACGGACACCAGGTGCTCTGGATGAGGTTTGTTTGGTACAAGATTGAAGGGATATGCAAACAACTCGATTTCCATTCTAGAAGATTATTATAATTCAGCTAGAGTGTGAAATTGAGCTACAATTTCCGGTTTCATCTACAAGCCTCGTTTGGGGTCTTGGTCCTTTGATTCTGCCAGGTAGAAGAGAAGGAAAAAATCAAAGTCTACATAGCCAAGCCTAGCAACAGACTAACGGGTGCCGCGGGTTCCGCCAATGTTGTATACGATGCCTGTGCGCAAGTGGGTTATGAAGACGCTTGGATTATTATCCTCTTCATAATATCAAACATAAAATATAATGCAAGGTTTAACTACAATAAGGTTATCCGTAGATTTAAAAGAGGATTCCTATTTTTCTCTTTGTTCCTTTGTGCCTTTGTGACCGTCGAAAGACTATGCTTTACCAACACTTAATTTACGGTCAGTTCCAAGAAGAGATGGATATCACATCTCCTATTCGTTCATAATCAGCCCACTCTAATATACGAATGTATAACAAAGGCGCCCTGTCACAGCTATGTGCTGTGCCCATATCAGGCTTACTTGCTCATGATTCTCCCGACATCACAACGAACTTATGAATAGACCTTGCGTTGTGTTTTTTTTTATTGAATTTCACTTTGCATATCCTAGATTTCTGTTTGATATCACGAAACAGCGGACGATGTTTAGTCATGCAGCACTACAATCGTGTCCACACCTTCCGCAACTATCAATTAACAGTACATCACAAGCACCATCTCAGGCAAGCACCATCTACTTTTACTCATGGGAGTCTGGTTGATTGAGAGAATCCTTTTTTATTCTATTTTGTACTGCTTAGTTAAGTCACATACTTATAATTATTAAAATTCCTTTCTTACCCACGAAGATTTAAAACGCAAAGTACTCAGTGTGTAGGGTAGTTTATAATTAAATAGCTTGGCGCCTTATTGATGCCTGAGGCATCACAAACGCACAAAGGATCTGCATCCTGGAGCATTCTCCTCGTCTAACCGTCCCAGAAGAGAGCGCGAGCGGATACAGCAGAGCAGCTGGCCACTCAGACTAAATAAAACAGGCGACAACCCGCGTCGCTTACCACCCCTCCTACCATCGAGCGCAATCTCACCCACTGCGGCTGCAGACATCTCACTTAACCGAGAGCGAGAGACATGAAGCCACCCAACGACGACAAAATTCAGTCGTGGACCAGGAAGTACCATACGCGAGGCCGAAATGGCTGTCTACCGTGTAAGCAGCGTCATGTGCGCTGCGACGGGGCCCAGCCGACCTGGTGCGTCTCTGCTCCCAGCCCGACTCCCCGCCCTGGACAAAAAACGTCTTGTCAGCTAACTAGTCGTACTTTACCAGTGGTCCGTGTGCTAGGCTCAACAAGCCCTGCGAGTTCCCCTCGCTGGATCCTCCGCTCAGAGAGCGCCGCGCGTTGGCTCTGCCCGGTCAGCAGAAGCCTTGGGCCGTGTGCTTGGGCAAGCCACGACCCCACTCAGCCTCTCCGATGACACTCACGATAGACGCTAACCCCGTTGATCCCTTTGACTCTTTGCCGCTGCAGATGCCATTCAAGTCCAAGGAACTTTTGCATTACTGTAGGTGGCAGCCACTGGATCTTGTCCTTGTTAAATTGACCCGTCCCGCCCAGTCTTCCAACACAACCATGAAGTCATCTACCAAAAAGCAAAGGAACATGACATGTAAGTTTTTGCAAGCCAAGTAATCGGACGCTGCTTACAACATGCCATTTTTCAGTCGACCTTCAGTCGTTCACAACCCAGACGCGTTACGCGATACCTTGCTTGTCGCAGACCTGCACTATCTTTGGAATGCTCGCGATTTCCAAACCTTTCAGTCGACTGGCCTGTTCCACAAGGTTGAGACTATACAAAACTTAAACAAGCAGCTTGAGGCTCCTCATTCAGTGAGCCTTGGTCCCGTAGTGAAGCACATTGCCACATTGGCTTTTATTGAGGTTTGTCATGATACCGAGCACATACATGCATTGACGCTGACGCCCCGTCGAAGTCTGCCATCGGGAATGTAACTGCCGCCCAAACCCACCTTGATGGCCTCCTCAATATATTGGAAATATGCAGCCCTCTCAAGGACGTTCCAGACATTCCAATGAAGTTTGATGAAGAAATGTTGCATCGCTACTTGATACTGTAAGTCACCCAACAACTTGGTTATTTTGCCCCTACAGGTGCTGAGCTACGGGCTAGGTCATGTGACTTTATTGAGTCTATAAGAGATAAAATGGAAGAGCTCAAGGGTCCCGAAGATGACATCGGGCTACCCTTGCCAAGTTCACGTAGTTTTGTGCCTCTGGTATTCCATTGGCTCCCTAAGCTGGGCGCCGATAATGTAAGCAACTACTTGAAGGCCATGGCCATGTCACCGTTTCTATTGACACCAAACCAACCACTCGCGACTAAATTCCACAACATAAGCGCATTGCCCTTCATTAACTGCCTCAAGTCCCTAAGCGCTGCTGTAGGGCCAGCAAATATGGACCAGCCGAGTACCGGTCCTGAATGGGACCAGAAGATGGCTTCAATTGAGAGGTTATTAACTGGCCTTCGGGCCACCTACATTAGCTCCCACTTTGTGTCATTAACAAAAGATGTACACCATCGTACATCGGAAGAAAATATCACTTCCTTCTGCGGGATAGCTATCACTTCTGGAATGTACCTGCGGAATGTGCTACGGCTTTGGAATATCGGCAATCTGGGGCAAGGTGGATATTTTCGTCGCTGGATAATGGTTTTGGCCCGAGACCTTGCCCGAAGCCGAAAGAAGAAGGGGAGTGTCAAATCGAACTTGTGGTTCTGGAAACATTTTGTTGCAGCTTACAGCCTTGCAGCTAATGAAGCAGGTGGTTGTCATGAGAAGCTACTACTGACTGGGTGCTATTTCAGCCAAACCATCCAAACATGGGGTTTGGAGAATAGTGTCGTCAAGTGGGAAGATGCTCACAAACGCCTCCTAGATATCGCCTGGCCTACAAATTATGATGAATCTCTAGCAAAATCAGTGTGGGAGGCTGCGGTTCGGCTGGAGAAAGAGAAGAACTGAGGTGTGCGATGAGGCACACCCGAGAACGCAAGATTCCATGGGCTGAGAAAAAGAAGTGCACACAGAAAAGTGTAGGATGGACTACCGGTAATATCTTTATGATGCTGAGAGGATCCTCAGCATCGCTCTCCATCACGAGACTATGACAGAAGATCAAACAATAAGAATTAGATACTTGTGACTTCGAGTACCTAATCCTGATGCCTCTAAAAGACCATTATTTCCACAAAACTTTGACAGCAATGTAACGCTATCCCCAGCTAACATTGGAATGAACTGTTGCTATGCGATGAGATTTCTCCACACAAAATACCCCGCCTCATCCTTCAAGACTCCAGATTAGTGTTTTGGAGTCAGAAATTCATAAATTACACAGACCCACGCTGACCTCGCTGGGGCGGCTAGCGGCAGTCGGGGTCCAATAGCCTCCCAGCAGTTTATCAAACTGCCTGACTGCCCCATCATCTCAGTGGGGATCTCGGCTTGAAATAGCCGGTCAATTCTCTCATAATAAATAATTCACTGCCCTAAACCTCAACTTTGGGTTGCTATATTCACGCAACCAATCATTCTTGCATCTTGCCATACTTGGATGCGCCTGATTAACCATGACATTAACAACTTTTCCAGTCCCAACCACCTATCAGTCTGTAGATGAATACTTCAAGGTACGGGAATCCTTGATAGCCAAGGAGCGCGACCTAGGTTATGAGGGACGAGGCCAAAGAACACCGCTGGAAGCCGAGGCAGAGGAAACCGTGCGCCGCTTGAAGTCCTGGGAAGAAACGAATCATTATGGCATGCGGGCAGATGGCTCAGGCCATGAAGCAGGTCATCGTTTTCTCCATGGCATAGAATCGATGGCGACAAGCAAGTTGCTTCAAATTTCTCTCAAAGCCCCCAAGGGTTGCTTACTCCACAGCCACTTCGACGCGATGCTCCCTCCAGATCACATCCTTGCTAAAGCTCGTCAGCAGGATAGGTTGTACATTGCCACAAATGTCCCGTTGACATGTCCAGAGTTCTTTGCTGGCGCGATGCCCATGTTTCAGGTTTTCGCAAAGGATGCACCGCCAAGCAATGCCGGAGACCTATTTTCACAGCAATATGTTGTAGCATCGTGGATGAAATACGTTGAATTCCTGGATAAGTTTCCTGGTGGGACAGAAGGCGCGGAGGCTTGGTTGCAGCAACGAATGGTGATTCAAAAAGCTGATGCGTACCATCCACAGCAAACTGTCAATGGGTCAGTCTTTAACCTATGGCTCCCACCCTTTTACTAACTACTTCTAGTATTTGGGTAAAATTCAACAGAGCCGTGCGTACAATTCGTTCAATGTTGTGCTACGAGAGAGCCTACAGGGACCATTTTCGCCGTATGCTCTGGGAATTCGCTAAGGATGGATTGTCATATGCAGAAATCAGGTTTGGACTTGACTACCAATTCTCGATTAAAAGTGACGATGGAACCAGAGACCTTGGTGTTCCTGAGATTATCAAAATGCTATGGGAAGCGCATCAAGAAGAAGTGCCCAAGATACAAGAATCTGGTCTCAAGTTCTACGGCGCCAAAATAATTTATGCGTGCATGCGCTCCGCATCTAGAGAAGCAATGCAGTGGTGCATGGATACTTGTATTCAAGTGAAGCAAGATTTTCCTGAATTTATTTGTGGTGAGTGCATATAAAAATGATAAGATGGCCTGGTCTAATATGTGATTCATAGCTTTTGATATGCACGGTCAAGAGGATACCGGCCACCCCCATGCTTACTGGATCCCAGAACTCCTTTCAATGAGAGCAAAAATTGAGTCTTTGGGTCTCGACTTGCCATTTATCTTTCATGCTGGCGAGACCCATGACCATGGGGGCGATACAGACTCCAACCTTTTTGATGTCATTCTGCTTGGTGCAAAGCGTATTGGCCATGGTTTCAGCATCACCAAACATCCCCTTTTAATGCAATTATGCAAGGAACGAAATATTGCGATTGAAACGTGTCCTATTTCGAACGAAGTCCTGGGATTGTGTCCCACTACCAAATCTCATCACCTGCCAGTGTTGCTATCTAACTGTGTCCCCTGCACAGTCAGCAGTGACGATCCAGGAGCCTGGGAGCAAGTAACCTGAACAATGCAACGTTTATGATATTTCGCTAACATTTACTTACTACTCAGATCCAATGTTTCATCTCATGACTTTTATCAGGCAATGGTAGCGAGTAATAACATGTCTCTTTTGGGGTGGAAAGTACTTGTAGAGTGGAGTATAGAGTACAGTTGCATGAACGAGGAAATGAAGGCGACCGCGCAAAAGGAGTTTCAATTGGATTGGGCCCAGTTCTGCCAATGGATCGTTGACGAGTATGGGACGAACCCTGAGATTTAGGTGGATCGTTAATTCTAGACACCCGTGGCCACAAAGCTATCCCCAACGATTGATCAAACTCTTGGGGTGCATTTACAATACAATCTATGGCGACAAGTATAGTTTATAGGTAGTCACTACCATCATCTCATATTCTATTCTATCACATGGATTATTTCGGATAATAGCAATAAAATAGTGTCTTGAAGCGAATGACTTGTTTATTCTTAAACTTCTAGCAGGTACAAAAGGAGGGTTAGTTTTTAAATTTGAAATCGCAATAAATCAATAGCACGAAGGTAAAGACTGTGAGCGTATGAGAGCTCTTAACCCATTTGGATCGTGCTCTATCCGCAATCTGAAATTCACACCACTTGGCCGAGTTGGTGTAGTTCAAATTCTCAGCATGCATCATGGCACTCAAGGAATTCCCGGGTCCAATCTGCGGTCTCGCCACCAAGTGAACAATTCCACAACCCGGCCAAGATTGTGGGTCTTTGAACCCTAGCAAACTATTCCAGGATCCCGGGCAACAGGGATACCGATGTTGCAGCTTGATGTCACCATCTGAGGCTCACGAATCATGCAAAACATGCGAATACGCCCTGGGCTCTGCTCGAAGACGACATCTCGCTTGGCTTGAAAGCCAAACTTGGCATAAAACGGATTGTTTCCCTCATGACTTGACTCCAAGTAAATAGGGCGGTTCTCAGCATCAGCCTACAGATATACGACGTTAGCGACTACGAAGAATTGGAAACTTACTCAAAAAGGCAACCAACCTTGGCAATCATGTCTCGGATGAGCTTTCCAGCATATCCTTTTCCTCGAGCAGCGGGCTTTGTGCCGATGTAAGCGAGATAGTAACACTGTGTGTCTCGTTCGCCCATGACTTCCTCTTTGGCTTGGTCAAGGTAGAGGCCCATTTCATCGAAATATCGCCTGCGGCCCTCAGGAGACAGCTGAAACCATAGTTTCCACAGACCACTTCGAAACAACGTCCACCAGTCTTCGCTGTGGTTACCAGGAGTGATCCTATATTAGAGTTAATTATTTAGACTTGATTCGTGATGGGATATGCCAAAGCATACCAAAGCGCAACGGCGTCGTAGTCGGGTCCGATGGTTGTAACGGCGCCCTTGTAAATATGGAAGGCAACCATGTAGCTCATTATGTCAACATGCAACTTCCATTTTTGTTCGGCCGAGTAACCTGCCATATCATCTCCATCAAGCAAATACCGGCTCATTGCGTCGGTAGCGAATGAATAGGCTAGGGATCGTCCAACATTGGCGCATTCGTCGATGGTGACAAGGCGGACAGTATTATCCCATGTAGGGGGAACTAGGGAAGGGGACTCCCATTTGGAAAGTGGCGACTCGTCTTTGGGCTTCGCCATACTGATCAAGACTGTTTACTTCGAATCTAAATTATTGTCTATAGGTTCAAACATATTGTTAAGCATAAGGCTCTTGATTTAAGCTCCAGACTTACATTTTAGACAATGTAAGCGCTTACCTTTATTTAAATTGAAATTGGATATCTTGTAGTGGTGTGGGTAGTGAAAAGTATCGTGCAATTCGACCGACATCAATGTGGAGATAGAGCTGGCCAGGCTCTGGTGGCAGAGGCTTATACGCGCAAGGATTGGGTTGGTTCTGTTGATTGGGCAGAACGCCTATAAACTGCGACTTGAAATGGCAGCTGTAGGGTGGCGATATAGGTGGTCACTGAGATGAAGTAATGATGACAGTAGGGAAGACGATGAGAGTGGTAGGTTAGTAGTCAGGCACAAGGCAATCACGATCAAGACACGAAGTTGGGCGATTCTCCCAAGCTTTCCCCACTAAAAGGGCGCTTTAGAAAATTCCTAGACCAAGGGTCCTAATGATGAAGCAAGCGACGACCGTTGTGTCGAGAGGGTTAACAGGAGAAGTGCGGCGGGCAGAGACACAGGTGGGCAGAGGGATTTATGTACACAACTGCCTGCCACGCAGGCGAATGACCTGCTTCGGGAGCGGCACGGAGGTGTACATAATTGGGGGCTGAGTCACGATAGCCAAAGGGGCCACTGTTCGGAAAAGCCGGTTGGTGGGCGGCATAACTCCAGCGCATGGCTTCGTATTAGGGTTGCCACTAATGACTGCGAGATGAATCAGGTGGAAGGTGGGCGATGATGAGGTGGCCAGTTTAACGTCAGTGTCCAGCGAATCTGCCCACTTAGCTCCGAGAGTGGGTAGCCGAGGCTAGATAGCTGCGCCAGAAAGCGGCTAGATAACATGATTGGCTCGTGATTAGCCTAGTGACCCGCCACTTTCGATGTGCTGACTGACCTCAGCGAGTTCGAAAGAAAATAGATAAATGTCACAGTAAACCATTCAACTCAACACCAAGTCGAGATTACGATGTTAAAAAGCTTGTTGAATAGCTTGGTATATTGATTTGTGTTGCGATTATCTACCCGTCCAATCTGCCTATTGATCTGGTTTGGTTTCACTCACGTGCCGAATATCCGGATATGGGGATCTCGACACGATCAACCGACCCACCGTTATCGCTGAACCCTGACCCAGACGAAAACAGAAGTTGAGCGATCTATTTAGTTGCGCATTTTCGGTCAGGGGGTTTAGGTCACCAAGGTAATAAAATAGGAACTTCCTACTCAGCATCCCACTTTAGCTAACAAGCATCCTCTCTAAGCCTTTTAAAGTAAATAGTGAAGTCACGTTTGACTAAGCATTTTTTTTATATAATGTACTTTATATATTAAAATATAGTTATTATTAAAAAAGTAAATAAATAAAAAAGTCGTATTTAAAAAAAAAGAAAATAAATAATAATTTTATACACTAAATAATATAACTTTTTCTTTAAAATTTAAAATTATTTTCTAATTTTTTTTTTAATATTTAGTTAATTAGGTATAAATACCTAATGTATTTAGTGGGATGCTCGTTAGCCAAAGCAGGATGCCAATTAGGAAGTCCCATAAAATATGGTACCTCCGTATGTGCGCATTGAAATATCCAGGCTATGATCGATCCATCTGCTAATCACTCCGCAAAAGCAACCCTAAATCTAACTTCTAAACTTCATTACGCGCATATTGTGAAGTGTTATATTTATCTAGTTCTTTACAAAAGTCATGAACAGAAAATAGTGTTAAGGAAATTAATTATCTTATGCACTCTATGAGTTGCCTCGTGAAATGGTAGGGCGAAACTACCCTATGCTATAAGGCTAGATCAAGCCATTATACCATTTAACTGCAATATTCGCCTCATGGTGTTGACTAGTCAAGATACATCTGTTTTCTTTTTAGTCCAGCGTAAGAGGCGTTGGTAAAATTCTTCATTGTTTCATAATTTAGTCGGCTTGGCTTCTATCAGCACCGGCCTTTCGGCAGTAGTAGTTCCACTCGTCACCACCAATGTGCTTGGCTAGCGAGTTGCAAACAACCAGATCTCCTCTGGCGCTCTGCTCAGATAGTCAATAACGAGCTTTGCTGTAGAAGGTATCGATAGTTTGACTTACAGTCTTGCAGTCAGGGCACTTGTCCCATTGCTTGTTGCCGGTGTTGCGTCGCCGATACATTTCACATGCACTCTCTGTGGCTTCGGTATTCTACAACGTGATGATATCAGTTTCTTCCCATAAATTCATTGTTAAGCGAGCTATCTCTTACCTCTTTGTATTCTTGGTTAAAGCCCTTGATGATTACATCGACACACCATGCATGATAATGTAGGTCGGCAATGACACTTAGAAGTGCATTAGTGAATATTTCAATATTTCCACAAAATAAACTTACCTAGTAGCGCAGGCCAGGGCTGGCAGGATAAGAGTAGAGAAATGCATAGTAAAAGTTTGAAAGTAGTGGCAAGCGATGAATATGCACTATTTGCTGAGACAAACAGTAATGGAAACCCGATGATTGATAATTCTGGTCTGTTTGATCTTGGAATAAAAGGTGGTGGGTATTTATATTCATCTATGAAGTACTGAATCCGTGTAACATTTTAATATGGATACTAATCTGCCTTGACGTCATAAAAGATCCGGCACATCTCTCTTTCTTTTCTCTCCCGGTAGGTACGACAATACAGCAGATGACCTTGCGTGGCTTTGCATGATGTATCTTTTAAATTATGTACATGTATTTATTAGCCAACGCAAGTGGATAAACGGCATTCAAGGATCCGTTGGTTCCTGGATATAAACTGGGTATTGCCATATTTCCCCCTTGTTGATGTATCATTAACCAACTAAATGACCTGGTGTTTCAGACAGACTGCAGAGATTACAGCTGAGAAGTAGTTGCAGAGGCTATGGCACTTTTATCTCGAGTCCCAAATGTCAGTTCCTAATTGCGGGTATTCCCTAATATTAAACAGTGGACGTTCAAGGCGTATTAAACAGATGTGGTACTTGAACCTGTGAAAGAACGGATGCTCATATTTGAAGAAACTCTAATGTGTTCGTGCGTTAGATTTATTGAAGTGACCAAGGGTCCTCATCATCTCAAATTACCTGTTATAATTTTGCATTTTTGTATTGCTGTGAGACTAATTTGCTTGACTTTGGAGAGTCAAAGCGTGATTAATTTGTTTGGGATCGGAGAATTAATGCAATGTCAGCCAGTGCACGGGCTATAGTTAATGACATACAAGCAGGCTATGTTAGTCTGTAAAGGCGGGTAGGACTATGACGTTTCATTAGGAGGGGATTGTCTGTTTCGAGTTTGTGGGGATTCACTTCAGCAAAGAAACACAGTGTGCATCTTTACAACACAAACTGTGTGACATATGACGACGTTCAACTCAAACTTTAGCTAAATGCTTTGCTTCAAGATGATCGATGTTGTCTGAGAGCCTGAATAAATGCAGTAAAATATTATATGGTAGTCTTGGTATAAAAAGTATGCATACTCGCCAGTTGGAAGATTATCTATTCGCATCATCAAACTCAACAGGTTCATTTAAATCAGAACTCCCATAGAAATCCAAACATCTCAATACGATTTTCAAAATGCAGATCAAGACAGCCCTTTTCCTCCTGGCTAGCGCCACTAGGTAAGTCTCATCTTCTACCGCAAATCACATTTGGTTTTTATTTGAACTTTTGTTAACCGGGAACCCTTTTCTAGCGTCATGGGCGACTTGCACAAATACGGCAGCTGCTGGAGCCACTTCCAACCAATCAACAACCCCAACAGCTGCCCAGCCAAAACGCTGCCTAGAAGTGAAGACACCTCGACAAACTGGAATCTTTATCGCAGTCGTATTGTGGACCGTGGTGCCTACGGAGATGTAAGTTTTGATGCGCGCATATCTTATGTCCCCCATTAATATTGTGCAGAACGAAGCTGCAACGGTGAAGGCTTGTGCCGCCTATCACAGGCGTAACACTGGTAACAAAATGTGGGACAAGTGTCCTGATTGCTACATGGTACGTTCTTTTTCTTGGGTGTCTTCATTTGTCATAGATGTTTTCCATGTTCATATATACTGATTTGGTGCAGGGCTGGAGACGAACCTCGGATCCCAAATATTGTGTACACTCTTGCAACTCGCCGGCGGGTCATATGGGTGGCGACGAATGGAACTATTACTGTAAAAAGGCTGGTGCGGATGGAAGTTATGCGTACTAGGCTATGTCATGAACCAACCTATTGGCATTATTCCTGATGGAAGGGGATTGACATTATACCGTTCAATACACAAATCAACATCGTTTCGTTGTGCCGATCGGGAATTTAACGTGAGTTTAATACTGATGAGACAGGCGCGCGACTTGGAAACGTAGCTAACGCCCTTGACGATGCTAATTTCGATGGATACGGCTGGCAACCTGATCCTGGCGGTGATGAGCTCGTGCGTCCTGGTACGACCCGCCGGCCAAGGGTGCATGAGACCGATGAGAGTATGATAAAGCAGTTGAGTAATTTCTGCAAGAAGCGCGAATGCGGGTTGCAGCTGCCAGCGACATTTGGCTGAACAGCCGTCTGGTAGCCTTCTATCGTCATTTGCTCGAGGATAGAGTCCTGCAGCACCATGGCACCTTGGATGATGCCTCGCACTGGTAGAAGCTGCTCATCATGCTCACAGTTGTCAAGAACCCTGTTTAGGTCTCTGTTGTCAGTGACGTCGCAACTGACAGCGATGACACGACAGCCGGCCTCTCGTAGTTGGGAGACGAAGTGTCCTGAATTTTGCTGGCTGGTACTTCGTGATAGCAATATAATGTTTCGGGCATCATGGTCTACCATCCAGTGCGCGATGGATCGCCAAGGCCACCACGAGCAAGTAGGAGGCATTGGGTCGCAGCCTCGGCGTTGGAGCTTGTGGGAGTATTGGACTTGCTCGTCTCGTGCCACTGACGGCACTATTTTGCCTGTATGCTTGTCGGTCTGCAGGGGGCGGGAAATCCTGAAGATGTGACTCGTGGAAAATAGCGACTGAGTCTATAAGGCCGATGGCCTTATTTTCCGCAAGTCGTGCCACACCAGTTCGCGCTCGCGCAGCATTGTCGTCATGTCTTCCTTGTGAAAGACGCCCCGCGAAAAGGCGGCCATCTCGAGCATGCTATTCCCCCCAAGATCTCGCTTGCCAATCTCAACAAAGTGACCGAAGGGTGCGAGTACGTCGAAGTCGGCCTGCAGTAGCGGGCCAGCCAACGAGTTAAGCACTGCATCGACGCCGCGTCCGCCCGTCGTAGCTAGCACTGCTGGCACAAAGGATGCGTCGTGGCTATTGAGTATGCGACCCTGGGAGATGCCGTACTCGCGCGCAAGCAGGTCCAGCTTCTTTTGGGATTCGATTGTGAGATGAAATTTGGCGCTTAGATAGCCCTTGGCGATCATGATGACCGCCTGGCCCACACCTACGGCGGCAGCGTGGATTAGGACCGACTGGCCGTATTGGGGATCGGCCAAGTCAACAAGCGCAACATAGGCGGTGCTGAATATCATGGGCAACGACGCAGTATCCAAAGCTCATGCCCGAGATTTGTGCGACATCGTGCCATACAACACGAACTCGACTGCCAAAGGGGCCAAGCAGCCATGACGCGGTCACTCACTGTGAAGCCCTGAGCCGCGGCCTCGGTTCCCACGCCCGTGATGATGCCTGCGCACTCGAGACTCATGGCCCATTCGTGGAGCTGGCCTATGGCTACCATGACATCGCGGAAGTTGGGACCGTACACGGGCGGCTCAATCTCCACCATGTTGACTTGGATGTCGTCAACGTCGGCCTCCTTGTCATCATTGAATGCCATGGTGTACAAAAGACCTGAGATCCCAATCTCCAGTTGCAACGGACGCTGTTTCTGGAAAAGAGATGCCTCGGGGATGGATTCAGGCATAGCCCAGTTTGGATTTACAGGCGTGACCATGTTGTTGCGTACCTTGTCGTTGTATATACGCGAGACGAAGATGAGTCCATCGCGCACCGTAAACTCGCTCTACACTAGCGCTGGCCCAGTTTTGATGAGCAGACCTCGCCTGAGGTGCCCAAGGAAGTTTGGGGCACATAAGCGATGTCTGAGATGCCATCCTCTAACCAAAATAGTGCGTGAGGGTCTGGGTCCAGCGTCGAGAAGCGGCGGCCTACGTACTCGTGCGCAAGGCGCGCAAGAAACCAGTTGCGGGAGTCAAGTCTGGGTTCTCGCATTTGATGGCAGCACCGTGTGTAACACACAGGAGGCCCCCCTCAACCCCCATATTCGGGTCAACTTACGTCTCCTCAAATATTCCTCTGTGTACACCATACGCTGATATGCGTACTCGACACAACCATAAAAGAGAAGAACTTCACTTCTGTCGTCAATGCGGAGGCCGAGATCCCCCGGGGTGGAAGTCGACAAAGTCCACGCCCTGGATGCCTCGAGAATGACATGGCTGTTGGTCTCACCATAGCTAAAGCTGTTGATAGACGCATGGTGAGGCTTTTCGCCTGTGGCTCGCCATGGCTTCAGCTCCAGCCTCGAGTTAGGCTTATCAAAGTTAACACTGGGCGGGATTCGGCCCCTTACCATAGCTAGCGCCACCTTGATCCAACCAGCCAACCCTAAGGCTGCTCTATAGTGTGCCCAATGTTTGCCTTGGTTGAGCCAATGCGGGGTCCTTCGGTGCGATCTGCTGTTCCAAGCATAACCACAATGGCTCGAGCTTTGATGGCGTCACATGCAGTAATTCCGGCGCCTCAAAGCATGGTGTGTTCCGCAGGCTGAGATCGGGTCGGTAATGTTGATGAATCAGTTGTTGATAAAGTTGACTTGCAGGGTTCATGACGGGAACTAGGCTCACTAACGGGTGTACTGACTAGGGGTGCTATATGTCATATAGTTCCTTCCTAGGAGTACTGTGGTTTGCCGTGGATGGGATAAATAACGTCATGACGTCCTTGATGTTGAAGGAATTTCGTAGCCACGGATACGACTTTTAGCCATTTGTCTACCCGAACAGGAGAATACATTCAATCAGCCTAGAACGGCTTGCTCGTTCCCATATCGCGGCATATATTTCGTCAAAGCTCTGTTCATAGCGTTAATATATTACCTGTGATTATTTTCCGTATATGCATTCGCCGTCATGTTTGTCATTTTCATAAGAGGTATTAGATGCCATTGCCCCCCAAAAAATGGGCTATGTCGACTCCTTTTACTCAAAAGTATCATGCCAACATGTCACTATTCCTTGACATAATCCTGGGCCTTATTCCAAATGTAGCTTTGAATTCGTGTGTCCTTACAATAAGCGTGTTGTAGAATTTGCATCCTGAGCTCATAGATCTCCATACGTAGTTCTGACAGGCAGCGAGATAGTTCTTGATTGATTCGCTTCTTCTCTTGCTCTATAGAATAGAGCTTAGTTGCTGCTTCCCTCTGCCTGGCTCGAAGCTGAGCAGATGCAATACGATTTCTACTTTTTATTAGACGTTTGCGAGGGCTTTCCTGCTGTATTGGACGAGAAGTAATGTCGCAGCAGTTGGTATTCTGATTCATGCTTGAAACCCGCGGATTGTGCCCGGTTTGCCTACCGGTTTTATGAATTTGTTCGGGTTGGCATCTTGTGGAAGTGCGAACTAAGCCCTTTGGAGACTGGTACATCTCTTCCTGAGTCTCATCTCCAGTTATACTCTGCCGAGGAGTGCAAGTTGAATTAGTCGAGAACCTATCCTGAGGAGTCGTTACTGAGGGGGAGGTTGTATCATATAAATCTGCGAGATTAGGTTTATTGAAGGGACCTAGACGGTTGATGTGAGAGTTTCCTAACACGCCATTGCATGGGAAATTCGCCTGCTCGTGGAAATTCTCAATATAGCTCCCTCCAATAAATGAAACAACAAAATCTGACCCATCAGTCGACGACTGTACCCTGGCATTATTAGGGAGACGGTAGAGCGGTACACTGAAGGCCTCATCTGTTGTCGTGTTTTGCTGTAGATCTTTATGGAAAGGTGCCTGGCGTGCTCTACAGGAAGGTGAACCAGATAGATGGGATCGTATTGCGGAGCAGCGTTGTTGTCGGGAGAGCCCCGGGGCTAAGTAGGAAGGCTGAGCCCCTCTGATATTCATTTCGCTAAATGCTACTTCATCCATTCTTGACAAGAAATATCTATACTGTGTTTGTATAGTCCAGAGAAAAACGAGGTGCATTTGACCGAATATGAAAAAATATATAATCTTCGTATTCTTTAAGGTATTATGTCGATTCTAGTCTGTCGAACATCATATGGAACGGCGGGCATTCGGGAAACTTGGAACGGCTTGACTGATGAGATCGGCGACTGGGGTTGGCTATATGGCAAGGCGACAATTGAAAAGCAGAGAGAAGGATGCGATCTGAGAGAGCTATTCTGGTGGTCTAGAAGGGTCAAGGATCGATTTGGACACGGGTGGGTGACACTGGCTAAGCTGGCTACTACTGGAATATACGTTAGCAGGAAATATGGAAATGGTGGAAAGTACCTCAATACCAAACTTCTAGTGTGAAAAGAGTACTAGCCCAAGTGTCACTACTACTTACCAGTTCCTTACTTGTAGCAAGGCACCGCAGAACTGATCAATTGGGAAAGGTCATCACTTGGCCTTAGGTTGGCTGAGGTTCGGTTTGGATACGTGTTCGATCATGAGACTCAGAGGAGGGATGTGGATGTAACAGGGAATCGGGTTCTATCAATTTAATCATAAGATATTCGATGAGTGTGAACTGCGAGACAGTCACCAGTATGCGAAGCGCGTCAGTAGGGAGGTTAAGAGAATCGACTCATCAGGATTTTGGCGCGATTTCGCGTACACGATTCGCTAGCCGAGAACCGACCAATGATGAGCCGGATACAAAATTTGGTAATAGTCGAGGTTTCTGACCAGTGCATCACAGTGCTCAACACGGTCTTCCCAAAGGCGAGAGGTGATGGGGTCGCCCAACCGGAAAGCCGAATGATCAATATCCACACTGGGACAATACGCTCCCCCCAACGGACCAACCAAAAAGTCCACATGATTGACCACATTTGCAGCCAGTTGAAGAAAAGGCTGGTGATTGGTTATAAGCTCGCTGGGCTGATGTAGGAGAAGGGGTCACTTGCAAAAGCCAACTTGATGATAACGAAGTACATGTAATGAAAAGGCAGTTGGGGGCATTGGAATGTATGCTCAAACTCATGACCCAGTGATGCGAATGTTGTCGGGATCATGGATACGACCGCAGGACACAGGGGGTGCGAGAGAGAGGTTGCCGCCAAGATCCTACCGAGAAGCAGGATTTCAGTTTGACACTCAGTTGTGTTCTCTTCGCCAAAAGTCACCGCACCTGAGACCTTGGTCGGTCTACGTCTTGAGGTGCATTGCATTGTGCGGCATTTTTTCGGAGCACAAATTTGCCACGGTCTCAGGCCATGATCACTTACTTAGCCATGCCTCCCTTCACATGAATAGCACCATCTAGTCCAAAACCGTATGCGCTCCATCACCAGGCCCCACTTGCTGCATGCCGAGTGGCGCTTCGATTGCTAAATGTCGGATAGCGACCTACTCAAAGCTCCGAGTCCCCGATCTAAACCTGAAGTAAGCGAGGATGGCCTAAAACCAGAGCTTGCCACGTTGCAAGCGATTGGATGGACATGCAGACCAAAGTCATTTGGCTGACGTGGTGTTAGTATTGGTACATGTACGTGTTAAGGAAATTGGATGATTGCCTCCCATCAATTAATAAGATGCCACGCTGGTTGGCACGTTTGCTTGCAACGAGATGTGAGCGTGGATGATCTACCTCCGATCATCGCCGGCAATAACATTGTGGTTCTCAACAGTGGTATCGACCACTCCAAACAGTACATTTGAAACACATGGGACGAAGGTGCGGACATTCGTGCCTTCCATCTGCTCAGTCTAGTCCAGCTTGCGCTGAAATGCAACTCTACCTCACGTGCCAACCTACAATCATCAGGAAGTCAATACAAAAGGCAGCCCTGAGTCGAGTTCCTCACTAGCTTCAGTGCCTGATACGCTGGCTGCAACATTGCGTACCTGGTCAACGATGTCCGTCTTATTTATTAGATGTTATATTATCGTTCTTCACTATCTATTTCTTGCTGAATTGATAGGCAACGGCCTTGGCCTCGGCATGAGTTGAAGTCGTAGCGGGAATAACAGGTGTTGGGGTAGTGCTAGACGGCTCGTTCCGGGGCACCGACTCAAGCAATGCCTTCGGTGACGACAAGGGCATTGTTTTTTTGTCCGCCACATCTGAAAAATGAAATTGGCGCGTTGAGAGGCTCCGCGTCAATGTTGGTGGCACGTAGTGCCCAAGGCTAAAAGTCACAAACAGGGGTTTCTTGTTCTGGGTGACGGCCAAGAAAGTAACATACCAGTTACACTGCTCCACCAGATCATGCTATTGCGTATGGTACGGAACTGCCCTTCTTGTGAGCTTCGTCCCGAATTTCTTGGACATTGATCAGCGCACCAATCAGCATGGTCAGTCGCACCGCTGCGGCGCCGTACTTCAAATTCCGGTCGATCACTTGCACTCGGGACGGCCACAACAGCCAGTAACCCACAAAATCCCACAGACTCAACCTCAGGGCCCACCTGCTTCTTCTAGCGTGATAATATGTCCGCCTTGAGATCCATCGTCTCTCCTGCTTTACCAGTACAAGTCAGCTCTAGGTAGCTTCAGTACTGAGTGAGTTGTATTAGTACCACTGATGGGCCGACAACTATACCGGGTAGGTTGGCGTCGTCGTCGTATATCATCATGTCACTGCCGACCGCATCGTTTCGAGGCCACCATTCAAGGTCAGCTAGCTGGCTACGACCTGGAATTGTGCCAGCCATACTAAATATCTTCTCCGCAAAAGCATCCCAGTACGTTAGTAGACCAGCTATGGTTTCTAGGATCCAATCTCTGTTGACACCGCGGGAAAAGGGACAATAATCTTTCCACTGACTGCTTGGTGATAGTGCCAACATGGGGACCAAAAAGGAAAATGGTGAGTTCGCGGGGTACTTTCTCCGGCTCAGAGACGCAGATCATTAATTTTTGAGGTCTGGAAACAACCAGATATTATGAGAAAGTTGCAAGTGATAGATAGAACGTGCTTGGACGGCTAATATTGGTGTAAACGGAGCGCAATATCACTAGTGCATTCACCGCAATCGTATGAGTGCTTACATGTAATTTCGAGGAGGCTCGCTATCTCTTATATCACCCCTACCATACATCAATAATATATACAAATATCTGGTCTTGGAGGGCAATAGTGATACCGGCAGGCTGTTACTCACATTGACTTCCGGTCAATGTTAACATCTCAGAGCTTCAGGACCCTTGCAGAAGCTATGAAATCTTCACGCTTACCTTGCATTAGCCTTATCTGGCGGAATCAGAACCAAGCTCTTTCATGATGTTTTTCCGGACTCAAAACTCCGAAAGTCCGTAGCATAAATTCTTCATCTCACTACGGCTATCGATTTCCTTCCAATCGGAATAGAAGGACTAACCTGAAGATTGGTTCCTGAAAAAGAATTGTCCTCTTCATCTCCGAAAGCTCTCTCTTTTCTTTTCTTTTTTCTTTTTTTTTTTGGAAGGGGGGGATCAAACAAACATTTCCGCAAAATCACAAACCAAAACTAGGGTGGTAGGGGTATAAAATATCACATTCTTCACGTGGTTCATTAAACTCTTTTATTATAATATACTGTTATTGTTAGATTCATTGTTGTAGATTAAAAGACATTATTTTATAGAGAAAAGCCAAAGGTGATACCTACATGTGAAGAGTTGTGAGACTAATGTTATGTGCAAAGATGGCATGCAAAGCGTAGTTCGTTTCTACAAAGATTAGTTTACGGAAATTCTATATTTTCATGGCTTTTTGAACCCCAGTATCTTAATTAACTGTGCTTGGGGCGAGCTCTTCATATTTCTGCTTCGACTCAGTCACCATCACATCTACATCAAAGTGCCCAATCCTCTTCCCCCGTTTCTCGAACTCTGTCTTACATTTGGCGTTATCCTGACACATGCCATCATATCTCCACTGATAAACATCACCCATGTCGCGTGAACTCTATACCAACTACTGGGTACGCCTAATGCGCACAGCACTGAAGGTCTGCAATGCAATCACGAGAGAGGTTGGTATTGTACTCAAAGGCAAAGACTGGACGTGTTCCAAAATTCGACAAGAACCAAAGTGTCTTCAACGCCCATGCAAGCCCCTGTGCCATGAAAAGGGCTGCTGGTATGGGCTGTGTCACCAGCAATACATACACGACCCGACGCATACGTCGGCGCTAGGCTGTCTGCCATGCCGAAAACACCGTACTTGATGATCTTTTCTGGCAGGAGACTAATTGTTTCGGCTACATGTGGACCCCAACTTTGGAGCGCTGCGGAAATTTCTTGTCGCGTGCTTTGCGTAGTCATGGCGTGGGAATCAGGCCATTTTTTTTTGGATCATGGATGCGAGGAAGATGTTGTACATTCCACCTTTGTTTAACTATTTAGTGGTAAGAAGTTTGCTAATTTCCACTATCTTTGCAATCGGATAGCTGACGAACCGGAAAGGATATCATGTGGGCATCAGGCCCCATGTAAACACATTGTTCGCTCGCTTTACTGGCGCCCAGAGCGGCAATTGCACCAGGGAAGGAAGCAAGACTACGGAAAATATTTTTGTGAGTGTAGCTTTCATTTGCCTAGAAAAAGCTTGCGCATTGCCAAATGGATTTCATTACAGCCAATTACTAACATTACGCATTAGGACTGGTACCATACATGAACTGAATCAGAGAGAACACAAACCAACATTCGCCTCAGAAATGGTTCCATCGGTGAAATTCAGCATAACTTTATAGCTCTCGTCGCTATCTTTGTAAGTCACTAGCTATTTCCCAAATTGAACGATGTCTTGAGGTAGCTGGCTCACCATGTCATCTAAAGAATGCAACTGCAGACGGGCACAGTAGTCCAAGTCACTTTCCGGTAGATGAAGCAGTATTAAGCTCTGTTCCCATATGCTAAATTCCTTGGTTCATGGGCAGAAATCGTCCCCGTAGCGAACCTTTTCATGAGGACTTTTTTGACCGACCCTAGCGAAAACCTCGAGTAGGCATGGGTTCAAACGTTATATGCACTCCCGTGCCACTTTAGTGAAAGCAATGGCTCCCCTAAGCTCTTGAGATTTTGTAGCATACTCGTGAATGACAACACGCATTCTGCGGTACAAAAAGCTAAGAGCCATGACAACGCGATAATGCCACCTCCCAGGATTGCAATCTTTAAACGAGGCTTATGGCCATCGTATTCTTGGCGGCCTAGGCCATTATGATTTAAGGAGCCCATAGCTAGCAAGTTTTGAACTAAATCAAATTACAATCCTAGACCTTCGACTATACCATACGCCAGGTAGGAGTCTATCCTAGTCACCATGGTAGATGAATGGAACGAGATTTTGTGAGTTCCTAGCCCTTTTCTTGCCGATACTGGTGTTTTATAGCTTTACCGTGTCTCGTTCTCTTATTACTTACTAGTGCTGTTAAAAAGGTGTGGCTCATTTTTCAACCTCTTTACTAGATTAGACCGACTTTTATTTTGTCCGATTTTGATCTTTCTTGCACTCACCGGCGCACTTTCTAACACGAATTTTACCAACCATGATGAATAGATTCTTTAGGCCCTAATTCAACACACCACACAGTCCTAATGCCATCTAGCACATCAGCTGACGCCAAGGATGACGACCCTACCCTACACCTCCCGCGCATCCTCTGTTTCCATGGTCGAGGCACCAACCCACGGATATTTCGAGCGCAATGTTGACAAATTCGGGCCCACCTTATCACTTCGTTCCGTCTAGTGTTTCCAGCGGCAGTCTTTCCCAGTCCGCCAGGCCCAGACGTTCAATCTATCTACACCGGATGGCGGCCCTTTCGCTCGTGGCTTCCAGTCCGCAATAAAATTAATTAATTCTGGATATGGAGGTACGTAGTTGTACATCTCGAAGTTGAGTTCAACTGTCAAATTCAAATGGTGTGGAGTCAAGATTGACCAGATCAATCGTGGAAAGATGTAGACCAATAGAAGTGCTTCTTGACGGATATTAACAGTAAATTTCGTATCCATAGCACATTTTGACAGTTCGGTGAGTGCAGCGGTGCGGTGGCCGAGACGTGCTGCTATTTAGTGGCTTTCGGTGCACTGGACTGTCCGAGTCAGTCTGTTGAAGCCTTTGATTGGTACAAATGTGTCTGGAGGATCCACCTCCGGTCCATGCCGACCGGATTCCGTCCCTCTCCGTCCCGCTACCTCTCCAACTCGACGGCTCGATAAACTCACCGAGATCAGATCGGATTCCGCTGCCGACTGAGAAAACTCATGCACAGATATAAGAGGAAATATATGTTTACCCATGATTCCCCCCTTGCTACGTTCGTGTCTTGTCCATAAGGGATTTCTACCTTTTACAAACCAATAAATCGCTTCATGGGCTTCATGGGCTTTACGCAACATGTCTGAACCTATTGACAAGAGACGAGACGAGATGAGCGATGCTCGCAATGATTACCCGATAGAATCGATGCAACAGCAAAACGAATCCAAAAAGGGAATTCCCAGCGACGATGAAGAATTCAAACACGAATATCCCGAGGGCTACAAACTCACCTTCATTTTGATAGCAGTTATTCTGGCATACTTTCTCGTCTACCTGGACCTTGCCATTATGTCTACAGCCACTCCTTCTATCACGACCGCCTTCGACTCTATAGTCGATATCGGTTGGTACGGCGGAGCTTATCAGCTTGCCAGTGCGTCTTTTCAGCCGTTGAGCGGCAAAATTTACACCTACTTTTCCATCAAGGCAGGTTTCTCAGGTCTCTCTCATTTCATCAATAGGAAAGCTAAATGTTGTTTCCTCAGTGGTGCTTCATCATATTCTTTGGAGTCTTTGAAATTGGTTCGGCCCTTTGCGGCGCAGCCCAATCATCAAACATGTTCATCATCGGCCGAGCTATCGCGGGCGTGGGGTCCTCAGGCATTACAACCGGTGCCTTGACAACTATTGCTGCCGCTCTGCCAACTAGAAAACAACCACTATTCATGGGAGTGATAATGGGCATGAGTCAAGTGGGTCTTGCATGTGGCCCTATTGTTGGAGGTGCTTTTAGCGCAAATGTGTCTTGGCGGTGGTGTGAGTCTCCCCATCACTCTCAAATCTCGAAGTAATGGCTGATCTATCACTAGGCTTCTATATCAACCTTCCCCTGGGAGCCATCGTTGCCGGATGCCTCCTCTTCCAAACCATACCAGAACCAAAACTCAAGCCTCCCGTCATACGAGTCCTCAACACAGCGATGAAGTCGTTAGACCTGATAGGATTTGCGCTCATCTGTCCAGCAGCTATAATGTTCTTTCTAGGAATCCAGTTTGGAGGAAACAAGCATCCTTGGGATAGTTCTGTGGTAATTGGTCTGTTGGTTGGAGCAGCGGCAACGTTCGCTGTCTTTCTCGTCTGGGAGTCCCGGCAAGGAGATGACGCCATGGTGCCGTTTGCCATGCTTAAACACCGCATAATTTGGTCTGCGGCCATGACTTTATTTTTCAGCTTATCTGGTGTTCTTACAGCCGACTACTATCTCGCTATTTTCTTCCAGGCAGTCCGGAATGACTCGGCACTCATGAGTGGCGTGCACATGTTGCCAACAACCCTTGGCTTGGTTGCTTTTACCATCGTCTCGGGCGGGATGAGTGAGTGTGACTGGCCGATTTCGGTGTTTTCATTCCCCTTCCACGATTCAGCTTTCTAATCGGCATCGTGCTGCATAGTTGAAGTACTAGGCTACTACCTTCCCTGGATCCTTTTGGGTGGTTCACTCTCTGCCATTGGTTATGGGCTCCTCTCCCTCTTAAAACCTACTACCACCGTTGCATCTTGGATAGGGTACCAGATTCTGTACGGTGTCGGAAGCGGGGCAGTATCATCGGGCGTAAGCTTTTCCCTTCGCAGATGTATCTAGTTCATTAGCTGACTCTTCTTTAGCCTTTTATAGCAGTCCAAAACCTCGTTCCTCCGCAACAAATACCAATCGCCATGTCAATTATCACTTTCACTATGAACATCGGTACTGCTACATCTTTAATCGCCGCAAATGCAATATTCAGTAATAGCCTCCGAAAGGAGTTGCAGAAACGTATTGCAACTATCGGTGTCTCACCAGAGACCATCGTTGGCGCAGGTCTTGGGTCCATTCGCCAGCTTGTGTCTGGGTCCGCGTTGGAGGCTACACTCGAGGCTTACTGTAAAGCCATTGACCACGTCATGTATTTTGGAATTGCGATCACCATTTGCATCTTGCCTTTCGCCTGGGGGCTTGGGTGGAAGGACGTTCGAAAAGTAAAGAAACTCAATGCCACCACCAACGACAAGATGACTCAGAAGTAAGGAAACCAGAAAGAACGGTGCATTGTATTGCAAACTATATCAACCTGCCTGGGAAAACCGGGGGTATAATTCTAGATTGACGTGCCTAAAATTGCAAGATATGCGCTTAAAGCCGTTTATAAGGCTTTGAGTGTTGTTTTTGGATAAGATTGATTGTTATGGCAGCCTTGTGAGGAGATGAAAACTCCCAACGGAAGAATCATATATTAGATATTTTCGAATAGTAATTTGAATTCGCTTATCATTTTGTACCTGAAATGTCAAATCTTGGACTTAAATTACATATAGGTGAATTCGCGGTATTCTTCACCAATGTAATATAAATGGAAAATTATGGTATTCCATTCTAGCTACAATATCGTCAGAAAATTTGCCAATTACATATAGCTATTTCATCTTGGCTGAAAGGTCGTGGATGATTTGGTTGTGATTGAGAAATGAGTTCTTAGTCAAAGTTTCAAGCTGTGAGGACAAGGTCATTAGCAAAGCTGACTAACTAAGAGATAATTGATGCTCCACTGAGCTGAGGTATAGTAAAGTATGGATCGTAATGTGAGAAAGTAAAAAGGAGCCAGGTGATGCTGCACTGGAATATTGCTTGCGCATGCAGGCTCATTATTACGACTTAAAACTTTTTGTTACCATTGGATTTCTAGGATGAATATCAAGAGTTTAAAATACAACGTAGCATGTGGAGTTGTTATGACGTCCAAGTTATCAATTTAACATGATTTCATCTACTAGTTTCCAACAGCATGCGCAAATACAGAGAGCTTTCACCGTTGGCGAGTCGGGCTGAGAGCGATAGCTCTTGTCTATAATGTGAGATAATAACTACTAAGAAGTTATAACTATTTCAATCGGTGGTTAAAATGCGCAGTACTCATTGCTGGAGTTAAAACACTCAGTAGCACATGATATTATTACTTCTAGTTGCAATCTCTTCTCCTGTATGTTTTTCTGTTCATGTTTAAATATATTGGTACATGTACACCGTTACATACGTGAATCATTGCTAGATTTTAAAAGAAAGTTATCGATTGTAATCGCTGTGAACCATAGCTGAGAGCTGTATCAAAGATGTATAAGTCTCAATTTAGCCTCATAATCACATCAATCACACGCTTAATCACTCTACTATGCCCACTTAGCACAAATTTGCTTGTCTATATTGCTAATACCCAAGTCAAGCAACTCCACCCAAAAAGATCAAACTCTAATAAGTACATTGCCACGTTCCTCATATCTGTCATTCATAGCAAAAATCTATACTCATAACCATTCCTCATGAGCTCGTGAGACTAGACGATCAGCAGCGTCCGCTAGTGCTGTTACAATCATCGCGCTTTCCAGCATCCATACCATTCCGGAAAACATTGCGAGCAGACAATGGGTTGTAGCAATCAACCGATTTGAGCACGCACACAGGCCGACGGCAGCAAGTGTTGACCACACACGCCTGGTTTTCAGCGCAATCCGAGTCAGCACTGCACACTGCACCACAGTTGCCGTGTTGGAAACACTGAGGGCGTCCATTGATATCGTTGCCACAAGAGCATTCCTTGTTGTCGCCGCAACGGTAGTAGTGACTGTAGGTTTCACAAGTCTGAGGTGAGCATCCAAGTGTGGGAACTACGCTCACTGTGACCACACGGGTGGGGGTTGGTGCCAAAATCGTGGTAGCTTTGAAACCTAAGCAATTGCATGCGCTCGAATAGGCTGCTGCGTTACCACAAGCCGATGATACGTAAGTAGGGACTGATTTGGACTGTACGGTACCGGGAGCATCAGTCATCGGAATGATGTCTCGTTTCGGGAGTTGGTACATGTTATTATGACTGGCCTTGGTCCGAGAGGTAGCACCTTGGGAGATAGAGGGATTAATGACAGCAGAGTTAGAGCCAACAGACTGAGTGATAGTGACAGTGATATAAGACACAGCGGCACCACAACCGGTTGCGGCGGGATGAGGTAAAGCTGCACCAGACACAGCGCCTTGAGTCACGGCGATGCGAGAGACAGTAGCAATAGCCCTGGCGATGCTAGGGTTAGAGGCACCTGAGATAACGCCGTGAATCGCGGGATTGGACACCAGAAAACCAGACATTGTAACACGAGAGCCGTCAGGGTGAAAGATGGCAGCACCTGAGACGGTAGCACTAGCCCTAGCAATACTAGTGATAGAGGCGCTCGGGATAACGCCGTGAATTGCAGGGTTAGATACTGGGAGACCAGAAATTGTAACACGAGAGCCATCGGGGTGAAAAATAGCAGCACCTGAGATGGTAGCACTAGCCTTAGCAATAATAGGGATAGAGGAAGCTGAGATAACGCTGTGAATCGCAGGATTGGACACCGGAAGACCAGACATTTTAGCGGGGGAGCCGTCAGGGTGAAAAGTGGCAGTAACAGAGATGGTGGCATGAGCGATAGTACCAGAACCTGTCACTTGAGATCTTCTGGTGGTTGGAGAGATAACGGCACCAGAGACTGTAGCGTGCGAACCGGTAATCCGAGAGTTGCCGATACCAGAGTGGGCGGAGTGGGAAATCGCGGTATTAGGGATATTGGGATAAACAAATGCGCCAGAAACTATCGCATGAGACAGAGCGATAGAGGCAACCGAGTCGGAGTAGGTGGGACGGGTAATGACATTACTGGGGACGGTGGCGCTAGATAAGGTGACACCAAGGCTAGCGGTAACAGGAACAGCAGGACCAGAAATAGCAACACCAGAGACGGTAGCTTGAGAGGCGACGGCACCTGGAATGACATGATTGAAGACTGTAGGATGAGTCATGCCAGCACCGGATGTGGTGGTACCAGAGCTACTGGCCCGAGAGGCGGCAGAGCCAGAGACTGCAGAGCCAGGGACTGCAGTCTGAGAAATGGCACCAGAAACAACGGGCTGAGGTACAGTGACCCTTGAGAGGGTGGCCTCTGCGAGAGTTACAGTGGTGTATGAAGTGCTAAAAACATATGTGAGCAAATCTTCTGCTGTTTCTGATAAGATTGAACTCACTAAGCAGAAGGCGTAATCGTGGTTAACATAAAGTTGGAACAATCGTTCATTCGCACAGAGATGTTCGGATTTTGGCAAGTCCGATCGCCAACTACACGCAGGCAAGCATCTGCATTGCAGCCAGCCCCATCGATGCCACGGAACTGAATAGCATATCCTAACGATACTGGAAGGCTAATGAGGAGAGGTATGAAGTAAATCATGTTGTGTGTAGGGTTTGGGATGTCTGGTAAAAATCCAATCAAAGTTATGGGAGCTGAAGAGTTGCAGTTGGTATGATTTGAATGTGGTAGTGATGATCCAAAAACCTGGAGAGGCTTCTTGACACTATTTGTAGCGAGATCGAAGAATGGCCCAAAAGGGCTAGAGGTGCCTAGACCCGAGCGGCTGGTACGTCCTTTACTGATTTGTGGGTATCAAGCCACAATGATTGAGGGAGCCCGATTATCAATCTGTCGAGATGGAGTGATGATGCGGATAGAGGTTTCAGTAGATTCCACATTGTGGCTAAAAATAAAGACCTCTATTAGCATCGCAATTTGTTTGAGCTGAGCAGGTGAGCCGCTGACGTCGACGAGCTAACAAGGCGCCATCTAGAAATGGGCCTAGGCCATTTGGTTCCACCTGTCTGGTATACAGGGGGACATGTGCTCTGGGGCTGTAGGTCTAGGCCCCGGCCCCCTATTTTCTTGGGTTGTGTTTCCCGGATTAGGGAATTGAATCATGTCTCAACCCATCAATAACCAAGCCATAGGTACATGGGACTAGTAGCAGATTGTCGCGGGTATTCAGAGAGAGGCGCATCTTGAACATTCAAGAAAAACGCAAAACAGATGAAATATAGCTAATGAAGATTCAATGAGACAGAAGCGTAATAGGCACATGTTACTAATCAATGTGAATTATTATTACTATCTTACTGATAAATATGTTAACTATGTGGCATTGTTATAAGACTGAGTGGGTCTGGGGTATTCTCCAGCCAACACACTTCAGATCTAAGACAGCCGAGAATTCCCGGAGCTGAAATCGACGATACCATTAGTACCTGTGGCTGTAACAACTGGAATTTTATATTCAATCTTTGTTAGCATGTACGATAATAGACTAAACTTGTATAAAATGTACACTTATTTGTTTATTATTTCGAAAACCGTGGTGATTCATCGCGCATATTTCCACAAGCCACACAAACTCAAGTGTGTAGTTACACGTGTTAGATGATAAGGTATTTGCTTGTCAAATTTATTTCGATGAGCGAACAGAATTTATTCGGTAGCTTGAAGGGATAGATGTCAACTGTGAAGTGTGTTGTCGGCGATGGTATCGACATTGCACGACAGAAATTGGGCGGTATATACCAGGACTGAAGATAGGGAGTCGAGGCGACAGATATGGTGTATGAGACAGATGTCATCTTAGTATTAAAATGCTATACAGGATACAGTACACTAACAAACTGTTTGTTTTGGAGACCTAAGTCTCATCGAGACAAATGGAGATATTGCAAGCTCAAACAAACAACACAAGGCATTCGTTCACAGGCAAGCATAAACTTATTTGACAGTACATCGTGCTTTTATCTTTCAAAAGTGGCGGTATGCAAACATGCCGCCATCTTTGACGTGGAATTACAATGGAGTCGAGTCTGAGAACACGCCAGGATGCCATAAAGCAACAGAAATGTCAAGGAGGTATTTTCAATATAAACCTTGTCACCTTCAACTTAGGTAAGTTCAATATCTGGAGTGATGTTAGACTTGATCCATATCCCAAAAATCTACTTGATCTTAATTTTAGCCCGTTGGCCAACTCCATGGCTAGCTATATATCGCACTCACCTCGTCCTATCTTGCGACCCTAGAACAACTACCCTGTCTTCAAAGCTTTCCCACAAAAATCAAATGATAAATCTATATGCCATTGCCCCAATCTGCTTTCCCTTCTATGGCCAGAGTTCTAGTATTGGTCGGCCCACTCAACTACTAGGTTGCCTCAGAGGTGGAGTAACGTTTCGGCCAAAAATGCCGCTAATATCGCTTCAGCTTCCACACAAATGATATACATAATTTGGTCAAGAGTCTTTAGAAACTTGAATTAACATCTCTAGAAACATAAAATTAATGGGTATGGATTCTTCAAATTAACACAACGCGCGCACTCTTGTTTGTTTTGAGATAAAATCTGGTGCCCACGAATTAGCTTCGCGAACACAATCCGGAACTTATTGGATACCCACTATCCATCATTAGCACATTATACACTTTGAGCACGACATAAATGTCGCGCTATTTCGGGAAGGTGGATGATCTATGACTATCCTATTTAGGAGTTTCCCGAAAGAACAATCCCCATATTAGTAATTAATCAATTTCTTGCTCTCAGCACCTTGTGCATATATTCCTCAATGTTTGGACTGGATTGCACGGGAAAACTTTTCCATGTTTAACTAACAGTACAAACGAAAAGTCGAGTCAAGCACTAACTAAGATGTCGACTAACCTTCCAGTAGATGAGCTGGCAACGCCAAACCCCATAGACTCACCTGTCACAGAGCAACGCTTGACTATTCGCAGTCACTCACAAAAACAAGTATCATGGTTCCGTTCTCCGTTTTTGGTGGCCGGTGTCGCCCTTTTTCTTGGCCCTCTGTCATTTTTCTTGGGGTGGGAGTCACCTGTTGATCCGACCGACTACGCGGAGCGCGCAAGGAGAGTTCTCAGGACGACACCGCAAGTACAGTTCCGGGACCTTAATCGCATTATCTGGCGTTCTGACACTTTAGTAGGTTGATTGATGGCCACAATGACTTACCATGGCAGCTTCGAATTGAATTGCACAATCGCATCTATGGTGGTAACGTCGATTTGGAAAAAAGATTGCTGGGCCACACTGATCTATATCGAATGCGCCAAGGCCAAGTTGGAGGTCAGTTTTGGAGTGTCTACGTCAATTGCGACGTTAAGCAAAATCATTTTGAGGATCCTTCGGTTAGTGATACAGAGTCGAGCCCATCGGTTTAGCTAACGAGGAACAGTGGGCTGTACGAGATACCTTGGAACAAATTGATGTCACTCGGCGGTTTATCAATGAGCACCCTCAACATCTGCAGTTCTGCGATACTGTGGCGTGCACTCGGCAGGCTTTTAAATTCGGAAAAATCTCCAGCATGATTGGTATTGAAGGAGGTCATCAGGTAGGAAGCAGCATTGCAGCCATACGCCAGATGTATGACCTTGGCGCTCGCTATATGACCATGACTCACAACTGCGATAATGCATTTGGGACCTCGGCATCAACCGTTGCGTTTAGTGGGAAGGATGCCGGTCTCTTCCCTCTTGGTAGGGAAGCAATCAGGGAGATGAACCGCCTTGGCATGTTGGTTGATCTCTCTCATGTTTCTCACCAATTTATGCGCGACGCAATCGGCGTCGCCCGTGCCCCTGTCATCTTTTCGCATTCAGGGGCCTTCGGTGTTGAGCCACATTTGAGACATGTCCCGGACGATGTGCTTCACTCTGTCAAGAGGAATGGAGGCATAGTCATGGCTGTCTTTGTGAATCAGTTTCTCAATATTAAAAATCCTGAGTTGGCTACCATTCATGACGTTGTCGACCATATCCTTTATATTGCTGACCTTATCGGATGGCAACATGTCGGAATCGGGAGTGACTTTTCTGGTACACCCCATGTACCCATCGGGCTCGAAGATGTTTCTAAATTTCCGGATCTTGTCCAACTTCTAATGGAAAAGGGAGCCACTGATGCCCAAATTAGGTTATTGGTCGGTGAGAACATTCTTCGCGTATGGGGAGAGGTGGAACAAAGGGCGCTGGAAATTCAAGCTTCAGGAGAGAAGCCCAATGAGGCGGAGTTTGATGAGCGTCAATGGCAAAAGGGCCTCAAGAGCTCGCCTTGGATGCTGAGGCAGAGCCGTCAAGCTGCTATTGACAATGGTGCCGATGACTTGCGCGACATGTTTAATGTTGGCGACCAGCCTCAAAAAGCAGTCTAGACATATCTAAAATAATTTGGTCATGGATAAACCACTTACTTTTTGCCATGTTATGACATAATCCATTGATTACTGTATTCCAAGAACTAAGTTCTGCTTGATTCAAGCCGGTGGTCTCCTCGATCGACTAGCAAGTATCACCATCATTAACGACGTAAACCTCACACTGGTTTCGGAAACTATGTCTGCCAGAAGTAAGAGATTCTTTAGTGGGTAATTAGGGCCATTCACGGAAATCAAATCATGCATGGAAACCTTTTGACTGGAAGACACACTCAGATAATTGTCGCCATTTTAAATGTACTACATGAAATCAAAAGATGATTTTACTGTCGGCCTGGTGCTAATCAGTGGCCTATGTCTGTAAGCATAATTTAATCGGCAACTTACGAGAACATTAATGTATGTTATTCTGATGTAAAAAGCATCATATTTATCCTTTCCAGTCTCATTTATTCCTTCTTAATACCAGAGATTATAAAATGAACCATCGCTATACGCTATACTAACCATTATTATTCAATTGTAGAGGAAATGGGAGGTTGAATACCCTAGAAACTTACCTCCTTTTCAAACAGGTCAGATTAAAAGCCAGTTTGGCCCTTCTACCAAGATAGTTGGATTCCAGTGGGAACCGGTCTAGGAATTCCCGTATGTAGCTCCCTCGCACGCAGCAGTTATGTCATCTCAATGGGAAGTTAAGCTGTAGAAGCAAGTGTCCTGGAAATAGGTAGTTAATTGTGAAGCATCCAAATTGAAGAAAGGATTTTGGAAAAGGTCTTGAGTGGTGGATGAGCGGGCACATACGAATTGAATGCCATAATTCAGCCTTGCTCTTGATCTTGTAAGTCACTATACTGCCCTAAACTAAATTGATACAAGCAAGAATATGTCTAACACATTTTGACGAATTCTGTCGTAACAGCCAGAATCCCGCAAAATGACATTGTTCTAGTTGGATTTAACGGTCGCTGATTTAAATTGGAAGATCCGGCCTTCTGGAAGCCAGGTTGCAGATTCAATGACCCAGGTGACAAGGGTAACTGCACTAATACCGCAGCATTTTTATCTTATTCTGGTATCTACAATCAATATTGTTGTAACAAATAATTATGCTAAGCAGAAACACTAGAAATCCTGGATCTTATTGCGATTGTGGGGGCAAAGCCGAGCTACGACGAGGATGCAAGAGTCAACTACCTGAAGTGTAGAGACAACAGCTAGATCTCATACGATGACGACAAAAACTTTGATCATAAAATTGACATTGCAAATGAGCGCGGTTTGTGTGGTCTAATGATGTGGGTCATTGATCTTGATGATTCAAAGAACACTGTCCTGTCTACACTGACAGGAAGATGCGTGTTCGGATTTGGTGGTTTTGTTACCCTTCTGAGCATCCCACGATGCATCTTGAAACGCTTAACTGTTGGTATATAAAAGTCATGTCTCTCAAGCAATTAAAACGATAAAACAAAGAAAAGAAAAAAAAAGAATAAGGTAAACCCCCTTTTTTTTATAAAAAAAAGGAAAAAGAAAAAAGAAAAATGGCTACAATTCAATTTTGGTTCTGAAAGAGGAGCCAAGCTATATTCATTGTACAACCATCGCATGGCTGTGTTGAAGCTCGGGTCAGTTTTGTCAGTTGGGCAGGATGGAAAAGAAATTTCGTGGGAATACAGCGGTATATGGAGAAAATGGCACCTAAAGATCTCGGAAACCCTTCCGACTTAAGGCCCAAACTTAATATCGACAGATGACGCTAGCGACGGATACCGGCAACTCTTGTCGTGCAAGTGCCACATATCACCTATACACTTACCGAATTGGGCCAAGGACCCGGATACTTAATGAGAGCGAGCTTAATTGCTGACAAAAGGAATACAAAACTACCCGTGTGTTTAGAGAATTAGTAATTGCAAGACACTGGTAATGTTGATGGATGGGCATTGCGGAAATGTGATGGGAATTGTACACTCGTACAGTTGTATATAAAGGGCATGATGTAGCGACCTGTACATTCGGAAAGAACAAAACAAATATCCATATCTATTATCAACATTAAGAGTTAAAATCGTTCATTATGTTTTCTACTTCGCTTGTTGCGCTCATAGCATTAGCCAAAGCCGTCACGTCCTGTGGCCTCGCTCTTCCTCCCTCAATCTACCTTAAGGCTCGTGGAGAATACGAAACGTTGGAGAGCTTTGAAAAGCGTGAGTTTACAATTGAGAGCCATCAATCACGTCAGTTATCTAACCAAATCCTGGCCTACAGGTGACACAGATGCTGGCACTCAGCACCCAGTAAATACCGACAACGTGACTCACTGGACCGTAGCCCAGAATACCCGGCAGATGCAAATTTCGGACGATGCCTTCATTGCTCGGGACTTTGCTCGTTTCAATCATCACCCTAATTCCACCATGTATTATACTGGAGGTGTTGTAATGAACCTTACGCAACACATCGAAGACATGCGATTGACCTTTTCCACGTACTCGCATGCGGCCCCTCACAACCACAACTACCAGGTCATCTTCGGCGAAGGTGACTGGACAGTGGCGTTAGCTCATGCTGGTGGCCCCAACGACGGCTCTCTCCCTGACTTATCCGGTGGTTACTTGCCGCCAACGATGCGAACCGTTGCATTCGATCTCATGACCATTGCGCGTTGGAATGGAGGATGGATGATGGAGGAATATTTATGGTCGGATTCTCCCATCATGTATCGTCAACTTGGTGTTCTGCCTATTCCACCAGCAGAAAACCTCCCAGACATTGAGCTCAACCCTCACACCACGCCTCTCTCTACACAGCCAGGTGTTGATAACGCCGCGATCAACAAGGCTAAGATGGCAGAATCCGATGATGCTCTCAATGCAGGAAACTTTGACAGCAAATCGCTTTTGCTTTCCAATGATGTCAAGGTTTATGGACTCACTGACCAGCCTCTGGATCTGAATGGTTTCCTCGCAAAGCTCAAGAATCTTAAAACTGCCTTCTCTGATTTGCACCTAGAGAACCGACCTTACCGGCAGATTATTGCCCAGGGCGACTGGACTGCTACTGTGGCCATATTGAGTGGCACCTTTACTGGGCCATTCGAGTTGCCCCCTTATCTCGGATCATCCCCTGCCCAACCAAACGGTAAGAAATTCAACTTGTTGCACTATACTATATGCCGCTGGCAAAATGGAACCATCACCGAGATGCGGATCAACACTGATATCTTTGGTATTGCCAGTGCTCTTGAAATCCCGCTCCAGAGCCCTAATTGATACAGCATAAGCCAGAGAGAGGGTAGAGAGTGCATGACAAACATGGAACATTTTTTTTCAGAGAGCTATAATGGTTCTCCAAGGTCTTAGGGGACCATGGCTTTTATTCTTTATTCCTTTTACATATACTCAAGGCTAGCTAGTTAGCAGGTCAAATCAATACACTATCATTTGATTACGCATTAATATCTTGTCTAATATCTCAAAGTAATTCATATAATTTTTTTAACTAATAATATACACAAAGGTAAGTATTAAATATAATATTATAATAATAGATACTTGTAAGATAATAGTTAAGTTAAGTAGTTGGCCTTTATTACTTTTACTATTTACAAATTCTATTACCAACTTAAATCTTTACCTATCAGGTATAATAGAGCATGCTTGGTAAAGTTGAAAGTTAGGCATTAAGCGATAGATACTCTCGGAAACCTCTCCGGGATAACTATCCTTAAGCGCACCTCGAAAAAGCGCCACTGCATTAAAATCCTTCAATTCATCGCCTTCAACTTTAAAACCCTCGTTCTGTATAACACGCACTAGATTCGTCTTTAGTTCTTGTACACTCTCATACTCATAATGCTAGCACTTGTGAACAATTTCTCCAAGATATTGGCGTTCAAGCCGAGGAAACTCCCCTCTTGTATACATATCTTCTCTCTCATCATGCGATAAACCTAACCCACCACCAGGAGAATATGTAGTCATCAATTGGTGGACTGTGTTTGCATAGCAAAATATATCCGTCTTGGCCGAAGTCCTGACGTATGCCCCATTTTCTACCGAAAAGGTAGGGTCGAAAATGGTAGTCCTAGTGATTCGACTAGGGTACATGGGGAAACTTGCCGAAACAAAACCGACCAAGGAAGTGGATAGACAGGGCAGAGACAACCAAACATTGGATACTGACAGTGATCCTAAGACTATGCCTCGGGAATGGACAAATTCCAAGGTGGAAAGTATCTGCAGGCACCACACGCAGATCAGTGGAAGGTACTCTGTGGCCGACAAAGAAGGGCGGAGTCTAAATGCGCCGTATAGATGAGTTGGCGATGATGCAACATAAAATATGTTACTGTAGGGCCGGATGGCTTCTTGAAAAGAGGAAGAGCTGTCCAGGCATCGCGTCCAGCGTACCTATGAAATGGTGTTAGTATTTTTTTCCGACAAAAACGAAGATTCCAAAGATTCCAGCCGAATCATTGTATGGCTGGGATATAGAAAAAAGCCATGAGTGTGATACTTGTTGGCTTACAATAACTTATTGCATTTATTATGTACGGATATTTGAATCCAAAACTTACTCAGCAAGCCGGGCATTAAATGAACCTAGCATCTCTTCATAAACGACACATGTCTTCCATGCTTTCCATGCCAAAGGACCCTCATCCCACGAGCTGTCGGATGTTTCATCCCAATTATTGTAATAAGATTCGGGTACCATGATAATCGTGTCATTGTCTATCTGGACGAGATGGAACTGGTCATGATCAATACTTTGATATTGACCATTGCCCACAGGATTTATAGGGGGTCGAGGATCTGCCCTGCGAGGGAATTTTATAATCCGTACAGGGGACAATGTGCGAGCCATGATTACATAAAAAGTAATAAAAGAAAGAAAGCAAGGAAAATGTAATTAAGAAAATAGCAGCTCAATATCCCTATTATTAGGAAAGTCAAGGTCTACACATTTTTAATAGTTAATTTAAGTAGTTCAGTGTGAGCTACCACGAGCCTTTTAAGCTCCTCTAACATGGAGCTAAGTCAACATCTCCAAGTGGCACTTGACTAGACTGAATGAGAAGCGGGGAACAATCCCTGGCCTTACCAGCACCTAATCCAATTACAACCACAGCACCACCAATCTTAATAATAGAGGTGATAGAGCTGATGACAGTGAGAGCGGATGACGTGTCAACAAGGCCAATTATGAAAGTTGTCAAGTGAGTTGGCAAATGCAGTTGTCACGAACTTGCGGCTGAGAGCTATCTCTAATTGGATCCACCCGGCGTATCTGGTCGTGCGTCGGGTACTGAGGGGGCGAATGCCAATGGTCTCGCCGCTTTAACACAACTCAACCGGCCTCGGCCTCAGGTAGGCTCCTGGCTGGGCCCCAACAGTACAGCTACGGTGGGTACCAAAGGCGGTAACATAACTGGGCGGAATAAAGTCAGGTGTTGCGAGACGGTGCCGACGAATTATCACGACAATAAATGTCGTGGCATCTTCTTCTTGACCCCGCGGTTGTCCCCACATCCTAGTAGGTTCATGATGAGAATTGTACTAAAATTATGGTAATTCTGTCCAGTTTGAAACTTAATTATGCAGCTGAACTGATGAAAGTCCGAAGGATTGAATCGGAGCACGTTTTTGAGACTTGCAAAGGCTAGTGGCGCCCTAGTAGCGCACCGTGTCGTAGATGGCACCCTTTAGCTGCAGATTCATTTCTCCAACCCATACTCCGTAGAGGGTCTACCCAATTCAACCAATCAGGAACCAGTGCAAACGCCCCTGGACTAGTCGCATATCAATGCTTGCCGTTTATTCCGCCCTGCCGTCTTCCACTAACTCTTTACGGATGTAAGTGCCTTTTAGCGTCAGATCGGTTACTGAGGTTCATCTTAGATTTGCTCAAACTGTCCACAGATCGACGTTACATGACTCGCACTTCAGCACTGTGGAGCGTGTCTCAGCCGTGTCAGTGTTATGTTACGACTGTTTGTGAAATAAATATTTTGATCCTCCCTTTAACAGTTTTTCTGGTTTCCAACGGAAACAGTTCTCGACCTGGCCGGTTAAACCTCCACAAAAGAAGCTAAAATGCGTCTCATTGGTTTTTTCTCCATAGCACACTTGGTCAGTGCCGCCACTGTGAACTCCTTGCCTGCCAAAGCGGTGGTTGAATATGCTCTGCCAGCTGCTGCTCAAACTCACGAAATCATCGCCATAAGCGACAAGCTTTTACTCATCTCACAACAAACTGATGGGAGTTTAGTCAAAGTGTCGCTCAATGACAATGGACAGCCTACTGGTGCTCGCAAATGGACCGCAACAAATCAATGGTCCGGTCTACACGGACTAACGTTGGGCTCGGGATCCGGAAGCAATTCCTCTTCCTCTGTCTGGGCCACTGTCCAGTTTGATAATGCTGTCCTCCAAATCGACCCGAAAGGCGACGACATCAACTCGCAGCCGCGGGTCGTCAAGACCATCCCCGTACCTTCGCCCGCTTTTGGACCTCACGGCATCTTGGAACACAATGGAAACTTGTGGTTAGCGTGCAAGGATAGCTCGCACGTCGTTCGAATCAGCATCAGCAACCCCAGTGATTACCAAGTCTGGGCCGTAAGTGGACGTCCAATCTTCATTGCCGTCCACCCCACCAGCGGTGACGTCTTCGCCAGTCTGGACTTGAGCAGCAAAATCTGGCATTACAAGAATGATGGAGGAAATGGCGAGGAGCTTGCAGTGCCCTCAGGCAAAGGCAGCACACCGGTCGGCCTGCTTGCCGGAGCAGATGGTAACGCATGGGTCGCTTTATTGGGTAACTCAACCACAGGCACAGGTACATTTGGACGCATTGACAAAAACGCATCCATCGACTGGTTCACTTTGTCGTCTCCTGTTGGCAGCACTGCAGGTCTTATCCACATGGCATTTGACCGAGACCCTACTCAATTCTGGCTGCTAGGGTCATCGACTGTTTGCCCTACTTGCATCAATGCCGTATTCACCGTCAAAATCGATGATATTTCGACTGGTGGCTCCGCAGATCCGCGAATTGCAGTACAAAACGCGATCACGCTGCCTACACAAAGGAGCTGGACTCATCGTATGATCATTCATAGGGGAGACCTATATGTTACCGAGTTGACAACTTCGACACTCGCTCACGTCAGCGGAGCCGCTGTTAATGGACTGAAAGTTAGTGAGCCTTGGGACCAGTATTCGAACTGGGGTCTAGGTTTAAAGGCGCAGGGCGTCGAGTATAATAATACTGTTAGTTAAAGGATTATTGTGATAGTGGTTAGGGCGCTGGTATAGTAGGTAGGGGTTCTTAATTAAGTGAGTAGAGAGGCTTTAGTTATAGTTATATATATTTAGCCCTTAAATTTGTGTATTTAGTAGTTAAATTATAGTTAATTATAATATAATATCTCTTCACTATTAAGACTAGGCTTTTTAATGTAAATTTAAAGTAGACTTAGTGTGACTAGCCTTGTGACCGGACCCAGGAAGTTTCTATAAAAGGGACAGTTTTTTCCTCTTAGCTAGCTAGAAAACAAGCACCTTTGATATATCAATTTTATCACCTAGATTTACTTGATTTAGTTGCTTCAACTCCTATGATTAGGGCCCCCTAGGGCTCCTTTTCGTAGCAGGACGGGATCCTGTATTTTCTAAGAGCTATGGTTGTATGTTAAAGACTGTGCGCACTGTTGTATTTATGAGTGCGATGGCGAATCTTGAACGAGATGTCACCGTTGAAGTACTTGAAGACGTATTTTACTATTTTATAATCAAACAAAACATCAAGCAGCAGCCAATGAATCTATTAGAATTAGGGTAAGTACCTCGGTAATGAATACAATATATAAATATGAAAGAGAGACTGGGTATTCATCGTAAAAGGTACGCACCGTAATTTGCCCTTCCAGCCTCACTTGTAATTCCACTCGATTTTTATGCTCGTCTTTAACTTCTACCACAGGCACTGAATTGTATACCTTCCTTCCCATAAATGATACATGGGGACAGATTATATCTGTTTAATGCCTACGTCGAGAATTCACTGAATCACCTCAATACGATGCACATCAGAAGATTTTAGAATCAGGGTCATCGGAGATCAACAAATAGGGACCAGCTAAAGTACCATCTTCTTAGTAGAACTAATTCGCCAGTCGTGACAGCTTGAGCTATACCAATACGTGGAGGCTCTGATCGCGTACACAGACTCATGATGATACGACAAGGCTCAGATCAAACTACACCAAACCAAAACGTAGTCCCCTTGATTAGCATCGGATCACTCATCCATCTAATAGTAAAGTTCTCCATTACACCTTTTTGTTCGGCCTTATTCAGCAGATAGTCGTCAGCATCTCCACGACTGTTGCTTCCAACACTATCAATGCGAAGACGAAGATCCTGCAGAGTGTACCTCAAGGTCTGGGCTTTCCGTTCTTGTCAATATTGACATTTTTGGCTGCGGGGTCGCTGCTGGAATTGGGAGACATTATATGTGCAGTGGGTGTGCCTTCTACTTCGAATCGTGGCCAGGGAACCTTAAGATATAGCGGGCTTGCTGTGTCTGGCGGTACTGAGAGTTGACGTCGGTCGAATACGTCTTGAGAAAGATCACGCCAACCAGTTTTCTGGTCGCGGAAATCCCAGCACAGGCGAATATCATCTCCAGGTCTAATGTGCTCTTCAGAGCGATCTAACTTTGGGATTCTCCAGTAGTGATACTCATCTGAGTCGGACATTCCTGGCAGAAATTCGCCCTGCGCGTTCCGAAAAACGACCATATGACTGGCACTAGCAGTTGGGGAATCTTGCTTCGAGTTTTGGAATGGACAGCTTCGAATGACTACTCTGGTTCCGTGCTTAAGCTAGTGTTGTTGTTAGAAGACTTTCAGCAATCGCTATACAAAGCAATTGCACTTACTTCGTCATCAAATGGCGCGATAATGTCCCATTCGGACTTGAGAAACGCAGCATTATATTCGGAACTGTAGGGAGTGTTTCCAACAAAGAACTCATTGTAGCCGAGAATGGCAGGCGCGCGGTAAGTCTTAGATTGAAAATGGGAATGTCTTGCGTTATATCGACTCGATTACAGTATAATTGCTGTGATGAAGTATCGATCCCGTTCAAGCGCGGAGTGACAGCCCCGTTGGTCGTACCGCCTACATCGTGACCAAGGTAGTAGGCTGATTTGACAGCATCATTGCGGATGCTCAAACTATTAGTGGGTGATGTGACACGAAAATGGACCTTGCACTGATAAGAATCGTCGAGGAGCATATATTTACTAAGAGCTGGGATAGCCTGCACCAACCAGGACAGGACGGCACTGTAGCCAGGCATGCTGGAAAGAATTTCGGCAAGAGGAGAGAGGCCCTCACGCTGGATGTACCGTGAGGAACCGTACAAGAAAGTAGCGGAGAGTGGTTTGTAGTGCTTACGTTGATGACTCGCCAAAGTTCAGGATTACCCACTGTCGGGCTCCAGGCCTTGGGGTTTCTCGCAAGAATATTATCGCCACCTACAGCTTCGAAAATAACACTCTCATCTCGAGAGCTTTGTGAAGTCTCGCTGAGGTTTGTACTACCCCCTGACTCCTCATGCTTCACGCTCGACTTGTCAGTGGTACTAAAATAAGATATAGACATTGTGGCGCTAATAGATGTCTTGAATAATTCCTTTCAACTTTAAGATTCTTTTATATTTTTTTTTTTTAAACAAAACCCTCTATTAGTGTTATAGTTACTAGAAGCTATATGCTTATAGGTTAGGGCGGCTTTTAATAGCTTAACCTTTTACCTAGGAGTGAGCTGCTATTTTATTTAAGTTTTTCTATTTATAATTATTTTCTATATAAATTAAGTGTATAATAATTAGGGTAGAAAAAGCTAATATAAAAAAGGCTATAAAAATAACTAACTATTATAACAGTCTAGTTAATTCCTAATTATAGTAAACTAATTAAAGTTAATATAATTTATATTAGTAAAGAAGTTAAATATATTAAGTATTTAAAAGTAATATAAAAGTTTATATAATATTATATTTAATAATAATTAATTATAAATTAAAATAATTAAATTATATTAAAAGTTAATTAATACTATTCTTTATAATTTAAAATTAATCTATCTATATACTTATTTAAGATTACTTTATTTAAGATTATTATAATTTAGATTATTATAATCTAGATTACTATGCTCCCTTTTATTATAATCCCTCTAAGGTAGGTCTATCTCTATTAATGTTATAATCTATGCTTGACTCTAGGGGAGACTAAGCGGTAAGCTAGGGTAGAATTAATATAGACCCACTTATATAGATTAATTAGATAAGGATTACTTGAATTATTATATAAGTTAGTATAATCCTAGGAAAGGCTTACTAATAAAAGAGATAGATTATTAATATAAGCTAGTAAGTTAAATAAATATATAAATAGATTGATTTTAAATTATAAGGGATAATATGTTATAACTTATATAAGTATAGGGCAGAGAAGGATAAGGGACTTACTTTAATATATAATAAACTACTAATAGAGATAAACCTACCTTAAAGGGATTATAATAAAAGGGATTATAGTAATTTAGATTATAATAATTTAGATTATAATAATCTAAGGTAGAGTAATTTTAAATAAGTATATAAATAGATTGGTTTTAAATTATAAAGAATAATATTAATTAATTTTTAATATAATTTAATTATTTTAATTTATAATTAATTATTATTAAATATAATATTATATAAACTTTTATATTACTTTAAAGTATTTAATATATTTAACTTCTTTATTAATATAAATTATATTAATTTTAATTAATTTATTATAATTAGAAATTAATTAGATTATTATATATTAAAAGCTTTTATTTAGAAAGTTACTTATATTACTTTTAAGTAATAATCTTTATTATTAATAATATATTTACCTTTTATTAAAATTAAATAATTCCTTAAAAAAGTAATAATAATAATAGATTTACTTATAATATCTTGCTAAGTATTATTAAAATAGTAATTAAAATTTAGTAAATATATATTATTATTATAGCTCTTAAAGCTTAAATATAAAAATAAAGTACTTAAATTACTATAATTATATTTATACTTACTATAAATAACTAAGACCTTAAAAAAACCCTTAAATTCTTAATATTAGTACTATTTATAAAAAAAGTAAATAATATAATATCTTTTTTTATTTAAATAAAATGTTATAACTATACTCTCTTAGTAGCTATTATTTATATTTATAATTACAATTAATACAATTATAGTATTTATCTTTTAACTTAATAAGCTAATTAATTAATAAATATATATAAATCTTAATATAATAATTATATTATAGGTTATAAGTTTAATTTCTAAAAATAGGTTAAGTATAGAATTAGTGGCTTAGATTATTACTATTAATTAATATACTATTAAACAAAACCCATCAACAACAACCATTCAACTTAAGTAAAGAAATCTAAAAAAAAGTACTAAAATTTACCTCAACTCTTAATAAGTCAGTTTATATTTTTATTTTTATTGTCCCTATTTTATTTCTTTATTAAATTGGCTTTGAAATTTCCCAAAATTGGTTCTGTATCTAATTCCCAACCAATCAGATTTTAACGGTCAAAACTAAACCATAAGTAAATTAAGTCCATCCACACTCCAACCAATCAAGATTTTAACGATCAAAACTAAACCACAATTAGATTAGCACTCCTTCCTGCTTAGTCATAAACATCATAGTCTGGTCCAAGCTAAAGTATTCCCTTTCAGCAATGTAATAATATAAATAAGACCTTAAGGCGTCCAGCACCCTAATGCCAAGGCCATACACTTTACATCGTCACACGAGTATGGAAGTCGTTCTTTAACCTTAGCAAT